>OX463815.1:14687230-15998050 GCA_949825045.1 Argyresthia goedartella
CAGTGAAGAAATACCTGGTGGCATATCGTTAAAAAGAGCATAAACTTAAGAAGTTATTGAATGATATTAAATTCTTACTAAACTATGTAATAACAGAAAAAAGTTAATTATTTGTGGCGATGTTAATGTAGATTTGCTGGTAGGAACAACAATAACACAACGATTAATAACTTTATTCCCGGCGAAGACGACGACCCGAATGGCCGAGTCGGTAGTGACCCTGCCTACGAAGCCCTGGCCCGGGTTCGAGTCCCGGTGGGAGCAAATATTTGTTTGTTGAGAACGGATGTTTGTATCCTAGTCATGGTTGTTTATCTATCTAAGTATAATATTTATTGATATTAGTAGTATGGTTGTCTAGTACCCAAGATGCAGGGAATCCTAGTTTGGGGCTAGATCAATGTGTGTCAATAGTGTCCAAGGTATTATTATTAACATTATTCAAATGATTTAATTTATGTCACTTATTTCTGGAGTCGACTAGAATTACACTTGCCAGCCAAACTTGCTTAGACAACATTTTTTGTGACTGTGCATTAACAAGTAAAAATGTAATTAACTGCTTACCTTACCTGCTTAATTTCATTTAATAGAATTGGTAAATAATTTTCTTACCTTGACGCTCTACCATTTAATAATTTTTGAAGACCATAACTTTCTTTTTTGTTTACTAGTTGTTGAAACTCATGATTTCTTTAGAAATGCTAATTATCTAAGAATACAAAAAAATGTGTTTTCTTCGTTGGAAAAAATATTATGGATAAGGTACAATAATTTGGATCTTTTTGTCCGTTAAGGCAATTCCCACGGGTAACTTCGGGATACGTAATAAAAGGCTTGGAATACGCATAATAACTTTCTGATATTATTATTACAAATAATTAGTTTATACACAAGTTGATGCGAGATCTTATCATGTACCTAGATTAGGTACGTGCTATTATAAATCCTTTATCTGGGATGGCTTACACGTTCCAGAGATAAAATTCAAATTATTCGTGTGTACTTGAGGAACAACATCAGCCGGCACAGATACCTTTACAAAAAAATGAACTTAAAAACACGACATAGCATGATGAGTTAAAAATAAATAATGAATGTTAGATAAATTGAAGTAAGGAGTAGAGTTTGTCTTGCCGGATCGAATGGACGTGTCTTTAGTGCCCATCCACTTCCGAGATCTTGCAACCGCATTTAAACAAACAATAGTTTACAACCCCGCCGCGCGTATTATGTTCTGACTCTGGACGCCCTAAAACGGGCCTACGTTACAGACGCAATACCGCACGTTTCGGTGACTGTGGTGATATCAGAGATATGATATGAGAGTGTCTAATATAGCTACAAGCGTGAAAGTACAGTGCGTAAAGTGAATATAACTTAGACGACTGTGGAAGATAGATAACCGAGCTTCTGATCCTCTAACAAGATGTTATTTACATAATGGATCCGATTTTACAACTTGTTGAGTACATTCCAACTCTAAGCCATACACTCATCAAGCTTGCTGGTTTAGCGGTTTAGCGACCCAATGTTGTTAATCCCGTCTCCCGCTCATAATACAATTAGTCTATTGAAATGATGACTAAGTCCAAGTACAGATATCTCGTGCACACATTGGATCCTTTTTCCAACTTGGAGTATGTTCCAACTCTCTTCAAATATGCCGTTTTTTTCGATTTCAGGTAAAAATCGGTCACTTTCCAAGCGTAGGAGATCACTCGGGATGGCATTGATAATTCTCTGTAGAGTGTTATAGACGGTTTTTATTTTCTTTAGTTTTGATTTTGTTGTTTCTGTTTGTCAAAAGGAAAAATTATTTATACTTAGCTTAACTGAAAACCCTGTGTACTATAACTATCTTTACATTATAAAAAACTCCTGAGGAAGACACTGGGCTATGCAACATAGTTTTTACTAGCGCATAGCCCAGGGCTACATACAATATTGTGTCTAGTTTAATGGAAATAAATAAATTATATTATCTTATCTAATCTTATACCTTACTGTAATGTTATTAGAACTTCCCATTTGCTATACCCAGTATCCGCTCCTAATTAACGCAGAGCTTCTAGAATAGTTTTATTATAGCGTTCGTCTTGACTATTGGAGCGAGGCATTTCAGTTGCAATAGTGTGTGAACTTATGTTTTTCGCAGTCAAAAGCGAATATATCATACTGTATTCAGTATGATGTATACGGTTTTGATGTAAAGGCCGAGCATCAGTAATAAGTCGTTCTGGGTTTCTAAAAATTTTAAATAAGCTATTCAGCTCTTTTAATATGCATTCAGTGCTAGTGTTTCGCACAGCATAGATAAATACAAATTTTGTAAAAATTTCGACTAATACGAGAACATAACAATAATCCTTAGTTGACTTCGCACATGGACCCATGTGATCCATGTGTAATGTATGAAAGGGACGCACGTATTTTGGAATCGGGTGAAGCAATCCCTCATTTTTACCTCTTTTACTTTTGTTTTATAGACAGTTTATGTAATTTTGACATATTTATTAACAATTCTATTAATTTTTGGGTACCAATAATTCTGTTTTATCCTTTCAAGCGTTTATCGGCCATGAAATAACCTATTACGTCGTGATTGTATTTTATGATTTGCCAAAAGTTAAAGCGTTATTTTATATTTTTTGATAAGATGGGTGTTTACCTTCAACTTGCACGAGCTGTCTTATTGCAATCAAACTTCACATTTTTAAGAAATAAAATAATATTTTTTATTAATAAAATATAACTTTTCTTTCAATAATAATAATTGTTACTCTCCTCCTCCACTTCTCTTGTAGTTGTAGGTCACGGTATAGTTCTGTTCCGAAAATTAACTTTGCCTCTTCCGGCACAAACTTTACACATTTTTTCAAGTGAATCTTTTTTTTTAATTTTCGCAGAGATGCCTTTGTTCATATGTAAGTTTATTTGTTAGAGGCATGGGCATGTGAGGCCTTAATTTCAACAGGAACGTGTGCTTTACTATACCATTAATATATTTCCTTGCTTGGATCGGGCTCTAATCGCACATTTTCTTATGATGTGGTGGAATTTTCACAAAATTCACTTTGTCAACTCATTGTTTCCATTGACAGTGCTGAGTTTTATAGCACTGCATCCATAATTTTTTGAACTCTATTAGGTCTTCTCCGATTATGAGATGGACCGTGGAAAAATCAGTCTTTAGGCTTGATGACACTCTCAGATCTATGAGTACATGGATGCTGTATAGTTTTTATTTACGACGAAGGCTTCTTTTGATCACTTATCTCTCCTCACGATGCCAACTCTGCTGTGGGTGGAAGCACTCAATGCTGATCTTGATGGAATGAAAAGCTGGGCTTCATCCTTCGGACTCCTGGTCAACCCGAGAAAGTCCCAGGCCATGATTATATGTACCAGAAACTTGTTGCAGCAACATCCCATTCTACCTGTCACTTTTAAGGGTACCACAATCGTGTATAGCGACAAAGCTAAAAACCTGGGTCTTATCTTCGACAACCAGCTGTCCTGGTCATTGCATGTCAATGAGGTCAGCCGCCGGCTATTTGCTACTTTTCACTATCACAGGAGACTTCAGTACTTATACCTTGACAGACCTAAATTACTCCCACTCAGTCTCTCCTTCTACCCCTCATCGATTAAACTGATGTCGGCTGGGTCAGTGCTAACGAAGAACTACTGAACAAACTCGAACGATTTCAAAATCTCGGTATTCGGTTTATCTTCGGGTTGCGCAAATACGAGCATGTATCACAACATCGCAAGGAGTTAAATTAAAAAAAAAATAACACAATTAAGTGATTATTTGATTCATAAATTATGATTATAATATTACATTATCCTGCCGATCCATCTTCACCGGAATTCACACATTCTTGATTTCCTCTACAACCTTTTATGGAATCCACGCTATCGAACCTTCCTAAGAGACAGTTTTCAATTTCTTTCTTCCAGCAGGCCTCGGAGAACTCACGCAGTTTCCATGCTCACAACTCCACAGCATGATACTGCGTCCTATCCACTGCTCTAAGCCCTGGGCCATTCGGTTGTAGAAGGCACTCTCTTGCACCATCAGTTACAGTCCTAATCTGAATTTATTTAAAAATCGTGTGAAGAAGCAGGACTTCTGTTTTGAATTATAGATAGTACGTATGTAAGTATTAATACCATATAATATTAGTAGTTGCAGTATATTATAAGTATTAATATATGGCTTATGTTTAAACGATTACCAAACACGCACCTATTTTACTACCAATAAATTCGAAATGACTGCCTGAATGGATAAATGTCCACCAAATTGTGTTTGGATAAATGATCACCAAACTTCTTATTATGCTTTGTGTACTTAAGTTTATGTTTTAAGTATTTTTTGTTGTTCTTACATGTTCAACCTAACACAAAGGATAAAGGGGGCTTCGCTTTGCTCACCCCCTTTACCCTTCACCTAAGCTACCGCAGTATTTTGCCTTGATATTTTTTGCAACTTTTGGTGTTCATTTATCCATTTTGGGTAGGAACCAAATATTTTGGTGATCATTATATTTGTTGCCTTAATATATTATAACAGTAATTATATAATTTATTTTATTTATTAATATGTATGTAAGTACTCGCATGGTAGGAAAGAATGACCACGCATGGGAAATATTTCGTATTTTTTTTCCTTCGTTTTTACCTTCAACAAGATATTGAGGTCTACAGATTCACCACAACACGACTGTAACTGAGGTGTCGTTTTATACTCAAAACATGCGTATTGCCATAGAGAATACTTCTCAACAAAAAAACAGGTTTCGGAAAATATGGTCTGAGTTGGGTTTTTACAATCATGCATTAAATTTGTCTATTTTGGATTTCTTTTCAAAGTCATACTCGTAAAGAGACTGACCTTGAATAAGTTTACAATAAAGCACTTCTCTAAGCAACGAATGAATGTTACGGCGTATTTGAAACGTGAACAATATTTTGTCCCGCTATTCCTACCATTTAAAAGCCTTCCAACAACTTTCATTTAATTTCATTTACAAAAGAATCTTACATTGCTTAGCCGTAATTCGTAATTTATTTACTGCTTGGAACAAAATTATTTCATTTTG
This sequence comes from Argyresthia goedartella, assembly GCA_949825045.1. Classification (NCBI taxonomy): domain Eukaryota; kingdom Metazoa; phylum Arthropoda; class Insecta; order Lepidoptera; family Argyresthiidae; genus Argyresthia; species Argyresthia goedartella. The sequence goes on from OX463815.1 coordinate 14,692,342, forward strand.
CCATTGGAATGTTTTTGCATGTAAATCCACATTAATTAACCAATTGTCTACTTTATCACTGAGCGGGTGAAACTATGGCACCATCGAATTTAAAACCATACTATTGCAATGAGGTAAGTACCTGACTCTTAGTATATATGATGATTTTTGCGTCGCGGTGGCGTCAACGTTTCACTTGAACTGGAACTACTCTTCGGGCGAACTAAGTTGGCATCTGGATCGAGTGAGGTTTGTGCTAAGTACAATGTATATAAAACGGTTTTACACATTGCTAAATCGAAATTCGATAATCGATATTAGGTTTACTCACAGACTGGACATATACAGAGTAGACAACTTAAGCTCGGACAAATGTATGAGAATCAAGTGTGTCAAATTTTTATTACCTACTGTGAAGTCACGAGCGCATTTTAGTAATAGGCTGTGAATCCGATCGAATGGCGCGCCGCCGGCCGCCGCCAAATCTATTCAAAGCACCGCAACGTACCTAAATCGACATACAAAACAACGCACAACCAAAACCTAATATCGATTGATTGATGTACATCAAATTTCGATTTAGTAATATGGAATACTGTACTGTACCAACTGCACTTTGCACAAGCGACACTCAAGCCGAGGTGCCAACTTAGCTCGCCTGAGTAGATGAACTGCTACTGAATATCGATAGTGATCGCCTTCTATTCTTGCTAGAACGTTTGTACTGCTTCCTTCCAGCCATGATATTAGACCTTGCCATTAATTGGTGCTATTCGCCGGAAGCCGCGGAACCACAATTGTTTCGCTCCATTTAGGACTCGATGCGTGCGTTTCCGCTGACAGTGCGGACGCGTTTTCTTCAACCGGAAGTATTGGCGCTAACAATATTTAATTTAATATTAGTAGTAGACGATCAACACGCTTCTTACGAAACCCCAATTGTCAAATTCTGCAAAATAGCATTAGACAATTTACCTTTGTGTTACGTTGTGGCTTACATTTATAAGGATACTATAGAGTTATCGAGATTAATTCAAGAAAATCAGCGAGCACGAGCTAACAATATAAATATATTTGAAATATGCTAGTTAAGCCCTTTTATTTGATACCCAAATTGATCCTGTTTAAAAACAAAAAAAACGATGACTTTATGTCCTCTAGTGGGCTCCAAATTGAATTAAGTGTGACGTCGCCTAACCTATAATCAGCAGACAACAAATCGCTTCTAACAATAGTTTCTGATAAGAGTTAAGATGTTCTGGTTACACAAATGAACATAAATTCATGCATACATACGTACCGGTCATACACATAACCCCCCTTTCGGCTTCTCTGTCATTGGTTAAAAATACTTAATAACGCGAGTGTCAACTGGCAAAGACTAAGCTACTAAAGTAGCCATATAGTAGAGCTATTGTATCAAATACACCAAAATAAGAATGAGCCCCTGCACACATTGCGTTGCGACGAAGGAACGCTCCAAATTTTGTGATAATGTATGATTTAAGAACCCTCCGTGTGCGGACTGATACTGGAGTAGGATATTGCGGGGCACATAAAGCGAAGAATGGCTCATTATATGTAAATGGTTCAAATTCGCGCCCACTATACAGCCAAAGACACCTGAGAAAAAAGGATTACGACAAGTTACGACTTCGATGAAAAATATACAAACTAACATAGCGACACCCCTATTCCCACACGGGGTAGCAGAGACACAGTTAGCCAGTTCATGAATAGTCCATTAGGCGTGACAGGGGTTACATATTAAATAAGGGATAGAACATTTTCTTAACACAAATTCAATTAAGTATTTAAACATACAGAATGCCCGGGGATTCGATTTACAGGGTGTTGTTTTTTAAACATACGCCCGGCGGCTTAAGGACGATAACAGATCGCTTGAAAAAGTTTATTTTTCCTTGCCTCGCATAATTTAGATTCACAAATTGTCGTGTTCTATTTGTCCTTTAATAACGACAAGGTGCGGATTCACCCTGCCGGTACAAGAAGTGCGCGTGCGCCACGCGCTGAGAATCCGATATTGAGAGCGCGCCGCACGGTAGCAAGCGATATAACTGAGAACACAATGGTCGAGCGTAACCTTAAAAAACAACAACCTGTTTGTATCGCAGTCATACATTTGGAAATTAGTTAATGTTTTCTCATCACGTTAGTTGAGAGTCATAATCCATAGGGTAATATCCGAAAACTGTCAATTTGTAGCTGAATTGCAAAAAATGTTTTTGGTGAAAGTACGTACCTACTTAAAGACCCTATCGGGTTGTTAGGGACATCAATCTGAACAACTTTCACTATGAAACCAATTTGATTTCCGACACCTGATTTCCGTGATGGCCGATTTTTTTCCATAACAGGGTTCTGCAAAAAACGGCGCTGTCATACTAAGGCCTACCCGAGATACCATACTACTGACATTACCTGGGCACACCACGCTAGAGTTCGCTTGCTTGTCCGGCACGAGCACTAATAATGCTGCATAGCATTTGTCCCAGTGCTACTTGCATCAACAGTGATGTACACATAATAAACACATGGTCTGGTGTGTCTTGATAGTATTTTTCCTCTTAGCATCCAAGAGCTCTGGTTTTGTCCAAGAATTATATATACTGAGTCTCTCTACATATTTTTATTAAGTACACACCGTTTCGCTCATGCTTACTGCTATAAGAACGGGCTAATTTTAATTGATATGTGCCTAAAGCAAAAATAATGAGTTCGTCATTATTTAATTGCGGAAATTCTTCTGATAACAGAAGGCCGTCGCAGACACTGGAATGAAGTCAACCTTCGTCTGTTCATATTATTTTCAATTACGAAGTTGGCTAAAACGTTATCTATATTTATTCGATCGCTAATGCCTAAGATTTCATTAGCAAGGTGATCGAAATGAATTCGATAGCGCTGCTGCAATTTTGAAATTGTCCATTGCATGCAGGCAGCGATCTATTGAAATACCATTGCCGCAACAACTTAAAATCACTCTTGAATCGCCATACAACGTCACCGCCGAATCGCCGAAACGAAACGCCGTCACGAATCAGGACCTGGAACATCAAGATGTTCCAGGTCCTGATTCTTCAGAAGGATTAAGGTCTTTATTACCGGAATCGTCACGTCTTGATGATTCAGGGCCTGCCTCTTCAGAAGCAGAAGTTCGACGTGCCTGCGCACGTTGAGCTCGTTGCTAACATGGACGACATATTGTTGAGTAATTACCTGTAAAGATACAACTGATTAGAAATAGATTGGAATTTTCTATAAGAACCTGCTATAGCATCAGCCCTAGCTCCAAGCACATTTACAGTGTCGTAATTTCTAAAATCTACCCACGAGTCCTTAAGCTTTAAGGGACAGATTTCACCCATTAAATCTCCCGATGCTTTAGTTTAATATGCTGTGCAGTCCAGAGTCTGGACAGAAAGTAATCAAAGTAAAACAAGGCGAAGTCAAGCGAATCAAAAGTGGTGATCTATTAATATTAATATTGGCTCGTGTCTTACTTATCATTTTTTATGACGATCCAAGCGAGAGGTCCTGGGTTCGATCCCCGGCTTGGGATACAGAAAAAAATCCCCTGGTCTTGGATGTTTATATGTGTGTGACGTCGCTGTTTATGGTTCCCACGACACAGGGTATCCTAGTGTGGCGCCAGAAGCAATGTATGTGCCTGTATGTAAGTGGTTCTGTTTATGTTTTAATTATTTAGCATCCCATTCCCTTCTCAAGATATAAGGTTATATAAATGTTTAAAGCCTGGTTATTCAGAATAAATATAGGTATAATAAGGTACTCAAATGGTGACTCTCAACACGATGCCAAAACCTGTACCTGCTAGGTGGTAGTACCAGGGGTAGTATGATCGATTCCATGAAAAGATCCAAGTACATCCAAAGTGGAAAACGTTAAATATATGACTTGAAAATAATAGTGGACACACGGGTTCAGGTTAAAAAAAACCTCCTAATTATCTTTTAACTACCTGGAATAGGTCATTAATGACAGATTTTGACCCTTTGTAACTTTTTATATATAGCGAGATACAGATTTTTGCCCATATTCAAATATGATCATCTATGAATATACCTAAGTAGTAATCAAAAATCAAAAATATTGAGGTGGCCGCGAAAATTGATGAGGGCTCCTTACATTTTTGCGCATTGTCGTTGAGGAAAAAAATTAAAACGGTTAAATCCTAAATTGCTCCAAACCATGAATTTTCGGATATTATGTGGTTAAATTTGCTGGAAATGGGTCAACTTTAAACCCTCACATTACTTCACCATTCTTTTGTTCTTACATGTCAACCTAACTCGAAGACTATTTGGAGGCTTCGCTTCGCCCGCCCTCTCTAGTCTTCACCTACGCTACTGCAGTGTTTGCCCTGGTACAAACTACCATTAAAGTTGTGATATGATATTATATATAGCCTAAGAAATAATTTTGAAAATGGACTTTACTTTTGAATGAAAGAAGTCTGTAGGGAGGGACAGACATTATTCACACACTAGTATGTTACTATTCATTTCCTAATTTGGAATAACTATGCAAGTGGACCATGGCAGGCTTCTTTAGTAGGTTTACGGCTTTTAATGTCATTTTTCTTTAAAAATTGTGTGCAATAAAGAAATGGCTTATGTTTAAACGATTACCAAAAAAGCAGCTATTTTACTACCAATAAATTCGAAATGACTGTCAGAACGGATAATTATCCACCAAATTGTGTTTGGATAAATGATCACCAAACTTCTTTTTATGTATTGTGTACTTAAGTTTATGTTTTAAGTATTTTTTTTTGTTCTTACATGTTCAACCTAACACGAAGGATAAAGGGAGCTTCGCTTCGCTCACCCCCTTTCCCTTCACCTAAGCTACAGCAGTATTTTCCCCTGATATTTTTGCAACTTTTGTAGTTCATTTATCCATTTAGGGTAGGAAAAAAACATTTTGGTGAACATTATATTTGTTGCCTAAAGAAATTATGAATATATATATTCATAGTTTATATATAGCAGATAGGTGCTATCGCAATCTTACAGCAGCCATCCGTAGGTTAACTAGGGTATTTGAGGCAGCCTGGAAGTAAAGTTGTGTTGTATTGTTGTTCGTCGTGGCAGAATTCCGTGCGTTCCTTCGCTCGCAATGAAACCTCTTGGTCCAACGATTGCCGGGGCGAGTTGTATTAAACGCGACACTGGAATTCGATGCTCTATTGTGTGAGGCTCTAGTTGAAGCTTCACTAGAGTCTATTGTATGCGATTCTCTAGTTGCAGATGCTCTAACAGATTCTGGGAATAACTATTGTTTAAAGGTAGTTGCGTGAATATCAAAACCACTTTGTAAGGGTTTAAAATTGATTACATTCTTACAAGCCGCATCTTATCAACGTTAAGGTCAAGAAACAATTCCAAATTGTAACCTTGACCGCCATGAACTCGTCCCACCCATGGTCCGCGAGAGGCGGGGCGGCGGATGCATTTTTGGAGTGGACAGTTGTCGTTTTTAGGGTTCCGTACCTAAAGGTTGCCAAATGGGTGGTCCCATTTGGCAACCTTTTAAAGCAGTTTATATTACTTAAAAAAACATTTATTTTAACCTAAAAAGAACATCTCGTCATTTAATTAATTATGAAAACAATTTGACAAACAAACTAACAAAGGAACACAATCGACACATAAACTAAAGAAAAACACTAGAAAGGGTTCACCAAAACGATAACAGATCACACCGGCGTCTCGTAGTATGTCCGCGCGCAGCGACGGTTGGCGAAGGAAAAGAGACCCGGGTAGGCTCCGCGCTGGCTTTTATATCCGCGGTGGCACCTCATCCCTTACACGGTCTCTCCTGACTATGCGTCGCCCCCGACGGCATCTGACAGATCTGGCAGGCTTTCTCTCGTAACACCAGATGGTCCAGCTGCTTGATGTAGCTCTGCATTCCCGTCATGGGCGAGCGGCGAGCTCACTGTGGGATTATCTTGATGGCTGGCAATGGTATTATCACCGTAGAATCGTCATCTGTAATTCGAGGGACACATGGGAACATTGTTTACAATTTATTAGGCTCTGCTTATTTACGTTCATCTATCTCTCAAGGCCTCCTTTCAGCAACCAAACACAACGGTCTAATGATTCATTAAACACCAAGATACTTTCTTAGTATTTAATGAATTATTGTTCTTATCACTTAGCTAGCACACATCTCAATCTCATTCATCAACACACATTTTAGTTATCTTTCTCATGGATCCATGTCATTCATCACGCCGATTCACGCTTTCACGTAGACCAAACATCCCGCAGTCTACTCGTCTACAGGTACGTCCCGCAGTCCGTCCTCTACACATGGGTGGCAAGGCCACTCTTCGTGGGGCTGGTCAGGCACCCCGCAGTTTGCCTGACGTAGAACGTCCCGCAGTCCGTCTACTGCCGCACTCGTTAGACACCCCGCAGTTTGTCTAACATAGAACATCCCGCAGTCTGTTCTATCAACAGAGTACCAGTGCACTCACACTCAAAAAAGCAGCGCAGGTTTCGGGACTCCACTCTCCTTGCCATGGCACCATGTATTGAGCCGCAGCCTGAGTAGTCTTCCCGTAGGAACCACTCATGAGACGCAGCTCGTAGCGTCCACTCGGAAGCGCACGTATGACCTTGTAGGGGCCACGCATGCCAGGATCCAGCTTGCCCGTTGACTGTGAATACTTTATAACAAACACCATGTCATCAACATTAAATACACGTGGTGGGCGCCTGTTCCGATTAACGTACTGATCTTGTCGAGTTTGGTTGCGTTTCAGTAAGTCAGTGACCCGACTTCTACGTAAATCCCGTTGCGCCTCACGGTTTGGTTCTGAGTCCTCTAGAGCCACATCACGTATGAGCGATCGAATCACAGGGGTGGTGGAGTCTGTTCCAATCATCAGGTTCAGAGCGGAAGCTTGAGTCGTCTTTTGCTTGGTGATATTGAGGGTTAACTGGAGCTTCCAAAGCATTCCCGACCAGTCGCTCCCTTTATGGTTTGCTTCGATACGGATCATGTTCAGGACCGTCCGAGCATAACGCTCCACTTGACCATTTGCGTGGTGCATTTCCGCGGTTATGTAATGGATGTCAGACCCCATTTCTTTCACAAATTCTACAAACCTAGACGATTCGAACATGCGGCCTTTATCGGTAACAAATAGTTTTGGTGAACCGAATAAAGATACAGCGTTAGTGGCTACTCTCATCAGCTCGTCTACATCCTGACGGTATATGGGATAGACGAGTGTGAACTTTGTAAAAGCAGTATTCGTACTCATAGTGGTAGACCACTATGAGTACGAACTTGTAGCCATGAGACTCTGGGAGAGGACCCGATGCATCAAGGTGAATTACTGAGAAAGGTGTATCTAGCTTTTCCCATGAGATTATAAACTGGTGTGGAGCCCTAGCTACCCGTTTTTTTGAGAGGCATAAGAGACAGTGATCGAGGTACTTCCTAACGAACTGTCGTAATCCTGGGAACCAAAAGTGACGTTATATGAGGTCAACAGTTTTCTCGTATCCTACGTGATCATGTTCGTCGTGAAAAACGCGTAACAGGCTAAGTCGGTGGCCTCGAGGGATGTAACATAAAAGTCTAGGTTTTTGCTCGCCCACAACAGTATACTTGTAGTATAGGAGGTCGTTTTGTTGAATGTAACGATTTGGGTCTAAGTTGCCGTCATTTAATCGTTGAATAAGGGTGTTGGTCTCCCCGTCTGCCGCCTGAGCGATTTGAGCCCAATTGCGTGGCCTAGTGATATTGTTGACTTCGTGTGGGGGATTACGGCTAAGATAGTCTGTAAGAGACATCATAACACCCTTACGATACTCTATGTCAAAGGTGAATTCTTGGAGGTAGACCCACCAACGCGCTACCCTCGGGAGCAAATCCTTTTTACGCTCAGTGGATTTGAGGGCATTACAATCTGTTATAACTTTGAACTGAATTCCGAATAAGTAGTGTCTGAAGTTCTGTAATGCCTTCACAACCGCTAACGTCTCTAACTCGTGTGAGTGATAGCGACTTTCTGCTCCTTGCGTCACTTTACTGAAGTACGCAACCATTCTTTTATTACCGTTATCATGAGTTTGCAAGAGGACTGCCCCGTACCCTATACTACTTGCATCTGTGTGCACTTCAGTCGGGAGTTTAGGGTCAAATATCGATAATATGGGTTCGTTAGCAAAGCAATGATTTCTTGGCGTACCTTTTCTTGTTCCGGACCCCATTTGAATGCGACGTCCTTTTTGGTGAGACGGGAAATACACAGTGTCCTAGATGCGTATCCCTCTATGTATTTACGGAAATATACGGCTAAACCTAGGAACTGCCTGACTTGCTTGACACTGGCTGGTATAGGTGAGTCTACTAATGCCTTGATTTTATGTGGGCTTGGCTTGACCTGACCCTGACTGATGATACGGCCTAGGTATTCAACCTCGGTGGTTAAGAACACGCACTTTCGTAGGTTTATCGAAAATCCCGCCTCGGTTAGATTTGTCAGTACTTCACGCAGCAAATGAATGCCCTCCTCTACCGTACTGCTCATGATTAGGATGTCATCTATGTAGACCAGGACCTTCCCGACGTCAATGAACTTCTTAAGGGTATTATTTATGATTCTTTGATAGACAATTGGCGAGTTAGATAGGCTATAGGGCATTTTTAAGTATTCGTAGTGACCTTCCGGGGTCACAAATGCCATACGGTGGATTGACGCTGGATCGATCCTGATCTGATGACACCCGGTTGCCATATCGAGCGATGAGTACCGTGTTATGTTCGTGTCACCTAACCGGTCGATATGATCGTCTATGAGGGGGAGCGTGTACCTGTCTGTGGCGTTAACTCAGTGTATGTCACTAAATCTAAATTTAAAATAGTTGAATTTAGTACATCAATATTTATTACTGAATGTTATTTATCAATCGCAATCCGTTATGCAAAATTTACATTAGCATGTTTATTATAATAAAATCAATAATTACAAATAATAAAATCAATGTTAATAATCTAATCTCAATATTAATCCTAATAATCAAATCTTAATACTAATCGTAATAATCTAGTCTTAATAATCTAATTAAATATTGTTAATAATAAAATAATAATAAACGAATTTAATAATAGTAATTTTTAAGTCCATAATGTATACACTTATGTTGAATCATAAATGTCACTTTGCATTATATAAACTTTAATATATTTTGTACGTTGAAGCGGACAAGTGCACCGTTTTTTATTAGTAGTGAGTGACAGTGAGCTTGATGATACGACGCGAGACGCATGTCGCTCTGTTCCGCCGCTTTTGCTTACGCTCCGCTATCGAAACTACTTATGCGCCTAATATCAACCGCTGTGCTTGTTCCTTCTCTTTCCATTTCTCCTTCTAAGACTGTGCTTGACTATATGTACTGTGTGCTATACGTCGCTTTGAAATAAACTGTTAAACAGTGTTCTTGTTTACATTCACCGCGACCCCCACTATACTCAAGTAAGTGTTGCGTAGGCACCAGCCTACCAAAGTGGTGACCCCGAACTGTGCACGACGATATGGAAGCCAAAGGAACATCTGAATAGGTGAATAATGATGGCGCTGCGCAGAATGGCGCGGAGTTGTGTAAAGTGGGTGTGCGGATACCCCCATGCTATAAATTCTAATGTCACATTATAACATTGAATTTGGTTTTTTATTAATTGATTTAATTGATTTATGATTGATGACATATTGTGAATTTTAATTTGGATTGTAAATATTTTATTTTATTGGTATATATCTGTAATTTATGTCGATTTGGCCTCGGCTGTCAAGGCATAGATAAATTATGTTAATAAAAAATAAATAAAGAAATACCAGCACTATGGTTTGCCCAGCTGGAAACCTAATTTACGCTGTCCAATATTACTGCGGACACTACCAAATTTTACTACACCATGGCCCAGCTGGATCCTCAATATGCGTCGGAAGTGGAGGACATAATAACAAACCCACCAGCTACAAATAAATACGACAAGCTCAAAACCGAGCTGGTGAAGCGGTTGTCAGTCACACGAGAGCGAGATATCCAGCAGCTCTTGTCACACGAGGAGTTAGGGGACAGGAAACCTTCCCAGTTACTACACCGCATGCAGCACTTAGCCGGCCCTGGGGTACCCGAGGATCTCATGCGTACGATGTGGACCAACAGGCTTCCCCAGAACATCCAGGTCATCCTCGCGTCACAAACGAAGTGTACTTTGGAAGAATTGGCGGAATTGGTGGACAAGGTGCATGATGCCATTGCTTCTGCTCCACAAGTCGCGGCGGTACAACCAGCTGTAGCTCCTCCAACGGACCCGCTGGTCTTCCAGATCGCGGCACTCAGCAAGCAGATGGAGGCTTTGACCACCAGAATGGACAGAATGTCCCGGGAGCCCCGCCAATCACGATCGACGACGAGTAACTGAAGCCGAAGCCGAAGCCGACATCGCCAGAACTCGACGAGGTCAAACTCCAACTACCGCAAATTTCCCACCTGCTGGTATTATCACAAGTTTGGAAGCCAGGCACGGTGCTGTGTGAAACCGTGTGACTATACAGCGGGAAATGCATAGGGCAGTCGATGACGGCGACTGGCGGCTGTCCGAATTCCGGTCGCTTATTTGTTATGGACTCTAAATTAAAAATACAATTTTTAGTAGATACCGGAAGTGATTTGTGTGTGTTTCCCCGTAATTTATTAAAAGAACGGAGAAATAAAACGAATTATACTTTGTGTGCAGCTAACGGTACAATTATTAATACTTACGGGTATGCACACTTAGTTTTTAACATAGGATTGCGCCGCGACTATGCTTGGCGATTTGTTGTAGCGGATGTCACTAGGGCAATAATAGGTGTAGATTTTCTCGCTCATTATAATCTTTTAGTTGATTGCAGGAACCATCGCCTTACTGACAATAATACAAGGCTCACCGCCCCTGCTTTGCCTGCGCAGCCGTCTGATGTCATTTCTTCGGTAAAGGTTGTAACTGGTGAGTCCACATATCACTACATACTACGCGAATACCCTGACATCACTCGCCCATCTGGCATACATCGAACACCTAAACAGTCAACAGTACACCACATTCGCACCACACCCGGCCCGCCCGTATCTAGTAAACCAAGATGACTGGCACCCGATAAATTAAAGGTAGCAAAAGAGGAGTTTGCCTCTATGCTTTCGAGTGGCATAGCCAGACCCTCTGAGTCACCTTGGGCATCTCCCTTACATCTGGCCCTTAAAAAAGACAACGGTTGGAGACCGTGCGGTGACTACAGGTTGCTAAATGCGAGAACCATTACGGATAAATATCCGATTCGCCATATCCAGGATTTCTCGCACAGCATAACTGGTTGCACCGTCTTTTCAACCATAGATCTCGTCAAGGCCTACAACCAGATCCCCGTCAACCCCGAAGACATCCCGAAAACCGCCATTACAACGCCGTTCGGGCTTTACGAATTCCCGTTCATGACGTTCGGACTTCATAATGCCGGGCAGACTTTCCAGCGCTTCGTGGACGAGATGCTGCGGGGACTGGATTTCTGCTACAGTTACCTTGACAATTTCTTGGTCTTCTCCAAGGACCACAAGACGCATGAAGCACATTTACGGCGACTGTTCACCAGGTTGCAGGAGTATGGGATGGTGATCAACACCTCAAAGTGCCACTTCGGAGTGGAAGAGGTAACCTTCTTAGGATACCGTATATCTGCAAACGGTACGAAACCACTACCTGCCAAGGTGGCAGCCATCCAGGACTTCCCAACGCCGAGGAACGTGAGGGAACTCAGGAGATTCTTGGGTATGCTTAATTTTTACAGACGGTTCATCCCTAACGCAGCCGTACACCAGGCTCCCCTGAATTCTCTCCTCACAGGTTCTTTTAAAGGTTCCCATCCAACCAACTTTACCCAGGAAGAACAAGTTGCCTTCGAAAGGTGCAAAGCAGGTTTGTGCGATGTAGCACTACTGGCTCATCCAGATGCATTGGCAAAATTATGCATCGTCACTGATGCATCAGACGTGGCTATGGGTGCTGTGCTGCAGCAGCTGAAGGATGGCGCCTGGGAACCTCTCTCATTTTTCTCGCGTAAACTGACCTCACCACAGCGTAAGTACTCTCCTTACGATAGGGAACTTTTAGCCATATACGAAGCTATAAAGTATTTTAGGCACTTGGTAGAAGCACGAGACTTCATTGTCTATACCGGCGATAAACCTTTGTGCTTCGCACATAGCTCTCGTAAAGATAATTTTTCCCCGAGGCAGTTCCGACATTTAGATTTTGTGTCACAATTTACGACAGACATCAGGCACATATCAGGAAGAGACAATGTCGTAGCTGACACTCTGTCACGAGTCGAGGAAATCACGCAGCCTGTTGACTACAGTAAGTAAGCTACGGCACAAAACACCGACTCTGAGCTACGCCTTCTTCTGAGCAGTAGCAGCTCACTGTGCCTGAAGAAAGTGAATGTGCCCGGAACTACTGTCGACCTTTACTGCGAGGAGAAAGAGGAGAAGGTAAGGCCCTATGTACCAAAGGAGCTCAGGCAGCAGATTATCGAGAGCCTTCACTCTCTAAGCCATCCAGGAGCAAATGCCACTGCCAGGTTGGTTGCGGAGAGGTACGTTTGGCCAGGGGTACGCAAAGACTGTCGAGTGTGGACCCGAAGTTGTCTGGCTTGCCAGCGCTGTAAGGTCACTCGTCACGTCTCATCACCCTTAAGCACGTCCAAGCTGTCGCATACCAGGTTCCAAAATATCCACATTGACCTCATAGGACCACTACCACCTTGTCAAGGGTTCAAGTACTGCCTCACTGCCATCGACCGTTTCACACGTTGGCCTGAAGCAGTACCACTGCAAGACATATCAGCCGAGACCGTCGCTAAAGCGCTGTTGCACGGTTGGATTGCTCGCTTTGGATGCCCAATCGACATTGTCACCGACAGAGGTCAACAATTTGAGTCGACGCTATTCTAGCAGCTGGCAAAACTGGTAGGATTTCGGCGTAAGCGCACTACTGCGTATCACCCTGCCTGTAACGGACTCGTGGAACGTTTCCACAGGCAGCTGAAGGCAGCTATAAAGTGCCACGCCGACAGCAGTTGGGTTGAAGCACTCCCTCTAGTCCTGCTAGGAATCAGAGCCGCATATAAGGAAGACCTTCAAGCCTCTGCGGCAGAATTGGTTTACGGTGAGACTCTTAGGTTGCCCGGAGATTTCTTTGATCACGAGACTCACGCCACCACGGATGTTACAGACTACCTGTCCCGACTTCACATGTTTGCTAGGAATCTGAAACCAGTGCCAGGTACTCATCACGTGGGACGTCGGCCGATTTTTGTCTTTAAAGATCTAGCAGCAGCAACTCATGTTTTCCTTAGGGATGACATAGTCGGTGGGTTGTTAAAACCAGCATACACTGGCCCACATAAAGTTTTGAGGAGAGATCCCAAGGTGTATCGGTTAGCAGTCAATGGTAAGGAAATGACAGTATCTATAGATTGGTTAAAGCCGGCCTACATACTGCTTGACACACACACCACTAGCACTCAACCGGATACACAAACACACACTCACAACACAAAAAACGTCACAAACACTTCATCAGCGCCACCAATCCCAGCTAACACCACCACACCTACAACCAGAACCGAAGATAATGACACCAGGCGGACGCGATCAGGCCGCGTTGTCCGGTTCCCTAACTATTATCGCCTATGATGGTCTCTGGAGGGGGGTGATGTGGCGTTAATAAAGTGTATGTCACTAAATCTTAATTTAAAATAGTTAAATTTAGTACATCAATATTTATTACTGAATGTTATTTATCAATCGCATTCCGTTATGCAAAATTTACATTAGCATGTTTATAATAATAAAATCAATAATTACAAATAATAAAATCAATGTTAATAATCTAATCTTAATATTAATCCTAATAATCAAATCTTAATACTAATCTTAATAATCTAGTCTTAATAATCTAATTAAATATTGTTAATAATAAAATAATAATAAACGAATTTAATAATAGTAATTTTTAAGTGCATAATGCATCCACTTATGTTGAATCATAAATGTCACTTTGCATTATATAAACTTATATTTTGTACGTTGAAGCGGACAAGTGCACCGTTTTTTATTAGTAGATAGGAGCGCGCACTGCAACCGCCTACGTCACAGTATAACCTGTCGGCGCGCTCGCCTCCTCCGCAGTTGTGTATGCGCGGCCGCCGCCGGACAGTGAGCTTGATGATACGACGCGAGTCGCTCTGTTCCGCCGCTTTTGCTTACGCTCCGCTATCGAAATTACTTATGCGCCTAATATCAACCGCTGTGCTTGTTCCTTCTCTTTCCATTTCTCCTTCTAAGACTGTGCTTGACTATATGTACTGTGTGCTATACGTCGCTTTGAAATAAACTGTTAAACAGTGTTCTTGTTTACATTCAACGCGACCCGCACTATACTCAAGTAAGTGTTGCGTAGGCACCAGCCTACCAAATGTCTTTAACGGTTATTCAATTAAGTGCACGGTAATCGACGCACATTCGGTCGGAGCCGTCTTTTTTCTTAACTAAAATTATTGGGCTGGAGTATTCCGATTCCGATTCCCTAATGATACCTTTCTCCAAAAGATCGTTGACGATTTCGCGGACTTTAAGTTTCTCGGCTAGTGAAAGTTTGTAGGGTCGGTAGGCTACAGGTACGTTACTAGTAAGATTAATATGCATCTCGCCAGTGGTGACAGTAGAAGTGGCGGTTCTAGTTATAAAAGAGTCAGCAAAACCGTCAATGACCTGTAAAAGGGATTCTCTTTCTACACCCTGAAGAGGCGTTACGACGTCGTCAAGTTTATTGGAGTACATTTTGAAAACATTGGACACTTTTGTCGTTGAATGTGTGAGGTATTGTTGATCTTTGGTACGGACATATGTTATGCCATCCCTATTTAGGATGTCCGTACCAACTATTATTGGGGTAGACATGTAAATTCCTGGTACAACGACAAAATCGGCTTCAATAGAAATGTTGCTAAATTCCACTGTAAGTGTTACGTACGACTGTCCTATAATTTCATGGTTACCGAGTCCCTTCAACGTACTATTGGTAGGTCTTGTCAAACAGGTGAAATATTTAAGCGCATCAGACGATACCAACGATACGTTGAGAGCCCCGCTATCAATTAATACGTCGACAGGAATGCCCTGGACTACGGCCGTTGTTATTTCATTGTGGCGTTCAGACCCCGTGTGGTCACGGCAAAGGTTGACGCTGCGCGAGTCTAGTCATGCCCTCTGCTTGGCAAAACACATGCTATCCGTGTGGCCGGGCTTCTTGCAGAACGCGCAGATTACTTGCGATTGTGGGACACTCGTAGACGGTGAGGGTTTTGGTCTTTTTGAGCAGTTATATGCTTTATGTCCGCTTTGACCACAATTATAACATTTTAGAGAGGGACCTGCGTGTTCTGCCGGGCGTTTTCTGGATGGTGGGTGGTTTGATATTTTTGTGGCGGGTTTATCGAGTTTTGGTTTAACGACAAGAACGACACTAAGTTCTCACTCGTGAGATCGGCATTCGCGGCTACGGCCCTTACTTGCGCGTCATCGATACCGCGAATTACCATTTGGGTCATAAGTTCGTCACTTAGCACTTTGACTATGCGCAGGCGGAGCAGGGTACGTCGTGCATATTCCGCGTATGTCTTATATTTATTCGAGGTTGAGTTCCTTGCATCGAACAATATATAGTACCCAAGATACAGGGAATCCTAGTTTGGGGCTAGTTCAATGTGTGTCAATAGTGTCCAAGGTATTATTATTATTATTATTGTTATTATTATTATTATTTGCGTAGTCTAGTTTCCGCGGGCAGAGAGGTTGGAATTCACGTTTGAAACTAGTCCAGCACCGATCAGCTGTAACCCAGTCGTTTAGCCAGGTTTTGGCATCCCCTTTTAAGCGATTCGCCACAAGAGACAAACACTCTTTGTCCTTTGTGTGTGCGTGCGAATGGGATTGATGGAATGGATCGCGTCCACAATTGCCTGCGTGGCAGACGAGGGGGATGGTTCCGACGGCGGAACGGGGGTAGAAGTGAATTTATTTTCGATCGACTCTAGTCGCGACAAAATAGTGTCCAAAGTTCTGTCCCTAGCGACGGGGTGTTCATGGCATGTTCGTGGTGCGGCAGGCGTACGTGTCGTCGAAAAACGCGGTGGTGTTACTAGGGATTGCGTTCGAGATCGCGATTGAACGACAGTGCTTCGTGAGTTTGCGCGCGATCGTTCGCGAGACCTATAACGCGTACGATGACGTTGATGCGATCTGTCGCATGATCTACTAGGCGGTCTCTCTCGTGAATTATGCGTGTGCATAATTAAGTCGGCTTGGTATCGTATACCTCGCAGGAAATACTTTGAGAAATCAGTAAGATTTGAACACAGGTATGGTTATTAGGTCCGATTACGTTCCTTTGTTTTTATGAGCTTTGGCTGATTATGATTATGAGCGGTCAAGGCAATTGCGTGGTTACTATCCCACTTCTGATTTTGGATCAGAAGCAGTTTATTACTTAAAAAAAAAGATTTATTTTAACTTAAAAAGAACATCTCGTCATTTAATTAATTATGAAAACAATTTGACAAACAAACTAACAAAGGAACACAATCAACATATAAACTAAAGAAAAACACTAGAAAGGGTTCACCAAAACGATAACAGATCACACTGGCGTCTCGTAGTATGTCCGCGCGCAGCGACGGTTGGCGAAGGAAAAGAGACCCGGGTAGGCTCCGCGCTGGCTTTTATACCCGCGGTGGCACCTTATCCCTTACAATATATATATATTCACTTCAGAAATAAATAATTAAATAATAATAAAATGAATATTTATGGGGGCCCCAAACAACAACGTGATTTATAGTGTAAACCACAAAACACTTATAAATGCGCCTGAAAACGTACATGGAGTATGAAAGTGGCCGCCAATAACTTTGTAAACAACATTTTGCTATGTCATATCCCAACTATTCACTCCGCACCATCCCTACGATTGCACGATGGTACGGAACCGATAGTGCGCGAGTTCGATTCGCACTTGACTTTTTTATGACGAAACGAGACCCTTTGCTATAGGAAATTTAGTCTACGGAATGGTCTTGTTAGTGACTGGATTTGTTTGATGCAATTTCCATGTTATGTTGAGCTTTGAATAGTCGTGAGCGTCTCATCAGTGATCGGGTGAGGCCACAGATATCGAGAAATAGGTTGAGGGGCGTGGCACGTGGAAACAAATGTAGCTCCGACAGGTTAGATATTAAAAATTCTCGGTAGTCACCGGGCGACCGCAGTGACGAATTCATTTCCGTTGTTTTTCGAAAATGCCGACCTGTGCAATACTCACGTGCAAAAGTAGAAGCGAGATTGTGAACTCCAAGAACGCCGGTGTCACATATCACTTGTAAGTTTCATTCCAACTATTATTTCTTCTTAAAACACAAGAAATAAACATTATTACGAAAATAAATAATTCGCGGAAAATTCGTCACGAATTGACATTAAAGTGACAATGTCATGTTGTTCTCGCTAAGTTTACTATACATTGCTTGTTTTGTATTTTAATTTCACTACTTATTGCCAAGCTAACACGCAATGAATATTTTACACTTATCTAAGTACGAAAGCAAAGATGCATCGTGATAGGGAGGCGAACTGTTACACGCACAGAGAGACGACGTGTTAGTGATGGGGATAGTGATGGGAGAATTATGTCTTTGAATCGATAGATTTTATCATTCCGCAATTACTAATATAGTTAATGTAATAATATAGGTATTTTATTGCTCATAATACGAAAGTTTATTGTTAGTTATTCCAATGATTGCCAAACAGGCAGTTTAGATTTTAAGTTTGTTTAAAACCTCGCCCGACGAAGGATAATGGGGTGTTATAAGTATTGATCGGAAATTCCGATGCTTTCACTCAGGTCCGAAGAGTTCACAGTTATTCTACCTTCAGAAACCTCTTTGCCTCTCTTTCTAGCTGTAAGGATTCTGTTGAAAAAAAGAAGAGAGGCAAAGGGGTCTCGTATGTCGTATGTCGTATAAATATGTCGCATTTACAAACAATTTATTATTTTATTTATAGAACCCGGCATTGTATACGACTGTCTATACCAGTGTCTATAAATTATAATCGATCGATGATACACGCTGTCCTTGCATTGTCCCAACACTAGTTCGGCTAGCTAGTATACCTGCGGTAGTGTGGGTGTGTTCGGACGATAGGTGCATGACATTGCACTGACCAACAAAAGCGGACGGATTGATGTACGAGTGGTGTAAATGTATGCGTGTTCTTAGTTTTCGGCGACACTGGTTCCGATACAAGCTTAGCGCCGAGGGCCTATCTTTCGATATCTGTGGTCGTGGGTGAGAACTGAGTTGCCTTCTTCTTTTTAAATATACTTGCTGCTCTTGACTTGAAATTATTGTCTTTGATGGATTATGAATAAAGGTTATATAGGTATTAATAACTCAGATGGAATGCTTGTTTCCTGCAATAAGACGACGCTCGTTTGATTGCGTGAGCTTGATCGGGCCCGATTCAGCTAGCACAATGACTGCTCAGTGACAATGACGCGACGACGATACATAGTAGTCTAAAAATTGCTCAAATGGCAATTTCAAGATCTCCAGAGGAGATCAGTGTCGACAGTTTGTTTTTTGAGAAGAATTCTATGAGATTCTTACCACTTTTGTTCATGTCCTTTCCTCCCCATAGGGTGCTGTGCGCGTTGGCGTCGCACTCTATTACGAGGAGTATGTCATTTTCTTCACATTCTATGACTAGCACCTCCCCCATTCGCCTGGATGGTACGCTATAAAACAATAATATTTAAGGTTACAACATCATATGATACAGACAGTTATATTGCACTAGTGTCGTTTCGTAAAGGCTCTTCGACTTTTTGATGCTAAAATAAGATTTTCCTCAACTTGCATTTAAAGCTGTATCAAAATTGCAGGGCACGCAAAGCGATCAGCAACTACATCTCATTATGTCAAATATTCGAAAAATCTCGAATGAAAATGCAAAATTTCAAAAGTTAACTACTTCCAAAGCTGCACCACCTAAAGGTGCATGAATTATATACATAGTCAGGTCATAAGTTCTGTCACATGTGCAATATGAAATAATTTAGACATGTTTATTATTTATGTAAATATTTATATAGCAAAATGAACCTAATAAAACATAGATTCTTATGATAATAAAGTTTATTCAAAATGACCCCCGCGATTTTGAATACAGGCCTTTATTCTGCGCGGCCAGTCGTCTATCGCAGCACGAACGAGGTCCATGTCAATATCGGCGGCTGCCTTAATCAAGGATGCCTTGAGTGACTCCAAATCAGGATGAGGCTTTGAGCAGGCCTTTTCCTCCAAGTGTTGCCATATCTTGTAATCTAACGGACTCAAATCTGGACTGGAGGAGGGCCAGTCTTCGTGCCGGATGAAGTCGATTTCACGCGCCGCCAGCCAGTCTTGTGTGCTTTTCGCTCTATGAGCTGGCGCAGAATCTTGATGGAATACCCAGTGCCTCTTATTAAACATGGTATGAGAAACAGGTTCCACGAGGTTCTTGAGGACTGTATTTTGATACACAACTGCATTCGTTTTTACGCCTTTCTCACAAAAATTTACCTCAGTTAAGCCCCAATAAGAGACTCCCAACCAAACCATGAGCGAGGATGGAAAATGACCTCGTTGGACACGCGGAATACGGTTGCTCGCTTCTTCACTGCTGTGTGCGTACACCTTATCATTTTGTTTGTTGTAGCTCTCTTCCACGGTGAAAATTTTTTCATCCGAAAAAAGAATTTCCCGATGCTTTTTTCCCGCGTACCGCTTCAACAAAGCGCGGCATCTCTTCAGTCTCAGGTCCATTAAACGAGCGTCCAAACGGTGTCCTGTTTTTCTTCGATATGCCCTAAGCCCTAAGTCTTCATTTAACACCCTTTTCACCGTGGTCCTGCTTAACCCCATCTGAAGGGCCAACAGTTTCTGCTTACGTATGGGATTTCTTTGAATTCGCGCCTTCACAGCTTTTATCACTGCTGAAGTCCTAACAGAGCGAGGGCGACCACTTCTTGACCTGACATCTACACTAGAGTCTTCATTGTATCGTTTTATGTTACGATAAACGAATCTTTTGGTTATATTCAAATTTTTCAGTAAGTCAAAAATCTGAATTGGCGCGTAACCTCAACGATGCAACGCAATAACTGCGACACGGTCTTCTTTAAGTGTCCATTCCATATTTAAAAATGAGGAAAATTCTAAAAAGTACACATTTTTATTTTCATGAAAAAATCGAAATTCGAATTCAATAAACTTTTTTGTGGCCAGCGGTCTAAATTCAAAAGTTTTTATTGTGTGACAGAACTTATGACCTGACTGTGTATATCATCGTGTTCAGCAAGGTACACTAGCTAATGTTTGTTCTCTCCCATACAAAAAAAAACAAGCTATCAATTCACTCCATATTTTAACTTGGTGTATAGGGAGATTAACCGGAGACATTCCAATGTTTTAATTTTAAATTCCAGACATTTTTGAAGTTCCTATGAGTATGGAGGCTGATTTTTAGACCACTGTGCGTTGTCGTCATTGTCACTGAGCGGTCATTGTGCTAGCTGAATCGGGGCCGATCAAGCTCACGCAAACAAACAAACTTCGACGTCAGGAAACATCCATCTGAGTTATTTATACTTATATGAGCTTTATTCATATAACACATCAAAGACGAAAATCTTTAGTCAAGAGCACCAAGTATATTTGAGAATAAGAATGCAACTCAGTTGCCTTGCCCGATGATCGACGAGACACTCGCGACTATTCAAAGCTCTACTCTACAGTAAAGGAAGGGCTATATCCAGAACACTCACAATGTGGGCTGATTGATGATGATAATTACACAACGCTTAGCTGTTATACTGTGATACTCACTGTAATACGAGTAAGATGTCTATGCTTAAAGCCCCACAACGTTGCACTGCAGCCTACAAGCACGGGTTTCGAATCCGGGTCATAAGATCGTGGAATGAATTTCCCTTCACAATCAAAGGTTCATTATTTTTTTAAATCGCATAAGCACTATCATTCTCCATCAAGTTAGATTGGTACGTATTTATATAACAATAAGTTGTATGTAAGTATATTATATATTATATTATATTTTATTCTTCTTTACTCTATTCGTCTATTTTCTATATTTATATATAATAATAATAATACTTTGGACACTATTTACACACATTGATCTAGCCCCAAACTAGGATTCCCTGTATCTTGGGTACTAGACAACGATACATATACTTAAATAGATAAATATTATACTTAGATAGATAAACAACCATGACTAGGACACAGACATCCGTTCTCATTAAACAAATATTTGCCCCCACCGGGACTCGAACCCGGGACCCGTGGCTTCGTAGGCAGGGTCACTGCCGACTCGGCCATTCGGGTCGTATATATTCAATAGTTACAGTTTTAGATATAGAAGAATATATATACACACACATACACACACACACACACACACACACATATACAGTATGTTTCTATTTGTATGCAAAGTTCTTCCCCCACTTGATCTACTTATCCTATCCAACCATGATTTAATGGAAGAAATCTCTTGTCAGAGATAAGTTCGCCTTGGTACACTTTTATCTTATGAGCTTTCTGAATATTTAATTGCAGTACAATAAAGAAATTATGAATTACACCTTGAGTAGCTGCTACCTAACCAAATAAATGACGTAGTTAACAATGGATGTAAAAGCCGATAACATCGCTTTGTACCCAAATATTACTGAGTTCACTGGAACAAAACTCGTCAAATACGAACGAGATTTTTTCCCGGCACATGGAAAGATCCCGGGGTAATTTTTCACAGGACTGTCAAATACTCGTAAAAGATATTGGAAACAATTTGGGAGATATCCTGGCCCCCGCGGACTTGCTCGACAGCCGACAGGGTCTTTTACAAAAGAAATATGAACGGCAATATCTTATGGCCCGATATTTATGAGTCCCGCGATGATTTTTGGAAAAATGATCTTACAAAAATGCAATAATGATGAACTTAGAAAAACTATATAATCAAAAGTTTTATGTATAAGCTATAAATATTCTTCTTATTAACGTTTATCGTGGTACGCCTTCTGCCTAGTCTTCTTTTTCCGTCTTATTCGTCTTCGTCGCAGCCTACCCCAGCGGCTCTTCTAAGAGCTACGTATATAGATAGATAGATAATTCATTTATTCATTGTTCGGTACAAACACAAAAAAATATTGGTTATTAACATATTACAAACCACACAAAATTAATTATGACAAAAAACATCAAAGTAATTAAATAAAACAATGAAAATAATTATAATTAACACAGCAAAAATATGGAAATTAAGGATCACTATGTGGCACCGTGACTGTACCGCGACAATGAAATGGCCCTGACTCAGCAATGTCACAGACGAATCTGTGACGCTGATATTCTGCCAGAGCCAAAGCGGACGGACAGCAATAGGCTTAAGTACACAAAATACACAAATTATTACAGCAAATAAATAAAATTTAAAAATTAAATAAAATATTAAAATCTACTAATATGGAATTGAATTAATTATTGCAATTGAATTTGAATTTAAATTGAATTAATAATGCATAGAATAGTATCGGAATTGTGTGATTTAAATTAGATGAAATTTCAGAATTGTATAATATGAATAGAAAAAGGATAATAAAATGTCAATGATTATGTCGTATGGTAGTCAAAATAAAAAATAATGAAGCCTTCCTCCTCAGCCTTCTGCTGCAGTATTAGAAACCTTCTAAAGGCACTTCTGAAACCAGCCTTACTATTTAGCAATCGAAGGGGTGGTGGGATGTTATTCCAGCACTTTGTGGCACGGTATTTAAAACTGCCACGGAAAGCTGCACTTTTGTGTCGAGGCATTGAGAGGAGAGGAGCGACTCTCTGGGACAGACACCAGGTGAGTTTATCATAAAGATAAAGCGGTGTTCGCGTCCGGACAACCTCAAAAAGCAACATTGAATAATAATAATAATAATAATAATAATCGTTTATTGCAGGCATAAAAGCCCATAGAATAAATTACACATTATGTCAACAATAAAATAAAATTAAAATTCAAATAAATCATTACAAAATAAAAATGTCAAAAAATTTAAAAATAAAAACACACACACGGCAGGGGAAGAAGGACGAGTGCCTAGGCTACCCACTAACGTGTAGCCTCACCCAGTGAGCCAGCAGCGGCGAGTCCCACCGTCCAGCCAACGTGCGAAGAATGGAGTTGGAGCTGCCGCGTACGCGCGCTAATAGCGAGGCGCTGCGTTTCCTAATGATCGCGGCAAAGCCGTCGACCCTTGCCTCCGCAAACATGCCTGAGGCGCTGCAGTACCGCGGCAGGCCCATCACCACCCTAAATGCATTGTTGTACTGAATACGTAGGGCGCTGTATGCACCCTGCGTATAGTTGACCCACAGGCTGCACGTATAGTAAGACTGGCAGTATGCCCTGAACAATGTTAATTTTGATTCTTTACTACAACGAGCGAACCTGCGAGCCAGCATGTTACAGCGAACAGCCAGCGCCCTACGCTCCCTCTCAATGTCACAGACATCTTTGAGGTCATCGGTGACCCAGTGGCCCAGGTACTTGAACTTCTTAACCCTGTTCAGAGGAGAATTATTAATGTAGACTGGAGGCAGGTCAGAGTATGTTCTCGTGCCTGACTTGAAAACCATTAGCTCACTCTTTTTCGCGTTGTACCTGAGCCCATGGGCCTCCGCATAGGACTCACAAATTCGCAACAGTGCACATAGCGCACCGACCGATGGGCTCAGCAACACCATATCGTCAGCATAAGAGATGTTATTAATATTTTGTCCGTCTATATGACATCCAACTCTAGTGCTGCTGTGCTCCTCGATCAGGTCATTTACATACAAATTAAAAAGTTTAGGAGAAGTGAGCCCCCCTTGTCTCACACCACAGTCCAGTCTGTATGCACCAGAGCATGACCCCGCCCACCTGACACAATTGTTTTGGTTAC
Organism: Argyresthia goedartella; assembly: GCA_949825045.1. Classification (NCBI taxonomy): domain Eukaryota; kingdom Metazoa; phylum Arthropoda; class Insecta; order Lepidoptera; family Argyresthiidae; genus Argyresthia; species Argyresthia goedartella. The sequence goes on from OX463815.1 coordinate 14,716,558, forward strand.
TGTACCAGAATCCAAACAAACGTGGTATTTCTGGCGGTACACTCGTTTCATTCCGCATTTTCGCCCAGAGTATGTTATAGTTGACTAAATCAAATGCTTTAGACAAGTCTAAGAAACATGAAAAAACTGGCGTATTCCTGGCGGTATAGTACTGAACAGTCTGCTTGAGACAGAAGATAGCACTTTCCGTTGAGAGTCCGCACCGGAACCCGAACTGATGGTCATTCAATGTCAAGTGCCTATCTAACTGTTTATCAAGCAAACTGTCCAGCACTTTTGCAACGACCGTTGCCAAAGAGATGGGCCTATAGTTATTTAAATCAGAAGCATCTCCAGTTTTGTTTTTGACAATTGGAATAACCAGCGTGTACATAAGGTCATTAGGCAAGTAAGAGTGACTTATACACAGACTAAAAAACATCACTAGTACCCTACCTACATGGAACCCAGCATGCTGCAAGTGCTCGATGCTGAGGTTGTCGTGTCCAGGGGATTTTCCTCGAACCATATTTTTAATCACTGTTTGAACCTCTTTAGCAGTGAACCTAACATTAAGATCCCCGGTGAGCCCCACTTCCGCAGCATTGGGCACGCGCGAGGACGCTGCTCCTAAAGGCGATTCCACTTTGAAGTGAGTGCGAAAAGCCTCCGCTATATCGGTCGGATCATGCACGCCAGCCACGCTCACAGGAAGACTCGCCTTCGGATTTAATTTATTAGTAGACTTCCAAAATTTTGAAAAGTTTTTGTCCCTATGGTGTTTTGCAATAATGTCCATTTTAATTTGTTGCTCGTTATTCTGACACCATTTTAATTTATTTTTAAACAATTTTCTGGACTCACACATTTCCTGATAAATTAGACCAAAACTGGGTTTCCCGTACAAATTCCATGTCTGAAAACAGAGACGGGCCCGCCTGTGAGCGTCTGCTACGTGTCTGTTCCAGCCAGCAATATATTTACGCCTTATGCCTGGTAGGTCACGATAACTGACACTAGCTCCTTCAACCAGTATACCAACAATACTTGCATACAACTTATCTAAAACATGCTTATGATGTAAGTCTGAACAATATGAATCAGCACAGTGAATACATTCAGTCGGAAAGTCAACATTTTTCAGCTTAGAATTACAAAAATCTTGATATTTCATAATTTGATCCGAGTCCCGAACACCCCACTTCACCTTATTATAACTAGAAATAATGGTAGGTAATTTTGGTTTAACTAAACTAAAGTTACATTCAAGTTGTATAGGTATGTGGTCTGACGGGTAACTATCATAAAGTATACTGGCACTGAGTACAGTCTGACGCGCGGCACTAGTCACTATTGTATGGTCCAAACATCTTTTGCACCCGTGTGCTTCACTTACAAACGTGTACCAGTCCGTTGGCAACAGTTCCACGTGCACCGTAGACCATGACTGCTCTGTACAAAAGTCAATAAGTTCATTAAAAAAAGGCTCACCTGGATGCGCATTAAAATCCCCGAGGATAAACACGGTGTCCGCATTGTTTTCCTCAATTATTGCCAGAATCTCACTCAAACACGACGTAAACACAGCAAGGTTCTCGGCCTTGTCAGTAGGCATGTACACGGAAAACACAACTATAGAACGATCTTGGATCACTATTTTGATTGCGGCGACCCGCTCACTATCACAGGTTATAACAGATACCGAGGGAAAAAGCGACTTTTTCCACAACAACGCGACACCTCCGTATGGCCTGCCACGAAGAATGCCCGCCGAAGTGTCTACAGCTGATTTCCCGAAGTAGGCGAAGTCACTATCTATGTTGCCTAGTGAAGGAATGTCGTGAGGAAGAAGCCAGGTTTCCTGCAGCGCGACAATGTCTGATGTTTGACATAATCTTCTCACACAGTTTACGGAAGTTTTTACGCTTTTACAATTAAAGCTGGTCAGTTTGCATTGGTATGTACAGGGTGTACTAGACATTTAAGATGTGATAGGCTTCGTGCCAGCAGACACACCAATGTCCCTGTCTATTACTTTGTACTTGGAATGAACAAAGCGTCGGAAATAAATTCTCTTGGGTCACAAGTGGACATCGTTGAATAACGGGAGTTTATTTCTGTTTACATACATCTTGGATGCTTTGTGCTCTGAGTCATCACCCTGTATGTCAATTTGTCGTAAATATACTTTTTCTTGCGTCTTCCTGAAGATGTAATCCGCAATATTCTTTGTCTTCGTATCATTGTGAACATTGGTGATAAACAAAGGAACTTTGGGATCGGCTGCCTCAAACAAACCGTCGGGTTCCACATTTACTTGCCCCGCCTGACCCAAGAAACGGTTCTTAGACCTCGACTTGGATTTCTTCTTCTTCTTCACCACCTGCATCCATCCTTTATCGTGCGGACATGACTTGACAGCCTCCGCAAACGTTGCTACCCCTTCCACAGCCACAGGGCAATCAGCTGTTGAGACTATTGTCTGAGGCGGCGAACTGGATTGAATATCCGCCGACTCGCTGCTGTCTATGTGTGCGTGCGGCACAGCGCTGGCGGCAGGCTGGTCGCGACGCGGCGGTGGTGATGAAACCAACGGCTCGCTGATTGGCGAGCTATTTGAGGGTAGGACGATATTTTCCTTGGCTCCTTTGCTGGTTTTTTCAACATTTTGAAAAAATGGGGACGCTGTGGGATACAAAATGGACCGCCAAGTCGGTTGCAAAAGCCCACCTTTATCGTCCGTGGACAAACACTGGTTTGATAGCAGACCCATGGGGCCGCTGTCTAAATAAGCACCACGATGACGAGTATTGACAAAATCCGTATTCACCAAGGAATCCGACCTGAGATGCTGAAGATTCTCACGTATTTCACCAATCTCTGTTTTTGTGACATAGTTATCCTTTATTATATTTAAGTCTTGCTTCATCTTGAGCAGATCCTTTAAAAGCGGAGTCACATCCACATGATCGAACAACACGGGGGGCAATTTCTCCAGCTTGTGAGCAACAAAAAGCGGCACTTCGTCGGTCTTCGTGACCCTTAACACGGAGATCATGTCCTGAAGGCCGCGGTGGTGCTTGTTGTCGCCTTTACGATTGATTTTTCTCTTGTCCGTTGGCAAAGATTCAAACAGCAACGTCTTCGAGCGCACTATCTCCTCGGCCGAGAACGACGAGGAACAGATCTGGATGAGGCTATTTTCATCCATAACATCCTGCTTATTTTGCATGAAGGCCAGGAGTTCGTCGATGACAATATTGCAATTCGTGCACTTCACTATGTTCGGCGACGACATCGTTATCGCGATAACAGACACCCGCGCACTATGACGCGCCCGCGCAGACTGATAATAAAGATTTTGTCTAGCTTTCATTCGTAAAATGTTTGCCTTATTTAAAAAAGGAGTGACGCGCGTTCGAGGAGGAATCACGAAGCAGAACCTGGCACAGGCGTTTTGTACTCTTTGTATGAGTTTTTGCGTTTTCTCAAACAGACACGATCCATATACCGTAATACCGTAGTTTAGCTTGGAAAGCACTAAGGCTTCAATTAATAGTATTCGCAGGTCAACGCTGAGAAGATCCCGGTTTCTATACAGAACTTTAAGTCCATAAGAAGACCAAGGTTTCGAACCTCGCGGACCCGTGTGATAGCGATTCCATTAACTAGAACTTGTGGATCATGCATCGTTATATCCTTTATCTGAGTTTTAGAGCCCATTATCATACACTTCGACTTATTTGGGTTGAGGACTAAAGTGTTATCAGAGGACCACTGCGATATGCGGTCCAGATCCTCATTTAAAGCTTCCACCCCTATACAGGGATCATTGTCTACCGAGACATAAATTTGCAGATCATCAGCATACAAATGATAATTACTGTTAATTATGCATCTAGTGATATCAGCACTGTATATTATAAACAGAAGCGGTCCAAGTATGGATCCTTGTGGGACTCCTCTATCCAGGGTAGCCAGCCGCGACTGCAACTGAGATCCATCAGCTTTGTCCAGCACCACCCGTTGGCTCCGAGTGCAAAAGTAGCTATTAAACCAGTTTATGGTGGAAACGTCAAAGCCATAGAAAGCCAGCTTAGACAGTAAAAGAGGGATGTTTAGATTATCGAAAGCCCTGGAAAAATCCAGGAGAGCCAGTACGGTGCCCCTGCCTTGATCCTGAGAAGACAAGATATTACTACAACGTCCAACAGTGATGATGTAGTACTACGCCCCTTTCTAAACCCAGATTGACGCTGAGGCAGTACATCTCTATTCTCACAGTACTTATAGACCTGGTTGTATATTACTCGTTCCAGAACTTTCGATAGGTACGGTAAGATACTTATCCCCCGAAGGTCACCAATATTAACCGGATTGTCTATTTTAGGGATGGGACGGACAAAAGCAGTCTTCCATTGAGCAGGGAAAGTGGAAGAGGCTATGGACTTATTAACTATAGCAGTTATCACTTTAAGAGTACGAGGCAAGGTCAGCAAGATCATATCTTCAGTTATCCCATCTGCGCCTCTTGCATTTGAGCTCAAAGAAAGGATCGTTTTGGCTATATAGTTCTTGGTCCAATGAGAACTCAGCACTACTGAATCTATTGAATTCAAAATGTTTTAGAAGTGACAGGGAGACCGTAATAGCGCCAGGAACACTTAAAAAGTTAGCGTTAATTTCATCAGGGTCGCTAAAATGTTCAGGCAAATCATATTTATTTTTAAAGTTTGGTAGAATGGTGCCCTTAAGGTTTTTCCACAATTTTTTTGAATTATTAACATACTTATTGATATTCTGTTCAAAATATGCCTTCTTCTCACCATATACAGCTACGTTAACCAGATGCTTTAGGGACTTATAATACTCCCTATCATGTTCTAATTTTGATTTCCGCAAACGAGCATGCGCTTGATCACGCAACCTCATCATCAATAGTATGTTGCTAGTAAGCCATGGTGTGGGTTTGCCCCTGATCCTAGTCCTAGTCAAAGGAGCATGTTTATCATACAGTACTAGGAGATGCCTGCTGAAACGTTCAACCATTTCATCAACTGATGGGCATGACATAATATCCTCCTCCCAATTAACCAAATTAACATCGGAATTAAAATCAGAAAAAAATATTTTACTTATAGGCCTTACCATACTATACCGCGTCTGACTTTTTTCCTTTTTGATTTTCAACGTTACCATAACCATTACATGGCCCTGCTGAGGAATGTTTAGTAAAGAGACGTTTAATACAGACGCATTTGTGCAGAAAAGGTCAAGCAGTGTAGCACTATGAGATGTGAAGTGCGTCGGCTCAGAGACAACATTTATTATATTCATGCTTCTAAGGAAATCATTCAGACGTAGCGTGGCACTGTCAGCGGTATCCATAATATCTATATTGAAATCACCCAAAAGCACTATCTTATCGTAATGAGAGAAGGCTGTAATAGAATCCGTCAAGGCGTCGAGTAAATCGTCAACCTTAACCCATTCCGGGCGATAAGCAGTGCCAATTATAACTCTAGTCGACTTGACATTTATGGAAATCCACATTTGTTCAATGTGAGTGGTTGGAGCCGGGTGTGAACACGCGCGCACAGCCACCCCGCATCGAACATAAAAACCTACTCCCCCCCCCAGCCCGCGCCTTATGTGTAGCGGACGCGGCGCATGTCTTAATCTATAACCCGGTACCTTTGGCGCGTTACCTTCCTGACCAGCCCGGAGCCAGGTCTCATTTATAGCGATCACATCGGGCATCTCCCTCATTAGGGCACCCATAAATTCATCGTGGTTTGTACCGAGTGAGCCCGCGTTAAAGAAGCCAACTTTCAAAAGTTTACAGTTAACCATCGTGCGAGACAGTCGTCAGAGTGATAAAAACGTTTGCAAAAGGATAGGTACGCGGTGACGGAAATATATAAATACAACTTATCAAATAGGGTAACAGGGACATATAAACCGGTAGCTCGTCAAACATTGTCGCGCATTCACAGAGCCACATAGCAAACCTACCGATACATGTACAATCGCATAATCTCGATTGAATAATCAAAATTATCAGAATCATTTTTAGATCAGCACAAATAAATAGATCACATTGAATACATGCAAGAAACAGACAAGAGAATAAAAGCGAGGGCAGTAGTAGACGGCAACAGTTCTTGGTATTTACAAGGTTTAGGCTTATTGCACCGAACTCACAGGAACCCCAAAAACTTTCTCAAGGTCACTTTCGGTTTTAATAGGAAAACCTTTAGCGCCAACGTGATGTCTCGCATAGACTCGACCCTCATTGGTCCAGACAAACCTCCACTTCAGGTCGTCGCCTAGCTTTCGCGCTTTGCCAAACAGAGTCCTGTTGAGCTTCGACAGCCTCTCGTTGACGAAGAGTTTCATGGGGTCATGGAGCGGCAGGCCAAGGTCTGCAGTGGTGGCACCGCGACGGACGCGGGCGTTTTTGAGGAAATCGTCGCGTAGTGAGCGTCGAGCCAACCGAACCACGATGGGGCGTGGGCGGGGCGGCGCCCCCTTGGCATCCGGGAAGCGCTTGGGGCCGGCGCGGTACACGGTGACCACGTTCCGCTCCTCCAGGTCCATGCCGAACTTCTTCGCCACAAGCAACACGACATGGCCGAGAGACTCCTCCTCATACTCTGGAACGCCGGAAACATCTACATCGCTAAGCAGGTCTGTACGGTCCCTGTCCTGAAGCTCTGTCTTGAGCTCATTCATCGTTTCCCGTAGCGCAGACACAACCTGGGAATCGGTAGAACTCTGCACAGCTTGCATGTCTACCATCTGGGATTTCAGTTTCTCATTTTCGGACTCAACAGCTGTAAGTCTGGCGGTCAAACTCGACAGCTCCGAATGCAATTTTAAAAATGCCTGATTTATTTCTAGGCTCAACGAACGCTTGATGCCATCAAGTTTTGTATCAAGTAGTATTGAGAACTGCTCAAAATTAATGGAGGGAGCGTTCTTTATTTCATCACAGGACATATTAGTGACATTAGTGCTGTATCATCAAGCGTAAATTCTGGCACTTCAAATAGATTGCGGGTCGGGGTGCCGTCTGTCCTAGGCCGGCGGGTGACATTTAGGCATGATGGGCAGTGCCAGTTAAGCCGGAGGCTTGCTAAATTACTCATGTACTGGTCAGCAGTCATACCCAGACACTCATAATGGTATGAGGCGTTACAGGGACGACATTGTAGTAAGCTGGTAGCGCATACGGGCGTCTCGCAGGCAGCGCACTTCATTGTATCAATCAGTATCTAGAAGAGGTTGATACAAGTAGGTACACGCTCGTCAGCTGCTGTTACCAGGCCAGTCCTGTCTGTGTGTGTAACGCAGCGCAGCGGTCAATGACCCGAGAGGGATGGATGTAGGCGCCCGAGTGAGCAGCACTATGTGTGTCGTTGACCGACCTTGAAATCAGCTGCGACAAACCGGTGACTGACACAGCGAATTTATATTGATGTGATCTAAAATCTAGGTAACATCACTTTCACCGAATCACTAAACTGTAAAACTTCACCACAATTATGCAGATTTAAGTAAGGAAACTGACTGTATATTTTTCATATAGATATGTTTTAAATAGACGAAGTAATTAATAAAATTTAAGAGCGTCTTAGATTAGATGTGTACTCAAGGCGCGCGCGTCTAAAAGTGTCTAAAAAAATATACAATATATCTAGTATCTCTGATTCACTTGGCTGTAGGGATATTAGTGGTAGTTACGAGATGTCATCCACAGACTACTCAAAGATCAACCGATGTAACTCTGGAAAAAAAGTAGATTCAATATACATACATTCGTATTCCCCGACCCTACTTAGGATCGTGGGTGACGGGTCGCAGATAATGCCAACGAATTTTCGTCTCTTTTCGGCATAGATTCCCAACCTTTTTCTATGCGCCTCCTAAATGCTCTGATAAACACCCGCGCCCCCCTTGTGTGCGAAGTTGATAGTACTATTATTTTGTAAGTACGAAGAGTCAAAATGGAGAGTTATAAGAGAGAGGAATGGCTAATGTAGCAACCTGAGTATTGTGCCACGATCAACATTAGTCCAGGGGCGGCGCTAGCGGCCCCTAAAATTGCAAATGGCGATTAAGTCGAGTAAGAAATGTATGTGCCTATATATAAATGTTATGTTTTGTTAAGTTAACCTAAAACCACCAAATCCTGATATAAGGCAGCGCAAACCAACCTTAAAATTTGGCGAGGCTCACAAAGACAAATAACGAGCAACCAATAACATCTATTCAGAAAATCGGCACAAGATTCTCTTGTTCACATGGTTAGTATTCTGACAAAGAGCAGGTCCTAAAATGCTCTGATATGAGGGGCGACACTGGCTGCCCTCCAATTTTAAGCAGTAAATTTAATTAATCAATTTTAATAATTTTCTGAAGCCACCCGCCGCCTCCACCAGGTTGGGAAACCGTGCCCTGCGGAATCTCAGTACTGAAGGCATCATTAGGACCAGATATTGATTTTTAACATTGATACTTTTTTCAATTACTTTATTGCACAAAAACAGTATATACCAAAAAATTCAAACGAAAAAACATCTACAAAGGAGAGCTTATCTCTACAAGAGATTTCTTACAGCAAACCTAGAATGAAGAGAATAAAAGGAAACTAGAGTTACAACCATGTGCACAAAATTATATGTATATTTTAATAAAAATAATAAACTGCTTACTAATGTCTACATTATATTAAAATTAATAATATAATATGTAAATATGTAACTGACACATAGATAGAAACAAATACATAGTAATAGATATCATGGAAGAGAAAATTTGTGTTCTTTCAAACGACTACATCCTGGTATCCTCGATACAGAGAAGGCATTCCTTAGACTTTTCTGTTTGATAAACCAACATATTTCAATATATTTCTGTATATCGTATTTATTTTATGGTATTCATAAGTATAACAGATCAATTAAGTTCAGAATCTGTGTGCAAACTGGTTAACTAAGTGATGGAAACTATTAACGTTGCTGTATCAAAAAGCCAAGAGAATAGTTACTTAGAAATAATGATGTGCAGGTTTCCTTCCAGTCTTTGTAGATACCTATTTTAAAATAATATGGTTCACCGGAAAGTAATTTCGTTCTGAATCTTCGTGTGTGTTCTGTATCCTAAGAGCTATAAAATAAAATGAAAAACAGAAAACAACGAAAAATCGTTTCCAGTATATCTATTTTGGTAAAAGATAATCAATATAATAATTGATTTAAATTGTCTTACTTCACTTGCAATATTTAACCAAAGGTACAAAGAATAATAAACCTATTAATATTCTTAGCGATGGGTTGTTGTTGCTACTGAAGGAAGAACTCTGAAACCATTTTATTTCCCGTCTCGTGGTCCTAAGTTAACATTTGCACAGGGATTTTGTGGAGGACCCTAAAATTCACCTTATTCGACGGTGTTTGTTTGTGTGATTGCTATTATGGTGGGGGTTCACCTTCTCAAGTAAATAATACGGATCCACGTGACCTTAACTGACCTTATGCTCGTATCAGTAAAACGCTCTCAGCTCTGTTAGCTGCTGATATCAATCCGGATCGTTTTCAAGTTGACATTATGTGCGATGTTCGCTGACTTCCCCTGATTTTCTTCGACACTACCGAATTCCGACACGGCTTAAGGCGATACCAAAAAATACATATAAAAGGACTACGAATGTAAACGGAAGTGACAGCCTCAATTACTTTTACATAACAAAGAAAAGAGAGCGCGAACAATGCGCTCGACTCAAACTAAAATAACGTAGCGCCAAACCACATGAAAATAGATAAAAAAATGTTTTTTTGTATAAATACGTTATTTTGTAAAAAAGATATTCAAAAAGAGTTTAAGAATACATAATATCCATATTTCAAATGCAATTCCGCAATGACATTGGTTAGGTTTCCAGAATTCCAGGAAAACATTAAACAATTTAGAGGTCTTTTCATTAATAAATTCTGTAGAGAAATTAATTGCTTCTGCCACAGTGGCCCAATGTAGAGAAAAGGCAAAAAATTACGTTTGTTAAGTATGGGTAAATATCTACAGTAATAAAGAAATTTAAACTTTCAACTTCAATGAGAATCATAGTCATATACTCAATATATGTTAACCCAAAAAGCAAATCTGTAGACGACTTTATAGTGGTGTAAATTGATTCTAAAAATTCCCAATTTTTTTTGTATCACCTTGTAACCAAGCGCGATGGTTGGCATTCCGAAATCAAATTATTCCGACAATAGTTTAATTTGAAACGTAAAATGTTTAACGATATTCTTCTTCGACAACAATCGGACTCAAACATCAGAAAGGTTCGAAGGTCAGAGGGCAAGATGTTAAGTTCGTCGTCTTCGAGTCGTTTCGAAGAGTATCGTCGAAATTAAGCCGTGTCGAAATTCCGTAGTGACGAAGAAAAATCATGTCGAAAATGAGTTTGTCGGAGTGAAGTTAAGAGTTCACTCCGAGAGTTAGGAGTTAAGGACTCCTGAGAGTGATTTATTAATACGGACATCAGATACGAGTAGCAGTGGTGTCTTGGTGATTGAGTTTAGAATTACCTGTGGCTCGCAGTTGATCACACAAGTTAGTCGTTGGCCGCTCGGTAATGGGACTTGTTTACGCCCATTGCGTCAGTTAAGGAAGCAGGTCACATGTTCTTGTTTCACCTTTTCTCTATGGTATAAGTGAAAAACAGACAAATAAAAATGGAAAATATACAAATATTAACTAAGGCGAGCTTACCTCTTGCAAGATATTTAGTATTAATCAGAATCCGGTTCCGATTGTGTAACTTTTATTGATATCCCCACCAGACACATCTCTTATGGCCCACGTACACTCTCGCGCGAGACAATCCGAGATTGATCTACCTAGCTACATTGTGTTTTGCAGACTATAACAATCTGATATTGGTAGCCTTGGAATCTTGAAAGCACAAACAAAAATACACAGGCTAATTCCTAAATGTATGATACCTGCGGGTATCATACATGCACGTATATATTTAGTATAACTTTTAAGGAAGCGCTGGCTATACAATATACCTCTAAGGCCCGGATGCAAATAAAATAAAATCAAATCAAATCAAAAATCATTTATTTCCATAGGATGTTGTTACATCACTTAGATCCGTCATTACATTTTTTTGGGTGAGTTCACTAACACAATGGCGGAATCTGTGGAGAAGAGCTCACCGAAGAAACTCCACAGTCGTCGCATCTTTTGCGTTTCCTTTTTTAAATAAAATATTGTCAAATTACAAAATGAATGCTAATTATATATCGAAACAGCCTGTTACTCAAACAATCTATTCCCATGGACATCTATCCTCTAAGTAATCAGATATCCTATAGTAACCTTTTTTATACAATTTCTGTTTTATTATTATTTTAAACTTGTCTAAAGGTAAGTTTTTAATATCAGTAGGGACCTTATTGTAATAGCGTATACAATTGCCTTTAAAAGAATTACTAATTTTATGTAGTCGGCTTACATAAGCAACCAACTTGTCTTTATTTCTAGTATTAAAATTGTGTATATCACTGTACACCACCACTAACTTGAAGTTTGACTTATACACAAAGTGATATTGTCGCTTTTTCTCGCAGAGAAATGACAGTGCCGGTGTCACTTTCAATTGGTATTTGGTGCATTCGCGATACTAATAAGGGCCTATTGGCAGTTAAGTGGTGATTTGGCGAGGATGCTGCGGTGATATCAGTTTTGCATTAATGCATGCACATTTCGAGGCACATATATAATGTTATTTGTTACACTCTGGCGGGAGGGTGTGCGCCCGGCACAGTAGCGGGGTCGCCCGTCGATGCGAGCCGGGGCGCGGCGGCAGGGCGGCAGGCACTGGCTCGGACCAGCCTCATCAATTCTCCGGCGGTCAACACAACCCGGCTTCAGCTCTGTGTGAGAATGACAGCACTCGTTAGTTATCCCCCCGTTGCCAATGTTGTTATGACGCCGACAGTGTCCATTAACAACCAGTTACATAACTCTCTACGTCCGCGATTTCAGTAAGATCTTTATTGGGTAATACCGAGGCTGAGCTGGTATTTTACAGGATGTGGAGATCCGTTTTCATAATGTCTTACGGTGCAACGATGCGAGCTCTACGACACAACTAAACATAAAGTATGTACAAACTAGGCGTTCATGAAAGCGTTAAGACTTGACGATGTCATTACCCCGAAGTGTTATTGGGAGTAAGCGTGGCTTGGTAGGATTTAGAGCACGGGAGCTCACTTACCTTTCTTGCACCTTGCGCCACTTGTCTGCGCTCGATAAAAGTATAGGTGCCTGATTCCATGTTTTACCAACTTCAAAAAAGGAGGGAGGTTCTCAAATCTTCGGGTTTTTTTAATGTGTATTCAGCGATATCTCCAAGGCGGATGGACCGATTTGAAAATTTCTTATTGTGCTCGAGAGGGTTTAACTTCCGATTGGTCACATTGCCATCAGGTCAGGATCTGATGATGGGATCCTTTAGAAATCGAGGGAACTCTTTAAATATTATACGCAGACCGATAAGCGTTTTTTGTATTTTTCATAGTAACTGGTAGCTTTATTTTGTTCAATAAAGCATAATTTTGTTCAGTAAAACTGATGATGAAGACCACAGATGGCCACCGAAACTACTCAATACTAGGTATCCCAGAGGTTGCGATAAGGTTACTTTATTACGGTTGCTAAGTAATTTATTCTTGTCGTAATGCCTATGGTGATGTGGATATAACGGTGACATACTAGGAGAGCTTTTCAACATTTCATCAACTTCGGTCAAGACCTGTTGATGGGGTCATATATAAATCGAGGGAACTTTTAAAATAATAAATGCACACCTGTTGCGATTTGGATATTTTGTATATAGTATTTCGTGCATTTGGAAGCACGGGAAATATGACTTGGTGAAATCGAACTGATGATAAAGATTACAGATCAATTAACTACTCTATTCTAGGTTTTTAATGGGTTGATTAAAATGGTCGCTATTCGAATAGGGTTTAATTAAAGTACACTTTTTGTTTGATTTTTTGTATTTTTTATTCGTATCCCATCGCCACTGGTTGACGCAGACTGAATTTAACTAAATTCCCAGCTACATAGACTTTAATAACCATATTACCACAAAAATATTAAACAGCGTTTAACCTCAAAACAAACTTCAAATCCCATATATTTTTGTTTTTAGACAAGTGTTGAACAGTAGTTTCTCTTTTGTGGTAAAGCCCCTACAGTGTTATTTATAAAGATTCAATTTATCTAAAACACTCATAATATGGTGTTTAAACAGTCTGACAACCAAATAAAATCTGTATTTTAGTTTCGTTATAAACCTTCTACAACTTAAAGTAGCTCAAACCCTTTTAAAACGGGTTAGTTCATACGGAACCCGGGATCAGATCAAAGTTCATACGGATCCCGAAGATTCGTTCACACTGATCCCGGGATCAGTGTGAACGAAAAAAATATAATATTTTAGTTCACACCGATCCCGAATCCCAATGTTACAGAGTCACGAAATATAGAATAGCATTTTATCGATGCTGATTTCTTTATATTATTTTATTTTTATACGTAGGGTTTTAGGTAAATAATAATACTGGTAAATTAGAAGCCGTGTGAAGCGTCAATGAAACAGTCTATAATACAGGGTGTACGGGGGCTATATAACATTCTGTCTATTCCTGTTCATCTTTCCCCCCAAATAATTTGAATAAATTGAACAGAAAAGAGACATGTGCCCAGCGGTGGGTCGATTTGGGCTGAAAATTATATCAATGATGAAGATGACGATTTATAGCCGCCATTTTGAACTTTTTAGTTACTGGCCTGATTTGCTTCAAAATCGATATCTGAGGATCTGGTTGGAGTCCAATCACAATTCAGAACTCTGATTTAAAAAAAACGCCGCCATCTTGAATTTTTGAGTTACTAAACCGATTTGCTTCAAATTCGATATCTCCAACCGGATCCTCGGATATCGATTTTATGCATATACGACATCAGTTACGGCGATGGGCTAGCCCCCTGTCACACAAAATGGAGTATTGAATCACTGGCTAAAAGTGGGCACAGTTGTGCCTCTGCCACCCCGTATGGGAAAAGGGGTGACGCCATGTATGTATGTATGTATTGTATGTATGTACGACATCCGTTTATATTATTCTTTATTTCGTGTCTCTGTACAACGGGATCAGTGTGCACTAGGGTGCCTCGTTGATGTATGGAGGTTTTTTTTTCTCAAGCTATCAAAAACATAGGGGTCTCAAAAGTTGCATATTTGTGCGTAGTTTAAAACTACATTTTTAGTTTTTGGATTTATAGGTACTTATAGCCCTCTACCAGGCCTGGAATTTTGAATATTTTGCGAATTATCGTACTTCTTAAATATTTTATAATTATTTTATTTAGTACCTTATTGATTATTATTCCTCTAGTATTCAGGGTGTGAAAGACAAATAAAGCAACAATCATATCAAAAACTATATTAAACAAACTCTAAACACACAAATCTAAGCCTTGTATTGACCCTTAAAATTAAAAGTTGGCATTTTACTCCGAGACATTAATTTGGTCCGAATCAACCCATCTCTGGCCTTTGGTCCAGCGACTGCCATCGATGCCTCAGTCACTAACTTCACACATCTTTCCACAGCCTGGGTGTGACAGGGGAATGCTGGAATAGCTATATCATTGAGCCTTTCCTTTTCGACCATTTCCTTTAAAACTTTGTCAGATACATTATCCAAAATGGGCGGGGGTGTTATTTGTGATTCGGCCCAAATAATTATGTCAATGTAGTCAGCAGCTTGAAAATTCAGTTTTGGTAACTTGAAAACTCGAACAGAGTTACTTTTGACCCTGCGTGCCTCAATGATTCTTCTTAGACCTAGTTCTCTGATAGGACGTCTATTATCAAAGATCATTGCCAAAAGTAAATTTTCCGGGTGTGCAAAAAATGAATTTCTTTGTATGACATGATCTATTATTAGAAGTATGTCGTCACACAAGTCCCTCGAATATTTTATGAGCTTGAAAACGTGGTGGGCTCCATTTTGTGCACAAGATTCTTTCTTTATACTGAACCAGACCGGCGCGTATACCTTCATGATATAGTCCACGATCATTTTCAAATTATTCGAAGGACCATGGGTTCCGACATATAGTCTTAATACACGATTGGCCGTCGTCAGCCATCGGGAATGCCCCATTTTTCCTGGTTGACGATGTGCTAGTTCAGAAGAACATGATCCAACTGAGATGGCTTGGCTTAACTCGTATAAATACTTTTGGTCGGTACTCAAAGAATTTATAACATCTGCCTGGAGTAGCTGTAGGTTTCCTACAACAGGCGTAAAATCGACAACTGGCAAGCTTTGACACTGTTCTAGAGATTTACCGATTGGTCCACTATACTCTCGTGGTCCAGTAGTGTTT
The DNA here is from genome assembly GCA_949825045.1 of Argyresthia goedartella. NCBI lineage: Eukaryota > Metazoa > Arthropoda > Insecta > Lepidoptera > Argyresthiidae > Argyresthia > Argyresthia goedartella. The sequence continues at coordinate 14,732,023 of OX463815.1, forward strand.
CCATCCAGGCGGTTGAATAAATGCCTTAATGGCAATTCGTTTGCGTGAAGTTGGCACACAAACCACTGCAACGGTCTGTTAAGTTTTAATTCGATGTGCCTTATAGCACCACCTTTCCATCCCGTGTTTGTGACAGTGCCATCACAACCAATGCATATTATTTTATCCAACTTTAAATCAGTGCTTAAGCAAAAGTCCATTATGGAATCAGCTATGGCTTTTCCAGTTCCGGATTTCGGTGTGATGTGTCCCAAGTACAGTGAACCGGGTTCGCATATAAGCGAGATATGTTCTTTCACAGAAATAGTTCTGTGATACCTGTTATCTTTTTTTAAAATCTCCAGTGTCTTATCCTTTCTTCCGTCAAAGTATATACCTTCGACATTGTGACACAATGTCTTTTCTTGCATGTCATGCCGGACTGTTTCTCTTGCTCGGCGAACTTTATTCTTATCAATAACGAGGCTTTTATCTTTACTCGTGACGAGCCCAAAGTCCTGGAGGACGGCCGTGGCGACAGCGGCTGCTGATCGGTCAGAGATGCCATACCGATCACACATTGTTGCAAGAACTGGAATTGGAATTTTGTTATTCTTACATCTCGAAAGTCCCGATGTTGAAGGCTCATTGCTCATAGGAGTTTCCTCGGATACTGGTGGTGGTATCGTTTTAATCAGCTGTCTTCTCGTTGGGGGTTCTGGCTGCACTGCAATTGATGTTTCAGTCTGCAGTGTTTGTTGGCGTTTAAGTATTCGGCTTGCTCTTTTTTGAAGTTTTCTCGTTTCAACTAAGTCGACCGTACCAATGATCATTTTTCGGTCCGTTCGTTGATCATTCAGGAAATCTTGCTCTTTAGGGGGTACTTTATTGGTTTGTGAGCAGCAGCATGAAGTTAACAATTTACACTTGCATGCGGCGATGTCGAACAAACCAGATGTGATCCTGTTTTGGAATGTTTGCACTCTAACATCAAAATTTGTATTTCTCTTTTTTTCTGGCCATCTTTTCAGCTTTAGGTACTCATTGTACTCTTTTGTTAGTAACTGAATAACTCTTAAGGTACTCACTGTCGGTATCGAAGCAGATTCCCATATCTTCTTCACATCTTTGCTCACAATAGCGAACACTTTGGAAATCGCCGGCTGCTTTGCAGTGCCTGCACTTAGTAGGGTATATCTTACATGCACTATGTATCTTAGCACTTGTAAATATGTTGGTAATACACTATTTTTGAGTTTTGATGGTGCTCCAAGAATGAAACAATCCACTTCACTGCGCCTAGTAACAGAATTCGAACTCATTATTTGTATTTTCAATCAAACAACTTTCGAGCCGAGCGCTGCAATAGTACTGAAGTTCGTCACTTAGAGAATGTTTATTTTAAGTCTACCTACGTGTAAATTGACTCCGAAAATTACAAGTACTGACAAACAATAATACTGTCAATGATTTGAGTATTAATTTGACACTTTTCGACCTATGAAATTAGTACTTAATCAAATGGAACTTAAGGCCAATATTAACAAAAAACTGAAACTTTGACCTCCGGTAGAGGGCTAAAAGTATTATTCAATATTTTTATTATTATTTTTTACGAGAACAATGTTTGCATACGGAACTTTTGAGACCCCTAACTTTTCCAAATTCGATAAAAAGTTCAAACGGGTCACCCTAGTGTGCACTGCTACATTTTATTACGGGGTCAACTGATCCCACGCGGGATCGGTGTGAACGAATCTTCGGGATCCGTATGAACTTTGATCTGATCCCGGGATCCGTATGAACTAACCCTTTATAACTGTCCGATTATTATTATAGCATTATCACAAGGATGGTGTACACCAGTAGTATATTATATTCTATTTGGTGTACACCAGATGCCAAAAGCAAACGTCAGTCAGTTGTCAATGTATGAATTTATGTTGGTTGTTTTTTTGTTTGTTGGAACACATATTAAATTTTGACAAATACACAGACCTTTTTTAAAATTATTCTTTTTAAAATTTATTTATTTATTATTATTTATAAAAATTATAAATATTATTAATGATTCTCTTCCGTCAGCCCACATCCACAGACCCTAAAAGTATGAACTAACTTACAAAAGTGTTATAATTAAAACTGACTCGCTGTGGATCACAAAAACATAAAACGCTCCGGTTCAAAGAGGATTTTGCTTTAACAGGTGTACAAACATAAATTAGTTATTTTTTATTGGTAAGATTGTAAGTTTAATAGCATTTTAATGACATTACATTCAAGATATGAGCAATGCAGAATCTAATCGTGAGTTTTTCTTGCGTTTACACTTTTAAGTTCGGTTTTCAGAACGGAAACGATATTGTAGGTCACTCGAGTCTCTAGTCTAAGATAATCTTTCATCTATCGTCGCTTGAAAGTAAACATATTCTACTCTGAAACTATAAAATATTCTATTATGTAAATAAATAAGTGGTCTCCATTCCCAAATCTAACCTTATTTAATTATTCGTACATTAATTATGTAGATACATGGGTACAGGAGTGAGCAGCTACATTTCAGGATGGCCATGGGCCGGAGAAATAAACAGATTTTATAACAACAATTTGATAAAGAAGGGTCCAACCCGAAAATTTATCCTTCGGATATAGCCCGGAATAGAATAATAAACTCGGTCTTACATACAGGTGTATTTGTTTTCGACAGCCTTAATGCAATGGGAGAGACAGCCAACATTCTAGATCAACTCAAATAACAATGCTATTAATTAAACATCTTTAATAGTATATGTCTGTATAATATATCATTATTATTAATTAAGAGCTACGTGATCGAAGGGGTTCCACGCTTGCTTCTCACACAGGGGCTGTAGGGTAACCTGACCTGTGAGATAATTAATTTATCTTGAATGCAGTTTATTAACTTCTCTTGAGAAGTTATTATAATAGGTCTGAAAATTGAAATAGGTAATTTTGTGTTTTCTTTACGTTTTAAGACCTGGAGAATCATTTGCAATCATTTTTAGAGTGATGTCTGTGTGTGTGTGTGTGTGTGTGTGTGTGTGTACGTACGTATGTACGTGATCAAAATTATGGAATTCGTTTTCTCAATAACTACTGGACCGAATCGCTTTGATGACCATATCAATCGATACGCCACGTCATGACTTAGATCTGAAAGGAGTCTAGAAAAAATCGGTCCAGCGGTTCGTTTTTTATTTGTAAAAAACTGACTTTTTTGAACACGCAACGTTAATTTTGTATGTAATTCCAAGTATTGAGGGGTAGATGTGGGTTTTTGAGGGTGCTGGTTTCGAATCTTTCATCAGTTTTTTAAAATTCAAAATGGCGGACCCACTATGACGTCATCTTTTTCGTGAAAATTCTTTAAATTCTTTAAAAAAAAGAATTCTTCTCAAGAGAAGTTGCTTGTACGGTACTTGCTGCCGAACCGATTTTTTATTATTGATGTAAACTTATATCATCCTTACGGTAAGATGAGTAGTGAAAAAAATAAGTTTATGTTTGTCTGTATTTTTGTTTACTGTGAGAATTGTTCACAAGCATGATAACTCACTCTCCTTCCATCCTGTGTATTCTTATTATTGAGTTATGTGAAAACGTAATTGAGTTTTAGAAAACAGATTATCAGATTAAAGCGTCTCCTGTATTTAACCTTAAATTGGGATTGAGTTAATGCAAAATGAAAACGTGTGCTGGGTATCAGTAAAAGTTTTAATGCAATCAAATCTGTTTGAACATATGCTAATACAATAATACTTTCTTATGAAATTTTTAATATTATATTCATTCGGCAATTACATAATTTTTAACTTCGCTCTACAACCTACATTTCCCGATAGATAAAAGAACTTAATTAATTTTGCTAATTTATCCATACATTCTAATCCAGAATTGTTTAAATATACAAGAGTTTACTGATTTGAATTTGTTATTTAGTAGTGTAAGTAACTATATTTTTTTAATAAAATATAAAAATATAAACATTTACATACATTTCTTCTGGGCCCACACTAGGATACCCTGTGACGTGGGAACCAGAAACAGCGACGTCACACACATATAAACATCCAAGACCTGTTTTTTTTTTCAGTATCCCCAGCCGGGGATCGAACCCGGGACCTCTCGCATGGTAGGCAGAGCCACAAACACAGCGCCAAGGTCCTCAAAATGGAATCAATCAGACGAACTTAATTTGACTTTATGCAAAACAAATCTGTCACTGAGTTCACGAAAGCGTAAACCGTTGGAATATTCCACATACAATGTTAAGAGCAACAATAACACACGTATTATTCACTGGTAGTAGATCTTCACTATGAAAACAGTAAACAGGATGACGAGTTCAGTATGACGCAATTCCACTTTAACATAAAATTTAAATTCATGCCCCATTCAGAAATTCGAATGAAGACATCAACATTTTAAATGAGATGCTTATTGGGTTAGCTCTAGTTTCTGGAGGATGTTTTTGAATATAATTTCCTTAATAGCAATGTTAGCTGTTTAGAAGGGAAATGGAGGATCGTTAGTGTATCGCTCGTTTCCCAAACACTCACACCCCTGGGATCCTTGGAATTTAAGAGGAATCCAACTAAAAACTTATTTGGAACAGTTGCGGAGTTTACATAATCAAAGAATATGCGAGTTAATATTTTCGCAAAAATAAGTCGCTGCTGCTCGCCTTCCGTTCCGCAATGATAAATCGTTTACCGTGCGAAATAAATTACATTTAGCTGGTTGTAAAGGGAGTGCTCATCTTTGGCACAATGGGGCGCGATCTTGACGCATGTATAATCAACGTACTAAAATCTAAAATGGGTTCGCTCAAACGAGGACGTCGGCCTTTTGTTCACGTAATAAACTGTCAGACCACAAAAGAACTTCCACGGAATCGCTTGTCGGTCTGGAAAAATTTAGCGCTATTCTCACACGTCCCCAGATATATTCCCATTCACTCAAATGAGGACTGTGAAAGGATTCTCGGCCTGATCCACCGTTTACTTGTATAACTAAACGAAACTCATAACAATTCTCATATAATTTTGTTCTAATAACTCGCTGTGGGACAACCCAATTGACCTTTTTATGTATACGAGTATTGATGGTATGATGTAAAAAGGCTGCCTTAATTTTTAATGATATAAAGGCTGTTGTTTTGTAAAGTCATGCGCGGCTGAGGGATCACAATTTACGTATCGCTTGTAACTAAAAAATAGTTTTGTTATTCCCTCGCATGATTTTGACTCTCAAATTGCCGTGTTCAATATGTCCTGTAACAGCCGCAACGTGCAGACAAGCCCGACGCGCCCACGCGTGCGCCGCGCGCCGACTGCCCGATAACGCGAGCGCGGTAGTAAGCGATATAAATAAAATCACAGGACCTTGGGAATTTAATACCATGGCTCACAGTTAATTCTTATTAAGACAACTGTTAAAAACAAAGGGGTTGTTTTTAGTCCGTATACCACACGAGCTGATGCCCGCTCAATATGTGGGGACCCGGACATAGCAGGTAGGTCTGACTCCTGGGCATGGGTAATTCCATTTTTATTCCCCTCCAACAAAAAAAAAAAAAAAGGGAATTTAATGATTTTTAAGAATATTTCAAGGATTTTTTCGCTTTTTTACTTACATGTCAATAACACATGAGTCAGGCGTATCTTTACAAAACAACAACCCATATAAAGATATTTTTTGAGATTTATTTCAGCCTGATTAGAGAAAGTGTTTGTTTTTATTAATTATCTTCGTCCTACGATGAATTAAAACCAACACGACAATCCACTTTTTAACGTCTTGCTGGCCCATCTGCTTCAGAGTACTTCAATGGTCTTGTGGAAGACTTTATAGAAAAGTACAAGACGGTAATTGTTTATCCCCGGCGACTGCAGGGGGTAGTGCGGGGGGCGGGCGGCGGCGCTGCTGAGCCGGAGGTGGCAAATCACCGGTCGTTTCCTGAGTGACGGCACTTCCGGAAATTGACAAAGTCTCCGGGTGGTCCGTGACGTCACAACGACCCATGATAGAAGAATAACTCCGCTGATCTCCCACAATTTGCACGATTGATGACCACTCCCGACAATAGTACTACGCGTCCAACACAACTAGGCGCACGACAGCTAAGCGTTCATTGGAATGACGCAGGGAACACCGGAAGTCTGGAATGGTGATTCATACCATGTAGTACATATTTAGTACATGCTAGTGACTTGTAGGTACGGGTACATACGTATACTTTTGTATTGTAGGAGTTGTAGTTGTGTTGGTCGATTAGAAGATTGAAACACGATACTATTACAAAAGTCATACAATATTCAGGTCAACGTTGTTATTCCTTCTCAGGGAAGACTTGACTGAGTTGGACCTCTAAAAATTGATTTCATAAAATTAAGTCGACTTCAAATGAACTCAAAAGTAAAAATGTTTTATACCTACTTTTGAATAGGTTTGGGTGGTTAATTTCGTGTATGTATATGTAATAGTGTTTTTTCTTATTTTCGACTTAATTTTTTCGTAATATTTTTTTGTACTTTTTAGTTTTATGGAAATACTTGTAATAAACATAAACATTAAACATTTACATACATTGCTTCTGGCCCCACACTACCATAGCACTAGGATACCCTGTGTCTACTGAAGCAGAAACTGCGACGTCACAAAAATATAAATGTCGCAGTTGGTTGGTTAAATCAGACACTTAACTAACATTCAGACCGTTAATTAAATGCCGACGTTTAACCAGTTCACTAGCATTTTTGATTTAAATAAAGCATCGTCAAAAACGTTTAACAATTTGTCTTACCGAAAGCCAGCGTGTTGGAAAACAAGATGGCGTCGCGACAACAGCTGATTTGCACAGCTTATATCAGGGCAAAACATTGCGGTAGCTTAGGTGAAGGGTAAAGGGGGTGAGCGAAGCGAAGCTCCCTTTATCCTTCGTGGTAGGTTGAACATGTAAGAACAACAAAAATACTTAAAGCATAAACTTAAGTACACATAAAAAAATATCTATATCTGTATATTTCTTGTTGCCTAGGAACGTTTAGACAACTCGTTAAACGTTTCGTTCACTCACTTGTCTGACGGAATTTTAGTGACTTGGTTAAACGTCGGTATTTAATTAACGGTCTAGAGAGTTAGTTAAGTGTCTGATTTAACCAACTAACTGCGACATAAACGTCCAAGACCTTGGGACTTTTTTCCTTGCATCCCCAGCCGGGGACCTCTCTTATGGAGTCAGAGCCACAGCCGCAACCTAATGACTTTAGTCTTATGGGCCACCTATCAATTTTCATAGTACTGCGAATAATCCGTGTTTGATGCAGAAAGGAACTCCGACAATTTTTCAAATTTGCCAGCTGGTTTTTGTCAGTCCTATTGTTCGTAATACGAAAACTACTACACCAATTCCGATAACTTGCATTTTTCCTAGTTTTCTATCATCTCTTTGTTGTCCAGCTTTAATTAGTTTTAATACTTACACACAATAGTCCCTTGAGCAGTGTAATAATAATGACATGTACTCCTTGGAATCTGTTCCAAGCTCTTTAAATTAACCCATAGGACAACAGAGAGTAACTCTGGCAGTAATATTAATATTTGTATAAATATACCTTCATCTTGCCCATTAAATCAAGTTACTAGTAATGAAAAATGTAAAAGTAAGAATATTTTAAACGTGGTTCATCAAAATATACAGGGCATGTTAAGTAAAGAACTGGAAATTGAGTTATTCATGAACTGTAATAATATTGATATTTTATGTATAACAGAGCACTTTTTAAAGAGTTATCAGTTCATGTTCAACTTTAATAACCACCACGTTGCTAGTTCGTTCAACAGAAAAACAGCTGATCGCGGTGGCTCCTTAATACTTGTAAATAATAGTTTTAATTATAAGGAACGAGTTGACATAGTGAGCCTGTCTGTTGAGCGTACCATGGAAATAGCCTGTATTGAACTTGAACAACTTATTGTAATGAGCGTATACAGACCACCAGATTCATCCTTTGATTTATTCGAAAAGAAAATGGATGAAGTGTTGATTAAAATCAGCGATAAAAACAATTTTTTTATAATTTGTGGTGATTTTAATGTTAATCTGTTAGAGGATAATAATATTTGTACTAGATTAAAATCTTTATTTTTATGTCACAACATGAACTATCTGTTTTTGGAGCCTACTAGAATTACTGCAACATCTGCTACCTGCATTGACAATATATTTACTAACATTACGCCCATTTTCAAATCGGTCATCAATAAATTAACCTCTGATCACTCTGGTCAGATAGGTATATTCAATATTAAAATAAAAATCGGTTCGGCAGCAAGTACCGTACAAGCAACTTCTCTTGAGAAGAATTCTTTTTTTTAATTTTCACGAAAAAGATGACGTCATAGTGGGTCCGCCATTTTGAATTTTAAAAAACTGATGAAAGATTCGAAACCAGCACCCTCAAAAACCCACATCTACCCCTCAATACTTGGAATTACATACAAAATTAACGTTGCGTGTTCAAAAAAGTCAGTTTTTTACAAATAAAAAACGAACCGCTGGACCGATTTTTTCTAGACTCCTTTCAGATCTAAGTCATGACGTGGCGTATCGATTGATATGGTCATCAAAGCGATTCGGTCCAGTAGTTATTGAGAAAACGAATTCCATAATTTTGATCACGTACATACGTACGTACACACACACACACACACACACACACACACAGACATCACTCTAAAAATGATTGCAAATGATTCTCCAGGTCTTAAAACGTAAAGAAAACACAAAATTACCTATTTCAATTTTCAGACCTATTATAATAACTTCTCAAGAGAAGTTAAAAAAGGACCAAAAAGAGGATATTACATGTGTGCCCGTTAGTGACACTCGGCTTGAACACTACAGGAATAATATTTTAGATAAACTATGGGAAATACCATACAGTGACGATCCAAATTTGTTGTACAACTCAGTATTTAACCTTGTCAAAAATGAATATGATACGGTATTTAAATCAAAAACTATAAAAGTTAATAACAAAGCTTTGTTTAGTGATTGGGCGACAGTTGGAATTCATAGGAGCAGACGAAGATTATATGAACTCTATGAAGAGAAATCATATAACAAAAATACGGCCTTTCTAGATTATGTTCGTAGTTATTCAAAAATGTTTAAACGCGTTTGTGCCGTAGCTAAATCTAATTTCATTAAAAACAAAATTGAATCTAGTAGCAATGTAATGAAAACGACTTGGCAAATTATAAACAGAGAGACTGGAAAGGCCAAAGCTACACATTATAACTTCAAGCTTAAGATAGATAATCAATTGCTAAGTAAAGACCTAGAAGTAGCAAAAGCTTTCGAAAATTTCTTTATGGACATTCCAGTTTCAACAACCAAGTCTTTAAATTCATCTCCCGCTGCTGCTGAATCTATACTTAAACAAAACTTTGAGGATTGTAAAACAGATTTTAAATTTAGGCACGTAAATAATGAAGACATTGTAAAAGCGTTTAAATCCCTGGAAATGAAAAAGACAGCTGACGCCCATGGTCTATCAGTAAAAATTATGAGTTCCATTGTAGATTGTATTGCACCTCACCTTTGTTGTATATTTAATCAATGTATAGATAATGGTGTGTTTCCTGACTTGATGAAACTAAGTAAAGTTATACCTTTATTCAAAGCTGGTAGTACATCAGACTCCACCAATTTTAGACCCATATCGATACTACCAACGCTTAGCAAAATATTTGAAAAACTCATACTTAATCAATTGCAAAGTCATTTTTATCTCAATAATTTAATTCATATTGCTCAGTTTGGTTTCGCAAAGGGTCGTTCAACAGCCGATGCTGGTGTTGAACTAATCGACAATATTTTTGATGCCTGGGAAGACGCAATGGATGCAATAGGTGTCTTCTGCGATCTATCCAAGACTTTTGATTGCGTCCATCATGACACTCTTGTCAGGAAGTTACGCCATTATGGTGTAAAAGATCAGGCACTTGGCCTTCTGGAGTCATATCTAACAGATAGGGTTCAGATGGTCGATGTTAATGGGAAAAGATCACCTGGGTCTTCAATAAGTATGGGCGTACCGCAAGGTTCAATTCTTGGTCCTTTCTTGTTTTTAGTATATATTAATGATTTACCTTACCTTGTTAAAGCAAAACATGGGTTAGTATTGTTTGCCGATGATACTTCTTTGATATTTAAAGTTAAAAGACAGCAATCCAATTATGACGAGGTAAACAATGCTATCTCTAGTATAGTGAACTGGTTTACTGTTAACAATTTATTACTTAATGAAAAGAAAACTAAATGTATTAAATTCGTGTTACCCAATGTGAACCCGGTAACTACAGACATATTTATAAAAGGACAGAGATTGGACCTTGTGCAGTCGACTGTCTTTTTGGGCATTACTTTAGACGCCAAACTACAATGGGATCCTCATATAAATAAATTGTCGAACAGACTGAGTTCGGCAGCGTTCGCAGTTAAAAAAATTAGAGCTCTTACCGACGTAGACACCGCTAGACTAGTCTACTTTAGTTACTTTCATAGTATAATGACCTATGGTATTTTATTGTGGGGTCACGCTGCGAATGCTAATAGTATATTTATTCTGCAGAAACGGATGTTCGTGCAATTTATAGATTAGGGCCTAGAGTGTCACTGAGGGAAAAGTTTAAAGAAATCAATATTCTGACATTTGTGTCTCAATATATCTATGACAATCTTGTGTATGTAAAAAGAAATATAACTAATTTTCAGAAGTACAGTGATATACACAATTTTAATACTAGAAATAAAGACAAGTTGGTTGCTTATGTAAGCCGACTACATAAAATTAGTAATTCTTTTAAAGGCAATTGTATACGCTATTACAATAAGGTCCATACTGATATTAAAAACTTACCTTTAGACAAGTTTAAAATAATAATAAAACAGAAATTGTATAAAAAAGGTTACTATAGGATATCTGATTACTTAGAGGACAGATGTCCATGGGAATAGATTGTTTGAGTAACAGGCTGTTTCGATATATAATTAGCGTTCATTTTGTAATTTGACAATATTTTATTTAAAAAAGGAAACGCAAAAGATGCGACGACTGTGGAGTTTCTTCGGTGAGCTCTTCTCCACAGATTCCGCCATTGTGTTAGTGAACTCACCCAAAAAAATGTAATGACGGATCTAAGTGATGTAACAACATCCTATGGAAATAAATGATTTTTGATTTGATTTGATTTTGATTTGATTTGATTCCTAACTCAAAAACTACTGAACCGAAATTTGATGAAACTTTCACTCTTCCCTAAGTTGCACTAAATGTAAGCCAATACAAATATGATAGTCACAATCAGATCTTCTATAATTTCGGAGAAACATATAAACATATATAAGTACAAGAAGTCTTATCAGAATAACATATATACTTATAGAATTGAGAACCTCTCCTTTTTTTAAGTCGGTGGAGTAATGGACGAATATAGGCGGCCAAAATGGCACCTCCCATGTTGGACAGAACCTCGCAGAAAGTTTTCATCGCATAAACATAATCAAACATAAACATTTACATACAGGCACATACATTGTATCGTGGGAACCAGAAACGGTGACTTCACACACATATATACATCCAAGACCTATTATTTTTTCTTTAACCCCAGCAGGGGATCGAACCCGGGACCTCTCGCATGGTAGGCAGAGCTACAACCGCTGCGCTACAGAGGTTGTCGCAATTGACGAGGCCGCATATTGCCGGTGGCGACTTTGTGTCCTATGTTTACCGACGCCGGATATTGCCGGCCTATAATGAACTAGCTACGGATTGGTACCAACATTGCCATACCAAAGTTTTAGTATCCAAAAATACGACAAGTCCCAATACCACTGCGTTAGGTTTTGCACGTTCTGTGATGCTATTCATGAATTTTACTATATTTTTCTTCTCTTATTATATGGAAAGAGTACACTTATTATGTGTCAATGGATAGACTGTTTCATGTTGATGTCACCGTATGATTGTCAAAACTTTTTGTTTATAAACTAACGTGTTAGTTTGTAAACTATCGACAAATTGTAAACTAGACCGACAGGGTTTAGAATTTACATTTCTTCGCTGCGCTCGCCCCCTCTCGACTTCACCTAAGCTACCGGAGTGTTTGCCCTTTTATTTCGTTTGCAATTCAAGTTTAAACCAGTTCACAATTGAATGGTTTTATTATAAACCAACGCGTCATACGGTACAGTTTACAATTTAACTATAGCTTGTAAACTAAAAAAAAACGTTAGATTGTAAACTAACGGTTTTGACAATCTTATTGTGAAATATATATACACATAATAAATATTAGATGTTTTAATTATTATATAGAATATCTTAATTTTTTGAGCATGTTTATAGGGAATGTCTAATTATTTCCTTCCTGTGAAAGAGCCACGGTATCTATAGTGAAATATGGTGAGTATAGTATTTTGAGTGGACATAAAGTCTGTTCTATGTTATTTCTAAAAAACAAGCATTTTTCCTAAGTATAAACACTTGAGAAATACGAGCGATAACGTTGGGTTAGGAAGTCTGCTCGCGTCAACTCAGATCAGACTTTGAATTGTCAATGTGAGCGCTAAAGACCCCGTGTGGCATAACGCAGCGTCGCGCTGTAGCACTCTGGCTTTTCTTCTTGGCTGGAAATTCTGAAAAGCCCGTGGGGCACAACGCGGCCCAGCGTTGTACCCCACGGGCTTTTCAGAATACGCTGCCGGGCTCGGTAAATGTGTCACTTCGACGTCGTCGGGACCTGGTAAATGACAGGTTAATACAAGAAGGCAATTGTTGAGTTGGTATTTGTAGCAAGCCATGGTTCAGCCAAGGCAATGTTTGGCGATATTCGTTTTATGGTAAAAAATAGTTCTAATTTAGATTACTCACCTAAACAACATGTAGATTAAATAAATAATGATCTTGATTGGTAATAATGTTAGAAGACTATTTATGTTATTTATTACTATATACCTGGATAATGATACATCACTTGGGATCGTATTATTTGTATAACGTTCAATTATAGAATTTGCCTGTGATCGTGTTCACAGGTAAGTGATTAAATTTTCAGGGGTCGACCGCTAAAAGGTTGAGTTAACCTCGGCACAGTTTAAATATTTTCGTTTGGAATCATGATAGGTATTACTCTCTATCCACATTAGATGTTACTATAAAGGCGCTGGCGGCGGTGGTTCTATGTACTCATACTTATAGTGCGAACTACTTAGTTACTTACTTACGTAGTACTCCGACGTGTTTTCCACAGTAAATATTGAGGGCCGTCTCGGCATAAATAATGGCGTATCGCGAAATCTCGTTGCTCTCCCTACCTACCCATCGAGACCTGTCGGTTTTAGTAATAAAGGTAGCCAAATATATATTTTATGTTAGCCGACACGAATCACTGAGGTGAAGGTGTCTACACAGAAAATGCCTGCCGTTGACATTGACCTGCCTTTGTATGTGGATTGTGAATGAACCTTAACTGGGCAAACACTAGGCCTTACCAGCGGCCAGGTGTTCCCCCGGGCTTGGGGGATGGGCAGTGACTAATGAGCGGCCAGCTTGCCGACTGGGCCCTCTTGGGTCCGCGTTTGCAGAATATACGCAAATTTATGCCAAAACACATTACCCAAATATAACATGATATTCATTTAAAACAGCAGGGCTGTGAGCATGTGTGGGCGTGAATAATTTCCAATTTAAATATGGGTGGATATGTACTTTGGCAGTTATAAGGGTATATATAGTAATATGATTTTTGTGATTTCCTGCTGGTTTTCATCGTTGAAAAGGTGTATTTGTTTATAAGATGAAGACCGGCTGGTGGTGATTGCAAAGAACTATTCGCTTTCAATATGTATGTTTTACGAATAGATGTAGTTTGTTACTTTCAGATTCAGAGCAGGTACCCTAAAGACCCTTATTAAAGAATCAAATTTTTTCAAATATTTATCTTTATTTCTAATTATCTCGGTATATCTTATCTTTATTTCTAACATTTATCTTTATTTCTAATTATCATATGACATATAAGTTAAATATTATCAATCATGTTTTGTTTGTTTGTGTTCTTTAGCACATTTATCATGCGCCGAAGGAAAAAAATGGAAGTGAATTAGATGATTTAGACAAGGCTTTAGAAAAAAAAACCGCTCTAAAAGTATTCCATAAGAATGATTAAACAAGCTGTCCAAAAAGAATATCGGGTATTTGTTTGTTCAATAAAACAAAAACTATTAGTAATTAAGTTTTTTTATTGTTGTTTTTCAGATATGTTTTGTTAAAATCAATTTAACAAATCATATCTAAAAACCATCGCAGGTAAGTTTATTACCATTTACAGAACACCCTATTAAAATCCGTCCATCCCTTTGAACACTATTCCATGTTATAAGCTGATCTTCGTTCCAGATTAGAAGAGTGCCAGCAGCGTAACGGTCACCTTTTGACGACGACTCGAATGGCCGAGTCGGCAGTGACCCTGCCTACGAAGCCAAGGGTCCCGGGTTCGAGTCCCGGTAGGGGCAAATATTTGTTTGATGAGAACGGACGTTTGTACCCTAGTCATGGTTGTTTATCTATCTAAGTATAATATTTATCTATATAAGTATGTGTATCGTTGTCTAGTACCCAAGGTACAGGGAATCCTAGTTTGGGGCTAGATCAATGTGTGTATTTGGATAACGTTATCTGTTCAAAATAATTTTTAATTTTGTATTTTAATAGTCAACAATAAAAAAAATACTTAATTACAAATAGTTTTTGTTTTATTGAACAAACAAATACGCGATACTCTTTTTGCACACCTTGTTTTTCCCATGATCCTACACAGATCAGCAATCCCGATATTATACTCTACATACATAGTACAATTCTCTCATATTAGGGAGGTCTGCTCTGAGGGATGGGACCGTAAATCGGATCCCAAGGATCTCGGGGTGAAGCAATCGCCCTGAGGTTTAGTTGCGGATTGTTTAATTTATGACGCGTGTCGATGTCTGTGACACACGCTGAGACAGCTGTGTCGGTACTAATACCCGGGACTACTTCTCGTAATGTCTTCGTAATGTATAGGTTAACTTTAAAAACACTGGTTGAAAGGGAGCAGAGCCACTATTATTTGTATTATTCATGAAAAAATGCAATACGGAATGTATAGAAATCATCAATTACTGAGCTTGGTAAATAAGTGATGTTGTATAGGAAGTTATTTATGCAGGTTTATATTGAATAAATACCACTGAATACTCCAGACATTATCTTGATTACTCACATGTTCGGTTTAAGTCCATGATAGGGCTGCGATCGAACTGGGAATACATCATAATGTGCGTATGTAACTTTGTGTATGCTTACTTGTGTGTTTACTAGAATAAGGCAGGTGGTCTGCGATTGTAATAAACCAGATAACTCAATTTATAGCACTTAAACACAGGATCTACACGTCTACCAAGAGACTGTTACTATATATCAAGTGGATTTATTATGATGGCAGCCCCTGGGTGTAGCTATAATCCGATTTCAGTGTAATGAAGGTAACTTGTGGTCGTACAGTTCTACTGAGAATGTGTGATGATTCTCAATTGCTGTCAGCCATCAGTTGTTGTCTTGCTAAACTTGATACATTATACTTAAACTATTACTTAGTGATCGAGACAGTCTATATTTAAGTGCAGTTGAGGGTGGTTACATTAAAAGTTAGGTTTGATTTGGTGTGGCTAGTGTATTATTGAAGGGACACATGAGATCACTGATAGCCCTAATTTTATAGGGATTGCGGCCGGTCCCACGTTATTCAGTGCGTACATAATCGTAAGGCAGAAATGTTTTCAGTCCATCATCCAGTTGGTGTGTGCACTACCTTGTGTAGGTATACTTCAGGTGATGAGGGTCGACGTAGGTCCGTTTATCGACTCGTGCACAGAATAATGAAGTTACTATAGTGATCCTTTGTTGTTCTGAGTGCGTGCCTATTGCTGGGCTTGGCCTGCAGCGCACTACGCGGAACGTTGGTCGCGGATGATCCGTCGCAGGAAAACCGCGGCGGAATATTGGAAGCCACATTCAATGGCGGAGTGAAGGACCACCAGTTCACTGCCACCGAAAATCTATGCGGTGTCGCCGCTCTGACGCCAGCGGAAAATCTGAAACCGAGATTTCGCGTTCCGCATAATGTCCCGACCAACGGTAATTATTTGTTACAAAATGTATTGGCGTTCCGTTGACACGCCAAAAAGAGCATGATGGCATTTGATAGACGACAACAACAAATCCTTCAAAATCCATCAGAAAGAAGAATGGCGGTTTGGAAATCCATTCATATTCATATAATTCATTGCTCGGATATTATAATTTTACAGTTGAAAGACAATTTTGCGATCATATATCTAAAAGATATTTCTTCCAACAAATTAACAGATTTCAAGCAAACTTCCTCTAATTCAGAATCAGGCTACAATGCATGATAATATTATAATCAGATTAATCCTGAATCGCTAAGTATTCATGTGCGGTGTTCAGCAAATGTTACTAAGATCGGTGTCGTAGAGCGGACATGCAGCGGTGTGACGGAAATGCAGTTGTGGTGGTTTTTTAGTTGTTCGATTTCCTGAGCAGTGAGTGAGTAGTCACACAGAGAGAAACTTCTTAGAGTCTTGGCACGTTGTCGACATATGCAAAAGAGAATTGCGATGACATTGTATTGTATTGAAAGGTAATTTGTATACTTAGACATTGTTATAGTATTCAATGATTAAGTTTGTAGTAACTTTACATTACCTACCGAAAATAAAAGTAATTGGATTCGTGCATTCATATCATATGTAATGTAGTAGTAGATATATTAAAATTCAGATGCGATCCGGCGATATAATACTAGGAATTATTTAGTGTAAATAATTTTTCCGTGTAAAAATTCTGAAGAAAACGCAACCACGAGAAAATTTATTTTCAAGATTCTTATTTGATGATTCACATGAAACCACGAGAAAATTTATTTTCAAGATTCTTATTTGATACTTGTAGTTATTTTTACTGATGTCGACGTACTTGGGTGAACTACTTCAATCTAACTAAGGCAACATATTAAACTTGCGGCCATTAGTAGTAATCTACATAGTCGTGCCCATTGTTTTAGGTTAACTGGTTATACTAAGTGAAACAATTTGATGGATAACAAGCGTCAAAGTTTTGAATTGTTCTAACCAAGTAGGACAGTTAGTTTCCTAAATACGAGTACAATATGGTTTACGAGTACTTGAATTGATGACTTTGACTTAAAAGCACTCGATACAAAAAACTTTTTTGATTGCCAAAAAGCCAGAATATTCTAAAGGTTATTAGGTAGTTACGACGTTTCTAGAACTCTAGCAGCTAAACTTTATTGTATATTTTTGGCAGTTAGTTTCATATAACATGCCGCACAGTTCGGAAAAAACTCAATTTTATATTTCCGACATTTTTGCTTTACATTTACACAGGAAAAGTAATTGAGATAATCAAAGGGAAGGAAATATTTCATTTCCCGGCCGACAACCCGGAGAGGAACGATTTACTCGCATTTTTCTAATCTAATAAGGTGCTCTTGTAAATATAGCGCCTTATCACGTTATTTCGTAAAGGAATGTCCGCTTCAGTTGTCGCGCAGATAGGAAACAATAGAACGTGACTCGGGAAAAATATCGTGGGCGATGGCGGGCGGTCGCGGGGTGGGCGGAGCGGCACAAACCTACTATACTAGCAAACAAACCAGCAAGACACATGGACACGGTGCTAAATAACTAATAGAACGTTTCAATATAATAGATACTATGTTTGTGACGTCGCTATTTTTAAATCCCGTGAAAGAATGTACCTCAGTGTAGTGCTAGAGTCAATGTATATACATATGTGCCGGTATATATGTCGCAGATAGTTGGTTAAATCAGACACTCAACTAACTCTCTAGACCGTTAAATGAATACCGACGTTCAACCAAGTCACTAAAATTCCGTCACACAAGTGAGTGAACAAAACGTTTAACGAGTTGTAAACGTTCCTAGGCAACATGATAACAACAATATAAATATTTTTCTATGTGTACCTACATAAGTTTATGTTTTAAGTATTTTTTGTTGTTTTTACATGTTCAACCTAACACGAAGCATAAAGGGGGCTTTACTTCGCTCACCGCCTTTACCCTTCACCTAAGCTACCGCAATGTTTTGCCCTGATATAAGCTGTGCAAATCAGCTGTTGTTGTGACGCCATCTTGTTTTCCAACACGCTGGCTTTTGGTAAGATAGATTGTTAAACATTTTCGACGATGCTTTATTTATGACTTAGTTAAACGTTAGTATTTAAATAACGGTCTAGAGAGTAAGTTAAGTGCCTGATTTAACCAATCAACTGCGACATATACATATGTAATGTTAAGGTACAATTACGAGTATATTCGTGGAAATACCACGCGAGAATATCTTGAAGTAAAAACGGCTGATTAATGAATTTATAGTTCGAGTAGGTACACGAGTCACGACATCCATGTGGACCATGCGTGATTGAGATGCATTATTGCTTGAGATGACATAGCAACAGAGTTAATTTCCAACTAAACTTTGATAAAGTATACTCGTACAAAGGCAAAATTAGACTAGAATAAGTAGAAACACTCAAAAAGCTCGTATCCTCATTGGTACCTGCAATTCTCAGAATTCGTGGATGCGCTCGTTGCGTAGAAGATATAATTTGCTTTGTGCTATAGCAGGTGAAATAGCACCAACACTTTTTACAGTTTCACACTTATACATAGGGCGCACTGTAAGTTTCCGGAACTGGCCACTTACATAAACAATATTTAAAAATTTATTGCAACATTTGAAAATAGAACTCTTTGGCTGTAGAATGCAGTTTGTTTCATCTGACTGCCTTTTGTATTTACCTTGTGGCGCCATTTAAAAAATTGTGTGTCTGCATCAACATAGATTTAACTCGGGAAAATTTTCGTAGTATGATTTTCTACGATTTTAAGTGAAATTTGACAGCTCAACAGAGCATCGCTCGGCTTGAAACAGCTTTTGGCAATGAAGCACCATGCAAGTCAACTGTTTATAGCTGGTTTTCAGAATTCAAGCGTGGTCGTATCAATCTCAGTGACGAATCTCGCGATGGTCGGCCGTCCACCGCTGTGACCAACAAAAACATCGATGCTGTGCGCCGTATGATTGAAACAGACAGGCATGTGACCTACCATGAAATTCGCGTATCCTTAGAAATAGGCATGAGTCAAATACAATTAATCCTACACAAACATTTGGGTGTGAGAAAGCTGTGCTCGCGGTGGATCCCACACAACTTGACCGAGGCTCAAAAAACGGACCGCGTCACTTGGTGCAGTGCCATGCTTACCAGATTCAACGAAGGTGCGTCAAATTTGGTGTGGGACATAGTAACAGGTGACGAAACATGGATTTATTGCTACGATCCCAAAACAAAGCAGCAATCGAGCGTATGGGTCTTTCAAGATGAGGCGAAACCAACCAAAGTGGCGCGCGTGAAAAGTGCATCTAAGCGGATGATTGCTTCTTTTTTTAATAAAACTGGACACGTGGCTACTGTTGCTTTAGAGAATCGTCGTACAGTGAATAGTGACTGGTACACGACCATTTGTTTGCCGGAAGTTATTGACGAACTCCGTAAAAATAACCGTAAACGCCGTATCATCCTGCACCACGACAATGCTAGTTCTCACACGGCCAGACAGACAAACGACTTTTTGAAGGCGAAAAATGTAGAACTCATGAGTCATCCTGCATACAGTCCCGACCTGGCACCTTGTGACTTTTTTCTGTTCCCAAAAATTAAGAACCAATTACGCGGTCAACGATTTTCATCCCCAGAAGAGGCTGTCGAGGAGTATGAAAAACACGTTTCAGAGGTCACCACAGAGGAGTGGCACAAAAGTTTTCAAAACTGGTTTCATCGAATGAAAAAGTGCATAGACGCCAAGGGAGATTATTTTAAAAAACAATAAATTAATTTTGTACCTTTAATAGTATTTTTTTATATTCATTCCGGAAACTTACAGTGCGCCCCACGTATATTCAATAAATGTGTTGACGATGGGGCTTTCCCAGACCTTATGAAACACAGTAAACTCTAAGTAACGTCGCTGTTTCTGGTACCCATGATATAGGTATCCTAGTATGGGGCCAGAAACTATGTGTGTGCCTGTATGTAAATGTTTATGTGATCCTTCAAATTTCAGAGCATTATCTGTTCTCTAAGTAAGTAAAATATTTGAAAATATTATACTCAATCAAATGCTCTATTTACACTTCAACCATATATAGGTAAAACAACTCCACGCCAAACAAACCGGTGTCAGTAGGGGTGGATCCACTACGGACTCTCTCTATCTCACATTTCCTCTGCATGGAAGGCCGCACAGTATGATATAGGTAAAACAATTCCACGCCAAACAAACCGGTGTCACTAGGGGTAGACCCACTACGGACTCTCTCTATCTCACATTTCCTCTGCATGGAAGGCCGCACAGTATGATATAGGTAAAACAACTCCACGCCAAACAAACCGGTGTCACTAGGGGTAGATCCACTAAGGACTCTCTCTATCTCACATTTCCTCTGCATAGAAGGCCGCACAGTATGATATAGGTAAAACAACTCCACGCCAAACAAACCGGTGTCACTAGGGGTAGATCCACTACGGACTCTCTCTATCTCATATTTCCTCTGCATGGAAGGCCGCACAGTATGATATAAGTAAAACAACTCCACGCCAAACAAACCGGTGTCACTAGGGGTAGATCCACTACGGACTCTCTCTATCTCACATTTCCTCTGCATGGAAGGCCGCACAGTATGATATAGGTAAAACAACTCCTCGCCAAACAAACCGGTGTCACTAGGGGTAGATCCACTACGGACTCTCTCTATCTCACATTTCCTCTGCATGGAAGGCCGCACAGTATGATATAGGTAAAACAACTCCTCGCCAAACAAACCGGTGTCACTAGGGGTAGATCCACTACGGACTCTCTCTATCTCACATTTCCTCTGCATGGAAGGCCGCATAGTATGATATAGGTAAAACAACTCCACGCCAAACAAACCGGTGTCACTAGGGGTAGATCCACTACGGACTCTCTCTATCTCACATTTCCTCTGCATGGAAGGCCGCACAGTATGGTATCGGCGTTTTTTGCGATCAGTCGAAGCTGCTAATAGTCAATAGTCAATAGTCAATAGTCAAAGTACTTTATTACTGTAGATATTTACATATACTTAGCAAACGTCATATTTTGTAAACGTCATTAAATCAAGCCATTAATAATTTAAAACGAACACACTACCTAAGATAAATAAAAAAAACAACTCTCTAACTGCAGCAACTAATTTTTTTTTCCAAAATAGAATGTACGCAAGAACCTTTCAACTTTTTCCAAAATTAGCGATAACTGTGATGTTAACCTAAGAAATAATCACAGACTAGTTGCACTCCGGTTTAGACTCGCTAAAATTGGCAATTCTTTCTATGCATTGTTAACTACAACAGGATACCTCTGAAGTTTTTGAAATTGCCATATGAGCAATTTAAAGTGATTATTTTGTAGGGATGGGCCTATGGGATGTAGTGAGAGACGTGTTTGTTGGTTCAAAGACGGGCGTTTATTGACAAAGGATGGACACAGACATTGGTTATTATAGAGACGTATCGGCTAAAGGTTGTGACACACTACACCTTCCACCTTTTTTTTGAAAGAAAAAATTTGGTATCTAATTTTTTGTAAAATTAAAACAAAATTTATTTAAAAATCTTAAAATAAATAACATATACAATCCAATGTGTTTTTTATCTTTTAATTTCAAATATACTACTTTTAAATAATATGCTGTTATTTATTACAAATCGAATAACATCAACAAACTTTGCAAAACATCTTACATTTCATTTTAACATTTTAACCATCTGATAACTTTTCATCTGATATCTGATAACTACTTATACAAAAAAAAATACTGAAATAAAAACATATCCAAAACATCAACAGTAGTAAAGTATAACTAAAAATCTTTATTTTAATTTTCGAATTTATGAATATTTTTTTTAACATAAACAATGACAACTTGTCAAATATAATTTTAATTAAAATAATTATCTTTGCATTTTCAATTGTTTTTTTAAACAACACCGCCATTGCAAAAATATAGGTACGAAAACGATACATGTTTATTGTTAATAATATAAAAATTAACCATACAGAGGTTGTTTACTATTACTATGGATATAATGTGGTTTATAATCCACCATTCTAAAAGTAAAGATACATGATAGGTAAATAATTAAAACCTACGTTGATAAAAAAGATTCAAATACTAAACACAAACTGTTGGTAAAAAAGAATTTGTAGTAGGTAGTTTAAGGTAGGGTAGTGTTGGCGACAATAACGTTTATTTATTTTTGCTTTCTCTTTCAGCAATATTTTAACTCATTCATTTTCTTACTTGCATACCAGACAACAAAAACAGACTTTCCTCTCTACTTAAGTACATGCTCTCAATAACAAAAACAATACTTCTAATTTACTACATACTCTCAAAATTTTACAAGAAAATTATAACTTTATATCCTTTGACATTCTTTATAACTCTTTGTCTATGTTTTATTCAAACTTCTTTTTTTTTTCATATATCTAGTAAATACCATTTTTATATTTGTCATATATCTCATTATTACTTTCTTATCCAAAACACACTCTACATAAACATAATATAATAACCATCTTTTCAAAACCCATCAAAATGTACTTTTCTTTTCATAAACAATCTCTTTCAAACAAAGTCTTTATTATAATCTCCTTATCACTTCATATAGGTACTTTAATTATCGGGATCCGGACCCTTAATATTCACATGTAGTGAGTGCACATTTATAGGTACTTTTTATTATACACACTGGTATTTACTTTATAAGGTACTTTTTATAATAATACTTAAATACATAGACTAATAGTACCTGGCTCCAGGTCTACCTGCCTGAGCCTGCTCGCGAGCTTATTAGGTCATCGATATCCAACTTTCTCACGAAGGAAACTCGTCAACATCATGATCGAAAAGGAAGGATTCGTGCCTTGTACCTTGTACCTTTTGACTTTGATGATTATACAATAACATATTAGACTCGCCAATAATCACGTATCTTACTCAAAACATAACTTAAACTCATTCCAAATGAATCCTTCGAATTTTAATTATCTCTCTAACATGTCAGATGATCAGTCCAACTGTTAATAGAAACCTTACCAAACGAAGTATTCCTAGCTAACTTACCCATTGCAATTGAGTACTTATCAACATTCCATACGGTATTCTTTTTGTCACAATTAACAAATCAAACTTATTTACCTTTCCTTCAAAATAACACTATCTTTCTTGTCCATACAAAATACGACTTTCCTTTGTAGTTTGTAATTAAATATCTCGTCTCCTTCGCCTTAAACACTGCCATAAAAAATCAACATTCTGAGATATCTAAAAACTTACATAATCACTCTTCTACTTAACTCATCTCTAGACAACAAAATGTCATAGTCATACATAAATAAACAAATCAATCTTTCCTTAAACATCACTTACTGTTCCGATCAAACATCTTTCAATATACTAAATATTATCAGCATCCTGTAATAATAATATAAAAAATATCATACATTTATTATACATCATCATTTTCATAAACTTTCAATGTAATCCCACCCCCACCAATGCAATTTTAACCTTGGTATCTATTTAACATCCATACGGTTCCATACTTAATTTCTCTGCTGAACTCTAAACAAACATCCATCACCACATACGGTTTCTAATGAATTCATTATCATTACTGTTGCTCATCTGCACCTGTAATAAGAGCTGGTAGGTATCGTCACGATCCATTTTTGTCAGAACTAAAACAAATTCTCGGTGGTCCCCTAATTTGGTACTCTGTTGTTAACTGTATTGTATTGCATCGCGTTACATGCAAATATGGTTTGAATACGTACTAACTGGATATGTTACTAAGACAATTATTGTAAATACTTTACAATTTAAAATTATAAATTCACTGGAAAAAATACACACAAACATACGCCACACAATCAATGTCATCCTTTAACTCATTCATCATCAAACTAAATTATTTAAAAAAATGTAGTTCTTGTCGTCAACCCTTTACAAATTAATCTGAATTATTTATTAAGTACACCATATTCAGGGGTGTAAAGTAAATACTACAAATCATTTATAAAATACTTACTTAAATATTCAATTTCTATTCCATCATTATTTTTCTTTTATATCCAAATTAACAATTTCCGTCATTATTATTTAACACACAAAACAACATCTGATAAAATAAATCAAATTAACTCGCATAAAATGTATAATTCATTGACATGGAATTGGAAAAAATTGGTCACGACTCACTCATGAAGACTTCACGTGGTGCCTATCATTCCTACTGCGTGGTGCTGCAGCTCATCACTCCGGGACAACATCTCCCAGCTGCTCCTCATCGGACCCGTACATTGTACAGCGTACAATTCGCCCTGCGCCCTGCATCGCACATCATCTAGGCTTGCACAGATCACCTGGCACCCGGCAGGAATCCTCTTTATAATTTGGGTTTTTAGGTTATTAACTTCTCTTGAGAAGTTATTATAATAGGTCTGAAAATTGAAATAGGTAATTTTGTGTTTTCTTTACGTTTTAAGACCTGGAGAATCATTTGCAATCATTTTTAGAGTGATGTCTGTGTGTGTGTGTGTGTGTGTGTGTGTGTGTACGTACGTATGTACGTGATCAAAATTATGGAATTCGTTTTCTCAATAACTACTGGACCGAATCGCTTTGATGACCATATCAATCGATACGCCACGTCATGACTTAGATCTGAAAGGAGTCTAGAAAAAATCGGTCCAGCGGTTCGTTTTTTATTTGTAAAAAACTGACTTTTTTGAACACGCAACGTTAATTTTGTATGTAATTCCAAGTATTGAGGGGTAGATGTGGGTTTTTGAGGGTGCTGGTTTCGAATCTTTCATCAGTTTTTTAAAATTCAAAATGGCGGACCCACTATGACGTCATCTTTTTCGTGAAAATTCTTTAAATTCGATAAAAAAAGAATTCTTCTCAAGAGAAGTTGCTTGTACGGTACTTGCTGCCGAACCGATTTTTTTGTTTTTTAATTTGGTCACTGGTTCTGCTTTTGGTTCTAGTTTTATTTTGCGGTCTTCTTAATTTTGTAGGTATATAATTTTTATGTAATTTTAATCTTCATTTAAATGTCCATTATTTTATCTATTTAAGTAGTTCCTGATATATTGAATCTATTAACAGTTTATTTATATGTATAAAGGTATAATTTTCTTACAGTAGTTATTTAGGTATAATTTTAGCACTTTTTGTCCTTTTCACATTTTATTTCACATTTAGTCCAAAATATCATTTCACTTTACACGAAATATGCCATTCGGCGCAGCACTGCCTTTTAGGGCAGGCTGGCCTGGCTAGGTCGCCATGTAGGGATGGGCCTATGGGATGTAGTGAGAGACGTGTTTGTTGGTTCAAAGACGGGCGTTTATTGACAAAGGATGGACACAGACATTGGTTATTATAGAGACGTATCGGCTAAAGGTTGTGACACACTACAATTTATTCCTGCATATTATTTATAATATGTAATATTTGTACTTGTTAAACCAAGCCTATTTGAAAGAGATCTAAAAATCTATCTGTGGGAGTTTACTCGCCCTTCTTTTCCCACAGTAGTAAATGCAGAGAAAAGGCAAAAATAACGTTATCTAAACATATGTTAATATTTACAGAAAATAAATTATTTTGAATTTTGAATCTATTTCTAT
The DNA here is from genome assembly GCA_949825045.1 of Argyresthia goedartella. Lineage (NCBI taxonomy): Eukaryota > Metazoa > Arthropoda > Insecta > Lepidoptera > Argyresthiidae > Argyresthia > Argyresthia goedartella. Next base: position 14,757,985 of record OX463815.1, read on the forward strand.
GTAACGGATTTATAATTACGTAAGTCCGCACTATTGAATATGATAATAGTTTAATAGTGGAACTAGTATTGATAAAAATTATCATTAGTTCCATCATGGTACAAATCATGGAACTAGTGGCAACGAACCATCTTCTCCAACAATATTTTGCTATCTTTACAATGAGGCAGGTACGTTATTATTAGGCAACAAATACCAATATAAGGTTGACCCTACAAATATGTTAAATGTTTATCAAATTAAGTGCCCCATGTAGTTTCACAAAATCGTATAAGGCCTCTTTTCCCCTCTCCCACTCTTCACGCTCCTGGGCTGTTTCCCACCAGATCTTATAGTGGTCACTCAGCTCGTCACTCCAACGCTTCCTGGTACGCTCACATCCTCGTTTTACGTGACATTTCATTGAAGTTTAATTTTGTGTGAATTGCGTGTGGCTATTTCCAATGGCACAGCAGACGAACGTACAATACAATACTAACTATAACTTCTCATCGGTGGCTGCCGCACGGGGACCCACAGGAATAGTCGTCGGCCACCGCCGGGAGCAAGCCAATAACAAATTGGAAATCGGACGAACGGCGGCACAGTAAATGAAATATAGCTGTACCATTTACATTATTGTGTCATCTATAATATGTGAGCGGAGGGCCTCGACAGTACTACCAGTGCTCGTTTAACTGCAATAACAGACGATCAATCTCTCAATTTATTTATTTTTCAGAAGTTTTCTTAAAATAACGTTAACAGTTCTAGACATATTCTCTTCTCGTCTTTTAGAATTACAAGCAGTATGCGGTAATGGGTAAAACTATACTGCCTCTTGCCTAATTGAACAGTTGTAGTATTGCATTCATCATATATCACTCTTCATATATTACCGCGGAGAAGGAGTCTTCGGAAAAACCACCTTCGGGAAAGGCGATAATGGAACTTTTTCCTTTGTCTTTTTCAGTAATTAGGCTCACCATTGGGAGTTGGGCTCAAGTGACTTAATATTGCAAAGATTTTTGGATTTATTCAATAGATTTCGAGGTTCAACATAATTGTGACATATATTAATAGAAACAACAGGAAAATAAGATTCTCGTGGTCAAATCAGACAAAACAGTTGACTATGTGTCCAGAGCGTATATAAGAGGTTAATGGACTAGTTCCATTTAAATATGTATCGTGCTAGTAAATCCATTTCAGCAACTGATTAAAATAGTGGTGTACGTTTGAACAATTTTGACTAGGGAAACGAGACGAATTGCTGAAATCCATCACATCAATTTGTCACTATCAAACGACGAGATACTCGTAGTAGGTAATCGAAATCGACCCGTCCAATTTAAAAACAAAAATTTCCATTAGTAGTGCTAATGGGTTGCAAATTAAGAAATTGTTTGTAATGGAGTACGTAGGACCTATCCTGTTGCAGGGAATTATCTCATTGTTGCCTAAGTAGGACGCAATGGCACTCAATCTCAAAAGCTCATTGCAGATGGCGCCTGTGGCTGCTGGGTAAAATGAAAAAAAAGGCTTTTTTCGAATCCATTTACTCCATTATAAAGTCATCTACAGATTAAATTTTTGTGGTAACATTATTTTTTAAATTCAGATTCTAACTGAAGTAAAACACGATTGGATGTAATTTTCTCGATAGAATTTAATTACAAAAATACCTCTATTTCCTCCTCTTTTCCTTTATTTTTCCTGTTATTCTGAAATCCTAAAACTCAAAACTGCGATTAGGCAAAATAATGCACTTTTACAAGTCAAACACTTACATAAGTCTCATAAACATGAAAAAAAAAACAAATATGATCAACTAATCACCTTCTTTAAATATGGTCAATCTTCACCATAGTAAAGTTCTGCTAGGAGTTCTCTACAGTCCCTCACTTTGTATAGATTACTTTGACTATTATGAGACTTTGCTTAATGATTCTCGGCGATTTTAATACATGTCGCGCCCGCATGCGTTTCGTGTTGTTGCATAGTAAAACCGTGATTATTGGAGGCAATGGCCTCTCAAATCGTGAATTGTAATACTTGTAACATTATCATCAGTGAAGTGCTTACATTTATACAAAATAAGTGTGCCGTGATGGATGAAATTGGGCTTGCGAAGCTCTGCATCACCTCGTTTGACGAGGTTGAAATAGATAAAGCGAAAAAGCAATTTTTTAGCTGTTTACCCAAAAAGATAACAACTAGAAAAGGCAAAGGCAAGTCACAAAGAGACTTAGAAGATATTATAGGCCTCATGAAGGAAACGGACCACGAGCTGCTCCCGTTATTTGTCGCCAGGGAGCTTCAAAAACTTCCTCCCGTGACATTTGATCACATTGACGTGACAAGGCTTCTAAAGGACATAATTGTTATCCAAAAAGAGCTAAGGGATAAACAAAATAAATGTGAAATAGGCGACAGTAGCCGCTATGTAATAGTTGAGCAATTCAATTAACTAAAAGCCGAAGTCGAGATATTTACAAAGAAGTCTACTGAATCGCACAATCTTCGATCGTCTAACGTAAATACTAAAAGAGGCGCACACTGTCTACAAGATAGCTTTCATTACAACAGTGGACCTATGGGATTGTTTCCTATTTCGAACTTATCGTCGACATTGCCCGAGGGTAGTTTGGAAAAAAACGTAACAGTTGTTCAGCTGGCAAACGCCCCGCCACAACAAACCTACGCTGAGAGGACAAAAATAATCGATCTCCGAAGTGACGTATCTGATGACGCTTCAAAGTCTACGAGCGACAAAGCTATTTCGTCTCAATGCACAGTAGAAATAATCATGCGGTCGCCTTCAGTACAAATATTCATGGAGGCCGCCAGTCAGCAAGCGGTCACGCGCAACACCACACTTCTGTCTCCCACGTCGGCTCAACAGACGCCGTATGCGCAGCGAAATATGGAGTCTAAATGTGAAGGCAATACCGATGAGGATGGGTGGACTCGTGTATAGAAAAAGAAAACTAGCAAGTTTGTAGGAAAGAAAGGGAAGGCGATAGTTGAAGAAAAATGCAAGTTTAGGGCGGCTGAAACGAAAATTCCTTTTTACATTTATAATGTAATTAAAGATACATGTACAAAAGACATAGTCGAGTACATATTTGCAAAGACCCAAGTAAAAGTCAACCCGGTCAAGGTACTTGTGCCGGAGGAAAAAACTATGACTCATACCGAATGCAAATACCGAAAAGCAAGCTGTCTTTATTTGACGAAGATTCACTATGGCCCGAGGATATATTTTTTAGGAGATACTGTATTTTTAAATATAGGTCGAATAATAGTCATTTGACTTTTGAAAACCCCACCCTAAAAATGGATAGTACGAATAAAGTATCACAATTATGTAAGTTCACTACTTTTAACTGTAAATCGGTTAAGAGATCAAAAGAAAGCATCAAAGAATTATGTAAATAATGTGATGTTTTATGTCTTGAAGAAACATGGCTTATGTCTAATGAAACGCAAATGCTTGGGGACTTACATCCGGATTTCGGCTTCACCGGTGGTAGGCCCTACGGTGGGCTTGCTTTACTATGGCTAAAAATCTTTTTCCCAACTTAACAGTAATTAAGTGCAAGAGTTTGCGTCTAGTGGCAATAACCAACGATATATGCGAGCGGTCTTTGCTAGTGTTTTCGGTGTACATTCCGACTGACTGTGCGGATAATTTAGTGGAATATATAGAATGTATGAGTAAAATAAACGCCATAATTGATAACTGTGTTGTAGAATCCGTATACATACTAGGTGATTGGAACTCCCACTCAGGAGCATTGTTTTGTAATGAAATGTTAGATTTTTGCTCGGAACAGAACTGGTTGTGTGCTGATTTGGAATTACTACCGACTGACACATACACCTATATCAGTAATGCACATCAATGTAGGCGATGGTTAGACCATTGTGTGGTCACCCGTGCAGCCTGGCAGTCTGTGGTAAGTATCAAAGTGCATTATGACGTGTTTTGGTTCGATGACTTTCCTCTGGAACTGGTGTGTAATATAAATATTATAAAGCCGAAAATGTTGGCTCCTACTCCTACTCAAAGCAAGGTCATCTGGGGAGATAGATAGTACCAATAGAAAAATATACTGAATGTTGTAATCATAGACTCAGGTGCATAGATTTTCCAAAACAATTACTACATTGTTGTGATTACATGTGCAGTGATACAGAACATCATAGTATACTAGATGTAATGTATAAAAGTGTTATATCCATATTGAGTGAGGCTGCAACCCTAAGTAGTGTAGAAGGGAGAGCGAGAAAAAACCGACGCATCATTGGCTGGAACAAACATGTTCACAGCGAGGCGCGGCTCTACTTCAATATCTGGACTGATAACGGAAAACCTCGAGAGGGGCGTATCTATGACGACATGTCTCAAAGTAGAAAAAGTTTAAAGATAAATTAAAGTGGTGTCAAAACAATGAGAACCAAATTAAAATGGATATCATTGCGACACACTACAAAGACTTTAGCAAATTTTGGAAGCAAACAAACAAATTAAACCACCGCTGGGCCCAGGGACCGCTGGGGGGCTCGATGCGGGGACCCGATGCACTGATGACGAGCCTGTGTGTGTTACTTCTAACCGAGTGCTTAAAATAATCAGACAGATGACTAGGGGAAAATCACCAGGCCATGACGGTATTAGCATCGAGCACCTCTTATGCTCCAGGCAATTAAGAATGTCGGATACACAAATTTTGTATCCGACATTCTTAATTGCCTGGAGATTTAATTAAGACAATCTTAGTTCCAGTAATAAAAAACAAGATGGGGGATGCTTCAGATAAGACTAACTATAGACCCATCTCGCTGGCAACTATAATAGCAAGTTTTCGATGGTGTGCTCGATTCCAGCCTGCAACAACATAGTAAGTTAAATGATGGTCAATTTGGGTTTCGCCCTGGGCTGTCCACCGAAACTGCTGTGTTATGTCTTATACACACCGTCCGCTATTACACTGATAGGAGAACACCTGTTTATGCATGTTTCCTGGACCTTTCCAAGGCATTTGATCTCGTATCATACGATATCCTATGGGATAAACTTCGTCATGATACCGATCTGCCCGCTGAACTGACTAAGATCTTTAGATATTGGTACCTGAATCAGGTTAATAGTGTGAGATGAGCAGGGTCTATGTCGGATGAATATGGGCTGGAGTGCGGGGTAAGGCAAGGGGGTATAAGCTCGCCAAGGCTCTTCAACATCTACATGAACCGAAATGGCATGACAAATTTATTAATAATATTAGTTATGCCGACGACATGGTGCTGCTGAGCCCATCAATACCTGGACTTCAAGCACTATTAAAAATCTGTGAGGAGTTTGTTTCGGAACATGGACTTAGATACAATGCAAAAAAGAGACAGATTCTTATAATTAAAGCGGGTAATAAAACCTACTCTTTGCCGCGCCCGTTAATGATAGATGGGTCACCTCTGGCGCAAGTATCTAAGTTCAAATACCTGGGGCATTGGGTAACAGAAAATCTCACAGATGACCTTGATATGGAATGGGAACGCAGGGCGTTGTCGGTGAGATGTAATATGTTGGCTCGCAGATTTGCACGTGTGTACTAAGGTTGTCAAAGCCACTCTATTCAGGGTGTTCTACGCAGCAATTGTACAATGCCCTGCGTATCCAGTATAACAATGCCTTCAGGGTACTGTTGGGGCTGCCACGATTTTGGAGTGCATCAGGAATGTTTGCGGAGGCGCGTGTTGATGGCTTCCATGCAATTATGCGTAAAAGAATGGCGTGGCAGCGCCAACGGTCTCCTGGAGATAATAGCAGATAGGATAGACAATTCCTTTAACTGTGTCGCATATATTATACGCTAACAATGTAGCTACTCGTTTTTTTGTTTTATGAGACAGGTACATAGTATCCTGAGTCAAAGTAAAGTTATGAATAAAATTATTCATGTCGAAATATAAAATAGCATCACTATGATGACACGTTATATTGTATAGATGCATGTTCATTCTATGTACACTTTTATTTTGTTTCCCCGATAAATTAGAACAATAAGGAAAGTTACATAGAATAAACTTGCACTTCGTCTTATTATATCAATTGAGCAGTACATTTATACCGGTATCTAATGCACTCCGACTAATGTTTGAGTGGTTTCCTACCATAATAACAATGGTAGTATGTTCATCAAAATTCCCTACAGCTATCTTTTTTTATAATATCCTCAAAGGAACTATTAGGACAACAATTATTTGTCACTTGTTGCTTAAGGCCATAATGCAAAAACATACCAAAATCTACACCTATCTTATCTGAATAAACTGCAGTTCTTTTGTTTGCTATTGTTCTTCTCTGAGCACGATTTGAGGTGAGTGGCGGGACACTCGTGTTGGAGTGCGGTGCGATGCACGTGCCAGCGGGCGGCGCGGCATTCGCGGTAGCGAGCGGTGCAACGCGTGTAACGGCGAGCGGCGCGGCCCTCGCGGCATCGTGCAGCATGACACACGACTCAGCAGGCAGCGCGACACGCGCGTCACTTAGCGGCGCGGCGCTCGCGCTGATGAGCTGTGAGGTGCCTCCTCGACGACGACGGCGACGCTGTTTCTTGGTCGGGACAACAGTGGGCGTTGCAACACTCATGTTGAGTGGGGTCAAGACCAGAGTTTGTGATGTGGGCTCATCCTTCTTGCTGGTGTCATCCTCCTTGCTGGTCTCATCCTCCTCGTCCTCAATTAGAATGCCAATGTTTATATTATACTACTAACATATATTGTAAGACTAATTATTAACACTTCTATATGGACTTGGTCTGAAATAGATGATGATTATTATTATTATTATTATTATTATTATATTTTTATGAATTTTTCATTTCACTCTTGTAATAAAGAGGTTCTGATACACGGGTTTACGCCAAGTGCTTATCTTCTAAAGATCACGGTCCTTGCCCATGAATTTCCGTACAATTCTACATGTATTTAGTATTGTTGCTTTTTGAAGAAGTATGTGTGTGGATCTGGGTATATTTAGTGTTTTGAGACTAGTGTGTAATGTGTATGGGATGACTCCTGTGGATGAGATGACTATTGGGATGGTTTTGACAGATTGTACCTGCCATTGTGTTTTAATTTCAATGGCAAGGTCTGTGTATTTTGTGTTTTTTTCTGTAAACGTTGTGGTAAGGTTGTGTGTATTTGGTATGGCTATATCTATGAGAAATACTGTTTTGTTTTGTCTATCGTGGAGAGTTATGTCAGGCCTGTTGAAATGAATAGTTTTGTCTGTAATTATAGTTCTGTCCCAGTTGAGTTTAAAGTCTGTTGATTCTAAAACTGTTTGAGGTGTGTATTTATAGAAGGCTGTTTTTTGTGCAATCAATTTGTATCTGAATGCGAGGTGTTGGTGTATGATGGCTGCAACTTGGTCGTGGCGATGTTTATAATCTGATTGTGCGAGTGATCTGCAGGCTCCTGTGATATGCTGTATTGTTTCTGAACTATTTTGGCACTGTCTGCACATGTCGCTTGCCATTGTGCGGTCGTGTATGATATGTTTTCTGTAGTTACGAGTATCTATAACCTGGTCCTGTATGGCTAACATAAATCCCTCCGTTTCCGGGAACAGCTCGCCTTTCTCAAGCCACGCGTTCGACGCAGTTTTGTCGACGTTAGGGTTGGCTAAGTCTAAGCGGTGTCTGCCGTGGAGGGATTTTCGTGTCCAGATGTCGATTTTCTGTTGCGGTTTGATGATAGTTTCATTTATCTGAGCTTGATGGTCTTGTAGGTTAAGTGGAGTATGTTTCAAGTCGGACTGAGCGACGGCATTGTGCAGGGTTGAGTGCGATGATTTAGCGTGAAAGAACCTTCTTAGTGTGGTGATTTGTTTGTTGTGTAAATTTTTTAAGTCTATTATTCCCCTTCCTCCTTCAATTTTAGGTAGTGTGAGTCTTTGTATGCAAGAGCGAGGATGGTGTTTTCTGTATTTAGTCATAAGTGTGTTGATGGTGCGTTGGTGTTTTATTAAGTCTGATTGGGACCAGTTGATTATACCGAATGAATATGTGAGGATTGGGATGGCGTATGTGTTTAATGCTTTGACGGTATTTCGAGCGTTCAACTGTGTTTTAAGTATGCTATGTATCCGTTTCCTAAACTTCTGTGTGATTGTTTTTTTTGTCTCCCTTTGATGTATCTGTTGCGTTTGATAGTAACCTAAGTATTTATATCCTATCTCGTTATCCACTGGATCTATTTGATCTCCGTTCTCTAATATGTATGTATTGCTCTCAACTTTTCCTCTATGAACTGATTGTATTTTGCACTTATCTATTCCGAACTCCATCTGTATGTCATTAGAAAACTGTTGTGTTAGATCTGCAAGTTTATGTATTTCTGTTAAGTTACTTCCATAAAGTTTTATATCGTCCATATATAGTAAATGTGATAATGTGTGGTGTGTGTCATCAAACTTTATTTGGAATCCTTTTTTTGTGTTATTGAGTAGATTTGATAGTGGATTGAGTGCCAGGCAAAACCAGAGGGGACTCAGTGAATCGCCCTGGAAGATTCCTCTGCGAATGATGATTTTGTCAGTCTGTATTGTATTGTTATCATTGTATAACTTAAGAATAGTGTTCCAGGTCTGCATGGTTGTTGATAGATATGAGATGATAGTGGGGTGAACTTTATAGTGTTGTAATACGTAGATAAGCCATGTGTGCGGTACAGAGTCAAAGGCCTTCTTATAGTCAATAAACATAGTGTTAATGTTTCTTTTTTTACGAAGAGCTTGTTTAGATGCGACCGCATCGATGATAAGTTGCTCCTTGCATCCCTGACTGAATTTGCGGCATCCTTTTTGTTGTTCAGCTAGTAACTGGTTGGTGTTTACGTGTTTGTATATGAGTTAACTAAGACATGCTGTTATTATTTTGTATATGTTTTGGAGACAAGTTATGGGTCGATATTTAGCTGGGTTTATGGTATCTGTGAGGTCTTTAGGTAGCATATAGGTAGTTCCTTGTGTAATGTAATATGGCATGTGCTCCGGATTTTGTATAAAATTGTTTATCTGTAATAATAATATTGGGTGGGTGATTGTGAGTTTTTTGTACCAGTAATTATGAATTTTATCAGAACCGGTGGCCTTCCAGTTATGTGTCTTAGCTATTACTGAAATCAGAGTATCTATAGTGATACCATCAAATTCCATTCCTGGAACATTTTTGAGAGCATGCTGGTCATCTGAGATCCATTTGCTATTATTGTGTGTTACTGGCTTTGACCATATGTTTGACCAGAAGTCATGTAATGCTTCTGGTGTAGGTGCTTCTTGTGATTGTGTGGGGCGGTTTGAGTTTTCGGTGACCAAAGATCTATAAAACTGTTTTTCATTTGTGTAGAAAGTCTTGTTTTGTGTTTTTCTAAGAGTTGTCAGTTTGTAACGGCGTAGACGACCTGCTAATGCATTCAGCTTTTGTTTTAGAGTGTCTAAAAATTGAGAAGGGTCTGTGTTATCTGGTTCGTATTGGGAGTGTACCCTATATTGTAGCTTGATTCGTTCAACATGTTGTTGGACATTGGAGCTGGTGTTACCTTGTGTATAATATGTTAACCTACTTATATCTGCTCTAAGGTCAGCTATTCTCTTTTCTAATCTTATTTGCCACGCTGGTATCCTATTTTTATTGGGGTATTGCGATTCGTTGGGTCCTCGTATTTTTCCACCATTGTAAGTGATGGCAGTATGTGCTGTGCAGTAAATTATTGTTTGTAATGTATTAAAATCGGTTTCAGTACTAATGTGTTTTGGTAGTATCTTTACGTTAATGGTGTGTACTAGAATAGCAAATTGTCTACTTGGTTTCTGTTTGGGTATATATGGCCTTGATGTAGGGTCGACGTCTTTTAGATATGCTAGTGTCTTGGTGAATAATTCGTCCAACTGTCCAATTTGTTCTTCAGGTAGTACTACAAAATTGTTGCGTTGATTGTGTGGGTGTGTGGTATTGGCGTCACTTTGGTCTTCCTCTCTTTCCGGATTCGATAACTGATGATGGGTGTCATTTTGTGATGGTGATGAAAGGTGTGTGTGAATCTGTGATTGAGTTGGTAGTGAATTAACGTGTACTTCGGTACCTGATTCTATTTCCATGGCCACTTCATCCCGTATATGCTGTAATCTATTGTCGGTAATGTATTTATTATTAATGATGGCTCTGAGTTGGTCAGAGATTCTCTGTTCAGAGAAGTGTGCTAGGTGAGGATGTGCAGCTATCACAGCGGCGTGTAGTGTTGGTCTGTAGGCAGTTTTGTTGGACTCAAGCCTGGTTATCTTGTAGTAAATGCGTATTATAGTCTCGTTGATGTCATTGCTCCAGGTCATTCTTTGTCGTGGAGTATTTGTTGTGTTTAAGATTTGTGTGAAAAGTTGACTGTTTGATTGTGAGTTTTGGTTTGTTTGAGCCTGGTTATCACGAGACGTAGCTACTTCTATTCTAATTTCATCCAGGACGTTTTGTGTTAGTAATTTAGTTCTGAGGATTGCTCTTCTTTGGTCTCCGACCCTTTGTCTAGAGGCATTAATTTGTGGGAATTCAGTTGTAAATATGCGGTGCATTTCTGGTAGGTAAGATCTGGTATTCTGTTCAAGATTAGATGCTATGAGATATGCACGCCATATGGAGGGGTTCATATCTTCCGTCCACTTTATTCTCGTGCTGGTCCTGACAACAGTGGGTGCAGGAATATCGGCGAGTGCCCCCTGCACAACATCTGTCCGGTTGGATATTGTTGGTGAAGATGGGGGTGAGATGGGCGAAGTCTGTCTCGAGAAGCTATGCCGTGATGATACGCTCTCATAAGAGAAAAGACTTTGTGGTGATGATGGAGATGGAGATGATTCGGCTGTAACATTTTCGGGTTCAGCCCCAGCGAGAGCCCGCCTGTTCAGCTTCTCGCCACCGCTGGTTCGTATGCTGCGACACCCAGCACCGGCTCCAGGTGTGCCCCGGCGACCTCCGGGAAGCGGCCGTAAACTGTATCGTCCTCCTGTCCGTGAACTGTTGTGCCCCCCAGGAACGTCGGGCTGCCCGAGCCGGGCGATCCAGGCTCGCCGGGCTCGGGGAGGGATTCCCCGGCAGTGCCGGTACCCTCTTGAGGAATTAAGTTTTTCTTCTTCACGCCCATGATTTCTTCCACCTCGGGTTGGGAACCGTTAGTTTGGGGAGGGTGATAACCAAGTTGGTGTAGGTTTTTGTAAACAGTGCCTCCTGTAAAGGGTATCGAGTCAAGATGGACATACTAAAAATAAGTTTCTCCTCCCTGTAAGCCCCCCACCACGTCAAGGTGGTCCCCTTGGGGGGGTTATTATTATTATTATTATTATAACAAATAAGTCAGACTGGGTTACATTTAATGAATTGTCTATATACTTCATAGATACTAAGTAGGTTATTGTTACTCTATTATCTAACTAAATTAAAGTTGTGTTATAAAATGCAGGAACTTATTTATTCTTATCAGTACACTATTCATTGTTTATTTCAATTAGTTTTACTGCTGCTATTTTTATACTACCTATGTTGTGTATGATAACCTTAGAAGAGATAGTCAAACTTTTAACCAGGTGGTGAAGTTCTGCAGTGATAAGGTTTATCAAAAATTCTGCTAGCCGTGTAGGTGTGTCAGCTGAGATACAGTTATTTAAAGAGGTGTGTACAAGTTCAGAAAACTGTAGATGCTCAAAGCAAAATACATTAACCTTTTGCTTCGAGCATAAAATTAAATAAAAAATACTTCCCGGCCTAGACCTGCAATTTTGTTTGAAATTCTTCTACAGTTCTCTCGAGTTGTGCGGTCCAAAACGGGATACTTCCAAGACTGTTATAATGCACGTAATGACGACATTTCATTGCTCGTTTGAGAAATAGTACATTACTGCAGAGACCAGAAAGCAAGCCATCCTGGACGAGTATGATTCAGCCGGCCGAGCCGAAGGCGAGGACCGGCTATAATACAGGGCCGGGATGGCACTTATGGTCGAAGCGTGTATCGTGCTTTTCTCAAAAATAAATAAATTTTCTGACCTACTCGTAGTTTCACTTCATGAACTTTTCATAATTGTGTAAATATATCTCTCCTTGGAATTGGGTGGAAGTAAGTTATATCTCGCCAATTCCGCCTCGGCTTTTAAATAGAGAGGCGTGCAATCTATGTCGTAATCTGATACATCAGAACTCATTTTTAGCTATTTTTATTCTTTCTACTAACTGGACACTTTTGCGTTTTCCTGGGCACTTCTGAAAATTGTCCATGGGAACATTTTATACTATTTTTGAGAAAATTATTTTCATTTTTATAGAGATTTAGAAATAAATCTCTTTGCCTCCCACTACGCCAGCGCCAACAAGCGGGAGCAAAGGCGAAAATAGACATCATTGCAACCCATATTTGAGTTACAATTTTTTTATTTACATCTTCCAAGTCACTTTTATAAGACTCGGAACAAAGAGAGTGAGAGATCCTGAAGAGCGACGGACGAACAGGAAGCTATTAGGACTAATGCAGTGCGCCTGCAACACGCGCTTTTTGTTGTTACCGCAGAGACGTCCTTCATTCAACGCCTGTATACAGGTTGTTGCTTTGTAAAGTTACGCCCGACTCAGGTACGATCATTTAACGCTTGTTACTAACAAAATTTATATTTGTAGTCGTGCCTGAAAACATCTGACGGTCGGGTTGGCCACTAGCCCGACACCTCTCCATCAACTCGCACCGAGCCAGATTGTTGGATTACAGCTCCTCCTTACTCGTATCTGGGTATAGGCCCGTGCCCCTCAGTGGGGATATTAATAGGCTAAATTATTGTTATTATTAATTTTGATGTACAATAAAGATACCGTGATAAAGTTGTCCTGAAATAACCGCCCGATGTTGCGAGAGCGACAGCAAGCGATAGAACAAGGCCACAATTTTATTATTTTTAGGCATATTTCGATGTTTTTTTTTGCTTCAGTGTCGCGTAAATCACCACCCCTAAGTCGGGCGTTGTTTTCAACAACAAAAACAACGCCCTGCTTATAGGTAAAACTAAACAATGCAGCGTGGAGTCTCTTAGGGTTGTGGGTATGAGAGAGAGAGACATAATAGAAGTCAAATTCAAAATTCCGTTATTACTGTAGTCACTCTATTTTAAAGCCCCGCAAAACTCTAATGGCGTGTCAGTTCCAAACTTTTTTTTTGTTAAATCATTTATCTTATTTCTGAGTACACCGTTACATCCATCAGAGTTTGGTAGAGCTTTAAAATTAAATTAAATTTAAGATCGTTTCTGCAACTCAGGTAAGATAAGATACATATAAAAAGAATGAGCATGCAAGCAAATATGTACATCAACCAAGGTTTACTTCATCAAGTAAATTTTTAGGGTTCCGTATCCGAAGGGAGCCAAAAGGGACCCTAAAAACCGCTACAGTGACAAACAGTAAACTAGACGAGATTTTATAAATTAAAGAGGGTGACGTATTCGTGTCCCTGCGAATTACCAAATCACCGTGATTCAAATATCATCCAAAATGCGAGCCACCCAGCATCGTCGTCAGTGTCGCAATTGGTTAAACGTCGGATCCGCAATCTGTAGGGACTGGTATCGAGTTCCAACATATTTTAGGGTTCCGTACCCAAAGGGTTAAAACGGGACTCTGTCTGTCTGTCTGTCCGTCTCTCCCAAGGCTGTATCTCATGAACCGTGAGAGTTAGACAGTTTAAATTTTCAGAGATGATGTATTTCTGTTGCCGCTGACACAACAACTACTAAAAACCGGTCAAGTGCGAGTCTTAATCGCGCACGAAGGGTTCCGTACCACCGTTCAATGGAAGCGATGGTGTGGAGTGAATAGTTTGGATTTTACACAGCAAAATATTGTTTACAAAGTTATTGGTGCGGTTACTTTCACACTCCATGTACGTAACCAGGTGCATCCATAAGTTTGTATGTGGTATTGAAAGAATTGTTGTATGGGAGCCCCCTTAAATATTTATTTTATCCTGTTTTTTAGTATTTGTTGTTATAGCGGCAACATAAATACATCATCTGTGAAAATTTCAACTGTCTAACTATCACGGTTCGTGAGATACAGCCTGGTGACAGACGGACGGACGGACAGCGGAGTCTTAGTAGTATTTTATGCTGTTTTTAGGGTCCCGTTTGGAACCCTTCGGGTACGGAACCCTAAAAACAGCATAAAATAAACACATGGGGGGCTCCCATATAACAACTCTTTAAATACAATACAAACTTATGAATGCACCTGGAGTGAAAGTAGCCACACCAATAAATTTGTAAACAACATTTTGCTATGTAAATTCCAAACTATTCACTCCACACCATCCCTACCAATGTACGGTCCGACTCCGACTCCGAGTCCGACTCGCACTTGGTCGTTTTTTATCTAACATTTGTTTTATTTATTATTAGTCCTTAAGTTTTGTAGTACGATGGTACGGAACCCTTCGTGTGCGAGTCCGACCCATAAGTGACCGATTTTTTTCATATAGTCTGGTGGAAACGCGAGTTGGTTTTACGGTTTTGTATGCAGTACCACTGTAAGAATGCTCGGAAGCTCGTTGTTACGACCTGATATCGACACAAATCTATAACCTAATATCCCACCCAAGCATGGCAAGCTTCGCTCTTTGGTTCCTGTTGGTTCATATCACACACGTATCGCGATGTTTTTCGTACGTAAACAGGTTCTAAGGGGTCCGAATTCCGGCGCCGACGATATGTGCTTGGAGACGAGAGGTTTGACATTTTGAATAAATCAGGAGTGACGGAGGTCGCGAGGTAAGCACAAGCCGCTGTCGAATTTATATGAGTTCGTTATGTACAGGCCGAGCCCGCCGAACCGCCCGATCTTTGGCCCTTCACCAAGACGCAATTTGGATTTTCCGATCCCTTGACCCTTGGGAGCCGCTGAACGCTAATCCCGGTAGTAGGCGAGAGCTGCCTACCGAATCTTCTATATTATAACAAAGAAGATTCAAAGAAGCCTTTGATGTTTCGCTTTGGTTTTGCGAGCGATATTATTCATGCGCTTCATTGTTTCTCAGCTAATTGGTTTAATATTACAGGTGAAATTATCATTTGTCAGTTAACGCTTGAATTGGTTTTCTGTAAGCTAATCAAACAAATAAAATAGTTCTGAAAGCTGTAACAGATGGCGCTGACTCACCATGGAATTCATTTATGGGTCTTTGAATAGTAAATAACCAAAGAGATTAGACTCACAATTACATGCTATGGTCAATTCAGGTTTTACTTCTTCAACTGCTTCTAAAGAAGCCTTCTAGGGAAAACGTGAGTACCACTTTTCCGTTAATTTCGCACGGGATTTCGGTTTGAAAACCTAAGTCAGTAGAGGAAAGAAGTCACAAAGGTCTGAAAGAATAGCCAATGGTCGTAATCGTCACAAAACGGAGGTTAATGCGGAAAAAAGTTGTCGATATAATACAAAACAAGAAAATTTAATTTTTTTTTGTTGTTGACAGGTGACAGTTCTTGTTCTACGGGTTTCGTTAAATACCATTTTTGCCTAACTCAATCACCATCAAAATAGCATTTCCTGCCAAGGTATTTTTTTATACTGCCATGGAAAAATAAAAAACCATGTCACGCCAACGACATCTAATGGCAAATTAGGATTATTTTTATGAGTCAGAAAATTGGTAACATTTCCCAAGTTAGCGATTTAATACTATTATAAATTCAAAGAAAAATATCTTAAAGAATATTTACACATGCCTAACCTTTTACTCCTAACAGTATTAGAGAAAATGTGAGCCATGATTTAAGGCAATAAATGGCTTTACATCCTGTCGGACCTCTCATTAGAACTGGCTTAGCTGCCGGCTCACTTCTTGATAGGCTACAACGTGTTTATTCATTCTACACTCGCGAGCAATAAACTGGAATAGCTTCATCGTGCGCTGGTTAAAACAAAGCCCCACAATTTCCATGCCATGAACCATGGATTGTGGTATATCATTTGAAAGGTTTTTTGTTAGTTTTTTTTTTTTTTTTCTTTATACTTTATTGCATATACACATTAATGGACAATTACAAACATAGTTAGTATACAAAGGCGTGCTTATCTCTATATAGAGATTTCTTCCAGCAAACCCAGGGCTGACAGGAAAAATTGTTTCATGCGAAGGGATAGACCTATTATGCACAACATAACAAAAACCTAAACATCAAAGTGACTTTAATATATTTATAATAAATTACTTAGATATTTACACATATAAATAATTGAGAACCTAAATAATAATATAATACCTATAAATACTATATATAAATATCAATAAATACCTGTACAATATATAAATAAAATATAATCTACTACAGAAGAGAAAGGTAATGTTCCTTCAAACTACTTTTGAAGATGTTAAGAGATGGACTGTCCCTGACGGGGACTTAGCTTTCCACTGATACCAAAAATATTTAAAATTTATTTTATCTCCTACCTAAATTTAGGGAATTATCGCAATAGCAAGTTTCATGAAAGATATAAATTTGATTTACAATTTATTTTATTTCCCCCTCAATATTTTTATCATGGTTTTTCATTGACCGAATGAGTTTCCTAATGAAATCCTACTCTTCGACTAAAGCAGTTTTCAGGTCTTCTATCGACGCCGTAGCTGGACATTTTTCTCGTACCCGCCGCTTCAGCTCGACCCACATAATGTTCAATTGGATTCAAGTCTGAACTTATGGTTGGCCAGTCTAGTACAGAACACCCGACTTATTCCAGGTTCTGTCTAGTCAGCGGTGTGGCAGCGGGCTTTATCGTGCATTAGCAGGAAATCTTCGCCAATAAATCCGGCGTAGGGGAGCATATGGCCTTACCGAATGCTGTTGATGTATCTTTCTACGATTAGCCCCCTGTCCTCTGCCAAGTATGAATATCAGGTCCGTTTTTGCTTTAATAGAAATCCTCGCCCACATCATACAGAACCCACCCCACAAAACAGTATTGTGCGGTTTTCCCGGGAGCCCCCCGGTTTTCTATAGACTCCATCGACGGTTGGTTACTTGGTTTCTTCCTAGAACAGGACTTGGCTCCATTGCTCCAAATCCCAATCTAAGTGAACGCGAGCAAACTGAAGCCGGGCTTTTCGGTGGACTGGAGAAAATTTGGGTTCTGTGGCTGGCCTTTTCGGGGTCAAGTTTGCTTTTTTACAGTTCCGTACCCGAAGGGTGCCAAACGGGACCCCATAACTTAACCTCCGCTGTCCATCCGTTCGTCCGTCTGCCCGTCTATCACCGGTCTCTACCAGATCAACCGAAATAGGTAGGGAAATGAAATTTTCACTGAGGGTGTATTTCTGTCCGTTATAACAACAAATAATGAAACATACCGGTTTTCAACAAATAAAAGAAGTACCCATCCAATAAATTATTGGTATGGCCATTTTGTTTTATTTGTTTATTGGTGAAAACTGGACTCTCCCGATGTTATCGGGAAAGATATTTAATTACAGGTATTGTGTTTTGTGCTTAGTTATTTGACATCACACTATTAATAATCGCTCATTCGAATTATGATAATAATATTATGTTTTTTATCATATTGGATTTGAGTTCTGTAAATAATTCTCAATTTCTATCCACTGCCGGTTTCAATGAGCAAAGAGTTTCGTTAATCTGAGTACAAAGTTCAATACTTACATACTACATACACAAAACTCTTTTTCAATGTTTCGATGTAAGGCCTCGAATGTAGTCTTTTCTATTATTTAATATTTTATTATTCAAAAATCGTACAAAAGACGTCTATAATGGTATGAAACCCTTCGTGTGCGGGTCCGACGTCCTACTCGCACTTAACCGGTTTTATTTAGTCTTCGTGTCACTGTCCACTCGCTGACAACCTTCCCTCGGACTTCTGTGAGCTGCCGCTGGACGTTCGCCCCAGTCAGGTGTCGATGTCGGAGAGAAGTGGTGACAGTAAATCGGTCATCTCTCACCGAAATGCATCGCTGTTGTCCAGATCTTGGTCTCGGGACATAGTTTACAGTCTCCCTGAACCTTCTTTATACCTTCCAGACAGAAGACTGGCTCAGATGATATGCTGACTGTCGAGCGATAGTATGCTGAGACAAACCTTGCTGGATTAGGATGACGATTTGAGCGACTTTAGACTGATGACCAATTTTGCATAAACGCTAACTTTTATAGGGTTTCAGGAATCCCAAACAATATATGGTGTTAGGTTTTAAAAATGATGTCTTTTATTTTTACGTTCCATGACTTAAGGTGAATAATTTTTGGTTATCATATTGAAAGAGATTGAACGCTAGCAAATTTCCTTTTAATTGATATAATACCACAATCCATAGTTTATTGCAGAAAAACTGAAAAAAAATCCTAGCAAAGCGCGATGAAGTGATTCCAGTTTTTTTGCTCGCGAGTGTATTTTGTGAACCTATTACGTAAAGTTGTTTCAGAAAAGGGTCCGAATAATCTGAGACGCATAATAAGGCTTGAGACTATGGGATATACAGAATTACATCTGGAGACATAAATTTTTATTTCACCAAGCAAATTCAGCAAAATTGTGACAACTCTGAATTATACAACATTACAAGTACACCCAATCAAAAGGATAACGTTGTTCTGTAATTTAAAATTTTCATAACTTTTAGAGCACCACAGATTTAAGTAATCAATAATAATTTCAACTTGACACCACCACTCGTTTCTGAGAAAAAAATTCTCTATAGACGGACATACAGAAAGACTGGCAACCCGACAGAAATTCACAGTTTTCTGATTTCCACCTTGACTTGTGTTATAAAACTTTGCTTCATGCCAAATTTCATGATTTTAGGTCAATGGGAAGTAACCTTTAGGATTTGATTCCCTTCCAAATATCAAGCAATTTCAGCAAAATTGCATTTATGGGGGTGGTAAATAATGAAAAAAAAACGCAAATTTCCGGTGTCACTCCCGAGGTCTACAGCTCAGAGGGCCACTAGTTATTTTTTTACTTTTCTTTTGATTGCGTTGACCCATAAGTATTTTTTGTTTTCAGCTTACCTGAGCAATTTATATTAATTGCAACTTATCTCCACGCGGTCCTGAGTAAAACGGTATTGTCAGATGGAAAAGAAAGTGATTCTAAAGAAAGGGTTTCTCGTCTATCCTAAAAATAGACAAAAAACATACAAAAATCATGCCTCGTAATATATAGTGTAATATATATCTATTATATCCCATAGGCTGAATGAAGCCACTTTACCTTATCCGTAAAGCCACCTTTTAAAAATACCGGAAATTTTTCGAGGTGAATAAAAAACACTGGACTGGAATCACTAATCCTGTCGCAAAAAGGGGAACAGTACAAAACCCGTGGCTTTGACTTTCATATTATTTATTGTACTAGATTTACCTTTTTGCTACGAGATTAGTGATTCGAGTTAAAGTGCTTATAATAAAGTAGAGGCCGATGACCACGAGTCGCTTACAGATCCCTTTTTAGTTTAAATGATAGCCTTTACCTATTAGTTGAGTCCATGGCAAATCTGCTCAGGTGAATACGGTGGAATATTGATAAATTCCAACACGTTAGTTATTGTAAATAATAATATAATATAATAATACCTTGGACACTATTTACACATTGATCTAGCCCCAAACTAGGATTTCCTGTATCTTGAGTAGTAGACAACGATACACATACTGATATAGATACATATTATACTTAGCTAGATAAACAACCATGACACACATGACAATCATCCGTTCTCATCAAACAAATATTTGCCCCCACCGGGTCTCAAAATATTTGTCATATAGGTCATAATACGCTTCTTCCCCTACGAGTATAACTTGCCAAAATAAATGACCCCGTAATGCATACTAAGGCCAAAATAAATAGGTTATCTTAATTTATATGTCTAAATACAATATCATACATTAGACCCCACAATAGGATTTTCGTCTCGAGAGGAGAGACTATTCCTCTCGCAATGAAATGAAATACACAGTCAGGTCATAAGTTCTGTCACACAATAAAAACTTTTGAATTTAGAACGCTGGCCACAAAAAAGTTTATTGAATTCGAATTTCGAATTTTTTATGAAAATAAAAATGTGTACTTTTTAGAATTTTCCTCATTTTTAAATATGGAGTGGACACTTAAAGAAGACCGTGTCGCAGTTATTGCGTTGCATCGTTGCGGTTACGCGCCAATTCAGATTTTCGACTTGCTCTAAAATTTTAATATAACCAAAAGATTCGTTTATCGTACCATAAAACGATACAATGAAGACTCTAGTATAGATGACAGGTCAAGAAGTGGTCGCCCTCTCTCTGTTAGGACTCAAGCAGTGATAAAAGCTGTGAAGGCGCGAATTCAAAGAAATCCCATACGTAAGCAGAAACTCTTGGCCCTTCAGATGGGGTTAAGCAGGACCACGGTGAAAAGCGTGTTAAATGAAGACTTAGAGCTTAGGGTATATCGAAGAAAAACAGGACATCGTTTGGACGCTCGTTTAATGGACCTGAGACTGAAGAGATGCCGCGCTTTGTTGAAGCGGTACGCGGGAAAAAAGCATCGGGAAATTCTTTTTTCGGATGAAAAAATTTTGACCGTGGAAGAGAGCTACAACAAACAAAATGATAAGGTGTACGCACACAGCAGTGAAGAAGCGAGCAACCGTATTCCGCGTGTCCAACGAGGTCATTTTCCATCCTCGCTCATGGTTTGGTTGGGAGTCTCTTATTGGGGCTTAACTGAGGTACATTTTTGTGAGAAAGGCGTAAAAACGAATGCAGTTGTGTATCAAAATACAGTCCTCAAGAACCTTGTGGAACCTGTTTCTTATACCATGTTTAATAACAGGCACTGGGTATTCCAAGAAGATTCTGCGCCAGCTCATAGAGCGAAAAGCACACAAGACTGGCTGGCGGCACGTGAAATCGACTTCATCCGGCACGAAGACTGGCCCTCCTCCAGTCCAGATTTGAGTCCGTTAGATTACAAGATATGGCAACACTTGGAGGAAAAGGCCTGCTCAAAGCCTCATCCTGATTTGGAGTCACTCAAGGCATCCTTGATTAAGGCAGAATAAGAATCTATGTTTTATTAAGTTCATTTTGCTATATTAATGTTTACATAAATAATAAACATGTCTAAATTATTTCATATTGCACATGTGACAGAACTTATGACCTGACTATGTATATTACGTAAAATTCAATTTCGCTTGAATTTTACGTACAATATATTTCAATACAATAACTTAGCGTCACACATTTTCCCAGACGGGGTGGCAGAGACACAATTATGCCTACATCTAGGCAGTTATTCAATACTCCATATTGACCACAGAGGGCTAGCCCATCGCTGCAGCTATGGAGTTTAGATGGAGAGAAACATTCGTACAATATATCAACAAAAATAATGAGCCTACCTTTATCAAATTAAATTAAATGGAGAGATAATGGTATAATCGAAAACATAATGGGTTGTTTGTACCTCAGTTTAATATTCTATGCTTAGTAACGGGCTCTTTTGTATAGGGTAATGGCAGCCAAACAAGTCCAACCGTATCTGGCTGGGAACGTGACGTGAGCTGATGCACCCGGCGGCAACGGGCAGATAGAGCGTGTCGTGTGCGCTGGCACCTGCCACTCGTTTGCTGTTCGGTGGAAGGCTTTTTACACCTCACCTGGTACTTGTAGAGTTGCCATGTGACAGCTTAGCAGCGGAGGTACGCCTCCGAGCCACGTCCTAGCCTTTATTCTCTATTCAAGGCCTATGGAAAACCAACAACAACAGAATAAATCTTCGCCTGGCACATTGACTGACAATGACAATGGCTCGAGCGTTCCATATGCCTCCCTATTACAAAATCGTAAAGCATAAATGACTCTATATAACATTTTGCTCAAATATTCAAGTGCGAACGAAGGCCACGAAATAAAGGAGCAGAGATAAGGCGACATTCACCTGCGCCCGGGTGATATATCGCTTTATTATGTGCACACCGATCTCCATCGCGGTACGAGTATCACATACCGAAGTCGGCATTGGTGTTCGACATCTATTTTGTAACGTAACGTAACGTAACCTTTATACCGTTTCTACAGCCACATGAACCGTACTGACATGGACTCTCTTACCTTAACGCTGACAATACTTGCCGCTACTTCGGCCACTGGCGCGGCCGTGCCCTGCTCGACAACGTTAAAGGCGACGACTTCTCATTAAAAGTTGATTCTGTTCCTCTCCAGGCCTTGGATTGTATTTTTATGTAAATTTAACTTCGTTTCGAGAGGCGGTGCTTTCAATTTACATGTATATAGGCACGATTCTAGGCAACTTTGGGAGATTGTGTCATTTTGTTGCCGATGTGTGGTAGTGCCTTGTAGAGGATAAACATTTGGATAACCATTTGAGATCGCTTTGGTCAAACACGATACTCATATAATTATACAGGTTATTTAAATGAGGCATTCTAGTAATTAACAAAGTCCATGAAGATTACAATAACTGAAATGAGTGAAAGATACAAGATACAAGTTGGTTATCAAACTGGCTTATATTACTTAAATCAGTATAGAACGATAAAATTATCATAACGCTGAATAGACCAGTGTCTTGAATAGGCACCCAAATCTTTTAGAGATAGGAGTATTTTATATCATACTAATTTACAACACAATGGAGACTCTCCATCACTGCCTGCATTAAGCACGTGGAATATAATATAAAAGTAAAAGTTTTTAAGGAAATCTAATTTAACTTATTCAAGCATGTACGATGTATGTACTAGTGCGAGTAATTTCCGAGTCGACGGGGTATTAGTGCAGGATGCGGGGTTCGGGGAAGTTCGATAAACTCGATTTATCGGCAAGCGGACTGTTGCCAGATTGGTATTGCTAAATCTCTTTAAATATTCATGGATAGTTTACCTTGACCGAAAATAATAATATAGGTTCCTCGCCCGTGTAATAACAGAATTGTTAGGACGGATTTATGTTTCGACAAATACTTGATCCCACATACGTTTTGTAGTAATATTAACTTTTTATTTAACCAAACAATGGCTTTCACGGCTATGTCATCAACCATTTACCACTATTATAGCTAGAATACTTCAATAAGTTGAAAGGCGCATTTACTTTTTAAAACCTAGCCCAGACGGACACCCGCCCGCCTTGTTACGCCACCCGCCCAGCCGCCCAAGCCGGCTCGGGCGACTAAATGAACGCGGCAATTTATGAGCAAACGTCCAAAGCATGATGGATGGAAATAAACAGAATTTAATAAGTATTAGTTGCTCAAACCACGAAGAAACTGGGTCTATTCCCATCAACAAAGAAAAATCTTTGTTGATGGGAAAAAAAAGTAAGAATCTTTAAGGGCTTGAGTTTAGCGGAAACTGAATAAACAAAACAACTAAAGATATACCAATAGTAGTGACAAGTAGGCTTTTAAAATTTTGTAAATAAACAAATGTGTGAAGTGAAAGTTGTCAAAATTCGTAAGGCGTCTAAACTAAGCATAGATTCATTTTTCATAGTAGTTTGATGATATGTGGTTAGGCAGGTACTAACTATCTCTAACTCTGTACAATTTCAGTTTCTGTGACCACAACAAACGAAACATGAAACAGTGAACATTTATAGCGAATTTCAAACTACACTGACGAGCAATGAAAAAGTTCCACCCACAAAATGGCGAAAAACAGCCATCTAATTTTTTAAAACATTTAATTTAAAATTTGAACACAATATTGACGTTTTTACTTGGTAATATTCTGATGCGCTGTTAAATGTACTTTAATATTGCAGACGGCGTCATTAAGCTAACCTATCCCGTTTAGGAGTAATTTGGTGCTATCTCACTGGAACTTTTTCATTGCTCGTCAGTGTATTTAATATTCAATGTTCAATACCAAATTATCAAGTGCCTGAATTGCAGGCTAGTAAACTAGTTTTGCTTACGCCAAACTGTCAGACTAGTTAATGACGCCATATCATTTAGAATGGAGCACAAAGAGAACTATAGCGGAAGCTCAAGATATAAATCAAAGTTTAATAGAATGGTACAATCATAACCATATTTTAGGGGGTAATCAGGGACATATTTTTTTCTAATAAAAAAAAAATACTTTGTTCTAACTATCTGGGCCGGAGCAGAGAAAAGCGGGAAGTCTACGAGGCGGAATATTTTACCGCGCATTATCGAGATCTTCATTACCTAGCTAGATAGGCGGCAAAGGAGAAACAGTATAGTTTTGTGTTGAACAAGTCAGGGCGTGTTTTCATACGAAAATCAGAAAATTCAAAGACAGTGACTTCCTTAAATATTTGTGTTAGTCTATAGATTTTAATTTAATTATCAAGATTAACTATACAATGCACCTTTTACAGGCGGCTCGATAAATATTGATATAGCAAATGAAATAGATAATACTGGAGTCATACAATGTCTTTAAACTACTGATCCCTCATAAAGCAGACAACTACTAAAATTGAATAATAATTCTGTAGCCTTTTGTATCATAACAGTTAATATAAGAAGTGTCAACTGTAACTTTGAAAGGTTTCTAGTGTTTCTATCAAGTTTAGATGTCAATGTTGATATAATTGTGTTGACTGAGTTCTGGACTGATAGCTTATCACCTGTCCCTACTGCTAATGGTTTTATAGCTCACTGTACCAAGGGCCTCAACCAAAATGATGGTGTTATTGTATATGTTAAGGAAAGCATTGTAACATAATAATAAATCATCACTATCCTATTATTTGTACCTACCGGCCACCTTGTTTTTAAAATCCTACTGATTACATAGACTCACTGGGCACATTGTTGGATTCCATAAATACACCACACATTGTTTTAACTGGAGATATGGACATAGGTATAATGCCTGACAACATCAGTGGCTATGCTGCTGACTATATTCACCTACTATCTCCATTTGGTCTCGCGCAGGGTGTAGAAAAGCCAACTAGGTAAGAAAAATGTCTTGACCATTTCATGATTAAAACATGCTGTAGAAGACAACTATCCGACCAATTATGTTACTTCTAGACACAAAGAGTTACACCAATAGAAAAGTTACCTGTAGTAGAGTGACACTAAATATGCATGGAAAAGCTATTAATACAAAACATGAAAAATGTGATTTCCTATACGGAAATATAAGAAAACGTAATAAAATGGTTAGAATTTAATCATTTAAAAGTGAACATAGACAAAACACAAATAATACAATTTAAAACTTATAATAACCCTAACCACAATGAAGTAATTCTTAGTTATAACAAAACAATTCTTAAAGAATCAGACTCTACAATATTTTTAGGTATGACAATAGCCAAGTACTGCAACTGGAAAGCTCATGTTGACAAAGTGTGTCTTAAACTAAACTAAACAGATTTGTGTTCGCACTAAGGCGAGTGAGAGACGTTGCCACACGAGAGGTGACTCTGTCAGCGTACCATGGGTACGTGGCATCTGTACTTCGTTATGGTCTGATATTGTAGGGAAATTCAGTTGACTCTGAGCGGGCTTTTATAACACATAAAAGTATGAGGGCTTTATGTGGCGCTGGGCTGGATACATAGATAGTTGTAAGCGTCTCTTCAAAAAATTGGGACTACCACTACCTTGTATGATATACATATTTGAAGTCTGTATTTTTGTCAAAAAAACATCCATACCTTTTTAAGTTTAAGAAAAACTGTGGTGTATTTAATTGTAAGGGCCAATATAAAAATAAACCTTTATCTTCTACCACAAAGGCTCACTTTGTTCTCTAACAGCCTATTACTAAATATGCAGGACATAATTTTTTAAGAAAACTCTGTACGCATATTAAGCAAATAAATTAACTCCACTGTAATACAAATATTGTTTGAATATCCGCTCCACAAGACCCCCCTATGGTAATAGGATATGACACTATGAAGGTTACCAAAATAGACTAGCCTAGCTGTAGCCACGTCTTTGTTAAGTCTGATGTTCCTAACATATTAAGCCGCAGAACTTCAAACAAGCTAAATTATCTATGTGGGGTCCCCACAGCAATTTGCTATCAATGTTTATTCCAAGAAACTTCGTATCATGTACTTCGTATCTAACGTATTGTAGTTTAACACTAAACTGGTCTCAACTTGCCTGAAATTTGAAAGTGAGAATTTTATACACTTGGTTTTACCAGCGTTAAACAATAGATTATTAACTGTGAACCAATTCAAGGTTAAAGACAATACACCATTAACATCATCAAAATCTTTTTGTCTTTCAATTTTGTAGACCCTAGAAGTATCATCAGCAAACAACACTATGTCAGTCAATTTCTCCACCATGACAGGCAGATCGATAATATATACCAGGAATAAGAAAGGACAAAATATGGAACCTTGTGAAACACCAATTTTTACACCCGATCCATCAGATTTAACGCCGTTAACTTCTACCTTTTGAATTATATCGCTTAGGTATGATTTTAGTAGATCCAACACTTTATTTTTAACTCCGTAATGATTTAATTTCATTAATAGCGTATTATGATCAACACAATCAAATGCCTTTGACAGATCGCAAAAAACTCCGATAGCATCCGGTGTGGCCTCCCATGCAGAACAAATATGAGATGTAAGGGTAGACCTGCATCCGTGGTTGATTTACCCCTGGTGAAACCGAATTGTTTGGCGTGGAGTTGTTTTGCATGATTGAAGTGTGAGAGCATTTGATTGATATAATCTTTCAAATATTTTACTTAGTGCTGGAAGAACAGATATTGGTCTGAAATTTAAAGGATCACCCTTATCTCCCGACTTGAACAGAGGTATCAGTTTACTGTGTTTCATGAGGTCTGGGAAAGCTCCATCGTCAGCACACTTATTGCATACAACACATTTATAAGCTAAGTGTGGGGCTATAACTAGAATTACTGAACCAATGACTTTGACTGATATACTCCACAGGTCTTCAGTATTTTTTAAGTTAAGTATTCTAAACGTTCTGACAATGTCATGGGGATATAGATGATGAAATTTTAAATATACCTTACTGACGCTAGTGTTATTTTTTAATAAAGGCTCTGCTTCATATGGAGATGAATTTCGAAGATCTGTTGTGAGTAAGGGTACATTGGTGAAGAATGTTTCGAAAGCTCGAGCAACATCAGCGTTGGATTTAACAACATCATCACCTATCTTTAGGCAGAACTCATTGTCCCTTGGTATAACTTAACCAGTTTCACGGTTTATTATTTGACAAACTGTTTACATTCTATAATTTGAACTTTATATTTTTCTATTAATGTGTTTATGCAGTTCTACAAACCAACTTGTAAGTTTTGGAATATTTTTTAACAAAGTCATGAAATTTTCGATCAAAAGTATAGGTTTTTTGTTCATACAATACAACCCTACTTTTACGTATACCAAACGTTGCCCAGTTATTCAATTTAGATTTCGCATTGTCACTGACGAAGTTGAAGAAGTCTGACGACTGTTGAAGAAGTCTGAGTAATATTTTTTTGGGTTCTGTTCATTAAAATCCGGTACTGGCAAACTTATATCTAAGTTTTCGTATATGTCTCTAGTCTATGGGATGTAATAGGCCTATAAAATGATGGACCAGTGTTAACCTACTAGTAATTGGGAATGAAACTGTTTGACCGCTGTGATCGGACGGTAAGCAGTTAATTACACTTTTACTAGTTTCGCTGGTAATAGTAAATCTAGTCGGCTCTAGAAAAACATGACATAAATTAAACGATTTGAATAAAGTTATTCATCGTTGTGCATGTCATATGACTCTTAACAAAAGCAGTTTTCTGATTTGTCTGTTCAACAATAACAGCTGATGTCAAGTTGAACTTGGTTAAATCAACTATAACTGCGTCGCATATATTACCTATATAAGCTAACAATGCATATATTGTAAAATTAATTTTCTATATTTATTAGACAGGCACAACGTATCCTGAGGCAGAGTAAAGTTATAAAAAATATATTCATGTCGAAATATAATATAGCACCGCTGTGATGACATTTTTAAATAAATGAATATTCATTCTATGCACAGATTTGTTCTGTAGTTCTGTCAAATTACAGGTTCCCATCATAATTATAATAGTGCTGTACTTATCATTGATACCACGACTAGTTATATTTACAAGATCTACAAATGGTAGGTAGGTAAACTATAGGTAATGTTTGTGACCTGTCCAAGGTATTTGACTGTGTAGACCACAAAACATAGCTCTTAAAGCTAAAATACTACGGCATAAAAGGCAATAATTCTAAGCTTATGAGATCATATTAAGAAGGAGGGTTCAAAAAGCTGGCATTAATAGGACAATATCGTCGGGTTCACAGGTGAAGATGGGAGTCCCACAGGGATCTATTCTTGGGCCTTTCGTTTTCCTCGTGTATATAAATGATTTGCCATTCATGGTAAAAAACATGTCAGAGATAGTATTATTTGCAGATGACACGTCACAATTTTTTTAAAATTAGGAGGCAAGAAAATTACTTACAGGAAACAAATGATGCTCTCTTGCGACTAATAGACTGGATTACTGCCAATACCTTGCTTGACAAAAGACAGAGTGCATAATTTTTAGGCAAGTTGAGGATAATATTGTAGTGGGGAAAGACAAAACTAAAACTAATAGACAAAACTGTATTTCTCGGCATCACTATTGATACCAAACTACAGTGGAGTCCCCATATTGTAAAATTAGTACAAAGACTTAGCTCCGCAGCATATGCAGTTAAAATAATCAGGGAATTGACTGACGTTGCAACTGCTAGGCTTGTATATTTTATTTATTTCCATAGCATTATGACCTACGGCATACTACTGTGGGGACGGGCTACTGACATTGAGACCATCTTCATTTTGGAGAACAGAGCAATCCGATTTATTTATAAGCTAGGTGATAGAGAGTCACTGAGATATTTCTTCAAAGAAACCAACATCCTAACAGTTGCAAGTCAATATATCTATGAAAAAATAATGTATGTGAGGAAAAATATCAGAAGCTTTAAAATCATTAATAGCCGCCACAATGTGCAAACTAGAAATAAACATAAACTTTCTTTTCCGATGTTCAGACTTACAAAAATTAGTAGTTATTTTGTGGGACACTGTATACGTTGCTACAATAAAATTCCGCAAGAAATACAAAACATAACTGAAGCTTGATTCAAAAAATGTGTAAAGCACACTTTGTGCACAAAGGCCTGCTAAAAAATTAATGATTTTTTGCAAGTCACCGACATCTGGAATTTATCCAGTTCGTTGCACCCTATATATTGTGTAATAATTAGGCATTTTCTTAATGTTTTATTTTGCTTGCTTGATTATGTTATGACGTTCATTAAGTCTCAATTTTTCTGCTAATATGAATAAAAATCTTTGCACTTGAACTTGAACTTGAATAAAATTATCGGACAGCAAATGTTCTTTATTTTTTTGTTAAGCCAGTAATGTACTAGAGTTCCAAATCCTGGACCTCATTTGTAAAACAACAGAGTTTTTCTCTGAGCACATATTTTGGTAGCAAGCGGTACACGAGTGGAGGTGAGTGGCGGGACACATGTGTTGGAGTACGGTGTGATGCACGTGCCGGTGGGTGGTGCGGCATTCCCGGCAGCGTGCGTCGCAACGCGCGTAACGGCAATCGGCGCGGCCCCCGTGGCAGCGTGCGGCATGACACACGCCTCAGCAGGCAGCGAGCGACACGCGCAACAGCGAGCGACGCGGCGCTTGCGCTGTTGAACTGCGAGGAGCCTTCTTGTCGACGGCAACGTTGTTTTTTGGTTGGGACAGCGGTGGACGCTGCAACACTCTCGTTGAGGGGAGTCAAGACCAGAGTTAGTGATGTGGGCCCGTCCTCCTTTGCTGGTCTCATTCTCCTTTTCTCATTCTCCAATTAGAAAGCCCACCAATTCCACGTTCTCGCATTGTAGCTTAACGTTGTAGCTGAGACATCGCGGCACTGAGTTCGGCTAACTCACTCTGTTCTACTTCTGTCGGTGACTACTCCTGTGAACAAACCTGTCGTTACCTCGGATCCAACACCTATCTCTACATCTTCTCCTCCTACAGTCATTCAGATTACACACAATAACCTAATAACTGAACTTAAAATGATGTCTTATGATGGCTCTACTTGCCCAAAATCTTTTCTAATGAAAATTTGTGAATTCAGCACCTTTAGGCAAATCCCAAAGGTTGTTTTTTAGATAAAGCCTTTGAACTCTGCACTAACAAGGAATTTCAATGGTTTAGGTTCCAAAAAAATTGATGCCCTGTCTTGACTTGGACTAAACTTTGTGACTTACTAGGAAAAGACTTTGGTGAGTTTGACTATGACAATAAACTCATGACTACTATCAACTCACGCACCCAAGGAGCATCTGAGACCATCATCATTTATGTTTCCATCATGATCGAAATGTTTTCTCGCCTTGAAAACAAAATCACCGATGAGGAGCAACTTAAGGTTTTGCTCAGGAACATTCATCCCGGTTACTCCATGTTCATTGCATCAAATAATGTAACTTCCATTGACGCACTCATCTTTGCCTGCCATGGTTACGAACGCATTATGGACATATACCGTCTTTTTCAGGAACCAAAGTCAGCTGACAATCTCCTTCCAAAAGAATTTAAATATACAACATCTGCTACGTCTTCTTCTAAAACCATTGATAATTCTAATTTTAAACCTTTTTCTGCTACTTAAGCAAACTATAACACTAATTTAACCCCCAATACAGACAAGTGAATTCGGTCTCTAATAATAAATTTTGTTTTCGTTGCCGAACTAATGATCACTCATTACGATCTTGTCCTCAACCACGCTTTTTAATTTGTTTTAAATGTGGTCTTAAAGGTTTCAAACTTTTAGATTGTCCTAATTGCAATAAAATTTCTGACAAATCCACTCCTAGTAATCCAAAATATTTAATCACGACTTAAAAATTCTTTAAAAATTTCATCTCGAAGAATGGCAAAATTGGCTAACTAGCCAAAATTCCTTTCAACACTATAAAACTTTTTCAATCTCCTACAAAGAAGAAAGAGATTTCATCAATCATAAAATCAATTATCTTGGTCATGTTGATTTACATTTAACTTTCAATAACCAGACTCACGTTATTAGATGTCACGTTTTCCCTGACATACACCCCTCGATTATACATTGGTGTAGACTTCTGGAAACAATGCAATCTTGTTAAAGTATTTTTTTATATTCTTACTATTGTTAATTTCACAAAAAAATAATTGGAACAGCCCTCGTATATACTCCAAAATGCACGGTCCTAGAACCCGTTGGCACGTTCAACTATATTAACTATCTTTCATTCCTTGAACAAAATATAAATATTAATGGTTCTTTAATTTAAATAGACTTTTTAGCCAATTAAATAACCTTAAACTTAACTTTTTGTAGTTGGGTTTACTATATAAATATAATTTTTATTTTATTTTATTTTATTTTATTTTATTTTATTAACATTGGAAAACCAACAGCTTATATAAAAACAAAAAAGCCAATTAAAGGTATTCGCCGACAAAAAGACACAATAAACAAATAAAACAGTTAAAGCACTCTTAAATAACATAATTAGTTCGCATTATACATATCCCTATACGTTGTTACATGACATGCAGTAACAAGTCACGTTAAAAAAGAAAAAAAAAAAAATAAATAACAGAAAGTCGAAATACTTAGCCATTCTAGTCATAGAAAAAGTCTCGGTACAGTGATCTCTTCGCTGGATTAACACCAGTGCTAAACAGGTCAAGATCAATATCTCCACGCAGATTGTTGAATCTCTGACAAGCACGCCATAGGAACGTATTTTGTCTGTAGTTAGTGTTTGACTTAGGGAGCGAGAATAGCGCATTATGACGCAATAGCCTACGGGGCGCTGTAAATGATAATTGAGCAAGTAAATCAGAGCAATCAATGACATTAGAGGTAATTTTGAGAAGGAATACCAAATCTGCAACCTCGCGTCTGAGTTGAAGAGGAGCCAGATGATGTTTTCTACAAATATCGAGGTAAGAATCTGAATTGTATTTAAATTTAGTCCGATAACAGAGATAACGCATAAATTTACGCTGAATATTTTCAATCCGGTTAATATGAATATTGTAGCGAGTACTCCAAACCTGTGAAGCGTACTCAAGATTACTTCTAACGTACGTACAATAAAGAATTTTCAAAGTTTTAGCTTTTTTGAAGTCTCTTGAGGAACGCATCACAAAACCCAGAAACCTCGAGGCACTAGTTATAATACTATCAACATGGGCATTAAATGTCAGTTTAGCATCATGGATGACTCCCAAATCCTTAACGACTGCATCCCTTTTTAATGTCTCACCCTTCACAATATAATTAAAGAAAAGTGGATTCTTTTTACGAGAGAAGGAGACAATACTGCATTTGGAAGGATTAAGGTCAAGCCGATTGACATCGCAGTAGTGTTCTAAACGGAACAGATCAGCTTGCATAGCTTCAGCATCGGCATTTGAGCTTATGTTGGCAGAAATCTTCATGTCGTCAGCGAAGGATAACAACCTAGCAAAGTTAAAGCACAAGTCAATGTCGTTCACAAATAACACAAAAAGTAACGGACCCAACAAGGACCCCTGATTGATTCCACGCCTCACCGAACGGCGTGGAATCCTGAGGGGTTGTGCCTTTGCCACGTGAGAGAAAAGAATGATGAATTTGGTTACTGACCTTGTCTCCGTAGGCAGGAAATCGAAAGCTCGATTCGAGACGGGACTACGGAAAGGGGCACAGTTTGGGATAGGATATGGAGCGAATCGAAACTTATCGTTGCTGCCGACGCCGTCGCCGGCGTGCTGCCTGCCGTGACCGTGGAGTCGCCGCTACCGATGCGACGATGTCCAATCAACCGGAATCACTTGGCCGCTGACGCGAATCTACTTATTTCAATCAATAGCCCGACGCTACGAGGTAGATTTACACTCTGACCAGGCCCGATGCCTGTATGATAATTGGTACACCGAAATACCATCACGGGGACCGAGCCGCCATGTTATTCTCACCGATGAGACAGACCAAGCGAAAAATTAACCTCCAATTTTACATCTCGTTTCCGATACGAGTGACATCTGCGGTCCGTTTTCGCTAGTGATGTCTCGATTACTCGCGATCGATTCGCGCAACAAAAAACCGGTGCGTTTCCGACGCATAAATATTAAACAGTCACCCGCCCGGACAGGCCCGAACCTGTCCCTAATCAATAGGAAGGCGAGAAAGTGTTGCGACCGCTCTCTTGAGGACCGAGTCCCCCACCCTGACTTCTGCTGATCGAGGCGTGCCATCCCGACCCGTGTACAAATTGACGATCCGTCCTCGTCTCCATCTCAATGATAGCAGGTTCGCATCCTTAATCAGCACCAAATCACCGACTTGAGGGGGGCTCGTCCGGTCAGTCCACTTAAGGCGCTGCTGCAAGATGTGCAAGTACTCAAGGGACCACCGTTTCCAAAAATCTTGAGCCATCTGCTGCAACATCTGCCACCTAGTTAACCGACTTAACTTAACATCACCGAATGGGTATTCTGGCAGGGCGTTAAGGGGCTGACCTATCAGGAAGTGACCCGGCGTCAACGCTTCCAAATCATTTGGATCCGAACTGAGCGGGCACAACGGACGCGAGTTCAGTGTCATTTCAATTTTACAGAACAGCGTCGCAAGCTCTTCAAAGCGTAGAGAGGTCTCACCGATGATCCTCGTCAGGTGCGACTTAGCCGATTTAACCGCAGCCTCAAATATTCCTCCCCAATGAGGACATCCCGGCGGACTGAAAACCCATTCAATCCCTCGTCGGGAGCAAGCCGTACCGATGGCGTCCTGGTTACCGTTCAGGAATTGAGTGACCTCCTGCAGATATCGCCTGGCCCCGACAAAATTTGTGCCGTTGTCCGAACGGATTAATGTCGGGAGGCCCCTTCGTGAGACGAACCGATCCAGACATGCGATAAATGCCTCCGTAGTGAGGTCACTGACCACCTCCAAGTGGACTGCCTTCGTGGCCAAGCACACGAAGACGCACAGGTATGCCTTCACTAATCTGGCGTTCCGTAGCTGTGAAGACTTGACCATGAATGGTCCCGCGAAATCCGTTCCGACACCCGCAAAGGGCCGGATTTCGTTAACCCTATCCGAGGGCAAATTGCCCATCTGGGGCTGCATCGTAGCCGCCTTGGCCCGATAACAAGGCAGGCACCGAAATACGACGCTACGCACTAAGCGTCTTCCCGATAGAATCCAGAACTCGCGCTGGAGAAACGCCATCAAGGCGTGGCATCCGACATGCCCATTCCGAATGTGTCGATCCTGTATCAACAGTTCGACCAACTTCCCTTTCCGAGGGAGTAACAACGGGTGGCGAGCCGCATTAGGCACGTTGGCATTCCGCAGCCGACCTCCTACCCTCAGCAATCCTTGAGGGTCAATAAACGGGTTGAGCCGAGCCACAGCTCCCTTCAGTTGGACGCGTCCGCGTCTCAGAATGTCCAATTCGGACTTAAAGTGCACCGTCTGCACGTTCCGTACCAATGCGAACAACACATGGTTCCGTTCCCGTGGTGTCAGGACCGGTGTCCGCACTCGTTGCGCCTCAGAATTCCGACAATTCCGCGCAAATCGGCAGATCCAGGCGGTCACATTGACCAGCTTGTCGAGCGAGCTGTACCGTTCCAGCAGGCTGAACTCCTCTTCCGGCTCTGGCTGCGTCGTACAGACACCGACTGTCAAGGCGCTGTTCGCCGTGGTAACGCGTGGACTCATTGGCCAATCTGATTCGGCTTGAGTCAACCATTTTGGACCCCACCACAAGGGATGTCCAACCAACTCCGGAGCGTGACACAATCGACCTGACTGAAGGCGACCAGTATTGTTTCGATAAAACTGTTCACACTCTTCTTCAACCGGGTCCAACCGGCGGACCGTAGGTGGTTCCTCCACCTCCCAAAACCTCTGTATCACCTCCGAGAGTACAGAACCGAATAAGGGACTACGAGTCGCTAGGCGTGGGGCAGCCGGCATGACCGGACCCATTACCGCATGGCCCAGTCTGGTGTTGACCGAAACCAGACCAGTCGCCTGCAACACGTGGACACCTGGCACTAACAGGTATCCTAAGGCATCGACACCCAATAAAATGTCTACTGGGCCCGGAATGTCGAACTCCGGGTCAGCCAGTGACAACCCAGCGCCCAACTGTCGCACCGAGGGCGACAACCGTACGTGAAGGTGTGAGCCCATCACATTAGGCATGACTAATGCCGTGACCGTCAGATTCACCGATGAATCCACCCGTGACGAGAGAGTAATCCGACATACTCCCTTAACGGAACCGACTTCCGTGTTCCCAATTCCCCGAATGGAATGTGGGTACTCCCTTACCGAAATGCCCAACCGTCTTACAAGGTTGCACGAGACTAAGCACCCCTGGGCCCCCGAGTCCAATAGTGCTCGTGCTACACAAGATTTGCCGTCCGAACTCCACGCTATCACCGAGGCGGTGGGGAGCATGACCGTCTGTGGAGTGGCGGCACCTTGTAAGTGGGCGGCGTGTCCCTAGCGGGAACCCCCGCGGGATCCGAACCCGCTCAGACCTCCGTCGGCCTGGTAACTCGGCTGCTGATATGCCACCGGTGGCATATCAGACCGCATGTACATTAGGGGGTGCCAACCCGCATAATAGGCCCCTCGCTCTCCCGGTACCCGACCATACCGGACTGTGAACGGTGTGCCCGGTGGCCACCGTGGATGGAGGGGGGAGAGCGGATCCAACCTGGGGCGCTCTAGGAATGGGGGCGACATCCAACTGTTCGCCTCCCTGTTCGCCTCCCAGAGCGACGGGCAGGGTGGCGCAGAAGGTGGTGGGCTCCCAGCCTTCGCGACACTCATAGGTGATATCTGACACCCGCCCGTAACATGCGGTGAGCCAGCAGCCCGAAGTCCTCGCTGACCCTGGACAGCGGCGACCGAACCCCGGCTGTCCCGCCTGTTACCCCCCGCGCTGCCCCCTTCCCCTCGGGGGGGGTCCCGTCCGCGGGTACCCCAGTCACCCCGTTGGTGACTCCCGTTGCCCGGAGGGGGACTGGGTCCGGCCCTGGTTGGGCCCTGTGACCGACCAACCTGAGTCCGGCCCTGGTGACCGTCCGATGGGCCTGACCGGTTCAGGCACAACACGACGTGGTGCCTGCCACCGCAGCACTCACAGGGGGACGCGCGTGAGCACTCGCTCAGCTGGTGCGGCCCCAAGCAACCGAAACACAATCGGTGGCGGAAGACCACCTTCCTGCGGGCAGCCACACCGAGCGCCTTAAAGTTGGCGCAACTGGTCACCTCATGACCGGCACTGTCGCAGTGCACACAGCCGTCACCCGACGGCGCGGCACTCAAAACGCCAAATTGTTTTGACCGACCACCCCCCCGTGGGGGTGGGAGGCGCGGCCCCTCCCGCATCCGCGCGGGTTGGCGCTGCACACTGGCCTCCGAATCCATGGTGTCGCATCGCCTGCATTCACCCTCCAAAAACTCCGTTAATTGGACGAGCGTGGGCAGTTCCGAGCTACTGCCCCCATGCAGCTGTTCAAACCGACTTTGAACAGCTGCAGGCAACCGTGACAAAACCATATATAACACAATATATGACCATTGGTCTACCGGCAGACCAAGGTTCTGAAGGGCCTTAGTGGCCACCAGCACAGGGTTGAGCACCTGTACCCGGATGTCAACATCCCGGGTTACTCTTGGTATGCTAAACAGCTTCCCCAGCTGCGCATCAACCAACCGCCGTTTGTGTTGGTAGCGGTCAAACAATATGACCCGGCCAATCTCATAATTGCCCGCCGTAACCGTTAGGTGACCGACCAACTCCTTCGGTTCACCCCGCAGTGCCATCAATAGCTGGGCCAACTTGTAGGCGCTGTCCAGGTCGTCCCGACCGTGGACCAGGCTATCGAACAAATTGATGAATGCCGGCCACTCATCAATTGCCCCACCGAAGGCCGGAATCTCCAGGTGTGGAAGCCGTCCAACCAAACCCTTAGGGGGGGGTCTCCGCTACCCTCCCCGCGGTCATCCCGACGCGACCGCTTAATTTTTTCGGCGCGACGCTCGATGTCACCCAAGCACTCCATCGCTTGGTCAGCATCCGCACAGAGCTGCCTCACTGCAGCCACCGAGGCCTCATCCGTAAGCCCGAGGGCTTCAGCCTCGGCAGCCAGCCGACACACCTTCCCGACGCGTGTCATTGCGTCCTCCACACGCTTGAGCAGGACATCGTCCATGTCGGGTCGCTCCACATACTTGTGAGTATGGGCGAGCCATCTCATCTCCTCACGGACACCATATCGCAGTACCGTCAAGGGCGAAGGTGCCATGGTTACCGATTTAATTGTTCCTGGTCCTATGTTTCACTGCCGAACTAAGCACAGCCAGATACCAGCACTTTCCCGTCAGCGCTGGGCATAGAAATTAAAACTAAGTTGTAAAACCCAAAGCAACCACTAAACAATTAAATCATAAACAATATTTAATATGGTCGCCCTGTGGACATACACCTTATAATATACACTCTAAATCAATTAGAGAATGCCACCATGTGGTACAATACAAATAACCCACAAAAGGTTATTATAAAAAAAACTATTTTTCTAGCAGTGGCCCTCCGATAGGAACCACACTTCCTTTGAGGTCAGCAAATCAGCTTAATACCCCTTAAATAGCCCGACCCTGCTGTGTAAACCGAAATAACACTGTAGGACTATAGAACCCGACGTTCTATCGCAAGTAATACAATCTAGGCTTCGTAGAATGACTGTTCAATCCTTTAGTTTCCGACTACAATTTATAACAACTGCTAACTAAATTGGCACTTATACTTTCACTTACCGAAAATGAACACTTTAATCGTGGTATACCGACCACGACGACTTGAGCCAATCTGAGATATTCTTTTCTCCCAACTACAATGTGAGAAAGGCAGCCCTACAACCGTGAATTGATGATTTCCCACTAGGAAACCGCGCTCCTGCTACCAAATGATTGATTCCACGCCTCACCGAACGGCGTGGAATCCTGAGGGGTTGTGCCTTTGCCACGTGAGAGAAAAGAAGTGATGAAATTTGTTTATTACCTTGTCTCCGTAGGCAGGAAATCGAAAGCTCGATTCGAGACGGGACTACGGAAAGGGGCACAGTTTGGGATAGGATATGGAGCGAATCGAAACTTATCGTTGCTGCCGACGCCGTCGCCGGCGTGCTGCCTGCCGTGACCGTGGAGTCGCCGCTACCGATGCGACGATGTCCAATCAACCGGAATCACTTGGCCGCTGACGCGAATCTACTTATTTCAATCAATAGCCCGACGCTATGAGGTAGATTTACACTCTGACCAGGCCCGATGCCTGTATGATAATTGGTACACCGAAATACCATCACGGGGCCCGAGCCGCCATGTTATTCTCACCGATGAGACAGACCAAGCGAAAAATTAACCTCCAATTTTACATCTCGTTTCCGATACGAGTGACATCTGCGGTCCGTTTTCGCTAGTGATGTCTCGATTACTCGCGATCGATTCGCGCAACAAAAAACCGGTGCGTTTCCGACGCATAAATATTAAACAACCCCTGTGGCACACCCCTAGGAACATTAACCCAACTAGACATATAATTATTAATAACAACAGCCTGTGAGCGATTGTCAATATAGGAAGCAAACCACCGCAGTAGGTCACACCTAATACCAATTTTAGATAATTTACTTAACAGGAGGTCGTGCTGAATCCTATCGAATGCCTTACTATAATCGGTGTAAACGACATCAACCTGCAATCCACCGTCCATAGCAACCGTCAAGGCATTGTTAAATAATACGAGGTTGGAAACTGTGGAGCGACCCTTGAGAAAACCGTGCTGCGTATCACTAAAAGACTGTTTCAATGCTCCATATAATTGATTATAGATGATCCTTTCAAACACTTTGGAAACGATGCAGAATTTAGATATAGGGCGATAATTAGTGACATAAGTCTTCGGACCTTTCTTATGCACAGGGTGATAAAAGCTTGTTTCCAGATATTAGGGACAGTACCAGAGGCAATAGATTTTCTAAATAATATTGATATTGGCACCGAAACAGTATCTGCACAGTTTATCAAAAAGATAGCTGGCAAATGATCTGGTCCAGCAGATTTAGAGGGATCGAGTTTCTTCGACAAATTGATAACCTCTTTAATATCTATAAAGATAGAAGAAATGTTAGACACCGTATCAGAGCAATCGTCACCGGACACGTCGTGCCTACTAGAAGATTGAGATTGATTTAAAAAGTTGGACTGGAAGTACGATGAAAAAGGATTACAGATAGAATCGCCTGAATTGAGTGTTTCATTACCATATTTGAGGCTGCTAGGCATCACGTTACTTTTAAATTTTGAGTTAACATAAGACCAGAAAAATTTAGGACATTTTAAGATTGAATTCTCAACCGAGTTTATATATTTATTATAACATGATTCTTCTAACGATCTCACCCTGTCCCTTAGCAAATTAAATGTATGTATGTCTGATAAATTCTCATATAATTTGGATTTAATAAAATATTTATGTTTTTCTTTAATAAACCTTATTAAGGCTTTGGAGTACCACTGAGGGTAGGGTTTAGTAGTAACAATTTTGTGTGGAATGTATTTATTCCTTAAATAATTGAAAAGAATATAAAAATAATTGGATGCCTCTTCTAGGTTAAGATTACTTAACACCGTATCCCAGTCAATTTTAGCCACTTCACTATTAATAGAATCATAGTCACCCTTGAAAAACAAAAACTTATTAAGAGGTGGCCGATCTAGCACATCATGGTCACTCAAAGGCAGTATACAAAAAAGCGCCCCATGGTGGGGATTGACTGGAACAAGGGAATCATTACTACAATCGGATACCGAGACATAATCCGTTGAGAGAACTAGATCGAGAATTTTATCATAAGCGTTTTTAATTCCGTTATACTGATTTTGATTCAAAAGGTTAACGGAATCCACTAAATGGGTTTCATCATGTTACCAGGGTCAAAAGCGCCATCAGTATTAATACTAGGAGTCCAACGTATATTGCTCAAATTAAAATCACCTACAATCAAATATTTATAGTCTGGATATTCAATTAACAACGATTCCAAACTATTAAAAAAGTGCTGAGCTTGCTGATAAAAATTGAATCCCAGTTTTTGGCCGCATAAATAAACAACACATATATGAATGCTAGTCGATGAATTGGGTTTATTACCAAGGGTCAAAGTTAGCCAAAGATCTTCGGCGCTAGAATGAAAGGCGGGCTGCGGCGTGATCGTAAGATCCCTCCGTGTGGCAATCAAAACACCACCTCCATACTTCTGATTAGTTACACTGTAGTCCCAGTCCCTGCGCCGCACCACATACCTCCTGTTTAATATTTATGCTTCGGAACGCACCTCCTCCTGTTGCGCGACTTGGAACGGAAACGGAACCGCAGCTGTCACTCGTATCGAAACGATATGAAAAATTGGAGGTTATCTTTTCTCGTCGGGAGAAAAAACGTGTCTGCTCAGGCGTCGGGCCATTGATTGTAATTCGGTGTAACAATCGTCTAATACAGGTGTCGAGCCTGGTCGGAGTGTAAATCTACCACATCGTCGGGAAATAAGTAGATTCGCGTCAGCGGTTAAGTGATCCGTGTTGTAATTGGACATCGTCGTATCGGACGGCGACTCCTCGTGTCGGCAGGCAGCACGCCGGTGACAGCGTCGGGCAGCGAATAGTGAGATTCATTCCCAATCCTACCCAAACTTGTGCCCTTATCCCGTATTCCTGCCTCGAATCGAGCTTTCGATTTCCGGTCTACGACGACAAGGTAAAGTAACAATCAAGATTTTCTCTCCCGTGCTGGCAAAAACCCAGCCCCTCAAGATTCCACGCCGTTCGGTTGAGGCGTGGAATTAATCATTTTGGTAGCAGGCGCGGTTTCCTAGTGGGAAATCACCGATTCACGGACGGTTGTAGGGTTGTTGCCACATTGTAGTTGGGAGAAAAGAATATCTCAGATTGGCCGGCAAGTCGGCAATGAGTCTGTGGTCGGTATACCACAATTAATAATAATAATACCTTGGACACTATTGACACACATTGATCTAGCCCCAAACTAGGATTCCCTGTATCTTGGGTACTAGACAACGATACATATACTTATATAGATAAATATTATACTTAGATAGATAAACAACCATGACTAGGGTACAAACATCCGTTCTCATCAAACAAATATTTGCCCCCACCGGGACTCGAACCCGGGACCCTTGGCTTCGTAGGCAGCGACACTGCCGACTCGGCCATTCGGGTCGTCAATTAAAGTTCATTTTCGGTTAGTGAAAGTATAAGTGTCAATTTAGTTAATAATTATTATAAATTTGTAGTCGGAAACTATAGTTTGTGCGCATAAAAGATTGAACAGTCATTCTGCGAAGTAACTAGATTGTATTACTTGCGGTAGAACGTCGAATTCTATAGTACTGCAGTGTTATTTCGGTTTACAGAGCAGGGTCAGGCTATTTAAGGGGTATTAAGCTGATTTTGCTGACCTCAGTAGAAGTGAGGAACATATCGGAGGGGCAACTTCTAGAAGGTCACAGCTACCTTCATTATATTAAAAATAGCTTGGATTTCGGAATCCAGTGTGGTTTAGGGTGCTATATTGTTTAGCCCACTTATTACCACCACTTATTATTTTGTATTGTTTTCATAATCAAGTTTTGTGGGTTATTTTTGTATTGTGTTTTATGGTGGCATTCTCTAATTGATTTAGAGTGTATATTTATAAGGTGTATGTCCATAGGGCGACCATATTAAATATTGTTAAGGATTTAATTGTTTTAGTGGTTGCCTTGGTTTTTACAACTTAGTTTTAATTTCTGTGCCCAGCGCCGACGGGCAAGTGCTGGTCTCTGGCTGTGCTTAGTTCGGTAGTGAAGCATAGGACCAGAAACAATTGAATCGGTATCCATGGCACCTTCGCCCTTGACGGTACTGCGGTATGGTGTCCGTGAGGAGATGAGATGGCTCGCCCATACTCACAAGTATGTGGAGCGACCTGACATGGACGATGTCCTGCTCAAGCGTGTGGAGGACGCAATGACACGCGTCGGGAAGGTGTGTCGGCTGGCTGCGGAGGCTGAAGCCCTCGGGCTTACGGATGAGGCTTCGGTGGCTGCAGTGAAGCAGCTCTGCGCGGATGCTGACCAAGCGATGGAGTGCTTGGGCGACATCGAGCGTCGCGCGGAGAAAATTAAGCAGTCGCAATGGAATGACCGCGGGGAGGGTAGCGGAGACCCCCCCCCTAAGGGTGTTGTTGGACGGCTGCCACACCTGGGGATTCCGGCCTTCGGTGGGGCAATTGATGAGTGGCCGGCATTCATCAATTTATTCGATAGTTTGGTCCACGGTCGGGACGACCTGGACAACGCCTACAAGTTGGCCCAACTATTGATGGCACTGCGGGGTGAACCGAAGGAGTTGGTCGGTCTTCTAACGGTCACGGCAGGCAATTACGAGATAGCCCGGTCCATATTGTTTGACCGCTACCAGCACAAACGGCGGTTGGTTGATGCGCAGCTGGGGAAGCTGTTTAGCATCCCAAGAGTAACCCGGGATGTTGACATCCGGGTACAGGTGCTCAACCCTGTGCTGGTGGCCACTAAGGCCCTTCAGAACCTTGGTCTGCCGGTAGACCAATGGTCATATATCGTGTTGTATATGGTTTTGTCACGGTTGCCTGCAGCTGTTCAAAGTCGGTTTGAACAGCTGTATGGGGGCAGTAGCTCGGAACTGCCCACACTCGTCCAATTGACGGATTTTTTGGAGGGTGAATGCAGGCGATGCGACACATTGGATACGGAGGCCAGTGTGCAGCGCCGACCCGCGCGGATGCGGGAGGGGCCGCGCCCCCCACCCCCACGGGGGTGGGCGGTCAAAACAATTTGGCGTTTTGAGTGCCGCGCCGTCGGGTGAAGGCTGTGTGCACTGCGACAGTGCCGGTCATGAAGTGACCAGTTGCGCCAACTTTAAGGCGCTCGGGGTGGCTGCCCGCAGGAAGATAGTCTTCCGCCACCGATTGTGTTTCGGTTGTTTGGGGCCGCACCCGCTGAGCGAGTGCTCACGCGCGTTCCCCTGTGAGTGCTGTGGTGGCAAGCACCACATCGTGTTGTGCCTGAACCGGTCAGGCCCTTCGGACGGTCACCAGGGCCGGACTCAGGTTGGTCGGCCACAGGGCCCAACCAGGGCCGGACCCAGTCCCCCTCCGGGCAACGGGAGTCACCAACGGGGTGACTGGGGTACCCGCGGACGGGACCCCCCCCGAGGGGAAGGGGGCAGCGCGGGGGGTAACAGGCGGGATAGCCGGGGTTCGGTCGCCGCTGTTCAGGGTCAGCGAGGACTTCGGGCCGCTGGCTCACCGCGTGTTACGGGCGGGTGTCAGATGGCACCTATGAGTGGCGCGAAGGCTGGGAGCCCACCACCTTCTGCGCCACCCTGCCCGTCGCTCTGGGAGGCGAACAGGGAGGCGAACAGTCGGATGTCGCCCCCATTCCTAGCGCGCCCCAGGTTGGATCCGCTCTCCCCCCTCGATCCACGGTGGCCACCGGGCACACCGTTCACAGTCCGGTATGGTCGGGTACCGGGACAGCGAGGGGCCTATTATGCGGGTTTGGGACCCCCTGATGTACATACGGTCTGATATGCCACCGGTGGCATATCAGCCGCCGAGTTACCAGGCCGACGGGGGTCCCAGCGGGTTCGGATCCCGCGGAGGTTCCCGCTAGGGACACGCCGCCCACTTACAGGGTGCTGCCACTCCACAGACGG
The DNA here is from genome assembly GCA_949825045.1 of Argyresthia goedartella. Taxonomy (NCBI): domain Eukaryota; kingdom Metazoa; phylum Arthropoda; class Insecta; order Lepidoptera; family Argyresthiidae; genus Argyresthia; species Argyresthia goedartella. The sequence continues at coordinate 14,801,983 of OX463815.1, forward strand.
TCATGCTCCCCACCGCCTCGGTGATAGCGTGGAGTTCGGACGGCAAATCTTGTGTGGCACGAGCACTATTGGACCCGGGGGCCCAGGGGTGCTTAGTCTCGTGCAACCTTGTAAGACGGTTAGGCATTTCGGTAAGGGAGTATCCACATTCCATTCGGGGAATTGGGAACACGGAAGTCGGTTCCGTTAAGGGAGTATGTCGGATTACTCTTTCGTCACGGGTGGATTCATCGGTGAATCTGACGGTCACGGCATTAGTCATGCCTAATGTGATGGGCTCACACCCTCACGTACGGTTGTCGCCCTCGGTGCGACAGTTGGTCGCTGGGTTGTCACTGACTGACCCGGAGTTCGATATTCCGGGCCCAGTAGACATTTTATTGGGTGTCGATGCCTTGGGATACCTGTTAGTGCCAGGTGTCCACGTGTTGCAGGCGACTGGTCTGGTTTCGGTCAACACCAGACTGGGCCATGCGGTAATGGGTCCGGTCATGCCGGCTGCCCCACGCCTAGCGACTCGTAGTCCCTTATTCGGTTCTGTACTCTCGGAGGTGATACAGAAGTTTTGGGAGGTGGAGGAACCACCTACGGTCCGCCGGTTGGACCCGGTTGAAGAAGAGTGTGAACAGTTTTATCGGAACAATACTGGTCGCCTTCGGTCAGGTCGATTTCTCACACGTCTTCCATTCCGGAGCGATCGCCCACCGCTGGGCAGTTCACACCATGCAGCCGAGACGCGGCTTCTGTCGATGGAACGACGCATGAAGCGTGACGGGATTTTCCGGCAGAAGTACGTCGATTTCATGCGGGAATACGAGTCGCTCGGCCACATGTCGGTTTCGGGTATCGACTGGAAGCGTGAAGACCACTGCTTCCTGCCCCATCACGCGGTCTTGAGGACCCCGGAGGGCAAAATACGGGTAGTGTTCGATGGATCGGCATCAACATCTAACGGCATGAACCTGAACCAGTGTTTGCATTCAGGGCCGAAGTTGAACCATGACATCGCGGATGTTATCACACGGTTCCGTCGACACAATGTTGTGTTTGTAGCTGACATCCGGATGATGTTTAGACAGACGGTCATTCACCCTGACGATAGACGGTATCAGCTGATACTGTGGCGAGAGAGCCCAGATCAGCCCATCAGGGTGTACGAGCTGAACACCAACACGTACGGGCTACGGTCTAGTCCTTATTTGGCGATTCGCACTCTGCGGGAGTTAGCGGATCGAGATCGGTTAAATTTCCCTAGAGGAACAGCGATCCTGGAGCAAGACCTCTACGTGGACGATATCTGTACCGATGCAGATTCCGTAGAGGAGGCGCTCGCTCGACGGGACGAGCTAGTTGAGCTCTTACGGGGTGGAGGTTACCAGCTCCGGAAATGGATGTCAAACTCTCCAGAGTTACTGACTGGTCTTCCGGATGACTACCAGCAGGATCCCCACATTTTTGAAAATTTGGAAAATCCAAATATGTTGTCGGTATTAGGCGTCCAGTACCAGCCGGTGTCAGACATGTTTTCGTATCGGGTCGAGTTGGACTCCCCGAAGGTCTGGACGAAACGGAACGTCCTTTCAACGGTGGCTAGGACATTTGATCCAAACGGGTGGATCACCTCGGTAACATTTCAGCTCAAGTGTTTTATGCAGCAATTGTGGTCTGCTGAGCTGAAATGGGACGACCCGATCGGCGGGTCATTGAGCTCAGAGTGGGACTCGTTCTTTTCGACCCTCCCTGGCATCAATCGGATTTCACTGCCACGGAGGTTGGTCCCCACCAAACGATACACCGCCACCCTGCATGGGTTTTGCGATGCCTCGGAGAAGGGCTATGGAGCTGCGGTGTATCTGCGTACGGTCGACTCCTCGGGGGAGGTTGATGTGCGGTTAGTCATGGCCAAGAGCAAGGTTGCGCCGTTGCGCACTAGCCTGACCATTCCCAAATTAGAGCTTTCGGGAGCGGCTCTCCTGACTCGTCTGCTCAACCACACGATGAAGGTTCTTCGTGGGTCAATAGCGTTAGAAGATACGGTCTACGCTTGGACGGACAGCCAGATCGTGTTATGCTGGCTTTAGGCTTCAGTTCACAAGCTGGAGATTTTTGTGGCGAATCGGGTTTCGCAGATTTTGAATTCGGAGGTTCCCTTAATCTGAAGACATGTTCCAGGGGAAATGAACCCAGCAGACTGTGCGTCTCGTGGGTGTCACGCTCCGGAGTTGGTTGGACATCCCTTGTGGTGGGGTCCAAAATGGTTGACTCAAGCCGAATCGGATTGGCCAATGAGTTCACGCGTTACCTCGGCGAACGGCGCCTTGACAGTCGGTGTCTGTACGACGCAACCAGAGCCGGAAGAGGAGTTCAGCCTGCTGGAACGGTACAGCTCGCTCGACAAGCTGGTCAATGTGACCGCCTGGATCTGCCGATTTGCGCGGAATTGTCGGAATTCTGAGGCGCAACGGGTGCGGACACAGGTCCTGACACCACGGGAACGGAACCATGCGTTGTTCGCATTGGTACGGAACGTGCAGACGGTGCACTTTAAGTCCGAATTGGACATTCTGAGACGCGGACGCGTCCAACTGAAGGGAGCTGTGGCTCGGCTCAACCCGTTCATTGACCCTCAAGGATTGCTGAGGGTAGGAGGTCGGCTGCGGAATGCCAACCTGCCTTATGCGGCTCGCCACCCGTTGTTACTCCCTAGGAAAGGGAAGTTGGTCGAAATGTTGATACAGGATCGACACATTCGGAATGGGCATATCGGATGCCACGCCTTGATGGCGTTTCTCCAGCGCGAGTTCTGGATTCTATCGGGAAGACGCTTAGTGCGTAGCGTCGTATGTCGGTGCCTGCCTTGTTATCGGGCCAAGGCGGCTACGATGCAGCCCCAGATGGGCGATTTGCCCTCGGATAGGGTTAACGAAATCCGGCCCTTTGCGGGTGTCGGAACGGATTTCGCGGGACCATTCATGGTCAAGTCTTCACAGCTACGGAACGCCAGATTAGTGAAGGCATACCTGTGCGTCTTCGTGGGCTTGGCCACGAAGGGAGTCCACTTGGAGGTGGTCAGTGACCTCACTACAGAGGCATTTATCGCATGTCTAGATCGGTTCGTCTCACGAAGGGGCCTCCCGACATTAATCCGTTCGGACAACGCCACAAATTTTGTCGGAGCCAGGCGATATCTGCAGGAGGTCACTCAATTCGTGAACGGTAACCAGGATGCCATCGGTACGGCTTGCTCCCGACGAGGGATTGAATGGGTTTTCAGTCCGCCGGGATGTCCTCATTGGGGAGGAATATTTGAGGCTGCGGTTAAATCGGCTAAGTCGCACCTGACGAGGATCATCGGTGAGACCTCTCTACGCTTTGAAGAGCTTGCGACGCTGTTCTGTAAGATTGAAATGACACTGAACTCGCGTCCGTTGTGCCCGCTCAGTTCGGATCCAAATGATTTGGAAGCGTTGACTCCGGGTCACTTCCTGATAGGTCAGCCCCTTAACGCCCTGCCAGAATACCCATTCGGTGATGTTAAGTTAAGTCGGTTAACTAGGTGGCAGATGTTGCAGCAGATGGCTCAAGATTTTTGGAAACGTTGGTCCCTTGAGTACTTGCACATCTTGCAGCAGCGCCTTAAGTGGACTGACCGGACGAGCCCACCTCAAGTCGGTGATTTGGTGCTGATTAAGGATACGAACCTGGCTTCATTGAGATGGAGACGAGGACGGATCGTCAATTTGTACACGGGTCGGGATGGCACGCCTCGATCAACAGAAGTCAAGGTGGGGGACTCGGTCCTCAAGAGAGCGGTCGCAACACTTTCTCGCCTTCCTATTGATTAGGGACAGGTTCGGGCCTGTCCGGGCGGGTGACTGTTTAATATTTATGCTTCGGAACGCACCTCCTCTTGTTGCGCGACTCGGAACGGAAACGGAACCGCAGCTGTCACTCGTATCGAAACGAGATGAAAAATTGGGGGTTATCTTTTCTCGTCGGGAGAAAAAACATGTCTGCTCAGGCGTCGGGCCATTGATTGTAATTCGGTGTAACAATCGTCTAATACAGGTGTCGAGCCTGGTCGGAGTGTAAATCTACCCACATCGTCGGGAAATAAGTAGATTCGCGTCAGCGGTTAAGTGATCCGTGTTGTGATTGGACATCGTCGTATCAGACGGCGACTCCTCGTGTCGGCAGGCAGCACGCCGGCGACAGCGTTGGGCAGCGAATTGTGAGATTCATTCCCAATCCTACCCAAACTTGTGCCCTTATCCCGTATTCCTGCCTCGAATCGAGCTTTCGATTTCCGGTCTACGACGACAAGGTAAAGTAACAATCAAGATTTTCTCTCCCGTGCTGGCAAAAACCCAGCCCCTCAAGATTCCACGCCGTTCGGTTGAGGCGTGGAATTAATCACCTCCCATCAAACAACTCCGAATCCTTGATTCCCTCGACTAACCAAGTCTCGGTAATCATTATAATATCATAATGACTCATACAAATATTGCGGTAAAAAGTTGAAGATTTGGTACGTAAGCCCCTTGCGTCCTGATAATATATTTTTAAATTATGGTTATCATAAGTCATTTTCAGGCCGTTAATTGTTAGATACAGATTTTCACCAATGTTATAAATACAATAACCACAGACAAAAATAATGCGATTAAAACCCTAATGGGAGATATAAAATTGAGCATTCTTAAATAAACATAAATAAGCGCACCAAAGACTCCAGAATTTGAATTGCAATACAAAAGTTGCATATTATATTTATGATGATCAGATTTCAAAATCCTTTATTTTGAAACCTAAGTCAATAGAATAGGAAGATATTTTTTTTAAGGCCACACATTACGGAATGTACAGTAACCTCCATATTGTTTCGCTATGACGTAACTTACCCTATGATACTTGGGGAAATGTAAGGATTCTAACGAACCTAACATGTCTGAATCTGTTCAGCGTTTAATTTAAAATATGCTGGGCGATTGGTTGGGTGCTAGGAGACTGGTGCAAGGCTGGTGCAAGGCTCTACGATGCCTAATAGAGAAGCATCTGGCTTTGAGGCAAAAAGTTTACTGCGCTTTCGTAGACTTAGAAAAGGCATATGATAAAGTGATGAGGAATGATTGGTGGGAAACACTATCCATGTGGACAGCCAAATGATTCGTGCACTAAAGTCCTTGTATGACGGCGTGATCGGTGCTTACACGGGCTGGTTTAACATCGAACGTGGTGTTTGACAGGGTTGTGCAGCATCGCCAGGGCTGTTCAATCTGTTCATCGCTAGTTATTTGAAAGAGCGTGATTGAAAGAGAGTGAAATTGGGGAGTTACATATCAAGTGCCTCTTATACGCTTTTGATCAAGTTATTCTTGGGTCGTTGGTGGGTGAGCTATAGGAGATGGTAACTCTCATGAACAAGTCACTTAAAAAGAAGGGAATGAAAGTGAATGCCAGTAAAACGGAGGTTATGGTTTTATAAAATGATGAAAAAGTAACTGAATGCGTGATTATGATTGATGATGAACAAGTGAAACAAGTGAATGAGTTTATATAATCAGTTAGTGTGTTTACAAGAGATGGCAAATGTGAGAGTGATATTGAAAGGAGAGTGAATGCGGGCAATACAAACAACGGGGCACTGCACTCCTTGATGAGCAGCCAAACGCTGTCCCAAGAGAAACGTTTGGCGATTCATAATGATGCTCTGATCAGAGTTCTGAAGATGTTTATTAACGCCAGTGTTGGACACTCCTACCTGCCTGAAATGGTACCTAACCTTTGCAAAGCTGCTCTCTTTGCTATTCATTATACTGTAAATAATGTTATCTATGCATGTATCTTATCGATCTAAAATCGACTCAGAAACCATAGGGCAATAACCTGCATTATAACACATCGATGCGGATATGGCAATTTATCATAATTTATAATATTATATTATTTTAATCGATGCGTTTAAGTAAAAATGTTTTGTCTGTGATCGTCGAATCGTCAAAATTGACATTTGTCTTGACGTCTGTACAGTGCCACCAACTGTTCAGGTGGCTAAAACACGAAACTAATGCCCTCCCAGTATGAAATAACATTAGTGTGACATAGACGTTAGCGACGCTTTCAACTGAGCAGTTTTGTAGGTGACAAACTTTGGTGGTACCGTCATTTGTTTATCTGTTTGTTGTTTGGTTTTACGAAGCAGATAAGTAGATTTTGTGAAAATTTATATAATTAACATCATAAATATGAGTGAATCTGACATGATGACACTCCGCCAGACATCGTTAATGTAGCCACTATTGCAACGAACAAATTGTTGCCAGAAAAATCAAAAGACAAATACGAAAGATCATCAGCAGAGCAGAAATCATTATCACTGCCAGAATTTGATCCCATAAAGCACCAAAAGCTTGGTCTGAAACCGCCAACATGTGCCTGTCCGAAAATGATCTTCAAGGCGGAGACCTGATGTTAGTATTCAGTAAGGCTTTGAAAGGGGATGCTTCAAGATGGCCGTCACAAGTGGCATTTCCAGGTGTGACTTGACCACAATTTAAGGACCTATTTGCTGCAAGGTTTATCTCCGTGGAGACCCCTGCAGCTACTTTAATTAACATCCACAATGATCGACCGATCGATCGACAAAGACATTGAAAACCTAGCTGTATATACTGCACGACTCATGAATTTTTTGTCCCATGCTGCTCGTTTTGATGATAAGCTGCAAGATATTGCCTTCACAACTTCTATTACTTCTCGGGAAAAACTACAGAGGAAATTGCAAGCTTTCTCGCTCTTCAAAAGAAAAGCGCCTTCAACTGCAATTAGAATAAGCGATGCAAAAAGATTTAGAGGCACAAGCTGGTGCTACACGTGTGGGAAATTTAGGCATGGAGCAGCCAAATGCCGAGCAAATATAAAGCCTGCAGATAAGGCTTTCTCTACCAGATTTCCTGCTGCATCAACCTCCACTGGGAATCGGAATTCGATAACAGTCACCTGTTACCAGTGTGGTAACAGGAAGGAGTGAAGGAATCTGAGCGGATCAGCCAGCCAGAATCAGTAAATCGCAGCAGCGGGGTCAATCCGAGCCCAAGCAGTGATGTACAGCGACGTGTGGATCTCTGCGTGGCTACCAATCCCTCCGGTAGACTGAATAACAATGGTGAGACCTTTGCTTTTTGTTAACACTCTGGTGCCGAATGCTCCCTGATTTCTGAAACTATGGCCTCTAAATTTACTGGCCAACACATCCACAACACTGTTACAATGATAGGCATATAGGACAATCTCGTGTCAACAGCACTATGCAAATTCTCTCCGAGATTTAAATTGGTGATTTACAATTATAAGTTCTCTTTCATGTTCTTCCCGACAAGTATCTCAAGTCTGAAATAATGATTGGAAGGGAAGTCTTAAGCCACGGCCTGGACGTCTTCATGTCATTGGACGAAGTAAAAATTTCCTAAAGAAAAGTGGTGAAATGTCTCAATGTTGAAAGTTCAACTGTCACTAATCTGGAAAATATTGAAACTGATATCAATTTAGGTCGCAAATGCGAGTTATTTTCACTGTTTCAAAAATATGCTACTTCCCTTTCAACAAACCATGTTTCAAGAGGAGCACTGCAGATTCAACTGGTTGATCCTAACAAATTTGTCGAGCGTCGTCCTTATCGCCTTAGCCCCTAAAAAAATCTGATTGTTCGAGATAAGGTACATGAACTCCCGAAAGCTGGTGTCATAAGACTAAGTTATTCTCCGTTTTCTAGTCCAGCTCTATTAGTGAAAAAGAAGGATGGCCAAGATCGCATGTGTTACTACAGAGAATTGAACGACAACACCATTTCAGACAAATTTCCTATTCCATTGAGAGATGATCAAATTGCTAGATTAGCTGGGGCAACTTGGTATACATGTCTTGACATACTTTCTGGGTAATATCAAATCCCTGCGCATCCCGGTTCCATAGAAAAAACTGCGTTCTGTTACAACCCTTATTAATATGTAGATAAAGCTTAATAGAGCATAATCTCCACATGGCTGTATTTTTCCGTGTTAATTACTGTTGATCATCATTTTTAGACTTCGTCGTTTCTTACTCTTTTGTATTTTAGTCAGTTAGATTCAGTCACTCGTGGAAAGCGGTAAAGCATTCTGCTACCTCAAAATTGGGAAGTTATAAAGTTGTGTAATTCTCTCTGAGATCAATAAATATTAGTGTTAATGACTTTGTGTTTTTTTTTTTAAAAAGACAAACGACCCAGGCCGCCTAACAACTGGTGTCAGAAGTGGGTCTTATTTACTGAGACTCTGTCATCCGAATCCGTGGCCACGTTTCGTCAAATTGATCGACAGTAAGACTCGACCCCAGGTCGAGCCTGCATCAGCCGCATCCTAGCACCTAGTGATCCGACGGTTAGTCTCCGCTCCGTAGCGTGAGCCCGCGATCTTCACACACGAACTGCTTCACCAACCTGGTCGACGGTCAGCCTCAGCATCAGCTCGAGCCCGCACCATTACTCATCTGTAGATGATGACACAGATCTAACTCAACCACCATCATCCAAGGAAACATTTTCCCACGGCAGTTTTCATACAAACTCAGTTTTGTGGAAAATTCCACACCGTCAACTGCCGCCTTCACGTTATCCGCTGGCGATAGTAACAGGAGCGTTGCAAAGCCTGCAATTCATTGGATACCCTCGGGCGCCTTGCATTAGCGCCTACTTTCCTGCGCGCCACATGCCTGCACACATACTACCTGCGCGTGACACTACCGTGAGAATGAAACTCGAGATCTTCATCACCGTGTTCTTGTGAGTTAAAATTCAAAGATAAAATTAAGTGTTTCAGTGATATTTCTACAAGGTTTTACTATATTTTTATGCTATTTTACATTTTATAATTTTTACTTGTGTGTGATTTTTAATTATATACTACACTTGTCTAACATATCACAGTTCGATTAATGTCGAAACTTAAATCTGAAACCGAAGACGTCAGTCTAATATCAGAAGATAGCGAATCTTCAGCAGCCGAAACCGCTGAATCTTCTAACTCAACACCTGAAAAACCCTCTAAAACCAAAATGTCTGTCACTCTTGGTGTTCTCACTAAATTCATCAAAAGCTATAATGGTGACAAGGAGTCACTCCCTGCTTTCTTAACAAACTGTGACAATGCCATGTCCCTAGCTACCCCCGAGCAACAAAACGTGCTCTGCAAATATATACTCTCTCAACTAGAGGGTAAGGCACAAGTAGCCTGTAGCTTAAAAAGCTTCACAAAATGGGAGGATATAAAAGCCTTTCTCAAGTCAACTTTTGGGGAAAAAAAAAACGCAACACATCTTTTGGTTGACTTGCAAAATTGCAGACAACTCTTTTCAGAAGATGTCACCAAATATTCATTGCGTATTGAGTGTATACTAACTAGAATACAATCCGACATTCACTACAATTGCAAAGATTCCAAAGAACTTCTTGGCCGTATAGCAGCCATGGAAGATCTCGTGCTCAATACCTTCATGTTAGGCCTAAGTAGCTCAATTTCTAATATTGTGCGATGCAGAAACCCCTCAAGTTTAAATGAAGCGGTACAGCACGCTATTGAAGAGGAAAAACTGTACAACTTAAAACAACAGTCAACATCCTCACATCGCTCTCAAAAACAGTGCTCTACATGCAATAAATTAGGGCACACATCCTCTGAGTGTTATAAAAATAAAAAGCCTCACTCACATAACACACAAAGGTCCTTTAACGTAAATTCTGCCCAAACCCAAGGTACATCTCAAGGTTCAACTAATGCAAATGTCAAGCAGTGTAAATACTGTAAGAACCTTGGTCATACCTACCCTTCAGGAGTGCCGTAAACTCAAATACAAAAATCAGCAAAATAATAGACAAGGTCAAATACCAAACTCTAACTCAACTCATGCAAACGTGCATGTAACGCGTGAGGACCAAGACCTTGATTTAAACAGCGAATGATTTCGGATCAGTGTCTGCCGAAATCGTGCTTTAAAAACGGTACAAATAAGCCCTCTGATTTTGACTCAATCCTTACTAAGTCCCAAAACTTAAATTCACCTCGGGCAACGTTCCCGAGTCACACACCTCTTAAAAATTTGAGTTCATCTCAGCATCCACTGAGTTCACTGAGTTCACTGAGTTCATCTCTGCCTAAAGGCAAGAGTTTTGCAAAGTCCACACCTCACGTGCCACAATGCGAGAGCACGTCGAGTCACACATCTCGGAAAAATCCGAGTTCATCTCAGCCTACACTGGGTTCCCTAAATTCTCTGAGTTCTAAAGAAAAATCACTGAGTCCACCTCTGTCTAAAGACAAGAGTTTTCCCAAATCCACACCTCACGTGCCACAATGCGAAAACACGTCGAGTCATGTTATTTTAAATCAAAACTCACCTCGAGAAAATTCGAATACTACTAATTTTACTAAGTCAAAAAATACATCTCGTAACAAGTCGTATTCTACCACTTCTATATCCCGGCAAAATAAACAAAGGTCACTGAACCCTTCTACTAACTGCACTGAATTAAATCATACTACCGACTCTATTCCAATCTTTGAGACCTATACCAAAAAGGTGTCTCTACCACACACTTATTTACAAACTAGCCATTCTACGGAACCACTGTGTTTCCTCGTAGATACAGGCGCGAGCATCAGTATCGTCAAAAACTCAAGTCTCAGAGAAACTTCACACCTTTCACACGAAATTGTAAGACTCAAAGGCATAAGTAACACTGAATCTTTAATTAAAACATTAGGAACCTTTCAGATGGTAATTAACATACCCCAAGAATCATTGAATTACAAATTTCATGTTACAAGCGATGACGTCAGTTTGGAATACTATGACGGAATCATCGGCAGTGATTTCTTTAGTCATTTTAAAGTAAAAATTGACTACCACTTAAAAACATTGCTAATTAAAGGCCATTCCCTACCTATTGTTTATAATCAGCCAACCTACATTATCCCAGCCCACTCTGAGGCCGTTATCGAATGCGCAGTATCAAATTACTCGCCCGAGCTTTATCAAAATAATGAAGCCCTTATTCTAGATCATGTCTTATGCAATGGTGTTTATGTTGCTAATTGCATCGTCTCAATTAAATCTAATGCAAAAGTTAATGTCTCTGTTTTAAACACCACTGACTCAAGTATAGAAGTCAAAGACTATTATGTAAAACTAACACCATTCGAACAGAAGTTCCCTACTGAGTCTTGTCACAAAATAAATTCGATAAATACTTCTGAATCGGATCGATTAAATAGAGTGCTAAGTCAAATCCGCTGTTCTCATCTCAATGATGAAGAGAAAAGGTCACTATTCGAATGCTGTTCCCAGTACCCTGACATTTTCCATCTCGAAGGTGACCCTCTGTCTTTCACTCATGCTATCGAGCATTCTATTAATTCCGGTAATGCGCCGCCTATTCACGTCAAATCATATCGCTTCCCTGAATGTCATAAAGAGGAAGTCGACACTCAAGTCCAGAAAATGCTCGACCAAAATATAATCCGTCCCTCTGTTTCACCATGGAGTGCCCCTGTGTGGGTTGTCCCAAAGAAAATGGACGCTTCAGGCAAAAAGAAGTGGAGAATCGTCATCGATTACCGTCGCTTAAACGACGTCACTGTTTCAGAAAGCTATCCACTGCCTCTAATCACCGACATTCTTGACCAATTAGGACATTCCAAGTACTTCAGTACTTTGGATCTCGCGAGCGGATTTCACCAAATTAAAATGGGCTCAGTCGACGCCCCAAAAACTGGATTTACCGTGTCTACCAACTTTAGTAGCTCTGGCCACTACGAGTTTGTCAGAATGCCTTTCGGGTTGAAAAATGCCCCCGCTACTTTCCAACGCCTTATGAATATGGCGCTTTCAGGGTTTCAAGGTCTCTACTGCTATGTTTATTTAGACGACTGTATCATATACTCTCATGACCTTGACTCCCACATGACCAAGCTAAAGCTAGTCTTCGACCGACTGCGTGAATTCAACTTGAAACTGCAGCCAGAAAAGTGTGAATTCCTACGCCGCGAAGTCGCATATTTAGGACATATCATAACGGACAAAGGCGTGTCTCCGAATCCTGAAAAAGTTAAATCCGTGACCAATTTTCCCACTCCGACTAACGTAAAACAAATCAAGTCCTTCCTAGGCCTAGTCGGATATTACAGACGATTTATTGAGAATTTTTCTAAGTTAACAAAACCACTGACTTCACTGCTTAAAAAGGATGTCCCATTTGATTGGACTCCAGAACAACAAAATGCTTTCCAAATTCTCAAGGAGAAACTCACCACAGCCCCACTGCTTCAATACCCTGATTTTTCAGCTCCGTTTGTGATAACTTCGGCTGTGAGAACTGCACCGACTATGCTGTCGGTGCAGTTCTCTCCCAAGGCGACATAGGTAAAGACCAGCCTATTGCCTACGCCTCGCGTACATTAAATAAGCCAGAAGGCAATTATTCAACTACCGAGAAGGAACTTCTCGCGATCATATTCGCAGTGAAAACTTTCCGTCCCTATATATGGCTGTTCAACGTCCCTTGGTATGGCTGTTCAACGTAAAGGATCCCGGTAGTAGACTCATTCGTTGGCGCCTTAAGCTTGAAGAGTACGACTACGAAATAGTGTACAAATAAGGTCGTCTCAACTCTAATGCTGACGCGTTATCACGCTGTCCCGTCAACGCAATTCATGCTGATTCCCTGTTAAATTCAACTTACGAAAAGTATTTCAAGGAACAGTTTACAAACAAACTTCCAGATTCCAATACTGTTATTGAGGAGCATACGGAGGCTCTACAGCTGACTAAATTAAAATCAATAACATGTCCCGTCTCATTAGATCTCGACTACTCTTTGCCTCACTGCGAAGAGATATTGTCGCAACTCGACAATTCCGCTGACTTGTTCAATTCTGAGCGAGAACCTTTTACTGTTCAGAGCTTAAATAGTAACAATAAAATATATTACTTTCCATACACTAAGGTTCATCACTATGAAGAGACGAAGTACAAGGACATTTACAACTTGTTGATAAAACTTAGAGATCTTATTTTGAAAGATCACCCTGAAACCACTGATCTCGCAACATTCGACTTTACAGACCCATTTTCCAAAATTTCATATACGAAAATCTATAATATGATTTCCCAAGTCTTTAATAACACTAACATCAAAATTCATATCTACAAAAATCAACTGATCTACCCGACTCCTGTCGAGGTCCCAAAAATATTGAAGGAAAACCACGACTCTACTATCGCTGGTCACCCAGGGTCAAAGCGGATGTACAATAGAATAAAAGCTGCCTATTACTGGAAAGGCATGCGTTCTGATATTGAGGATTATGTTAAGAAGTGTAAACTTTGTCAGGTCAATAAACCTTTACGAAAATCAAATAAAGCCCCAATGGAGATTACGTCAACCTCTACGAGACCATTTGAACGATTGGCTCTCGATATAGTTGGTCCCCTACCCGACGCGGGTTTCCAGAACTTTAGATTCATCTTAACATTACAGGATGATTTAACTAAATTTTCAAGCATACCCCATGGTCACTGCGACAAGTGACGAGATAGCTAGAAATCTCGTACATTTTATGTCTCTTTTTGGATTTCCCAAAACAATACTCACTGATTTAGGTACTTGTTTTACCTCAGAATTGTTCAAACAGCTTACCGAAATCCTGAAAATCAAGTCTCTATTTACTACTCCTTACCACCCACAGACCAACGGAGCACTAGAACGTTCACATGCTACACTGAAGGAATACCTGAAATCCTTCGTCAACGAAAACCAAAACGACTGGCACTGTTATCTGTTTACTGCCATATTGGCATACAATACTACCCCTCATTGTACCACTGAGTTTACCCCATACGAACTTCTTTATGGTTACAAGCCTATTATTCCAAATTCCTTATATGAGACCTCCAGTAATACTACCTATAACGAGTACATTCGCGCATTGCAATACAGAATGCGTTTTAGCCGCGAAAAGGCTATCGAAAAGATTAGAGCCAGTAAAGAAAGGTCAAAGCAATATTATGACGCAAACTCTCGTGACGTCACATATAAAACAGGTGAAATGGTTTATTTAAAGCAACACCATAGGCTTAGGAAAGCGCTTTCACCAATATGGAAAGGCCCTTTTAAAATTATAAAAGTGCATAACAAGCACAATGTAACTCTTCAAGTCGGCCGTAAACATATAAAACACCACACAAACGAAATTAAGCCTGCTAAATCTTAACCAATTCCACTCTATTTATTTCCAGAGCCCTGCTCTATGGATGCTACGCTGAGTCTAAAGTTACTCCGATAGTACATAGTCCCGGAATTTATTTTGAACCTATTACAACGGTTCACTTTCATAACGATTACTGGAAGGTAATCACGCACATTGATCTTATAACCCTAGAGCCCTATCTTCAAAATGTAGAACACTTATTACAAAAGACTCAAGATCTTTGTAATAAAATACAATCATCCGATCTCATCCAATGTAAGGATGTCTCCAGCCCAATTGAAGTCTTAGTTGAGTCTAATTTTATCAAATTGCAATCACTATCTCATATTATCTCTACTCAAACCCCAACGAAGGTCAAACGATCTTTAGAATTCGGCGGAGAGATTCTAAAGTTTGTCTTCGGCACATTAGACGCGGACGACGACCGGAAATATGATGCCGCTATCGAATCTTGCAAAAAAAGCGAGAACGAACTGTTTTATTTGATGAAAGACAACATTCATATTGTTAAATCGACAATTAATAATTTTAATTCTACGATTTATAAACTCAATCAGAATGAAATTAAACTGAATGCCCAAATTAATAATATGAATGAAATCTTATCTCAAATCACGAAAACAGATAATGTGTTATATTCTATGTCTAGGATAAATAGCTTACTTAATATAATCGAAAGTTCCCTACTTTCTCTTTCTAATTTGATTGATACCACGTTAAATGCTATCCTATTTTCTAAGGTTAATATACTACACCCTAGTGTGATAAGTCCCTCAAAACTGTTTGCTGATCTATCAAAGCACAGCAACCACATAAACAAAAGACTAGACTTTCCTGTTGAACTAAATATAAACAACATTCATTCACTAATTGACGTGTCGGAACTTAACTGTTACTATTATAACAAAAGGATAGTTTTTGTTTTGCAGATTCCACTGATAACTTCCGATAGGTTCACAGTTTACAAAAATATACCTCTGCCTACCCCGCATGATGACTCACATGTCAGAACTTTCGCGCTCATTCAGCCTTCCGATAATTACATTGCTCTAAGTGATGACAGATTGCACTATGCTATGTTGGTCAGTATAGATAAGTGTAAGAAAATTAATTATAACTACTCCATTTGTAAACTTGTCTCAATATTTTCAAGTAATGGTAATCCGAATTGTGAATCAAAACTCCTCACGGAGGTGACAATGTCCTTGCCTCCTCAATGTAATGCTAAACTGTTATTTGGACAAATAAGCATATGGCAAAAGCTTCAAAATAACAAATGGATATATGTACAGTCAAACCCTACTAAACTTACTATGAAATGTGATGATAATATTGTTGATTATTCCATAGTTGGTACCGGTATTGTAAAACTAACCGAAAATTGTATCGGTTTTTCAAAAACTATTCAGCTGATTCCAACTAGTTTTTACTCTTTCGTAATGAAGTCTCCATTGGATATTGCTTTTGATATCGCATTGGACGACTGTTGTAAGAGGGAGGTTTTTAACCAGACTCTACCTCATTTATCGCCAATTAATTTGAGCAAAATAAGTTTAGAGTCCTTGAAATATGCTACACATAAACTGGATAATTTAGAAGATGAATTAAGTAAGTTACAATCAGAATCCCATTTTGTTAAATACAGTAGTTACTATTCGGGTTTCACTTATGTTTTAACTATTATAATATCTCTGTTTGTTTTGTATAAACTCTATAAATGTTACAGAAATCGAATTGGCAATCGTAACACTAGATGTTGTATACAAATATTCAATCAATGCAACAATAAGAAGCTGGTCAAACATCAAGCTAAAATGTCTAACTCTATTGAAATGTCAGACGTTTCTACTTCAGATGAAGAAAAAAATCTGTAAAATCTCTGCCAGCCCCACATACTAGTTATAAGTCTTATGATAACCTTCATGGAATCGAGGTTCCTCATCCTTCTAGACGTAATCTTAACTTTTAAGTGAATTCCGTTTTGTACTTTTGTGTTAACTGTAAGTTTTGTAAGACTTCCTAAATTTGAGTTTTCTATTTTCAACAAACTTTAGTTTAGAACTTCGCTTCATTTTTAAAGGGATGAAGCTCCGTCAAAATGGGGGAGCTGTTACAACCCTTATTAATATGTAGATAAAGCTTAATAGAGCATAATCTCCACATGGCTGTATTTTTCCGTGTTAATTACTGTTGATCATCATTTTTAGACTTCGTCGTTTCTTACTCTTTTGTATTTTAGTCAGTTAGATTCAGTCACTCGCGGAAAGCGGTAAAGCATTCTGCTACCTCAAAATTGGGAAGTTATAAAGTTGTGTAATTCTCTCTGAGATCAATAAATATTAGTGTTAGTGACTTTGTGGTTTTTTTTAAAAAAGACAAACGACCCAGGCCGCCTAACAGTTCGTCACATCAGAAGGGCAATGGGAATATCTCACCATGCCTTTCGACTTAAAAAATGCAACTTCTGTCTACCAGCGAGCAGTCACCAAGGCACTAGGAAAATTGGCACAGACTTATGTGGTAAGTTATGTCAACGACATAGTCATTGTGGCTTATTCAGTTGATGAAGCCTTAACACAATCAAGGTTTTCCATGAACATCAAAAAATGCTCCTTCCTAAAAAAGCGCATAGAATATTTGGGTTATGTCATTGAAGATGGCCAAATTAGGCCCAATCCCAAAAAAATTGAGGCTCTAACCAAATTGCCTCCTCCTGAAACAGTAACTCAGGTTAGACAGTTCATGGTCTTGTCTCCTATTTCCGTCAGTTTATTCCTCTTTATGGATTGACTTTGGGAAAAGTTGACATTGACTGGCAGTCATTTCACAATGAGATTCGGCAAAGATTTATCTCTCAAATGACACAAGAGCCCGTGCTCTTGATTTTCAATAGAGATCCATACATGAAGCGAGTGCTGAAGGATATGGTGCAATGTTGGTACAGAAGCTAAAGGCATACAACATGTCGTTGCTTATTATAGCCGGCGTACTTTTCCAGCTGAAGCTAATATTTACTGCTTTGAAGTGCAATTGAACTCTCTTAGTCGTATGAATGCTACTTATACCATTCATACGACTAAGAGACACTTGCAGTTCAATTTCACTTCAAAGTCAAAGTCAAAGTCAAAGTACTTTATTACTGTAGATATTTACATATACTTAGCAAACGTAATTTTTTGCCTCTTCCCTACATTGGACCACTGTGGGAGAAGAAGGGCGTACAAACTCCCACAGATTGATTTTTAGATCTCTTTTAAAAATAGGTTGTGCTTAGTTAAGCAAAACCTATTTTTACTAATACAAATATGAAAAATTTAATTGTTATGATTAATAAACAGGAATAAATAATTACAAAATTATTAACAGCATGGTCTTTGTTGAGCCAGATTAACCCCATACAGTCCTGTCATTTAAGTAATCTTGAACATTGT
Source organism: Argyresthia goedartella (assembly GCA_949825045.1). NCBI lineage: Eukaryota > Metazoa > Arthropoda > Insecta > Lepidoptera > Argyresthiidae > Argyresthia > Argyresthia goedartella. The sequence continues at coordinate 14,819,714 of OX463815.1, forward strand.
AATATCCCTTTTTCGACAAAGTCGCTTTAACATGCTTTTTAAATTGCTCAAATGGCAATTTCAAAATCTCCAGAGGTATCTTATTGTAGTAGAGAATGCACTGACCCTTGAAAGAATTGCTAACCTTCGCGAGTCTAAATCGGGGCGCACATAGTCTGTGATTATTTCTTAGGTTAACATTACAGCTATCGCTAAGTTTGGAAAATGTTGTAAGGTTCTTGCGTACATACATTATATTTTCGAAAATAAATTGACTAGCTACTGTTAGTATGTAAATTTCTTTAAAAAGCTCTCTTAAAGAGTCTGTTCGTTTTAAATTATAAATTGCTCGAATAGTTCTTTTCTGTAAAATAAAAATCGTTTTAATATCCGCTGCTTTCCCCTACAACAAGATACCATAGGACATCACACTATGAAAGTAACTAAATTATACTAGCCTAGATGTAGCCACATCCGTGCTTTGTCTGATGTTCCTAACAGCGTAAGCCGCAGAACTTAATTTACCAGCCAATTCATCTATGTGGGGTCCCCACTGCAATTTGCTATCAATGGTTATTCCAAGAAACTTCGTATCATTTACTAATGAAACATTTTGAAACTTTTGAATTTTGAATTTTTCTATTAATGTGTAAAGTTTTTGCAGTTCTACAAACAAACTTGAAAGTTTTGGAATATTTTTTAACATATTCATGAAATTTTCGATCAAAGTTATAGGTTTTTTGATAATAAAGGTCATACAAGATTACTCTACTTATACGAATTCCAAACATTGCCCAGTCATTAAATTTAGATTTACCGTTGTAGTCACTGACTTTCTTTAATTTGAAAACTTTATTGAATTCTGTCTGAATAATGTTGAAGAAGTCTGAGTAGATTTTCTTTGGGTTCTGTTCATTAAAATCCGGTTCTGGCAAATTTATATCTAAGTTTTTCGTATATGTCTCTAGTCTATGGGATGTAATAGGCCTATAAAATGATGGACCAGTCTTATCCTTAATAGCAATTGGGAATGAAACTTTTTGACCACTGTGATCGGAAGGTAAACAGTTAATTACACTTTTACTTGTGAATGCACAGTGACAAAAAACGTTATCTAAGCAAGTTTGGCTGGTAAATGTAAATCTAGTCGGCTCTAAAAATACATGACATAAATTAAACGATTTGAATAAAGTTATTAATCGTTGTTTCATTGTTGTTCCTACAAGCAAATCTACATTAAGATCGCCACAAATAATTAACTTTTTTCTGTTATTACATAGTTTAGTGAGGGCTTCCTCCTTAATTTTCTCAAATATTTCGAAATTGCCATGGCCTTTTTCATCCCTCGGTGGCCTGTAGACACAAAAAATAATATGGCTAACTAACTCAACACAGGATACCTCTATTTGTCTTTCAACAGTAAGTGTAAGAATATCTTTCCGTTGTTTCACACAACAATGTAGCAACAATGTAGCTACTAATTTTCTATATTTATTAGACAGGTGCAATGTATCCTGTGTCAGAGTAAAGTTATGAATAAAATTATTCGTGTCGAAATATAAAATAGCATCGCTGTGATGACATGTTAAATTAAATAAATGAATATTCATTCTATGCACAGATTTGTTCTGTAGTTCTTTCAAATTACAGGCATATATAAAATTGCATAGTATAAATTTGCATTTCATCCTACTATGTAAGTCTAGAAGAGTTTCAACACTTTTATTCAAATCATTCCGACTAATGTTTGAATAATTTCCTACCATAATTACAATAGTGCTGTACTCATCATAGATACCGCGACTAATTATTTTCACAAGATCTACAAATGAACTATTTGGACAGCAAATGTTCGTTACTTTTTGGTTAAGCCGGTTATGTAATAAAGGCCCAAATCCTGCACCTACTTCTTCGGAGAACAACAGAGTTTTTCTCTGAGCATATATTTTGGTAGCTGGCGGTACACGAGTGGAGGTGAGTGGCGGGACACACGTGTTGGAGTGCGGTTTGATGCACGTGGTGGCCGCTGGCGCGGCATTCGCGGCGGCGAGCGTCGCAACGTGCGTAACGGCGAACGGCGCGGCACTCAGGGCAGCGTGCGGTATGACACACGCCTCAGCAAGAACAGCGAGTGGCGCGGTGCTCGCGCTGTTGAGCTGCGAGGTGCCTCCTCGTCGACGACGGCGACGCTGTTTTTTGGTTGGAGCAGCGGTGGACGCTGCAACACTTTCGTTGAGGGGGGTCGTGACCAAAGTTAGTGATGTGGGCTCGTCCTCCTTGCTGGTCTCATTCTCCTCATTCTTAATTAGAATGCCCACCAATTCTTTCAAAGCAGTGAAACATTTCAAACATTACCTCAAAGGTCGCAAATTCACAGTAATCACCAACTGCAACTCACTGAAAGCTTCGCAAAAGAAAATTGATTTATTGGAGTATCCATACCCTCATATCCACTACTTTCCATACGGATAGAAATGGAGATAATGAACCGCACAGATCCATCTCACCTATTCTGGGGATACCCCAAACTATCGCCCCTGACGCTTCTGCGATATAAAAATTCCTGAACATACCAAATAAAATTAAAATAGAATCCAATGATCTTATAAAATTACTGGCCTTTCTCATAATTTTTATACCAAAATTTTCCTCTTTTAGAGCGCTAAAACATTTTTTTAAAATGTGATCTATAATTAACTTATTTTTTTTTTGTGAATTCGACAAAACTCCTAATTTTTAACGTCATCTGGAGTTTTGCAGTCTTGTATCTCTATAGAAGACAAAGTCTGCGAAACAGGGATCGCTTTTTTTCCAGATTTGTTTATTACCACCAGTAGGGGTATCTAATTTAGTCGGTACAGATTCTGTTTTCATCTTATTGCTGGATAATGTATTTATAAGTGGCTACATTTTTCTCGGACTGCCTTTACAGTTTTGAAATGATTTATAGTAATATTCGTTTTTAGCACTTTGTATATTTATAGACACTAAGTTTCTATCACTCAAAAACAATTCTTTGATTTGCTGGTCATCTGGGTTTAGTTTAGTCTGTTGCCAAAGTAAGTTTCTTGTGTTTATTCCTGATATCAGTTCGTTATTAATCCATTCAGTCTTCGGTGGATTTAATACCTTAGTTTTCTTAACTTTACTCTGTGTCACTGCTTCTAGTATATTGTTTTCAATAAATTTAAATTCAGATGTTTCTAGTTGAGATTCTCGTTGTAAGATGTTCAGGTAAAGCCTTTTATAGTCAGTTTCTTCGTAGGATACTCTTTCTAATGGTTTGGGTTAATAGTTATGCACCTCAACATATATGTGCTAATGATCGGACAGAGAGGAGTCTATCAGTGCCACATAGAAAAGTGTTCTCCTTTAGATTGGTGCAAATATGATCCAAAATTATCTTAGTAGTGGATGTTTCACGCGTGCAATATTCCTTGGTAATTTTATTAAGTATCTTGAAGCCGTTTTCCTTTACTGTGTCTTAGTATTCTTTCACAGGTTTATCATTAGTCAATAGGTCATAGTTGAAGTCTCCAGGTATAATTACTATTTTTCTTTTTGAAAGATGGTCAAAGTCAAAGTACTTTATAACTGTAGATATTTACATATACTTAGCAAACATCATTTTTTGCCTCTTCTCTACATTGGACCACTGTCAGAATATGTGTCTAGGAATTCGCTGTCGTTTGTTCTCTCTGGTTTATATATTCCACCAATATTAAGGGAAAGCTTCTCAAATTAAATCCACAAATAGTGATTGTCATTTTCAGAGTTTTCTTCTAACAATTCCTGCTTGAGGTCATTGTGCACGTATATTGACACTCTTCCGCAAATTATTGTTATTCTGAAATTGTAATAGTGTTTATAGTTCAGGATTTTCAATCGTTCTGCTTCGTTTTCACTTTTTATCCATGTTTCGACCAAGACTATAACATGTATTTTATGTAGTGCTTCCAGAACACATCTCAGCTCTTCAATTTTTCCAGGTTTGACTAGGCTTCGTACGTTGGCATAAAGTATCTTCAGTGATTTTTTGTTATGATGTATTTCAGAGTAGTTTTTGGTGATTTCGTAGGTAATGTCGTTCGTGGTGGTATGATCGGGGTTTGTTGTTACTTTTGGTTTTTTGGTAGTAGCTTTGTTATCTTCGGGACACCGATAACTTATTTTATGGTGAGGTCCTTCTCTCCATTATCATCAATGCGTTTCCTTAGTTCACTCTGCAGGTCCTTTAACCCTTTGTAAAGCTCTGTCCACTATATTGCCACCATATTTTCAACCTTATAGATTGGTAATAAACTCTAAAACCAATGATAAATTATTTCTCTTATGCCTTTAAAGGGTTAAGAATTGTTGTTGTTTTGGGGTTTGGTCTGAGTATATTTTTATGTTTTCTATGTTCTGTTTTTTCTTGAGTATCTTCTTAGCTACTGTCTGAGACTTAAAGTCAACCTTGATAAGTCGTGGTTTTTTGGCCTCTGCTTTACCCAGGCGGTACAGTTTAACGATTTTCGGAGCTGGCTCATCGACGTAGAAACTCTTGTTTTTTTTTCGACTTCAGTTCGATCATGTCCACGTTTATTCTCAGCATTCATTGACGAAGACTCCGATAGTCCTGATATAATAATATTTTTATCTCTTATAATACGTACCTGTATTTCTGATATTATGTCAGAGTCAAAAGAGATCTTACCTGTCTTACAGGAGCAAGTTTCAACAGCTGGCGATCGTTTTTAAATTCAGACATATTCTTATCCATGATGCTTTGATATTGTGCCGGTCGACTATGTTAGTCATATTTCCATGTAATGTTAAGATAAGTTGATATTTATATTCATCACGTAGTTTTGTAGTAAGTTGTATATAAGCTTAGTATTCAAACTATAATAAATTTGCGCGCATCTCAAGCCTTTTACTTTACTCCCGAAGATGTCGCTCTCCTTATAATTGCCTCATGTCAAAGTGGTGAACCGAAATCTGAACATCAGCAACCTTCGGTAATAGCAGCATGGACCCAGCCGCGAAGAAAACTCCGTGTGCTGCCACCTTAGAAGTGCAAGCAAGAAGCACTTCGTCCAAGATCGCCGAGCTCCGACTTCGGTTTGCATACCTATTTCAAACCACGCTGCAGAACTCCATAATCAAGACCCCACCCAAACCAAGACGACATCAAGCAAGCCATGACCGGACCAGATTTGAAAACGGACCAGAAGCCAAAAGGTAAATAATTTCAACTGAAGAATTCCCGCATCGAACTCAAGATACCGCAAGAACAATGAACCGATAGCCAGCTGACTGCTGATTTATCAAAATGGAGCTCGCACCAGCAGAAACGAACGCGTCGGCAAATTCATTCACAGCAAGCAGCTTTTCAAGTTCAAGACATAGGAAGCCGTTCCAGCCCCCAGAAGAGTATTGAAACATCATCGATATACCTAATTCAACGAATATTGAAATCATCCAGGAAGAACATCGCACGAAGAATAATCAAATCACTGAAGAGAGATATATATATATATATATATATATATAACCGATTGGTGTACAAGATGTGCCCTATGTGGCCAAATCCCAAGGTTTTTAGGCACACAAATTTCATCAATCGACAACTTAATATTCACTCAAGAGTGAAGAGCACGCACGTACATATGACGTACGAGATCATTGACTGCCTACAGCCAAGGTTACAGATTTAATGCTGACGCTGATTCAGCACAATCATCCTTGTGTAGGTACGGTCGCAATTATAAACAAAGAGTGATTACAACTTCAACGAAGTGCGATGTAAATTGACTCATCGATTCCTGAAAAACATGGGCGGCTGCAGCATCAGACGACTCTCCTGCGGATCTTTTCCAGGTTATAGGTTAGGTAAGTTTACTAACCGCGAAGCCCCATTTTCCTAGTGTTTTTCTGTTTTCCAGAATTTAGTTTATTTTATGTAGTGTGCGGCCAGATACTAGATTTGCCTGTAGGTAAATTGTTTTTACCTACAGGCATGTCTTGCCTTTTACTTTACTCCCGAAGATGTCGCTCTCCTTATAATTGCAAAGATATGATAGGCAATTTCTCTTCACTTAACGACATATTAAATAACTTTCATAAAACAACAAGTTTTGCAAAGAAAACAACTTAATAAAAGTCAAAAACAAGACAGTCTCTTTTCCGCCACTCTATTTTTTTTTTTATTTTCTGCATGTCATTTTTAGCTTAGGTCGTACCCGATACTGCCGAGTCATACCTTGTGTAGGATCTCTTGGTAGACACTACTGCTTTTGTTGATATATTGATGATGATTGTTTAGTAAAACGGCCGATTTACGTAAATTGATTTAATTGCGCTAATGCACACGAGCGCACTCCACCTTGTTGTATCGTGACACTGACTTGTTAGGTAAATTGGCAGAGTGTGCACATTGTGCGATTGCTAAATCGTACATATTACCGAGGGAGAAAATAAACAAAATAAATGATACATGAATTGTTACATAGCATGTTAAAACTAAAAATAAGTACTTAAATAAACTAAAAATCACACACAGTCTTCACTGAACATAATGTCACTGAACTTTCGTAATACGGGACTGGTGGATTTATTTGATGTACTGACTTCCCTTGCGTTCTTGCTCTGATATCCAAGTGGGGGCGCTATTGCCTGTCTGGACTTGGGCGCAGTCGTTGCGTTTCTTTCTATCTGTGACTCGCTGCTTTCCGGGTTTCGGTTGTTTGGTTTGCTTTTTTGTCTTATATGTCGGATCATCATGATTACTCCTGCGATCATTATCACACACACTACTGCATAGATCATGACATAATGGTGGACGTCATGATAGGTTACATTTTCTGGTAATGATTCTTGTTCTTTCAAATATCCAATCTTATCTTGTAAATAGGGCGCACTGTAAGTTTCCGGAACTGGCCACTTACATAAACAATATTTAAAAATTTATTGCAAAATTTGAAAATAGAACTCTTTGGCTGTAGAATGCAGTTTGTTTCATCTGACTGCCTTTTGTTTTTACCTTGTGGCGCCATTTAAAAAATTGTGTGTCTGCATCAACATGGATTTAACTCGGGAAAATTTTCGTAGTATGATTTTCTACGATTTTAAGTGTAATTTGACAGCTCAACAGAGCATCGCTCGGCTTGAAACAGCTTTTGGCAATGAAGCACCATGCAAGACAACTGTTTATAGCTGGTTTGCAGAATTCAAGCGTGGTCGTATCAATCTCAGTGACGAATCTCGCGATGGTCGGCCGTCCACCGCTGTGACCAACAAAAACATCGATGCTGTGCGCCGTATGATTGAAACAGACAAGCATGTGACCTACCATGAAATTCGCGCATCCTTAGAAATAGGCATGAGTCAAATACAATTAATCCTACACAAACATTTGGGTGTGAGAAAGCTGTGCTCGCGGTGGATCCCACACAACTTGACCGAGGCTCAAAAAACGGACCGCGTCACTTGGTGCAGTGCCATGCTTACCTGATTCAACGAAGGTGCGTCAAATTTGGTGTGGGACATAGTAACAGGTGACGAAACATGGATTTATTGCTACGATCCCAAAACAAAGCAGCAATCGAGCGTATGGGTCTTTCAAGATGAGCCGAAACCAACCAAAGTGGCGCGCGTGAAAAGTGCATCTAAGCGGATGATTGCTTCTTTTTTTATAAAACTGGACACGTGGCTACTGTTGCTTTAGAGAATCGTCGTACAGTGAATAGTGACTGGTACACGACCATTTGTTTGCCGGAAGTTATTGACGAACTCCGTAAAAATAACCGTAAACGCCGTATCATCCTGCACCACGACAATGCTAGTTCTCACACGGCCAGACAGACAAACGACTTTTTGAAGGCGAAAAATGTAGAACTCATGAGTCATCCTGCATACAGTCCCGACCTGGCACCTTGTGACTTTTTTCTGTTCCCAAAAATTAAGAACCAATTACGCGGTCAACGATTTTCATCACCAGAAGAGGCTGTCGAGGAGTATGAAAAACACGTTTCAGAGGTCACCACAGAGGAGTGGCACAAAAGTTTTCAAAACTGGTTTCATCGAATGAAAAAGTGCATAGACGCCAAGGGAGATTATTTTGAAAAACAATAAATTAATTTTGTACCTTTAATAGTATTTTTTCATATTCATTCCGGAAACTTACAGTGCGCCCCACGTATAGCTGCGGTTTCTTGTAAAATATCTAACTCCGTCTTATTTGATATTTCTATTCTTGGGATGGTCAGATTGATGATGTGGTTGATTGGAGATATAGTGGGTGTATACAGACTAGGTGACAGTCGGACCTCGCTTGTATGAGGTTTGTGAGGATAAATGGTAAAGGTGTCAGTCTTGATTAGACAACCATGACCTATATTTATTAACCCAGTACTTGTCAGCTTGTGATTGGTAACCTTATCCGCGCACATTGCGCGAACTTGGCATTTCTCGCAACAAAAGTAAACATACGTGTTCATAGCGTAGCTGTCTTGCCATTTGGCCCGAATGGCCGAGTCGGCAGTGTCCCTGCCTACGAAGCCAAGGGTCCCGGGTTCGAGTCCCGATGGGGGAAAATATTTGTTGATGAGAACGGATGTTTGTACCCTAGTCATGGTTGTTTATCTATCTAAGTATAATATTTATCTATATAAGTATGTGTATCGTTGTCTAGTACCCAAGATACAGGGAATCCTAGTTTGGGGCTAGATCAATGTGTGTAAATAGTGTCCAAGGTATTATTTATTTTTACATTGACTGATTGTTGTTTTGCATTCTTGTTTCTCCAACTCGCACAAATTTTTGTAATTTTTCATCTGATAGTCTGGTTTTTTACTATAACAATAGTATGTTTCCAAGTGCGACGGACGTCTAACTCGCTCATTGGTATGAAGGTATCTTTTCTCAAGCTCATAGCGACGTAATCTGACACTGGAACGATACTGATGATCTTGTTTACTTGTTGTTTAGGTATCGGAATTATTTTTAGAATTTCGTAAACTTCTCTGTCGATGAGTGGTATCCTGATCTCAAACAGGAGGATTTCTTGAGTTATCCTTGTCTTGACTTTAATAAGATTGTATAGTCTTCTTAAATCCGAATGAATATTTTCCACTGGTAGGGATACTTCTCTGGGCAACTTGCTTGATATAGTACTCAATTGGTTGATAAGTTGTTCCGGTGTCAGCAGATGTAAGTTGAAACGTCCCTGATACGTGTCGGTGACTGTTTCCAACAACGTATTTTGTAGGTTTTTTAAGTTGTTGAGTACGTTGCTTGCTAGGATGGATCCAATTGCGAAGTCATTTAGGTTGTTATTAGTTTCCGCGGTGTTTTTCAAGTGATCAATTGTTTCCTCTAATGATATGAGGTGTTGTTGCATTGTTTTATACTGTTGGTTCATGATAAATTCTGTCCGTTTCAGAATATTGTTTTCGGATTCTATTATTGATGTTTGGTTCTTCCACAGGTGTATGAGGTGATTCTCATTAGATTGAAGTTTGTTGATGTCACTTTCATACTGCTCCGCGAATCTCTCGTCTAATACCCCAAATAGACTGTTTGCGAGATATCCCACCCCGTTGATAAGACCGCGTCGCCGGCGCCTTGTTGTCTGGCGTGTAGACTGCTCGCTACCGTGCTGATGCTGCAATATTTGATTGTAGTATTGGAGTTCGTTGTACCCGTGACGTAATTGCAATAGTATAGCGTTACAATGGTCTTGTTCTCGCATTGTGAGACACGCCTTTTCTAATGTGTTGATGTACTTGCTAAGGGCTTTATTTCCTTGCCAATATGGTTGCATTTGGTAGTAGACAACAAGTTTCCATTCGTCTTTGATAAGTGACATGTCCGCTACTTTGTCAAAATACAATCCTTGATTTTCTCTGAGCTTGGTGACATTGAGACTGCATTCGGAACTTGATATGATGCTTATGAACAACATTAGTGCAGTAAATAATGTTGTTAGACAGGAAATCTTGTTTTTTCTTGTTTGCCGCGGCTTGCTTGCGGGATTTTCTTGCTCATCGCATACTGTTTTGTTCACGGTGTTTGTAGGTTCATCTTCATGGCCGGTAAGTATTGATAGCTTGATTACGGGTCGCCGCATAAAACCGCTCTTCGTTTTCAGTGTTACAACGCGAACATATTCATCTTGTCCGGGATCTCTGCCCATGATCCACTTGCCTGGCGGCAAGTTGTCGTTGTGGACGAGGACTACGTCGTTGATGCTGATGTTTTTGTGGGGTTGCCTCCACTTTGACCTTGCTGTCAGCTGGGACAAGTATTCCGCGCGCCAGCGTTTCCAGATATCTTGTAGGATTTTTTGTGTGAGTTGCCAGCGTGTTCTCAAATCTCTTTCTGTTTCGACCAGTGTCAATGTGGGGCCGTTTGTGAGAAAATGAGAAGGTGTTAGATAATTGAGATCTTCAGGATCTTCTGATAAAGCGCAAAATGGCCTGGAGTTTAGACACGCTTCTATCTGGGAGAGCAGGGTCGAGAACTCTTCTTATGTAAGCTTCTGTTAACCGAGGACCCTTTTAAGGTGAAACTTGAAGCTTTTTACAGCAGCTTCCCACAGGCCTCCTGCTGATGGCCAAGAAGGTGCGTTGAAGTGGAACTTGATTTCCATGTCGGTTAATTTTTTTTGTAGATCTTCGTTGAATACTTGTTGGATCTCTTGATATTCTTCATGTAATGTTCGGCTTGCTCCGATGAAGTTAGTGGCATTGTCACAGTAAATATGATCTGGCTTTCCTCTCCGTGCGGCCATTCTGCGGAGCGCTGCGATGAATGAGGATGTGGACAGGTCTGATACCAGCTCTAAGTGGGTGGCTTTCGTGGTCATGCACACGAACACAGCTACATATCCCTTTGAGGTCTTGATTCCCCGACCCTTGTTGGCCTTCAAAAGGACATGCCCGGTGAAGTCTACGCCGGTGTGCTTGAAGGGGCGAGAAGGATTCACTCTTGGCTCGGGCAACTGTCCCATGATCTGTTTATTCATGTTTGGTTTTTGTTTTTTGCATTTCACACATTGGCGTATGTATTTTTTGGTGGTCCTGTTGCCACTCAAAATCCAGTATTTTTGTCGCGTAAATGCTAAAGTCACTCTGGCGCCGCCATGTAACGTGAGCTCATGCGCATGATTTATAATTAGCTCGGTAACGCGATGGTTCTGTGCTAAAATGGCAGGATTTTTCATTTCGGGGCTAATGTGAGTATGCAATAGCCTCCCCCCGACTCGGAGAATTTGATTTTCATCCAAGAAAGGGTTAAGGGTGCATACCTTGCTTTTTGAAGAAACTTGTTTTCCTTCTTTCAGCTCTTGTATTTCTTTCAGGAAATCTTCAGCTTGTGCATATTTTACCAAGCATTCTTTTGCATTGCGTATTCCTGATACTGTTAACCATGATGTGCTTTTCTTGTCTTGTTTTTTCGTGATGAAGCGGCGTACCCATGCTAATACTCGTACGACTTTTTTGAAAGAGCTGTTCTTGTCTAACAGATCTTTGATTATGCTTGATAGTGGGCTTTGAGTAACCACGTTGACTTGCTTAGTCCGTATTTCTTCTTCCTTTGTCGTGTATACAGGTTGTTTGACATTGGCTTTGTAAGTGGGCAACCAGTGTGGTCCTTGCCACCACAAAGATCTATCAGTTGGCTTGCTGTTATCCCCCGGCTTGCGGAATCCGAAGGGTTTTCTGCTGACTTTACGTAATGCCAGCTGTCCGGTGGCATTATTGTCGTGATTTCTCGAACTCTGTTAGTGACGAACGGCTTCCAGCGGTCGGGATTGCCTTGTAGCCACCCCAAAACTGCGGTCGAATCAGTCCATCCATAAACCTTGATGTCTTGGTATGACGAAAGCGCTTGTTTGACAGTTTTTATCAGCTTTGAGAGGAGGAGTGCTCCACTAAGTTCGAGTCGTGGTAATGAAATTTCTTTGTTGCACGGCACAAGTCTTGATTTACCGACAACTAGATTGATTTCTGCTTGTTGTCCCTGTTTCACAATTTTGCTGTAAATGACGCAGGCATAAGCTTTTAGCGAGGCGTCGCAAAATCCGTGTAACTCGATCGCGCATGTTTCGTCTGAGCCGAGCCAACGTTTTACTTTTACTTGGTTAATGTTTTTTATATCGCCCTTGATTTTATGCCATGCCAAGGCGATGTTTTCGGGGAGCTTGTCATCCCATGCTATGTTTGACTTCCAGACGTCTTGAAACAGCATTCATTGAAGTCGTGAGTGGAGTCAACCAACCCAGTGGGTCAAACTGTTTCAAAATATCTGACAGAAGACTTCTTTTTGTATCAGATTTCGTCTCTTTCTCATCATTATGTATTCTTGTTTGGAATGTAAACATATCCTGATTGGGGTTCCAGTAAAGCCCGAGCGTTTTTGTGGACTCCATCTGCTTAAAACTGTATTGTTCTTGATCTTGCTGCTCTTGTCCCAGTAGTAATTCTTGATAATTAGAGCTCCACTTTCTCAGATTACAGCCTCCCGATTTCATCAAGTCGAGTAAATCTTGTTTCAATTTTTGCGCTGATTCCAGTGAGTGACTGCCGTGGAGTAAATCGTCCATATAAAAGCTGTTTTCGACGACTTGTGCTGCTTCTGGGTAATTATCTCTTTCGTCGGCCGCTAACTGGCGTAGTGTCATCATAGCCAGAAAGGGCGCGGCCTTGGTGCCGTAAGTGACAGTCGTCAGTTGGTATTCTTGCAGTAGTTGCTGGGGGTGATCTCTCCAGACAATCTTTTGTAAATCTTGATCTTCTTCATGCACCCATATCTGCCGAAACATTTTTTCTATGTCGGCGGTGAAGGCGACCTTGTATTGCCGCCAGTACAAAATGAGTGTTCAGAGGTCTTTCTGTAGGTTTGGACCTTTATACATGCAATCATTTAGGCTCTCGCCGTTTGATGTCTTTTGGGATGCGTTGAAGACTACGCGATGAGACGTAGTTGTTGAATCTTCGCGTAGCACGCAGTGATGTGGCATGTAGAATCCCAGTGACTTGTAACTGTCGGCGAACTTCATGTGGCCCAGATCTTGATATTCATGAACGAAAGACTTGTATTCTTTCGCCATTTCTTGATCCTTGTTAAATTTTCTCTCGAGTTGAAGAAACTGTGCAACAGCCTTGTTCTTGGAATGTCCCAATTGCTCAATACTTGATTTTAGGGGTAGTTGATATTTGATATTTTCCATCGTCCAACCTTGCTGTTGTGGATTTGTAAAAGTTGACACAGTCCATTTCTTCCGTCGAGTAGGTAGGTGTTTCTGCGATATCCTCTATTTCCCAGAATTTGTGCAGTTCGTCGGTGTTATTTATAATCACATTGCAGAGTGTATTGTTGCAATATGTTTGTAACTTGCCGCACAAAATCCACCCGAGTCGCGTTTGTTGTGCGACCGGTGCCGGCGTCATATTACTGGGCTTGCATATTCCTGATAATATAATGTTTGAATAAATTTCTGCGCCCAAAAGTATATCAACGGCACGGCTCTTGTTGAAATCAGGGTCAGCCAATGGAATGTTTTGTAGGTACTCCCATGGCGGTCTTGCGAAAGTGTAGTTAGGAAGGTTTCTTGTTAAACTTTTCATTATAAAAACATCTGTGTCGAACACGAACTCTTCTGCTGTCGAGCTGCATTTGATATTTATCAATCCTGTACATTTGTTGTCCTTGGTGCCAACTCCTGTTATCATTCCTCTGCATTTGCGACGCGGTAAACGCAACAGTTCGGCTGCGTTTTCTGTTATAAGGGACACTTGTGAGCCTTGGTCGACGAGTGCTCGCATGGTTCTGTAGACTCCATCCGCCCCTTGTACTTTGATAAGGGCTGTAGCTAAAAGTATTTCGTGTACGTCATTATTTTGAGCCACGTGTGAGGAATTGCTTGGTTTTGATTGTTCACTCCACGACCTCGTGTCTACGGTATAGTTACTGGGGCCGTTCTTTGGCGTCATTCCGTGCGGCAGCGTCCTGTTACAGTTTCCTTTTAAAAAAGCCGCATGCAGTAATGTGTTATGAGACTCGTTGCATTCGCGGCATCTCTTGTTTGATGTTTTCTCTGGTTTGTCGCCGTGACTGAAGAGGCAGTTTGCACAGAATTTTAACTTCGCAATTCATTGCCGTTTTTGTGACGGCGTTTGTTCTAGGAATTTTTTGCAGTAGTAAATTCCATGTTCATTGCTTGTACAAATTGGGCAATTATACTTGTAATTTTGCCCGGGCCTTGATGTAGCCTTGTTGCTGGAGTAGTAATTGTAGTTTTTTACTACTCTTTCTTGTTTAGTAGAACCTGATGGCGCCGATTTTGATTGATTGTACTCTTGTTTCTTGCGCGCTGACTCCATGGTGGTAAACTTGTTCTCCATGAAATACAAAAACTCGCTGAGACAGGGTAGTTCTCTTGGTTGCTTCAGAGAGTCCAGATAATCGGCGTGAGTTTCTGAGTCGAGTTTCTGCACTAAAATATGTACCAGAATTGGGTCCCATGTTTCAATATTAACTCCCAGGTTTTTTATTGCATTTAGACATTCTGTGGTGACGTCATGGATGCGTTTGATGTTGTGCGATGATGGATGCTGCATGGTTTGAAGATTCATCAAAGTACTCATATGGGTAGAGAAAATCAATTTCTTGTTATTGTACCGGTGGTTTAGAATTTCCCACGCGGTAAGATAATTCTGAGCTGATCTGAAGATGTTGGATCAAACGCTCTGCTTCTCCTTTAAGCTTGCTTTTAAGGAACTGTAATTTCTGGGCGTTTGATATCGACGGATTGACGTGGATAGCTTCACAAAATAAATCCTTGAATGACACCCATTGTTGGTAATTGCCGTTGAAAACAGGGATGTCGAGTTTAGGGGTTGATTTTTCCCGATGAGAGACTGACCATAACTTGCTATTTATGGCTTTTTTCATGTCAAAGTATTTCTGTTCATATTCTGTGAAACGGTCCTCGTATATCTTGTCTGAACCGTTCAACTCACTATCGATTGACCAATGATTGGAGTCGATAGCTGTCCATCGCTCGTGCAGTGTTTTCAAGGTGTCCTCGAATTCCCATTTTTCTTTCATGATTTCTATGTTTATGCTGGAGACTGTTCTTGCAAAGGCCTTGAAATTGCTGAGTTGCTTTTTCAACATCTCGTCCAGCTTGCTGTTACTCCCAACACTAATCTTGCTCGCACTTGTCTTGCTCGCAATGGTTGATGTTTGTTGATCTTAATTTGTGCTGGTAGTGGCTTTTAACTGCTCATCCTTGTCGATGTTGTCGTTAGTTACTTCTTGATACACTCGTTGTTGGCAGCAAACTTTTTCGATGTACTCCCTGGTCTCTAGGTACGTTCGCCTTGTTTTTTCGAAGTACTTGCCTACTAGGTTGTCATGGTCCTGTGGCAAAACTGGTAGAAGCTTGTTGTAATTTTCACTATACTCCTTCCAATATAATTCTAGAGCTTCCAGGCGTCTTTTAATGCTTTCTTGGGTCTGGCGATCCCTTGGTTCTTTCTTGAAGTTGACCAAAATTTTTTCGATGCCTCGTTCAAGCGTGATTTGATTTTGGATTATGTTTTCCATGTCATTGTTTTCTTGATGCATGTTTGTCTTGCTGATCACTTGTTTGATACTTGGGTTACGAACTTGTTGCTTTCGTATTTAATGAATTCCAGATTGCACTAGTATTCTGGATTCTGACTTGATAATTGGTAGGTACCTGCTTTTAACTTGATATCTTGATTATTGATAGTATTCTTGCTGATTTCAATGGACTCGAACTGTCTTCATACAAAGAATCCACCGTAGTAGTAGTAGTTGACTCCTTGGTAAGTCTCGCCTTGCTGCTGGCTCTTGATAGTCTGACGTCGGTATGGCTTCCGTGTTCCAAAACTCACAAATGTCGCCAAACTTATGCTCGAAGGACCATAAAGATGTAGGATCTCTTGGTAGACACTACTGCTTTTGTTGATATATTGATGATGATTGTTTAGTAAAACGGCCGATTTACGTAAATTGATTTAATTGCGCTAATGCACACGAGCGCACTCCACCTTGTTGTATCGTGACACTGACTTGTTAGGTAAATTGGCAGAGTGTGCACATTGTGCGATTGCTAAATCGTACACCTCGATTGTTTTATGTTTTTGTTAATAATAATGGTTTTCATTAGTTGTTAGTTCCTTTTTTTACTATGCAAATATATTAAAGTAAATGTATTAAAATAACAAGTGTATTTAATGCAGTCACCTCGTCTGTTAGACTGAATGGCTCAAATGTAGTCTAGATGACGTCAACAATTTATGCACTATTCATAAAATGCGATTTTATGCAGCCTAAATCCAGCAAAAAGAAGAACTTTTCGAGCATGAGAAGTGAAAATGATATTTCTCATTATTGACATCCAAACGATGCTGCGGCGTGGCGTAACAATCAGGGTGATAATAGTCCGTGTTGGACTTCACACATTTATAGTTCCTCAACAAATGTAGAATATAAGCCTAAAATTGAAAGAATTTTAAAGAAAATTCAGTTTTTAGTTTTTGGTAAACTATAACTAAAAACATTATCACGTTATTAAACATTATCACAATATTAACATATTAAGCCCTTAGTTATCACCGGCGTTCGCCAACGCCACTTTTACGTTATAGGCGTTATGAAACATTATCACAATATTAACATATTAAACATTATCACCAACTTTTAAGGTCAAGGGAAGTTAAAAATTTCTCCTGTACAAAATACTGTAAAAAATATATTTTGGAGGCGTCTAATTCCTTTGATTACTAATATTTTTTTAAACAAAAAATACAGTGTTTATTTAACAACAAGCTTTCATAAATAACGATACTCCATTTTATGGGGAAGGAAATTTTATTCATATCGCGCCCCCTAAGCTCTATGGGTGTGGCTTTGGATCAACATGATATTTATTCTGGGAAAATTTTAAGACTGTAACTTTAACCGTTACCTGTAAAACCTTTGTGACAGACGACGGACAGACGGACGGACCCGTGAGTGACATTAACAGGGCTCGTTCAGGATTTGAGGCTGTCGTTACTTGGTTTTGAAGCATTGAAACTTCCACCGGTTACAATACGGTCCTATTGAAACTGCTATAGTGGAATAGTGCCCCTTGAAACTAGGATGAGCAGCGAAGTTGTGTGTTCACTCATTATCTGCAGCCACTCCGTACAAGGCCGGGTCTGCAGGGACCGTGTGTGCCCCCTCCCCCCTCCCAGCTTAGAACAACTTGTTCACGAGATAAACTACGAGTAACTTGTAGTTGAACTTAGAGTTGAAACAAAAAATCTGCTTCCGACTATGTTATAATGTGCCTTGGATATGGAGTGGACAAACGTAATGGGAAAATTAAAAATAATTAAACCAGGGTCACGAGGAAATCTGATGAATATTCAACAACATAACATTTTAAGATAAAGATAAATTGATTGGTGTTTCCAAGCAGCAAGAAGCAAGCTTTATATCATATTAAATTGTGTGATGTAATTCATTGATGTTTTTTTTTATATGTTTTGCGGCCCTCATGATATTGTTATAGATTATTTACAATATATTTGTACAAGGTAGTAAAGTCTAGGGGATTCTTTAGAAGAAGGCAGCAGTTGTTTTCTTCGGGTTCTTGAAGTCCTTTTAGTTTCCAGTATCCTTGCATTCATTTGCTGACTAATGTTCTGCTTAGTTTTCCTGAGAGCTGTCAGCTGTCATCTTTTTCAAGAGGATATTTCTTCATGAATTGAAACGTATTTATTATTATCTCCCAGAAGCAAGACTCTTATCAAATATTGGTTGCCTTCGTCTTTTGTCTTCACTGTGTATTAAAAATTTGTCCGTCTCTAGTCGCTATGCCAAAATTCTATAGCTGCTCTTAACTCGAACATCTGCATGCCGCGTGCGCGTGTAATTTGTTTGTGGCCTGAGCTAGGATAACAGTTGCATTGGCGACTACCTGCTATTTGTCGTTCTTCATTGTATTGATGTCTTTTAAGATTTAACATAGATAACACCACTCAATATTTTTCAAAACATAGAATGTTTTATCCCCTTGTACAACCCTTTGATTAAGAAGATTTGAAAGCAATAAGCACATCACCATTTTTGTTTTGGAAATTTGAGATTTAAAGTAGCTCTACTCCGTCCACACGGTATTTATCAAACTGCTAACTCTAGCTCTGAATTGAACCTTATTTAAATCACTAAGCAAGGTTATATTGCAAAGTTGAGTACCCTTTATCACTCAATCGCCAATCACTTTCATAATAATATATAATGATTGCAGCTGTAATGTTTATATACATAGTCAGGTCATAAGTTCTGTCACATGTGCAATATGAAATAATTTAGACATGTTTATTATTTATGTAAACATTTATATAGCAAAATAAACTTAATAAAACATCGATTCTTATGGTAATAAAGTTTATTCAAAATGACCCCCGCGATTTTGAATACAGGCCTTTATTCTGCGCGGCCAGTCGTCTATCGCAGCACGAACGAGGTCCATGTCAATATCGGCGGCTGCCTTAATCAAGGATGCCTTGAGTGACTCCAAATCAGGATGAGGCTTTGAGCAGGCCTTTTCCTCCAAGTGTTGCCATATCTTGTAATCTAACAGACTCAAATCTGGACTGGAGGAGGGCCAGTCTTCGTGCCGGATGAAGTCGATTTCGCGCGCCGCCAGCCAGTCTTGTGTGCTTTTCGCTCTATGAGCTGGCGCAGAAACTTGTTGGAATACCCAGTGCCTGTTATTAAACATGGTATGAGAAACAGGTTCCACAAGGTTCTTGAGGACTGTATTTTGATACACAACTGCATTAGTTTTTACGCCTTTCTCACAAAAATGTACCTCAGTTAAGCCCCAATAAGAGACTCCCAACCAAACCATGAGCGAGGATGGAAAATGACCTCGTTGGACACGCGGAATACGGTTGCTCGCTTCTTCACTGCTGTGTGCGTACACCTTATCATTTTGTTTGTTGTAGCTCTCTTCCACGGTGAAAATTTTTTCATCCGAAAAAAGAATTTCCCGATGCTTTTTTCCTGCGTACCGCTTCAACAAAGCGCGGCATCTCTTCAGTCTCAGGTCTATTAAACGAGCGTCCAAACGATGTCCTGTTTTTCTTCGATATGCCCTAAGCCCTAAGTCTTCATTTAACACCCTTTTCACCGTGGTCCTGCTTAACCCCATCTGAAGGGCCAACAGTTTCTGCTTACGTATGGGATTTCTTTGAATTCGCGCCTTCACAGCTTTTATCACTGCTGGAGTCCTAACAGAGCGAGGGCGACCACTTCTTGACCTGTCATCTACACTAGAGTCTTCATTGTATCGTTTTATGTTATGTTAATCTTTTGGTTATATTCAAATTTTTCAGTAAGTCGAAAATCTGAATTGGCGCGTAACCGCAACGATGCAACGCAATAACTGCGACACGGTCTTCTTTAAGTGTCCACTCCATATTTAAAAATGAGGAAAATTCTAAAAAGTACCCATTTTTATTTTCATGAAAAATTCGAAATTCGAATTCAATAAACTTTTTTGTGGCCAGCGTTCTAAATTCAAAAGTTTTTATTGTGTGACAGAACTAATGACCTGACTGTGTATATGTGGACCCTTGAGACTGAAATTGAATAACACGACATTATACATATTTTTTTCAGAAGACCTGGCACTGTTCTTTTTTATTCTTTACTCTACCTCTGGAGATCACGGAGTTTCTAGATTGTATTAGTAGATATAACAAATAGAAATAATAATCCTGTTGTAGATAAGTCGTTAGAATATGACATGACGGCGGCGCTTCGTCGATAAGCCCTGTAGCGTCCGCTACAGGCCAATATCGTTATTTTGACGATTTTCTTGTCTCCCTCTAGTGAAAGTAATACTACCCATCTTGCCAAGCCTGTATTTCTAGTGGCTAAATGATATGTTAATTTAGTAATGAAACGGTCTCACCCGAATCTGCGCCAAAGATTTCATGATCTTCCTCTCGAAAGATGCCGCCCGCGCCCCCGCACTCCTCTTATAACACTTTGCAACTTTACACATAGCACAAAATAAGAAACACAATCACCAGCACATAACTAACTTGTTTTGAAGTAAAAGCACAGAATACCTTATAGTGTAAAACGTAAATTCAAGAATCACTTCACATCAGCAAACTAACAGTCATGATGGGCCATTCTGGGAGAAAAAAGGGTCTATTGTCCTAAGGAGAACCCGGAACACGTCCTCTTGTCTCCCCATTCGATATGACAGTCTCATTGATGGGTTTGATTCAATTTAAAGTTTATTTTCTTCTTTTTAAAGAATTTATATAAAACCTTTTTCATATATTTTTTCTTTTAATTTATTTTCTTTTTTTAATATTATATCGCTTTGTCATTGTATTTAAATGTTTCTGAGCAGGTTTATTTCATTTAAAGTGTCATTGTTGACTGTTCGTTTTCTCGTCAATTTAGACAGTCTAGTATTTCAATCAAGAGACCCTCTAGTTATTTGAATATCAAAACTTTAGTATTAGGAACCTATTAAGAACAATTGATAGAGATATCACATAATGACATCGGGTGATAATTAAGAAAATGGATATTCCGTGCCACCACAATGCTTTGAGGGGTTAGGGAAACTCTGAAGACATCACTTTAAAAAGAATCTAATCGAAGACCAGAATATACTTGTCAAGACGAATCAAATGAGCTCAAACTCGATAGGGTTTCGTTATTTAATCACAGAGTTACCATAGCCACCTTCCAGCTCCATCATCACATCAGCTCAATGTTATCAAAATATTGTATACAATATTTTGGCAATACATTGCCATCCGATTTTCATATGCATGCAATATTTCAGCTCAATCGGAAGTGAGTCAAATTTGAACCGAACATACAACATACAGACAACATGCAAGTTAAATAACTCCATCTGTATGTGAATGTGAAAAAAATAATTTGTTGGAGTTAGATAATAAAATAAAAGAAAAAGTTTTAAAACTAAAAAGTGACATGTCAAAGGCCACGCCACGAGAATTTCTAATGTTGTTTTCTTCATAATTTTGAAAAACTAAGTTAAAAGTTTTTTTAAGCATAAAGACAAAATATTAAATATTATGATAAAAACTTCCCGAAAATACTGATCCTAAAATTATGAAAAAATACTTTACATAAATATTATTAATAGGATAATTTTGGAAAAATATTTGGTTTAAATAGTCGGGACAATTAAGGACAATCCAGTTTTTTTTTGTTCGATGGTCCCTTCGTGCGCGAATCTGCACTTGGACGGTTTTTACGCAAAAATTTAGTTTGCTCTAGTTTGCAAAAGCCCCAGAAAGATATATCGATAATGATTTATTTAAGCCATATTTCTTGTTATTTGGTGAATATCTGTCAGAATGATAGTGATACATATGTTCAATTACTATTAATATGACTGAATATACACAAAGTATTGCGTTTCTTTATCCCGTGGTTCCTTTATATGCAAGGGCAGAATATCAATATATCTAAAAGAGAAATGGCTGATACAAGGTGCGTCCGACGGCCGGTTATACGGTCAATTCAACGATTATTTTGGGAAGCTGAGCTATAGAAAATATCGGCTTTTGTGTCACGTTTAGTGCTTTAATTTCAAAGCTACTGTTTGTTTTATTCGATCAATAAATACTTATGTCCCGTGTCACCCTACAGCACACTACAGTTAGTTACTTAGTTACAGTACATTAAACGACAGCTAATGCCAATCATCTCAAATGACACGAGAATAAAAAATAACCGAAATAATACATATTTCGGTTAATATGTATATTGTCTAATCTAAAGGTATATTGTTAGCAAGAAAAATAATCTTCATTCCAACTGATAAGGTGCCTAATATCTCTTTGTAAATTGAAATTAATATTGTTCCCTGCAGCTATTTATATAGTAAGTTTTCTGTGCATACTTGAAGATAATAACAGTTTATCAAAGTAATGAATAATGAACTGTTGCTGTACAATGAAAGTTGAAAGCTTTTAATGCCGCGGGCAATGTTGAACTTTACAAAGAGTGTAGATAGGAGTAAACATAGTTTTGCTTTCACAATTTTACTAAAATATCTCAAATATGCACAAGATCGGTGGGAATATTGAATGAAGCTCTCCTCAGCGCGAATGACGAGGAACAAATTGATGTGGTCGAGAGCGTCGCCAGCAAAACTCTTCAAATCCAATAAGGCAGGGTACCTACTTGCTCGCACGAGCCATCAACCTCGACAGTCGCTGACTTCCACTCTCTGTGGCAGCCTTCCACCGCTCTGGGAGCGACGGAGACAGAAGAGCTTTATAGTGTTTGGGGATTATCGATCTGCTGATGAATCACTGAGAATCTCGATGCTCTTAGATTAGAGACGACTCTAAGCGCCACTCATTGCAGCCCTCGATGCATTTAAATCAAATCGAATCGGAGCGGGGGCGGGCGGAGGGCGGGCGGGCTAGCTCAACGCAGATTACACAAGTTTACTCAACAAAGTAGAATAAGGCACAGGGTTTATTGGCGTCTGGCGTTGAATGGTGAATTTGCGGAGAATCGCCGAGAAAAACCACTTTGTCGCAGATTATTATATCCCGAAAAAAAGTGGTGAAATATCCAGCGGGATTAAAAAATTGCATTTATGAAGTCGCTGTTAGGAACCGACTTAAATCTATGTCGACTTTAAAAAGCGGAAACTTTTAAATGCAGTTATTTAACTTTTTAAAAGACTAGAAAAGGTCCACCGAGCGATAATACAGTGGAATGGAGAGTCGGAAGCGCCCGCCTGCCCTGGCTATGCCCGCCACGAAACCCAGCTTAAGAAATAAATCCCATTTCCTTCCTTTTTCTTTAGAAAACTGTAACCGTCTTTGGTATGTGTAGGAATTTCGTTTTCACTTTCTCTCGAGTCCAAGGTAACGTTTTAAATCAGTTATCTTGCTACTCGAGACTTTTATATAGGATCTTTTGATATTTATTTTGTGCACAAACTAGTTTCAGTGTTATTCATTTATGCCTTGAACGGTTGAGCTTGAATGTGCATTAGTCTCTGTGTATACAAACATGTTTTGTTAATTATATCTTGTTGATAGTTGCTTTATTGATGCCGACATATTTGAATATTTGACGTGATAGACGGGCTATTCCTCACACCGTTACGTTAAAATAGTACAGAAGTCGGTTTCAATATTGCGATTATGTATATTTCGAGTTTCATGAAGGCACACTTGTAGGTATACTTTTAAAAAAAATAGGTTTTGGTATATATATTCTTGATATATATTCCAAAACCTTTTTTTTATATTCGGCCACTGTTCACACTTTGCAATGGGGTCAGTCAGGATGTTAGGAAAAAGGGGGTGATCTTTCTTACTTCGTGTTAGGTTGAATTCCCATTACAATTTTTATTAGCATGCTGCCAAAAAATCCATTGGAAGAGCACATATCGCTGTGCCTATCGAGCCTCATGATAGAGACGACCTCTAAATTACAAATATCAGAATCAACCCAGAACTACCCAAACTTATTCAAAGGGGTACGTTTAGGTATAAGATATGATAAGATAAATTTATGTATGTTTCCTAAATATTATTTTTGGTGGACCTGTATAGAAGTATCAACATAGCTATAGTCTTGCAAATAAGAGTTGAAGATATAAAGTTAATTCTCCTATTCAGGTGAGTTGAATGAAAAAGGTCTCGATTTTGGTAACAAAACAGCGATTCGGTGACTGTGGCGGTTAATATTAGTTAATTTATTTTTATATACATTCTTACGAACTTTATTGTGGATATAAGGGGTCTTAAAAGTAACTACAACGCACGCGATAAGTATACAATCTTGTGACGCTTCGCATAATTATGTTATTGTGTTGAAGATAATAATAGTTTGATTCCGTAAGAGGTATTGGCGCAAATCAATATTATCTCCTTAAATAAAATTTATTTTTGGGCTCTTTCCCAAGGTAC
Source organism: Argyresthia goedartella (assembly GCA_949825045.1). Taxonomy (NCBI): domain Eukaryota; kingdom Metazoa; phylum Arthropoda; class Insecta; order Lepidoptera; family Argyresthiidae; genus Argyresthia; species Argyresthia goedartella. The sequence continues at coordinate 14,843,704 of OX463815.1, forward strand.
GTAAGTAAGATAGTAAGGTAACTTAATATTGACACTACATTTATATGTTAACGAATTACGCCAGTGCCAGTGGATTCTAGTTGGCTACCCAGGCCAAACGAGGCCTTGCTGGGTGTCCATCAAACTCTAGCTCTAGCGCGGGTGCTAACAGTATCAGCTGGACCACTATTTATCTTCCCCTCCGCGCTCCATTAAGTTTCTCAGTGGCGGATTTAGACATTTGCCGCCCGCTCTCAACTTTCACAATCATATTAATTTCTAAATATGTTTTTATCAAAGCCTCACGACTTGTTCACTATCGTCCAACGGCGACGAAACATTGAAATATATGGATGGGGTCTTACTACAAAAAATAAATCCTGTTAAACCCTTTTTGAAGACAAAAATGTATGAGATTAGACGTTTGTTTGAGGTTTAAAGTGCCAAAAATACACGTCCCCTTAATTAAACGACCAAAGCGCATGTTGAAGTAGACATTGTGGCTCTCGTACTCTAAAACTATTTATTTTACAAAAAAGAAGTTGAGACAATATTTATAGGATTTTTTCTCTTGTTTATATTATTGATTTTATAATGTTATAAGACTGTTTTATCGCAAAATGAGCCGGAGAGGTGTTATTGTCACACACCTACCCAATTGTAGTGCTATTTTGCCAATACGTGGCGGCACGAGCGGCAAAGATATGAGATGGGGGAGTATTAATTCGGAAAGAGCATATCAAAATCTATAATATCACCAATTTTTAAAACTCTAGGAAAACTTTCCAGGCCAATCTTCCAAATGCCTGGGCTACAGACAACAGTTTTACGGGACTTAAATTTACTACAATAGACTAACTTGGTCATCGTTAGTCGTGTAACGTGTTAAGACAAAGGTAAGTTAAGTGGGGCGGTGCAAGCATGCAGGTGGGGGGGTCATACAGTCAAGGTCTAGTCAGGATCGGCTCCAATTAGTCTCAAGCTGTAAGCCCACACACTTCCTTTTTCAGGTAGCCACGTCGAGTAAAAAGTGCGATGAGAAGTACTAAGAAGGGCGGCGTAAGCCGACAGCGACCAGCCGTTAGGAACCGTTAGCGTAAGCCTCCCCGGAAATTTCACATGGCTAACAGGACATATCCCACCTCCGACTGCATTCCGACTTCATGTCCCAATCGAGCAAAGATTAACCTACTGGTTTTGGTACTTTTGGTATAGGGGATAGGGAAAATAAAATTTAGGTGGATAAATAATTATTATTATGTCGAATTGTTTGTGTGGACCACCATTTGCCGCCCCTCTAGACTCCAGATTAGTTAGCCTATTGGTAAATCCAGCCCTAACTTATCTCGACTATCTGACTAAAGGCTGCGCTATTATTTTCTTTGCTCCCATTAGTTAAACTTGAGTGGGAGGCGAAAAACTATGTGGCGTATATACTGAAAAGCGTATAAACGCTTCATCATAGCTGGATAGATTTTTTCGATTTGACCAATATCTTATCTTAAAGGTATTGTAACATCCCCCCTTACTAATATCGTCCACTGAACTTTTAAATGCAGTCTCTTATTAATTGTAATGGCCAAAAAATAAAATAGATCGTCTAGTAAATTAGAACTCCTACTACTTGTGAAACCAGTAACCCTAATTCTAGAGGTATGAGTAAGAAGTGCTGTCAACTTTGACAATAGATTTTAAACAAGGAATGTTTTAAATTGAATATTTAGTAATTTTAAATTTCAATAAAAGATATATACTTAAATATGTCCCCACTAACAAGAATGATACAGATTAATATCCATTAAATGATTAATAACCTTATAAAGCAGATTCATATAATAAAATGTCATAGTATATTTTGAGTATTGACTAAAATGAAATAAAAATTATAAATATTAAAATAATAAAAGGAAAATTTGATATTCATAAAATTTTGGGGAAGAAACCCCTACCACTTGATTCGGTCTTCTACCCGGATAATTCTATGAAACCAATTAATTTGTAGTTCTGATACTCGTTTATAAAAAGAGTAGCGTATAAGTATTCTGAATTGGATTTAGTCATAGATTCACCGGATTGGGATGGGGTATGACCGATCAGGATGGGATTATAGTTTGTGAATGACATTCAACTGTCTCATCAGTCAATATCTGATATTTATGTAGTAAGATTATATTAAATATTCTTCCACATATAGAAACCTATAAACATACACAATGAAGTTTCACTGGTTGTTTATGTTACACGTTATGTGTTTCAATAAAGACTTATTTGTCTTTTAGTAATGCACAATAGCATAGCATGAAGTATAAAATATTTCTGCACATCCATAGAAGTGCGTAAGTAGCATGATTCATTTTAAGATTAATGAATTGACCTTCAATCTACCATCAGCAGATCCAAACATGATATTGTTACTTCGTAAAGTGCGAAGATATAAGTATATGTATCCGTATAGTAATATAAATATGCACATCTGAATAGAGCATAACTGTGAATTTCCGTACTTCTATTGCTTCATTCTGGCGTTATGTGAACATTGGCGGTGGCTTTGCGACGTGATCAAAGTTAATTAATTAATAACTATTGTAATAATAAAATTAACCAAGACCGCCTTCCATGATTGCAATACAAGGTCTAGGGAAATTGAACGTTTATCATCATTCAGTTAAGACGAGAATTGCAGGTTTGTTTATTTAAACTCTGAATTCTCGGCATCGAGTCGAACATATCAAATTGAAAACGTTGTTGCAGAAATTAGTCAACTCAGTAACTACTTTCAATAAGTTTATGGTCTCATTGACTCCAAATACTACAATGTAGTGCTTTATTAATATTTCAAACTTCATTCCACGTCGCTGGAATAACCACAAATTGAATATTAATTCAAACTCTCAATTTCATTCAACATAAATATGAATAATGTGACAGTTGACTGACTTTATCTAGGATTCAGGTAAAAATAGAGTATATAAGGACAGATATTACTTAATACGAGAAGTAAATAAATTCCTTTAAATAACAGACATTAACAGGGAGAGGGATAGGAGTAAATAAATAAGGAATAAAATGTTAGTAAAACATAATTATACCCTATTGAGAACCCCATAATATTCTATTATTTTATTACCTAGTTATTTATATATAAATATATATATATTTAAACCGAATATCCCACGTTATATTATAGGTAGGTACTCCCGGAAACATGGTTTAAAAACAATAAAAATATATCTTCCTTTCCACACATAAGTAAGTATGGGTACTTATTCTACATAGGTAATTAACTTAGAAACTTCAATCTAACGTTCTATCTAACCATGTACCTATAGATAGGTACCTATATCCATTGAGCTAGTAGTTCAAAGCCTATAACTGCTCAATCAACAACACGTGATATCTATCGAGGTATTGTTAATTCCATAATCATATTTAATACCTACATTCATTTCGTCATACCCCTATGACGTCATATGCCAATGTCAATTCGTGTCCTACCAAACATATATTTAGGTACCTACTTGCTAACGAAAGTATTTCACAAAGATAGGTATTTAATTAAACGAATTTCCTATTAAACTTCCTAATTAAAACATCGCATTACTTCCCCTCATAAAGAATACACAAACTATACATACATTGCGTTTATACATAGGCACATACTCTGATCCTATTGTGCTCGGCCGGGAATCGAACTCGTGATCACTCGTATTGTAGGCAGAATCACAACCACATCACCTTATTCTTTTAACTAAGGTAGGTACCTAAGTATCTTATAAGAATTCTTCGAATCATTATCTATCTTTTGGTTTCCCAGATACATAATAATACTTTGGACACTATCCACACCCATTGCTCCAGCCCCAAACCAGGACTCCCCGCATCCTGGGCACCAGACAACACGTAAATATATAGACAAATATTAAACCCAGATAGACAAACAACCATGACCAGAGTACAAACATCCGCACTCACCGGACAACCACTTGTCCCCACCGGGACTCGAACCCTGGCTTCGTAGGTAGGGTTTCTGCCGACCCATAGGTATATATCCGTAGCGCCACACGTTGTGAGCGGTCACCTTGAATGCGCAGTAGTCACCTTTCAATATCTGTACATACGCGCAGTAATTCCCGCCAAAACGTCGCCCAACGTACTCTATTCTTGGCGCGGCTTGTATATAATTAACATTATAAAATATGTTAGTACCTAGCTAGGTACTGCTATTGAAATAACCTGTTGATCCTCTGACTTTCCGTTTGTGATAATTATAGGTAACTAGTGGATTCAACAGTTTTGAAATAATATGAATAAACCCTACGAGTTAACCGAACGATTCTATGAATAGTAAATTCAACGATATAACCAGCTAACCATTAATTTAATGTCAGACGGAATTTAACCCTCACGCATTTTTATTGGAATATTTCTCCAATTGGAAAGATTCTAATACCAACGATTGCGAGTATCTTATTTAGATGATTTGGCCAAAGTAGTGGGTGATCGTCTATGGGTAGGATTGCAGACGTTGTGATAGTAATAACCTAAAGTTCTTTTTAGAGTGGTTTTGGTTAAACAGTATCGTCATGAGGTTCCCCAGCCAGTGATGAATATAAGTGACATAAACATATTGATAATTATCGAGTCCGTGCTTATTAGAATAAATTCCAAGTAAATAAGCATTTTTAAAAGGCATTTCGATTTCATGTGTTTATAAAGGAGGGTTTGTGCTAGAGCTCACGTCCAGAAGGGACACGGGCCCTAAGGTCGGTCCCTTTAACCCCGCCTGACGCCAGTGGAGGTCAACCAAGTTCTACGGACCCAAGACAGACGAAGTTTGATTTAGCTAAGCAAAATAAGCTTAAATCTCATAAAACAATGCTTACAACCACTCAAAATTGTAAACACCATTTATAAGTAAACATAGGGTTAACTATGTGTTCATTAGTATGCTTTTGGCGTTATCTTTCACCTGGTTTTGGGGCCATCCTCCCCCCACTCATTCCCATACACAATCTACGTGACTGCATTATTTTAAGACAGCTGAAGATCTGGAATTAGCCAACTGAATACACCAGCACCTAGAGACCGCCTGAATCTACTCAAATCCCTCTCGAGTTAGTTTACCTGCCAATCAACTACATATTGACTATTTGGGTTATATTTTTTTATATGATTTGATATTGTGATATCTCCCATCCATCAGTCCAACATGTTTGTTGATCGGTTACGGGATATTTTTATTTGCACCTACCCGTCTCTTAAGTTTTATTCCGTAACCATGTTGTCGTTCAACCAGATATTTTATATACAAATTAGTCAAGAAAAGAAAGATCAAAACAGCCACAATCAAAAAAAAATATTTAGTTTGTTAGATAGTTTTATAAGTATTTAGGTATTTCAAGAGTGAGAAGGAAATAACGTTATTATTTGTAATCATACGAATTTCAGATACTTGTTTGTTACATAAACCTAAATAATCGTGTTTGTCTCCCTAACTACATAACCTCGACAACCTAGGTTTAGCCGCAACTAAACTCCTGTCTAGCCTAGTCTAAAATCCTAGTGTTATACCACGTCCATCATCGACACCACTCGAAAATGGTTGAGTTTGATTTGAATGTGTTTGTATGTTTAATGACTGTGTGTGTGGGAATTTCAAAACTCGCTACACGAAAGGAATGAGGAGAGGATTAGCCCGCGAATATCCTAAGAGCCAATCCAGGAACCCTATGGTGAAGGAAAAAGGAAATTAGGGTCGCTCCAAGCCCAGACTCAGACTCAGATAAATTACCTACAAGTTCTTATCTAACGACCCAAGGATAGTGTTGGAATTTGGGGTAGGTTGATTTAAAGAATAGGAACCGAGGTATATCTCGGCGCTTCAGACACTCACGAAAATCCACTGCAACACGCAATTACAACTCTCCCAGCTCAAGACGCGTAAAACGGCGAATCGAACTGTATAGAATTCCCGAAAGAAGTGTGTCACAGTAGTTTGACGCGGAGACTGAATGGCTCCCCCTCTGAGTCTTAACTCACACTTCACTCGACGACCAGCAACAAAAAGCCCCCTCTCATCTCGACCCATCCCTTTTATATTTTCTCTTCCCACCAAAACGTCCTACCCCAGGCATGCTCGCCAAAAGACCATCTCAAACTCTGCGAGTCATTCTCATTGGTTCGTTTCGTTTCCTTTCGAAACTCAGTGCTCTGATTGGTTACTGGTCTACACCGTATACACACTTTATATTTTAGATCACACAGTTCAACTAGAAATAGACTCTATAACATCATACAATAATCTAAATGAAATAATACTCATTTTTTTTCTATATAAAACATCTTATTGCAGTTATAGTGAATAAAGTTCTAATTTGAGTTAAACCATCTGGAATTTAAAGGCGATCGACCGCCATCTGTACCTCCATCATTGAACCAACTACGCACCTGTTTGACCCACCATACTATATCGTAACTAAACACCCTTACGTATGAGTTTCGATTGAATGAGCCATGGCAAATGCAACACTTCAAAACAACATCACAAATGTGTAAAATGGTCATAATTCGACATCCACTGAAAGCAACGGTGAAGTTAAACCATATTCATTTTAAATTTATGATTCACAACCCATTTCATAGCTCTTAAAGTTTATCCACATTTTGGAGATTTAAAAAAAAATATATATTTCTACCTACTGAGAAATAAACCAAATGTTTGTTTCGTCACACCATCCATTCAAAGATGTCGCTTTTTTATTTCATAATTAATCTGGTGCATTCCACGTATAGATTTCTAGACTAGATAAATAATGACGATTATAGAAGTAATAGGCAATTACTGTGACGACATATTCAGTAGTTTAAACAAGGTAGAAAACATTTACAAAGATGCATGATAAGCAATTAACTTCTAGGACTTAAATTTAATTAGCATAACCCGACACTCCCGAATAGCTATTCAGAAAGGACCCACAAATTAATAACCCAAAACCAAAAGTAAAATAGAAAAAGAATAGTTGACAACGGAGAATCGAACCTCGAACCTTAATATTTCAAGTCTGGTAACAACGCGATGAGCCACTTGAGCTTATATGAAGCCTTGTGAAATTTGCGATGCCTTCGATAACCACTAATCTCCATAGTTATGTTTATACCAAATTTATCTTGCCGCTTAATTGAGCATTGGTCAACACCAATCTTACATCACCGTTATTTGTTTGGTTTAAGAATATTTGGCTTCTCTTTTTGCAGTTCATAGTTGAATCATTAAATCACGTTGCCCAAACCTGCCAACGCCTGCCAACTTTTTATAGCAAATAAAAAAATGTGTCTCAGATCTTTACATTTCCGTTACAGTATGTCAAGACAGAATTAAATACGTTAGATATATTTATACGTAGTACAACTTTGTCAACAAACTCCTCAAATCATACTGAAATTTTATATAATTGTCATTTTAATTAGTCTCTCTGCCATTACGTATGAAAACAAAAACGCAAAAAGCAAAAACGTGCGTAATCTGTAATAAGATGAGGCGTCATTAGTGTTCTATCATTACTTCAAAAATAGTTAACTATTTGTACTTGCGGCTTAACTTTTTTATATCGTTTTCGACTGTTTATGTTTATGTCAACTATACTAACGAACAACGTTTCAGTTTATAAAAAAGCGTCGAGCACTTTAAAATACTGTGATCTTTAAAAAGTAGCGTATGGCGTATGTTCCTCCGAGTAAATACGAATGAGATCAAAGTACTTTAGGACGGCTGTTAAGATGAGGATGTAAACAATCTGGATGCGGCGGCCCGCGACTGCCTCGCAAGGGTAAGTACTTGTTTATGAACAAACTTCATAGTAACTAATTACTAACCTGCTCGCGCAATTCATCCTCCTTACCAAACAACCCAGTTCAAAATCATCATAATTTAAAACTTGTTTGAACACAATCCGCTGCAGCTGCCGGATCCCATCCATCCCTTGGTAATAACCGTGAAAATGTCGGTATCATTAAATGTATTATTTTTACAATTAATTGCCGGTGAATGGCGGTCAAAATTTCTTGGAACAAATTGTGTTGATTTATTGCCCGTGCGCCACCCATGTCGCTCTGCACAGAAATAGAACGACACAGAAACGGCTATCCTCGTACATTATAAATATTTATGACGTGCGCTGACGTGCCGACCAAATTTCATATTTTTTTCATAAATACATCATAGGTACACTTACCTAGAATCTTTAGATAAGCTAAACAATCCTTGATGTATTTGATATTTCTAAGTCTAACACTTCGGACGTACTTCGAACGGATCTTCTACTCGACAATAAAGATCGACAAGAAAGGTTGTAGTTAAAAATTGCTAGTATTTAATCGCACATCAAAAATACTGATTTGCACACCAAAAAAGGATCAACAAAAACATTTTTTATGTTTTAAATATTTAATGAGTACTTAAGTTTTAAGTATTTATGTTTTAAGTATTTTTTGTCATTCTTACATGTTGAACCTAACACGAATGATAAAGGGGGCTTCGCTTCGCTCACCCCCTTTACCCTTCACCTAAGCTACCGTAGTATACTGATTTGCACAGCAAATATAAGGGTATATTTGCTGTGCAAATCAGTATTTTTGATGTGCAGTTTAATATTTCCCATTTAAAAATGATTGTTTGATTGTTTGATTGTTTGTTGAGGACCTCTGTGGCGTTGCGGTTTGAGGCTCTGCTTCCCAAGCGAGACGTCCCGGTTTAGAATCCCAGCTGCGTCTTTAGAAAAGCCCGTGGGGAAACCATAAAACATCTTAATGTTTTATGGTTTCAAAATCCTGCCTTACGGGTTAGTAATTATATTACCTACGTAATTTTGTTTAACTTAAACAAACTTGATCTATTCAAAGCAAAAAATATGAATTAATAAAATCAGGAAACATATAAGCCTGACGGAATACAAAAATTCACTTCAGTTATTAGTTCATCGGTTAACGTTAGGTATAGTTAGATTCGACGCCTTGAGAATTTCACGACTATCTGTTTTTCCTAGGAAATATTTTAGAGGGTGTAATTTAAAGGATGGTTTTACGTAAGTAGGTACTAAGTAACGGGGAATCGCGCTTAGTACAGAGTATAGAGCAGACGTTTAGTAACGCCCGGGTTTTTCTAGCTGTTATTAATTTCCAAAAAAGCCTGTGTGACGCCGCAGGCACTGTACCCCACTGGCAATTTAGGTGATAAATTTATCAATATGAGCCAGAACAACGCCTGCGTGGCGCTGTAACGCTCTAGCTTTTTAGGCGGTGCTGTATTCTAAAACGCCCGTGGGGCAGAACGCGGCCAGCGTCGTAACCCTCGAGCTTTTCTGAAGGCGCATCCCGACTGGGGAGAGAGAAAAATAAATCCCCTGGTCTTCTATTTATGTGTGTGCCGTCACTGTTTCTGGTTCCCACGGCGCAAGGTATCCTAGTGTGGGGTCTGAAGCAATTTATGTGTTTTTGTCTATTGTTAAAAAATGTCCACGAATGGTTACTTCTAAGGAATTAATTATTCGGTTTATCTTTAATATGTTTATTGAAAAAATCTCAGTCACAGCAACAATGGAGAACAACTTACTACGTTTAGTCTTAAATGAAGCAAAATGACCTATTCAAAGAGATCGTGCAAATAAAAGGAAGTTAAGCATCGCATTAAGTTCTTTGAATCTGTCATCTTTGTGAACGTTCGCCCTACACTTTAATTTACCACAAGCCACAGACCTTGGCTTTCAAAGGAAATGGCGACTCGGAAAATTCCATTTCCCAAGATCCCCGAAGAGATTATTCACGAGTTAGTTATATAAACATATTATCTCAAGAAAAAGCTCAATACGCTCCTATATATGGCCAAAGAGTTTCTGAGAAAAGTATTTTAGACCTCTCTGCTGTTTTGCTTGTAAAGCACACACTCACATAACAACTTATGTTTACATATTAAGTAGGCAGTTACCCTTAATAACCCTATCGCTGCTTATCGAACAATCTTCTCGTTTGTTTGTATATTTTACGACCTCTTTCTGTATGCATTAGTAGGGAGGGACTGAGTGCTAGTAAGTAAACAAAGTAACGTGTGTAATAAGAAGTGGTCCCTGACAAAAGCGGTTACGGAGATACATCAAATATTAACAGTGGCACACGCTCAGTCCACCTGTGCTCCGCTTAATGTGATGTTCAGTTAGGCCCCCCTTTATCATCTGTTGGGTGGGTGGGTACCCAATATTAAGGGGCTTTATTTTATATGTGTATAAGCATAACGGAAACCCATAACCGTCTTATAAAATAAGTGGCAGTGTAATTGACCTCTGTGATGTCGCAACGAGGCTGTGCTTTTCAAACGAGAGGTCCCGAGGGTCGAAACCCGGATTGGAAGGAAGAAAAAAACATTAAATCTTGGATGTTTACATGTTTGTGAAATTGCTGCTTCTGATTCCCACAACACAGGGTATCCTAGTGTGGGGCCAGAAGCAATGTATTTGCCTGTATGTAAATGTTATAAATGTAATGTATAATCTTTCGAGTGCCTTGTTTGAATGATTCCTCTCGTTTATTTTACTAATATCTTGCTTGCAAATAAAACATGGATTTATGTGGCAAAATAGGAAAACGGTATTCCTGGAATGAAAAAAAAACGGTTTTTAATCTCAGCAAGATGCAAATTCTAAAAGACGAATACCTCACTTTATTACTTTACTCCTTACTATCAACTCTTTCATTAACAAGAAAAGTTCTCTTCTATTGAATAAGTTTGGAGATTATAATTAAGATAACACGAGGTTTACGGGAAGCCGGACGTTCGGAGGAGCCGACGGACCGCCGTCCTTCATAATCCTTTACAATTATGCCACAGAGCGGTAGTGCGGGTACTCCAGTATTTTAATTTGTTGGTCAAAAACAAAAACCGCAATCACATTTCATGTCCACGTAGTAGATAATCCTTGAGAGTTTGTGATCTTTTTCAGGCCTAATTAAAAATAAGCTTGATTGACGTGGCTTGGTAGTTAAAAGTTTAAAAATGATTACGCAGTCCCCAAATTTTGAGGAAAATTATTATATTTGATTGTTTTTTTTCGACACAGCCTTCTGCAGTGTCCATTACCATTTTTAAGATTTTTTCCATATTTATGAACAACCTATCTTTACGGGGTTTTTACTGGTAGCACTAAGTAATTCAGTCAGGAGAAAGTACTTTGCTTATGGTCCTACAACGACTTATTCTGTCTACCACCACACCATTTCGAACAGCAAGTCTCGGAGATAGTAATGGGACTACACGGCCAGGAAATTTGACGGGATCGGTCATAGCTGTATATATTGACCACATTATCATATACACTCTAATTAAAAACCTAAACTTCAGCCATCATGTATCCCACTTCCACAGAGCTTCATTTGCATATTTCTCTATGTTTAACTATCTACTTAGTACTTACATCAATATGTTGGCACGTTTGTGTATGTTTATAATAAAATATGAGCACATAGTGTGTGTAAAACCTAGTCAACATACAACGCCTTGAGGTACGCGTGCAGTATATTCATATTATGTGTGTACTGCATATGTATTTTAGTGTGTATGTTCTCAGTCTGTCTTCCCTTGTTGTTAACAGTTAGCTCTGTTCTGATGTTACATGTGGATGATGTTGTGGGCTCCACAATTATACATAATTTATACGGCAGAGGGCAACAAGAGCCCTCGGACAGGGCTACATATTTGTGCCGTTTGGGTTAGAAACCCTCGGTCCATGAGGGTATTCAAAGAACTTTCCTCGCACCTGGTCGACGCCTCTAACGACCGGAGGGCTGGAGCCTACCTTGGGCAAAGCCTTCTGGCCACCTTGCCTAGCGACGGCGGCTGCGATCTGGCTCAAATTGTCGACCTTTATTAATATTTTATTATTTTTTATTAATGCAAATATTCATTACTTTCCTAATTTTAAAGTAATGATTTAGTTCTGTTCTAATAATAAAGATTATAAGAATATTTCGTCTTAATTTATGTACCTTCCACAGTTTACTTATATTGTGTGTCTGTTTGTCATCCCAAATAAACAAAATAAAACAAAATGGAGTAGAGAGTGAATACAAATTTTGAAATGTTTACGAGTAATACATAATGTACGTACGAGTAACAATTTCAGTTGTGACAAAAACATGTCGTTTAATCCTTTTTGCTGTTCAACCGTCGTCAATATAATTTCAGTCAAAATGTTTTTGTTTTTGGGTAGATATCACTACATCGCTGGGGACCACCCGCCTTCCGGCTAATTTCCGTCCTAGTGGACATTTCCCTTTTATGTCCAACATTCCTTTGTTGAAGACCCAATGATAGGATCAACAGAATGATGCAAACCGCATAAAATCACTTGCTATAGTTTCCAAGATTATCTGACTGGAGGTCGTAGTGGGCAAATTAGGGATTTTGATCTGAATCGCAGGTTTACCAATGGAATTACCAAAATGGTCAAAGAAATAATAATCTTGAAAGGTTAATGCTTAGATATTTATAGAAATAAGTAACGCCATGCTTTTATTTATTCATATTAATTAAATTTATTTAGGTAAAACCCTACAGCTTTTAGTGTTGCATGCAAGTAACATATTTTTTTTTTGGGTGAAATAGTCATAATATACTACCGATCATCCGCCTTTGGTTCAGTGGGCGTCCCACCTCATCATCAAGGTAAATTATAATACAGGACGCTAATTCGATAGGGGCATAACAGAGTCAAGCAGAGTCACTTTAATACCCTATTCCAAAAACCAATCAACTTCTTTGGCATATTCTGAGACATGCCCAATCAATAATCCTACCCTTTGCTATTCATATCTTTCAAATATTACGAGTAAGTATGCATTTCTTGTACGAGGTTTACAACTTTGACAGTTCATAATTAATACAGTTTATGCTGCATAAAAGTACTCAATCTTTTATGCAGCATATCCTGTATTACCAAGGAAAAGATAAAGTGTTTTCAATGATAACAAATTAAAAAATACTGAATAAAATCACACGTTTTATTCGTATCAAAAATAGGCTGCACAATAAGTACACATTTTTTTAATGATATACAAAATAAGTGACGGACTATACATAGAGCTAAGTTGAGTTAATAATGAACTTGTACAGTTGATAAGGTCATGCATCTTTAACAACCTTTACCTACACTCTGCGGTGAGTGCGGTTATCACCCAAGGCACGACAGAGTCAAACACAAATAGCGAATTGTATTAAATAATTACGACAAGGAAGCAGCCTGTGATATGCTCATGTAATAACCCTTTTCAGTGTCGTCTGCCACTTTCTATTTATGTCAGTGCGATCTGGGTGGCTTGCCCTCCATAAATCAGAAGCGTTTTGTTCGGGCCCATTACGTCGTTTCACCGCTTTCCTACTGAGACAAAATTAGATCACACCGAAGGGAAAACCCTGCCTCATCCCAGATATAAAGTTTGCCGTAAAACCCTTAATAGTTACGGCCCAATGTATGTTTGTTTTCAACTTTAGTGTGGGTCGCGACTCTGCTTTCTGTTTGGCGTCTAATAGTCGGCAGGCAAACATCGGACTTTACAACAAATTACAATTCCTAACTTTCGCTGCTTTCTTGCAAAAGTTTACCGCCTAATAAGATTTCAGATTGAAATTAAGTATGAGGTACAAGACAGCAACGGCCACGTGAATTAATCAACGTATCATTTAATTCAACATGAGTGACATGAGTTGATTCAGCAAAACATCACCAGCAATGACTAAAATGCACAATTGCTTGTTTCCCAAAATTTGCTGACTAACACAACAGCCGTAACTCATTTAGAGTGAAGATACCTAATTCATTTACGCTGCTGAAACAGCGTGAAAGAGGCAGGCGATTAGTGATGCGCCAGTGCAGGCTGGGCCGGAGCTGCTTTTAATTAAAATTAGGTTTATATTGTGATTGCTCCCCGATGCCTCCTCCTAAGCCCGTCGAGCTCAGTGCTGCTCCCGATCACATCTTAAATTATATTCCTCCTCTACCAAGTAATAAGTAGCTGGCAAATTCCATTTCAGTGCGCCGAATCTCTTCTAGTTACAGGAAAATTATGAGGGGTTTCCTGTTTATATCAAATAAAAGGACTTATTATCAGGATAATTACAACGACTCTCGTGATTGGCGGTGACATGTTCAACTTCGTTTACATATTTTACAGGTTGGTCTCTATGAGTTAAATACATACTTTTGTTCAATCGGGTGTAGTAATTAATGGTGTTGTTTGGCGGCTCAAATTTCATGTGTTCAAACTGGAAGGATGATTTGTAGTCATCACCATCATCAGCCTGTCACGGGAACCCACTGAGGAGTATTCAACGAGTACTCACGCCATTCAACTCGGTCTTGTACCACCCGCGTCCATGGTTCATTGTGAATTGATTTTAGCCGTTTTCTAGGGTTCCGCTACCCGAAAATTGCCAAACGGGACACTATTACTAAGCCTCCGCTGTCCGTCTGTCCGTTCGTCTGTCATCAAGGCCGTATCTCATGAACCGTTCGAGTTAGACAGTTGAAATTTTCACAGATGATGTATTTCTGTTGCCGCTATAATAAAAAAATGCTAAAACACAGAATAAAATAAATATTAAACAGGGCTCCCTTACAACGATTCTTTCAATACCACATACAAACTTATGAATGCACCTGGTTACGTTCATGTAGTGTGAAAGTAGCCGCTCCAATAACTTTGTAAACAACATTTTGCTATGTCAAATCCAAACTATTCACTCCACATCATCCCTACCATTGTACGGTGATACGGAACCCTTCGTGCGCGAGTTCGACTCGCACTTGACCGTTTTCTTTTTGTTGGTGTTGTAGGAGAGCGGTCGTGACGTCACGCGTCGTCCGTCACAGTCACCGTGTCACCAGCACGGACGGCCCGGCGGCGGCTCGGCGGGCTCGATCATCAGCAATCACTTATTACTTCAGCGTCAATGAACACTCAGTGAACGCTCGACCATGCAGAATGCGCCAACATAATTTTTCTTTGATGCTGATTTCCTCTGCGTTTTTCCTTGTTTCTTCATTCAGCTGCGTTCGGTGTTTTTTTGTGTTGTTTTTCGGAGTCGTAAAGCTTGCAGGGTGTACCGTTAATACTGCATAACCCCAGATCTATTGGAAGGCCTCATCATTCCGAACAACTTTCACTGTGAAACCGAATTCTGTGAAAATTAAAGTTACTCTGATTAAATTTAATTTTTACTCCTCCGTACAAGTCGGCTGACCGCCCGGGCCAAAATGTATGGGGATGTAAAAATATCAAATCATTTTCATATTTAAAGTAATTCAGAATGCTGAGGTCTATCAACAGCGCCGGGGTCATCCATTGTTTACGGAACACCCATTGCTTTCTTTAAAAGATTTTTAAGAGCAAAGAACTTTGCATTCGTCTGAAATAAACATCGAAGACCAAGTGTTTATGACTAACCTGAATATTCGACTATTACCGATTAAATTCTTCGAATTGTAAAACAGGTTTTCAGCTCGCTGATATATTCGTGATTGCGGGTATTTCTCTGAAACATAAACTTTTAACCTGTTAACATTAGGTTTATGTACATTAAGACAAACAAGAGTTAATTCTACATAAGTTTTTGTAAACTGCAATGAAAATGGATCGAAACAAACTAGAGTTTACTTCGAGTTGTGTTAGTGCGCGAGTAGTTAGTTTGTTTGCAAGAACTTTTCAGTAATATTTTCACGTTTAGAAACGACAAAACTTAATCGTTGAATTTTTATTAATTATTGTCTAACTACAGCGAAGCCTAAAGGAGGGTTATGTGACCAGTTTGTATTTATAGGATGTTGTTTTTCAAAGTTACGCCCGACTCAGGGACTAAAGAATTTAACACAATTTAATGATTTTTATGTATTTTTCACTGTTTTATTAAATATATTTTAACCACCGTTGAGACGAGCGTAACTTAAAAAAAAATGTGGAATGATAGTTTTCATGGGTTATCCATCATTGTGAACATCTTTCCCCAAGAAAATTGTGGTCGCAAACGAAAAACATTTTTGGGTCGCCCATAGTAACGTGTGATCAGCTGATCGTGTCACAGTACTGAGGGACGTGTTTTTTCATTTGCGACCATATGTTTTTGGGAAAAGTTGTTCATAATGATGGGTACTATCATTTCCTAAAATATGGTCAGCTAATTAAATGACACACTGTATATGTATTTTCATTTGTGTCACCAAAACATCTTAAATAATTATCAGAATTTGGCAAATGGATTTTTTAAAAAAAGGTTATGAACTGGGCAATTTTGGGTATCAAATTATAGGGCTTATTTATTTAGCACATTCCAAATATATATATTACTAGCTGATGCCCGCAACTTCAACTGCGTGTTCCTAGCAATAATCATTTACCGATATAACGCTGCCCTTCTTCTGGTGCAGTCGGATAAAAAGAGGCCTATAGGTTAATCTAGCTCATAAACTATCTCTATAGATCCTATATTTATGTATATAGATAACAAACAAAGTTCACAAGTCAAGCTTTAAACATGTAAAACATAATACATAACATAATATTGAACTGGATCCCCTACAACACCGTTGCCTGCTTTTAACATTATGATCCACGACTGCCGTTGTTTGACTTTTAACGTCATGCTTTGCGCGCGATCTAAAACAGGCTTTCCCTTTAACTCAGAATTTTTAGTTCATCTACCCATTCCGCGGCTCGTTTATGTGTGGTGGTGTCGGTTAGTTTTGCTGTCATGAGTTCACGATCCATGGCGTGATATATGAGATGTTTTGTGGCCCCGCTATGCTGTCACTACTCTCTATGTATGTCACGGAAACCTTCGTAGGTGGTGGACGGCGATACAAACCTGTCCAGAAACCCGACCTATATTTCTTACATGAAAAACATATTTTTTCGTTAAGCGGATTACTGCGGCGATGAGGCCTGACACTTGTCGCCCGAAGAGCAAATATGTATCTTTTAGCTAATATTATATCAGTATTCGACCGTGAGAGAACTTAAAGAGCTTAACATTACAATGTTGAACTTTTCCTGGCAGTACTGGCGATCAAAGTTATAATTGAAAAGTTGTTAGCTTAGGCCGGAAGACCGCCGAGTAGGTTGTACCGTTACATACTTTAGTTAAATTAATGGCCCTTTTTGACAAATATCAACGTTTCAGTTGAATAAACGGTTTTTATCTTTTAAGATATTTATTTTTGTGAGTTGCCAAAATATGTCTTCAAGTTTTTTTTTACATAATCTTAACTATCGTCATTTTTTGCCACTTCTCTACATTGCACAACTGTAAGAGAAGAAGGACGTAGAAAATACCACAGATAGACATTTAGATCTCTTTTAAAAATTGCTTGTGCTTAACTAATGCTAATATTACAATATTTATTTTTATAATTAATAAGCAGGAATAAATAATTACAAAATTATTTACGGTCTCTCAACAGCTGTTGAGCCAGATTAACCACAAACAGTCCCGTCATTTAAGTAATCTTGAACATTGTAATATCCCTTTTTCGACAATGTCGCTTTATCATTTTTTATATTGCTCAAAAGGCATTTTTTTATTATTATTTATTAATACAAGTATAGCCCAATTTATGCTTACGTTGCAACTATAATATTTCGCAACTCAAGTAGATATTTATATAGGTCAGTAAACTACTACATGTTTTCCTCTCTGTGTATTTCGTTCCATTTTCCCGGTAGGTATCTCCTTTCTTTCGGTGCAATAAACTTCACACTTTGTAACGACAACGTATCTGGCTCATATATTGTATGGAATTACTGAGCGGTGAAATCTGGAAAAATGGCTGAAACGTGCACTTTTCACGAGCTGAGGCGAGATTGATTCTGTTTTCTGTCTTTATTTATTTGTATCTGGGAATAACGACATTGTAATGAAAACCGAATTTAATTCTCTCTGCGAATGAATACTGGGTAAGAGTAGTTGCGTTACGCAACTTTCCGCTGTTTTCCAGTGTGAAAATCAAATGAGATAGGGAGAGAGTTCGCAGAACATTGGCTCAGTCATTTACATGAACACTTTCAATGAAAATTAAAGAATACCTACCTACTCTGGATTCTGCAAAAACATTTGGTAAATTTCTGCTTTTTTCATAAAGGTGATCCTGCTTCCTGTAACCACAGACACAAAAATATTCATTACAACCACGCTATACTCACCTTGCGGCGACCTGAAAGGCCCCTATGGGTCAATAACTTCTTGTTTAGATTATCCCCAAATAATCGCATGACACCTAAACCATTTAACCAGCATTTTGCCAGATTTGACGGCAAATAATCGCGTTTTCAATAAGTAAGAGAGACGTTCCGTGTAAACAGCGCGGCTGCCTCGTGCCAACAAAGCTACGGGAACATTTCCCGCCGCGTTCGTTTTAAAGGAAGGAGATTTGGTGGCTCAGGCCTGCCTCGCCACGGATCCGCTCGCCGCGTAACGTAACTAACTGCATGACTTGAAATGTGTTTTCGCTGAAGCAAATCCCGGGTTTCGGAGCGCTTACTTTACGATACATGTACAACGTGTTAGAATATATTTATGCGGGATTTATTTTTGTACACAGTTTTTAAGGTAGAATAGAATCGCCGCAATACAAACACTTTTTTTATCGTTCTTAGTTCAAGTCAGTTCACTGTACCCGTACGAGTGAAACGCACGAAAGTACAATGGAACTACTGGAAAAGTACATAAATGTAGAATTGTAGTCGCGTTACGAGTCAGCCCTGTGATGTATCGCTCTCGCTACAAAATTCTAATCATCAATTACCGCATTTAACGCAACCATACATCAAGGAAACACTCCGTAAAGTTCAGCAGTTTGAACCTAATTGCATAAGGAATAGGTGCGGGAGAGCTGTATATTTCCCTCATGAGAGATTTTTCAATATGTTACATTCCCACTTTAGACGAAGGTAAGCTGTTTTATGACTCACGTGGGATTCACCCAATCGTTTCTGCCTACAATATATGGGTTTATCTTCTAAGATTGTCGTAATATTGCATAGATAAGTGTTTTTTTCTATAATTGGAAGTATTTCTAAACCAATTAAGATACTCGCACTATAGTAGATACAAAATTATGACTATCATATGACTGTGATAAAGGTGAGAAAATATCGTAAAAATCTGTAGTAGGTACGGTCTCCACAAAATAAAAGGCCCGGCGACAGCGTCCGTGTCACTGACGTAATAAGGTTTTATTTAGTTTGGGCCACCGGGCCTTTTATTTTGTGAACACTATAGTTTAAAATCGATAAATTTTGATTGTGAATCATCATCGATACGAACTGAAGCCTCACTAATAATGAGCGAGAACTCGGAATAGTTTTCGGAAGGCACGTTGTACGGGAAATGCAAAATGCGCGGAACGTTCCAGCCCTCCGACCATCTCGCAGGTTTGCGACGTTGTTATGTGGATATTCAGTTCTCATCGCGCAGCAGTTCTCTACCAAGAACACACGCGAATTATTGCGAATACGTAACGGAACGGAACAGAGATATCTATCTTAATGAAGATAACGGATCGTGTTTTGTTCATGTAACAAGCTTTGCCAAAGGGGCGGCGGGATGTGTCGGTTCATTGTCTACAATTTGTAATACCTTCGATAGCTGCTGCGTTCAAGAGGTATTGTAGCCCGGTCTGTGTGAATATGAAGACAAAGGCTTTGTTCGTAGAATAATTACTTTCTCTCGCATTGACATCGGTACCTACTGTATTTTTTCCATATTATAGGACAATCTTACAAAAATCGAACTAGGCTCAGAGTAAGCTCAACAAGTCCTGTGTTATGGGTACTAGACGACGATATATTTAATGGAGATAAATACCTATGTAAATACATAGAAAACATCCAAGACTAAGAAACAAATATTCCTGCTCATCACACAAATATTTGAACTTACCTGAATTCGAACCCGGGGCCGTCAGCTTTATAGGCAACACTACCCGCTAGGCTGAACCGGTCATTAAATAGACTACCCCGACAAAGCAAACATCATGGTCGGAGAATATGATACACTTATTAGGGCAATATATCAATTAGATGCTAGGGAATCATTAAGAGAAAAATTCAAAGAAATTAATATACTAACGGTTACTTGTCAATATATGTATATACGAGAAAATCATGCATGTAAGAAAAAACGTAGCTTTATTTAAAACTGTAGGTGATTGCCTTACAATTAACACTCGAAATAAATATAGGTCATTACTACCATTATTTAGACTATAAGTAGTAAGGCACATCATTCATGGGGCACTGTATTCGCTTTTACAATAAAATACCACAGGAATCATCGATCCTTCCTGAAAAGAGATTCAAAAACTATGTTAAAAATGACCTCATAAGAGAGTCCTATTATAGTATTAAGAAATACTTAGATGACAAAACTGCATGGTCCATACCATCTCAGCGCACAGAAATTCGACGATGGGCGATGGATCAAGTCTATCACTCGCCGAATTTTCTTAGTCCGAAACCAGTACCATATAAAAAATATTGAGTTGTAGTTATAAGAAAGTATAATTATGAAGTTGATTAAGATAATTTATTTATTTATATTCAATAAAAAAAAACTGAATCTGAATCCTATGGACAAGTATTTTCTTATGCTATTTATCCTCAATACAAGCAACGCAACACTTACAAGTTAAATTAAACTTGTATTTTAAATTCTTACCTCTCGGACGCCGATTGCTGCAACTATTTAAATTCAAGCCAAGGCAGGGAGAGATGTGGAGCAATAAAACTGACAAACTGCTCTATGCGGTTCGGTTTCGATGGTATTTCGTTTTTTTCATCGTTGTTGTGATGCCTGCATATTTCCATTTAATCTATAATGGACATTCCATTTAATCCCTTCCGCAATATGGCTACAACTGATAGACTGAAATAGAGTCCCTATCAGCTTTAAGTTCCCTTCGCCTTTATGTTGGCTGTAGTGCATAACTGTCAACTGTAACGAAAATAATACTGGAAATGCAATATCGGGTTGCCAGTTTCTGATTATCTACAACTTCCCGCTATGATAAATAAAGTAGCAGGCATGTAAGTATATCGGTTACTTTAAACCTCGTCACAACACGAAGTGCGTAAATTATATATAAACTAGCTGATGCCCGCAACTTCATCTGCGTGTTCGTAGCATTTATCATTTACCGATATAACGTTACCCTCCTTCTGATGCAGTCGGATAAAAAATATCTATCTCTGTCCGATCTGTACACGATATCTGTGTTTTTTTATTCCAATCCGTTCAGTCGTTTAGCGTGATTGAAGCACAAACACATAAAGATCGCTACTTTGATATTTATTATATTAGTTGGATAATACGGCAACGTATATGAACATTTCTAGTATGAGTAAGTTATGATATTCTCCCTAGCTTTTGGGTAACATATAAGTTTTTCAAATGCTGGCAACATTGGTTTCATTGCTACTAACTTAAAGGCGAAGAGAATTCAAAGCTGAAATACACTCTACAATAACAAAAGCCGCCATATGAACTATTTGACATACTAAAAGGAAAGAATCATTTAGGCTGTTTAACTATCTGATAAATTGCTTTTTGACCTGTAATTATTTTATAAATCTACCTACATACATGAAAAGGTGATAGTTAGTGGTGGTCGTAAAGCTGCGGATACATTAGACAGTTTTAATGGCGCGGGTGTTTAATGAGCAACAAACTTGTAAAGCAGTTAGTGTAAGTGGTTCTATTCCGTGACTGTTTGCCGTAAACATCAATATTTTTTCCGGAAATGATAAGTCACATGATTAGTTTATATGAGCTAGTGTTCCGAATGTCATTGCTATACACACTTGGCGTGTGAGGGTAGAGAGAGTTCATTAAAACCGATATAGAGTGAAGAGGTGACAGCAACTGGGCTGTCTTCATATTAACGTCTCGTCGTCGTGGCGGACAGCTGGGCGCTCCGGATATGCTCGAAATAAACTGTCACCGCTTCCCGCCTGCCCCTCCCCCTCCCCCTCCGCCCCGCGTCCCCCCTGCCCCCGCGCGGGACTTACTCCACCACAGGTGCCACTTTGACACATGTATCATACTTCACTTATAATTAAATATTGCCCCTCCAGTACACAGAAAACTAAAGAGACGCGATGTTTTTAGATATTACAGCCTCTTTTCTCATCACTTGCTAGGCAGTATTCCATATGTTACAGACGGGTTCATTTACAAAGTTATCATAAATCAACAAAGTAGGTAGCTACTAAACTTCAGTGTATTCTGCTAAACTTTGCTATTTTCGTCGTGTTTTTCAACCAAGTAACCCAGAGTACATGTATGTCTCCATAACCCCCTAGCCCATACTTTACAACAATCCCAACTTGGGAGTTATTTTATATGGAAAGTTTTACTCGGCATAATGCGACCTGAAACACGAAGGGTTTGTTATAAATTCATAGATTTAATTGCAATGGTGCGAGGTATTTTATCAATCCCGAGTGCTGCTCACGCAAGAATAAATCTCCTGGAATGGCCTGTTCGAACAAATTGGTCAATGCTGTGCAAAAACCATCAGTCATCGACAGGCGTGATTCGCGATGCAATAAATAAAATCTATAAAGCGTTTATTCAAATCATTGCTACCCGTCAGTGGGGTAGGCAGGCGGCAAGCGCGCTAGGCGGGCGGCTAACGGCAGCAATTTTGTGATTGCTCGTAAAAACATAACCTTGGTCACGAATATCTGAATTGCTACTCGTTCTCGTAGCTTTAACATTAAATTGTGAGAATCGAAGCCATGTTCAGTGATTCTAGTTTTTAGGACTGCAACTTCGTGTGTTCGAAGCGTTCAAGTCGCCATAAATGTCAGCAGTAATTCGATAGGTTTCGAATTGGTATACCTACATTTGCGAAGAAAGATTCACTTAATTCAGTTCATGAAATGGTGCCGAGAGATGAAGCAATTCCCATACAGGCGCTGTTGCCAACGTCGGGTTTTGTAATTTAGTGGAGTCGGTTGCTTGCTCGTGTGTGTTTTCACAGTTGTGCCTGCGAGCGTTCGGTCGGACGCGGACGTTTGGTTACATTACACATACAGATCTCATACAGATGTGCTGTAACAATGAGATTGTAGGTGCTCACTTGTGGCACTCGTCCAGGGTATCGCAGCTATCTCACCCTAGACGCAAACTACATTTAGCAGACATAAGTTTAGGAGACCTCCTTCGCCAGACACAAGTCAAGTTAGAACATTACAACTCAATTTCTGCACTCTCAATTCCAGGGCGTCATATTGTGGGTGAGATGTTATAGTGACTACTATCATATTATCTAAAGTGGCACTATTTGCACACATTGATCTAGCCCCAAAGTAGGATTCCCTGTATCTTGGTAACGATACACATACTTATATAGATACATATTATACTTAGATAGATAAACAGCCATGACTAGGGAACAAACATCCGTTCTCATCAAACAAATATTTGCCTCCACCGGGACTCGAACCCGGGACCCTTGGCTTCGTAGGCAGGGTCACTGCAGACTCGGCTAATCGGGTCGTCAATATGAACTAACAACAGCATAAGTTAATGCATCAATACCAACGTGGCTGCTGGATGGATAATTTAATCAAGGATTGAGAGGGGTCAGAACAGAAATTGATCAGCTTCAGTTTCCTTACAAAATATTTTAATAATAAATATTTATAAGCCCACTCGTAAACGTGTATTCTTGATCTATGATTTTGTAATATTTCCTGAACCACTCCGTGGAGGAAGAGTCGGATTTCAAAGGGCAAGGGCTCCTTTCCGAAGGAGCAATAAACTTTGGTTTCCTACTTTAGGCTACGGCATTCGGTAGAGTTCGACAGTAATTCCCGACACTAGCTCGAGTCGTAGGAAGCTTCGGTCAAGCGACCCTCGCTACACGGAGAGAGGAAAGCGCATGCCACACGAGTATTGCCCGAGCGAGCGACAACACACATTCTCTCCAGGAGACTGAAATAAATAATTTTTGATATTCGTGGCGTGGAACCTTACATTCTAAAGTATGCTGGTTCTTAAGACGTCATTTCATTTTCGAGAACTTTCTCGGTTTGAAATGCGCCAATAAGAGTTAACAATACGGTTCGTACAAAAAAAAAACTATGGGAATATCGATGAAATATTTTTGATTTACGTACTAAGTATATTTGTATATTTGCAGAGGATCCTGCTTCACAGGCTGTGCCTTGTGCGGGAACCATAAGCGAATCTATCATTTAATTCTCCTGCCTAAAGAGACAGTCCTTTTGTACCTCTGAACATCTGTATGTGTAGTGTTATATGATCTGTATTTTTGGGTGAATATTTTTTTGAGCGAAAAAATACGCGAGATTTGCCGAGACCCCCCTAAACAGCTTACATAATTAATTAATTAATTAAAGGATGCCCCCTTTTTACTTGTATCGTGTAAATTTCGAGTCCATCATACAGAACACAAGGTTTCTTGACGCCTGAACAAGGTCACCCTCTCTCCTCTCGCCAATATCTCGCCATAATTTCTCTTGTTCCCATATGCTGCTACTGCTAACTATGCTTCAGGCATGCTATGGTGTACTTTTGCGTGTCCACAATGAACCATATTTTGTTACTGTAACACACGACATGCTTTGATTGACGCGTTTTATAACCGGCTACACCCGCGGTGTCTGCCAGCGATGTCACCAACTCTCAACCTCGACACGAAACCCGTGAAAACCCATAAAAACAAACACCTTTTCCAAATTAGCTCAAAAAGAAAATGCTTGATTGACATGCTTGCCAAAGTGTGCTAAACTCCCGTAAGCCACAAGCTCGGTGGAGGTCAATTGTCAACAAACTCACACAAGCCAACACAAACATACAAACTTGTAGTTTGCACTTTGCTTGCTTGGCAATACTTTATCACCCATTACGTTAGCACACTACTTAACTATCAGCGATAACTAATTCTATCTTTACATTTGGGGTGATCCATAAAGGCCTTTCCTTCACTACGAGAAGACTTGCCTTAGTCAAATTCAACTATCAAGACAGGAAATAGATCTTTAGATAAATTTACAGTTCTTTAGGATCGAAAATTTTAGTTGTGGACGTAAGTGGAATATGCAGCCTATTATTATGTATAACGTACTCTTTATGTATATTCCTATTTCGTAATAATAGAGAATAATAAGTCACTGTAAGAGTTGTATGAGGAAAGATTTTTATTATTAAGTATTTAAGTAGAAAAGTTTTATTTTATCACTTCACTCTGCAGATGATAAAAGTGCCAGTTTGTCGTAGCTCCAACCAACTGGATATAATGATGCTTTAAAGCTCACTGAATTCTTACGATCTTCCACACTACTGTACTCGCAGTCAAACGCGGGATTTGAGATATTTTTCTTGTTACTTTTATTTTCAATAAGGTGTCGGATTGAGCTCACATTTGTAACTTTGTACAAGTAGACATACGTAATGTTTAGATAACGTAAAATAAATGTTTATTGAATGATGCTGATATACCTGCTACTTAGACAAGCGAGGCGTGCATATGACGCCGCACGCAATAGACCAAAACATCCTTTTGATAGTCTCAATTTACGCAAAATATGAGTGTCAAAGGAGTTATTTCTTTATACTACATTGTTAATCACGAGTCTTAGCAGGGATTTGTAAACGCTTAAATATAACTTGATTATTTTTGGTTGATAGAAATTTCTCCCGAAGTTTTCACTTTTTTTTTTTTACTTTATTTTAGAAGAACATTGCTCAGGTACAAAAAGGATTCAATGACGTAACAACTATAAGTGGTTTGTAACAACGCCACCTGAAACGCAGAGTAGGTTGTGCAAGCGTTTCAGCGTTTCTTATGTAATTTTACTATGACAATAACATTACTAAATTATACTTAAGGAGGTACGAAAAATACATATTTATATGTGCATATAAAAGGAATACGAATGTAAACGAAAGTGACAGCGTTAATAACTTCCACATAAAAATTGTTTAAAGATAAACTACGCCATTTTGTCAAAAATATTTTCAAGGAAAATTTACGAATACATAATATCCATAATATGGATATCCAAAATATTATTTTGAATGCAATTCCGCATTGAAATTAGTTAGGAACTCGGAATGACAGGAAAAAATAAAACATTTAGAGGTATTTTCGTAATTAAATTTTATCGAGAAAATTTAATTCAATCGCAATCCTTCAGTGAAAATCTTAATCAAATGTTTAGTAAAAGTTAACTTAAAAATTAAATCTGTAGATGACTTTATAGTGGAGTAAATAGATTCGAAAAAAACCCTTTTTTTCGTATCACCTTAAACTAGGAAAAGTTAATATTAGTTATACTGCCATAACTGATGTACTCGTTTACTTGATTTTACTGATGAAGTATTACTTTAAAATTGTTATGTAATGTAAATAACTTTGTTTTATATTTCAGTGGGTAGGTGATTGATAAGTTTGTTAGTCCTCAATAGATCGCTGCAGAGCGATTTTTAACAATTGAATTCCTATTTACCTAAAAGTTATTTGAAGTTTATAGGTACTCTAAGTTCCGCAGAGGATGCGCCAAGCCTTAAACTGAATACAATCATATATTGTGATTGGTTTTGCTATCTTAAGATAACTGTATAGTTAAGTCTATTTTACCGACTCTACAATATTTTTCTAAGCCACTGTTTCCAACCCGGATACGGTTAAAGATTGTTATTTTATGTTCTCACCAGTGTTGATCTGGTACTGTATAAGCACTTGGTCCTCTCAACCGGCGATCAAAAGACAAAAAAATCGTCCCGCTGTAAACATCTCCGGCAGCATAGGTACCATTAATCTTCACTTTATTATAAACACGAGGGCGGTGGGTTAGACGACCCCATTTATATTTAATATAAACATTAAGTAAGTACAGTAGGTCGCGTATCACACAATGTGTAATACAGATGTTTCTAGCCCAAATCTCAGTAGATCCATGGCAATCGTTCGATCCACATTCACCGTTTTCGTCTATTTATCTGCTTGCTACAATACAAAAAATAGCGAAAGATTACTTTATTTCTTGTCATGTAGTTGATCCTACGAGTTAATGAGAGGTAATTATTAAGTTCTTTATCCACACACGTATCATAAACCCTCTTTACTACTTCCAAAAACCGCACGTTACGAGCAGTATTATGATATACAACTTGGTAAAAACTCATTTCTTATCTGAATATTGATACATTATGACCATAATGTAGCAACATTTCGACATATTATGACATTTAAATTTCGAACGCCGACGCCCGCCTGCTTGCCGCCCCTAGTTTGTCTGTGAAGTTGATACTACTGAACAAGCTAAACAAGTGCAGAACAATGATTAATGCCACAATGCTGATCAAACATGCGGTTCCTGAACACAAAGAGAGCTTATTATATGTGTGTACATAAACTAGTGTATGTAACTGTACATAATTAGGCATTAAAACTCTCGAGTGTGGGGTTATGAAACGAGCCCAAGGTGAGTTATTTATCAGTCACATAGACTACTATTATCTATACACGTACCATAAATGCTTTAAAATCGACTCAGAAACAATAGGGCAAAGACATGCATTTACGATGCGGATATGGTAATTTACAGATAAACAAATGTTAGTTCAACGCATTGATTAATCGATGCGTTAAAGTAAAAAAAAAAATGTCTGTAATCGTCGAATCGTCAAAATTGACATTTGTCTCGACGTCTTTACAGTGCCACCAAATTAACTGTTCAGGTGGATAAAACACGAAACGAAGGCCCTCCCAGTAAGAGATGACATTAGTTTGACACAGACGCTAGCGACGCTTTCAACTGAACAGTTTTGCTGGTGACACTGCTTTACCGACACGAAACATTCAGACCGCTTTAACGACTTTGGTGGTACCACCATGACAGTTGTCATTTGTTTACTTGTGTTTTGTTTGGTTTTGCGAAGTAGTGATTTTGTGAAAAGTTATAATTCACATCATAAATAAGAGTGTAAGTGACTCCGACATCAATATAAACACTCCGCCAGATATCGTTAATGCAGCCACAATTGCAACGAACAACTTGTTACCAGAAAAATCAAAAGACAAATACGAAAAGGCGTACAAATCAACGGTCTTTTGAACCGATTTTAAAGCACTAATGATATGTGTAAATAAATTAGTGTATGCAACCGTATTTAATTAGGCCTTAAAACACTCGTGTGATACTATTACGGAACTCGCTTTGCACATCCTATAAAAACACAACATGATCTAAGGCCCCTTATGATACGACAGTTGCATAAACTTCTATTATGTATATGTATAACATCCCAAGACGAAGTGAGTCCAAACTCGTTCAAATACTAGAGGTATGCTCCAGTAAATAAATAAAGGGAACATTATTTTATGTCATACCCTAATGAAATGTGTTCCTAAGAAATGTATCAGTCATCAAATAATTCAAAACGGTCACTAAAACTAAATCACCAAACTATCGTTAATATGCCGAAAAAAAATATTAATAATAGGCGTGACGCAATGTTTTTTTTGTAATGTTATAAATAGTTTTTTCTACTGCCTATATATTAGGTATGTCCTCAAAAAAGTTGATCAATCATAAAAAATATAGATCTGTCATGTAACTAATAGATAAATAGTCACTACTGTCACCTAAATAATAGATCAGTTTCTTAATTCGAAATTCAAAGACGTGGAGTCAAATTGGCGGGCACACGATGAATGTAGTAGGTTGAGAACACTTATATATGTCACCGTAATTAAGATTGTGATAAACGTCAGTTTATAATCTATCGTGTCATTTTGTGAACTATCGAAAAATAATGAACAGAATAGACTGCTTACAATTTAACTTAAGCATTGTCGATAGTTTATAATCTAACCGTGTCAAACCGTAAAAGTGTGAACAAAATACGAGTCCCTCATTGGTCAGACTTAAGCAGTAGCTAGTTCTGTGACCTTGGAGTCAGGAAACTAACATAGGGGTAAAATAAACAACATAGCTTCAGATTAATCAATATATTTTTTAAATTCACAATATTAACCACCAATAACTGCGTTACGTTATGCCAGTACGGTAAAAAATAATTAAAATAGGAAATAAAAATATTCAGTTACAAATATAGTATTTTAGCTACGACTACTAGATTCTAAGGCACAAACTAAACGACTTTAAGACTGCGCAGAAATTGTTATTAAATACAAACGAAATAGTTATTTTAGAGAATAGTGTCACTGTGATAATCGCTCGAAATGAAAGATGTGGTAGTAAGTGCTGGAACTCGCACTTATGCTCTTGCGTTTAACACAAGCCTATTCTTACTGTTTGCATACAGTATTATACTAGTATTTTTGATTTTTAGGCCACCTTCCCTGAAATTTATTATATTATTCACGTTCTCTATTAATTTCATGGCATTTTGAATTCTTACTATTGTCCTTTCCAAGCTTTCCAACGACTCACTTGGATCATTATGCCCACTTTTATAATTCTATGATATGATTGTTCTTGACCAACAATAACCGGAATTTTGGCGCTTTGTAGAAGACCAGGTTCGACGACCACCAATATTGTCGATTGGAAATAGCTGAACAAATAATATAATAGTAGTTTATGTGACTGCTGCATAATGCCTAATTATGTACAGTTACATACACTAGTTTATCTACACACATATCATAAGCTCTCTTTGATGTGTTCAGGAACCGCATGTTTGACCGGCATTGTGGTTCTGCAATTGTTTAGCTTGTTCTTTAGTACCAACTTCACGCAGACGGGCGTCGGCGTTCGAAATTTGAATGTCAGTACCAACTTCACAGACAAACTAGGGACAGCACGCGGGTGGGCGTCGGCGTTCGAAATTTTAATGTCATTATATGTAGAAAAACTACACATAATGACCATTATGTGTAGTTTTCCAGATATGAAACGAGTTTTTACCAAGTAGTTTAACATAATGCTGATCGTAACGTGCGGTTTTTGAACGCAGTAAAGAGGGTTTATGATACGTGTGTAGATAAAATAGATAACATGCAAGAAAACATTTTTTACATGAAAAGTAGGTATCTATATATATCAACTAAATTATACTAAGATATTGTAGTATCTTATTAGTATATTATACTAGCTGACCCGGTGAGCTTAACACCACCCAAAATGTAATTGCGAAATAAATAATATGGTACATACCCTATCTAAAGCGTCAGATTAGCGTGAAAATTAGTAGGTTATAAAATTGTTGGTCGTTATCGCCGCTGTACACTCTCACGCAAGACATACCGAGGCCAATGTACTATCCAATCAACCCAAGTTTGCTCCTCGCTGGAATGCAATAAAGTTAGAACGCAGTTATGACTTCACGAATCAATTAAAAATTTCAAGCTTGTATGGTCTGCTAAAAGTACCTTAGAATTTTGATGATCGGTGAGTGGTCAGTCAGTGAGTCGGTGACAGAATTAAGGAACATTGACTTGACGTAGTTTTAAATGTACTGGTTCAAATTAAATGTTATTTTGGGATATACCTAGGTATGTTGAGTTCTGGTTGTCATATGAAATTCAAGCTTCAAGTTCCACAACGAACTGAACGGGAGGTCAACAATGCCCTGAATGGCTTCCAGTAAAGGATAATAACGACTATTCTCGACGCTTCAAAAAAAAAATCACATCGTCGTAACTATTAAAACATTTGTCCAAGTGTGAAAGACAAAGTACATCTACTTTAAATACCAGAAGGTGATTAAAGTATTTATTTTGATAAGGATCAATTTGCATTAGAAATAGGTACCAATTTTTATTGTATTTATGGCAGATATTTTTCCTACTGATTTGACACTTATTGGTATATTTTGAAGAATTCACACAATATATTTATAAATTATAGTCTTTTTTATTCTGATATAAATCTACATTATTGTATAACAAATTTCCATTCATACATACTCACAAACTTCCGCGTTTATAATATTAGTAGGTTTCTTATGATATTATTTAAAGACTTTTGACGACCCGAATGGCCGAGTCGGCAGTGACCCTGCCTACGAAGTCAAGGGTCCCGGGTTCGAGTCCCGGTGGGGGCAAATATTTGTTTGATGAGAACGGATGTTTGTACCCTAGTCATGGTTGTTTATGTATCTAAGTATAATATTTATCTACATAAGTATGTGTATCGTTGTCTAGTACCCAAGATACAGGGAATCCTAGTTTGGGGCTAGATCAATGTGTGTCAATAGTGTCCAAGGTATTATTACTTTCCCCTTGACTTTTAATTCCTTATTGTCTTGGTGAATTTCTTAAATGGCAATACCAAATATGTACAACGGCATAAAGTTTAGTTTATCTGAACTCAAACACTTTTTCACTCTTGTTATTATTCCTGCTTGAGCCACAATAAATATGGTGAAACTGTTGACATATTTGTACATCTTTGTTCCATATTTAGACAAGCTGTAAATCACTAATAATAATAATAGACTATAAAATATCGGTTGGTGGATGCTTCTGAGGTATCCATTCTGAAAGGCAGACACCTAAACTAAACCTAAGACACAACATTGTAGAAACAAAATTTGTAGCTGCACTTGCTGGAAGCTACAATTTTGTATTTCAAAAACGTTTTGATTCTACTTAATTTAAACGCAGACCAGTAAGTAGTCTTATCATGTACTCCCTGACATCTAGGAATTTCTATCGGAATCCGCTCCAAATTGACGATTATTTTTAATGAGGTGTGTTTTGATTGGTCGGTTTGTGAACTTGATAGGCATTTTGATAGCAATTCCTAGATGTCAGAATAACATAATAAGTCTGCTTTTAGGGGGTTGTTATGGTTATCATTCTAAGTAATTTTTACAATGAAACCGATTTGATCAGAGAAATTTTATTTCACTTCCCCATACAAATCAGCCGACCGCTCGAACCAAAAGTATGCAGAACTGAAAAATAAAGTTGCTCTATTTCATAGTAAAAATTGCTAAGAATGGTGTCCTTAACCACGCCCTAAAATATGACTACACCGTTCTGCTACACCCTGTTTACTACCATACCAATGACAATAAGTAATAATCTTAAGGGTTGAACAAATAATATACTTACATTAATTAACTCGTCATAACTTAAAAAACAAAATAAGACGTACACTTTTTTTGTATTTTTAAACCTTTTTAGGGTTCCGTACCCGAAGGGTTCCAAACGGGACCCTATTACTAAGACTCCGCTGTCCGTCCGTCCGTCCGTCCGTCTGTCACCAGGCTGTATCTCAAGGGTTCCGTACCCGAAGGGTTCCAAACGGGACCCTATTACTAAGACTCCGCTGTCCGTCCGTCCGTCCGTCCGTCCGTCCGTCTGTCACCAGGCTGTATCTCAAGAACCTAGCTAGCTAGAGAGTTGAAATTTTCACAGATTATGTATTTATGTTGCCGCTATAACAACAAATACTAAAAAACAGGATAAAAGAAATATTTAAGGGGGCTCCCATACAACAATTCTTTCAATACCACATACAAACTTATGGATGTACCTGGTTACGTACATGGAGTGTGAAAGTAACCGCACCAATAACTTTGTAAACATTATTTTGCTGTGTAAAATCCAAACTATTCACTCCACACCATCGCTTCCATTGAACGGTGGTACGGAACCCTTCGTGTGCGATTTAGACTCGCACTTGACCGGTTTTTTTGCGTGTTACTTTCATATAGAAAACTTATTTCGTCTCCGTGCAAATTACCATGTAATGGTAAATAGTGCATCAGGAAGTTAGGTTTTATATTATAAATATAACAGATATTCCATAATGCTTTCCATTAAATGTTGTCGCTTGTTTAAGCCATAACTGTGAGGCGTAGATTCATGCTTGCTCATAATCCCCGAGTCAGTTAAAACACGGTCGACTGGCAGCTGAATATTTACTGAGTATTAACATATTTTATTTCGTAAAAATGTCCGGACGTCAAGGTAGAAACGAGGGGATAACGATAATCGGTACAGTCAGTGGATGTTACCCGTCATATTTGAATATACCCACATATCCCTCAAAAGGTCAGTTTATTTGTATTCTATCTTACACAGACAGGTAACATATACAATTGGAATTGGTGTATTGAAATTAGTAAGTAAAAGCAAAGCTATACAATTTACACACAAGACAGACGTGTCGTTCCGTCAAAAGCTGTTGGTAGTCCAACGCCATCTATGGACAGAAGCATGAACAGAACCAAAGATGTTTCGATTTTCGGCTGTTCCCTTGGTGTTTTTTCCTAAGACTTCAACGAATAGTTTCATATTTTTTATTTTGCCTACACTGCTTGGTCAAGGCCTAACCGCTCGGATATTCAATCTTCAATCTTTAACGAATAGTTTGAAAAAATATTTGCCCAAATCGGTCAAGTCATTTGCGAGTTTCGCCTTTACCAACATATTTTGCGATTCATTTTTATTTAAAAAGAAGAAGATAAATAGATAGATTTGGAATGTCAATACGAGTCCCTCAGGCGGCAGAGATGCCAATACCAATGTTTACGGTAACCGAGAATGAATAATGGTAAATGGTTGCTGTCATTCATCCAGATTCGTTCTAGCAAGAAAAAGCGCTCGACACGCGCTTTAGACGTAAATAAATATACCGTGTCCTATTCAGATAGCAAAAAATCTTCACAAAAGTCGAAATATAGAGGCCAGGGTTCATTTCCCGCAATATTCTTTATAAGGACGATACCCACTCTAATCGGTTTACATTGGGATACTCCACTGTCCACATCCAATCTACTAGACATACACAATAGATATATCACCGTTAGATTGTCAAAACCGTAAGTTTATAAACTAACGCATTCGTTTGTAAACAATAGACAAATTGTAAACTAGACTAGGGTTTAGGATTTACGATTATTTTGTTTTTAATGCCAACCTAACACGAGACTATTCGGGGGCTTTGCTGCGCTCGCCCCCTCTAGTCTTCGCCTGAGCTACCGCAGTGTTTGCCATGGTATTTCCTTTGCAATTCAAGTTTAAACCAGTTAAAAATTTAACGGTTTTATACTAAACTAAAGCATCATATCGTAAGCAGTACTGTACAGTTTAAAATGTATCGATAGTTTGTTAACTAACGAGAAAAACAAAACGTTAGATTATAAACTAACGGTTCCGACAATCTTACGGTGACAGATATACCTACTACTTTATATCGGGATATGTGGTATGCTTGGACTATGCCCGACTCTTTCCCCGTAAGCGTCATAACTGGAATTTGGTCACATCCGTTGCCAAACTATTAACAAAGAAAGCTTTTATTTTATACCATTCTGACTTATCTTGCTAGTAAACGAGCTTTTTTTTTCTAGCGGTGTTTCCTGACGCTTTTATGGATGGGGTACTTAACAACTCGCTCTCTGGGCTTTATAGGATAGAATATGAAGAAAGACTTATGTAGACGTGGAAATGGTACGGTAATAATAGGACAACATTCCACATTACTACAATTTATCGCATAAATTTTGGAAATTTCCTCAAATGTGACATTTTCGCTCCACGGTTGTTTTGAATCATAATTTTCTTATTATTTTGTGTAATCCGATGTAACCTTGTTAGAAGGCTAAGACTAATCTTTCCTTTCCTTCCTTCCAAGGATGTTGTTGAAAAAAAAATTTTTTTTAAATTATTTTCAAATAAACTTACGTCTAGCTCTAGCACTTACAAAAACTCATAAAAATATGACATGATTACAAAGATGAATAGCTAAGTGAGTTGTTTTAGTGAGTTGTGGTGCTCTCGGTACTAGTGCGAGACTGTATGACAGCAAACATTGCATACCTCACCGAGCTAACGAGTAGAAAAATAGAGCTCGGAGCGCGGCTCGGGTATTGTCGCGGGAGAGTGAGGGACGGATAGAGCTATGTCCCTCACTTACCCGCAACAAAACATGCTCGAAATGCTACGGGTGTAGGTCTGAGTTCAGAGTGCGATGAAAGTAAGTTAATGTAGCCTAACCGTTAAAATAACATATATTTTAGTACATATACGTATAGGTATAGTATATTTAGTATATTATATTTTTATATGATATTCCAAATCGTATGTACATATATACGAGTATATTTACAATTCAATGTCAACAGATGTTGTGATACAAAATGTATTTATGAAGAATCTTTTCTTCACTGCATTACACAAAGTCATCACATAAAGTACAGTTATTTTTTCAAAATCCAACACTTTAGGATAGGTGCAATTTTTTGTTGCTTATGTTACCACATTCATCATGCGCCATCTATTGGATTTTAAAAAAATTAAATAAAATGGGTAAAAATAATAAGAAAGTATATACCATTAAAAATGTCTTGCGGTATAATGTACACGTTAAATGCCATATAGGTATCCGGTGACCTCACCCAGATTAAAAAACTATAAGAAAAAAACTTTTTCGAAAATTGGCGTTGAACCGCTTAAAATGATACCTACCCATTTCAAAAGCTAATAAAAACAGTGTTATTTCAAAAATAATTCTTCGAGTCTTGTTTTTACTCTACCCACCAATAAACCCCATAATGTTATAGAATCAATTGAAATAAGATTGGACCAAACAGCAACGTTGATGTAATAGCCCTACGGCCATCATCGGTTTCATTATTTTTTCATTATCCGATAAGTACTCGTATTACAAGACATGCTCTGTAGGTAATGGATCTTATTATAGCCACACCTTATATCCATAGATAGATATATCTCTACAACTAATGTTAGCCAGTGGCGCAAAAAGCGCGTGTCGTCGACTATGCATAAGGTACTTAGGGTACCTAGTTATATTAATTACTAAATTACTCAATTATTTCAAGAGTTTGATATTTGAGTCAGGAAAAATCTTATAAATTTTCTCAGAGTCTATTTACCTAATCTTAAGCAGTTTAAACATTAAGACTAGATTAGACTTATTTAATTATCTAACAGTTTAATTGCTGTGGGCGTTAAATCAGGTCTCGTTATCTAGTTGGCGACCTTTTTGGAAACTCCGCGCCCTCCAGACATAGGTCGAGTCCTTTCTTTCGCAACGACATAAATCTGAGTTAAAAGTTAATTCCGTCAATCCGGTTAATTCCTCATGGTTTAATCAGACTAAGTTGGGTGTAATTAATGTTCACTAAGGCCACACAATCTAAGAGAGCTTTCGGCTTAGCTACGGGAATCTGAGTTGGTGTTGGGCGGCCTGTCGGCGGGCGGGCGGAGCGGCGGCGGCGGCGGCGTGCGGCGCGCGGCAGTGTTCACTCAACTTGCGCGCCCGCCGCCGCCTCGCCGTCGCCGCGTCACGCACGGCCACCTCAAACGCCGTCCTCCGAGTCTTAATTAAATTCTACGTCACTTAACCGCCAACCTCGGTCCGGCAAATAAACGAGTTCGGAGCTAATCAACGTGACAAATAGAAAAAGTTTCAGCAAACTTAATTAAAAACACGAGTTTTAAAAGGTGGAAGTGATTTTATATGCCGCTTTTGCAGGACGAATTCGAGACTGGAACTTTTTCCCTGAGTTGACGGTAATATTATTTTTTAAGTTGTAAACGTCAAAAGAGGGCTTAAATAATTAGCTTTTGTTCTATAAAAAATGGCGTCTTCATTATTTAGTAAAGTTTATCAAGGCAACGTGTTTATTTCCTGAAAGCAGTGTAATATTTTAAATGGGATCATGGAAGCATTTTTCTTGGCCATTAATATTTAACCTTAAATTCAAATAAGGACGCTTTGTCTTGTAAAAAAACATAGTACTCGGAGCTGGCCCGGTAGCACTTATATTTACGGATGTTTGTATGGGGAAGGTGGGTTAGATTTTATTGAGATTAGTCGTTAAGTGGCTGTCGGTGAGAATTAGTCCTCGAAATGACGATGTGTTTAAAACCGATGGTATGAAACGATGCTAGTAAAACCTTATTACATTTTACGGTCAATCAATCGCGTTCTTCCGATATCATACAGTGAAAATTCATTCATAAATTATTGAACACACACCAGAAAACATATAAGTAGGAATTTAAATCCATGTAACGGATAGCTCGTCTATGTATAAATAATTCATACGAAATGTTTAAAATTATTTCAAAATTATGAAATTATGATAATAATGAATGATAATATGAGAACAACATTTACAGGGTTATACCTACAAAAATTTCATATTCTTATCTGGATCCACAAATGTATATTTAAGTTTAGCCCGAATAAAGAAGTTTCAGAATTGGCATCTTTACTTAGCCAATATCGAAATTGCCCACCGACTACCACGACCTCCAATTTAGAGAATTGGGGTAGAACTTAGGTCAAAGTTGCTTGTTGAAGGTCCAAAACCCCTACCTCGAGTATCTAGGACAATGGCATTTCATCGTATCTTGATAGCTTATTATAAGAAATAAGAAGAAATGGGTGGTAACATAAATATAAATGTAGCGAGAAAACCTATAAAAGAATGCAATACCAATGTAAAACATATAGGTACAGTTTTTTTTTTGTTATAGTTTTTGTCACAAGTTTGGCTCAAGAGAAGGTTTAGAATTAAGCGGGGACTTGTTTTCTTGTCATGGTTTTCTAAGTGCATTTCACTATTGAGAAATCACGAACTTACGTAAGGCAGAAATTCACATGGTTGTCGGTTTATTGTCTATTAGGGTACCATGACATGCACCTTCGTGCATGGCTGTTTATTGGCTTCAGTAGGTTACAGACAAAAGGCATGTCCTAACGAGCCACCTCTGCCCCTTCAGGAAACAAAGGGAGCGTGTCATTCGATACAGATTTCACAATTACACATTCGGCACCGACGACTACTCATCTTGTTAGGACCTGGTTGTAGGACGGAAGAGTTAACGTTCTCGACACAGTACACACAATAGTTACTCGAAATAGACGAGCTATATACTCTTAGAGCCAAGGTCTGTACATACATCACTAGGACAGGACGAAATAGGCAATTCGAACGCCATTAGAGAATGATTTGGATCGGAAGAACCCAATTACCTAGGATGATAATGTTGAGTTGAAGCTCTGACTGAGTCGCACACGGGAAATCAACATTTCATTCGCCTGGAATTCATGAAATCTATAGAATATCTTATTTATTTTTTTAATATTCAAAGATAAAAAAATATATTTCTTTAGGGAAATGCATCATGTTAACAAACAAAAAAAACTAAACTGTATTGTCACCTGCCTGTCTGATAACTGTTGAGTATGATCCTCTTCATCATGTGTATTCTACCAGTTTTGTTACATCTAATAGAAACTCAAACCTGGACAAGTTTTAACCAAGGTGGGGCAGTACAACTTCGGAAAGAGATGTGTGGGCTCGAAATGGTGAGGCCTTTTCTCAGCAAAGGGACACCGTAGAGGCTACATAAAAAATAAAAATAAATAGGGTATTCTCCTTCCTGGTGCTTTTTATTCAACTTATTCTGAGAGGGGCGTTCCAACTTGCCGAGTGATTTTCAAAAAAAACATTCATTGAGTTTTTCTTATTTCTCCAATAAAGTAGCCTCAGTTTCATTATGCAGCATTCCAAGTTCTAATATTCACGTCGGCTCTGTCTTGCAATGAGATCTATATCTTCTTATACGTTTTGAGTAATACTCGGCTCTCGGATATCGATTGCCTTTAGCCAAAATTAAAATTTTCCTGAGCCACGGCGAAGACTTTCATCTACAGAAAATATTTTTTCTTCAGTATAAAAAGAGTCCGTGTGACGGTGCTCAAATGATATTTTACATTACATGCTTACATTTCCATTCAGACCTTGAAAGAAAGGAGAGAAAAATATATTCTTAATATAGTTAGATTTTTTACATGTACTCTCTAGCTTTGATATACTCTTATACCATTATCATCAAGTCAGTATCATATTAGCATGACATTTTGTTGATAAATATTTCCGGAATGGCACCCAAGCTCATTGCAGATGTCGCTGGAGTAGTTGGAGGAGGAGCTCAGATAAACGAAACTCTTAGTTGGAGGCTGTCTATCGGTCAAAGTTGTCAAACTTTATTTATTTCTGCTTTTATTATATTGCGTGCTAACGTCTTTTGAGTTAATTTTGCCAGTATGAGGTTTTGGTTAATTCGAAAGATCACGTGACGTGTATTTGAAGACGTGACCTCTAACCTCGGATGAATTAAACTGTTGGCCACCAACTACGCTGGTGCCACCAAGCGGGAACAAAGGCGGAAGTAGCTACCGTGGGTCGTTATAAAGGGATTATACATATTAAACAGGGAAGATGTCCGTGGTCTAGTGGGTTTCACGATTGCTTCTCACGCAGGTCGTGCAGGTTTGAATGCCGGTGCTGACCAATGAGATAAGTAATTTTACTTAAGACATTATAAGGACGTTCCAATGTGATGGGAAACATCATGAGTAAACCCTCATCACTCCATGGTCACGCAAGATGGAGTATTGAATAACTGGCTAAAAATGGGCACAATTGTGCCTCTGCCACCACGTTTAGGGAAAGGCGTGACGCTATTGAAAGAAGTGACGCTATTGATTTCGCCCTATCGACCGTTCAAAATGGGCCACCCTGTATATTGGGCAAGCAACCATGAACAACCTAAACATGTACTACCTGAAATGAGGGAAGAAAATACTTAATTATGCGACAACATTACTGAATGGTTTAGCCAACGCTTGTTGGCTAAATAAATACTGTCTGAGAAAAGTGGTGAGCCAGGTGGTGAAGGATAAACGTTGAACATATAAGAACAACAAAATCCAACGCGCTATTCATTAATTTCGTCAGGCAAAATCTGTATTTCTAGCCACGCTCAGTTTTGCGCGCATTTCAGTTATTTTGTCAGGTAAAATAATTGTTTTTGTCAATCAAAAACTGGATTTACGATCATATGTTTAACTAAGCTAACTTATTAAATACTACCCGAACTTAAATACCATAAGGTTTTAGTTCATAGACATCAAAACATCTACATTTTTCCTCACGCGGTGGCAGAGGTAATCATCGCCTACATTTACTTAGTCAGTTATCCTATATTTCATTCAGGCTAGCCTATCGCCTCATCTATGGAGATCTGAGGGTTTCTCACAATTAAACCGAAAATCTAGCTCTAATATACTATAGTATAACTCACCGCAAGGAATTTTAGGTTGCAATCCAAGCTAATATCACCAGAGAAACATCTAACATGAAGCACAAAGATAATCAGGTCATTTACACCTCAGTTCAGATAATCCGAGAAAAGCTGGTACGAAGTTGCTACCTACTCTCAAAAAATTTCACAAGCCTAGAGAGCCAATTTCAGCTTGTGACTTATCGGCAGTCGTTGTAAGAAACCGCCTATTATTTCATTGTACCAATTTTGAGTGTTCTATATTGATAAGTATTGATTTGAATATTGATAAATATTGTAGTTTAAAAAAGATAGAGCAGTCCCAAGTCAACCCATCATCCTTAATTTGTGAGGTCCTTACCCTTTATTTTGTATTCGTTTCATATTATAACATTGTGGCAAAACCATATCAACAGGTTTTTCCGAAACAGATATGTTATGTTATGACCTTTTATAGATACAGAGCTATTTATTTAATTAATTGTTTGTCCTCCGCTGGGCATAAATCCCGAGTCATAATTAATGACCCAGCAGTAAATGCTCCGCATAAAATTTCGTTCAGAGTAGTTTTTAAAACTTATAAACTGATGATTTCTTATCTTACATATCAATCGAAATTCCAAAAATTGCCTGCGTGCTTTTACTTTCTCGATTCTATTTACAATTTCTTGAGAATAACACGGATCCTATATACCTATGTATGTATGTAATGCGTTAATTGAATTTCTCTTTGGGTACTTAAACAATGTAAAACACCAACCCATAGGTGATAGTAATAAAGTTGATCCTCGAATGATGATGTCGCTTACAACCTAATTATTTGGAACATGCCTACGTAATAGTCGTTTGAAGTGTAGGCGTATAATTTAAAGTTTAAAGTATAGCTGCTGGTTCTGGCATCCAAAGAAAGGTTTCACGGGTATGCGAGTAGGTAATTAAGGAAGCGTGAACAAAATTTTGTAGGGCCTTAAAAGTTACAAGTACCTTGTTGTTGAGAGGCTTACAGTTGTTTGTTGATTAATGAACGATTTAGAATAATGTTTGACCAAATAAAACTTCAATATTCATTTGTTTGAGCGTCATTGAAACTTTCCTCTCTGTGATTGATGATAGGTTCGAAGTTGAAGCTCGCAGTCGTCGTCGAAGTTTGAGTTTGCCTCGATGAATATTCGCAATCGGTTATAATGAGAATGTTTATTTAATAGTAAGGTTTCTTACTCTTTCTATTACTCTTCCTAGCATCTACGGAAACAAACCATGTACAATATGATAAAATACAATAAAAATATACAACCACCTTGCAGGATACTAGAAATGCAATGTATGGAAAAATTGAGTTCTTATATCTATCGGGATTTGTAGGTAA
Organism: Argyresthia goedartella; assembly: GCA_949825045.1. Lineage (NCBI taxonomy): Eukaryota > Metazoa > Arthropoda > Insecta > Lepidoptera > Argyresthiidae > Argyresthia > Argyresthia goedartella. Next base: position 14,885,200 of record OX463815.1, read on the forward strand.
AAGGTAAAAAGAGTTATAATAAAAAAGAGGCATGATTTATATATTTTGAAAGGAGTAAAAAATAGTTTCGTACCTACCATCATACAAGAAAACTTATGGACCAAACAATAATATAACAAAACAAAAACCGGCCAAGTGCGAGTGTGACTCGCGTACCGGGGGGAAAATATCATATTTCGTGGCAGAGTGCGCGGAAAGAAAATTGATATCGCTTTTGTGTGTAGAACAGGTTGATAGTTATCAAGGATCATTTTATTCTAGAACACTTCGTACACTTCGAATTCATAAATATATACCCTCATAGATAAACAACTGCAATAATTTTACCATATATTTTGTTCAATTCTTGTACACAAATATACTTCTATTAATATTGCAGCAGGACAAAGTACTATTCGAAATTCGAATGAAGAAACGACGACGGTACGAGACGTAGGTCTTCTTCTTCTTCAATCCAGGGGGAAAAGTGCCTGAACCTGGCCCGCTGGGGATTTTGTGCATTTCCCCTGTAGCCACTCATCTTAATTCAGCCATCCTAGCTCCAGTAAGAGACGTAGGTGACGGGACTAAGGTGGAGATAGGCGGGATGAGTGGATAGACGGGATCATGGAGGCTGGACATTCACCTATCAGGCAAAAATGATGAAGTCGACGGGGACTCACTAAAATAGTTGGTACATGATCTTGAAGATTGGTGCTATACCGATGAGGCTTATGCCCTACAGTCGGTTGAGCATGCTGTTAATGATGAAAATGATGAAGAAATTCTACCCCCCAAGACGGGGGGGTCTATTACTCTGTACTGGTTACGTTCACGACACCAGAAAATAAGGTTTACGGCTCCAATTAGTATATTTTTCTAGCAACAGTCGTTGTTTCTGTTTCAATGGGGTGGCTCTGCCCCTAAAATCCTCCGTACTGATTGCGATCTCGACGCCAGAAAGAGTTGACCGCTCCAATTAATCTATTTGGTAAGCAGCAGACGTTGTACCTGTGGGATGGGGAGGATGCTCTGCCTTTTGCTACGTACTGATTACTTTCACGACAACAGAAAGGCTTAACGACTCCCATTTATCTATTTGTCCAGCAACAGTAATTGTTTCTATTTCAATAAGGGGCGCTCGGCCCCCTAACCCCCGGTCCTTTCCTCCATGCCGCTTAGGTTCACCACAATAGAAAGAATCAATAGCTCCAATTTCTCTTTTTGGCCAGCAGCACTCGTTATTGTTGCAGAGCATCAGTGTGTTAAAAGGAGTCAGTGACGAAATGAATCAAGTAATCTACCGAGTACCCAACATCAAGAAAGCAAGACCCGCAATGGGCTCAAGATTTTCGTGACTCAAAAGTGAACTACGGTGGCGGTTCGAATCGAACATACAACGCTATCTCAGCATATTTTGTAAGCTCATTTCAGTTCTCTGGACCCGTGTATTACTCTGTACTGATTACGTTTACGATACCAGATAGTGCTAAAGAAACCAATTTGTCTATTTTTCCCGCAGCAGCCAATGTTTCGGTTTCAATAGGCGGGACCTCTACGGTTCATGAGATACATATATAGGCGATAGACAGGCGGACAGAGGAGGCTTAGTATTAGGGACCTGTTTGGCACACTTCGGGTAACGAACCCTTAATGAAGTAAAGAGAAATAATAGATTCGAACCGGCGACTTTCAGATCACGAATATCGCATATGAACCCTATGATCCACCGCTTTATATTGTTTAAAGCAGTGAAACAGTCCAGGAAAAGGTGATGTTTCTGAAACTTGGAAAATTTCGCATTTGGTGAATTTTGACCTAGGTAGATCGTTATAGTAATAATTTGCTCATTCACAGTTACCAAAACGCAATAAACCCTCTGCAGAGTCTCCATACAACCAATTTTTCAATAACATAAAATAAAATAGTGTCTACAGCTAAGTATATGTTACTATTTGTAACTAAACTGGCTTACTAGCTATTATGGGATATATACATGTACAACCTATTTAAACCTTCAACGGTAACAATTTCCGGGCATTTTCAGCATTTTCTATCGATGGAATGATGAATGTGAGGGTGAGCGAGAGGGTTAAAAATATATAAAATACCTAATATCCAAAAATCTTTAACAAAGCAAAGCCTACTTTGTTCCTAATTATGTTCTATTTACCTATAAAAACCAAATGAAAATTACGTTACGTAGTTTTTACGTTGTCCTCGAACAAACATGCATACAAAAAAAATAATTAAAAATCGCTGATTGGTTTTCTATGGCTGTGTTTTAGCGACCCCTTTTTATTATTTACATAGCTTATCTTTAATTTACAGATATTAAATAATATTGATGACATAAAAACGTTATTACAAGGATCAACGGTTGTGGTCCGAAGAAAGGGCAAAAGAAAATGAGATAAAATAGAGTGCGCTAGAGCTTTATCAACGACTCTCATACATTTTCATGCCAGGGGATCCTTCGAGACGCCACTGTTGGGGATTTAGCCAAATGCCGCAGAGATCATGAGATTTCAACGCGTTCCTGATTCTCAACGAAGATTTTTTATCCATCTGGTAGGATTTTATTACAAAATAAGAAAAAGTTTAAATCAAACAATACAGCGACTTATGGGCCTATAGGGTCTGGTAAATGATCTGAGTCGCTGAGCAGACATTTTGGGATATATTTGTAAAATTTTGGGGCATATTGTTTTTATCACACTTTTATATGTAGTGGATAAAAAATCTTCGTTGAGAATCAGGAACGCGTTGAAGGCATAATAATTCTTATAAAAATGCTACATAATAGTCATTGGAGGCAGAGGTCGAAACTTCATCCAATAACTAGTAAGGTCTAAAAGCAACATCACAGAGAACTTCTCCACCAAAAAGCGGATACAATGAAAGAAAGAAACTTTTTGTTGGAATATTCTATCCGGCTCATGTATTCATAAACTGTATTCTTAACAAAACGCGACTCAAGATTTACCCTACACTTTTCTTACTTATCTAGCTACTACGAACAACTGTTAAATATTGTGTCATATTTTTTCAGGTACAATAGCTCCGAAAGTTTTTCAAGAATAGTTACGAAAGTTCATCAAGACGTCATCGCTGCTAAGCTTGTGAAGTGCAGAATATAGAGCCAAACAAAATGTGTTATTTCGCGCGAGCGTGTGTTCGAACTAAAACACAAATGTGACTAGTGAGTGAATATAACTGTAGTAGATACATCAAAAGTGGTGCGATGTGATGTAGACATTAACCGACAAGTGGCTCTGGTGAAGTGGTAAGAGATGGCTCGCTTCCCTTGCGCGGGACAATCCGGAAGCAGCCGCATATTTGTTGCCTTTTTCGCAACAGCTTTTTGGGGAATGGGTGAGATTTATTTATTTTATCATACAGATGACTAAGTTTGATACTAATGATAATGAAACATACATTTCTCAGCCATCTATTCTAGATACATACGTATAATTTTCAATCTCATTCTCGATACGTTAAAAGCACTCTCGTGCTTCTCGTCGTAAAATGAAAACATGACTTGCTTGTTTTCGTATATTGCTCTGTTGTTATTTTTCCTTATTTAGTAACAATGTGGCATGTCAATCACCATTAACTTTGTGCTGCATGCTCCATTTCTTCGTAAGAAAGCTCAATAGACTTGGTAACTATTCTAATGGACATCAATTTCACAGAATGGGGTAAATAATGAATCCAAACATACATAAAAGTGTAATTTAATAGTAATCAATGGACCCATTCCGAGCCATGAAGCCTTAGTACGCCTATTGTTTCCAAAGTGCTCTGAAGCCTTTTCTTAACTTTCAAACAATGCAGTGAATCTTGGAGGCAATAAATCCTGCAGTCGTAACACAACACAAAGCCTGACCGAAACTGAACGGAGAACTGGAAACGTTGCTCCTTCCTCCGAGCAGCTAACACTAAATAGATACCTAGTCGGTCCATAAGTTCTGTCACAAATATTTTGCCGCATAGTAAATAATACCAAGTTTATTTTTATTTAATACTATATATGGCTTGATAGCTCATTAAATACTGATAAATTAGAACGAATATTGGACTTAAATGCTTACACAAATGTTAGTTTCTTCAGAGATTTTGCACTTTTTTAACCAATCAAAAATACGGACGTGATTCACTTTTATCTTTTTTCCATGACTCTTAAAACCTTTCAAACTTACGTGAGATTTTAGACAAAACCCTCTCTGAACCCGTTACCTTCATTTTGAAGCATAAGATAACTAAGTCTGGGTAAAACTAATTTTCATATTCACATTTTACGTAGTGTACTTGTTGCCCACAAGATCATTTTTATACGTTTTTCTGAAAACGTAAAAAGTACGTAAAGTTCTCTTTGGGAGCAGTTGGAACTGAAAGCTAACAGAAAATCAAATGCTAGTTGTTAAGCATGGTCTAAAATCGAGTTTTCAGAATAAATAAAAAAAAGCTTGTTGGTTATCTGGAACACTGTTTTTTTATTAAATTTGTGGTAAGTGGTATTTTTGTCAGTTGCGGCGTATTTTGGGTTCGCGATTGTCTCAAGTTATAAGGTTTTTTGTCATATTGCGATAATCGTACAAAATGTATTGTATTGCAATTTGATTCGTATAAAATAAGCTTTTTAATCATGTATAATACGAATAAGAAAAAGTTTATTGCTGAGTTCTATCTATCAAAAACCTTGTGACAGAACTTAAGGACCGACTAGGTATGTTTAGGGAGTTCTCTAGTATGTAACTTATTACGCTATCTATCTATCTATTACGCCAGTCAGTGATAAATTAGCCAACTTTTACATAGCAGCGCCGTTTTGAAAAAAAAACCTCCGTCTATGAAAGTAAACTGAGAAAAACTTTAGGCACCTACCAAGGACCTTCTTCTCGGTACTACGTCCTAATGCTATCCTCACAGAACAGGTGTATCCTACTATATCTGACTACTAACAAGCAAACCACTATAAATTTTTCCTCACACCGGACAGAAGCAAACTGTTGCGCCGCCGCGAAGCGTTGTTTGCGCTCATTGCACACATTATGATTGTGCTTTGTGTCACTTGACGTCAGGAAACCACCAATCTCTCGAGGTCGGCGACAATTACTCAAGTGTCAGATGCCCCGACGACGACGTGATGCTTTGTTGCAGCTGGCAAATATCACGAAAAACATTTGCACAAAAACGAAGTACCAAACCGCTTACAACGTTAAACTGTGTAGGAGTTCTTTAGAAATGAGTATTAAGTATTTTGGATTTTGTTAGTGACTTCATTCTGTTAACGGTAAGGTCACAAGACGTAGACGTTGTACCCTACATCTTCTATGTACAGGGTGTCCCGCAAACAATGGATAACCCCGGGGCTATTAGTAGTCCTCATCATTCTGAATAACTTTCAGTTTGGACCAATTTGATCGGAACCACTTTATTTTTCACTCCTGCGTACAAATCAGCTGACCGGCCAGGAGATGTCAAAAATAGAGTTGCTCAGTTTGATAATGAAAGTTAAGACCTATCTATTATAGCTCCGGGACTATGGCATTGTTTACAGCCAACTTGTAATACTTCGGTTCGGTGGTCCAAACATAGGTGGACATTTTTGTCCAGACGATTTAAGGTCACCTTTGTCTATTAAATCATTTTATGTTTTTAAGTTAGCTTTGTACTGAGTTTTTGTTTTATTTAACTAACAGTCGATAATTTATTCATGCCACCGTAAGATTGTCAAAACCATTTGTTTATAAACTAACGTGTTAATTTGTAAACTATCGACACATTGTAAACCAGACCGACAGGGTTAAGAACTTACTTTTATTTTGTTCTTACGTGTCAATCTAACACGAAGACTATTCGGGGGCTTCATTGCGCTCGCCCCCTCTATTCTTTACCTTAGCCACCTCAGTTTTTGCCCTATTATTTCCTTTCCAATTCAAGTTTAAACTAGTACAGAATTTAACGGTTTTATTATAACCTAACGCGTCAAATCGTAAGCAGTACGGTACAGTTTAAAATTTAATGAAAGTTTGTAAACTAACGAGAACAACAACGTTAGATTATAAATTAACGGTTTTGACAATCTTACGGTGAAATATATAACAATGAAACATTATAAATCATACAAATAATTTCTTAGACAAAAATTAGTCTGGTATTTTGATTAAATATTGGTTATTCTGAGTGAATACAATTTTGGAACACCGAAGTTAAGTCACACTGTTTAAAAATGAATCGTTAAATGTATTGGTATATTAAGCGCGAAATTCACAAGCGGCTGGACCGACTTGGATGAACTATTTTTCAAAAGGTGATAAAATTTTGATAGACCCAAAAGGAACTGCCGATAATTCGAAATATCTCTTTCATTAGACAGCGTTGGAAGAAAACAGTCGCAGTCCAGTAGCTTTTTTCGGATAAGCTAGTACCTAATATTTACGACCTTTCAACTACATCAATTTATCTGTTATCCTTCGTACGCAAACTGTGACGTGTGATATTTCACGTATTTTCTGCACGTTTTCACAATATCGACAGTATATAACACGTTTACATTAGACGACTACTTAGTTGACGCAGTATCTTTCCAGGCACGGCCGGAATATTTAAAAAGAAATTCAGCCATGACGGTCTAACTTTTGAAACTACCTCCCTTTTTGCCTATTGAAATATTACTGAACTAAACAAAACTTAACTCTGTCTATAGGTTAATCTTTTTTGATTCTATCGGGAAAGTTAGTTTTTCTAAATCCTTTGTGTGACTACTACTAGTGAATACTACTAAGACTTGCTTTGCCTTGGTCCACAACAAAACATGTGGCCCATCTAAAAATAATTTCACAAAACAATGGTTACAATTTGAAGGTAAAAGGGCGCTTCTCTCCAGCATGTGTTAAACTATGCGCTCCATTTCGGATACTACACCCTACCACTGATATATGAGGGTTGTCTGTGGGTAAAATATTCGTTGGGAACAAAAAGCCAGTGGTAGTAAGAGGAGCCAATGTAGCCTCCGCTCATTGATATCTCGCCCTACTGTCCAGTTGATTGATTGATTGTTGGCTACGTACAGTAAGAATAGCTTCTACGTTCGTTTCGTTGTTTTTTGGTAGAAAATTAAGTTTTTCCTGATTTGATTAATTGTGTCAAAATAATAATTGCCATGATCATAAAGTATATTTATAAAGCCTACCTCTGTCGTGTTTGATTACCTATAGTAATCGATATTAATATAAGTTTCAAATTGCGTTCATCTGTCTCGGTGAAACCACTTCAAAGAAGGCTTTTTACTGGCTGAGTTTGTTCATTCGCCGACCATGCAGCAAACGAGTTCAAGGAAAAAGTAATTGTTAAAAGATTTTCGTACTCTTTGAAGAAAAAAAATATTTTATTGAGTCTGCTTTTGTTTGTACCTACCCATTTATGGTGTTTACTCTGGGGAATGGAGGACATTTTATTGGAGCTTACTCTTATTTCCTTTGTCTTCTGAGCACAATGTTCCGTAATCAAATATCTATTAAGTAGGTTTGAAAGGGAATTTTCAAGTACCTACTTTACGAGGCCGTAAAATACCTTCATTAAATACCTAACTGTTAGACTACTACTAGTACTACTAATAGATTGCTTTTACATAGACATAGTTGTGGGCTAATGTTCCTAACATTTAACCCTTTAAAAACCGAGGTAGTTGGGACGGGTCGCAATTTTGAACATTATGCCATGGTAATAAAATTTAAAACCTATAGCGGAAAAGTGGCGCTAGCCGGTAGTATTGAAGAGGAATAATGGAGTTTATATGTGTTTTTCTTATACGGATTAAAATAAGAAATATAATTGTATTATTTTAAAATTAAAATAACTTTTCATATGAAATCGTTGCAACCGTCGCTGTCGCGTTGCTAAACGTCGGCACATCCACGAATGCATTGAGAATTATACTCCAGCTCCAGTGTGGAAATTCCTACGAACGCTTAGTGTAGGTAAGTCCCAGGACCTACAAGCTGGTAATGTAGATCTCAATGGTCTGAACTAGTTCTTTTCTGCCCCGCCTGTTGTGATGGATCCCTATCAGACACACTACGCTTCAGACCCTTCGCTCTAAGACCTTAGCAGACACCACACCATTCAAGTTGAGTAATATTGGAATCGAAACAGTAAAAAAGCATTATTAGCAGACAACTCGAAAGCTATAGGCGATGACAAAATTTGCCTTAAAATGCTACTGATGATCCTAGACAAACTATTGCCTGTTATCATACATATCATAAACTTTTCCATATCAAATGGCGTCTTCCCCACAGTGTGAAAAAGAGTACTAGTCATCCCATTACCCAAAACTCCCTATCCCACCTCTTTCAAAGAGTATTTTCCCATTTAAATACTGCCCATCCTCTCCAAAGTCATTGAGGCCATTGTCCATAACCAGCTCTCCTATCACCTTTCCTCAAACAATCTTCCACATTCCAGTCAGGATTCAGAACGGGTCATAGCACTATCACGGCTTTGTTGAAAGTCACAGATAACATCCAGCGAGCCATGGACCGCAAACAACTTTCCGCCTTGGCATTACTTGATTTCAGTAGTGCCTTCAACTGCATATATTTCGACATTCTCATTCTATTATGTTATTATAACTGCTGTGGAGGCACTGAACGCAGATCTTGAGGGTGTGAAAAGCTGGGCTACATCTTTCGGACTCCTGGTTAACCCGAGTAAGTCCCAAGTCATGATTATAGGTACAAGATATTCTCTTAATCTGTTACAGCAACAGCCTACTTCAGCTGTCACTTTCAATGGTACCACCATCATATATAGCGATAAAGCTAAAAACCTGGGTATCATTTTCGACAACCAGCTGTCCTGGTCATTTCACGTCTACGAGGTCATCGACGAGTATTTGCTACTTTAACTCTCTCAGGAGACTTCGATACTTTTTGCCTCGACAGACCAAAATCACTCTCGCTCAGTCGCTTCTTCTACCCCTTATCGAATATGCTGATGTCTAACGAAGGATTACTATACAAACTTGAACGACTTCGAAATTTCGGGATTCGGCTTATCTTCGGGCTGCGCAAATACGACCATATATCACAGCATCGCAAAGAGTTCCGATCCGTGGATCCGCAAGTGGACTCCGATCCGTCTTCGTCGGGATTCTCACATCCTCAACTTCCTCTACAACATTTTACGGAATCCACGCTATCCAACCTTCCAACGAGACCGTTTTCAATTTGTTTCTTCCAGCAGGCCTCGGAGGACCCACGCAGTGTTCATGCTCATGACCCCACAACATAACACCGCATCCTACGAGCACGGGTTTAGACTCCGGACCATTCGATTGTGGAATGCACTCCACTGCACCATCAGGGATAGTCCTGCTTTAAATATCTTTAAAATTCACGTGAAGAAGCATTTCTCTTTAGAAATATAGGTAGTATGTATATATTTATAAGTATATAAATATTAAATATTATATACTAATAAATATTTATCTCTTGATAGGGATAAGCTCGCCTTTGTACACTATTTTAATGTATATGTTATTATTTGAATTATTTGTGTGCAATAAAGAAATTATGAATTATGAAAAAATCTCTAACATCAGGAATTCACTCTTACGTGAGGTTATCTCTCTATTCACATGCGGGTTAGGAATGTGAGAAGGTAGTGGAGTGTCGTAAACGGATAATGTTTTTTTCCCATCGACATCAATATCGACATGTTATGATGACACACTAAAAACCAACGAACCACAAATCCGAATCCCGAATAATAATGTCGTCACTTTGGAATAATATAAACACACATTTATAGAGCAATCAAAGTACAATATCATGCCATACTGTATGTATTTTCCACGGTGGAAAATTGGATCCATGTCCCATTCCCTATCGTAACGGTAGATTTGATTGCTCCATAAATGTTTGTTTATGTTGGCGAAAAAAAATACAGATGACGTATGAATTATGCTTCTGCTCATGAACTTTTATAGAGAAATCTGGCCTTTTGAAATGTTACCTATTTCGTCTTATTATACTTTTAGGTAAACATAAAAGTGATTCGTGATATTTCTTTAAATACATTACACAAAGGCTGACCAAGGAACCCAGGAAGAACTAAAAAGTTGTACCCATGTGTTTGTATACGGGATAGCAATGCATTAGTGGTCATTGACTCGACTGTTACTGCGAACGGAATCCGTCACAGTCGTCGTGTGGTATTCGTCGGTAACCATGGTAACGATCAGCGACCGCTACAATGATAAGCTAAACGACAGTAATTTCAAACGTTGCACGTAATGTATTTACAAGTAAAATTCTGTTCATCATCACCTCGCCAGAATTAATTCCTATACTGTAATATTATCGCTGTGTACAAATATTAAACCGTAAAACTTCATTATACCTCCCCTACTCCTTTCCCCTCCCACGTCATGAAATATGGAGAAATAAATAATAATTTAAGTAACAATAATTTTATATCTATCTTATGTAACTAATTGGTAACCAAATTAAGCACTAACAATCTTAAAAATGATGTATCTAACTGTATACTTGGGTAACTTATAATTGGGTTATTATATAACAATGTCACTTACATACAACACTAAAGGCTGTAAGGTTTACCTAAATAAATAAAGTAATATGTAAGTATCGCTAACCCAATCACGAGCTTACAGTGGTAGACAGGAGTCAATGCCCGCTATTGCCATGCTAACCCGAACAAACTATATACTCCATCTCTTACTTTATTATTTTTGAGGCCTGATTCAATATGATAAACCCTATGAGGCAGATAAATATTTTTTACATGTAAAAACACGATTTTTCTGTCACATCGTGCTTAGTGTAGTTTTACAATAGTTGCTCGCTTCCCCGCCAGGTGTGCGCGGCCTGCACAACCTGGAGATCAGCGTGCCAGCGGCAGCGCTGGTCGGAGAGACAGTGACACTTGAGTGCAGCTGGCAGCTCGAAGATGAGGAGGCATTGTACAGTGTCAAGTGGTACCGCGGCCGGGAAGAGTTCTACCGATACATACCAAAGGAACTGCCACATACACGGGTCTTCCCGCTGCCGGGGATCGAGGTTGATGTGAGTATTATCAATATTATCATTCATCATCATCATAAGGCCTATAGCATTCGAAACAGATGGCGTGCGATAGAGACCTGAGGTTGTGACTATTCAGTTAAATTCTGGGGCGGCAGACATACCTCACATTTTTCGTCGCCTGCTGGTAGTGCGTGAGGCCTGGGTGGTGGAATTATTATTATGATATCAGATCAATGTAGCCTATTTCTTGTCTCGTCCCTGCGATATTTGTCAATTTTGATAATACTTCTAGCTTCCAACCTTCCAAATTAGTATATTGGATCAGTGACGAGTAAATCATGTAGAATATATAATAATGTACAAGTAAAATGTATGTCCAACGCCTATGTCCCACTTTACGCAATCACTAAAACTTTATAGGGGATTAATGAGAAGTGGACCAAACACGACGAAATGTACTGATGGAGAACTTGATAACAACCGTCGTTAAATAAATATTCATTTGACAACATCGCATCTAACGACTAACACATACACATTAAGGTGTCGGAATAAGATTGATTTTTAAATCAACAAAATCTCAGTGGTGCAGGTTGTACTCATGTGTACTTAAGGGTGTCTCAATCAAAGCATTTAACTGAATATATGTGCAAGTAACAAAACCGAATCTTTTTGAGCCAACAGTCTTTGTTCGAATATTTTTATGTGTTGAATAATTATTAATGTCTTGTGTTGTATGCAATACAATTTTCAAATAAAGAACTCACGATTGGAGAAAACTATTGAGTGAAAACGAATGGAGATCATCGCTATAATATTATATCTTTTGACTCCTATTAAAACGAGAAAATTCCTATTTTAATTCATCATGATCAAAAAGTGCTATAAATCCGAAATTTGAAACATCAGAGGCCAACACTTTCGTCAAATAAAGTAATGCTACATGCAAAAACTTTAGTTTTACTTTACTTCTCCAAACATTTACTTCAAATTTTACCTCAATTGTATATCATATTTGTATGTATAGCTTATGTATTCGTGGTAAATTGTTGTTTAGTTTACTGCTATGGGCCATAATTAATATTCACGATAGACAATTGGTTTACGTCTGAAGTCGCATTAAATAGTTATTGTTACCGGGCTGTTTGTTGTCCTTGTGCAAACATGAAGTATGGCTCTATGTTCATATTTTCATTAAAACATACATTTTAGTTCCTATTTCTGCAATGTATGTGCGTGTTTATTATGTCAATGTTATGCTCGCCTTTGTAAACAATATTTACAAGGTTGTCTGATTATTATTTGTGTGCAAGAAAATTATTATTTTTATGTCATAATATTTTATGTAATTTTCGGTAATCGATATTGTCTTTATTATATTAAAGCCTAAGGGTCTGTTCGAAGAAGTCCTGATAAGCCAGTCCTATTGAACAGATCAATTCTAAATTTTGTTTGTTAAATGATAGATGAATTTGTCAAATAAAGACTTTGGGGACTTTTATAAACAGGCTCACGCCCGCACATATGCCGACCTTCCATACTCTTGGCATTTTATAGGATGTAAAATCTAATAATGGTATTCAATGGAACCTCCTGGTTCAAAATCACGATGCATTAAAAAAAATATGCAAGCGAACCAGTTAAGAAAACCACTCTCCATCCAAGAAGTTTTACCTATTACCGTTTCTAACCGGTCCCTACTAAGGGACATGGCAAGGTTATTGTAAAATCAGACACACTTTCTGTAACAACACATGCTTAGTAAGTAGCACAAGAACAAAGTTATTACATCGTTAAAGCGTCGTTAGCTGAAATGTGTCTATATTTTAGGGGGTTATAGGGACATTATTTTATTTAACCAACTTCCTCGATGTAATTTTGGGGTTTTGGAGATATTTTTTCACGCTTGTAGTGGGATGTCTGAATATGTTTAAATCAGTTACTTTATTTGTATTTCTGTCTACCAAATTGTATTCTAAAAAGTAGACCAAACATAATAATTTAAAATTCAAAGACAAAAACAAAGTACAAAATTCTTTATTGCAGGTAGATATTGAAATATACTTAGCAAACGTCAGTTTTTGCCTCTTCTCTACATTGAAACACTGTGGGAGAAGGAGGGCAAATAAACTTTTACAGATTGATTTTTATATCTCTTTAAAACATTGGTTTAAAATACTAATATAAGCAATTCAATATTAATTATCATAAATAATAATTAGGAATCTATAATATAACAAAATAGTTAACAGCAAGTTCTGTGTTGAGTTACATTAACCCCACACGGTCCCGTCATTGAAGTTATCTTGAACATTGTAACATCCCTTTTTAAATTGCTCAAATGGCAATTTAAAAATCTCCAGAGGTAACTTTTTGTAGTAGAGTCTAAACCGGGGCGCAACTGTCTGGAAAATGTTGTAATGTTCTTGCGTACATATATTGTATAAACGAAAATAAATTGACTAGCTACAGTTAGCGTTGTAAATTCCAAATTGCTGGAATTGCACTTTTCTCTGATACAAAAATAGTTTTAATATCCGCTGCTTTCCCCCACAACAAGATACCTTAGATGACACTATACAAGTAACTAAAACAGACTAGCCTAGATGAAGCCACATCCGTGTTTTGTCTGATGTTCCTAACAGAGTTAGCCGCAGAACTTAATCGTAAAGAGAATTTATCTATTTGGGGTCCCCACTGCAATTTGCTGTCATTGGTTGTTCCAAGAAACTTCGTATCATGTGCTTCAATTTGCCTGACAATTGGAAGTGAGAATTTGGTACACTTGGTTTTACCAGAGTGAAACAATAAATTATTAAATGGGAACCATTTCATCATTAACATCATAAAAATTTTCTTTTTATCTTTTAGAAACTAAGGGTCCCGGGTTCGAGTCCCGGTGGGGGCAAATATTTGTTTGATGAGAACGGATGTTTGTACCCTAGTCATGGTTGTTTATCTATCTAAGTATTAATATTTATCTATATAAGTATGTGTATCGTTGTCTAGTACCCAAGATACAGGGAATCCTAGTTTGGGGCTAGATCAGTGTGTGTAACTAGTGTCCAAGGTATTATTATTATTATTATTAATTTTGAAGATTCCCATCCTCACCAAAGTCGTTGAGACCATAGTCCGTAACCAGCTCTCCTATCATCTTTCCTCAAACAATCTTCTAAAAACGTTCCAGTCAGTATTCAGAACGGGTCATTGCACTGTCACGGCTTTGCTGAAAGTCAAAGATGGCATCCAGCTAGCCATGGACTGCAAACAGCTTTCCATCTTGGTTTTACTTGAATTCAGTAGTGCCTCCGACAGCGTAGATTTTGACATTCTCATTGAGGTTTTTAGATCCCTGAAAGTCTTCTCCTCCTCTACCAGCTGGTTCGACTCTTATTTGAGCTTGAACAACGTATCAGGTCGAAGGAGATAACCACTGAATGGTGTGACCTCTTTACAGGCGTCCCTCAAGGCGGTAAACTTTCTCTTCTTCTCTTGTACAAAACAACTCCACGCTAAACAATATGATTTCACTAGGGGTAAATCAACTACGGATGCAGGTATTACCCTTATATCTCATATTTATTCTTGACGACCCGAATGGCCGAGTCGGTAGTGACGCTGCCTACGAAACCAAGGGTCCCGGGTTCGAGTCCCGGTGGGGGCAAATGTTTGTTTGATGAGAACGGATGTCTGTACCCTAGTCATGGTTGTTTATCTATCTAAGTATAATATTTCTCTATATAAGTATATATATCGTTGTCTAGTACCCAAGATACAGGGAATCCTAGTTTGGGGCTAGATCAATGTGTGTAAAAGGTGTCCAAGGTATTATTATTATTCTGCATGGGAAGCCGCACAGGATGCTATCGGAGTTTTTTGCGACCTGTCGAAGGCGTTTGATTGTGTTGATCATAATACGCTATTAATTAAATTAAATCATTACGGAGTTAGAAATAAAGCGTTGCATCTACTAAGATCATACCTAAGCAATAGAATTCAAAAGGCAGAAGTTAACGGCGTAAAATTTAATAGATAGGGTGTTGAAATTGGCGTTCCACAAGGTTCCATATTAGGCCCTTTCTTATTCCTGATATATATTAATGATCTGCCTTTCATGGTGGAGAAATTAACTGACATAGTGTTGTTTGCTGATGATGATAAGCAATAGAATTCAAAAGGCAGAAGTTAACGGCATAAAATCTGATGGATCGGGTGTTGAAATTGGCGTTCCACAAGGTTCCATATTAGGCCCTTTCTTATTCCTGGTATATATTAATGATCTGCATTTCATGGTGGAGAAATTAACTGACATAGTGTTGTTTGCTGATGATACTTCAATGGTCTTCAAAATTGAAAGACAAAAAGGAGATTTTGATGATGTTCATGGTGTATTGTCTTTAACCTTGAATTGGTTCACAGTTATAATTTATTGTTAAACGCTGGTAAAACCAAGTGTATTAAATTCTCACTTCCAAATGTCAGGCAAGTTGAGACCAGTTTAGTGTTAGACAACAGCACGTTAGAATTAGTAAATGATTCGAAGTTTCTTGGAATAACCATTGATAGCAAATTGCAGTGGGGACCCCACATAGATAAATTGACTGGTAAATAAAGTTCTGCGGCTTACGCTGTTAGGAACATCAGACAAAGCACGGATGTGGCTACATCTAGGCTAGTATATTTTAGTTACTTTCATAGTGTGATGTCCTATGGTATCTTGTTGTGGGGGAAAGCAGCGGATATTCAAACTATTTTTATTTTACAGAAAAGAGCTATTCGAGCAATTTATAATTTAAAACGAACAGACTCCTTAAGAGAGCTTTTTAAAGAAATTGACATACTAACAGTAGCTAGTCAATTTATTTTCGCAAATATAATGTATGTACGCAAGAACCTAACAACATTTTCCAAACTTAGCGATAGCTGCATGTTAACCTAAGAAATAATCACAGACTATGTGCGCCCCGTTTTAGATTCGCGAAGGTTAGCAATTCTTTCAAGGGTCAGTGCATTCTCTACTACAATAAGATACCTCTGGAGATTTTGAAATTGCCATTTGAGCAATTTAAAAAGCATGTTAAAGCGACTTTGTCGAAAAAGGGATATTACAATGTTCAAGATTACTTAAATGACAGGACTGTATGGGGTTAATCTGGCTCAACACAGACCTTGCTGTTATTAGTTTTGTAATTATTTATTCCTGCTTATTAATCATAACAATTAAATTTTTCATATTTGTATTAGTTAAGCACAACCTATTTTTAAAAGAGATCTAAAAATTAATCTGTGGGAGTTTCTACGCTCTTCTTCTCCCACAGTGGTCCAATGTAGAGAAGAGGCAAAAAATGACGTTTGCTAAGTATATGTAAATATCTACAGTAATAAAGTACTTTGACTTTGACTTTGACTTTGACTTCCCCTATTCTCGAGGAGGTAATGAACGCAGATCTTGAGGGTGTAAAATGCTGGGCTTCATCCTTTGGACTCCTGCTTAACCCGAGTAAGTCCCAACTCATGATTATAGGCACAAGTTATTCTCTTAACCTGTTACACCAACAGCCTATTTGAGCTTTCACTTTCAATGGTACCACAATCATAAATAGCGATAAAGCTAAGAACCTGGGTCTCATCTTTGATAACCATCTGTCCTGGTCATTTCATGTCAACGAGGTCAGTTGACGAGTATTTGCTACTTTTCACTCTCTCAGGAGACTTCAGCACTTTTTTCCTCGACAGACCAAAATCATTCTCGCTCATTCTCTTCTTCTACCCCTCATCGATTGTGCTGATGTTTGCTGGCTTCGTGCTAACGAAAAATTACTGAACAAACTCGAATTACTTCAAAATCTCGGGATACAGTTTATCTTCGGCCTGTGCAAATACGACCATGTATCACAGCACCGCAAAGAGTTGAAATGACTGCCGATCCGTCTTCGTCGGGATTCTCACATCCTCAACTTCCTCTTAAACATTTTACGGAAGCCACGCTATCTAACCTTCCTTCGAGATCGTTTTAAATTGGTTCCTTCTAGCAGGCCTCGGAGGACCCACGCAGTTTCCAAGCCCACGATCCCACAACATAAACACCGCGTCCTACGAGCACGGGTTTAGACTCCGGGCCATTCGATTATGGATTGCACTCCCTTGCACCATCAGGGACTGCTCTACTCTCAATATATTCAAAAGTCGAGTGAAGAAGCATTTCTTATCTCTTAAGAAATAGAGTATTTATTAGTATATATATAAATTTAGTATTATATTTAGTATATATTTAGTATTATATTATATAATAATTTGATTTTATTTAAATAATTAAAAAAAAAGTAGAAGGCACTCGTATAGTTAGTTTATTGAGTTGTAATATTTATTTTTACACCCGATCTATCAGATTTGGCGCCGTTGAATTCTTATTTTTTACCCACGACGGAACGGAGATGGTATGAAGAATGGAGAAAAATGGCAACATTGGTTTTGACGTTTGTGCAAACCAATGTTGCTATTTTTCTCAAAAACTACTAGACCGATTTTGATGCGGTTTTCAGTGATGAGTACGGGTTTGATTGATGCATGTTCTTAGATAGGTGTTACGATGACAACTCACCAGGGGGCGCTGCGGTAAACATTTGTTTGTACAAAAATTAAACTATACGTTAGATTCTGATGCGGTTTTTATATATTTTTTTGTAATGGGTTTGTGGTTGATTAGTGAGGGTTTATAAATAGGTGTTACGGTAGGAACTCACTAGGGGGTACTGCAGTGATGTAGTTAATATTAGCTACTAAATATAAAAAAAACTCGATAGATCTTTCTTGATAAAATTACATTGAGGCCTCACTTGTGTGCCGCGTTGCCTCGTCGCGTTGTCGATTTTCCATACTTTTGACAGTGGCATGTTTTTTATATATGGCGCTAGCTTTTTTAATTTTCCCACCAAGACCCATTTTTGTTGATACTTTGTGAAACTTGACAAATTATACATATGCAATCTAACAAATAGCATTAACAAATCAACAAAAACAATAATAGAACTTGAAAAAAAGATAATACCTATACGAAAAACCTAAAAGTAAGAATATATGGAGAGATATCCCAACAACTTAGCCTACTACTTATTTTAATTAACCTAATAAATTAAATATTAAACTAAAATCAGAACCAATCGTGAATAAAGCTAATGATGTCATGTGGAGGGATATTCCAATTAACCTAACCTACTAACTTATTCAAATGAAAATAAACATTCAAGACATAATGCTACAACTATTACAAACACAACCAAAATTATTACAAATACAACCAAATTTAACAATAATTTGGTAAAACAGAAACTATGGCACCTATTATACATGTAAATATGAAGTACAATTTAAATCATAACTATGCTTGCTGTCCAAAAAGTTTGAAATAAAAAACAAAATTAAAATTTTTGAAAAAACCCACGACGGTTAAAACGTAGTTGAAAAAGGATAAAATAATTTTGAAACTCCCGACTCAAAGAATTTATGCTATGAACTTATTAAAAAACCAAGAAAATCCGTCGGGGGCTGCTATCTCTATTTTAAGTATAAACAAATAATCAATTTAGTATAAACATGCCAAACTAGTGCATTTAATAGGTACTATTTATTTGTTTTTATAGTTAGGGGTCCCCCGACGCCACTACGCTTGGATAAAAATTACATTTTTGTTTTAAACCTTAAAGATAAATAGGTACCTTTATTATTTATCACGTTTTTTTCTAATTTTATGATTAATAATTTAGAATCTGTGTAATTTCAAAATTGAATTTTCTTGCTGCTATTAAATGCACTAGTTTGGCATGTTAAGTGATTATTTCTTTAAATTTAAAATAGAGATAGCAGCCCCCGACGGATTTTCTTGGTTTTTTCAACAAGTTCATAGCATAAATTCTTTGAGTCGGGGGTTTCAAAATTATTTTACCCTTTTCAACTACGTTTTAACCGTCGTGGGTTTATTCTAAATATTTTATTTTGTTTTTTTATTGAATTATAGCTTAAGTATGATTTAGATCCAACGCTTTATTTCTAACTCCATGATGATTTAATTTCATTAGTAGCGTATTATGATCAACACAATCAAATGCCTATGACGGATTTAAAAAAACGCCCATAGCACCCTGTGGGGCCTCCCATGCAGAGAAAATGGGATATAACGGAATCCTGCATCCGTAGTCGATTTACCCCTAGTGAAACCATACTGTTTAGCATGGAGTTATTTTGTACGGCTTAAGTGTGAGATAATATATATAATATATATACCTAGTCGGTCCATAAGTACTGTCACAAATATTTTGCCGCATAGTAAATAATACCAAGTTTTATTTTATTTAATACTATATATGGTTTGATAGCTCATTAAATACTGATAAATTAGAACGATTATTGGATTTAAATGCTTAAAGCCATGTTACACAAATGCTAGTTTCTTCAGAGATTTTGCACTTTTTTACCCAATCAAAAATACGGACGTGATTCACTTTATCTTTTTCCATGACTCTTAAAACCTTTCAAACTTACGCGAGATTTTAGTCAGAACCCTCCCTGAACCCGTTACCTTCATTTTGAAGCATAAGATAACTAAGTCTGGGTAAAACTAATTTTCATATTCACATTTTACGTAGTGTACTTGTTGCCCACAAGATCATTTTGATACGTTTTTCTGAAAACGTAAAAAGTACGTAAAGTTCTCTTTGGGAGCAGTTGGAACTGAAAGCTAACAGAAAATCAAATGCTAGTTGTTAAGCATGGTCTAAAATCGAGGTTTCAGAATAAATAAAAGAAACCTTGTTGTTTATCTGGAACACTGTTTTTTTATTAAATTTGTGGTAAGTGGTATTTTTGTCAGTTGCGGCGTGTTTTGGGTTCGCGATTGTCTCAAGTTATAAGGTTTTTTGTCATATTGCGATAATCGTACAAAATGTATTGTATTGCAATTTGATTCGTATAAAATAAGCTTTTTTTCATGTATAATACGAATAAGAAAAAGTTTATTGCTGAGTTTTATCTATCAAAAACCTTGTGACAGAACTTAAGGACCGACTAGGTATAATAAAAATAATAAAAAATAAATAAATAAAAATATTTTACTTAGTGCTGGAAGAACAGATATTGGTCTGAAATTTAAAGCATTACCCTTGTGTCTTGACTTGAACAGATGTGTTAGTATTGTCTTTCCTGAGGTCTGGGAAAACTCTATCGTCAACATATTTATTGAATATATATGCTATAACTATAAATGAACCAATGACTTTGACTGATGTACCCTACAGCTCTTCAGTTTTTTTTTAAGTTAAGTAATCTAAACGTTTTGTCACTGTTCTGGGTATAACGAATTAAACTCAGACAACAACATAATGTTGACTTAGGACTTATAAACATACCTAGTCCCTACCTGTTTAATACTAGCATACATCTAAGCCCCGAACTCATATTATTTTTAGGAGTTTATTTTGTGCTCGTGTCGATACCGATGACCTAATATCGGCTTATTTGCCGTAATCTGGATATGGTAGGAGTCATCTAATGGAAAATATATGTTTCACTTATCCCCAATATCGAACATTCGAGATTTACTCATAAAACTGTTTCCCGAATAGAGTGTCGAATGAAACACATGAGGAAGAAGTTTGTTTATGTTAGATTGAGCGTTGTTCAGCCGTTTTGGATAAAGCGTGGAATCGCGCGTTTATTCATGGTTCAAATTGAATCTGAGGGGGTAAAAGAGTTGAAACTTATACGTAATAGAATTTCAACGTTCTGCCAGACTTTGAGCAACGAACGATCTGATGCGGGAGGACATGGCACGGGCATTTTTCTATTTCATTCATTGCACAATATGCGTGATATGAAGTTGGAACTCAAGTTCGCACCCGCGACCCCGCAGGATCCTGTCTTGCCTGCAATGTATGTGTGTAATGAAGTTGCTCTATTCTATTTCTATTGACTTATGTATAACTTAATTACTCAAAATACATACAGACAGAACGCCTGTAAACACATGTACAATGGCGAGCTTGTGTCTAATAAGAGACTTCTTCAAGCAAACCTGTAAAAATTTCTAGCCAAGCTAATTCCAACTAGGAATTACAATCGCTTTTGAAAAAAATACCAATCACTCAATCGCATAAACAAGCAAAGATGCAATAAAAGACAGCTATTGGGAAATAACCGTGATGTGAGGTAAATTTTTCAAAAGCTATCGAAATTCCTAGTCAGAGTCACATGAGAAGGCCTCAGTTCCCAAATACCATGGATATGCCACCAGATCTCACGGTCGGGAGCGCGCCGCGTGGTGCTGCAGCAGGCGACGCCGGCGATGGCGGGCCGCTTCCGCTGCGAGGTGTCGGCCGACGCGCCCACCTTCCACACGGAAATACGATCCGCGCCCTTAGAAGTCGTCGGTGAGTATTCTGTTCATGCATACACATAAAGTCACCCAGTCAGTGCCCTTTTTAAGCCTGTTATTAAATACTCCATTGCAAGACAGGGGGCCCTGTGATTGAAAGATAGTATGTAGCCTAGCCTGAACTCTACATATTCCTAGCCAACACAAATGCCCTCCCCAATTTTTTAAAAACTAAGTGTATGTTTTCTGACCTATACGAACATAACTTAGAGATAAAAAACCGGTCAAGTGCGAGTCTAAATCGCGCACGAAGGGTTCCGTACCACCGTTCAATGGAAGCGATGGTGTGGAGTGAATAGTTTGGATTTTACACAGCAAAATATTGTTTACAAAGTTATTGGTGCGGTTACTTTCACACTCCATGTACGTAACCAGGTGCATCCATAAGTTTGTATGTGGTATTGAAAGAATTGTTGTAGGGGAGCCCCTTTAAATATTTCTTTTATCCTGTTTTTTAGTATTTGTTGTTATAGCGGCAACATATTTATGCTAGAGATGCTATATATAACTAGAGAGTTGAAATTTTCACAGATTATGTATTTACATAATCTGTTAAAATTTCAACTCTCTAGCTAGCTAGGTTCTTGAGATACAGCCTGGTGACAGACGGACGGACGGACGGACGGACGGACAGCGGAGTCTTAGTAATAGGGTCCAGTTTGGAACCCTTCGGGTACGGAACCCTAAAAAGACATAAATCATACAATTTTAACCCTACCAAAACTAACCCTAAACCTCTTTGAAGTTAAGGAACAATAGGCATAGACGAAGTAAACCTAGATTGCAAAAAAAAATACGTATCTCTTTAATAGAGGTGAAATTATAAAAATCTCTATCCTCAAAAGACATACTAGAAAAGAGTGTGCACTGTCAGCTTATTATCTTTACGCTCTTTCGTGGTTAGGTTACGGGATAATGCTCTGATGGATGACTTGTTTATTATCCAAAGTAAATGTGTCAGAATCATAGCTAATATACTAGACCCTAGACAGTTGCAAATCCACTTCCAAAAATATAAGATCTTGACCATCACTTTACAAGTTCGATCAATTCGCTATACAATAGCCACCTAAGCCAAGAAACACCCCGAGCTATATCAGCACTGCACAAACGGTAGACGGAAACATTACTTCATATTACCAGAACCTAAACTAGAAAATCAAAAAAAAAAAAACGTATTATATATCGATCTTAATATACAATAACCAACAAAAGGATACATAAAACGAACAAACCATTAGTATGTTCAGACTTATAGACTAAAATTATTGTTATTAACCACATAGATAAATCCTCAACTCACTCAGTCTGTAGATTTGTAGATTTTTATTGAATTTAATTGTTTTTTTTTTTAGATACAAGCAAACCTTGTGACACCCTTTCAGGGTCCATGTACTATACTTTATTTATATATCCACCTGTAATCTACGTGTTTATAAATAAAATGAATATGAAAATTAATACACCTAAAAAGCCCGATTAAGTCTTTTTAGGGATTAGGTATCAATTTGTGATGATTCAAATCGGCACTCTGATTACCTAGATTTATATACTCGTACGAAGCCTCTCAATTAGCAGCCATCCGCTGTTAACGCGGCATCGTTGTGGAATCTTTAACAAACAAAAAACAGATTGCGCCAATTAAGTGTACATACGTAGGTTTTCACACTTTGTGGTTTAATTGAGTTAGCACGGCACGCATGCACACGCAATGTGGCGACAGACAGTGGGTTGACCTGCGTCATAAGTGATCATAAGTCGAGGGTAGCAAAATTTATGAATTTCTTCATCCAGCTAATATTATAAATATGAAAGTATCGATGTTTGGATGTTTGTGTTTGTGCTTCAATCACGCTAAAACGGTTGAACGGATTTGACTGAAATTTAGCACAGGTATAGTTTATGAGCTAGATTAACATAAATAATATTTTTTGTCCGACTGCACCAGAAGGAGGGTAACGTTATCTCGGTAAATGATAGTTCTTAGGAACACGCAGATGAAATTGAGGGCATCAGCTAGACATTTATAATTATTAAATCCTTACTTGCACACAGATGAATTCCTTTACCGAGATCTGTAGTAATTCACGGGTAACTTTAGTCCATAATAAAAAGAAAACAAAATAGCGTTATTACCATGGTTAGGTTTTTGTACCCGAAGGGTGCCAAACTACCCTATAACTATGCCTCTATCCGCCTGTCTGTCTGTTCGTTCGTCTCTATCTGATGAACCGTATTAGGTAAAGAGTAAAAAATTAAAGGGGGTCCCCATATAAGAGACATGTTTCAACATTCCTGCCCCTGGAAATTACCAAATCGTCGTCATTCAAATGCAATTGATAATTTCGCATCATCTTTAAATCTTTTTGGTGACGCAATTGATTTGACAATCGGACTAGGCTCAAAACCTTGGTAGGGCATAAACTTTTTTTTTGTATTGTTTTGTGTCCTTAAGTTGTCTTATACGGTGGTATGGCGAGTCCGACCGTATTTGATCGATTTTTAGTAATTCTATCGATAAAACCTAGAGAAACTTTGTCTACACAATAGTATAAAATAAGGGCATAAAACAAGACATTTTATCCAAGAGAATCCATTAAGTCGGGGATAAAATGGGTTTTAAGACCGAGTTATACACTCTGCTTTTCACTTCGATCGCGAGGAAATAAAACAGTGATAATGTAAAAACTACCTTCTGAGAATGTATTGATTTGTTTGCCGCTTCTCCAGAACATGAAATTTTCATACATTTTAATCTTAAAACGTATGAAAATGTCATGTTCTGGATGATAGTATGCTTGGATTTAGGCGGCAATGTCTGTTCAATAACTCTTTTTGCTATTTTTCCCAGGGTAAGGCATTATTTTCACTTCACTTGACGACATATTAATTAACTTTCGTAAAACAACAAGTTTTGCAAATAAAACAACGAAAAAAAACTCAATGCCAAGTTTCTTTCCCGCCACTGAATTTTTATTTTTTGCATGTCATTTACGTTGATTTTTTTGTGTTTTTGTTAGTAAGTAAATGTATTAAAATAACAAGTTTATTTAACGCAGTCAATAGTCTTCGTCGTCTCTAGTGCATAAAATGCGATTTTATGCAGCCTACATCCAGCTTAAAGTAGGACTTTTCGAGCATGAGAATTGAAAAAATTAAATTCATTGTCTATGTTGCCTTAAAATGCATGCACTATGTATAAACCGACATTAAATCTTTAATTTATAACTGGGTCAGAACAGAAGTTTGTCATTGTCCTCTATACGTATCATACTAATTAAATATAAATAAATACATATTAGAAGACAATCTTACACAACTCCAACTAGGCTCATACTAAGCTCAACAAGGTTTGTGTCATGGGTACTAGACGACGATATATTTATTAGAGATATATACTTATGTAAATACATAGAAAACATCCAAGACTAAGTAATAAATATTCATGCTCATCACACAAATATATGCCCTTACCGGGATTCGAACACAGGATTGTCAACTTCGTAGGCAGGATCACTATTCGCTAGACTAAACCGGTCGTAAGTCTTATGTTATATTATAAGCAAAACAAATCGTGGCTCACCTTTAGCGGATGACCTACTCGCTAGGGCGTCCAAACTTTTTTAGGATGCTAAAAAAGTTTGGATTTTTGCGTTGCGTTACATCATTTTACAAAGTATTTTCAAAAAATATTATCTTAAAAACTATTGAATTCCGCAACCTGCAACTTTCAGGAAGATGATCAAATGACCCCAACATCATCATCTTCCTGAAAATTTCAGGTTGCGGAATTCAATAGTTTTTAAGATAATATTTTTTGAAAATACTTTGTAAAATGATGTAACGCAACGCAAATAATATGTTTAAATCTTGTCTGTGGTCAAAATACATTATCTACATTTCGTTGTACATATTTGAAAAGATGAGAATGCTCTAAAAAAAGGAGGAAATGTGGAATCGTTTTTTTATAATACCTTTTTATAAAATCGTTCATTTAACTTGCAATTTATGTTTGTTTATTTATTTTACGTCAATCAAAGTTAATTTAGTATTTTTTCGTAAAATATCACTTTTGATAAATAAAAAAGTTGTAATTTTTGTTTAAAACGGAACGCATTTTGTTGGTTGGGCGGCCAACCAAAATGGCCGCGTTCATGACGCCATTCCGTTTTCTACTAGTTTCGTGAATGTTCTATTTTCTTGTTCTCTCGATATTTACAAGCAAAAACAACTGGCTAGAGTAGGTTATTGTAGCTACTTTTCAATCGGGTTATAGGTTACGATAGAACGTTGAAGAAGCTAAACCGGAGCGGAGCGGAGTGTATGCAAACAAAAACGATTGGCTAGAGTAGGTTATTGTGGCTACTTTTCAATCGGGTTATAGGTTAGGTTAGAACGTTGAAGAAGCTAAACCGGAGCGGAGCGGAGCGTATGCAAACAAAAACGATTGCCTAGAGTAGGTTATTGTGGCTACTTTTCATGTAAATTTTGATGATAGCATTATGGAGCTTTTGTGGAGGAGAAAGGTGTCGAGGCAGAAAAATGACCCTTTCGAAGAAAGCAACTAGTCATTTCCGCGCGGGGGGGGGAGTAGTAGGGGGGGGGCATCTACCCCCTTCCCCCTCCCCCCACTTAAAGATCAAGGTCAGTCTAAATTTTGTTTTATTTTAACAACATAACCTCAAAACTTTAAATAATCATATCTCAGAAACTAAGGTATTTCCGCGGGGGGGGAGTAGTAGGGGGGGGCATCTACCCCCCTCCCCCACCCTCCACCTCCCCCCCTCAAGGTCAAGAAAAGTAGGTCAACCGCTAAAGTCCTTCCCTCCATTTTGCGTGACAGTGGGCTAGTCCATTGCCGCAGCAATGGGACTTGAACGTTGCCACACGATGTTTTCTACCATAGTCTCAAATATTTTCCTCCTGTGTGTACGATATGCATAAATGTTAGAAGAAAAATAAATATTATAACGTTATAAAACTCATCATCTGATTGCTGAGGAGTGTGAATGAATAAAGCCAATACTATAATTCCGCATGGCTGCGTAACACTCCAATAAAGGTCCGCCCATGGAAAAGTCACAGCCACGTGCAGAGGCTTTAATACTCGCCAAATGTTGAACAACAATTAATTTAAAATCCAGTCCACGTAGCGAACTAAACGAGTACACTCTGCTTGTTAATAAAACCGGGACGCAATTCATTATCGAAAGTTTGTTTACGAAAGCATCATTGTGTGCCGCAGTAAACGATGTTAATATAAAATTACAATTAAAAATGTATGCAATTGTAGATTTTCTGTTATAACTTTTCACGTACGGTGAATAAATAATTGGCCTTTTCAAGCAAGAACTTAGCAGGCTTTGACTTTTCGGATACGTTCTCGTTTACTAACCGCCTGCTATGTAGGCCAGCAGCTCTTTTGAGTTCTTATCTCTTGCATTATCTCCTACAAAGCAACTGTACTGGAGTCTGCGATGTTTTTTTAAGCCAGGCATTTATACATCTGCACATATGGGAAGCGTGGATTACGACCTGAGGATATAAAATAGTGCTTCTTTTGCCAATATTATACGTACAGGTTGACAAAATCTTGGATCATCAGCAAAAGATACCCGTATTGATGATGTTAAGAGAAAAATAGTATATCATTTAATTGAATGTGTGCATTTATTATTTTAAGAGTTTGCTTGATTTCTCCTTGATTCCATCATCAGGTCAGGTTCTGAAGTTGATGAAATGTTGAGAAGCTCTCCTGGTACGTCACAATCACATCCACTTTACCATAAGCATTATGACGAGAATAAAGTCAAAGCTAAAATTTCTTGATTACTTGTAGATCTTTATTAATGTAGATTAACATAAACTTAGTAAACCTCTTCTCTACATTGATTGGACCACTGTGGGTGAAGAAAGGTGAAGAATCTTCCACAGATTGATTTTTAGATCTCTTCTAAAACACAACAACTTTAATTATTATAAATAATATGCAGGAATAAATGAATACAAA
Source organism: Argyresthia goedartella (assembly GCA_949825045.1). Lineage (NCBI taxonomy): Eukaryota > Metazoa > Arthropoda > Insecta > Lepidoptera > Argyresthiidae > Argyresthia > Argyresthia goedartella. Next base: position 14,912,675 of record OX463815.1, read on the forward strand.
ATTATAACCAGCGAGAACTGTCTTGAGTAGATTACTTCCATTCAGTCTTGTCATTTTTTTATTTTGACGTTTTTATCATGCTCAAATGGCAATTTCACAATCTCCACAGGCATCTTGTTGTAGAAAACAATGCCTTACCCTTGAAAGAATTGCTAACTTTCACGAGTCTCAACCTAGTCTGGGATTATTTCTTATGTTTAAATTACAGCTATCGGTAAATTTCAAAAATGTTGTAAGGTTCTTGCGTATATATGTAGTAGCTGTATCGAAAAATTGTATCATTTCGTGAAAAAGATAACCATGGATTGATCATTTTATGGAATGGCCAAGAATTTCATGATATAGTCAATTATTTCATGAAATGATCAGAAAGCGTTAAATTTCACGACAAAATGTATTTTTAAAAGCATCTGTATTCAGTACTACGTGGTGTTTTTTGTGCTTCGCTGCGCTCGCCCTCTTTAGTCTTCTCCTAAGCTACGCAGTGTTTTGCCCTAAAGTATTTCTTCGTTCAAAGAAAGTTCTAATTCAAGGTTTACTATATGGTTACGACATATCAATTATATTTTCCCAAATTAATTTTATATGTTAGTATGTCATTTCTTTGAAAAGTTCTCTAGGTATTTTTAATTATAAATTGACTCTTAGGTACTCTTAGATTGCCCAAAATACTGTCTAGTATTAATTTCACTGTTCCTCGCTGCGGATCTAGATTAAAAAATATAGACCATTCACTCTTAATAATAGTAGGACTAATGTCGGATCTTTTAGTATATTGAATCGCGCTTGTAATCAATTTAATATTATATTTAGTATTGAAGACATGGATTTGTTAAATTGTAGTTTTTATAGTTTTCGTAAACAGTTATTTAGATTTAAGACACCTGAAATATCTTAGATGTTTTTGTTTAATTTTAAAGTTTTACAAAAAATATTACTTAGTTAAAGCTTATTCTATTAGAATTTATATATAATTACCTAGTTTAGCGTTCACTTATTATGTCACTTGTGCATACAATGTTTACCTGTAATTGGGTGTACACATAATTCTTTTTCAAACTTTCCATGTCTATATATTTATGTCTAAGGTGTATCATCCGTTAATAAACATAATAAATAAATAAAAAAAGAAATTTCTCCGATAGCATTGTTCTGTAATATAAATATTGTTTGAATATCCGCTCCACAAGACCCCCCTATGGTAATAGCACATGAAACTATGAAGGTTTCCAGAATAGACTAGTTCCTAACATATTAAGCCGCAGAACTTTAAACCAGCTAAATTATTTATGTGGGGTCCCCACAGAAATTTGCTATCAAAGGTAATTCATAGAAACTTATTTACTTATTCTAGTGTGCTGCTGACTAACACTTAACTGTGTAGGAAGCAGAAATAATAACGCGTCGAAAAAGTATGCGAACCGAACTGACAGTGACTCTTATGTATAATGAAAATAAGGTTAATTTTATCCTCGAAATATTTTTCACTCTGGTATTTATTCCTGCTTGAGCCACTGGTCTCAACTTGCCTGACATTTGGAAGTGATAATTTGATACACTTGGTTTTAACAGCGTTTAACAATAAATTATTAACTGTGAACCAATTCAAGGTTAAAGACAACAATAGTTTTTTAATATTGAAGATCTGTGAAGTAGTTATCATCAGCAAACAACACTATGTCAGTCAATTTTTACTTAGCAACCGTAATAAAGTAAACATATCGTAACCTGTGGCATACCTAGTTTTGAGCAGTTACGGTGGCCATCTGTGGTCTTTATTATCAGTTCCACTTAACAAAATGGCTTATGTTTAAACGATTACCAAAAAGCCACCTATTTTACTACCAATAAATTCGAAATGACTGCCAGAATGGATAAATGTCCACCAAATTGTGTTTGGATAAATGATCACCAAACTTCTTTTTATGTTTTGTGTACTTAAGTTTATGTTTTAAGTATTTTTTGTTGTTCTTACACGTTCAACCTCACACGAAGGATAAAGGGGGCGTCGCTTCGCTCACCCCCTTTACCCTTCACCTAAGCTACCGCAGTATTTTGCCCTGATATTTTTTGCAACTTTTGGTGTTTATTTATCCATTTTGGGTAGGAAAAAAATATTTTGTGATCATTATATTTGTTGCCCAACAAAATTATGATTATCAGAGTAAATGCACGAGTTACTGTAAAAAATACAAAAATCCCTACATTCTGTGTATAATATTTGAAGATTTTGCTCGATTTCTCCAGGATCTCATCATCAGATCCTGACCTGGTGGCAATGGGACCAATCAAAAGGTTCCTCTGGAACACAGAAATACTCTCGAACGGAAAAGCCGCTTTGTGTTTATTAAATTGGAAAATATTGCTCGAGTTTTTGAACAGGCGTCAAAAATATAATTTTAAAAATGAAAATTTTGCACTTATCAAATTTTTAGTTTATTCTATATACCCTCACGATGATGTGAGATTTGAAAAAGGGATTGTCATAACTCCCATATTTTAATGTATTTAAAAATACCTATACCTGCGAACATTTAATATACATAACGATTTAATAATTCATACATACCGGCCTGATACATATTTGTGGTCGCGCTACATGCTTCACATTTACGACCAAATTAAAAACGAAAAGCATACTCGAACATGAATTTCATAAATAGGTCACATCACATGATATTACCTTAAGCCGACATAGCTGCTGTAGATAACTTCCTAGCTCTTCGAACGTATCTGAACACACTCGTGAATGAGTAATCCTAAGATTTTGGATATGTTATTAGCTGAAAAGGTTGTCAAAAAAAATCGTGAAATTAAGGGTGTGTGCGATGCCATCATATAGAAAGACAACTATGAAAATGTACTCCTACTCATAGCTGATTGCGAAAACATGAAAATGGTTTTACGCGACTTCGTTGCATATTTTATGAGGTTAATGTTGACGAAAGTTGGATATGATATTAAGGGACTGAAAGCGTTTTTTATTTACCCCTATACTGTTAGTTGCAATATATTTCTGAATAAATAAGTACTTGCAGCAAATACTTAACTTTTGTAGTATCTGTACAGTGTATTTCCTGTATGGCCAACAGAAGCCGTTATTTGTTCGCAACTTATATGTGCACAGAACCCATTAGTTGCTTTAAACTAGGGCCATAAATTCTATTAAAACAAAATAGTTACTCCAGAACTCTAAATAAATGCGAAATTTGAGTTTAATAGCTTCCAAATATGTCCTAAATAGTGTTAGTAGTGCAGTTTTTGAATCTATGTCCTAATGCTGAGTAGAGTTCTAGTGGCGTGCTCTAGTTGCGTCGGGAGCCGGGGGGGAGGGGGGGATCGGGTTGCCGGCCTTCTATTCTACTAGCTAATTTGTAACCCACTTTCCTATAGTGGTGATTGCTGTGTTCTCACTGCCTAAAATAATCTTTTTTAGGGTTCCGTACCTTAAAAGAAAAAAAGGAATCCTTATAGGATCACTTTGTTGTCCGTCTGTCTGTCTGTCTGTCTGTCCGTCTGTCACGACCCCTTTTCTCAGGAACGCGTAAAGGTATCATGTTGAAATTAATATCGATTACTCAGTTCTATGGTCCCTTGGAGCTGTGAAAAAATTAAACTTTTAGGTCCAGGCAAACAAAAGATACCGCGATATTATGTCATAATTTTGCTGATTTTGCTGAATTTGTGTGAACTCGCAAGGGAATCAAAACCTATAGGGTACTTCCGGTTGGTCTAGGGTCATGAAATTTGGAATGAAGGAAGGTAAAGCACAACAAATGGAAAAATCCGAAAACTGTAAATTTCTGTCTGTCTGCTGTCTCGCCGTCTGTTAAGACTTTTTCTCAGAAACGCATGGAGTTATAAAGTAAATAGTGTACTGACAGCGTGTACGGAACCCTTGGTGCGCGAGTCCGACTCGCACTTGACCGTTTTTTTTTAGTCTGCCGATACAAAGGTACTAGAAAGGAAATGCAGAGATGATGATGTTAGTGCTAATAGCATTGAAAATAATACCATGTGGAAACAGTGACCGATCACTTCCTGATCTCAAATATAATTTTGTTAACCATAGAGACATTTTGGGCTTTGAGAACACGACGATCGGCAAGCGCTCATTACCGCAAGTTAAATGTTACTAGTTACTACATACTAGTAGAATCGTCGGCCAAGTTTCAGGCTGGGGTAGTGGGAGTCGGGTCGTGTATCATCGGGAGATGCATCGGGCACCGAGCGCGTTTTGCAACTTCTGTCCGATGCACGATGACATTGCAAAATTTGATTCGGACCGCTGAGCTAAAGCAGCAAGAAATGCTCCAGCTAGAACTAAGTGTCTTACGCTTGAAATGGTCGTCGTCGTTTACTTCGTGGAGTTAATGCACCGTGGAACGTTCTCCAGGGTCGGTGGCTGAAGGATTTGTCTTGCAGACAGTAATAAAAACGATGTCTAAATTGAACCTCAGCTCCCGAGTCTAGAGAAAGACTGCCTTTTTCTACCAGCGTCATTTATTTCCAAGCGACAGACGCTATACATACCATCTTAGCGTTTGGTTATGTCTACAGATTCGAGATTTGATGTGGAATAGATTAAGGGGATACCTCGTCCGTGCAAAGGTCCCCGTTACTCCAGGCGGAAAGATCCGCAGTGTGAGAGGGACGGAATCGGGGAAAAATGACATAACGCAGCGGCAAACCACAGGAAAATTGTTTAAAAATAAACTACGCTATTTTGTTAAAAGGATTTTTAAGGAGAGTTTACAAATACATAATATCCACCTTTTCAACGCAGTTCTACAATGAAATTAGTTAGGATATCAAAATTACAGGAAAAAATAAAACTATATAGAAGTCTTTGCGTAATTGAATTCTATCGAGAATATACTCAATAAACGTTATCCCAAAAATCAAATCTGTAGTTGACTTCATGGTGGAGTAAATGGATTCGAAAAAAAAACACATTTTTTTATAGCTGATGCTGAAAATTATGAACGATTAACGAGTTCAGCTACTCTCATTGATATCTCCATGCAATGATCACAAAACTGTTGCTGCTCGGAAATGGTGTAATGGAGATAGATGCCACGTTCCGCAGAGTAAAGGTAGCATGATTTAAACAGAGCATTATTGCGTTTGCTATTCTTGTTTCGTTATTTAATATCGCAGCTTTCTGAATTCCCTGTACTACACAATATGCTACCGAGTCTTTGTTAAATTACAAATGACGCCGCTACGAAACTGCAACAAAGAAACAATCAACAGAAATCTAACAGTTACGTTGGATTTGTAATTTCGTATAGCTCTCAATAAACTCACATAGCACAATATAGTTTACTAACTCCGCCGAGATCATCATCACAGTATCATGTTGTTAATAACTTTCAACAGGTACAGCAAAAGTTTACATGCCTTAGGGTTGAATTAAGGGTTGCGTTAAAACGCTGGTTTATCTCGTATAAGTACGGAAAACTTAGCCGGCGTTTATGTTTAAACGGCAAGATTTAAGTGGTGGATCATATCCGTTATACTTTAGTTCTGCTGAGTCTTATCTTCAAAGAGGAAAAATCAGCAAAGCAAATATGGTGTTGATGGTGTTTCCTATGTCAAGAGATGTTTCTTTCATTATTGTACAAATAATACAAATTGAAAATTGCGGCTCATTGAAGTGCCACAGAACACTCCAACCTTTTATTTGTTTTCTGTAAAAATCCTTGACAGACAATAAGCTCACGATTAAGCACAGTAAATAAATTACATATTTAATTTCTATGCTCGTATTCAGTAACTGAAATTGCGTAAATTTCTAATTTTGATTTAATTTTTAATTACAAATTGTTATTAACCTTTTGACCGCCTTTACATCATATACAAAATGTGTCACTCATGCACCAAACATGTTTCAACTTAATTCATATTCATATTAATTCGTATCGGCTATAGCGACGTGGTGCCAGTGGCACAACTTTCAGTTGTCGGCCAGTGCCGATCTGGGGCGGTCAAAAGATTAACAAAAAGAAAAATTATATTGTGGAACATGACAATATCATCATAAAGTACACCTCTCAATGACCCACGGCATCTTAAAATGCCATTTTCCCATAATAGTTATGAATTGTATTACCATGGCATGAGGTGCAAAATCGCAATGCCTCAAAATTTCCGTGGGCTTTGTGAGATTAAAAGGAATTAAAAATGTATCTACCCTCAAAATAATCTGTGCTCAGGGTCTAATAGAGCTGGCTGGGGTATGTTTACGCAATAGGCTGGGCTAAAATATATATATTCCGGGGCTCAGCGCTAAAAAGGTGCCAAATTATGTTTTTTATTTGATTATAAAGTTTGTAAGTATTCGGAATTCGTCTTCTGCCTCCGGATCCATCTCGAAGTTGTGAAAAATGGTGTTCCAAGGGCATAGCAGTAATTCGAAGAAATAACTATTGCAGACACCCGAAAAACTTGTTTCCTATTTGCCATGTTAAAAGATTCCCAGTAGCAAATTCAAGAATTTGCTGCTTCTCGAATTCCGATATCTAGATCAGCAAGATAAAACAATCTGCGTCGGTTCCAGGTTGTCAAAGGTCAATTGTTATGCTTGAACAGGATCATTCGTAAGAAAATATAACCGAGCCGCCAGTTTTGAAATCTGTAATCGAAGGAAATCTTCGATTGTTTGTTGAACAAAAAAAGGCAAAGTGCGAGTCGGACTCGCTCATGAAGGGTTCCGTTGTAGCAAGTAATTATTTGACTGGATGTTTGTGTTGTAACTTTGTTTTCATAGTGTTTTTATGAATGACAAAGTTATCTGTACGGTTTTTAATAAATGTTTTATATCTTAAGAACTGCTTATTTTTTTAAACCAAATTTTGTTGAAAGTATGTTTTAGGATACACAGCATATATTTTTGTAGATGTTTCACTTTGTTCCTTTAAAAGTTAGAGGGCGGGGGAGACACATTTTTGCACTTTGGAAGGGACTGTCTCTTTAACGATTTACTTTGAGGACAAATGGTATCAGGAACCTCAGTTCCTGATACCACGTCTCTTTTAAAGACCCACATATATAGGTTTGAAGAAAAAATATGTTTTGGTTTCGGTTCCATGCCCCCTTTATTTATTCAATTTTTTGTATAAAAATCGTAAAGCGGTGTACTGAATAAATCTACATACCAAGTTTCAACTGCGTAGTCTTAATGGTTTCTGCATAAAATTGCTGTGACATACGGACGGACGGACAGACAGACTTGATGAAACTATAAGGGTGCCTTGTTTCTCTACGAAACTCTAAAAAGGATAGGGAAAGTTGGAATTACTAAGGCTTCATAGTAACACACAAGTACTTGAAAGAGCAGACAAAGCTGTGACTTAAGCTTCAGCAACTTTACCCAGTGAAACAGCAAGAGAAGGATTCATCAAAGCCCAAATCGAAACAAGAAAATCAAGGCCAAACTTCGGCAGCAAAAAAGATTTTCCTTCAAAGGAACCCTTCCTTGTAATTATTAATATTATTGATCGTTTTTGTCATGAAGAAATATTTGCAATGAGAGTTTTTCATAAATAAACACTATTTATTCCAGCCGTTTATTTATAAATGACGTTGATAAGTATAATCTATCTAGCCGTGCTCTTAAAACCCTTTGAAACACATTGCCTTAACATCAAGATAGATCCGATTATAACCAAACTTCATGATCAAATAACATGCATAATTTGGCATGTTTTTCTCACGCTGCCCTAGGAAAACTGAAACTTTGTTTTTCTCTACATAGGTACATCAGGCGCATTTGTTTTTCTCTACATAGGTACATCAGGCGCATTTGTTTTTCTCTACATAGGTACATCAGGCGCATTTGTTTTTCTCTACATAGGTACATCAGGCGCATTTGTTTTTCTCTACATAGGTACATCAGGCGCATTTTTTTGGAGTCAAAACTCTTCCAAAACTCTATAAGCTGAATGTTTAGCCATTCTATGGCTTCAACACAAAAGCTGTCATTTAAAAGTTGTTAATTAAGTTCGACAGTTAGATTTAACGCTTTAGGAATAATTTCTACCTTATTTCCTAGCTACAGCGTCGAAAGGAAATACTTTTGTAATATGTACCTTACCGAATGTAGAAATACAAATCATTAGCGAACCTATGGCTTTTATTATAGCAGCACACTTCCTTCCTAACACCATCAAATACTAATACTCGTTACTCTTGGTGCTTGGGTGCCACCTCATCTTTTACATCCTTGTTTTGCGATGCAGAAGCATAACATCCCCTGAGTCACAGCTACGTCATAATGGACCTAAATGACCATTTGTGTATTTTTCATTGCAACTTCCAGAGCCACCGGGGTGGGGTCCCAAGTTGGCGTCGGACCGGTCCTGGTACGGCGTGGGGACCACCCTGCGGGCCACATGCGTCTCGCCGCCCTCATACCCGCCGGCCAACCTCACCTTCGCGCTAAACGGAATAGAGGTAAGTCTTAGGACACATAGTCTAACCAATACATAGGGCGTTATATTCATCAGAAATAAACCTCTTAAGTGAGTGGCAACTGGATGATGTTGTCACCTGGGTTTTGTGGAGTAGGGTAGAGTTTTGTGGAGTAGGGTAGAGTTTTGTGGAGTAGGGTAGAGTTTTGTGGAGTAGGGTAGAGTTTTGTGGAGTAGGGTAGAGTTTTTTTTATTGTCGCTAGATCTAAGATAAATTACTCGTCTCTATTATCAGTATCACGGTAATTTAGGCGCAGACCGGACTTGGACTGTCAGTGGATCGTTGAGGCAACACCACCAGACTATTGGGACTAAAATATTCTACATATATATATAATCTGTTCAGAACTCAAAACTCAAATAATTTATTGTAAGTAGGCAAAAATAATGCACTCTTACAAGTCGAACACTTATAAAAACACGGAGAAAATAAAACATATTTATAATATAATTTATATCATGTCATCAGCCCATTTCAGCACATATTCCTTACCCACGGACTCATCTCCAATGAACCCGTCATTGTTAAATATCCATGGGTTGATATTTTTATGGATTTACCCTAACAGTCATAAGTGAAAGACAAAGTTATGTTTTCATATAAAATCAAATAAATTACCTCTAAATCGTAAAGCGACCACCACATTGTATCGTGGGAATCCGTAACACAGCAAGGAAGTCAAATTAACTTTACACAATGAATTGTGTACATGTGTTGCGCTGCTTGGATCAAAAACAAAATAAGTACATATCTAGCAATGCATCATGGTAAATTGACAACAGCTTTATATATGAGATATATACCGCTACATTCCAACGTCTCGTCGTCATGCGAGCGATAGAAACAACACCCGTGTTCATCACGTTTTTTTTATAGATTTGACAGAGTAGTTAACGACAAAGTTCGTGTCTTCTAGATTCAAAATCTAATAAACCGTTCTTTCCTACAGAGTGTAGTGGTATTTATTTAACCCAGCCTGCGGGGTTGGGTAATGAAGTTTTAGATAGAAGGAATAACATCTTTTTAATGTCCTTAGCGAGGGGCTCTACAGAACCGTCATGAAATGGGTTTAATCTTTTTCTTTTTCCTACCCTTCAGCGGTTTCTGACCCAGAACAGCTTGTCTTACATTATTCCTTTTGAAATAAGAGTTTGTAGGGTATCACTGGGTCACTTCCACAGATTGTAGATAATGCTATCAAAAGATTAATATTACGTATCAAACATATATATTTTTATTTAATTACTTTATAGCGACATTGTGGTGGTTGTACCCATAATCAAGTTCATTGATAATCGAGGGTTATTTTTCAGTGTGACGTGAGTTGTGTTCATTAACTTAACCACTCAACTGTCCGATGGGTTGGCACTCTTGTTATTTACGACTAGCACTATGCTCCAACTTTTTTATGATTAAAGTTTTGGACGAATACTTCTTTTCGGGCGGCTGTTTTCCTTGTAGGACCTACAGTCATTCAATTCCGACTCCATTTTATTGTGTCTTTAGGTGCTAAATTTGCAAATCAGACTGCTACGGGTTTCCACGATACAGTTTTTTGCTATACTCGTAGATTGAAACTACAAAAAGTGCAAACTTTGCAATCAGACATTTACTGTACGACCGGAAATGATCTTACTTACCTAAATTTGTAACTTCCACATATCATTCAGTATACGCGATACGCGACCCCGAACGAGACACTGTAATTTACTTACTAAAATAGCATAATGACTGAAAAAGAACTTGGCATTTCCGTACGCGAAATGACCTCAATTGGTAAATAAGATCTGTGCGCTAGAAGTGAAGATGGAAGCTCAAACGCTATTTTACCGTGCTTATCTAGAGCAATAGTGGACAAGCTCAATGAACGGGTTCTCCAACTACCCTCCAGGAAACCGCCCAAACGACTCCGCCAGCGCCAACAGCGCTGCAGCGCCCGGTAACCCAAACAAAAACACCATATAATTGAAATAGCACACTATAGCCATAATGATTTCGCTATTACCTCCAAGGGATAATTCGTGATGTATGTCAGTAAACCTAATAATAATATGAAACAATGATTGAATTGGACTTTTTGATACGAATTATTATTATTATTACTTCTGTTAGCATTATCATTTTATGAAAGATATTCGATTTTTGTACTATATAGTACACTTTACTAGTAAACGGTATCTAAAATGTAACGGTATTTACATACAATGTAGTAGGTATTCCGCTGATACTTTTGTATCGACATGATATTTAAAAAAATAAAACCGGTAGTCAAGTGCGAGTAGGACTTCGGACCCGCACATGTAGGGCTCCATAGCATTGTAAACGGAAAAACGTAAAACGACATTCTTGTGTACGAGTATACCTTTTTAATTTTTAATAATAAAACATTGAATACTAGGTAGGACTACATTCTAGGCCGTACAACAAAACACTGAAAAAGAGTTTTGTGCATGTAGTATTGAACTATGTACTCAGGTTAACGAAACTCTTTGCTCATTGAAACCGAAAGTGGATAGAAATTGAGTACCTTATTTACAGAAATAAAATAAATATGATAAAAAACTTAATATTATTTGTTATAATTTGAATGAGAAGTTATTAATCGTATAATGATAAATAACTAAGCACAAAACTCAATACCTGCAATTAATTATATTTTCCGGCGAGTCCAGTTTTCATCGATAAACAAATAAAACAAATTGGCTAAGAAAATGGCTTTACCAATAATTTATTTTATGTCAATTGCCATAAACCGGTATATTTCATTATTTATTGTAAAACAGCGGCAAAAGACATACACCCTTTGTGAAATTTTCAGCTCTCTACCTATTTCGGTTGATCAGGTAGAGCCCGGTGACAGACGCAGTGACGGACGGACGGACAGCGGAGGCTTAGTAATAGGGACCCGTTTCGCACCCTTCGGGTACGGAAATTAATAAATGCCTTATGCCTTATGTCTTATGTAAGCATGTACGTGAGTGATGTGGTACATAGTTGTAATGCGGTAATGGAATTATAGCGATATAACCACATTATTCGTTTTTTTAGTGGAATTAATAAATGTGGATGGCCGATCAAGAACAAACAATGTCTCTATTGTGGTGACGTAACTATTGGCATTTAAAGCCAGCTTGCTAGACGGTTTCAGTTTCCAATAGGAAGGCGAACTTTAGCATTAGTCCGCCTGACAGCCAGGAACCATCGGTGGCGGGTTCGCGACAGAACAATGCCCACTTTGACACGGTCGTCGTTTTTGTCTCGCCCCGCCCCCGCTGCCCGCTGTCCCCTCCCCTCCCGCCACAGCCTGCGTGGCCGAGTTAATTAATCACAAAGCAGAGCGCTCCGCCAGATAAGCTTTTACCTCCTCCCGCCCATTGTTCTGCTCTGCCGCGCGCTAACAGAACTCTTAACTCCACAGATCAACATGGATTCGTACGGCCACGTGCTGCCTGACTGGTTCAAATGGGACCCGCCGCCTAGGCCCGACACGACCACAACGGAGGTTCCCGAGGAAGACCTCAACATCAACTTATTCCAAGACGACAGCAACATTCAGTATCTAGACGAGTCGTACATCAACCTTCATAAGGAGGAGATTAGACGCCCTCAGAAAGAGAGTATGAAGGCGGTGTTCGAGCGAACAGGGCCGGATAACAGGCTGCCGGCCGTAGGGGAGGTGTCCCTGGTTGTGTCAAGTGAAACGTTCGAGCGAGGCAGCCTGCGCCTGACATGCATCGCCAGCATATACAACCTGCATGCTGCGCGCGCGACGCTGGTGTTCGACGCCGAGCAGCCGGAGGTGGCCTCGGTGCTAGGAGTGCGCAACAATGTCGCCGGTAAGCTTTCATTACAATTAACCATATGTGATATAAAACCTATTACCTATACAAATAATTTGAAATTGAACCATATGACGCGGTTGGTACCCATCAGATAAATTATTTGATAACACGAGTTTTCTATTTTGTTTAAAAGTTTTTTAAGGAGATTTTGCGAATACACAATATATACTTATTGAACTCAGTTCCACAATGAAATTAGTTAGAATTTCAGAATTACAGGAAAAAATAAAACAATTTAGAAAGGGTTTTCGTATTTGAATTCTATCGAAAAATTTTCATCCGATCGCGTTTTCCTTTAGTGAAACTCTTAATCAAATACTCAATAAACGTTAACCCAAAAATCAAATCTGTAGATGACTTCATGGTGGAGTAAATGGATGCGAAAAAAACCCTTTTTTTTCGTAGCACCTTAAAGTTGGAATCTACTATGCGAGAACAAGAGACAGTGAAGATACCTGCCGCTGGTAGTTTCAGTAAACTACAGAATAGCCGCGGTAGAGTTTAATCAAATAATCTTTAAAGCTGGATTAGTTTTGATTTCATAGGTTCCTAATCTTATCTTGCCTTAATTACATACTTGCCTATTTACAGAAGTTAAAACTATTAACTAGTACCGCTGATTAATTTGTTATCATAGTTTGCCATCTTTATTGTTCAAACGAAGTAAATAATATTTTGATTGATCACCAGCTACAAACATACGATATATACCTCTAAAATACGTAGATTAGTGTGATAATTTATGTTAGTCTGCATTTTCTCTGACTTTTACTCGTAATAGGCTGGCTTTTCTCATGGTGTAATAATCATACGCTGAAGTCAGGCCCAGGTAACTTGGCATCATGTTACAAAGTTAAACGCGTGTTGGTTTTTTCAGATCCCGCGCAACGCGACAGAATCTGCGCTCGCACAATCTGGTTAATCTTCGTTCTAGTGCCACTAGTAATATACCATATACGGTAGTTTACTTAGAATTAAAACTTTTCGTTTAAGTACAAAAGGACATATTGAATTATGTATCTTAAGTTATTGAACATATCTCAAAAAATGTACATAAGTACCTATCTATTTATATAACTCCAAATGAAAGAGATTTATTTAACTCTATTTATTAATAAGAATCTAATACAATATGCAGCCCTATTTAGTTTTTTATCATTCTATAACAGTTAGGTCAGACCAGATGGCCAAATTATAATGTTAAATATTAATAATAAGGTGTAGAACATGTGTTTCTAGGTAAAATCTTTTCGGATACCTAATGTTTCATCGAATGTGATAAGATAGGTAGAATTAAAAAAATTCTGATTGAAATATCTCAATGGAGATCTAATGTACATATTTACGTTTTAAATTACCTAACAGCGAATTTGTAATATGTAGAGAGACTGATAATAAAAAATTCTATTGAATTGTTTCCTGGGTGTTCGATCTACTGTGTAAATATTTTTTTATTTAAATTGAATACCTATGTTGTTTTGAAAGTATATATATCTATCAGATATCATCAACGTATGTTTACGTTATCTGTCAAAGTTCAAGGAGACATTCATAGTAAACTATGGTCTACGTGAATCGAATTCATTTTCTCGATAATTTTTATTTCAATAAATCATCACAATTGTATTATACGATTATATTAGTATGGCCACAGAACAATATACGCAATTTCATAATACATAAGTTAAATTAGGGTTCTTCACATAGGGTTCAAATAATATATAATAATTGAAATAATAGTCTAAGGATATGCAAAAAAGGTACGATCTGAAATACACCTCTGATTATAACGTTTAAATATATTTAGTTTACCTTTATTTATTTCACACTGTTTGTGTTCCGGTTTCTGATTATGTCTATGTACATCTGTTGTCTCACTAGTCGCATTTCACTTAGGGAATGTGCCACTTTCAAATGTTTGAGGGATTACAGCCGTAAGTACAGGATTACCCGAGTAAACTCACACGTACAATCACTGTGGCCTAAACCAGAAACAACTAAGCTTAGAAGATAGTTCACTCATACCCTGGCCTGAGGTCACCGTGCCATGATCTCTTGAGCTCTTGACTTATACTTATAACGATTGTAAATAGTAAAGGTCCTAAGAATTTATGTATTAGATATTTAAGTTACTAAAAAGAATAGAAATTAAATTATGTTGGAAATATTGTGTTTGTTTTTCTAGAGTAGTATTATAAATCGAAACTTTTCTTGCCCTGCTTTATGTCTGACACGACTACGGCTATTGATGAGGGATTATGAAACAGAATAGGGATTGCACATGGATCTAGGTGTCATTTTTGCTATAATATAATTCATTATTTTTCCTAACTAGATTTATGCAATTCATAGCTAAGATGAAGTCCATCATAAGTGAAACTGGAATATTTTTTATCTACACACGTATCATAAACCCTCTTTACTGCGTCCAAAAACCGCATGTTACGACCAGCATAATGTTATACTAATTGGTAAAAACTCAATTCTTATCTGAATATTGATACATTATGGCCACATTTTCGACAAATTATGACATTTAAATTTCGAACGCCGATGCCCGCCTGCGTGCCGCCCCTTGTTTGTCTGTGAAGTTGGTACTGCTGAACAAACTAAACAAGTGCAGAGCAATTATCAATGCCATCGTGCCGATCGAACACGTGGTTCCTGAACACAACAAAGAGAGCTTATGATAAGTGTGTAGATAAACTATTGTAGTTATATACATTAGTTTATCTACATAATTAGGCATTAAAACTCTCGAGTGATATTATTATGAAACTCGCCTTCAGCTCGTTTCATAAACCCACTCTCGAGTTTTAATGCCCTCTATTATGTATCAGTCACATAAACTGTAAAATATAATAAAATATATAGTATAATATACTATAAGTATAATATGAGTATACTCTATAATAAAATATATAGTCACATAAAGATCTTAATCCGCGCTTAACTGAGTAACACCGTACGCTCTGCTCGTGCTGTTTTAAAATAGTACTTCGGCATAAAAGGGCAATATACAGTGCAAAGTTACACAATTTTGAAGATAAATCTGCAACAGGCAAAGTGGTTTTTATTTGAACTAAAAATAACAAGTGAATAACACAAAATCTTCATAAAGAGTGCTTAAAAAGTCGTTAAGTTATTCAAAGTGTCGATAAGTGAACAGTTAGCGTACAACAGAATCAATGACTCATAACTGGTTTATCTCTAACCGGCTTCGAAACTGACGACAAAGCGGATAATTTAAATTTATTTTTGTTATATTTATGTATAATTATAGCTTTTTTGGTAAAAATGCCGATATATTTTGTTCATTTATGATTGCCAAAAGCTCAACTTCGTATTTCAAGCGCTCACTCAGTGAGCCTGTTACCGCAGCGGTTGAGAAGGACCAACTGTGTGTACTAGTGACGAAAAAGCGCAGGTTCGATTCTCGCCCACGACGAGATTCCTTTTTGTTTTTATTTTTCACAGTGATGAAAGACTTCTAGCGACACCTGCTGGCAGATAAGAAATGAGCCGATTTCAAAGACTGCTACCCTAACAAATTAAATTCTGTTCTATATATTATCGCAACAGAGGGCGCTACTGACAAAAATACCATATTGCTTGTTTTTAAATAAATGGCTTCAATGAATAACTCCTATGATAATATCACTATAAGAAGGACACAAGTAAATAATACATCGGCTAACCACAATGAATCCGTATTAGATGTGAGTTATCAGAGTTTTACGGAATTAGGGCAATTTCGTAGCGTAGAATAATCAGAATTGATAGAAAAAAATAATATATTAACGGTAAAACTAGAAACTGCAAATGGCGAAATTGACAATCTCAATATGGAAAATGCTTTACTGATGAAAGAAATGACTGACTGTCAAAACAAACTTAAAATATACAAAACAGAGGGGAATAGATGATATAATGAATTCCACCCCTGTAAGATATTTATCACCATATTATAGAAGGATGAGACCAAGCTTCCTGCAAACCGGAATCCCTAGAACGTCACCTAATCTAACCTAACAAATCGTCAAGCTGCAACTTCTGATATTAATGATACCATACATAATTCCTTTAATACCAGTTCTCCTAAAGATACACAGCATTTCCCTGACAATAAGAATAAAGTATATCGGCCTGAAGAAGACGTGGCCACTATCCACTTATCTAAATCATCTTCATTGGACTCAACACCCGATACAAGGCAAAGAGTTGCCTTGTTTTCTGATGCGGAGGGCAGGGGTATGCGACCGTTTCTGCAAAATCTGCTAGGAGGAGGATTTAAAGTGAGCTCAGTACTCAAACCAAATGCTACACTGAATCAAATTCTGGAAGGTTGTGACCAAATTTGTAGAGACTTTACTAAAAAAGATTACATCATAATTATAACGAAGTCGATTACCAAAAATCCATTAAAACTAAAGTCTTTTCTGTATGATTACCTAAACATGCTGCAACAAACAAATGTCCTCTTTAGTGAAGTGTGCAGCAGTTTGTATTTAAATGAAGCTAAGTTAAATAGTGTAATCAAAATAATATGCAATAACTTCGAACATGCTACTTTTGTCGACTTCCATGGAACTGGCATCCACAAAAACAATAAATTTCTAATATGTAGAGCATTGCTACGGAAAATAAAAATAGTTATCATCATAATTACAGAGAATATGTAGAGTCATCTAGGAATACAAAGCCGAGAGTTAGTTACGCCAACAAATGCACTCAAACTGATACCTGTCTAAGCTTAAATGACTGTTATCGTGGCGAAGTTGAAGGTACCACCCACACTGTAAATGACAACACGGATAAGATAAGTAAAGAAGCCAATTTGCACAAACACAAAGTTATCAAATAATTCCATTTTAGACAAACAAAATGCTGTATTATATTTAAATCAAAGTGTAGCTTTATTACATCAGAATGTGTGTGGTATAAGTACTAAGAAGGACGAATTTGAGTTATACTTGCACTGTCTTGAAAATAAACCCACCTATGTTTGTATGACTGAACATTTTCTAAATAAAACATCTGCATCTGCACCACTTTTCAATATGACCAACTAGAGTAAATAAGAAAAGGGGTGGATCACTCATATTAGCAAAAGAAAATTGTGAATTTGAAGAGTTAGAAATATCTAAAAAAATGTATTCATATTAATGTATGTACAAAATGGACTCTCTTGAAATTTGTGGTATGAGGGTTAATACATAACTTAATATCTGTTGTATATATCGCACACCAAACGACAAAAATTTAGATACGTTTATGAGTCAACTGGAGATGTTACTGGAGCACTTTTTCAATAAGAAATTAATTATATTAGGGGACTTTAACATTGATCTGATGACGAATAATAAACAAAAAAGGGACTTTTTGAATCTCCTAACATGTTATAACTTTAAACCCTGTATTGATACTGTTACTTTTATCCGTAATGACTCTATATCTTGCATTGACAATATAATTATAAATATTCATAATGACGAAATTACCAATATTGACATAGACCACAATAGCTTGGCCGATGGGCATGCTTGTATTTCGGGTACTTTTAGAAGCTTCTTTGTGAATCATAATCAGAGACAATACAAAGAACAATTTATTTATAAAAAGCAAAGAAAATTTAAAGAAATTAGTCGAAATGTTAGGGGTATAAACACGTTTTTAAATAAATTTACAGAAATATTGAATTACAGCTATCGGAAATGTAAAAATAAAGTAAATCTCTGTAAAGGTACTCAGATAAAATGGATAACTAGGGGTCTAAGAGTATCTAGTAGAATGAAGAGATTTCTCAGTACGGCTAAAGGAGAAAACATTGACAATTCTGTTCTTCAATTTAAACGCAGGTATATCAATCAGTACCGCAAAGTCATAAAAGGTCTATAAAGATTGGTAGTCAGAAAAGCCATTAGTCAATCTAAAAACATCCCCAAATCAATTTGGCAAGTAAAAACCGCAATAAAAACAGTCTCAAGTTTAAGGATAAACTTATGCTTAAGGATTGTAAGGATTGTAAATGATCCCAATAAAATAGGAAAAATTTTCTCTCATCAGTTTAACTGTAAAAAATCTTCTGTCGACAACCACCATGTATCAGAATTATATCTAACGGAAAACACCAAAAGAGTAGAAAACAGTATGATCCTAAAAAATGTCACATCTGCTGAAATTACTCAGCTAGTATCAACAATGAATTATATAAAATCATATGGTTATGACTAAATCCAAATTTGTATTATAAAAGACAACATTGACATTTTATCAGAACCATTACTACATTTCTTTAATTTATGTTTTGATAATTTTATATTCCCAGAGCAGTTGAAAATAGCAAAAGTCATTCCTATCTTTAAAAAGGGCACAAAAACTGATCCAAAAATGTATAGGCCTATATCGCTTAATTACGTTATCAACATTTTTTTAAAAACTATTGAAAAGCAGATTAATTTTTCACCTGGCTAGCAATAATATACTTAGTAACCGGCAGTTCGGATATCAAAGAAGGGTTGGTACGATGGACGCTATTGACTCTCTGATCGATGATGTTGTCAAGAATCTCAATGATAGCAAGAAAGTGGCTGGACTTTTCTTGGATCTTAGTTCCGCTTTTGATGCAGTAGACCATACACTATTAATAAACAAATTAGAACACTACGGCGTTAGAGAAAATACCCTAAATTTATTTGAAAGCTATCTACAAAATAGAACACAATTTGTTGAAATTAAATATGAAAATAATGGTACGGAAAAAGTGGCAAAATCCGATATATCTAAAATAAAAATAGGAGTGCCACAAGGATCCATTTTGGGACTAGTTCATTTCATCATATTCACAAATGACTTAATAGACTACATACTTAATAAAAATCCGGACATTAAACTTGTTTTATTTGCTGATGACACAAATTCGATTATTTATGCTGATGACATAGAAACCCTAAATAATATTGTAGTTAAAGCTCTTTTAGCTTTTAATGAGTGGTTCAGCGGAAATGATCTCCACATAAACCCTAGCAAAACAAATGTCATGCTTTTCAAAAGCACCTCCAGAAATGATGATACTCTCGAGGTTAAAGTTAATGACAGTACAATCGAACAAGTAAATATAGTCAAATTTCTAGGGGTCCATGTAGACTGTTTTCTTAACTGGAAACATGAGCTGGCAGCAATAGAAAGCTCTATTAGTTCATCATGTTATGCCTTGAGAAGTTTAAGAGCTGAACTAAGCTTAGACCAACTAAAAGCTGTTATTTAATTAGTTGAATTAATTAGTTGAATCTAAATTACGGTATAGCATCATTTTTTGGGGCCATAGCTGCGAATATAATATTAAAAAAGCGTTCATATGCCCGAAGCGAGCGATACGCACAATCTTAAGAATACCACAGTGGGAAACGTGCAAAGAGCACTTTGTTAAATTAGGTTTACTTACAGTACCGTTTCTCTATATTCTTGTCTTACTTATGAACCTAGCAAAAAATTGCCAAAGTACGAGTCATCAGAAGAAAAACATGTGCGTAACGAATCAAGACGCAAAGATGTAAAAATCGAGACACTATTTCCCAGACTGCAAGTTGCAAGTCACAGTGCAAGGTACCAGGCCGTTGTCCTGTACAATAAAATACCTATTGACTTAAAATTAATTGACAACATGACCAAATTTAAGAATGCGTTGCAAAAATACTTGTTGAAGAAGTGCTTCTACACTCTTGAGGATTTCATAAATCAATATGATCGGCATTAATATATTAGGAAATTTTTAATTATTTAGTATGGTAATCTTATTGATATTGAATTTATTTGGAAATTGCATTAATACTTGTACTTAACAATACCTTAATACTTAATATTATTTTGTGGAATTATCTTTTATAGTATAGTATTGTATTATTGTTTTTGTGTTTTAGTTTTAAGTATGATTCAAATATGATTTAATAATCGTGAATGAATAAATAAAATTGAAATTGAACTACTATTATTGGTGTATAGCTGTACAAACACTCCTTTGTGTAACAAGGAGAAATTATTTTATCATAAGCTATTCGCAAGAATTCCAACTCCTTACTCGCTAGTGATACGATACGTATTCCTATTCTCCATAAGTACTTAGCATACTACAATTATGTTTATTCGAATCAAGATTATGTTGCGATTTTGTAAACAAATGACTTGAATGATTGATGAATGACTATTATTGAAGAAAATGTTTGAATCATGAATATGTAATGAATTTATCTACCCATCGTGAACATAATATAATTTTATAAAAAATATACCACTTCAATGCCATCAGTCTTTACTATATTTATCTATATGGGGGAGATCTTACTACTTTTAAACCACCTCCTCGGGTTTATTTGTGACATTATTTCCGGTGACCGCAAGCAAATTCATTGAATGACTATACCGTAGCCCTATACAATACAATATTCAATACAATTCAAATCGTGTTTTAATTAGAGTAAAGTTGTTGGTATAGTTAATTATTCAGGACCTCAACTTAAAGTTCGCTCGACGGCTTCGTATAGATCGTTGGTGGTAGTTGGTTTGCCATTAGCAATTTTTGGGTTGGGCTCTTACAGAATAGCAGCGCCTTTGTTTAATATGAAATCACAAAACATTTTAGTTGTTCTGTTGCCCCGCAAAGTTTAATTTAGGCGAGGTGCAGCAAACAGTATTCCACGCGCCGTGCGGGTGGCGCAACGGGAAGGAACTCACCGCATTACCGATCGGACAAGCATCGCTCCGAAAACAATATTCAAAAGACGATTTGGGGAATGGTAGTCCCCAAGGCCGAATGCACAGACGGCTGTTGAATGATATTTAGGGAGGCAGTTGCTCACGTCCGAAGGAAATACTTGAATCCTCCAGCCCACGATCTCCTGAGTGCAACGAGCAACAAATCATTCTCAAGACGTTAATTTCCAGATTCTCGATCAAATTGTGATCTTTCAAATCAAATCAAATCAAATGTCTTTATTACTCTAGATATTTACATACGTCATTTTTTGCCTCATCTTTACTTTGGACCACTGTGGGAGCTGAAGGGCGTAGAAACGCCGACTAATTGTTTTTTTGATATCTTTTAAAAATTGGTTGTGCCTAATACAAATATTACAATATGAATTACTATAATTAATAATTACAAAATAAGTAACCCCAAGGACTGCGTTGAGCTAGATAAACCCCATACAGTCCCAGCATTTAAGTAGTCTTGAACATTGTAATATCCCTTTTTCGACAAAGTCGCTTTAACATGCTTTTTAAATTGCTCAAAAGGCAATTTCAAAATCTCCAGAGGTACTGTAGTAGAGAAATACAGGACACTAGCAAAATTACCCTCAAAAGAGGTTATCACGAAGAAGAAGAATGATGCTTAGTGGCGAGAATGAAACTTTGTGTTGTCGGCTGTAAATCCAGGCCCAAGTCTGTATTTAATGATTTCACACTTCAATAGCTGTGGCTTTAGCTCGATCCGTCAAATCAAATCATTATTATCAGTTTAGCTGAGACCCACGTAGGTCTCTCAGATACTACTCTACTGTAATGGATTGGGTGAATCGAAATAATTTCAATAGATTTTTGGTAGTATTGTTATAAGTTGTACTCGAAAGTCGCGTCGTGTCATAGGCGTTTATGTACTTCTACTAAGCATACGCTTAAACTAATCATCATCAATGGGTGAAATAGTCCCGATAGAGGACCGATCACCCGCCTATGGTTCAGCGGGCGTCCCACCTCATAATCAAGCATACGCATAGTATTATGAATTCGCCACATATTGATATGAATTAAAAATGCCTCTAAATCTCGTGCATAAACGTATTATCATCAAACTGCAATTAGGTGATTGTCCTATACAGCGACACTGCGGATCCAACGCATCAATATCATACAACTTCTTAAAGTCGCTGAAAGAAGACGCTACATGAAGCCGCATATATATATTTTTTTTAACTTTGTTTATTCAATAAATAAATAAATTACATTAGTTAATACAGTAACCATGCGCTGAAACCACTAGATTTAAGTGCGACATGGTGAGATCGCTTAACTACTCGACGGTAAGTACTTTGGATATAATAGAAACAATGTCTACATAATATCTACATACATATCTACATATCTACTATCTATGACAATATCTATCTATGTATACATTGCTACAATTGCACTTTATTTTAAACATCACGGGAAAAGTAATATGATTTTAAGATAAATTTTCTCTTGAATATATTATTTAGTAAATTGTCTATAGTTATTTTAGGTATCTTATTTAAAATACTGGGAAGCATGTAGTCCCAGGTCCGTTGGCCATATGTATTGTTATAGCGGGGAATAACATAGGTAGGCAAATAGGACAAAGTTCGTAGGTTTTTAGGTCTAATTTTTCTAGTTAATGAATCGAATTAATGAATGAAAAAAAATGAAATGAATGAATATACAACCACTTAAATACATACCAGAGCAATCATAACTAACATCGGTAGCTGAGTTGTTTTTTTAACTAGCTCCAGAACTATTGAGTTGACCTATGCTATCCCCCGTGCTGACAAACACAACCGTCGTGTGATATCCGTGCGGTACGATACAATTTATTCCTCTGTTTTGGAATAATATTATGTGTAGCTGGAATATGTAATTCTGTCGAAGTTTGGTTTGCTGCCTGACACTAAACATTTCCACAATCAATTTAATTTTATGAGAAAATATCAACATAGATAGGTAGTTACTCGATTTATAGCAATATCTCTCTATGGAGCAAGATTCTGAAAGAAGGTCAGGTCGGACTTTCAATTAAAATAAAGTTAATGTCAAACTCTCAAGCACGTTACTCTAAAGTTGTAAATGATGTTTTTAAGAATTATTACGACGCCCAAGTAGTTTTAATCCTTTTAATCCTTCCGAATATCGATAGAAAACTTTGCTAATATTGCTAATAAATATGGGGTACAGTACAATTATTTAGCTGTAACCACCACGGTTTGGGTATCTTGCAACAAAGCGAACAAATTATTTTCCATTACTCGCCATTGTTGGCGCCCGACGCCACACTGCGGCAAGGCAAAACCAATAACAATCTGTTACGTTTTACAGTCTGAGGCTTTTCGCCGCTCGGCACCACCATTGTCTGCAAGTCTACATCTACGAGTATTAGGTTCGCCTAACCCCCCACCCCAGCCCCCGAGACCCCGGTTGACGGGTGACGGGTGAGCGACCGCGGACTAACCGTTAATTGCGAAAAATTCATTACGACTTCAGTCATTAGTTCATTACGTCGCATTTCTCGAGGTACTCTCACACGCCAGCCGCCACCCTCTCGTCTCGGCTCCAAATCAATTGAAAAGTTTCACCATTTCTCGAAGACTCCAAAGGAGGGTCCCCTCCCTTTTAACTTACAAGTTTATTTCAATGGTTTTATAGCTTGAATAGCCTTGAAAGCTTTTAAATTAATCGTTGAGTTTTTTTAAAGTTTGTAGCCTTGTTGACGGACCTGCCAAATCGAAAAATATTAATTCAGCCGCGAGCATGACGGAATTACTACTGAGTTAGTAAAACAAAACAGGCGGTCGAGAACCCGACAATGTCGGGCCGACATAAGCCGGAACAACTTTGAAAGCAAACTTTATACTTCGTGCTCTGGGTGTTTCAGGGGCGCCATGTAGATCCGTTTCCGGAACGATTGAGTGTAAACGACAACCTGTCTATGGTGTATATCCTAAAATAATGACTCACATAATCCTAATACGCGCACCTAAACCACACATCGGAAAGGTTTATCTTTTTGATAGAAGATTTATTGGAGACTTGAGATTTCCATAGGGCCACCCTATGGAAATCTCAAGCAATCGCTATTTGAATGCGCTTTGTTATGAAAACATCTCTGAAGAAAAACTACAAGATGTCGATTTGTGCTCTAAAATCATGTTAGAAAAGCTCTGAAAATACGAAAAAACCAACTGGGATAACAATGAAACACTGAGTTATTCATTTCATGCAATGTTTCCATGTTCATGTTAAAAGGTAGTCGATTCGCATTTTGTTTACGCCAGGTAAATTGCTGGTGGGGGGGATCCCTCTCCCGCTCTTTTAAAATCCTAATCTGCCATTGTCTATGATTTCCAATCGCTCATTTTGAAGGAAAGTTTAGATGAAGTGGTATTGTTGCGCTTGGGCGTTCATCCGACAAAGGAAACAATAAGAATGTTTTGCACGCACACTCACACAAAGAAAATTTGTGGCGGAAACTTTTGACGGCTTTTAAAAGGGCACACTCGGTCTATGCATATATTCGTTTAAAATGTGTTTAGGCAAAGTATTTAGCCTGATCATGACATGTAGCATTAAGCAATTTGAGAAAAAATATCATTATATATTGCTGTATGGATCTCATTATCTCTATATACATATTTCTTTCTATATCGTAGATATTGTTATCGGTAATGAAATTGAAGATACGATCATAAATTAATTTGATTAATTCATTATGACAACAGTTGACACTTTGTGTTATAAAACTGATAAAATATGACTGATAATCTGTGAACTACATTGCAAGATGCTAATCCCAACTAAAAAAAATAGCCGATTGCCATCATAGTACGTTGCGTCAAATCCGGTAGTTCTGATTTTTTGCTGACTTATTTATGATGTTGTCCCAATAAATAATTCATGTTTTTGACCTCGAGCGCTGAACGAAACCTTTTCATAAATCGAAAAACTGCGAAATTTTCGCCTTTATTTCAGTTTGTGGCGATTTCGTTCGCCCGTTCATTCTTAAGTATGTCCATCAGCAGGGTTTATCTCAAGTTCTGTCACTTTGTGAAAAATTTAAGTGCCCGGTTAAATTTTTCACAAAGTGACTGAGCACTCGGGTTTGAAAAAATTCAAAGGCCCCCGAGAGGCGTGATTTTGCTTGTACGCGTTTTTCCGTAATTTTACAATATTTGTTTCTTGACTTGTGCTATACGACCTTGATGATGATGATGATGATTATGAGGCGTGACGCCCGCTGGCGGGTGATCGGTCCTCTATCGTGACTATTTCACCCAATTCCCAGTGTTTGGGCACTGATTACTGTTGGGTTAACAAATGTCCCTCCCCAAATCTTGTTCGTTAAATTAATTCTAGGATGTCGCTAAACTTTAAGTTTGACAATCATCTGCTTTTATGTTATCCATCCCCAGTGTTCGCAATCTTATGTTTGAACACATTACGCATTCTCCCAAGAAGTGCTGGCTACTTTCTTCCAAGCCACAGTAAGGGCATGATGGGTCCTGTACGAGTCTTAATAATGATAGGTGTCTAATTAGTTTGCAGTGACCTGTCCCCACACCTACCAGTATTGCTAAGTTTTCCCTACTGAGATTAACAGCATGATTGACTTGGACATTTTAACGGGTCGAAATTTTGAACTCTATGCCATGGTAATAGAATTCAAAACTTATAACGGCATTTTGGGTAAATACTTAGCCTTTTTGGGGTCCTTCCTTTAAGATAAACATTTTGGACTGCCTCTTTGGTGTTCTTCCACTCTAGGTTTGCATCTCGCGTAGCTATCATGTTGAAGATGTTTCTTGTGAAAGTCGCTGATATAGGTAATCTTGGTTCTGGTTTAATAAAACGCTCATCAGCGCCGTTTCTTGCCAGCTCATCTGATTTTTCGTTACCGTGAATCCCTTCATGACCGGGGACCCAATCGATTTTTTTTTTTGATGTTCTTCCCAAAGAGTTATGACTGGCCTTACACTCTTTGACTAGTGCAGATTTATTCATTGGTTGCCTAAGCGCTTTTAAAGCTGCCTGACTGTTAGAATAAATTACTACTGTCTTGTTTTTGATTTATGATGTTTCCCTTAGTGCTTGAGCGCATTCCATTATGGCGTAGATTTCCGCTTGGAACAAGCTGGCGTATAGCCCCAAGGCGATTTACCTTGTTTACTGCTGTCCATGACGCAAAAACCAGCTCATGCTAGTTTTGTGCTCTCTCTTCTTGAGCCATCCGTGAAGCAAGTTACAACCGGTTGGTCTGTTTCTATTTCCCAATTTTCTTTTGTTCGATGTTGATTCGTATTTTCTTCTTGATTCGATCGTTGTTTGCCAATAGAATTGCCAACTTTCCACCTGACGTTTCTACAATGGAGGCATGACCTGTGTCTATAGAGTTGTCTTTTCATTTTTTTTTTCATTTCATTTTGTACCATTGTTCAGTTGCTGTCTTTTTACTACTACATGCAATGGGTTTAGTTTGAGCATTGTTAGTAAGGATGCCTTTGGTACTATACGACCTTGCTTCTTAACAAATTTTATAATTCTAGGTACATGAAAAACACGCGGCAATATTGTCACAAATCTGCATTCTGCATCGGCTATTTTGTAATTTTATAAATGCACTAGACTACCCTTTTAAATTTAACGTATCCTATCTTGATAAGTTTGCTGGAAGAAATCTCTATTGAGAGATAAGCTCGCCTTTGCCTTTTAATTTCGTGTATAATGTTGTTGTGTTTTGTTCAATAAAGATATGTGAATTGTGGAATCTTTTGCTACTTAACATTTTTATTCACAAAATATTTAAAAATAATTACAATAAAAAAACTATCTACACACGCTTTGTCTAAGTACATTTAAACTTCAATCAGAAATTGTAAAACGTCAAATCTTTTGATTGCGTTAATTTTTCACAGTTCTTGAAACTGCTTACATGAGTTATTGATATAAATTTCAGCTGGACAGCTTAACGTATTCCGTAGAAAAGTAGCCTAAGAGAGAAAAAGGAAAAGCGGACCAACCAACGGTCTGTCCGTCGGAAAGGCGGACAACGAAGTGAACCTAAAAGGGTTCCTTTTTTTAGCTTTGTGGTAGATTACCCTCAAATGCAAAAAAAACACCTCCCTTTCATTCAACGTCAAAATGCATGTGAAGTAGACTTCGTACGCTAAAACTTCTAAATAAAAAAGGGCATCAATAATTATAGGAAATATTTGAGCTTTTTCTTTGATTCGATTGCGTTCGGCGCTCATGGTCGCAAACTTGGATTATTCATTGGGTCAACATGCTTCCACAGATCCATTGTAAGATGTAGTGAGTTCACATCTCATGAAATCTTATTCAATATTCTTAATGACACTCATACGACCATGTAGCGCACTAGGGCCACCCAGGTTTTTTTTACCTAAATGGTCCCTAAAATGTCAACCCACGTCAATCAGCCCTATTGAGGGTAAAATCGTAGGCCCTTTGGCTTTAAGCTTCTGTACATAGTATAAATTATCATTTATCACACTGAAAATGAATTAGAAACGTACAACGGAATTCGATTAGTTACTTTCCTTATTTATATACTGGTAACACGGTTCTTTCATTTTCCTTTCTTTGTAATGTATAATTATTCGTATTTACTTGGATATGTTTACTGGATCTTCGTCAATCAAGATCAGCGTTCTTAGTCCTCACAGAAAACCAGCTTCCTTTGAAAAGATATATTTTATCAATTCGTACTTTTGTTAGGCTATTACTTGCAAGTCTTTTATGTATTAATTATAATTCGCCAGCAACGTGTAAGTTAAGGTTTTGTGGCTTAACCTTATCAGGATTCAGTGATGTACAACAGGGTACAGCAGGAATACGGCGGAACACAGTAGGACACAGCGAAGATACAGAGCGACGCAGAAAGTATTACAAAAAATTCTAATGCTAAACCAATTACAATATCGACATATTCTGACATACAGGAATTGTGCAAAACGGTGAACAATATTTATTTAAGCATGAAAATTTGTTGCTTTCAGTCGACGTAACGTGTACGTCAGGTTACGAGTGGTAACGAGCGAGCCCGAGATGTCAGTACCCCGCGACCTGAGGTGGGGGGAAAACACCTCCTTACCATTTGTCTGCATCTACTGCTCGTCGACCGCAGCACTAACTATTTCGCAAGCCTTTACCCACAAAACTATTCTCGTAGCTTAACTCTTCATTAAAAGTTCTTAAATGACATTGTTGATACATAACGGTCGGTTGACAAGTAAAATATGTTGAACACATGAACCTTTCTGACTACTGCCAATATTCATGTCACCGTAAGATGGTTGAAACCGATAGTTTATAATGTAACGTTTTTTTTTTGTTAGTTTACGAACTATCGATAAATTATAAACTGTACTGTACTGCTTACGAGATGATGCGTCTTTACAATAAAATCGTAAAAAATTTTGAACTGGTTCAAACTTGAATTGCAAAGAAAATACCAGGGCAAACACTGCGGTAGCTTAGGTGAAGACTACAGGGGGCGAGCGCAGTGAAGAAAAGCAAAGCAAGAAGTACAAAATAAACGTAAATTCTAAACTCTGTCGGTCTGGTTTACAATTTGTCGATAGCTTACAAACTAACGGTTTTGACAATCTTACAGTGACATATGCAAGATATGTTTATGTTACACTTCGCAGGATAATTATTAAATAAACCTTTCTTTCTTTTCATCTATTCGTCGTTATTTTTCAATCACAAACAAACAGACAGATAATGTTAACTGAGAATTGATAAATCTGCCTTAAGTAGAATTGGGACAACTTGGGTACAGGGGTAGTCATACGACATTGTATTCCAAAAATACACATGCAGTGCAGTATAGTTCTCTAAAAATAATTACCTCAGGGCGTTAGCAAACCTCGACCTTTTTGGGTCGATATAGAGATGCAGTCTCGATGCTGCCCTAACCGAGTTTTGTTCACGGAAGTTCGAAAAGGCCAAAAAGTATAACAATTATATCCATTCACATACATTGCTTCTGGCCACTCTTACTCTTTTAGCAAAGCGTAGCCACAGGAGAGGCGTCCTACTGGTCTAGTCGCTCGTCTAATACCTAGGAGACGATGGTTTGTATACCATACCAGCCATGTAATAAGATTATTTATTTGAAACATATTGTTTGGATGCTCTAGTCTAGTTAGTTTTGACGCCATTAGAAAAAACATCAAATTACGCGATGTTGGCATATCTCACTCCCTACGTATTACACACATCTAATCTTGTTATTTATTAGGATATTACAAAAAATATTTAAATTCACGTCATTTCTTATCAATCTATACACACTTTGATTAATTTCGATGTGATCATAAGACGTCATGCTTCTCGCTAATCTTAATCTGAATCTGATTGTGTTTAATCTAAATCTAGGTCTAATTTATTAGATTATTGAAATAGTTACTTTACCATGCATAGTGTAACATATCATGGAACTGTGATAATGTTTTGAGGGGCGGGGCGGCGCACTATGGGCCCCTCCATACAAGGCCATCTCACAAATGATTGATACAATGTCGTCCTACAGGGGTTCTGTTTATGGTTATTGGTAGTCGAATAGACAAGGAATTCATAT
The DNA here is from genome assembly GCA_949825045.1 of Argyresthia goedartella. Taxonomy (NCBI): domain Eukaryota; kingdom Metazoa; phylum Arthropoda; class Insecta; order Lepidoptera; family Argyresthiidae; genus Argyresthia; species Argyresthia goedartella. The sequence goes on from OX463815.1 coordinate 14,942,384, forward strand.
AAGTCCTTAGATTTTTTGGTGTGCCCGTGGCGTATTCTAATTATTAAAAGTTGTTCTGCAAAAATGTAACGTTACGCTATTTAGGCGTGTTAACTTTTTTTTTTAAAGTAAGAATCATATTTACTCGGGTGTTATAAATTTTGTAACGACGAGATAAAAATATTATGCAGTCTTATTAAATATTTTTTTACGGGTGTAAATTTTTGCTCTCTCTTTAACTTTCTGCTAGTGATTTTGAAGAAAGCAGCGCTGTTTGCCGCTGTCGAAATAATAATCTAATAAAATTGTCTGGCAATTATTTTTTAAGAATTTGAAAAAAATAATGGGTCTTTTGCGATTTTTATGTTTTACGCCGCATTTAAGGAGGTGAGCGTCGAAATTTATAATTTTTTTATTTTTCGTATTATTTTTAGACTTCAGAAACCAAACCTTAAAAAAATTTAATAAATAATATTTTTTAGATTTTTGAAGCATCGCAATTTAGAACTTGACGCCATGTTAATGAAATTCAAAACCTATAACGAAAAAATGGTATCTATAAATAACCGTGGGCGTTAACCGGTTAAAAGGAAAATATAAAATTTATGGGATCACCTCGGTGTCCGCCTGTCTGACTGACGATTAAGAGCATTTTCATCAGGTACGCATGGAGGTATCAAATTTAAATTCATACCATTTTCAGATCTGTGGTCTCTTAGAGATGTGGAAAAATAAACTACTCGGTCGACGCAATCAAAAGTTACGGCCGTTCATGCCCCAAAACATTGATAACTTATGTATGAAAGTTGGGCCAATTACTGCACAGAATGAACACATATTGCATTTTGTTCCTCAGCGTGAAGCGCTCTAAAGTCTGTCCCAAGAGTCAAGAGAAAAACAAATTTGCCATTTCCTTTACATGGATGACAACATATTTACATATATTTTATTTATCAATAAATTTATCGACCATCTTCTAATTTTGAAACAACGGCACCATTCTTTCAAATAAAAAAAAAATAGGTCTAGTAGTTTGGATTCTAAATAAAAAAAACTGAATGATAATGTTCTCCAGTTATTCGAAATTGCGTGTTATGTTTTCCTGTGACTTTTCAGTGGTGTTTACGTTTATATCATGATATGAGTTCTGACTATAAGTACTGCATATTTGTTTTGTATTCGTACTGTCGTTTTCTATGTGTGGACTTGACTGTCAGAAGACAGATTTTGAAGCCTCGTTGTTTAAATCTTAATAACTTAAAATAAATATGTTTTAGTATAGTTTTATTAAATATTTTTGTATATTTTTCTTTCATTTCTAGTTTTAGTCATTTTGTACTAAATAATCAGCGCGATTCTTCCTGTTAAACCCAGCTAACTAAGGTACTAAACTGACAACCTTGAATGCGACAACTCTTGTGCGGTAGTCATAAATTTCATTTTCAAAAACACTTTTTTAATTAGTTTAGTTTGGTTGGAGGCGACATTTTGCATTTATGCATTTGTCCCACTTTCAACCTAGAAATTACAAATGTTGCTTCACTTGAAAGCATCTATACATTCAAGATAAATATAAAAATTCAACTATTATATAAAGAAACATGAAAGATATAGATTTATGAAACGCATGGCGTCCGAAGTGCCCATAGTGACGGCGGCGGTCGGTACATCGTAGAGCACGCGTGGTAGGTGCTACGTCGTAGCTGAATTCGTAGCAAGGCCGTAGCGTAGCTGCATCGTAAATTAGAAACTTATCAAAATCAGGGTAATTTCGTGTTACTTATACAAAATATGTATGTTTTAAATTTTTCTTAGCCTTGTTATTTATCGTTATCGAAACTTTTTTGAGTAACCATGGATAATCCCTATTGAACCACAAACTGCGATAACTACTGGTTGTTTTCAGATCACGTCTTGTTTGAACTAGAGAAGGAAGTTTTGCAACTGCTAGTTATTAATCCATACCTTCCCCGTCTTCGGATAAAATTACGAGGATAGAGAAAATTATCCTTTATTTTAATTTACTCGGATATTTTCATAAATAAATATATTTTTATATCAAGAGAAATACAATGCATCCAAAACTTAAGACCTAAATGCAAACTATAACCTAAGGTAGGTGCCTTGATGATGATGAGGTGGGACGTTCTCTGAACCACAGGCGGGTGATCGGTCCTCTATTGTGACTATTTCAGCAAATTCCCAGTGTTTGGGCACTGGTTACTGTTGGTTCTACAGATGTCCCTCCTCAAATCTTTTGTTCGCTTAATGAATTCTAGGATTTCGCTAAACTTTAAGTTTGACAAACCATCTACTTTAATTCTCCAAAAAAGTGCTGGCTACTTTCCTCCTAGCCACAGTGAGGGCGTGATGGGTCCTGAAGGAGCCCAAATAATGATAGGTGTCTATTTAGTTTGCAGTAACCTGTCACTACACCTACCAGTATTATTGTTTTCCCTACTGAGATTAAGTAAATACTTAGCTTTTTTGGGGTATTTTCTTAAGATAAACATCTTAGACTGCTTACCACTCTAGGTTTGCATCTCCTGTAGCTACCATGTTGAAGATAGTATTAGCTGATACAGGTCTTAGGCTGTGACCAAATTCTAACTGTCTTAAAAAAATCAATAAAAAATATAACATAACACAATATTTACATATAGGCACATAAATTGCTTCTGGCCCCATACTGGGTTACCCTTTGTCGTGGGAACCAGGAACAGCTTGTCAAAAATATCCAAGACCTGGGGTATGGTATTTTCTTCCTCCCCAGGTGGGATTCGAACCCGGGACCCTCCTCGCGTGGGAAGCACAGCCTCCAGCAACACCACAGAGGTCGTCAAGCAAAAACAACTGCTGACATCTTTACCAACGCCTGCTCATAGCATGCATAGACAAAAAAATAACTACAAAAATAATCACGCATTTTCCCATACGGGGTGGCAGAGGCACAATTGTGACCACTTTCAGCCAGTTAGTTATTGAATACTCCATGTTGCGTGACAGGGGGCTTGCCCATCGCCGCGGCTATGGAGTGGTAAAGGTTTCCTTACGATGTTTTGCATCACAGTTAGAACGTCCGTATAGATAAATTACTTAGCTCATTAGTACATGGTCAGCACCGGGATTCGAACCTGCACCTCCCGCGTGAGAAGCAAACGTGGACTCCCACTGGACCACGGAGATCTTAAAAAAACTTGTCTAATCAAGGTAAAGGCTATACAACAAGGAAGATGATCAGTGATCGCTCCCACCCCGTCCCCGTCACGTTGCTGCTGTGGCGATAGTGCCAAATCTCTACTTAGATAATTCACATCACATAACTCACTATGGCAAGAGTTATCGGAGTTGAGTTGCCGCACTACAGCAGGAAGCCTGATGCCAGCCGTTCGTCGCCGTCTACACTCCCATGGGCGAGAATCCAATTTACCAACTTGTCCACTGTTATTGTCTACTTCTATTGTGTCGTGTGAGGCCCACGACGACGAGACATGCCTTGAAATTCAAAGATTACATTACCACTTGAACTAGTCACCACTAACTGTGTTGACAGTTAGTGGTGACTGTGACCCTAGACAATACTCGTGATAGCGATAATCTGGTTATCCTCATTTGTATTGTCGAGGGGAAAACACATTTCCATTAACTGTCAAGGGTAGTTTTCTATGCACATGTCGACACTGAAGTTCGTGAAACATTTTCATTACGACCCGAATAGCCGAGTCGGCAGTGACCCTGCCTACGAAGCCAAGGGTCCCGGGTTCGAGTCCCGGTGGGGGCAAATATTTGTTTGATGAGAACGGATGTTTGTACCCTAGTCATGGTTGTTTATCTATCTAAGTATAATATTTATCTATACAAGTATGTGTATCGTTGTCTAGTACCCAAGATACAGGGAATCCTAGTTTGGGGCTAGATCAATGTGTGTAAATAGTCTCCAAGGTATTATTATTATATTATATTATTATATTATTTTCCAAACTATTTTATCATATAAAATGACTTCTCGCCGACGAAGGATGTGTTAAACTTTACTTTTGTCCTACCCTTTGTCTAACGACGTGTTCTCGGCAACATTTATAACAGCAGTTGACAAATTGTGGCTTTTCAGTGTGGCATTGTTTTGCCGAGGTGTAAATGTAGGCCAGATCCCTGAAAATTCTCCTCGAAAAATATAACACAGACAAAATAGTAGAGTTCCCCGCAGAATGCTAATAGGCGTCATAGTTCTATACAATTTTGCTATTTATTAGCGTTCCGCAAACGAAGGGTGCCAAACAACCCTATCAATAAGGCTCCGCTGTCCGTCTGTCCGTCTGTCCGTCCGTCCGTCAGCGGGCTCATATGATGGAACGTATTTCTGTTGCCGCTACCGCAACAAATTGAATAAAAAATGAATTACACTCGTTTCTATAAATTAAGGGGGCCCCATACAAGGGATTAATTTTTATGGCCAATTTGTTTTGTTCGTTCATCTGTAAACTCTGGTAAACAGAACGCCTCCAATATTATCGGAAAAAATCTTAAATTGCGGGGTTTCCGTTTTGTACTTGTTTTAGTATCTACACAAATAATAATTGTTCATTCGAATTATTTAATAAAAAAATTCGAACATTTAATGTTTATTTAATTTTTCATTTCAGATTTAAATGTTTTTGTGTAAATAAGATACTAAATAAATAAGACATTTAATATCTGCCCACTCCCGGTCATGCATAGTAAATGTAAAAGAGTTTAGTTAATGTTCTCCTCAAGCTAGCCTTCCTAGGTTTGAAAATTGAGTTTTTTGTCACAAATGAAGAGGGTTTAAAGAAGATGTGTTTTTTGCGTCCTTCCTTGCACAATGGTGTGGAAACCTCCGTGTGCGAGTCCGAATCAAGCTTGACAGGATTTATATACTTATTGATAAAATTTGGCACTTATTTCTGAGTACATTATGTTCATGAAAGGAGATGTATTTTTTCGGTACTGATTTTTGAACCATAATCATATGCGGTTTTTCTGGTAGGGAAACGAGTATAAATAAAGCCTACGAAATTATTTATTTTATTAAAACCGCCATTCTTTATTAATTTTGAAAAAATGATTTGTATGGGTAGGATTTATAACCTGCATCCTTTGCTTAACTTTGCAGCAAAAAAAAAACTGTAATTCATTCAATTGTCATTTTTGACACTTTCCCCATGTTCCGAGTCACACAATAATCGATTACAGCGTCTACGATGCCATCGTTTTGTATCGCCAAAGCTAAATCGGAACGGCTTCGTAGATGATGGTGGCGTGACTCGGAACAGGGGGTTCTTGACAATGACGTGACAGAACAGTGTTGCCATAATAAATTATTGTTCTGGGTGGCTGTTTTATTTAAAATAAAATAAAAAAACGGCGGTTTTAAAAAATGATCACGATATGTATTTAGAACCTTTAAATTATATTCTTTCATATACATACGGCTTTGACTTGGTTCATGACTATTTCGAATAAAGTACCAACTCTCTTGGAAAAAGTACACATCTCCTTTAAACGCCTTGACGTTACGCCTATGTAAGGACACTCTGAATTGGTGAATATTATGCTAGAGGCTTTCATGAAAAGATATGCTGACTCAAAAGTCACTGTATTATTATTTACAATATTTTAGTGGTAAAGGTACAGACGTCTGTACGCCATCTTGCAAGCAAATGATGGAAGGGTTCCCACCGCGGACCCACTCCGCCGCCCCTCTGTCCACTCAGGCGTCTTTGGTGCCTTAACTAACATCTTCCCATGCGTTGAAAGAATTGGCTGGAGACCTTGTTAATGCACCCGACACTGCATTGGTTCCAGGTTTTCCTCCTTTACGAGGACCATTTCATCTATCTTCAGGTCCTTAGCTCTGACTCGCTCAGTAGTTCACTCAGGAACTCCTTCTGCCCCCACTCCCAGAAGTTCTGACGAAGTCGTTCGATCTGGTTGTAGAGGCGCAGCGTGCACGTAGACGGCGATGGGAGCCTTATTAGTGGTCTACCGATCAGAAAATGCCCAGGCGTTAGAGATATTAAGTCTTATGGGTCCGATGACATAGGTGTTTTAACAGACGTGAATTCAGTAAAGCCTCTATCTGAGCGAGCCTCCATATGAGTAAACAGTGTCGTGAGTTCCTCAAATTTGGTCTGACTCCCAAATGCCTCCGAAATTGGTAGCGTATGCAGGGTTAAACTTAAATAAGATACCTTTACCCCCGGTGAATTCATCATGAGACCGACAACTGGTGCGAAACAAACGTCTAAGCTTGCTTGTCCCTACAAAATTAGAACCGTTGTCGCAGTAAATTAGCTTCGGTTTTCCGCATTTAGATATAAATCTTTGAAGAATAAGAATATAGGGATTTGTACTTAGCCCGCTATTGTTTGCAGCAGTAAAAAAACATCATGCAAGCATTTAGTAGTATACCACTCCGTATTAATGAACTCGTAAGAGCGTGAACACTATACCCTGAAATAAAATAAAAAAATCGGAAAGAGAATCAATCGACTAATCTTAAAGAATAAATTGACCAACGTAGACTGAGTTGCAGAAACCATATTTAAATTTTAAAACCCCACAAAAAGTTGAAATTCGTCAATTATAGGACTGCATAGTCCTTGCCTTTTTTGGGCCGGTTTTTATTACCAGCTTTATAAATGGGCGTGATAAGAGCAAGTCTCCAATCACATAGGAAAATCCCAGTTGAAATACTGAGATTGATGACATGAGCCAAGGATGAGGAAATTGTGTGTCGCAAGGCTTTTACTACTGAATTGTTGATGCCATCAATACCCGCTGTACTATTGGTTTATAGTTCAGCTATAACCGAGCTAACTTCGAATGCATCAGTTGGCTCCATGTAAAAGGATTGTAGTGCTGGTGAACCAGAGTTAATATCGCTTAGGAGTGCCTCCTGACTTGGTATTCATCTCGGTTAAGAGATCATTAGCCAGCTTATCACCAACGTTTGCAAAGTAGGCATTGCATTATTAGAGTGAATCTGCTACTTTATCTGAGTCCGCGATTAGATACTGCGCATTGTTTCTTTTTACAGGTGTGTTAGTTATATCATTTATCATATTCCACAATGCTTTTGGATATTTTTTATTTTCCTTTAATGCTAACTTTTTTCTTTCTAGAGTTCCTATATACGGCATCATTGACAGCTAATTCTGCACCAATGACGTGTGACCAATCAAAGTATCTCAGTTCATGGGTAAGAGCATCGAAATTGACTATGGGGACTCCTCGCGGATTAAACTTTGTAGGAATATCATTACAGTTTATGCCACACATGGAAATGCTGGGGTCAGTGATAGTGATATCAGCATGAACAACGACACCAACTTTTTCATCAGATCTAGAATTTACGAAAATGTGATCAAGACATGTTTTAAAAGCTAATCATGTGGGAACTGAATTAGCAGGGAGCAGACCACGCTGGGCAAGAAGATTTAAATATTCCGTTGAACATTCGCTGTCATAATGACAATATTTTAATTTATTGGTCGCCAACGAGTAGCATTTTACAATTCCATTTTTGTGGGTTTGAAAAATATTATCTACAGACTCGATGAACGCATTAACAGCAGTGAAGGAAGCCGAAACAATGAATTGCTATCAATACTTTGTCATTCATTACTATTTGTAGACCTTCACCATCTAAAATAGGTGGCTCCAATACTATTGGGGACCACCTTTCACTTACGTAGGCAGTTACTCCACCGCATTTATTGTTAGTTGTGGAATATGCAGTATAGCCAGGCACTTGACCAACCAGACGTACGCATGGAAGCCAGCGTTCCGTCATTGTGATGACATCAAATGCAGTATTAAGTATGTTTAGTGCAGTCAGAACATGGGGTAGATTTTACGAATACTACGTATGTTTTTAGAACTTTAAAATTGTAAGCATCAAGTTTTTTTTAACAATGTTCAAGAAGATCGAATTCGTGGCAAGTTATAGAAAAAGCATCATCATCTAGAGCGAATATCGTCTGGGCATTAAAAAATGGCGATTGCACTTTTTCGTCGAGATCGTCCAGATTTCTGGGGGAAATCAGCGGTGCCTTTTCAGCTTTTCTGTAGTAGATCAACCTGTTGGGAATCCACAGGAAACTGTAGCTGTACTGGAGTATGCGAGCAGTAACAACGCGAAGTAACATTCTGTTTTTCTTTGTTAGCCGCTCGTACATCGCAATCTACTGCGGCCCTAGAACTATACTCTCAATTTTGACATTTCAACGTGTCGTAGGTTGTGGATGCCAAGACCTGTTGGCAGACTGCGCAGACGTCTTAGAGTGCCACAGCTCCATGCTCCATTTACGTCCTGGAACGTGAGATCTAAGCCATACTTCTGAGCAAAAAGCTGTACCGTGTGTTGCAGATTTTCTGAGTCATGTTCAGGCACTCCATGGATTTCTAACTCATTACGCATGTTTGCCTATTCTTGAATGTCTAACTGAGTTTGAACGTCTCCATGACATTTGACTTTAAATCGGTGATTTCCATGTCTTTACAAACGTGGTCATTGACCGAATGTCAGAAGTCTAAACTCAAGGTTTGCCAGCAAGCGATGGGGCGCAGTATTCTGAGTGTTAAACGCACAGATCGCATCCAAAGCGCTGCGCTCCACCACACTGCGCTCCAAATTTGGGATTGCTGATGTAGAAGTTCAGACTACCAAACTCAATTGGACCTGGGCCGGACATGTCTGTCGAAAACATCCCGAAAAATGATGGACGAAGTAGGGGAAGGCCCTGAAGGAGATGGAGAGACGACCTGGACAAGTTTCAACCACGGTGGGATGTGTGGGCTCGAAATGGTGAGGTCTTTACCCAGCAGTGGGACACCGTAGAGGCTACTTAAAAAACTCTTGTCATTTATGTTATCTTTAATATTGTAATATCCCTTTTTAGTTGAGTGGCTTTCACATGGTTTTCAAATTGCTTAAATGACAATTTCAAAATCAGAGGTATTCTGTTGCTGTAGAGAACGCACTGACCATTCAAGAATTGCTAATTTTCGCAAGTCTAAACCGGGGTGCTACCAGTCTGTGATTATTTATCAGGCAATACAGCTATCGTTAATTTTGGAAAATATTTTTACAGTTAGTATATTAATAAAAAAAAAAATTAGGGATATAAAAATATTAGAATATCTGACGCTTTCCCTACAGCAAAATACATGAAACTATGAAAGTAACTTAAATAGAGTACCCGAGCTGTAGTCACATCCGTATTTTGTCTGATGATCCTAAACCTAGGGCCATAGAACTGAATCTACCAGTTAATTTATCTATGTGAGGTCTCCACTGAAATTTGCTTCCAATGGTTACTCCAAGAAATGTCATGTCATTTATTAATTCTAACGTGTTGCTGTCTCTAACTCTAAACTCGTCTGAACTTGGCTGTCATTTGGAAGTGAGAATTTGATACACTTAGTTTTACTAGCCAGGGGAAAATAAAAACATTGTTTTTCTTATAGCTTATACTATCCAAAAAATTATAATTTTCACACTCTCCACAAAATTCCAGCGAAATTACATAGTGAACCTGACGTATTGTAAATACATTCTTTGTCACTTTACTCTTTACGGATGTAGGGGAACAAAGAATTTATTACATCAAAGATATGATTTTCCACGTTTAATAGAATTATTTCTTAGCGTATTACAAAGTAAGGTAGGAACGTATACTTATATACCTTTACAAACTGTTAAGCCCTCTGTACATTATTTATATCGAAAACAATGTAAGTTAACAATTAAATATAATAAAAGCGTTGACCTCAACGTGGAATAGAAACTTGCAATATTTTAAATTTAATGTCTGCAAAATACCAGACATACTTGTAATGTTAACAAATACAAAGTTCCGTAAAATAGCCCGGAAGTTGCTGGGTAACATTTGTTTCCGTGAACAAATGCCAATAAGTTTCGCAATAACTGTTGCCTTGGAGAAACTCGCACCACACAAAATTAAAGAAATCATTGGAGATCTGAGACATTAATTTTCTTGTTCATACGAAGTTTTATGGGCAGTTTTTACACTAGCTATAAAATGCACAAAACGTATTATAAAGTCAACGACCTATAAACCATGAATTTACGGAATAAACTGACAGGTCCGATGTTGCCACCTTTAGAGAAAAAAAATGATGATGGGGTAACTAATGATTTAGTTCATTCTATTGTCTCAAAATAGAATGATATTTTAAAAATGTTACGATAGCTTGTGGTACTGCCTACCATTAATTGAGAAAAATATTTAGGTAAGTTATTACCTATTGAAAATATGAGCCTTAACCCTTTATATAGCAGATGACAAATGTATTGTAGATGGAAGTAATTTATAGTTCATTGAGAACACATATACTCTATTGTGTATCTAATTACATAACATACCTTTCAAATAAAAATCAAAATCGCTTTTTTGAAAATAAAACACACAAACCAGTTATTAATTTGTAAAAAAAATGTCAAATACTTATTGTAAAGTCATAACAACCAGTTTTTCATTCCAATTCCAATTCTAATTCATTCTAATAGTAGAATGATTAGGAACATCACTATCAAACGCAAATGGCAACATTATTTCGAGCTCGCGCGCGCTCGAGTCGTTTGAAGTTGTCAGTTTCCTTCGTGAATTGAGGCAGTTGCTCACGTCCGTCCGAAGGAAATACTTGGTTCCTACAGCCCTCCACGTCCTCCGGGGTAGTGCTAAGGAGCAACACATTATTCTCAAGACATTAATTTCCAGGTTTTCGATGGAGACCTGGCCGAATTGTGATCTTTCAAATATACTTGAAACTGACAAAATTAAGCTCAAAAGACTAACCTCTAAAGCACCCCAAATTAAAAGAAGGAGACGAAGGGTATAGTTGTTTCTTATGCCTGAGAAAGTACCTAAAAGTGAAACATAGCAGAAATTAGCCACATGTCTTGTGAATTGTGCTTGTACGATACATAGATTTTTTGTGTTATATTATATTAATTAAATATAATTAAAAGACAAATACATATAATTTACAAAGCCAGCAACTGGCCAGACACACTTTCATCCTCAATGCGACTGAAACGCATTATTGTTAATTTTCATAGTTCATGACGTATGCACAAATTACCGCGGCACTTAACTGATTACAGCACAATGTGGAAATGTGAAAATGCGCCTTGCTGCACAAAGTATTCCGAGCAAGAATAGCTCGTGTTTTGGAGGCACTAGACTAGCAGCGACCGGGCAAGGGCGGGCAGATATGGGCGGGCGGGCGGCCACCGACGACTTTAGCTTTTTCTACATTACCACATAGCACTTTTCTGGTATACGAATTGCTCCACATCCCGGTCACTTCCGCCTCAACATTAATGCATTCCCCACAGACTCTGTCTAAGAACGAGTATGTCTGGAGTGAAGTACCCACTAGACATGCTAACCAAATACGCTTCTTGCTGCTGCAAGAGCCATTTGAAGCCAGGAAATCTGTCGAATGTCACGATTCCATGATTTGCACGTGCACAAGTAAGTTGTGTAATTGAAATTACATAACAGAGTTTACTTAGTAGCGGCATCAACAGCCGGGTCACGTACACCAATGAACGAACTTCGAATACAAATAATCCAGCCCCGGCGCACATCATTCTTGTTTACGTTTCTGAATAATTTACTTCATTTCTGATGGCGGGCTTCAGCAATTTTACGTGTTAGGTGCTCGGATTGCATTGGGGGCATTTTACGATTATTAAATTAACGTGATACAGTATCCAACAGCTTTGGATCATGCATGATTCAGATGCCATGACATTGGTCGTTCGTTCTGAATTCAAACGAACTTTGCAACTTAGTTACAGCTTAATTTGTCAAAATAACCCAACCAGCAAAACAGTCTCAGCATGCGCACTTTATGAGAGTGGTAGGCATATAGCGCTGTTTTGTTTGTTTTGGAACATGAGATCGCGCTTACATTAATCTCAGATAAGCTAGTACAGACTCAAGAATGCTGCGGTTGTGGCTCTGCCTACCATGCAAGAGATCCTGGGTACGATGCCCGACTGGGGTTAAAGAAAAAAAATCCGCAGCTCTTCGATATGTGTGTGATTTCGCTGGTTCTGGTTACAACGACACAGGGCATCCATCCTAGTGTGTGGCCAGAAGCAATGTATGTGCCTGTTTAAGATTTCCTAGTCTCAGATATGTAAATAAGAGCATTTAATAATATATAAATATACAATTCAAAGTAATTCAAGACTATGATAAGCCTCTTGATCCTTCAATAACAATAACGAAGACTCATTGCACTTGACGGACGCAAAACCGCCCAGTCTTAATACCTAGTCTTGTACATGTATTGTTTATGTCACCGGAAGATAGTCAAAACCGTCAGTTGATCCTTCGCTGCGCTCGCCCCCTCTAGTCTTCACCTAAGCTACCGCAGTGTTTGCCCTGGATTTCGTTTGCAATTCAAGTTTAAACCAGATAACTATTTAACCGTTAGTTGATCAACTAACGCGTCATATAGTAAGCAGTACGCTATAGTTTACTATCTGCCGATAGTTGACCATCTTACTAGAAAAAAAAAACATTAGTTTATCAACTAACGGTTATGACAATCTTACGGTGACATATATAAGAACATTTTATAGTAGTTTATGTGACTGCTACATAATGGAGGGCATCAATACTCGAGAGTGGGTTTATGAAACGAGCCGAAGGCGAGTTTCATAATAATATCACTCGAGAGTTTTAATGCCTAATTATGTACAGTCAAATACACTAGTTTATCTACACACATATCATAAGCTCTTTTTGATGTGTTCAGGAACCGCATGTTTGACCGGCATTGTGTCTCTGCAGTTGTTTAGCTTGTTCTGTAGTATCAACTTCTTCTTCAACAATTATGGTCATAATGTGTTATTTTTCTGATAAGAAGTGAGTTTTTACCAAGTAGTTTAATATTATGCTGAACGTAACGTGCGGTTTTTGTTCGCAGTAAAGAGGGTTTATGATACGTGTGTAGATAAAAATACTAATATAAACCACTTACTCCTATAGCAACATTTACGAAGACTCAGTGCCCTTGAGAAACCCCCATTCTCAAAGCTAATTTGATTTTATAATGGACTTGCTAAATGCTATTGTAAGAATGACAGACTAATATCAGCATAGCATAAGAGCAATGTAAGTACGTACTTACAGTGCTCTTATGTACGCCAACCATTAGTATTCAGAATGCTAAAATTAGTGTAATCAGAATGCTTAAATTAGTGTAAACTATACTTAACAGAATAGTTAATCTAATAGTGCGCTAGAAAAATGCAGCAAACATAGCAATGGGGGCACTGACAATACAAATAAAAAGAAATAAAATAATTAAAAAGTATACGAAATTTGGTTAGGCGCGTGAAGTTTAAACCGAAAGGCAGATTTATACTATACTGTAAATAATCTATTCCCACGCAAATATTTTACTTAAAACATATGACGAAGAATGGCCGAGTCGGTAGTGATCCTGCCTACGAAGCCAAGGGTCCCGGGTTCGAGTCCCGGTGGGGGCAAATATTTGTTTGATGAGAACGGATATTTGTTCCCTAGTCATGGTTGTTTATCTATCTAAGTATAATATTTATCTATCAATATATGTATAAGTATGTGTATCGTTGTCTAGTACCCAAGATACAGGGAATCCTAGTTTGGGGCTATAAATGTAGTGTCCTAGGTATTATTATTATTATAAACATACACCAGATGATAAACGAAAACACGAAAACGTTACATTACATCACAGCTTAAACTTTGTTTGTTACAATCCATCCAACTAATATTATGAATGTGAAAGTAGCGATGTTTAGATGTGTGGATGTTTGGATGTTTGTGTACTTGTGCCTCAATCACGCTAAAACGCCTAAGCGGATTTGAATAAAATTTAGCACAGAGATAGTATAAGAGCTAGATTAACATATAGGATACTTTTATCCGACTGCACTGACTGCGAGGGTTACCTCATAGAGAATTTATAGGAACACCTAGATGAAGTTACGGGCATCATTTAGTGTAAAATAAAACAGAGCCTTATGATTATATTGCAAGCATAAACTTATCGACCATCACTACTTGAAAATATTCCTTACAAGATAAGCCAGTTAGTACCGAGTAGTAGTTTAATAAAATTCAGTTTGAACGGAGTGACGTTGTTTCATTCTTCTTTCAGTGTCACGTAACTAGCCTTACTTGTTCTCGAGTCTCACTAGTTCTGGCGTCTCAATTCACAACACTAACTTATTAAATCGTCGCAAAGATAGTATTTCGTCACCGACGTTGATATTGCTATATAAATATTCCTTCCTCTATATAAGAGATAATTTGTATTGTAGACTACAACAATTTGTTAACATTGCGCAAAGCTTCCGTTGAAATTAGCCACGCATTTGTGGGGAATTAAAATAAATGTTTCCGCTGTAAGAACGTGAGGTTCTGTATAAAGTGGGTGATTAGTGCTCACGTAGGGATTAAATGGCGCCGCGAGATGCTTTCGTCGCATGTTGTCAGTGTTGTCGCGTCGTCGACGCCCGGCGCTCGGTGGCTGGAAGAAAACTCTCTAAGTTACACGCACCTGCCTTTTTGCCTTCGACGCAAAAGAGTTTACAAGTTGGAAGGCTGTGTGTGTGTTTATCTATCGTACGTAGCTGAATTTTCAACTTGATAGCACCTCAACTATTTGCTTTAGCTTTAGGCCGTAGAGCTAAATGAAAATATAATCTTAGGTAACATTAATTACATGATAGCTTAAGTCAATATCAAACTGAGTGTTATAAGTAGGATGGAGTAGACTAACTTTATACAGATACCTACACGGAGTTAACACCACATGATGGATTTCAGTTTATGACAGGGTACTATGAGATTTGACGACAAAGGGCAAACAAGGAATTAGTAATCACTGTGTAATCGATAATCAAGGAGTTGAGCTTTGTCGCTAACATACGCAAGTTATAGCAAATACAATAGGCTTACTTGAGGTTTGAGCAATTAGCCCGAGGAATTACTATGTATGTCGATATTTGAAACTATGTATGTAATAGGTAGATACTATATTTATGTATTTATTTTTCTACTCATATCGCGGGACCCAACTTACATCAAATCGACATTTCATGATCTTATCTATCTTTCGTATGCGTTCAGGCCTCTCAAGAGCAGAGAAAAGTTTATTAATACTAGGAACTTTTAGGACTTTTACTTAGGAACAGGACACTACACCATTTAATTTGAGCAATGTTAGAATCGATGTGGTAATGAAGGTGGTAATAGTATAAAACCTTAAAATACTTCTGACATTCCTGGAAGAAATACTGCGTATATATATGTTACGGCTAAAGCTAGGTGTGAAACTAAACTTAAGTTTAGTCGGCTAGTGTTAAGATTAATTTCGAGCCTCGGCTAATGTAGAAAATAATGTTCATTGCGAACAACAAAAGATACTTAAACATGTCTAATTAAAGTTTTTGTTGTTCTTACAAGTTCAACCTAACACGAACGATAAAGGGGGCTTCGTTTCGCTCACCCCCTTTACCCTTCACCTAAACTACCGCAGTGTTTTTCCCTGAAATTAGAAATAGCTTTCTCAACTGAATAAAGTTACCCCGCCCCGCTCCCCGCAGTCGCACGCATACTTCGTTTTCAACATTAGCTAACTAATGTCCAAAATTAACCGAAACGCATCGGCTAATGTGCAGTCTAGCCGATTAAAGATGACATCCGTTATCACAAACGAACATGACTTCGTACATTAGCCGAGGCTCGAAATTAATCTTAAGACTAGCCGGCTAAACTTAAGTTTAGTTTCACACCTAGCTTTAGCCGTAACATATACACGAATTCCCACCTTGTGGAAAAAATAGCATTGGTTATTTCATTACCTAAAATTTCCAGTGCTGCCTCTTTTAAAGTGTATCGTTCTATTTTAATCCTGCCCATCCTCTGCAAAGTCATTGAATCTTTTGTCCATACCCAGCTCACTCAAAGTCACTGATGACATGCAGCTTGCAATTGACCACAAACAGATTTCCGTGTTGGCTCTACTTGACTTCAATAGTGCTTACAACTGCGTAGATTTCGGCGTTATCATTGAACTTCTCATGTACTTGGACGTGTCCTCCTTCTCTGCCAGCTGGTTCGATTCTTATTTGAGAGATCTGTGGCAGCAATCAGATCGGAGGAGGCATCCACTGAATGGTTTGACCTCTCTACCAGCGTCTCTCGTAGTGGTGTCCTCTCTTAACTTCTATTCCCTATTTCCATTAACTTCATGTCGGATATAGCGATAAAGCTAAAACCTGGGTCTTATCTCCGACAACCAGCTGTACTGGTCATCGCATGTCAATTAGGTCAGTCGAAGAGTAAATGCTACATTTCTCTCTCTCAAGAAACTCTAGTACTTTTGCCTCGTCAGGCTAAGATCGCTCTCGCTCAGTCTCTCTTTTTACCCTTCATCGATTATGCTGATGTCTGGGGTCAGTGCTAACGAAGAACTACTATACACACTCGAACGACTTCAACATCTCGGGATCTGGTTCATCTTCCGGCTGCGCAAATATTACCACGTATTATTTTGTAGGGAATTAAAGTGGCTGCAGATCCGTCTTCACCGGGACTCTCACATCCTCAATTTTCTTCATAACAATCTACGGAATCCACGCAGGCTTTGGAGATCTCACGACAGTCTCAATGCTCACAACAACTCGGCATGACACCTTGTGCTATGAGCACGGGGTAAGGATCTGGGCCTTTTGGTTGTTGAATGTAGTCTCCTGCGCCATCAGGGACAGTCAAACTCACAAAATTTTCAAAATCACGTAACTTTCTCTTCAGGTTTAAATATATTTGGTATTAATATATAAATTATGTTTTATGTTATACACAGGCCCTGCTACAGAATCAACCTATCTAATCCTTTCTTGATTTTCAGGAAAAGATCTCGTGTTAGAAAAAACTATTACTTTATAACTATTATTTATTACTTTTTCTGTACTTCGCTTGTGTCAATAAAGAAATTTTGAATTATGACATCCGCAGGAGAAGATGCAGCTGATGCATGCAGTTATTATTGAGCCGATGGTTACTATGAACAGATTCATACATGATATGCTAAGCAACGGAAATTTCTAACGTTGCACATAATACGTAAGTATTGCTAACCTACAGTGACAACAAGGAGACAATGACCACTATCGCGATGCTAACCCATATACAAATTAATGTAATGCCTTGGATCAGCACAGAAGATATTTCTAACACGACATACACGGGAGGTTATGAAGCGGATGCAGTTAGTAATGTCCTGGATCAGAGGGGTTATTCAGTAACTGTGATATAATGTGACAGTCGTCCCATATATATCCAAAGCAGTTAGTTTCAATTTGAAAATAACTGCGTTGGATTTGATATGGATTTAAGTTACAGAATAAAGGGCCAGCGCAGGAAAACGTTATAAATACAGGTTCATCCAATTTTCGTGTCAAGAAAGGTTGGTATGAATAAACCCCGTAACGGACGCTTAATGAAGATAATTTTGAGAGCCTAAATTAAATTAAAGAAAAAATAATGAATGAGTCCTTATAACCTAATAACCTAAAAACATATATATATATAATATTCTGACCCCAGGAGAGCTCTTTGGGCGTAGTTGCGTTGCTGACGGATGAGGAAGCGCGGCAGCACCAGGAGATGCCGACGAGCAAGGAAGTGCAGCAGGGGGCCAGGAAACCAGGAAAACCATAGATAGAGACTATTATAAAGTGTATAAAAAATTTGATCAAATAGAATCTTGTCAAAAACTAGTGCTGTCAAAAATGTAATCGATAACAATTTTCTTAGTTATTCCTACGAACAAAACTGGAAATCAAGTCCATTAAATGAGTCGTTTGCAAGGCTGGACTATTTATCATACGACATTACTTCAGTGCAAGGTTAAGGTCCTATAAAACGTGAAGAGGATATCACACCATTTTTTAAACCCTGTCTGAATTCGGTGAGTCATTTTAGAGTACAGCGGTTAGTGTGGTGAAAACCCTACAGTCGGAGGTCCAAATTATTTAAGGGTTTCGTAAGGATCACTTCGTTGTACGTCTGTCCGTCTGTCTTTCCGTCAGGACTATTTTTCTCTATTTTTTCGGAGGTATCACGTTTAAATTACTAAGTATCTATTATTCAAGTCTGTGATCTCTTGACATTGTGAAAATATCAAAATTCGAGGTCAACGCAATAAAAAAATACGGTACAATGTTTTTGTCAGAATTTTTCGAGAGCTGCATCAAAGTGTTATTTGGCTTCTTCAGCACGTAGCAAAACAACGTCGTTCCTATTAACGCGTGTTATCAAGGAGTGGACGGACGTGAGCCACCGCCAATGCATGCTTACTCCAGCTTGAAGTTCTACCAAAGACATATTAAAAAAACAAGATTTACAAAACACTTAATTTATAGAATACCTACAACAAATGTTCCGCCCAAGGGAACCCTTAATTGAACATAAAGTAACGTGGGGTCCGATAAACATTTAGAATGAAGTTTTAAGACTTTAATATTCAGTACAATAGTTCACTTTCAAATTTATGTCTTAATTAATAATCCCAATATACAACGTGTCATCGAATAAACGCATAGTGAGACACTAGTTTGTTCAGAATCATGAGCAGAGTCGATTTCAATAACATTAAATATAGGTCATGTTTTTGAATAAAAAAAGTTGTTAGTGCCCTGTCTCTTTATTGATAAGCTAACTTAAGGCGCGACCGTCCAGTTTAACTAACCCCTGCCTATACTCTACTCAGGCTGAAACGAAGCTCACACAGGTGGCCGCCCACCAAAATGAAACTAGATTTCGTTTTCTTCACTATGTAAGGAAAATGAAAGGATAAATTCATAGGTAAGCTTACTTTCTTCATCCGTTCATCCGTGTCGGAAAAAAGGAGACAGCCTCTGTGTGGCGGTCGCGTCGACGGAAACGTCGATCGAGTGAGCAATTGAAATTCGCGAAAGGGGAAGAGGTAGGGGTGAGGGGATTTCTTTTTTTTTTGTCCATCACCGCACTGGTACGCGAGCTCATGCGTGGCGCGGGGCACGCAATTTCATATCGATACACAAATGTGGAATATTGTGAAATGGTGAGAGTACTGTACTAGCACAATGTAATGACAGTGTCAATTAAGCTGTGTCGGTGTACTTTGAGCGGCCAAGACAAAAAATAAATCAAAATAAATGTAAGATCAATTATTTTTTGTTGTACTTACATGTAGAACCTAACACAAAGGATAAAAGGGGCTTCACTTCGCTCACCACCTCTACGCTTCACCTAAGCTACCGCTGCGTTTTGCCCAGATATTTCGGCATAGTACAGTACATAGCAGCGCGCGTTTGTAAACAAATGACGCCGTTTGTAAAATGCCAAATTATACAAATTTCGTGCGACATACAGACCACTAAATTATATGTTCTAGTCAAATCAACAGAAACGTGAACCCTGCGTTCATATTTGATCCAATAATAAATTGATCTAAAGTTTCAGTTGAACCCTGTTCCCAAGGTTTGCAAAAATCACTTATGGTTCAATCAATACTGAAATTTCACTCAAAAATCATAACTATATAACAACCCCAAAATATCGCACCATCAGCTGTAAGACCTATCTCTCAAATAAAAAAACTGCGTTGTGGGGTGAATCCATGTTCAAACAAAACAACGTCACCAAACATCATTATTATTATTATTATTATAAGGGCTTATTATCACTGTACATTCACAATAATTTCTTATGGTACCAACAACAATACTGATCAAACTGCTGGCAAATCAAATCAAATCAAATCAAAAATCATTTATTTCCTTAGGATGTTGTTACATCACTTAGATCCGTCATTACATTTTTTTGGGTGAGTTCACTAACACAATGGCGGAATCTGTGGAGAAGAGTTCACCGAAGAAACTCCACAGTCGTCGCATCTTTTGCGTTTCCTTTTTTAAATAAAATATTGTCAAATTACAAAATGAATGCTAATTATATATCGAAACAGCCTGTTACTCAAACAATCTATTCCCATGGACATCTGTCCTCTAAGTAATCAGATATCCTATAGTAACCTCTTTTATACAATTTCTGTTTTATTATTATTTTAAACTTGTCTAAAGGTAAGTTTTTAATATCAGTAGGGACCTTATTGTAATAGCGTATACAATTGCCTTTAAAAGAATTACTAATTTTATGTAGTCGGCTTACATAAGCAACCAACTTGTCTTTATTTCTAGTATTAAAATTGTGTATATCACTGTACTTCTGAAAATTAGTTATATTTTTTTTAAATACACAAGATTGTCATATATTGAGACACAAATGTCAGAATATTGATTTCTTTAAACTTTTCCCTCAGTGACACTCTAGGCCCTAATCTATA
Source organism: Argyresthia goedartella (assembly GCA_949825045.1). Lineage (NCBI taxonomy): Eukaryota > Metazoa > Arthropoda > Insecta > Lepidoptera > Argyresthiidae > Argyresthia > Argyresthia goedartella. The sequence goes on from OX463815.1 coordinate 14,962,811, forward strand.
AATTTCACGAACAGCCCGTTTCTGCAGAATAAATATACTATTAGCATTCGCAGCGTGACCCCACAATAAAATACCATAGGTTATTAGACTATGAAAGTAACTAAAGTAGACTAGTCTAGCGGTGTCTACGTCGGTAAGAGCTCTAATTTTTTTAACTGCGAACGCTGCCGAACTCAGTCTGTTCGACAATTTATTTATATGAGGATCCCATTGTAGTTTGGCGTCTAAAGTAATGCCCAAAAATACAGTCGACTGCACAAGGTCCAATCTCTGTCCTTTTATAAATATGTCTGTAGTTACCGGGTTCACATTGGGTAACACGAATTAAATACATTTAGTTTTCTTTTCATTAAGTAATAAATTGTTAACAGTAAACCAGTTCACTATACTAGAGATAGCATTGTTTACCTCGTCATAATTTGATTGCTGTCTTTTAACTCTAAATATCAAAGAAGTATCACCGGCAAACAATACTAACCCATGTTTTGCTTTAACAAGGTAAGGTAAATCATTAATATATACTAAAAATAAGAAAGGACCAAGAATTGAACCTTGCGGTACGCCCATACTAAAAGATCACCTGGGTCTTCAATAAGTATGGGCGTACTTATTGAAGACCCAGGTGATCTTTTCCCATTAACATCGACCATCTGAACCCTATCTGTTAGATGTGTTACTCCAGAAGGCCAAGAGCCTGATCTTTTACACCATAATGGCGTAACTTCCTGACAAGAGTGTCATGATGGACGCAATCAAAAGCCTTGGATAGATCGCAGAAGACACCTATTGCATCCATTGCGTCTTCCCAGGCATCAAAAATATTGTCGATTAGTTCAACACCAGCATCGGCCGTTGAACGACCCTTTGTGAAACCAAACTGAGCAATATGAATTAAATTATTGAGATAAAAATGACTTTGCAATTGATTAAGTATAAGTTTTTCAAATATTTTGCTAAGCGTTGGTAGTATCGATATGGGTCTAAAATTGGTAGGGTCTGTTGTACTACCAGCTTTGAATAAAGGTATAACTTTACTTAGTTTCATCAAGTCAGGAAACACACCATTATCTATACATTGATTAAATATACAACAAAGGTGAGGTGCAATACAATCTACAATGGAACTAATAATTTTTACTGATAGACCATGGGCGTCAGCTGTCTTTTTCATTTCCAGGGATTTAAATGCTTTTACAATGTCTTCATTATTTACGTGCCTAAATTTAAAATCTGTTTTACATTCCTCAAAGTTTTGTTTAAGTATAGATTCAGCAGCAGCGGGAGATGAATTTAAAGACTTGGTTGTTGAAACTGGAATGTCCGTAAAGAAATTTTCGAAAGCTTTTGCTACTTCTAGGTCTGTACTTAGCAATTGATTATCTATCTTAAGCTTAAAGTTATTATGTGTAGCTTTGGCCTTTCCAGTCTCTCTGTTTATAATTTGCCAAGTCGTTTTCATTACATTGCTACTAGATTCAATTTTGTTTTTAATGAAATTAGATTAAGCTACGGCACAAACGCGTTTAAACATTTTTGAATAACTACGAACATAATCTAGAAAGACCGTATTTTATTATATGATTTCTCTTCATAGAGTTCATATAATCTTCCTCTGCTCCTATGAATTCTAACTGTCGCCCAATCACTAAACAAAGCTTTGTTATTAACTTTTATAGTTTTTGATTTAAATACCATATCATATTCATTTTTGACAAGGTTAAATACTGAGTTGTACAACAAATTTGGATCGTCACTGTATGGTATTTCCCATATTTTATCTAAAATATTATTCCTGTAGTGTTCAAGCCAAGTGACACTAACGGGCACACATGTAATATCCTCTTTTTGGTCCTTTTTTATTTTAATATTGAATATACCTATCTGACCAGAGTGATCAGAGGTTAATTTATTGATGACCGATTTGAAAATGGGCGTAATGTTAGTAAATATATTGTCAATGCAGGTAGCAGATGTTGCAGTAATTCTAGTAGGCTCCAAAAACAGATAGTTCATGTTGTGACATAAAAATAAAGATTTTAATCTAGTACAAATATTATTATCCTCTAACAGATTAACATTAAAATCACCACAAATTATAAAAAAATTGTTTTTATCGCTGATTTTAATCAACACTTCATCCATTTTCTCTTCGAATAAATCAAATGATGAATCTGGTGGTCTGTATACGCTCATTACAATAAGTTGTTCAAGTTCAATACAGGCTATTTCCATGGTACGCTCAACAGACAGGCTCACTATGTCAACTCGTTCCTTATATTTAAAACTATTATTTATAAGTATTAAGGAGCCACCGCGATCAGCTGTTTTTCTGTTGAACGAACCAGCAACGTGGTGGTTATTAAAGTTGAACATGAACTGATAACTCTTTAAAAAGTGCTCTGTTATACATAAAATATCAATATCATTACAGTTCATGAATAACTCAATTTCCAGTTCTTTACTTAACATGCCCTGTATATTTTGATGAACCACGTTTAAAATATTCTTACTTTTACATTTTTCATTACTAGTAACTTGATTTAATGGGCAAGATGAAGGTATATTTATACAAATATTAATATTACTGCCAGAGTTACTCTCTGTTGTCCTATGGGTTAATTTAAAGAGCTTGGAACAGATTCCAAGGAGTACATGTCATTATTATTACACTGCTCAATAGAAGCAGGCGTTTCATTAGTCAAAAACTTGACTGAGTTCAAAATAAAATAAGATAGTGACTGTGCTATCTGTTTTGTATAAAACCTAGATAGGTAATACCTATCCTTAGTCAAATAAAAATATTTTCCAATACAAATATTGGTGTCTATGAAATGAAATTTTTCAGTATGACGACATGTCAATGTGTGTATAAATGTATTATAATCATGTCTTATATGATTTTCATGTTGTGACAAAGATTGGCTGAAGGGAAACGCAAACAAGATTATTCTATCTACATTTTGTAAAGAATTTAATTTGGAAAAGTATTTAGTAATTAGTTTTTTAGGTACATTTTCCCTTCTACCAATTAAAATAATTAGGGTGGTTGGTTCTAAAAACTGCGATGACAACACTTTGTTTAATATTTGTGAATATGTGGCGCCAGGCATACAGTTATTTAATATTGCCTGGCCCACGCGCTGACTAAGTTGTAAACCCATATTTTTTCCAAGTTCATCGCTGTACATTATATACCTATCCTTTGTCCGAGAGAAGGAGGCGTTATTGATAACACTATTAGTACTCAAGTCGACTGACGGCGGCGCCTGGGTCAGTATCAGCTGTTCGGCCGGCTGCTCGGCGGGACACACGGTCGGCACGGAACAGTCCGCTGGAGCTTGTTTACAATCACAGATGTGATTGTCGGTCAAAGATATGAAAGTGTCATAATTATACTTACACGTCTCCAACAAACTATTCATAGCCGACACATGTTCCTTAATTTCGTATTGTGCTGACTCATATTTACGTGTAATACTTTGTAATGATGAGTTTAAAATATGCATATCTGACTGGAGTCGCCGTGTGTCACATTCGTACTTTTCTGTAGTTTTTTCCAAACATAATCTACAATCATCGATTTCGTTAATTAATTCGACACGTTCCTTGCTACAATTTACATTTTTACAAAATATTTTATTTCTATTAGCTAGTTTTTGTGTTTTTTTTATATAATTATTCAATTTAACATATTTCTTTAATTTATTTTTACTACAGCTCATAGTGGTTACTGATTGCGATCTATTAGGACTATCACACGTGAGATCACATGCTGTTAGGTCAATAGTTGATATGCCAGTTTGGCTCATGACCTCATTATATAAGGCCCTGGTTGTAGCACTGTCTCGCTGTTCCTCCCGCTCGCTGAAAACTTGAAGCTCGTGGTGTGCCTCTGCAAGCTGTTGTTCAAGTGATTTTATGTGTTGCAATGCTACGTGGTGGACATCATGACACTTGTAAAATGAGTCGACTTGGTGTTGTAGTTCATCTCTCTGGGCACCGAGATCCTGGCATTGGACGTCCAACTCACTGAGCTCTTCTTTTAGCGCCGAATTTTTCTTAATTTGCTTTTCTATCTCCTCTTCACACTCATCTCGCTCTCGTAGAAGTATTTCACAAAGCTCTTGGCTCTTCTTGAGCTCCAGCAAGGTCGCTTTCAGCTTCAACTCCACATCGCGTGTGCTCATCTTGCTTCGGGTCAGCATTGCACCCTTTTTCGCCTGAAAAAAAAACCGCGAATAGGTGTCAGTGTATGACCGGGTGGAATACTAGCGAACACTAGGGAGTTCAATGAAGGTGTTAAGTGTGTGTTTTTGTTGAATGTGGCAGAATGTTGCGTCTTCAACTTTGCTTCCGCTTTTGCCAAGTAAAGAGAGACAAACGGTACCTGAGTGAGTGTACGGCAAGTGTTTCACTTATATGAAGGTTTGTTTAGTTTGTTACGGGTGTGAAAGGTGAGATTATTGATATAAATACAGAAATAAAACGATACTTCCCCCGTTTACGTCGTTGCTATTTGAACTGATTTTGACAGTTCAATCGGCCGGTACAATCGGTCTTGTTTTTTCCAAAGCTTGTATGTTTGCACAGCTGTTTCTTATCTACACATTATTTAATCAGTAATTACTACTTAAATTAAGTTTACTCGTGCAGAAAAGCAATTTTGACTAATTTAATTGAAATAAAAACTACAGAGCTGTTTACATCGTCAGCTATTCGGTCTGGGGTTGCCAGCCCTGGCAGATGTGGAACTGTTTTACCTGCCTACTGTGCCTATTTCAGTAGCAGTCTGCACTTGAATATGTATCTTTCAGCCCCCAGAGGTAACCATTGACTGAAAAGAGCCACTTTCAATGCTTTCAAATGTTAGACCTTCCCCTAAGACGGCGTTCCTTGCTGCGGGCCCATTAAGTGGAAACCTGGCTCACCGCAGTAGGAGAGTCTAAACTGACGGCAATACACCGTGCTGTCTTACCTGACTGGGCCTTCCGTAGACTTACGACCGGCTTCTGACGAACCACGAATCTCAGGCGCGCCTGAGACGGTATCCAGCTTGGAAGGACATTAGCGGTTGACCTACTTTTCTTGACCTTGAGGGGGGAGGGGGGGGGGGGGTTAGATCATATCTTAAAAACTATTGAATTCCGCAACCTGAAACTTTCAGGAAGATGATCAAATGACCCCAACGTGATGCCAAAAAAGTTTCGACGCCCTAGCAAGTAGGTCATCCGCTAAAGGTGAGCCTCCAGTTTCACTCCTCCAAGCTAATCTTGGGGTCACCGTCAGGTCAATCAATGTCCGTCCTTATTTTACCTATGCGTGGTTATTTCCAAGCGAAATACATGAATCTCACGCTGCTATCAACCTAAGTAATCACGAATAGCCATATCGGTGGGCACCTTGACTATTCACTAACATGAGGCGTGGAGAACCTTTGGCTGTACCCGAAATATTATTCAATACGACGAACCGGTCGCGGGGCCTCCCGGCCAATAAATTCTCACGTTTAGAAGACGGATTTTTCCCAAATTCCTAGCGCCATTCAAAGGCAACTCTAAAAAAGAGGCTGCCGACGACGTGGAAAAATCAACAAGTTTTTTACGTTCTGTCAAAAGTGACAGTTCTAACTTATTCATAGAGAAAAAAGATGAAGGGTGCGTTCAAAAAATACTCTATGGCGCTAAATCGTTCACGGAATCGATCACTACGTTTGGTTCGGAATAGGTTTGACATCGATAGATTAAAAGCTAACGAAAATAAATACGTTATATTGTGAGCAATACCGTACAGTTCACAATCAAATGGTAAGCTTGTAATGAACATATTATAAACTATCGAAAATTAATACATTAAATTGTTAGCAATATCGTATAGTTCACAATTTAACGGTTTGTAATGGGTTATTATTATTCATTGGTTTACAGTCTCACGACATAATTTTCACGATATTGTTTATGGAGTGTGAGGAGCTCCGTGGTCTAATGGGTTTCACGATTACATCTCACACAGTATGCAGGTTCGAAACCTGAAAATTTAGCGATGAGATAATTAATTTATCTTAAGGGCATTATCGAATTTTCAGTTCGGTCCCGGCTACTACCGCTGCGTGCTAGTGGTCGTAAAACCCCTCCATCAACCCGCATTGAGCCATCTTGGTGAAGTATCCTTAATCTTACTCGTATCCGGGTAGGGAATGTGCTCCTCGGTGGGGATATTAGTGGGCTACATTTATATTAATTATATTATACTAGGTCGGGCCATGAGATTTGTCACATACAATAAATGAAATTAATGTCACAAAAATCTCTGGCATACTAATATTTATATATCAAATAAAAGGTTACAAAATACATATTTAAATTAAATTTAAACATTCAAAATGACCTCCCCTATTTTCGATACAAGCCTTTAATCTGCGCAGCCAGTCATTGACAGAAGCACGCACGACATCTATGTCAATATTGTTCGCTGCTTTAATCAGGGATGCTGCAGGGATTGAGAGACTCCAAATTGCAATAAGGTTGAGCGCAGACCTTCTCCTCTAAGTACTGCCTGATTCAAGTCTGGACACGAGGAGGGCCGGTCTTCGTGACTGATAAAGTCAATCTTGAGTGCTTTTTGCCTCATGAGCTGGTGCAGGGTCCTGCTGGAATACCCAGTGTCTGTTTTTGATCATTGTCTGTGAAAGAGGTTCCACGAGGTTTGTTAAGACTATGTTTTAGTAAACGAGTGCACCTGTTTTAACTTCTTTTACACAAAAATACACCTCACTCGAATAGTAAACCCCAAGCCAAACCATGAATGACCATTCTGTTTATTAAAGCTTTCCTTGACATCCAAATTTTTTTCGTCCGAGAAAAGGTTTTTTTTTTTTCCGCGTATCGCTTTAGCAAGAGTCGGTATCTATCGACCCTGATTTTCTTCAGTCGTGAGTTAAGCAAATATCCAGTTTTTTTTTCGGTGAACTCGTAGTCCAAGGTACTCGATACTCTTTTAACTGTAGTTCTACTTAATCTCATCTGGAGAGCCAACAGTTTTTGCTTCCGAACGGGATTTCTTTGTATTCGCGCCTTTACTGCTTTGATCACTGCTGTAGTCCGAACAGTACGAGGACGACGGCTTCTCTGCTTATCTTCTAATTTTGAATCGTTTCTAAACGAACCTCAATTTTCAGACTCTATCGTCTTTTCGCGTCCACTCAATTTTTGAAAATAAAGAAAATTACAGAAAACCTATGATTTCAGTTTCTTAACATATTCGTATTTCGAACGCCCATAACTTTTTTTTTGGTTCGCGTTCTAAATTCAAAGGTTGAGTTATTTGAAAAAACTTTTTGCCCGGCCCATGAGTGTACTACATGTGTACGGTCTGCATATGTGCATATTATAGAGTGTCATATGTATCATGTCTACTAAACCTGTATGGAGATTAATGCGCTGTTAAAATGTTTTGGGTATTAATTGTAATTAAACGGAATTCAATCCAATATGTATTTATGTTATTGTAATTAAATTAAATTAAAGTGAATAAGTAATTATATTAACTTAATGGAAACGTAATTAAATCTTGTAAATATTTTATGTATATTTGTGTCAATCTGATTTGCTGTCATGGCACGAATAAATAATTTTAATAATAAATAAATTAATGCGCTATTTGGCCTTGGATTCACTGAGACGAGGTTGAAAATTATATAAATTGTGCAAGTTCCTTTCAGCCAATCAGCCGCGGCGCAATGTCGAGAATCACCAATCAGGGCGCTATTTGCGAACTCTCACCGCGAACTTAGCTCGCGGGGAGGCAGCTGTGTACTTTGTAACTATAACATTTAACACGATGCCAAACTCGTAAACTCATGTTATCTCCGAATTAGAGACGAGCTACTGGGGATGGCTCTAAAATGTTGAGAACAATGCCGTGATATCGGATCTAGACGATAAGCTGTAACGATGAAACAAAATTATGGATTCATGCCATGATAGGATACTAACTATCATCCTTTCAATCACCTAATAAATATTCTTACAATAAATTAATGGATATTGTTTTGGACTTTTGTTAAAGTAATACTGTAAGCACTGTAACTTTGTTAATTATTTTTAAGCTGACTTAATCATAAGATGTATGGCTTATAAAATAAATAAGATTAAAAAAAAAAAAAAATAAAAAAAAAAGGTTCAAACTGCTTCAGTTTTTTTATTTGATAATTATTACTGTAAACTACTTACGAGATATGTGAAAATTTCGTCAGCAGTTGTTTAAGAAGTGTGGTGCAATCTAACTCAATACAGAACTCGCCTCATAAATTTGTAATGATTTATACCTGCAAATTATCTATAATTATTAATATGTAACATTTGTCATAGTTAAACACAACCTATTTTTAACACAACGACCTATTTTGAGCTCTAAAAATCAATCTGTGAATGTTTTTTCGCCCAATAGGAAAAAATCCACGTTTTCTAAATATTTGGTTAATATTTCCATAAAACAAAGAAATTTTAAACTTTTTAACTTTGTCAAACAAACAGTTGCCGGAAAAAACCTTACCTGGTGTTGCGGAGGACCGAATTTGAAATTGAAACTAGTCGGAGGTAGCCCCGGGCTGCAAGCACCCGTGGAACGTGGAAGTAGTTTATTTATACACGACTTTAAGGCCACTACCTCGTCAGCCTGAACTCTCTAAACTCAACAGTCTAAGCTTTGTTTCATGTGACTACCAGACAGGATACAAACAAGCGCTACTGCATAATACAAGCATAAAGTAAGCGCTCGCTCCAAAACAGTTCCATAACGGAAGTATTTGGCACCAAAGAAGTTGCATGACAAAACTTTAAAACTAATGGAAAATAAGTTTTTAATTTCTCTAAGGCTTTATCCAATTGCTGCTCTCTCCATGCTGTAATTATCTTAATAGTATTCTTATCATTACCTACTGTTTTGTGATAGTTGTTTCCCGTGTTCGCGAATATACGTTCCTTGATATTATTTAGTAAAATGACATCGGCCGATTACTTTTTACTTTTTAGGGTTCCGTACCTCAAGGAAAAAAGGAACCCTTGTTGACCGTCTGTCTTTCCGTCTGTCAAGTCCCTTTTTCTCAGAAAGGCGTAGTTAAGTATCTAGTATAAATTTATATAAATTACTCAGATCTGACATCGGTTTTTTGTAAAGCTATTAAACTTCCCTGCGATGGTTTTTAGTAACGGATTAATAAAATCGGTTAAGTGGTTAGATAACTATCAGCTTAGCAAGGAAACAAGTCTGCCAATTTTTTTATTGTATAGAGGGCGATTAAAATTTTCAATATATAGTTATAATTTCATATGGACCGTCTCAATAAAGCGGGTGATTTTATTTATTATCTTTAGATAAGTCATCGAATCGATCTTGCCAGCAATCTATGTGTGATAGAGATGATGATGATGATAGATTCAGATGATATTGATAAAACTTTTTGACGTCGTTCAATTCATACAGTTTTAGAACAAGTCGGGTATTTCCTTACGGTCATTCTAACGCAAAGTTCCTCGTCAGATAAATAAAACATTATCCATATAATATTAGACAAGATATGCTTCGAGCCTTTTCAGGGTTCTGTACCCGAAGGGTGCCAAACGTAACCCGTGTATCTCATGATCTGTAATAAGTAGAGAGTTAAAAAATTCATATAATGTGTATTTCTGTTTCCGCTACAACAAAAAATATTGAACTACATGATATTTTGTAAAATAAAGGGTAACCCCATAAAAGAGACGTGATGATGTGAAGGCAGCTTTTATTATCGTCGGGGGCGCAATCAGTTTGACGGCGGATCCACAATCAATATTGTGACTAGTTTAAAAAACCTAGTTCGTTTTTGTTTTTTTTTGTCCTCAGGTTTTCTTGGTACGAATGGTACGATTCCCTTTGTGTGCCAGTCCAACCCGCACTTGACCGATTTAATTTACTTATGGAGTAGCAAAGGCATAGCCAGTAATTCAAAACGCTCTCTGAATATATGAATTACCAGCTATTAAGGATCACTATCGGATGGACTAAGATACATCAGGTGCGGAATGATACCCCCAAAGAATCTTTAGTGTATTGCTGTACCAATCTTTTCCACCACGTTATTGGTACCTGCCTGAATTCTCTGTAACATCACAAAACCCACTTTACGTGGGTACTCCTGTATACCACTGTGCGCTTATGACTGGGTTAGCGATACTTAATTAGTGCGAGCAACGTTCGAAATTACTGTCGTTTACAGTATCATGGTAGACGTCGTTAAAAAGCGACCTACCATAGTTATCAAGTATGATTCCTTTCATAGTAGCAGTCGGTGCAATGAGCGCTATCCCAAAACTAATGCGTACCCACTATACTAAAATAATAATAATAATACCTTGGACACTATTGACACCCATTGATCTAGCCCCAAATTAGGATTCCCTGTATCTTGGGTACTAGACAATTCAATGATACACATACTTATATAGATAAATATTATACTTAGATAGATAAACAACCATGACTAGGGTAAAAAACATCCGTTATCGTCAAACAAATATTTGCCCCCACCGGGACTCGCACCCGGGACCCTTAGCTTCGTAGGCAGGGTCACTGCCAACTTTATATTTAGGTAGGTACCTATTATCTTGTCCACATCAAACAAATGAGATCGCACTACTGATCCATCGCCCCCTGTCGTGCAAAACTAAGAAGAAAACAGTTCAATAAATTATGCTCGTAAATGAGAGAACGAAGCACATGCTACAACAAATGGGGATTCTTTGATAAAAAAACAAAGGATTCTTCGGTTATAAATAAAACATCTTTATATGCCTAACTCGAGGTAAAGCTGACTCACTGGACCCATGTCAGCGTTGGCCGTGTGTGTAGAGGTGGGGTATTCGATAAATTAAAGTCAGAAGCGGGTTTGTGTTTCTGGAGATGTGCATCGCTCCATTCCACTATATATTATAAATGCAAAAGTTACGTTGCTTGTTGGATGAACCAAAGATGGATGTTTGTGCCTCAGTCACGCTAAAATGGCTGAACGGAATTGAATGAAATTTATCACACAGCTATCTGTACTAGTGAGCTAGATTAACAAATAGAATACTTTTAATCCAACTGCACCAGATGAGGGGTAATGTTTTCTCTAGTTAATGAAAATTCCTAGGTGCACGCAGGTGAAGGGGTGGGCACCAGCTATAAAATATATCAGGTACGTACGTACTCGTATGTTCATTAACAACTCCACATGCATACCCACTGGGCAAGCGAAAGTTGCTATAACATTTCCGAAATTAACGTTTGGGAGGCTGTAAGTTAAAAATGCATGGTTGCAATGTTATGGCAAGCTGCGAGAAAGGTCGGGGCAAAGCTGTAACGGCCAAACGTTTCGTGTCATTTGCAACTTGCCCATTTAGCTCATATTTAAGTTCCAAATACAACAGTATACTGTCAGTACTTTGTAAAGTTATTAAGTTTGAAAGTTTTGTGCAAGTTACATACGGCACATTGCTAGAATTAACATTTTGAAAGGTTCTGTCAAGTTACTGTCAGTACTTTGTAAAGTTATTACGTTTGAAAGTTTGGTGCAAGTTGCATACGGCACATTGCTAGAACGAACATTTTAAAGGTTCTGTTAAGTTATTATCGGTACTTTGTAGAGACATTACCTTTGAAAGTTTTGTGCAAGTTTCATACGGCTCATTGCTAGAATGATCATTTTAAAAGGTTTTTCAGTAACCATGCAGGCATTGTATAAACGAGGCATATTTCAAATTTCATTCAATTTGAACTAGTAGTTTAAGAATTATAATATAGCTTGTCAAATTCGTACGTAGCACTCCCATGGTCTGCGGGCGACGAGGGACGAAATATGCGGGGGCTGCGAAGGCGGGAAAGAGAAGCGTGGGCGGCGGGGCGCGTAGAAGGAACCACCCGCGTTCTTCTTTCCCGCTCCCGCATCTTTCGTCCCCCGTAGCCCGCAGACTCAGACAGCTATAGTCGATGTTGTTTAACTTTATTACTCACTCACTCACTGACTGACTGACTGACTGACGATCTTCAAAACTTCTGGAAAGACCCATGTCTTCAAGTTTCTATAAACTTCAAGAATACAATTAGTGTTTATTGTATAAATCAAGTAGCATCTAGTTACACTAACTGCATAAATAACTTTTTAATCCCATTTAAATATATATAGGATTACAAATTTACATTTGCACTGAATGGGACAAAAAATGAAAAAGCAAGAATGGAACTGTATTAATAATTTGTATGTATTGATAACACAAAAACATATAAAACAAGTGAGATCTCATAAAAAATATTCCATGCAAAAAAGAGGCCACCGTTAAAAAGTTTGTTGAGATATTTCGTAGAGCCAAGTCTCAGGCATTCTTATTAACCTTTATTTGCTTGCTAAATACAATTTTGTGACTTGGCTAACGTTCTCGGTACTAAAAATGTTTCATAAAGTATGTGGCAGTGACTATATTATAGAACATTTCAATAAGTTTAGTTTGTAAAGTAATAACAGTGTATTTTATCTAAGTTACAACAACATTAAAAATGTTTCCTCTTAAAAAAAATATATGGCAAGATACAAATTGCTGCAACGATTATATTGAAAGTTTCAATAACTGTAATTCGAAACATTCCTGCAATGTTTATAATTTTATGTTTAACAACATTGAAACTGTAACGTTCTTGGTAATTCAAATTTTATACCCTGTATAAAGTATGTTGCAGCAATAACATTATGAAACATTTCAAAAAGTTTAATATGAAAAGTAATAGCAATGTCTTTTATCTAAGTTACAACAACATTTAAAATGTGTCATTGAAGCAACTTTAAAATATATATTGCAAGATGTAAATTGCTGCAATGATTGCAAGTTTCAATTACTTTAGTTTGACACGTTCCTGCAATGTCTATAGTGTAATTTTTTAACAACATTGAAACTGAAACGTTTTTGGTACTTTACATTTTATGCCTTGTATATTATAAAACATTTCAATAAGTTAAGTTTGCAAAGTAATAGCAATGTTCCGTGATGCACATTGTTAAATATAGATTGCTGTAACGTTTCATCTGCAATGTTATAATAATTATATTGCTGCCATGTTATTAATATACCTACCATACATACAATACGTTTATGAATATACGTTGTATCAAAGTTTGAAAATAAACTTTCAGATATAATGTTGGCGCTAATCCATCACCACATTTTAAATAAATTTCATAGTAATTTTGAATCTATGTCGCTGTAATGTTCCTAGAAGCGTAATTTTTAAACGTTCATATGGAAGGTTGATCAACTTGCGAGAAACTCTCTGTAACGTTCATGCTCAGTGGGTACATTTACAACTCTAAACATAAAATTTGGACAAAACCGTCGATGTTGAAATTAAATATGTGTGACCTAGTTTATATAGAAATATAACAATGCACAAAATTCTGGGTAATACTAATTTACCTAAGGTAAGTTATCACGCTCCGAAAAACTTAAAATGCTATTTTAGCGATGGATTTTGTTATGGTATGTGCCTTACATACAATCCACCTACCTATATTATATACGTATATATTGATTGATTTTGCTATGCAAATGTTTGACAGATAAGTTAAGATGTTCTTTTTATGATACAGTATCTTATCTTTTATCTTATCTTATCTTATCATTGATTTGAGATTTAGGTATATAAGATTTCTCGCAAACAAAATAGATTAGTGATTATGTGACTGATCTGCCTATGCTGTAGATCATTATTGTTTACAAAATTTTCGTAATTCGATTTCTCATTGTATAGGTATTTTGTATTTGGTATAGTGCGTGTCTTTGTAGTTTCAACATGCCGGAGTCAGGGTCGGTGAACTTCGCGATGCGAGTGAATGGACTGAAGCTTCGGGCAGCCCAGAGATACGACATTTGCCCTGAGAAGTGCCACATGGGGCATATAGTACTAGAGGCCATGTTCAAGCACCCGAACAGAGTGCATCAGGTAAACAGATCAATTTAGGGTGTTTACAGGCATCGCGATTTTGAACTTCATGCCTTGGTTATAAAATTCAAAGCCCATAATGGGGATTTCACATCATATGATGCCATGGGGCGCTAAAGGGTAAAGCCCAACATGTTGAAGGCCAGAATTCAATATAGAAAATTTGCATTATGACACTTCAGAATCCCATACATTTCATCGCAACGGCAAATGGCGAGATGTCATACAACAGTTTGTACTCAAATTCAGTTGTGGCACTTACGGCCAGCGGCGGAAAAGGCTGCAAACCGTGTGACACATACCAACAGTTTAAATCAGTGTACTTTGACTATTACGCCACATTCACTGGTTTTGTCAATATTTATTGTTACACTCAGGTTACAGGCGGATCCGCCCGTAGACGGATTCTCACGCTAGACCATAGGCATAGCCGTCTCTTAGCAGACTGTCATATTATTACTTCTATTACCAATCGAAATGGATTAGATAAAGGGATAGATCTGATAGATAGTCCAATAGTTAATATCCACGGCCAAATAAATAAAAAATGCTTTAAAATCAAACTGGAAATTTATGTCTTTTCTTGATTTTCATGAGCCTGATGTTAAACGCCTTTTTTAAGAAGCAACAGGTATTCGTGTAAAGACAACTTTTTACCAGGGCAGCAAAAATTTTGGAAGCCTTGTGTCAACATCTCGATTAATTCAGCTATATTTTCATGACCTTCCGCATTTACATCTGCGCAGATAAGAATCGACAGTTGTTGATACCACCGACCTGACCAATTCCGGTAGACAATAACAGCTCAATGACAATTACATGATGATTACGGTCCAATTTAGATATCCAATATCTGGCGTTAGGAGAATATGTTTTTAGGCCATTATGGTAAATATTATGTTAATTGGAAAGCATAATAATTTAGTTAATAAACAAAGGGAATAGGATTACAAAATCGTCAGATATTGGAGGTCTAAAGTTGACCGTAATCGTTATGTAATTGTCATTGAGCTGTCATTGTGTAAGTGGGTCTACCGCGCAAGCCCCGTCGGCATCGGTGACGGCTTCACTTTGACAGCTTCGTGTTTAAACACGCAAGAATGAACTTCATCATTATGACAATACGGCAAGTCAATTCAAGTGTCGGTATCGGGATCAAGCCGACGGGGATTGGGCGGTAGACCCACTGATATACTTTAGATAAACATGGGATGATAAATACGTGGGGCGCACTAAAAGTTTCCGGGATGAATAAGAAAAAAAATCTATTAAAGCTCAAAAATTAATCTATTGTTTCTCAAAATATTCTCAATTTACGTATGCACTTTTTCATACGAGTAAACCAATTTTGAAAACATTTGTGCCACTCCTCAGTGGTGACCTCATAAACGTGTTTTTCATACCCTTCGACAGCCTCTTCTGGTGATGAAAATCGTTGACCGCGTAATTGGTTCAAAATTTTTGGGAACAGAAAACAGTCACAAGGTGCTAGGTCAGGACTGAATGCAGGATGGTCTGGTCTGGATTCTGCTCGTGTGGGAACTAGCATTGTCCTGGTGCAAGATAATATGGTATTTACGGTTATTTTTACGGATTTCGTGAATAATTTGTGACAAACAAATTATCGTGTACCAGTCACTATTCACGGTACAACGATTATCTAAAGCAACAGCTGCCACGTATCCAGTTTTATTTAAAAAAAAAACATCATCCGCTAAGATGCTCTTTTCACGCGCGCCGCTTTGGTTCATTTTGGCTCATCTTTATAAAGCCATACGCTCAATTGCTTCAATCGTAGATCATAGCAATAATTCCATGTTTCGTCACCTGCTTCTATGTTCCACACTAAATTTGTTGAATCTGGTAAGCATGGCATTGCACCAAGTGACGGAGTCCGTTTTTTGAGCCTCGGTCAAATTGTGTGGGATCTGCCGCGAGTGTAGCTTTCTCGCACCCAAAGATTTGTGTAGGATGGATTGCAGGTGACTCATGGCTATGTCTAAGGATGCCCGAATCTCATGGTAGGTCACAAGCCTGTCTGTTTCGATCATACGGCGCACAGCATAGATGTTTTTGTTGTTCACAGCGGTGGACGGACGACAATCGCGAGATTCGTCACTGAGATTGACACGACCGCGCTTGAATTCTGCAAACCAGCTATAAAAAGTCGATTTGCATGGTTCTTCATCGCCAAAAGTAGATTGAAGCCGAGCGAGGCTCTGCTGAGATGTCAAATTACACTTAAAAATCGTAGAAAATAATACTACGAAAGTGTTCCCCAGTTAAATCCACGTTAATGTAGACACGCAATTATGAAAATGGTGCCACAATGTAAACAATTGACAGGACATATCCCAACTCCACCCAACCTCATTCCGACTTCATGTCATAATGAGGCAAACGCGGGGGAGCAAGCCAACGAGTTAGATTTTGCATGGAGCTCTTGTAACCCGCAGCTATTTCTGTGCGTCCCCCACATGGCTGGACCGGCCTTCTGTGCCCTCCGCCTGTCCTCTTCCCGCCTCTCCCCATTCAGGGGCGCGGGGGAAAAGATAGCAGCGTCGCACCCTTCTGGTGATGTGACACACACAAACGGTGTGAGCTCGGTGCCGATTCCGCACGTCATTTAAAGTTTCAACCAAATTCCCAGCCACATCTCTTTTTATGCCACGCGTACGCAAACTGGTGTAGCCGTTGGAAGTTCGCCTTTGCCGAGACGAGGTCCTTCATCCGCTCGAGTAATTCCGTCTAAAATTTTCTTCCGTTCGTCGTCGTATAGTGGACACCAAAGCCGGTCGCTGTGTCCTCAGAAGTGAGGCACGCACAGTGTGGAAGGACGCACGCCTGTACCAGCATTCCGCGGCATACGTCACGGTGGAGATATAGGTGCCAGTGTACAGTATGCGCAGAGCACGATAACGTACACCCCAACTAGATGCGGATACACGTGACACTTTTCCGAAGCAATTTGCCGCGCGCTCGCCTATGTATGACGCATGTGCAGCGAACGACAGTCCGGCGTCGAGAACCATACCCAGCACCTTTGCTTGCACGATGCTCCTGACAGAGTCGTCCCTCGTCTTGACCGTTGGCGGGCGCTTGAACCTACCATTGATCGTCATAGTGTGTGATTTTTCCGGATAAAAGCTCAGGCGGTTTCTGGCACCCCATTCGGAGACGCCTTCAAGCACCCTAGAGGCCGAGCGTTCTATGGAGGATCGAGAGTTGGACTCTATCAGGATAGTCACGTCGTCTGCGTAGCCTACGAGCATAGTGCATGCAGGTAATGGTAATCGCAGCAGGTCGTCCATCAGCACATTCCAGAGTTTCGGTCCCACCTCGGATCCCTGAGGACACCCCATAGTGGAGACCTTCCATTCCACCAGCGGACCGATGAATAGCCCTACGCGGTGGTTAGTGAAGTAATCCACTAACATCTTATAGATGTTAGGGGGTAGGCCTCCACGTTTCGCTTTCAGCAAAATCATCGGCCACCAGGCGTTATCAAAGGCCACCGAGATATCCAGAAAAATCGCCTGTACATACTTGGCTTTCGAGTCCCTGGCAACGTTAATAATGCTATTCAAGGCTGTAACAGTCGACCGACCCGGAGAGAAGCCGTGCTGGAATTCTGAAATGCCCCTCGATATTTGCGGGGCACAGGCCAGCATAATTCGCTCAAGAATCTTACCGAGGACTGAGAGCAAGGTGATTGGCCTGTAGGCCTTAGGATCCGTCAGTGGTTTGCCATTGCACTTTGGCAGGACTAACAGACGTCCATCCTTCCACTGATTAGGAAATATTCCCTCTTTCACACACTTATCAAATACATACGTCATCTCTGCTGCTGCTGCATGCCACACATGTTTCAGAATGCGAGCTGTGATACCATCCAGTCCGGGGGCCTTGTAAGGCAGAGCCTTGACTATACCCTGCAGGCGATCACGAGATAGCGGTGGGGCATCCGGGCCGGAAGGCGTGCAGGCGGCACATAAGCGTATCTGTCGGTGGTGTATAGAGTCGTTGCGCTCATCGTCATCAGGACAAAGTGCCCGGAGCATTTGTTGCATAGCCGACCGCACGTCCCCGGCGAAGCCGGTAGCAAGCCCAGTGCCGCTAATAATGTGAGTCGGTGGGCGCCGGCGCCCAATTACAAACAATTGACAGTCAGATGAAACAAACTGCATTCTACAGCCAAAGAGTTCAATTTTCAAAGTTGTAATTACTTTTTAAATATTTTTTATGTAAGTGGCCAGTTCCGGAAACTTTTGGTATGACCTATGTCGGTGTGACTGAAAAACTTTCGTCTCTCAAAAATTTTTTGCGGCTCGGTTTTTTATAAAAAATCACTTGCTTGGTTATATCAACCAAGCAAGTGATTTTTTTAAATTTCCTTTGCTAAGGGGGATTGGGGGGATAAGCTTTGTATGGATATAAAAACTACTGGAGGGAAAACTATAGGACCTTTGAGGCTGTTTTAACTTGGCAGGTAGGTAGTTTTTAGATGTGAGACGTCAGTTCAGTAAAGTCTTCATCGAAATTCGCCCCCATAAGGGGGAAAAGCGGAGGAAAGTGAGGAGGAGAAGAGGTTAATGGTTATATGGACATGCTATTTTACACCAGTTAAGCCGCCGGCAACTACTAGTTTATTTGTAAAATAATTATTTGATGATCAAATTTTTTTTTTAGATTTAATACAAGAATGCTGTAATTAAATTGGAATTGGTATCAACAAGCAATCCTGCTCTGAAAGTATCCCATTATGTAAATGGCGGCACGAGCGCTGACCAGCGAAAGTCAAAACTTGTCGGTGTTGGTCTGCGTAGCAACTCAGCGTCAGCTACCAGCGCCGATTACGCGCGCCGACCAGCGCCGATAAGCGTTGCTAGACCAGCGCTGGCTACCAGTTTTCTTTCTGCATGCAGCCAAAGCCTCGGGAAACTAGAGAGCTGGTGCCTACCTCGGGCTAAGGCTACGTCATGAAAACCTTACCTCGGGACGGAGTTACGGAGTAGTCATATATAGTTTACAGTAATTGTAGATTACATTGCCACTATAAAACGTGCCAACAGATTGAAGCAGTATCGGGTGTGAGTGAGACCAACGCCAGCGTATTAACCAGATCCTGTCGGTTGGCAAGTGCAATGTCCAACTACGGTCTAAAGATCGGGGACCCTGTGATCCTGGTCGGACCCAACCATAAAGATCTAGTTGTGCCATATTACGCCTGTCACTATAATGGGTACCCAGTGGGAGCCCTCGATTATTCCCTAGCAGTCGGTAAGTTTCGTAGCTTACGATTGCATTTCCATTAGCATACCTCCTGACCAGCTAAAATATACATTTCTGCCCTTGCCTACGGCTGATCTGCGACACTCTGCACGAGAGTTAACTTAGCTGTATTAATTTGCAGGCGAGTGATCTTTTGTGCAGACTGGACGTAGATAACACCAATCTATTTAAAATAAATTTGTTACATTTTGTCGTTTTAAGTTTTTCTTTTCTACATTTCAGGGGACCTACGTCTTCTTTTAGGTATAATAAAACCAAAGATGATTTTTTGTTTACAATCTCAAGCTGATATTTTTAAGGAATGTTTGACGTTATTAAATCTCGACACCCCCTTTGTGTTATATGACCATGAAAACACAAATATGGAAACATTCATATATGATAATCGAGGAACAGATGTCGATTTTAGGTAAGACGGCTATCATTAGGGCGAGCGAAAAGTTTGGTACCATTTACGAAAAAAAATCTACACCAATAGGTTTGAGCTTTGACATTGTGATTTAAATGCATGTTTAGTTGCCACAGCGATCATTGAAAATATTTTCTTAATAAATACTGGGTGCTTACCTATGACATTGGCGAAAATTTCTTACAGGTTTAGGAATTCATAATTCGTGTAATTCGATAGCTATTTCCATATTTTTTTATTGTTTAAAAGATAATTTTAAAGTTTTACATCTAGATATTAAATTTTCTTTTAATTTTCAGTTTGATAACAAAATTTAATCTTCAAATTCAGTATGTCCTAAATGTTATCCATTTTCATGATAAGGTTCGTAATATTTTTTACAGCTGTCACTTTAAAAAAAATATATTGCTATGGGATCGATGTTGTCTAATTCATACAAACAAAGTTTTATAAAACTAGGATTTGTCATTCCTAAAAAAATGCAAAAATGTTTATACTGAAAATTGAGTTTTCTTCATTTTTTCCATTCAAAACGCTGATTTCATAGGTGAGCACCTAATATAAGATATTATAATTTGTAAGAACTGTAAACACAAACGTACTACTTACGCCGATTGTTGAAATTACTACTGTAAAGGCGGGTTTCTACACGGTAAGTAAATGACTGCGACTTTGAGACAAGTCAGTTCTGATCCGATTCTGACACTGTTTGGATGCAGCTAGTAGTCGTGGTCATTTCTTCACTATGTATGCACGTTATTGAAGTCAGTGGGGAAAAATGAATTCTCTAAAACAGCAGAATTTACAACCATTGAATTATTTGTTGTTTTATTTCAATATGCTGTTGGAAAAGTTGACGGAACCACGAGATACCTTAGAAGAAACAAGTTTTTAAAAGAAAATGGATAAACGACAGAATAGAATCTGGAGGTTCTGCTTTGTTGTTAAATCACTTGAGATTTTAGGATCCTGAGGAATACAAACTGGGCTTTTGAATGACACCCTAAAACTTTGACGTATTGCTTTCGTTGCCAGAAAGCTCTATTCAACGTCAAGACACATTCATGAGAGAGGGAGATACTTTTTTCAAAACATTTCACGTTTGGAATATTATATACATAACATTACCACTAGCGTCAGATCTTGTCTACTTTTGAATTTTATCTATCTCTTAATAATATGTTGCCCTTGGCTTTTATTTTATTTTTAACTTCATTCAGCAGGGGTAGTATCGTTTGTTTTTCTATGTTCCATGTTCAGCATATTCTGCAATGGTGTTGCAAGCATTTGTTTTATTCTGTGATTTGGGATTTAATATCCCAAAACATTGATTTTCGCCCTGTGAACCAATTCTAAATTATCGCTGTCGTTTAATTTTTTCACAGCGCTGTATTGAAAGATAATTATTTTTTTATTTCGAGTTTCTTCAGATTTGTGAATAGGTGTACTCGTGTACATTAAAAGACGTGTATGTATCATTTTTAGGCCTGCAGTATTTAACCAAGCAAAAACAACCGCCTGGCTTATTTTAACCAGTGGATCCACCGGTATACCGAAAGTCGGTCTCGTTCCTTACGAAACAGTTTGCAACGCAGTCATTTGCTGGTGGTGAGTTTAGAAAATAAAAAGTATTCCCATAATACCTTGGACACTATTTACACATATTGATCTAGCCCCAAACTAGGATTCCCTGTATCTTGTGTACTAGACAACGATACACATACTTATATAGATAAATATTATAATTAGATAGATAAACAACCACGACTAGGGTACAAACATCCGTCATCAAACAAATATTTGCCCCCACCGGGACTCGAACCCGGGACCCTTGGCTTCGTAGGCAGGGTCACTGCCGACTCGGCCATTCGGTCGTCAAATTATTGTCCATTTATTTATTTACCATTCAACGGAATTATTATCGTAAGCTCACAAACGAAAGTTAAAAAAAATATCCAAAGTAATTAAATTTTTTCGTAATTAATAATGCCTGAAATAAAAATAAAAACAAAAACCTAAATTACTCGAAACCCTTACATTTTCTCAAAGGGTATTTAATTGTAAAAAAATTCTGGATTTGGGCTCTAATTTGACGCCTCACAATATATATTTATCGAATCCCTGCATAATGATGATGATGACACGATGTTTTGAAAGAAAAATATAGAAAAAAGTGACATTTACAATATACATCATGGAAGCCTTGAACTGATGCAGCAACAGAACCTGGTGCATAATTATATCATTCTATCACCAAACCGATAAACATCATAATTTATCCTGCCATATACCACACAATACCCTACCATACTATTATAAATTCCTACTTGCTATCAAATTGTGGTACCAATGCATTGAATGTTTCAGGAAACCATTAACAAAAAAAATAGAACTTCTGTTTGCCTTGGGGAGCGTCCAATGGATGTCGGGGTTATTACACTTTATATCGACGCCTATAGGTGATTGCACCCGACTTCAGATCGGTGAGATGATCACACCTCAGATATTGGTACAATCCATAAACAAATATCGAGTGAGTATACAAATGATACTCTTAGATCTCATCTTTTATCCAGATCAGAACAACGATTGAAAATGATTTTGGGAATTTTCCGACCCAAAAACTTGAATATTTGCAAACACCAACGAAATCTATGGTAATTTTGAGTTACTATAACGTCCTTTTAAACTGTGCATTTATTTTTAGCGTTAGTAGTTTTTAGCGTTAAAAAAAGATAAATTTTAGGTACAAAGTATAGAGTACCTGTGATAAGGAATTGTATGTAAATGCAATGCCGCGTGGCGTCAATGTTATATATATATGATTTAAAATGATGAAAATGTATTTTTAAAGATATATACATACATATATATATATTTAATATCCAAGATGCCCATCACCCACATTAGTGCGCTTTAGTCCATAACCCGTAGATGTCTCAGGCTATAGAATGCCATGATTCATATATGACCGCCGTGGGTAATTTTTCCATAGTTATGTTCCCAATGTCCTTTATGATTTATTTTCTTTGGAAACTGTTAACATTTCTTCAAGACAATTATTTCCACTTCTCATATGGGGTGCCTGCCACGGGTAGAAACAGATTTATTACGACGGCTAGCAATAACCAAAATTTTCAGAAAGAGATTGGTTAATTCAGAACGGTCCATAAAATGATAGAGTGAAATGTCTTTGAGACTCAAAAAAAATGATAACGTGTTTTTCAGCCTGAAGCGACTGTATGGACTCCTTACGTACTAGCCAGATTTTTGGAAGCGACTTGGAATGTGTGTGATCTGTCTTCATTCAAATACGTCTACATCGGTGGCAGTTCCGTTGAAAAGACTTTAGTGGACAAATTCGCAGTAAGTATGTGTTCCGTGGGTTGACGACCTCTAGGGCGTTTATATACCTAGTCGGTCCATAAGTTCTGTCACAAATATTTTGCCGCATAGTAAATAATATCAAGTTTTTTTTAATTTAATACTATATATGGTTTGATAGCTCATTAAATACTGATAAATTAGAACGATTGTTGGATTTAAATGCTTAAAGCCATGTTACACAAATGCTAGTTTCTTCAGAGATTTTGCACTTTTTTAACCAATCAAAAATACGGACAGGATTCACTTTATCTTTTTTCCATGACTCTTAAAACCTTTCAAACTTACGTGAGATTTTAGTCAGAACCCTCCCTGAACCCGTTACCTTCATTTTGAAGCATAAGATAACTAAGTCTGGGTAAAACTAATTTTCATATTCACATTTTACGTAGTGTACTTGTTGCCCACAAGATCATTTTATTACGTTTTTCTGAAAACATAAAAAGTACGTAAAGTTCTCTTTGGGAGCAGTTGGAACTGAAAGCTAACAGAAAATCAAATGCTAGTTGTTAAGCATGGTCTAAAATCGAGGTTTCAGAATAAATAAAAAAAAAACTTGGTGGTTATCTGGAACACTGTTTTTTTATTAAATTTGTGGTAAGTGGTATTTTTGTCAGTTGCGGCGTGTTTTGGGTTCGCGATTGTCTCAAGTTATAAGGTTTTTTGTCATATTGCGATAATCGTACAAAATGTATTGTATTGCAATTTGATTCGTATAAAATAAGCTTTTTAATCATGTATAATACGAATAAGAAAAAGTTTATTGCTGAGTTTTATCTATCAAAAACCTTGTGACAGAACTTAAGGACCGACTAGTTATATAGGTTATATTTGTCGCTTATACATAGATAATATTGGCTGTATAAATGTTTGTTGTTTGGTATAAAGTTGTTCAGAATATTTAGTTTGTCATGGTACTGTATCGATACAGGATGTTGTTTTGTAAAGTTAGGCCCGTCTCAGGGACGGCAGTTTACGTATCGCTTGTAACCAAAAATTTGTTTTATTTTTCTTTGGTATAATTTTGATTTACAAATTGCCGTGTTCAATTTGACCTGAATGAATCGCAAAGTGACGACACGCCCGGCCGGTCCAAAAAGCACGCGTAAGCCACGTGCCATATGCCCGATATATGTGGCCCAATAGAAAGCGATAGAATTAAGACCACATTTTTTTTTTATTCTTAGGTATTTTTTACAGATTATTGTATATATGTACAGTATGTCTCGAAACTTAACGTCAAGCGAGCACTAGGTGAAAGCCCAGCTATACAGGGATTTGTTTATTTATTTTGTTAAATCCTGCAATAGGGAATAAATTTGCTGAGGGTAGTATGTTTTTTCCGATATTATGAGTCAACGTTGACTTATAAGATTTTTCTAACTACCCACTACCAAACTACATATTTTTTTATCATTCTGACGAAGTATTGTGCTCAGTTTGTTACTACTATCAATATTATGGATATTTAGGAGCATGTTGGTAACGAAATCGTAGGAGTATTGCTAAGTTTCTGCTTCTGCTTCCATTGTCGAAATTTGATTCATAAAAGTGAGATCTTTGCTCCAGTTTCTTACCCCTGGGAACCACTGGTCTAAAAGCTGATGCTTGGACGTTCTATATATAGTTAGTAAACGAAGAAACTTATCTCGCGCGATGCAGGTTCGATTGTCAATTGCTTCTGCATCCGTGATGACATATGTTAACTATTTATATCTACTGCTGTTTTTTTTGCTTGACATCCATCATAATGCCACAATACCCCCCCAATCGTAATAATGCCGAAACTGAATAATTAGGTACATCTATATAAATTGTATCTTAAATTAAACCTCACTTAGTTAACGAAAGCATCTTGATCTTTAACATTATTTTTTCATTTCAGCAAAAAAGCAGCGCGTGTATGTATGTTGTTTATGGAATGACTGAATTGATGGTACCTGTTTTTGAGTTTTGTCCAGAAACTCCATTCGGGTCATCGGGAAAGCCGTTGGAAAAATTCCAATATAAGGTAATAGCAGATTTTTTGGAAAATATTATGTTTTTGTAGAATAAATCTTTAAATGCATCGCGGTCTAGTGCTCACACGGTCCGCCTATGACGCACTTTAGATATCTACTGTACTGACCACCGATAAAATCTATAGGGATGCTCTCGTGGTGAAGATAGTCATGACGAGATATGATATGTCAAGCAAGACTAATAATATCACGGTGGGTTGCCAGCGGTATTGTATTTGCTTACATTATGGTTCATCACATGTGATATTAATTAATTTGATTATAAGTACTACCAACAAAAACTAAAAACTTATGAAAAACCTGGTTACGTATATTGAGAATGGAAGTAGACACACCAATTACGTTGTAAACTACTTTAAGCGATCTAAAATACAACCTATTGACTACTTACTAAAAATATTTAGCCCATTATCATGGTCTCCACAAATCCAACGACACACACACAGAATTTTTAAAAGCTGTCCAGGCGTTTTGTATGCAGCGTTTTCTTTCACATTTTTAACCCTATCTCCGCGATTTTGAAAAATTTCCAAAAATTTAAATGACAAAAAGAAACATTTAAATATCGAACCTGCTCACAAGTTGGTTGAGAAATGAAGAGAAGAAAAGCCGGTCAGAAATCGACACATTTTTGCCCAAGCTGAAACGGAGAAGCTTCGATCACTTGGTCAAAAACCTACACTAAACTAGTGGCTCCGTGAGCTGTACAAGTGACACATTAAATTTGCGTTCTTTTTAAGGTTCCGTACCCAAAGGGTGCCAAACGGGACCCTATTACTAAGCCTCCGCTGTCCGTCTGTCTGTCCGTCCGTCCGTCCATCATCGGATCATTCGGATCAACCGAAATAGGTAGAGAGCTGAAGTTTTCACAGAGTGTACATTTCAACAAATAATGAACTACACGCAATTTTGAAAATTAAAATTAAATCACTGCCCCTGCGAACATCATAACATTATGATTAAATATCACTATTAATTTCGCTGCTCTTAATAACTTTAAGATGGCTCATTCGGTTTCGCATCGGTTTCGCAATCTTGAAGTGCCGGGTTCGATTGCCAGAGAACACATATATTTTGTTTTGGTTTTATTATTTAGGATTTAGTATTTTTTTCTTCTTTTTATTTTGGTTTTATCACCATGGTACGGAACCCTTCCAGTCCGACCCGACTCTAGTTTCCCGAGGCTTGACCGATTTTTATTTCATTATTCAAAAAATAAATTTTTAGCGGATGTAGAATTGGAATAATTATAAAAACAAATAACCCGACTGCATTTTCTTTCAATCCCACATACAAACTAATTAATGCACCTACGCACGTTAATAGAGTAAGAAAGTAGCCGCACCATTCACTTTGTAAACTACTTTGCGATCTTAACCCCTTAAGGCATGGTAACCCATATATGGTTTCATAGGTTCAATCCATTTCGGGTAAGGCTATGCATTAATGAGTTAAATCCAACCTATTGACTTTTACTAAAATTATATAGCCTATGTCACTCTTATGGTCTCCACAAATCCAATGATACCTTATTTGTTGAAATCTGTCAAGCCTTTTATGCTGAAGTGTTTTTTATACATTTACAATCCGATTCCATATAAGTATCGAACCTGGTCACAAAATTTTACGAGAATCGGTTGAGAAATGCGATCTGTAGAGAACAGGTGGATAGAAATCCAGACGTACGAAAGTATTTTTGCCCAAGCTGAAACGGTGACGGTTCTCGCTCTTCGCTTGCTCTATCACTTACATTTTTCCCCCAGATAACTACTGGGCGGCAGAGTGCCCAATATGATGACAACATTTACTCACTGTATCGTTGAACTAATGTTTGTTTGTTTGTTTGTTTATTTTTCAGCTTGTAAAAGATGACGGTAGTATAGTCAAGACGAATGAAAGCGGTGAACTCTGGATAAAGGGAGATGAATTTTTCAAAGTAAGTAATAGAAACTTGTATAGAAGTTATTCAAAGTGTGAACAATGGTGTCTCTTTAAACGATGATATTCTAGTAGAACCAACTCTTCAATATGATTTACGGCATATCATCATGCGATGGCGATGCTATCCCATGTCTGGTATCCGACATTGTCAAAATATACAGGAAGGTGAAGGTGAATGCGCAGCAAACCAATTTTCTGCGTCTTCTATGGCGCGAGAAACCAGAAGATGAGATCCAACATCTAAGAATATTACAGGTATCCTTTGGAACTAACTGTCTTTGCACCTTACCTTGTTGTCCGCAATCTACATCAAGTGGCATATGATGACGGCAAAGAGATATATAAAGAAAGAAAAACAAATAATGGAATAACTAAAAGGTGGAGGTTTTGAACTGCAGAAATGGAGAAGTATTAGTATCTAAGGCACCAGGGGGATAAAGAAGACTAGTTTAATAACTATTTTAACAACAGACACATAAAACGTTTGGCTATGCAACGTTCAGACCAATTTTAAAACAAATTAGAACCTTAGAACCTTAAAACCTTGGTAAACAAATTAGCTAACTGCTCGTTAGTTGGTAAATAATCTAACAGTAAGAGCCCTCGCTATCTGTTTTAATCTCTTATTTTCACGTTCTTAGCAACTTGAATGGCTGATTGATTATCAACATATATTTAAAAATTTGCGTTATGCAGCTTAAGCTCTCAAAGTAGGTTTTGCACCCAACAAGCCTCAGCAACCCCTTTCCCCAAAGCTACATATTCTGACTCCGTTGATGAAAGCGATATGCACTGCTGTTTTGCGCAACACCACGACACAGTGCATCCGTGCACTTTCATAACAAATCCAGAAGTGGACTTCCTATCTGTTTTGTCACCTGCCCAGTTAGTATCGGTATAACCCAACAGTGCAGTGTCTTCATCATTCTGGAAAATCAATTTGTAATCAATGGTACCCTTTAAGTATCTCAAGATACGTTTCAGCGCCTTCCATAAGCTTTCACTTGGCGTAGACTGACAGAACTAAATCTTGACAGATAATTCAAGGCTTAACATATATCCGGCCTAGTCCCTAACATGGCGTACATAAGGCTGCCAATCAATCCTCTACACTTCTTAGTTAAATTCTCGTCATTTGACGTCTCCGAGCTGAGTTCAATCCCTAATTCGATAGGTGTCGCTATTTTGTTGCAATCTTGCATAATATATTTTCTCAATATATCTTCTACATACACATAAAACTTTTCATTGTTCTTAAAGTACAAACAGCAGTCCGCTTCACTTATGTAAAAGCCTTCCTTATCTTCATGGATCAAAAAAAATATTGTTCCACGTCCGTCGTTAAATTTATTGTTCCACATCTTTGGTGATCTTTTCAATCCATGCAATGATCTCTGTAGTATAAGTACTCTATGGGAACTAGAAATTTCCGTCATACCTTCTGACATTTTAAGATACACCTCTTCTTCTATATCTCCGTAGAGAACAACCACTCTTTACATTCATTTGTAGCATGCTTAATCCGTGTTTGCAAGCCATGGCAAAAGTATTCGTAAGGTGGTAAGTTTCGTTATGGGTGCGTATATTTCCGAGTGATCAAACGTAACTTGTTGAAAACCTCGGACTACAAGTCTTGCCTTATAATGCTGTTGGCCATTCTCTCCTCTCTTTATTTTAAAAACCTAATCAATAGTCTTCCTCCCCGCTGATAATCCTGCCTTAATCCAAGTTCCATTTCTTTCTAGTGCATCGAGTTCAGCTTTTATATCTTCTTGCCACTTGTGTTTATCACTTCCTTCAGTTGCGATTCTATATGTTATCTCACTATCTTCATTATTTGCTGTAAATCCCGTGTAATAATCGTTTAGGCATAACAATCTGTCTAGTTCTTGTACTTACTCCTTGTCCTGTTTCTGTATTTGACTCGTGTCCAGATTCAGTATGTCTTCCTCTATATGGTATTATATATCTGGTGTTTGAAATCCAATGTTTTCTGTATCAATTTCCTCTTCCTTCCTGACATTCGAACAGTATCAAATTTCTATGTCCTTACTAATTTCTCATTTGTCTCCTTTTGGTCAAATAGTTTACCTATATGTATTACTTTCTGAAAATATGACGTCTCTATAAGTATCAACTGACTTAGTATTTGGTTTCCATACTCTATAACCTTTGCAGTTTTCTCCATATCCTACAAAAATACCACATTTACTTTTAACGTCCCATTTAAGTCTCTTCTGTTTAGGTATATGGGTTAACACCTCTGAACCGAATTTTCGAAGCGAATTTATGTCGAACTCCTTGTTGTACATATTCATATTCATATTCATATTCTTTATTGCACAGAAAACATAGATACACAGACAGTTACAATAAATTTTATAGGGAAAGGCGAGCTTATCTTTAAAAAGAGATTCCTCCAGCAAACCTAGGCAAGACAGGAGTGTTTGTGAAAAAGGACAGTCCTAGTGCGCAATAAAACAGTATACATACGTACGAAAATTACTTTTAAAATATAAATAAAATATACCTAATAAAATATATATATATCTCAACTATATAATACACTAGATAGCATGCACATATATAAACTACAAAATATCATACATATATTGTACATCTGCTCATATGGAGTCTTATTTAGTACCTTAGTAGGTTTGGTCCTGTTAATCACAAAGGTAGCTGTACTCACCGCCTCCGCCCACAAACTTTTGTCTAATCCTGCTTCTTGTAACATTGTTCTTCCTGCTTCCACCATGGTGTGCATCTCTCTCTCCGCCCTTCCATTCTGTTTAGGTGTGTAGCTCACAGACGTTTGATGAGTGATGCCATTCCTGTTTAACAAATTCATAACCTCTTTTTTTATAAATTCCGTTCCATGGTCACTCCTTACCATTGTAATTCTACGACCCGTCTCGTTTTCAAATTTATTTACACAACAAGAAGTATGCAGATCCACCCAGCGACCGCTGGTCCATAGGGCCACACAGGTCCATATGGATAATTTCGCCTGGGGCACCTGCGTGATTGGTTCTACTTTCAAAAGCTGGTATGTGTTGTTTACCTTTAATGCAAGGTTCGCATTGTTCAGTCAGGCCTTCAACTTTTACACAATATATTTTTCACCTGGTTGTAGTTCTGGTGGGCTAAAATACTATGCCACTCATTTTAACCTTTAAAATCCATTATAAAAAGGTTCTCTTTGCGTGACAATGTGCATGTAGCGTCTACCTGTTGCCGTTATCAATATCGAGCAAAAACGACCAAGAAAAATATGGAATATGGGAGCCTCCTTATATATTTATTTTATTCTGTTCTGGCCACCCTTGACAAACTTACATTCCTCACTATTTGAGATCAACCTATAACCTTTGTTAATATCACAAATGACTGAAAATAAATTTACCCTCAGCTCTGGCACGTACATATATACATCTAACAGTACAGAATCAATATACTCACAACCATTAAACGCCTTCACTTCTATTGTGCCGATTCCACTTAATTTCAAGTTTTTACCATCTCCAATGGTAACCCATTTATTCTCAACCTCCTTAAATTCAGTGAAGAGATCCCTGGACTGGCTCATATGCTCACTGGCGCCTGTGTCCATAATAAACTCATAAGTACAGTCCCCATCGATAATATAGACCTTTGGAGACTTATAGTACTTCGTCTGCTATCTCGACCTACAAGCTTTAAAAACATGTCCTACCACCTTCCACAGAAATTACATTTTCTACTTTCTACTTCTCGTTTAAAGTGACCGGGTTTGCCACACTCGAAACAATTGGCACTTGCGCTCTCACTTTTATCTGGAACTTCCTGAAGGCTCCTCAATATGTATTATTCTTGCTCAGTAGTGCTGATGACGTAGGCTCTGCATCTGCCTCACTCACACCATTGCACTCCACCTCCACAAGTAAACGAGACTCAAGATTGCTTGAAGTCTGCTCTGATGCGGTGACGGACTCCCACGCTGACACAAAGTGTTTATACGACTCCGGTAAGCTCATCAATATTTTCGTAATTACCATCTTCTCAGATATTTCCTCTTTCATAGATTTGAGTTTATTAACAAGTTCGTCCACATTTGACAGAAATTTGACATAGGCTTCATATTGGCAACAAATATAATGATCACCAAAATATTTTTTTCCTACTTAAAAATGGATAAATGAACACCAAAAGTTGCAAAAAATATCAGGGCAAATTACTGCGGTAGCTTAGCGGTGAAGGGTAAAGGGGGTGAGCGAAGCGAAGCCCCCTTTATCCTTCGTGTTAGGTTGAACATGTAAGAACAACAAAAAATACTCAAAACATAAACTTAAACTTAAATACACAAAAAATAAAAAGAAGTTTGGTGATTATTTATCCAAACATAATTTCGTGGACATTTATCCATTCTGGCAGTCATTCCTAATTTATTGGTTGTAAAATAGGTGCGTTTTTGGTAATCGTTTAAACATAAGCCCTTCATATTTCAGATTATAGAACTTTTGATTAATCAAATGCACTCCGACTTTCGACTTTGAGTCATAAACTGAGTTCAACTTCTCCCACATTTGGTAGGCTATTTCGCACGTAGCTAATTATGTCAGAACTCCCTCCTCTACTCTCAAAACTATTATTTCTTGTACTCTCCTATCCATATCATCCCATTTTTTTACCTTGGTTTTGTCTTTTGACGCCAGTCTCTGCTTCGACACAACATCGTATAGTTTACGAGCTTTAAGAATTATACTCGTCTGTAGCTTCCATGCCGCCCAATTTTTATCGCCGAGAACCACGGTTCGACTGCTTTTCATCCCGATTACGACTGTTATTACCTCAAATTCGGCTGTTTAGAACCGACGACACACGTGTTAGTATGTGCGTGAAAAAAACACGACGTACCTACCACTTTTCACTCCCGCTTTTACTTTTCCCGTAACTGGGCCCATAACCTATTAGGATCTAAGGCACCAGGGGGGTAAAGAAGACTAGTTTAATAAGAACCGAATGAATTTTATTTTTATGACAACCGCTATTACATAATAAATCCTAGACAGATATTATTATTCATCATAGACCAAAGAAAACCTGTTTTGTTGCATACCTACTTTAACAAGAAGTAATAGTGAAATGTTAATAGGTTAAAAGTTATAGTGAAAAGGAAATAAATGAAGGTCCAAAACCACAGGTAGGAGATTTAAAAATAAAAACAGGTGCATGCATGAAAATTTTGGGACTTACCTAGAATAGAACATCTGACGAGTTCGAGTACGCAGTGAAACTGCCTCCTGTCTCAGCACCTGTAACATAAAGAAAAGTGATATCTAACATTGCTTGCTTGTTTGACCCTCTAGGATGGTTGGCACCAGTAATAATTACGGCGAAAATTTTTATATAAAAGCTATGGCTTTCAGGAATTGAGTGGGACGATGAACTACCAACTCAATTGCTGAAAGATTAGTTGAGCTTCAGAAACGATTTAAGTCAACTTACTAAATTAAGAGTTCCACGATGGATCAACACCAATAATGATAATGTATTTCACGAGCTCCATGGGTTCTGACGCGTCAAATGAAGCTTTGGTGCAGGTGTGTATTTACGCAAAGTGTGTATCTAAAATGAAAGTTGCACCCATCAAGTAAATCTCTATACCAAGGTTGGAGCTTTGTGGGACAGTGCTTCTAACTAGATTGTAAGTTGAAGTAGCTGAAATCATGCGTTTTAAGAAAATAAACATCCACGCATGAACTGACTCGTCAGTGGCTCTTGCATGGCTCAAAAGCAGACCCAACCGCTGGAAAACTAACTGAAATAATTAAACAGCATTAGAGCCACAACAGTGGTCACATGTAATCATGGATAAAGGATAATCCTACAGATTGCGCATGACGGTTAATAAAGAATCTGGAAGAAGAGCAGTTATGGGAAGAAGGTTCTAAATGGCTGAAAGAAGAAAATATTAATAATAAACAAAACAAGTCAACATAAATACATCTAGAAGAAAATACAAAAAAGATTTGTTTGGTGAATCGCTGCAACAATGAGAAATAACCAAACGCAGCTAAAGAGTTTTTTTCAAGGTGTTCTTTGCTAAAAAAAACTGATCAGTGTTGTTGTTCTCTGCAAAAGATTCGCGAAGCTTTCCAGAAAGGAAAAGTTTACATACATATAGATAGAAAGATATGAAATACAAGGAAGTTTGAAAATATATATAAAATTTGTCAAGGGAAACAATACGGTGAAGAAAGAGGAGACCTCTAAAACAAAAGATGATTAGTAAAAAGTGTACTCACCACATTTAATCCATTCGTTGATGACGACGGGATCTTGAGAATAGGTGGCAGATTACATCATGTGCAACTCAGCCAAGCTATGAAGCATCCAATAATCCTTCCAATAAAGTCGCAATTCACGGATATGATGATAGTTAATGCCCATTAGAAAACGCTGCATGGAAGCCCTCAGTTGATGCTCAACTACTTGCGTTCGAAGTACTGGCTAGTAGGGGCTAAGCAGTTAGCCAAACCTTCGTTCGAAAATGCGTGCGATATTTCTCCAGCTAGATGGTTGTACGGCAGAGTAGTAGTCAAACACCCGGGACTGGACGGACTTACAAGGGTTGTCAGTTTGAAATATAAAGGTTGTCAGTTTGAAATATTAAACGACCAATATCGAAATTGTGTCTTTTACCAGTAACTTCCGAGTAAGATCGTGTGTAATATAAGTTAATTTTTTATGTACCGAAGGGTCTGTGCCTAACCAGAAATTACTAACTTTTAACTCTTAACTAGTTGAGTTTCGATTGTATGATTTTTATTGTATAAGAAACATGATACATTCGAGCAAAGTAATTATTATTATTATTATTATTAATACTTTATTTCAGATAAAAATCCATATATTAGTTATCTACTATTTACACTAAATTTTAATGAAATACATAATTTTAATTATTAATTTAATTTAGTGTGCAACATACAATGGTGCCTCAAAAACGGGCTGTCCATCCTGGCACTTAACACCATCAGGATGCTGTTGGGACTGTCGCGAGTTCTGCGCATCAACGAAGCCACACGATTTCGAATGATTGCCGCGAAACCGTCAACCCTGGCTTCGGCAAACATTCCCGATGCACTACAGTATCGCGGCAACCCCAACAACATCCTGAAAACATTATTATATTGTACTCGGAGGGCGCCGAGGGCCAGCTGCGTATAACTAACCCATAGGCCACACGTGTACAGAGACTGGCAAAATGCCTTGAAGAGGGTAATCTTTACCTCTCTGGTACATCGGGCAAATCTACGGGATAGCATATTACAGCGGACCGCCAACGCCCTCCTTTCCCTTTCAATATCTGCGTCATCCTGCAAACACTCATTGACCACGACCACCACCATTAAGATTGTGTTTTTTTGTTTGTTATGTTTATTTTTTTAAGTATACACTACTTTGTTCATGGTATTTTAGGACCAGCATTTTTGTGTCAAGATGTTCGGAATAAATTAAATTTTGATTATTTCCTCGGTGGTCGGTATGTTTGACCGTCCACAAACATTACTAGTTTCGTCCATTCGCGGCTAGAGGGCGCTGTCTCAAATTAAGTGATTTTCTATATCGGTGTGTTAACGTGTTCGAGTCAAAGTATATACACAGTCAGGTCATAAGTTCTGTCACACAATAAAAACTTTTGAATTTAGAACGCTGGCCACAAAAAAGTTTATTGAATTCGAATTTCGAATTTTTCATGAAAATAAAAATGTGTACTTTTTAGAATTTTCTTCATTTTTAAATATGGAGTGGACACTTAAAGAAGACCGTGTCGCAGTTATTGCGTTGCATCGTTATGGTTACGCGCCAATTCAGATTTTCGACTTACTGAAAAATTTGAATATAACCAAAAGATTCGTTTATCTTACCATAAAACGATACAATGAAGACTCTAGTGTAGATGACAGGTCAAGAAGTGGTCGCCCTCGCTCTGTTAGGACTCCAGCAGTGATAAAAGCTGTGAAGGCGCGAATTCAAAGAAATCCCATACGTAAGCAGAAACTGTTGGCCCTTCAGATGGGGTTAAGCAGGACCACGGTGAAAAGGGTGTTAAATGAAGACTTAGGGCTTAGGACATATCGAAGAAAAACAGGACATCGATTGGACGCTCGTTTAATGGACCTGAGACTGAAGAGATGCCGCGCTTTGTTGAAGCGGTACGCGGGAAAAAAGCATCGGGAATTTCTTTTTTCGGATGAAAAAATTTTCACCGTGGAAGAGAGCTACAACAAACAAAATGATAAGGTGTACGCACACAGCAGTGAAGAAGCAAGCAACCGTATTCCGCGTGTCCAACGAGGTCATTTTCCATCCTCACTCATGGTTTGGTTGGGAGTCTCTTATTGGGGCTTAACTGAGGTACATTTTTGTGAGAAAGGCGTAAAAACGAATGCAGTTGTGTATCAAAATACAGTCCTCAAGAACCTTGTGGAACCTGTTTCTCATACCATGTTTATTAATAGGCACTGGGTATTCCAACAAGATTCTGCGCCAGCTCATAGAGCGAAAAGCACACAAGACTGGCTGGCGGCGCGTGAAATCGACTTCATTCGGCACGAAGACTGGCCCTCCTCCAGTCCAGATTTGAGTCCGTTAGATTACAAGATATGGCAACACTTGGAGGAAAAGGCCTGCTCAAAGCCTCATCCTGATTTGGAGTCACTCAAGGCATCCTTGATTAAGGCAGCCGCCGATATTGACATGGACCTCGTTCGTACTGCGATAGACGACTGGCCGCGCAGAATAAAGGCCTGTATTCAAAATCGCGGGGGTCATTTTGAATAAACTTTATTACCATAAGAATCTATGTTTTATTAAGTTCATTTTGCGATATAAATGTTTACATAAATAATAAACATATCTAAATTATTTCATATTGCACATGTGACAGAACTTATGACCTGACTATGTATAGTGTCGTCAAGTTTCTTCCTTTTTTGCAATATATGCCATATCGACTATAGGCAAGAGTATTATTTTTGGGAACGGGTTATTCTCCCGGAGTTGTGCGTCTAGTGCGGTCGTCGTGTTGTCTTCGGAGATAAAATCTACGCGATAAACATCGATGCAGGAATCCTTGGATTTACATATCAGGGAACCGTAGATTACCCACACGAGCGCGGTTAAAGATGCCGCTGGTTTTGAAGTGATACCGCGTATGTTGAGAAGTCGTGAGGTGCCAATTGTCAATAACTATAAACAAATTCGGCAGTGGTATCTCCGCAAGTCAGTACGTCAATGATATCTGACAGGTATTCAAATGGTGCTACGTCTTCGATTGCGACGAATTGTATACTAAGTCAAAGATTA
Source organism: Argyresthia goedartella (assembly GCA_949825045.1). Lineage (NCBI taxonomy): Eukaryota > Metazoa > Arthropoda > Insecta > Lepidoptera > Argyresthiidae > Argyresthia > Argyresthia goedartella. The sequence goes on from OX463815.1 coordinate 14,999,216, forward strand.
GGGATAGATCTCACGTTCGTCAGCGAGTAAGACTCATGGCTGTGGCGTCCTTTGCCTCATTGTCTACAAATCCAACTATGGCTTTCTTGGACATGCCGCCAATACCTTCGACCCTCATAAGACTCGTTCTGCCACGAGTTCCGACAGATGTGGCTACTGAAGAGTCAAGAAGGGCCTGGGTGGGTGCCCTATGACGGTTACCGCAACTACCTTCAATAGCGGCCTGTTAGCGGGCACTGCAGACGATGAGGTGCAAAAATAGGTCTTTGGAGGTTTCGTAAGGAATGGGGTCTGTGGGAGCCTTGTGCACAAGGTGTGTTGACTGCGCTTGAATTTGCAGCTATCTACTTCGCAGGAGAACCTTTTGCCCCAAATCCCACGGGCTATTCAGATGGTTAATTGTCAATGTGAACGCTGAAAAACCCCGTGTGGTACAAATCAGCGTCGCGCTCTAGCGCTCTGGCTTGTCGAGCGATTAGAAATTCTGAAAAGCCCGTGGGGCACATCGCTACCCGGACGCCTCTTCTGAAAAGTCAGAGCGCTACAGCGCGACACTGCGTTGTACCACACGGGGTTTTTCATTGCTCACATGGACAATGCATCATCTAAATAGCCCGTAGGGTACAGCGCCTGCGGCGTTGTGTACCTCTGGTCATCAATCCTAACATGGACTATATATGTACAACATATATATATATATAGAATAACGGATTACGAATTAAAGTACATATATACATATGTATTATTAGGTGCCTTATATTAATTATGCAAACATCATTATTTATATTTATTATATATATGATACTTAATTGTTTTATTTTCAGGGGTATTTGGACAACCCGGAGGAAACCAAGACCGTCTTGAACGAGGACGGGTGGTTCATGACCGGCGATATATTCTATATAGATGAGCAAGGCTACTACTACTTTGTCGAAAGAAAACGACTTCTCATTCGATATCAAAGAATTTTCGTAAGTTAACATTATTACTTTACTTCAAAATACACTAACTACCTAACAGTATTAAAAATAGGAAATTTGAATAAAAACTTTAAACCGACGATTTATTGAAGTACTTTCACTGAGGTCATGTGAGGCTTCTTCGATGCGTCTATGGAAGGTCTACCATCGGTGTCGCTGTCACGGTCATGACTTATGGGACACTGTAAATCCAACATAGGTGTAACAGAATTGTGTAGTCTTTTAAAAAGCTCCATATGATTCGGTTATTTGCACCCTTTGAATACTCATATATATTATTGTAAGGAAATAAGTCTTCTCGAAAACTATATAGATAGAAATTAAGTTGCTTATGTACTCGTGTCAGGAAATAAGATGTGAATAGATTAAATACACATATTCCTATAGGCATTATAAATCTAATGTTCTAAGTGTTCAGTCTGCGAGCAGACTGGAACACTTTCATTACTGAACATAAACCAATAACATCTCGATGTTATTGGTTTATGTTCAGTTACAACAATGACCGTGTCTTGTTTTGACTCCTGAAATAAAATAAACACACCTTTAATATGTATGAATTTTCTTTCGACATTAACCATGTAACTATAAAAATTTTGATCATAGTTTAACCTCAAAACAAATGTCAAATCCGTTTTTGTCTTTAAAGAAGTGTTCAATAGGAGTTTTTTTCGTAATCATGCCTTCAAAGGTTTAAACATGGTTTTAACCACAGAACTTAACTATTACCTCAGATACTCATAAGACTTTAAAACTTGTCTCTTGTTTGCAGTTATCTCCAATACAGCTAGAAGATGTGATCAGGACTCACCCAGGGGTATCAGACGTGTGCGTGGTGGGGATACCAGATGCGATGAATATGGAACTGCCGATAGCCGCAATAGTGCCTAAAACTGGATGCGTCATCAACTCTGACGAGATATTCGAACTGGTCCAAAGTAAGTAAAGCTTCGATACGGAGATATTCTTAAAGAAATCATTTGATATCTGTCAATAGTAAGGTATGTCAATGTCAGAGGTATGCGTCAATCTCCCTTCCTTTTTTTCAAAACAAGCAGAAGGGGACTGAGGCATTGCAAAGAGTTTCATTAATCTGTGGGCAAAGCTCTGTCCATATTCTTGACATATGTCAAATGAGACTTAGGGCTGATTTCATCGTTTGCTTTGAGAACCGAGTTCAATAAAACTTAGTTTAGCTAAAACCGAGTTTCAATGTTCAACTTAATCTCAGTTTAGTCAAACAGATTTCACCAGCTACATTTTGATCCCGTTTACGTAAACTCAGTTTTTGTCGTAATCACAGACAAAACCCGTGATGCGTTTTGTGTTTGCATCATACAACAGCGATCCGCTGCGGCTTTTATAGATTGGCAAGCAGTATCTAAACGTAGCTGTCACGAATGTGTCATGCATGCCCTTGCTGCTTCTAACCTCATGAGTTTTCTTGTTATTATTAAAAACAAGAATAATTTGTAGCATTTGCATAATAACATAATAAATGTTATTATGCAAATGCTACAAAAGTTTAATTGTTATATTAGCGTCTGCTTCTGTGTATTTGGCTATTTGCATTACAAATAAGTTATTTCGTCGAAAAGAAAAAGGGACCCGGTTTTTATTGAGATTCAAATAGTTTATTTATGTACATACCTTACACGTAAATTGTAATGAAAAAAAAACGAATATAATAGAGGAAAATACAATAAAAAGTTAGACTTACTTAAATATATTAAAATACACTTGCATAAATCTAAAATTAAGGAATAAATGTGATATTTATACAAATATAATTAATATATTTGTTACCCACCTACTTTTCTTCATCTGGTGTAATTAATCAATCATACATATGAACAAATTAAAGATAGATATACATTTCAAACTCTCTTGACCTCTGTATAAGTTGCAATGACAATAAAGATGTTTTACTGTCTCTAGTTAATATATAAAGCAAAAAATACAACTGTTATAAGTTGATACCTAAATAACATTGCCTATTTGATTATTCTTCATAATTAACAGCAGAATTCTTAATCTTATCTGCAGCAGTCTTTGCACGCCTTTGCATCAGAAGATATACCAGCACATGTCGTACTCATATCATCTTGTTAATCTGAAAAGATGAAATTGGAGTTTTATATGAAGTAGGGAGAGTGTTTGAAAAATACAACTGATATTTATATTTTGGCAGATTTACATGCAAAAGGAACACTGGTGTAAACTTTCTGTGCAAAATAGTTTGTCACAAGCTCAGTACATCTTCTAAAATTTGGATTGCTTCTTTGTTTATCTGCATCCATGTTTCCATTATTAATATTGCCTTGAGCTAATAAAGCATCCCAAGTATCGGGATTAATTATAACACGGCTATCACTAGGAGGTGTGTCTTCCCCACTTCTTCGTGCAATATTGTGTAATACAGCTGTGAAAATTATAATTGAAAATGGCTGGGAAACGTCTTTTCCAGACCCCAAACAAGGTTTCTACACAATTTCTTGTTTCTTGTTTTCTACACAATTTGAGACTCATTGTACAAATTTACTGCAGCATTATTACACTGTTGCAATACTGTCATCATATAAGTATTACATGCGTAGCCTGCATCTCCAACAAGAAGAGCATTTCCATATTGACCCTGTTCGAACAAAACATAACAACTGGTTAATGGGAGAGACTATTATATTATTTCTTTAATAAAAAATCCATTAGGTACCTGCCTTTATGGTTGTCATGCAAAATAAGGGATAAGCAAAAGCAAATAATCGTGGAACAGGCCCTCTCATCGATACTCTGACTCTGAATATTTTATTTTTTAATTGATAGGTACATAGGTATAATATGGCATTTCAGCCTTTACAGTAAGCTGTCTACCGAAGGCGGGCGAATGCGTAGTATGAAATAAAACACGTTTTGGTACTTACATATTTCTAGGAAACTCGATTTTATCTTCAATAGACTCCAATACAGACAGAACTGTTGGTTTCGTGAGACGAAATCTTGTATCAAAATCTTTGTCATCAAGGGTGTCGAAGTGTTCTTCTCTCTCACGTATCCATCTCGATCGACGAACAACAAATTCGTTATCATCATCACTATCTTCAAAAGCTAGGGCCAACGCTCTTCTCATTCTTGATAATTAATAACAAAGCAAAAATAAACTGCAAAATTATAAAGTGACATGACAGCTATGACAGCTCTAAACGTAGTTAAAGAGTTTAACCGTCCAAAATCGGGCGTTCAGAATTTAAAACTCCGCTTAGCTTAAACTGCGTTCAGTAATGACGGTGAAATGCTCTAAACTCAGTTAAGTGCGTAAACTGAGGCGCAATTTCACCACTGTAACTAAACTGGATTAGTTCAAGCAAAACTCAGTTTACGCACTTAACTGAGTTTAGAGCATTTCACCGTCATTACTGAACGCAGTTTAAGCTAAACGGAGTTTTAAATTCTGAACGCCCGATTTTGGACGGTTAAACTCCTTAACTGCGTTTAGAGCTGTCATAACTGTCACTTTATAATTTTGCAGTTTACTTTTTGCTTTGTTATTATTTATCAATAATGAGAAGAGCTTCGGCACTAGCTTTTGAAGATAGTGATGATGATGACGAATTCGTTGTTAGTCGACCGAGATGGATACTTGAAAGAGAAGAACACTTCGACACCCTTGATGACAAAGATTTTTTTACAAGATTTCGTATCACGAAACCATCAGTTTGTCTGTATTGGAGTCTATTGCAGATGAAATCGAGATTCCTACAAACATGTAAGCACCGAAACGTGTTTTATTTCATACTACGCGTTCGCCCGCTTTCGGTGGACAGCTTACTGTTAAGGCTGAAATGCCATATTATATCTATGTACTTATCAATTAAAGAATTTGGTCGGAGTGTTGATAAGAGGGCCTGTTCCACGATTATTTGCTTATCCCTTATTTTTGCATGACAACCATAAAGGCCTAATGGTACCGAAGGGATTTTTATTAAAGAAATAACACTGTGTATCCCATTAACCAGTTGTTATGTTTTGTTCGAACAGGGTCAATATGGAAATGCTCTTCTTGTTGGAGATGCAGGCTACGCATGTAATAATTATAGATATGATGACACCATTGCAACAGTGTAATAATGCTGCTGTAAATTTGTACAATGAGTCTCAAATTCGAAAAAGAAATTGTGTAGAAAGCTTGTTTGGGGTCTGGAAAAGACGTTTCCCAGCCATGGCCATTGGTTAAGGCGTTTCCATTCAAAATTCTTTTCCAATTATATTTTCCACAGCTATATTACACAATATTGCATGAAGAAGTGGGGAAGTCACACTTTCTAATGATAGCCGTGTAATTAATCCTGATACTTGGCATGCTCTATTAGCTCCAGGCAATATAAATAATGGAAACATGGATGCAGATAGACAAAGAAGCAATCCTAATTTTAGAAGACCTACTGAGCTTGTGACGAACTATTTTGCACAGTAAGTTTACACCAGTGTTCCTTTTGCATGTAAATCTGCCAAAATATAAATATCAGTAGTAATTTTAAAACACTATCCCTACTTTATATAAAACTCCATTTTCATCTTTTCAGATTAACAAGATGATATGAGTATGACATGTGCTGGTATATATTTTGATGCAAAGGCGTGCTATCTAATGACTGCTGCAGATAAGATTAAGAATTCTGCTGTTAATTATAAAGAATAATCAAATAGGCAATCTTATTTATGTATCAACTTATAACAGTTGCATTTTTTGCTTTATATATTAACTATAGACAGTAAAATATCTTTATTGTCATTGGAACTAATACAAAGGCCAAGAGAGTTTGAAATGTATATCTTTCTTTAAGTTGTTCATATATGTATGATTGATTAATTACACCAGATAAATAAAAGTAGGTGGGTAACAAATATATTAATTATATTTGTATAAATATCACATTTATTCCTTAATTTTATATTTATACGAGTGTATTTTATTATATTTAAGTAAGACTTACTTTTTATTGTATTTTTCTCTATTAAGTACATGTACATTCGTTATTTTTTCATTAAAATTTACGTGTAAGGTTTGTACATAAATAAACTATTTGAAAACCGGATCCCTTTTTCTTTTCGACGCCATAGATTTGTAATGCAAATAGCCAAATACACAGAATCAGACGCTAATATAACAATAAACTTTTGTAGTAAATGTAACACGAAAACTCCGAGGCTAGAAGCAGCAAGGGTATATATGCATGACAAATTCGTGACAGCTACGTTTAGATACTGCTTGCCAATCTATAAAAAGCCGCAGCGGATCGCTGTTTTATGATGCAAACACAAAACGCATCACGGGTTTTATCTGTGATTACATCAAAAACTGAGTTTACGTCAACGGGATCAAAATGTAGCTGGTGAAATCTGTTTGACTAAACTAAGATTAAGTTGACCATTGAAACTCGGTTTTAGCTAAACTAAGTTTTATTGAACTCGGTTTTCAAAGCAAACGATGAAATTAGCCCTGAGTTTTGCTTGAACTAATCCAGTTTAGTTACAGTGGTGAAATTGGGGCTTAGAATGGTTCCACTGTAAAAATATCGATCTTCTTTTTTATCCTAAGGGACCGTCCAAATATCAAATTATATGTATCCAAAATCTGGCAACAGTTTTTTTTGTTGGAGGGGAAAAAAAAATACCCATGCCCAGGAGTCAGACCTCCCTGCTATGTCCGGGTCCCCACATATTCAGCGGGCATCAGCTCGTGTGGTATACGGACTATCTATCTGTCTAAGACTTTACTGTGAGCCATGGACTGGCAACAGTTAGTCGATGCTCATATCCTATAACGATTGGGAATAAGTAAAAAAATAGACAATCAAAATTGTAAAATATATTATCAGCTTTCATAATGTAGTCTCAACAAATTTTCTTATGACGCATCGCTTTCGAGATGTTGGCTAAAAACTAAAAAACGGGACCTTCTTACATATGTGTATAGTAATCTGAACATCTAGTATTATATAATTCAAGTGATATTGAACCTTTATTTAATTGTAATTGAATCTTGCCAGGTAAATATATCGTGTATGTTTGTCTGTCATTAGCTATAATGGGCACAGATAAGTAATGTAATTAATAATTAATAAATAATAAAGCTAAAACAAAAAAATATGTCCTTGCCATTTGGTTTCGATATCAGTCAATACAGATTGTGTATCAGACCTCAAAGCAATTGCGCCACCGAAGACGATGATGTGTGCTGCGAAATGGGCGTGATATTTAAATCCTGATGGTTATTTGCAGGGCAGGAATTATAATACGTCTCTTTTATGGGGGCCCTAGTAAGTCTAGTCTAGTTGACTAGTGTTAACGAACCTAGACTTGACTTTGACTTCGGAACTTTGTTTGGACTAGTTAGGAGACAAACATACCAAAAGTGAGCCCTATGGGGGAAGGGCACATAGAAGGTCCCGTTTTTTGGTTGCTACTTAATAAATGCTTATTTATGTATTATACATAGTCAGGTCATAAGTTCTGTCACATGTGCAATATGAAATAATTTAGACATGTTTATTATTTATGTAAACATTTATATCGCAAAATGAACTTAATAAAACATAGATTCTTATGGTAATAAAGTTTATCCAAAATGACCCCCGTGATTTTGAATACAGGCCTTTATTCTGCGCGGCCAGTCGTCTATCGCAGCACGAACGAGGTCCATGTCAATATCGGCGGCTGCCTTAATCAAGGATGCCTTGAGTGACTCCAAATCAGGATGAGGCTTTGAGCAGGCCTTTTCCTCCAAGTGTTGCCATATCATGTAATCTAACGGACTCAAATCTGGACTGGAGGAGGGCCAGTCTTTGTGCCGGATGAAGTCGATTTCACGCGCCGCCAGCCAGTCTTGTGTGATTTTCGCTCTATGAGCTGGCGCAGAATCTTGTTGGAATACCCAGTGCCTGTTATTAAACATGGTATGAGAAACAGGTTCCACAAGGTTCTTGAGGACTGTATTTTGATACACAACTGCATTCGTTTTTACGCGTTTTCACAAAAATGTACCTCAGTTAAGCCCCAATAAGAGACTCCCAACCAAACCATGAGCGAGGATGGAAAATGACCTCGTTGGACACTCACTGCTGTGTGCGTACATCTTATCATTTTGTTTGTTGTAGCTCTCTTCCACGGTGAAAATTTTTTCATCCGAAAAAAGAATTTCCCGATGCTTTTTTCCCGCGTACCGCTTCAACAAAGCGCGGCATCTCTTCAGTCTCAAGTCCATTAAACGAGCGTCCAAACGATGTCCTGTTTTTCTTCGATATGCCCTAAGCCCTAAGTCTTCATTTAACACCCTTTTCACCGTGGTCCTGCTTAACCCCATCTGAAGGGCCAACAGTTTCTGCTTACGTATGGGATTTCTTTGAATTCGCGCCTTCACAGCTTTTATCACTGCTGGAGTCCTAACAGAGCGAGGGCGACCACTTCTTGACCTGTCATCTACACTAGAGTCTTCATTGTATCGTTTTATGGTACGATAAAAGAATCTTTTGGTTATATTCAAATTTTTCAGTAAGTCGAAAATCTGAATTAGCGCGTAACCGCAACGATGCAACGCAATAACTGCGACACTGTCTTCTTTAAGTGTCCACTCCATATTTAAAAATGAGGAAAATTATTAAAAGTACACATTTTTATTTTCATGAAAAATTCGAAATTCGAATTCAATAAACTTTTTTGTGGCCAGCGTTCTAAATTCAAAAGTTTTTATTGTGTGACAGAACTTATGACCTGACTGTGTATATACACTTTTTAACTATTTCCAATAGTTGTCTAGGTCTATGAGCTCCGAACTTTTCAATGGTGTACAACGAATTAGCATATGTGGGAGTATATTTGAAGAGCAATTTAACTCTATAACTTTCTGTGAGGCACTTTTTCCTCAGATGAACTGTTTTTAAGTTAAAAAGCAGTATAGCAAAAAAGTGAGGAAAAAAGCTCATATCGTAAACTACGATAAGATCCCAGAAATAGTATAAAATCATATAAGAAATTTCTTATAATGCATTCTTTTAGAGATTTAAGCAAAAAAAACAAGACGTTCTTTGTAACCTCCCGTCTAGGGCCTCTGTGAGGGGTCAGGAATTATAGTATATTTGTCTCCTAAATAGTCTAAATAAAGTTCCGAATAATACTTTCTGCTTTCGACTTTTCCATCCAGACCCCCTTGTGACCACTCATTTACAAAGTTACCCCCTTATATTTTTGTATCTGTAGCGGCAAAAGAAATACATTATTCTGTGAAAATGTCATCTTAGGCTTCATGGGATTCAGCCCGCTGACGGATGGATAGACGGAAGAACGGACAGACTGACAGCGGCGGCTTAGTAATAGAGTCCCGTTTGGCACTCTTCGGGTAGGAAACCCAAAAAACTTCACTAAATGCCGTTAACCGAAATTTTATACCAAAATGCCAACTAGTGTGGCATATACTAGTATATGTATTTGAAAATACTTTCAAGTGGACGATGTACTTTTACAAGCCTTATTATTTTCCAGGGGAACTTCCGCCACTAAAACAGTTGCACGGTGGTTTATTTTTCCTGGATAGTCTCCCAGAGACGCCTTCAGGGAAGGTCCACAGAGCCAAGACGAAGGAGATTGCGTTCGTTACTAAGAGAATCATGCCCAAACAAAAAGATTCAGGCATTCTGTGATGAAAGCTGGGCGATTCGATGGGCGATCGACTTTACTGCCTACTCAATCGGTTTATCTACCATAGCACGGTCTAGTAAACTTTAGTATTACTTCTCTCTCTCTCTCTAATATAAATACATCTGATGCCTGTAAGCAAGAGGTCAACTCTCAGTTTAATTTACAGTACTGTACTATTAATAAGAAGTTCTTTTTCTAATTTATTACTTACTTACATACCTAGATGTTAAGTTACAAAATTCATCCAATAATCATGCAATAAATCTAAAATAATAATATTAAAAAGAAGATTAATGTTATATTTAGTGTTAATTTTCATGAATTTATGATTAAAAGCACTACGTTTAGTTTCTTAGTTCATATGTTATATACTACATACATTTCCAGCAGGACAGTGGAGTGTTCTGCCTGTGGGTGTATCAGCTACTTACAGTTTAATTATGTTTTCCTAGGTGAAAGATGTATAAATTTTGTGTAGTGTGCGCATTGTATTTTTTAGTGTGTACAGAATAAATTTATATATATTTATGATGTTGTTTCATATTGCCCTATTAAGAGCTAACTATATTAAATTAAATTACAGTCTGTTCGGTTCACACTTGACCGTACTCACCGCAGCCTCACGTGCGCTCTACTTAATTGGTCTAACGTCAGCAATGTTATTTCCTTAGCGAGTTTAGGTTATCGGTTTAATTAGGCATTTTAGTTAGAATACAATCAACTCTCCACGTAACCACAACTTAAGGGAAATTAGTTTCCATAATCTCTCATGTACCTTTTGCGTTGGAATAACTTTGATTGGACTTCTCATTTTTTTTTTTTCATTTCTCGTCAACTACAACAACGGGAAACCATCTCAAGACACACACTACGGGGTGGCCCATACATCAATTTGGTACTTCGACAAACAGCCACTTGGTTCTGCTTCGTCCGTCTCCTGCAGTTATTAAGAAGGTGCACATAACGTAGGGAGTGTGGAGCATTACTGAGTGAAGGGGAGATTCGTCGACGTACATCCTCGAACTTCGTGAACCAGCGCCTGCACTACGTAACTACATCTCAGTGCAAAGATCTACTAAACCATTACATCTAAAATATCAACCATTGGTAAACTCATCGACCGCAAACAGGTAGCTTTTGAGAACATCAAGCAAATCAGGACCAACTACAAGAAAGACAGAGCTTCAAGAAAAACGACTGAATACTTACGGAAGCGGATCGAAGCGCTGGAAACTCATTGGTCCGAGTTTTAACAAAACCATATCCTCATCGAAGAGAAGGGCGAGAAGGATATTTAATACTTCAAAGACGTCATCTACAACACAACGAGAGAAATCTACAAAACGACATTGAACGACATGATACGTATACAGGAAGAAAAAACTGCTATGATCCTAACTCCAACCTCGGTGAATCCAAGTTCGTGCGCTGCAGCCGCACCAGAAGTGATAAACCCGTACAAAGCTGAATAAAGACCCAACAACAACGTTCCTCATCAGTTACTACCACAACAACAATGTCAATTTATGGCATTCAACCGAGCCGTTTCTAAAATAAATCTGGAAACGATGAATGAAAAGTGGGATTTGGAAGATAATCTCAACACCATAAAAGATAGATGGGAGGCCATCGACAAATTTCACTGGCTGATTAAGCTACAAGGATCTGATAAGAACTACGACCAACAATACTACAGCTGTGAACAAACCTTCGATCACATTAGAAAGGAGATAAACAAGAAAATATAGGCCAACATACATTACGAAAAATCAACACCTACGATCACGCTTCCGGAGTTCACCGGAAACTACAACCAATGGCTACCGCTCCGGGATTTATTCATCGAGCTCATCTACTCCAACCTTTTGCTGCCAAAGGCTCACAAGATATTACACCTGAAGTCCAAGCTCAAAGGCGAAGCAGAAAAATTGGTCCAGCACTTGGCATCGAACGCTGACAACTACGATTCCTGTTGGGAGACACTCATACAACGCTACGATAACCCCAGGCTGCTTTTTATATCTTTCGCAAATACCCTGCTCAATCAACCGGATCTACACCAACAAAAAGCATACGGCCTGAAGAAACTATACGATGTTACCCTCTAGAGTTTGAATGGTTTGGGTAATATTGGACTCGTCATATCTACGTGGGACGCACTGATCGTGCACATTCTAGTGCAAAAGCTAGACCCAGCCACATACAACGACTACATACAACATTTGGATTAACTGAGAAGCTTGCCAAAACTGGACGAATTTTTCAAATTCCTGGAGTCAAGATTCATGGCTATGGAAACATTCAAAACTCGTAGTAGCCCTACAGCGAAATCAACAATTCTGAATAATACGAAGAAAAACTACAACCGTCAAAGAGCGATAAACTTTGATATATCGGAAAAAACGCCACATACCTACCATGCATCGGTCAAAAGTTGCCCGCTTATGCACTGCAGGAAGTTCATTAACATGAATGTCGATGAACGCAATGACACAGTTACAAAATATCAACTTTGTAAAAACTACCTCTACAGTCACGGGGAACGCATATGTGCCTCGACTAAGAGATGTGTGACGTGCAACAACGTCCATCACACCCTAATCCACCAGAAGAAAAATATATCCCCTGGTATGACACACTAAGCCTACCGGTATCGCAAGGCCAAGCACCCTCAAACAGGTCGACAAACCACGTCCGGGACAACGAATGTGAAGTTCTGCTAACAACAGCCCTACTAAAGGTCCAAAATCAAGCGGGAGAGTACATAACTCTGCGGGCTCTTCTGGACCAAGGATCCCAGGTGTCACTTATCACCGAAGAAAGACTACGACTGCAACGCAAAAAGATAAGCGCCACCGTATCTGGGGTCGGCGTATCAATGGAAAACTGCAAAGGCCTTCTCAGCCTCAACTGCAAATCCCTTAGCACGGACTTCACAATTGACATACAAGCTCTAATAATGAAGAAGCTTATTAGAAACTTGCCAAACACAACATTTGAGTAGTCAAGCTGGAGTCATTTGGAAACGCTGAAACTCGCCGATCCAGAATTCAACGTGTCAAACCCAGTTGACCTCCTCTTGGGGGCTGACGTCTATTCCGACATCATCTCGACTGACTTCTGAAAGGAGAAACCAACACACCCGTCGCTCAACAAATGAAACTCGGATGGATTCTGTGCGGAAACATCAAGACCTTTAACTGCTTAGTTACGCTACACGAGCTGGGAGACTTATCGCGATTCTGGGAAACAGAAGAAATAAGTAACAACGACGACAGCGACCTACCAACGGAGGATTACTGCGAAAAGTTTTACATCAAAACAACGACGAGGAGGAGCGACGGAAGATATGTTGTGAAAATGCCAATGAAAGAAAATTATGGAGAACAACTCGGCATCTCGAAAAACAGGGCTGTATCCCAATTTTTCCAATAAGAGAGAAAAATGGATCGTAACAACAGATTATCGCAAATGTACCGAGAATTCATCGAAGAATATCAGCAACTCGGAAGAATGAAACCAGCGCCGACGTTAATGAACGATCGATTTTTCCGTATATCTACCACACCATGGGTTTCTAGGTGAAAGTTCCTTTAGGACTAGACTAAGGGTGGTCTACAATGCTAGAATGAAAATTTGCCAGAGGCAATTATAAGGAGAGCGACATCTTCGGGAGTAAAGTAAAAGGCTTGATATGCGCGCAAATACCAGACTGGTTTATTATAGGAAATCCTAGCTTATATAATAGGTTGGTACATGTTATTAATGACGTGCATAAGACAGAGTGCGTGATGAATATAAATATACCTTATCTGTGACGGTCGCCAACTTATCTTAACATTACGTGAAAATATGACTAACATAGTCGACCGGCACAGATACTCCCCCTTTTAGGGAAAAAAACAAATGAATGTACTTATAACAATGGAAAAAAATCTATGTTAGATACCATAACAAACTTATATCAACTGCAATAATAACTAGAAGTATTTTAATAAACATAAATCAGATAGTAATTGTGCATACTTCAACTTAATCTAAAGGTAAATCTTACACGAATTAAACAAATAAAGGAACTACGGTTATGTGAATTCTACATAAGTTTAAAGAATTACTTAATATTTACCTATAAGCGAGTCTTGTATCTGGCCGCACACTACATAAAATAAACTAAAAACTGGAAAACAGAAAAACACTAGGAAAATGGGGCTTCGCGGTTAGTAAACTAACCTAACCTATAACTGGAAAAGATCCGCAGGAGAGTCGTCTGATGCTGCAGCCGCCCATGTTTTTCAGGAATCGATGAGTCAATTTACATAGCACGACGTTGAAGTTGTAATCACTGTTTGTTTATAATTGCGACCGAACCTACACAAGGATGATTGTGCTGAATCAGCGTCAGCATTAAATCTGTAACCTTGGCTGTAGGCAGTCAATGATCTCGTACGTCATATGTACGTGCGTGCTCTTCACTCTTGAGTAAATATTAAGTTGTTGATTGATGAAATTTGTGTGCCTAAAAACCTTGGGATTTGGCAACATAGGGCACATCTTGTACACCAATCGTTTATATAGATCTCTCTCTCTACAGTGATTTGATTATTCTTCTTGCGATGTTCTTCCTGGATGATTTCAATATTCGTTAAATTAGGTATATAGATGATGTTTCAATACTCTTCTGGGGGCTGGAACGGCTTCCTATGTCTTGAACTTGAAAAAGCTGCTTGCTGTGAATGAATTTGCCGACGCGTTCGTTTCTGCTGGTGCAAGCTCCATTTTGATAAATCAGCAGTCGGCTGACTATCGGTTCATTGTTCATGCGGTATCTTGAGTTCGATGCGGGAAATCTTCAGTTGAAATTATTTATCTTTTGGCTTCTGGTCCGTTTTCAAATCTGGTCCGGTCATGGCTTGCTTGATGTCGTCTTGGTTTGGGTGGGGTCTTGATTATGGGATTCTGCAGCGTGGTTTGAAATAGGTATCAAACTGAAGTCGGGGCTCGGCGATCTTGGACGAAGTGCTTCTTGCTTGCACTTCTAAGGTGGCAGCACACGGAGTTTTCTTCGCGGCTGGGTCCATGCTGCTATTACCGAAGGTTGCTGATGTTCAGAAGTCGGGTCACCACTTTGCCGGAGGCAATTATAAGGAGAGCGACATCTTCGGGAGTAAAGTAAAAGGCTTGAGATGCGCGCAAATACCAGACTGGTTTATTATAGGAAATCCTAGCTTATATACTAGGTTGGTACATGTTATTAATGACGTGTGTTCGATTCCAAATCGATATTCGATCGATGGTTTCGGAACGGCCATTTTGAATTTGACGTTGCTGCCAACCTAGCAGTTTTTGACAACTGACAGACGAAAGCCCTCGCAATGTAAACGCGTTTTGGATAGGGTATTGAAATTAAATCGCAGTCCATCTGGAATGTATTCGAGGTTCCCTCAGGATTGTCTATATAGCTGAGTGTGTTGTGGTTCCCCGAACCAGATAAAGTTCGCATTTACGTGGCCGATTGGTTTTTTACCACGTAACATAACCTGTGTTGGAACACTGTGCTGATCGAGGC
Source organism: Argyresthia goedartella (assembly GCA_949825045.1). Taxonomy (NCBI): domain Eukaryota; kingdom Metazoa; phylum Arthropoda; class Insecta; order Lepidoptera; family Argyresthiidae; genus Argyresthia; species Argyresthia goedartella. The sequence continues at coordinate 15,014,453 of OX463815.1, forward strand.
TGGCCCGCCAGTCACACAGGAGGTTGGCTGAAGAACCTGTCTACCAAGAAGAGCCTAGGGTGCACCCGGGCCTTGCAGAGAGACAGGAGGTTGACGGGACCGAAGCACAGACCAGGTTAGATCGAACCCAATCATTTTAGCTCGGTGAATCGCCGACGTTCACACTTCTTGGCAACTGATCGCTACGCTACCTCGTAGCTGATGGGCCCCTACTAGGTCATTAGGTGCCGAGAAGCCTGAACATTTTGGTAGCTAGAGCGTGGCTTCCTGAGATTTGCAGCCGTCAAGGGCTCCAGGAAGACACGATTTGAGACTATCAATCTGTAGGTATAGGCGGTTATTAGATAACTTGGTTGTGTTCCTATATCCACATAGATTGGTAGTATTGTAAGCTATAGGTCTATTGCTGGTAGTAGACTGACAGATATTGAGTTGAAATTTGCATTGAAGTATTGTACAGTCTGCAACAGAGACATATGACCCCCCATAAAAGTGCTACAAAAGCGCCCTCTCTCGTGGTTAAATCCTTCATGACCTTCATTACCATCAATGCCATCTATTCGATATTCGATAAACCACCAGGTCAGGCACCACAGGGTCGAAGCGTAGGATACGCTTATTTCGTCGCAAATCATGAGTGTTACGTGGCGCAAATAGCTACATGTCAAGATAAGTTAGAGGTAGCATGTTCGAATCCACAAAGGCTCAGTTTTTGCTAAGCAAAATATTGGTAATGTTGGTGTAATAATTTTGGAATATAATATGGTGATTCATAGAAACGATGGGTTGTTATATTGTTAGATAACTTACCTAGCTTATTTTATAACTTATTGTTATTATAAATAAAATAAAAATAATTTTGAAAGTTATTTATTTAATTTCAATTTTTCAACAAAGAAATGTGTATCTTAGACAAACATTTAAACTCAAACTATGATTAATCTTCCGTAGAGGGAATTATCATGCTACTATGTAAGTATATTTGTAACAATTTACATCTCTCAACTTTCATAATCATAGCATGATATTTAAACAACATGTAGGGTCAAATAGTGCTACCTGGATAGCAATTTATAGAAACTTTGCTTCGATATCAATATTTAAGACTTTTTCAACAAAGAAACGAAATAAAGATATAAACTCAAACTATGATAAATCTTCCGTAGGGAGAATCAACATGCTACTAAGTCTAAGTAACAATTTACATCTCTCAACTTTCTTTATCATAGCATGATATTTAAATAGCATATAGGGTCAAATAGTGCTATACCTGGATAGCAATTTATTGAAACATTGCTTCGATATAAGTAGTGGCAGCAAATTATTTTTAATATCGGAGAGGGTGCCCCTCATTTTGAAGCACTTGTTCAAGCCTGGACTTCATTCCTGTAACCATGTTGGAACACATATTACTAAGGCGGAAAAGGTCCCAAGATCTCATCACCTCTTGGTCTAAATAACTTTTTGTTCTAACATCACTCGTATCCCAGTTAAGAACCATTTGACCCCACAAGTTTTCAATTAAGTTCAAATCTGGGCTTTTAGATGGCCACTCAATGACAGTTATATCATTACGAGCGGCAAACCACTCTCTAACCAAACACGAACGGTGCACGGAACAATTATCTTGTATAAAGTATATTTGCCCCTCTGGATACACGTTGCGCACTGTTGGAATCATCACATCTTGTAAAATTTCCAAGTATTTATCTTTGTTCATTCGGCCGCCGAATTCGATCAACTCCCCTGGGCCCATGGAGGACATCCAACCCCAATAGCCTGCAAAACAATAATTTGGTTAAATAACAAATAATCCACACTGCGTAATACAATTTAAAATAATAATATTTCGAATCCCGGCTGGGCACGAAGACAAAAGGTGTTAGAAGTTGCATGTTTCTGATGTTGCCGTGTTTGGTTCTATGACACAGGCTATTTAACCTCTCAAGATACGTCCTATAAAAATATAAGCAAAAATACATCGCGATTTTCAACTTAACGCCATAGACTTATAGAGTTCCAATCCTATGAAAATTTCGGCCGACCGGATATCGCGACGACGACGGGACGTGAAAGGTTAAGTGTGGGGCCAGAAGTAAAAGCAATGTATGTGCCTGTCTGTATGATGTTAATGTTGTTTATAAACACAACATATAACATATATGTTTATAAATATTCTTACCTAAAGTTATTCTGCCACTTGTTCTCAAAGGCAAAATATTTTGATGGTTATAACGCTCGCCAGCTCTTCTCCATAATATTTTTCTGCCATCATCATCGGACTTAAAACTTTTTTCGTCGGTAAAAATTACGATTTCGTTCTCCCAATCAAAGTTTAGATATTCAGATGCGAATCTCATTCTTGCTTGGCGATGGGCTTCGGTTAATTTAATTTTTTTGGCCGGCTTGTAGTTATGGATACCCCCTGCATGTAAATGTCTCCTTACTGTTTGCAGTGAAATATTATAATCTATGGCAGTTGATCGTGTTGTCTTAAATGGGTCTTCTGTGTGGAGATTAACGATTTCACGATGTCGGTTTGATGCATCTGTGTAGGTCATTGCTTGCGGGCCGGGGCGGTTACGCTTTACGTCACCACTATCTTGGTATCTCCGAATCCAAAGACGAACCGTGTTTCTCTGTAAGAGAATATAGGCATCTTATATTAGTAATTTTAACACTAAACCTATGTTACACGAAACAAAAAATTGTTACAAATTAGTATAATATATAATTATTTTTTACTTACCGCGATACCTAATTCTCTAGATATACTTTTAATACTGTGGTTGTCTTCCCAATACACTATTATTTTGGCTTTAACAAAATCAGTTAAAAAATGAGACATGATGACTAGTCCAAACTTTCAAAATCACAAGATCCGCAGTAACTTATGTGATATTGTGACACGAACTGAACGTATTCTTGTTCTGTGGTTATAATTCTGATATCCTACCTTCAATTTATTTGTAAATGCATTGCGTGCGGTTGACGATGAAGTTAGAGCGCTGCGTCATAGAAGTAGAACATATGATATTAATTTTCGCCATGATATACAGATCGTTGGTTAGTGCAATGGGACGAGCGCTTGCTTCATAAATCGAAGGGCCATGGTTCGAACCCCGCTCTGTAAAGCAATTGTTTTTGTTTCTTCCTGGTTATTATTGATGTAGCCGGTTTCCTTCAATTTGAAATAGAAATACAAAATCTGCGGCTGCACACTTTCCAGAAACAAGTTTAGGTGCCAAGAATCGTGGTAGGTGGCGCTTCTCAGCAGTTTGAATGGAATTACGTTTTAAAAGTTGGGGGGTCAGATGTCTCTGTTGCAGACTGTACCAGTTAGTCAATCTATTAGTGGTCTAGTAATGCTAATGAATGTTTTGGTTAACATAGGTAGTTACATCTATTGATAGCAGGCTATTACATTGTTTTCAGTTATAGCAATTTATAACTTGAACTAATATTGACTATCTGTGTGTGTTGTAGTGATAAAGGGAAACTAAATTGTTATTTACAGAATTTATATAGATATAAAACTCGGTTCCTATTGTTTAAGGAAAATAACATTGTTTAAGTTGTGGTTTAGGGTTCCCTCGTTTGGGTTGTAGACTGGAGGGTCCAATATAATTGAGTTATAAAAATTGTGAGTAAGTATCGTTCCGATCATGTCGTTATCTGAAATACAGAAGGGTGTTTCTAAGGAACTCAGATGGTTTTCCTCCGCACACGGTCTGATAGACCGTTTAGATAGGCATGATGTGGTATTTGAGCGGTCTATGGACGTTAAGGAACGTTACAATAGGGTGCTCGAATTGTCCGCGCAGGCGGAATCAGTTGATGGTTGCGCACCTGACAGGCTGTCACGGTTGCTAGGGGATGTCGACCAATGTATGGAGATGGCAGCTGCTATCACGCAGAAGGCTGCGGACATACGTAGACAGCGCGAGTCCAGCCATGGTGGTGACATTGAAGCACCTCTGCCGCTTCAGGGTTCAGGGTCCAGGTTACCGGCCATAACTATGCCTACTTTTGACGGAGTGTCCGGTGAATGGATGAGCTTCATCAATCTGTTCGACAGTTTGGTGCACATGCGATCGGACATTACCAAGTCTGTCAAGATGGCTCAGCTGGTGGCAGCATTGAGGGGTGAGCCTAGGGAGCTGGTCGCTCATTTGACAGTTACGGAGGGTAACTATGAAACGGCCAGACAATTGTTGGTCAGACGTTACCATAACAAACGGAGGTTGGCCGATGCCCAACTGGACCGTTTGTTTAGTATCCCGGTTGTGAACAAGGTCGGGGCCATACAGACGGAGGTTTTGAACCCGTTGTTGTCCGTCACCAAGGCTCTAGAGAATCTTGGACTTCCGGTTCGTGAATGGTCGTACCTACTGCTGTACATTGTACTTTCCCGCCTACCCGCTGACGTGCAGACTCGTTTCGAACAGTCTCACGGGAGGTCGGCCGAGGACCTGCCCGCCTTCTCCGACTTGGTCGGATTCTTGGAAGAGGAGGCTCGACGGGCAGAGAATTTGGGGTTGACGGTCACCCATCCTTCGGAGCCACAGAGAGCTGCCGGAAGCGCTGTGAGTAGGGGCCCTCCGACGAGGAAGGACCGCACCAACCGGCAGTCGTATGGGACTGTGAGTGCATTGACCCCACATAGTGAGACCTGCCCATGTTGTAGGCAGATTGGCCATGCTGTGGCCAATTGCAATAAGTTCGGGGAACTGCACGCGCACAAAAATGTGCGGATATTGTGGTGGGGCCCACAACAATCTGTTGTGCATGAACCGGTCCGGCCAACAGCCACCACAGGGCCGTACCCAGGGTGACACGGCATGGGGCCCTGAGAATTCGTTTGCGACTCGGAGCGCAACTCAGGGGCCAACGTCCCCACGTCCACAGGGCCGTACCCAGGGTGACACGGCATGGGGCCCTGAGAATTCGTTTGCGACTCGGAGCGCAACTCAGGGGCCAACGTCCCCACGTGCACAGGGCAGTACTAGGGTGCAGGGCCGCACTCAGGGTTATCACATGGGGGGCCCTGAGTTTTCGGTTGCGACTCAGCATCCAACTCAGCGGGCAATGGGGCCACAAGCACGTGGCCACCCAGGGGTGCAGGGCCGCACTCAGGGTCATCACATGGGGGGCCCTGAGTTTTCGGTTGCGACTCAGCATCCGACTCAGCGGGACATTGGGTGTGTTGAGCAGGCCGTAATGGGCGGGTGGCATGGGACACCTTCGAGCTATGCGGGTGCGGATCGGACGCCGCCTCAGTTGTCGCCCCGCTCGTCGCCTCGTCCTCGTCGGTCACATGTGATGTCCCCCCCGCTCATGGAGCGGCCACGATTGAATTCACGCCCACCCGCCTTTACGGGGAATCGTAGGTTGGAAATGGAACCGGCGCGTGGGCCATTTGTACAATGGGACCCGCTGGCGTATAGCTGCATCCCTGATCGGTTACAGGCAGAGTGGGGCCCCGGGGGCCCTCGCTAGGAATTTGCGGCCCAACAATTTGTTGCCCCCCAACCGGAGACGGTGGTGTTACCGATCGCCTCTGTGCTTGTTTGGGATTTGGCGGGCAACCCAACATACGTTCGCGCCCTATTAGATTCTGGAGCTCAGGGCTGCATTGTATCGAATGATTTAGCAAAATGGTTGGGCCTCAATATAAATAATGTATCGCTGCCGAGGAAATTGGTCCCTGCTGGGGATTACAGGGCAACCCTTCACGGGTTTTGTGATGCCTCTGAACGAGGGTTTGCGGCAGCGGTTTATTTGCGAACCGTCACCTCCACCGGGGAGGTCGACGTGCGTTTGGTTTTGGCAAAAAGCAAGGTAGCGCCTATTCGGACAAGGATGACGATTCCAAAACTGGAACTGTCCGGGGCTGCTCTTTTGACCAAACTTTTGAATCACACTCTAACAGTGTTGCGTGGGTCAGTGGTTTTGGAGGATACGGTGTACGCGTGGACGGACAGCCAGATTGTTTTGTGCTGGCTGAAGGCTTCGGTCCATAACTTAGAGGTTTTTGTTGCGAACCGTGTCTCCCAGATTGTGTCGTCTGAGGTCCCACTGACCTGGAGACATGTACCAGGAGAATTGAACCCGTCTGATTGTGCATCCAGGGGATGTCGGGCTCCTGAACTCGTTAGACACCATTTGTGGTGGGGACCACCCTGGCTTGCCAGGAGAGAATCGGACTGGCCCCACAGCCATGTAGTAGTATCTTCGGATCATGGCCCCAGAGCGGCCGTGCATGTTACCCAGAAGGCTGAGGACCCTGACGCCGGGTTTCTGCTGGACCGGTATAGCTCATGTGTGTTTGTTTGTTTATCCACCAAGGCGGTACATCTCGAGCTCGCTGCTGATCTCTCGACAGAGGCTTTCATTGCTTGTTTGGATAGGTTTGTTTCTCGAAGGGGACTTCCAACTTTGATCCGCTCTGATAACGGCACTAACTACGTCGGTGCGGAACGATACTTACGAGAGATAGACAACTTTTTGAATGTAAATAAAGTGGATATTGGAACGGCCCTCTCCCGTCGGGGTATACAGTGGACCTTCAGCCCACCGAGTTGCCCCCACCGGGGTGGGATTTTTGAGGCCGTAGTTAAGTCAGCTAAGACGCACTTGTGGCGTATAGTAGGTCAGACCGCACTGACTTTTGAGGAGCTCGCGACATTGTTTTGTAAGATCGAGGCCGTTCTCAATTCGCGACCGTTGTGTCCGCTCAGCTCGGATCCAAATGACCTGGAGGCTCTGACCCCAGGCCATTTCTTGATAGGACAGCCACTTAACGCGTTGCCCGAGCACCCCTTCGAGGGAGTGAAATTGTATCGGTTGTCATGAAACAGTAAGACTCTAACCTGACCAAAAGAGATTATTGGCAGGCTCAAGATATGTTTATTAATCACAGGGTCGTGAGTCGAATATTGGTGATATAATTTAAACGCTGGATAAGGACTCGCCGGGAATTTGTAGATTTCAGCTCCTTGGTAGACTCAATCCAACTGGTCCACTTCTCCAGACGTCAACAAGTGATTATGCGGTTAGCGCCAGGAGGATATTACTCGTGGAACCCCATGGATTGGGGATAGTAGGGAAGTTTCAAATCAACTACTGCACTTTACAGCAACTAAACATTCAGCTCCATTACAGTACTAAAGGGACTAGCCCATCGCCGCAACTAAAGGCGTGACTTAAAAATTATTGATGCAGAAGATACAACCTCACGTTTCAGAGCTCAAACAATGTCTCCTCAAAAAAAAACAATCAGCTGCCAGACGAGATTCCAGACCCGAATTTTCGAATTTTTATAGTTTTAGTTTTTAACTGGCTAATCCGCCAGTAGCCAATATGGTCAAGGAGGTAGTACGTTACAGTCAAGGTATCAGATGTTGCAGCAGTTTACTCAGAATTTCTGGAAGCGTTGGTCGCTCGAGTATCTGCATATCTTACAACAGCGCCTTAAGTGGACTGACAAAACCAGCCCCCCTAGTGTTGGTGACCTCGTTCTGGTTAAGGATGCTAACCTACCGCCACTACGTTGGCGCTGGGGGCGCATTGTTAACTTGTTCCCTGGCAAGGACGGGACCCCCCGGTCTGCGGAGGTTCTAGTAGGAGGCTCGGTTCTAAAACGAGCGGTAGCAACGTTGTCTCGGCTGCCCGTAGATTAGGGGACAGGTGGGTGCCTGTCCGGGCGGGTGATTGTTCGATTCCAAATCGATATTCGATCGATGGTTTCGGAACGGCCATTTTGAATTTGACGTTGCTGCCAACCTAGCAGTTTTTGACAACTGACAGACGAAAGCCCTCGCAATGTAAACGTGTTTTGGATAGGGTATTGAAATTAAATCGCAGTCCATCTGGAATGTATTCGAGGTTCCCTCAGGATTGTCTATATAGCTGAGTATGTTGTGGTTCCCCGACCCAGATAAAGTTCGCATTTACGTGGCCGATTGGTTTTTTACCACGTAACATAACCTGTGTTGGAACACTGTGCTGATCGAGGCTGGCCCGCCAGTCACACAGGAGGTTGGCTGAAGAACCTGTCTACCAAGAAGAGCCTAGGGTGCACCCGGGCCTTGCAGAGAGACAGGAGGTTGACGGGACCGAAGCACAGACCAGGTTAGATCGAACCCAAGCATTTTAGCTCGGTGAATCGCCGACGTTCACACTTCTTGGCAACTGATCGCTACGCTACCTCGTAGCTGATGGGCCCCTACGAGGTCATTAGGTGCTGAGAAGCCTGAACAACGTGCATAAGACATAGTGCGTGATGAATATAAATATACCTTATCTGTGACGGTCGCCAACTTATCTTAACATTACGTGAAAATATGACTAACATAGTCGACCGGCACAGAAAACAAGTACGGGACTCAGTCTAAATGTCGTCATGGAGAAACGCCCCAATCTTCAAAAGGACCTTCAAACAGTCCTGATAAAGAGAGCCAACGTAGAGAAGATGTTCAAACAGATTCTCATACACGAAGAGCAACAATATCTTCAGAAAATCGTCTGGAGAGGAAACCGGGAACAACCCTACAAGACATGATTCTCCGTACCGTTACATATGGTACCAAATCGGCTCCATATTTGGCAATGAGAACCTTGAAACAACTGGCATACCCTGACGCCGCCAAAAAGCTCACAAAATAATGCTATATGGATGACGTCATTACAAGCGCAATGACGATCGAAGAAGCAAAACAACGTCAGTTAGACCTTCCCGCACTACTCATGAAAGCAGGTTTTTATCTGAGGAAATGGGCCAGCAACGACTCAAGAGTCCTCGAAAACCTACCAACTGAAGATTGCAGCACTAACAGCTGTTAAGACTTCAATCAAGAAGCGTCAACCAAGACCTTGGGCATTAACTACAACAAGAAGACAGACTCTTTTATTTTCAACTGGAAACTCCCTGCACAGATAGGCAAAACCACAAAAAGAAAGTTATTGTCTGATATTAGCAAACTTTATGACCCCCTTGGATGGCTCGCTCTAATAGTGGTGAAAGCCAAACTCCTTTTCCAAAGAGTGTGGGTCAGCAAAATCGACTGGGAACAACGCCTGCCTAACGACAATGAAATCGAATGGCAGAATATTAGAAACGACGTTCCCAAAGTGAACCAGATATCAGTACCAAGATGGCTACACAACGAGAATACCATCGAACTACTGGAATACTGCGACAGTAGTGAGAAAGCCTATTCCTGCGTGGTGTACAGCCACACTACAAGTTCCGACGAGATGTACATAACACACCTTATTGACGCGAAGACGAAAGTAGCACCGCTGAATAAGAAGACGTCTCTACCAAGATTAGAGCTAGCAAGAGCTGTTCTTCTATCAAAGTTCATCGAGAAGATAAAATCATCGCTTAGTGAATACGAATTGCACATCGCATGTTGGACTGACTCGCAAATCGTCTTAGCATGGCTAGAAGGTGACGATACGCGCTGGGAAAAATACGTCGCCAATCGTGTTAAATAAATAATTACGGTCGTGGACACAAAACGATGGCGCTACGTGAAAACAAATGAAAACCTGGCAGACTGTGCTACACGAGGACTATTTCCATCGCACGCTGCGTCTTTTGAGCTGTGGTGGAACGGTCCAAAGTGGCTGAAAACTACGAAAATCGAGCTTTGAAATAAATCAACTCAAACGTTTATTAGCTACAACGAGCACAGTCGAATGTATAAATAATAACTCCAGCGCATCGAGAAATGCTGACACCGAGATCGTCGCGGCAAAGCTCATTGATACGACTGGCTCAGGTTACCGCATGGATGCAACGATTTACTACGGCCTTACGATGTAAACAAACATCACGTGGTGAAGTTTTATCGTTCGAAGAACTCGACAGAGCCATGACCTACGTAATACGACAAGTACAGCGAGAAAATTATTTTGAAGAATTCGAAAACTTGAAGAAACGAGGAACTGTCCACAACAAAAGCAGTTTACTCAATTTGAAGCCATATTTAGATGACGATGGACTACTCCGGGTCGGCGGGAGACTACAACATTCCTCGCTGTCTGAAGAAACAAAACATCCTGTAATACTGCCTCATAGAGGAAGACTTACACAACTGATAATACAAGACTGCCACAAGAAAACGATACACGGCGGAGCTCGTCTAACTTTAGCTCAAGTTAGAGCCAAATATTGGATAACTGGAGGAAACAGAGCCGTCAAGGACATCATTCGACAATGCGTGAAATGTCTGCGATGAGCAACTGATGGGTGATCTTCCAGAAGAACGAGTTACTCCATCAAACCCTTTAGCCATATTATGGGCATTGACTTTACCGGTAGCGTGGAGATCAAGATACAAAGGGCGTGGAGTCAAGACCAGCAAAGGATACATAGCCTTATTCATATGTATGATGACAAAGGCTGTTCATATAGAGTTGGTATCTGACCTCTCAACGCAAATGTTCCTGGCGGTATTTCAAAGAGTTTGTGCAAGACGAGGCTAAGCGACACACGTATATACAGACAACGCCACAAACTTCGTGGGAGCAGGTAGAGTCCTACAAGAAGAGTTCGAACAGTTGGCAACATTTTCGTCACCTGAGTTCAAAGATATCATCAACAAGCTACATATTACCTGGCATTACAACGCACCCCTCTGGCCAACGGGGGCCGGGCTATGGGAGGCTGCGGTGAAATCAATGAAGTACCATCTTCGACGCGTGTTAGGAGAACAAAAGTTGATGTATGAATAGTTCTCAACATTGCTGACGCAGATTGAGGGCTGTATGAATTCCCGTCCACTTAGCCCGCTGACAGAAGATCCACAAGACTTGGACTAACTTTCTCCAGGACATTTTTGGACTGGGGGTCCAATCTTATCACTAAAGAGAAGATCACAAGGAGCTCAGGCAAGTGGTCCTAAGAGAGAGATGGAAGTTAGTGGAACATATGCAACAGCATATTTGGCATCGGTGGTCAACAGAATACCTACATCAACTTCAAACGCGAAGCAAATGGAACAAGGCGACGAAAAATATCGAAGTTGACGAATTAGTCCTTATCAAAGACGAAAATCTACCACCAGGAAGATGGGCACTTGGACGAGTGCAAGAAACACACTCTGGCCGCGACGGCTACGTCAGAGTCTTCACGCTGAAGACTCATAACGGGACACTCAAGCGTCCAATACTGAAGTTGTCGCCGTTACCTATCAACACTGCCTCCATATCTGGGGACGACAAGGAAACGATCCAAAAAGAAGCTAAACAACAAACAGAACAAAAACTCAACAACAGAAGAAAAACAGAAAGAAAACCACACTGAGCTGCTATTTTTCAATGCTGATGAAGATACTAGCTTCCATCAGCAGCGTAAAATCTTTAACGACAGAAGAGGGCTACGAGATGAAACCATTCAAGACAGAACATCCCCTTATTTCAACGATATTGGGAAGATACAACACATCCACGACGAATGGAGACTACTAGTATACTATAATCTTACAACGTATTGGGAAGAAGCCAAGAAAGTACAAGAATATGTCAACCATATTGAATACCTAAGCCAAAAAGACACAGTAAATCAAGTTTGCGGACCCCTCATTGTACAACTACGACATGAACTTGAACAATTTACAGCATAAACTCACTGCTGGTTTCACACTACGAAAACAGGAAGAAAAGAAGATAGTTCAACGGCGTAGGAAGTTTAAGAAGGACACTATTCGGAACAAGAGATGAAGATTTTGCTGAAAAATACCATCAAGACATTGAAAACGTGAAGAAAAAAACCGGTCGAGTGCGAGTCTAAATCGCCCACGAAGGGTTCCGTACCACCGTTCAATGGAAGCGATGGTGTGGAGTGAATAGTTTAGATTTTACACAGCAAAATATTGTTTACAAAGTTATTGGTGCGGTTACTTTCACACTCCATGTACGTAACCAGGTGCATCCATAAGTTTGTATGTGGTATTGAAAGAATTGTTGTATGGGAGCGCCCTTAAATATTTCTTTTATCCTGTTTTTTAGTATTTGTTGTTATAGCGGCAACATAAATACATAATCTGTGAAAATTTCAACTCTCTAGCTAGCTAGGTTCTTGAGATACAGCCAGGTGACAGACGGACGGACGGACGGACGGACGGACAGCGGAGTCTTAGTAATAGGGTCCCGTTTGGAACCCTTCGGGTACGGAACCCTAAAAACGAAGATCATCTGTTAAATTTAGTCAAAAATCAGACTATCATAGTAAAAGCAGAAAACGAAGTTTTGAAGAAGAACGAAGAATACATGGAGAGGCAATTTACAGCTATCAACAACTTTACTAGAGAAGTCAACTTCACATTGAAAGGCGTGGAAAGCACCCTACTCACGGTGTAATGAACGATGTGAATGCAGCAGCATTGACATCAAATCTACTCATCGACAATCTTAGAAGAACTCAAAAGATACTGATGAACGCACTAACCAACGTACATAAAGGCCACTTAGACACTCATCTATTAACGCCTTCACAGCTTACCGAGCAGTTGAACTTCATCGCTACGAAAACGCCTAAAAGATTAACGTTGCCTATCAAAAACGTAAAATGAAGAAACTGTACATGCTTTTATACGTAATAGCTCGAACTACAACTAACTACTTGCTGTACGAAATTCACATTCCACTCACGAGTGACGAAGACTTCACAGCATACCGTATTATCCCTCCATCGATAAACAGACAAGGAAGAACTGTTATGGTGAAAACACAGTCGTCTTTAATAGCGATTAAATTTAGAAAGAACACCTACGTCAGCATGGAAGAAAAAGCTCTACAAGAATGTGCCATGATGGATGAAGGCAACTTTATCTGCACTACAATTCATCCCATATACAACCTGCATAACGAAAACGCACCGTGTGAAGCAATAATATTCAGTCAAGGGAAATCCCTGCCGTGCGAGACTACAGCGATAAATTGCAGAAACAACTGGATCAAATTGCATAAACAGAATACCTGGCTCTATAGCTGTTGTGACGTATGCACGCTACGTTTTATTTGCGGCGACAGATGACTTTGAAACGATTAGGGCTCCCTATCTTGTATGAAAAGAGAGTTTATACTATTTACAAATATTTATTTAAGAGAACACAGAGCAAGGTCGTGGGAGCGAACTCGTGAGACGGACTTTGCGCGTTTAGGCTGCGACTCCCCTGGTGAGGTCCGTCAGCAGGAGCAGGAGCACACAACGGCCTCTAGAGGGCCGCGAGGAGTCTAGTTTAACAGAGGGGTTTCAGGTCCAGTGGTGTGAGCAGGAGGGTAAGTAGGCGGGGGCACAGGTGGAACCCTGCGGAGGTTACAGTGTGAGGAGCAGAAAATAATCCAGGATCCAGGGTTGTCTGCAATGCTCCGACAGGCTCGCCGAGGTGGGAGAGCCGTATAGGAACCTAGCTATCGGAGGCATTGCAGACAGAGTTGTTGCAGTAGGGATAGAGATACACGAGACATTTACTAAATTATATACACAGGAAATAGAAAGGACTATGAACCACACAAAAGAGAAAAAAAAATGTAAGTGATACGAGACAGACGAATAAGAGTTTAATGTCAAGAGACCCTTGACAGAAGTGACAGGCATTGTAGAGGAGACGAATATCCTAATCAACTAACCCACTAAGTTAAAATTACCAAAGCCAGATTAGTCCTAACTATAGCTAACCTATCCGAGGTGTACCGACAAATTTAACTTAACTTCAAATCTTTGACGTGCCACGAACCCAAAAAATTACCGAAGAGATCTTCGAGCTCGTAAACTAATGACGAATTCTTGTTAATTAGTAAGTCTTTTCCAAACAAAATCACCTACGTTAAATTCAGGTTGCTTACGACGCAAGTTATAAGGTCCACAATTCCTCTCGTGAGCCCTTAGTATGCAGGATTGAACCTTTTCAAAGATTTTTCGTAGATGACCAAGATTCTCTGCATACGCATCTATAGGAGCGAAAAGTACTTCATCGTTATTATCGATTTCAACTTGATGAGTACCGCATGGAACTAGTTCTCGACCGTAGACTAAGAAGGACGGTGTGAAGCCGGTCACTTCGCTCACAGAAATATCATCGATAAAGACAAAAACCATATGCTCAAATTCAGGGCCGTAGAGTAAAAAATCTATTAGTCGCTGTTGGGTAGCTGGAGCATTGGGTAAACCAAAGGCCATGGATTTGAATTGATTGGTACAGCGCGAGGGAATATAGAAGGCTGTCTTACACCTATCTTCTTCCTTAATCAAAATCGGCCAGAAACTTTTAGATAAATCAAGACTAGTTAGATATTTAGCATCCCGGAGGTTATCTATAATCTCAGAAATATATGGTAGATTGTAGGCGTCCTTTTTAGTAATAGCGTTTTCTTAATAGAGTTTTCTGCTGTCCAGACAGAATCTAAGCTCGCCATTCTTTTTTGGGGTTAGTAAAACAGGAGAGGACCAGGGGCTTTCGCATTGTTCGACGACGTCTTTCTCCACCATCTCATCCAGCTGTTTGACCAACACCTTCTGTTTCTCAGGAGACATTCTATAATATCTTTGATGAATGGGGGTAGCATCCCCAGTGTCGATAGCATGAGAAATCAAGGAAGTTCTACCTAAACAGCACTTTTCGTAGGAAATGTCATGGAACTGAGACATAATGTTATCGGCAGTAATCTGTTGTGTTTCAGATAAGTGCTCATAAGAATGAAGATGTTTCGATTCATGAGGAACAACCTCAGCTATCCTAGCGTCTGATTCACTATAGAATAACACCGAACTTAAGTGTTTAGGAAATAAACCAAAACTACGCCAAAAATCCATGCCGAGAATAAGGTAATTTGAAATTTGGGGAACTAAATAAGCAGTTATAATATGAAGTTGACCCTCAAATGTAATAGGAAGATAGATCACGCCAATGGGCAATAATTTCTGACCACCTGCAGCTACAAAGTTCACCCTATCATAAACTTGCAGCTTCAAGCCGTTATCCAGAAATCTTTCGTGTGAACCATTACCAAGAATAGTGACACATGATCCAGAATCCAATAAGCCCGTAATAGTTTTATTGGCTATCTTGATATTTACATAAGGACGGGCGGATCCCGTGGTGGGAGCGTTGTCATGGATTGAAGCGACACTAAAGCAAAAAAATAACTTAGAAATAGTATCAACCCAACTCTTCCAATCAGCGATATTGTATATCACAGTAACCTGTGGCCGTTGGCTAACGCCAAAGAGGTCAATTTAGACACTTGAGTGTGTTTTAGAATTTTAGAGACTTAAATGGTACGTGTATGACATGAAAGGAGGTAACACCCTATAACGTAAAAAATTAATTGACAATGACACAGTGTTAGAAAAGCCAGGGAAATAAAACGTAAACAAAAAATCTAGAATAGAATAGAATAGAATAGATCTTTATTTGTAAAACATAGGTGTATATAACAAAGGTCTTAGAAATACGTTTAAAGTGTAGGTATCTCTATGTTTCGCGCAATGGCACACAAATATTATTATTTATTGACTAATACTATGTATTACCTATTTAACATGCAGATAGGTAATCAATCAGTCAATAAAAACAGGTGTGTCTTCTTCTTTTTCTATCTAATCTAATCTTTATTGCTATCTACACATTTATGACTATGATACAATTATAGCTACACTACAGCTACGAGGCAATGTCTATAATAGCTAAATACCAAAAAAAAACACACAAAGCCATTCAAACGAGTTCTTAGGTGGGCGCCAGTGAATCGATTATCTTGTTTGAAAAGAGAGTTTATACTATTTACAAAGATTTATTTAAGAGAAGACAGAGCAAGGTCTTGGGAGTGAACTCGTGAGACGGATTTTGCGCGTTTAAGCTGCGACTCCCCTGGTGATGTCTGGCAGCAGGAGCGGCAGTACACAACGGCCACTAGAGGGCCGCGAGGAGTCCAGTTCAACAGAGGGGTTTCAGGTCCAGTGGTGTGAGCAGGAGGGTAGGTAGGCGGGGGCACAGATAGAACCCTGCGGAGGTCACAGTGTGAGGAGCGGAAAAGAATCCAGGATCCAGGGTTGTCTGCAATGCTCCGACAGGCTCGCCGAGGTGGGAGAGCCGTATAGGAACCTAGCTATCGGAGGCATTGCAGACAGAGTTGTAGCAGTAGGGATAGAGATACACGAGACATTAACTAAATTATATACACAGGAAATAGAAAGGACTACGAGCCACACAAAAGTATCCACATTCGTAAAGATGAAGGCGAAAAATATATCATTATCAAGTCTGAGATGTGTCTGGACCAATTGAAACTGAAAATGTGACTAACTTTAATTTTAAATCTTCTGCTGTTGTGTATGATACTTGAATTCAATTAAATAATACTACTTATATATAAATTAAACATCTATCCTGAATATTATATATTCAACATAAATATCTATCGTATTATATTCATCTCCAATTATATTTGTTACAGTATTTTAATAAATATTTATATTAGCACAATGTCCGTCACTCATGGCTCTGCGACTTCGAATAACATTAAGACAAACTTTTTTGCCCACGGAAACCGCCAACTAAATGCTAAAACATCGAGCACATGGTACTATGTACTATGTCTCACCATACTAGCCTCCTCTTACATTATAAGCAATGGCTGATCTAAATGAGTTAGCCACCGACATTGATACGAGCATCAAAGTCGGTGTCTCGCATTTGGTTGACGAGCCTGAGGGCTGTGCGTGACTTATTGACAATCATAATCTGAACATAATAACCCAGAACATTCGAAGCATAAATTGTAATCTAGATAATTTTGCAATATTGCTATCAAGACTTAATATTTCTTACGACTTTATTGTTCTCACTGAATGCTGGTTACGCCACCTGAGTGGAATTCCATCTATACAGGGTTATTCGTGCTTCTCAACTATAAATCACATCAATCAGAACAGTGGTGTAGTCGTCTATGCTAAGAACTGCAGTAATATTACTATTAGTGAGTCAGTATTTGATGATGCGGATTGTCTCGTTATTAAAATAGGAAAAACTCATGCTATAGTATGTATATACATATCGCCACATATTGAACAAGTTGATAAATTTCTAAATTCCCTAAATAATCTTCTTTTGGAACTCAAGCAATTTCAAAATATCATAACAGCTGGCGACCTCAACATTAATATTACAGAGAATAGCACTGATGACAGATGCTCCGACCTATTGGAATTGTGTGATATACATGGCTTGCTTCCAACACATAACCACCCGACTAGAGACAACTCATGCCTAGACCATTGTTTTTCCAAGCTGAGTTATAACAATGTAACAACGGTTGTATGCGAGTCTTCAGTGACTGACCACAATTGTGTGACGGTCTCCTTGCCAACTAATAAAAACAGATTCTCACCAAAGCCTGTTAATCTACTTAAGAGAGTAAACTTTCAGGAATCCCTCAAAGAGTTAAAGGAAAAGGATTGGAATATAATTCTGAGCCAGACAGATCCTAACACTGCCACATATGACTTTCTTCAAATTGTGTCCACAACCCACAAGAAACATACAACGTTCGTTAAATTATCCAAAAGGAAAGCATCCTTAAAGCCGTGGATAACTCCGGGGTTGGTTAGATGCATGAGTTTTCGAGATACCTTCCATCACAAAAACAAAAAAAAAACAGAAGATTTAACCCTCCCACTATCCTATAAACGCTATCGCAATTTCTGCAACAATTTACTCAAAAAACTTAAACAAAACTATGAGAGATCTTAAATAAATTGACATAGAAATAATATAAAAAAGACTCGGCATACTATAAGAAAAATATGTAACTTTAGTGCACACTCCAAATCTCCAGTTGAACTGCTACGGCTATCTCATGATCCTAATGATTCCATTACTCAAGTTAATAAACACTTTACCACTGTAGGTCAGAATCTGGCTGACAAAATTATAAACCAACTGGGCAGATCGGAGACTGAACTTGCATCTAACTATGTGTAACACTGATTCAAACAGTTTGAACTCATTCTTTCTTCATCCAACTGATAATTTAGAAATAAGGAAGATAATACTATCCTTAAAAAGCACTGCCACTGCTGGTTGGGATGGGATCTCATCCATGTTCCTAAAGACTGCGATGGGAATATTGCTAGTGCCTATTACATACATTTGTAACTAGTGTTTTGCACAGGGCGTGTTTCCGGATTAGTTAAAGAGATCGATCTTTATACCTATCCACAAGGGTGGGGATAGGGACAGTATTCAATATTTATACAAATAATTATAGGGCAATTTCTCTGCTGCCTGTCCTTTCAAAAATTTTGGAAAAAATTATAAATAGTAGGCTTGTAAATTTTCTGGAAAACAATGCTTTGCTAGCACCTAATCAGTTTGGGTTCAGACAGGGGAAGTCTACAAATGAGGCAATTGACGAACTGGTAACTCACTTGGTAAAGGAACTTGATAGGAGTCATAAATGTATCGGCATATTTCTTGATCTAGCCAAGGCCTTCGATACTGTCTCTATCCCCATTCTGTTACGTAAACTTGAGCTTCTGGGGGGGGCCATTGGAATTACTGACGAGGTACCTGAGTGAGAGACGTCAGTCTGTTGGGATTGACGAAATAACTAGTTTGGAGAGGACGGTCTCATACGGTGTACCACAGGGGTCGGTTCTTGGACCTTTTTTATTTCTTGTGTATATTAATGACTTGTGTCTCCAAAGGTTGATCAATTGCAAAATTGTCACGTTTGCTGACGACACAGTATTACTTTTCAGTGGGAAATCATGGGAGGAAGCTTATCAGCTTGCTCAAACTGGTTTTACAACTACTCTTAACTGGCTGAGTGAAAATTTCCTAACACTAAATGTGTCCAAAACAAAGTACATTACAATTAGTATGAGATCCAATGGACAACCAGACTCTGATTTTGGGATAAAAGCTCACTCCTGCAAAGACGCAGCTGCTTGCTCCTGTCCTGCCCTCACTGCCTCCTCTTGTATTAAGTATCTTGGTGTTTATATCGACCAACACCTAAACTGGAAGAAACAGATAGTTGTTCTTGCGGGGAGAGTCCGAAAATTAATATGTTGTAACGGCATTAAAGGCTAAGGTCGAGCCACCGCTATCAGTAGCTATGATCGTCTATTCTATCTACCCCAAAAAGAGATGTCCCGATTCAGCTGTAAAAATTGTAAGTTAAGAATGATAAGTCTGAATTTCTCGTTCGTTGAGAAGTTCGTTAGGCGTACAATAGTCGATCGGAAGATTGGTTCAGGAAGTTAGAGTTTCGAGTTAGACAGAGAAAGCATATATGGCCGCAAGCCGGAGCTTCGCATCAGTTAGCGGTGTATTGCGCCAGATCGATCGTTGTTGTATTTTGTGTGATGGTACAATTTATATGGGCGCTTGGAACTTCTTTTAGTGGTTGACCACAATTTATAATTTTTGTTTGGGATATCGTATAGATATCCGTCGTAGTTTTACGACGTGAGTACTCAATGATATTTCATGTGCTCGCTAGTAGCGGCTTGTGGTGGTTCCAATTATATAATTAGTTCACGGCAATAACGATCCGAATAGACCGGTTTACACAATTGCGATTTGATTTTCCGAAATGGGTTTGAACTAGCGGTTACCTCAAAAGGTCCGTAACGTTTTGAAACCTTCAACTCTGCGCAATTTGAGCTGGTTGTTATTGAAACGTTGTCATTAGCGCTTTAGGAGATCTAACCCTCACCATAGCGAAGTGCATAGTTCGGTAAATACCGATCTATGAATTCCACTGACCTCAGCACGTCCTCGACCGAGCCCAATCATATATATTTGACTCAGCCTACACATTAGACCTCCAGCGAAATTTACATTTAATTTAAAGATGCAACTTGAATCCAACCGACCCAAGGCAAAGCAAAACAATCTACCCGGTCCTAAACAATGAACTTTGGACTGTAATTTGATCTCTTCGCGCGTCCCCGACAACACTCAAATGTCAAAATATCAACAGGATAGGTTATCTGTGTTGACACCGGTTTAACTTTGTTCTGAATTTGTTATTTCCATCCGCGGAACCTCATCGATCAAACAGTCTCCCTATGCCCTGCCAACCTAGGTTTAGCCGCAACTAAACTCCTGTCTAGCCTAGTCTTAAATCCTAGTGTTATACCACGTCCATTATCGACACCACTCGAAAATGGTTGAGTTTGATTTGAATGTGTTTGTATGTTTAATGACTGTGTGTGTGGGAATTTCAAAACTCGCTACTCGAAAGGAATGAGGAGAGGATTAGCCCGCGAATATCCTAAGAGCCAATCCAGGAACCCTATGGTGAAGGAAAAAGGAATTTAGGGTCGCTCCAAGCCCAGACTCAGACTCAGATCAATTACCTACAAGTTCTTATCTAACGACCCAAGGATAGTTTTGGAATTTGGGGTAGGTTGATTTAAAGGATAGGAACCGAGGTATATCTCGGCGCTTCAGACACTCATGAAAATCCACTGAAACACGCAATCACGATTCGTCCAGTTCTGACGCGTAAAACGGCAGACCAAAACTGTTTAGAATTGCTGAAAAACGACTGTCACAGTAGCTTGACGCTGAGACTGAATGAATCCCCTCCCCGCACAATCGTATTTATAGACCCCACATGTCTGAAAAAAAAATGGCGTCCTTTGCGAACACGCGCTGCCCAAGCGAAAGCTTCTTATCACTAACTACACAGGGTCTAATTTCAACCATGCCATGCAGATCCGCCGTTCTACAAATTGTGTGTACGCATAGTTTCTAATCAACCATTGGCTATCACTCAAAACATTTGGTATCGCCGATACACAGAATCTGTTGATCGCTGACCATAAAAAGCGGTTTTGATTAATTAAGCCTTCCCGACCGCTAGCGCGCTAGACAAAGACCACTAGAATGATATTCAAACCCGTGGTGTCAAACTCGCCATGTCGTAATAAACAAACGCAATTGTATATTTGCAGTCAACATAATAGCTTTCACCGTATCGTTCCATAATAACCTTCCTTATTTAGTTATTCATAATTTATTCAGCGCGCAGCCAAATCGGCTCTGATCCCTACACATTTCGCAGGAATGCGACAAAAAAAACCTGACCTGCAACCTTCCTCGAACCATCCCACACGCTCGGCTCATTGTTTTTGCCCACCTTACCCTGAGCTACTCAAAAACCCAAACGTTAAATGAATCGACTCTTGTATTCAAATACAGCGCGGCGATGGGCTAGCCCTCTGTCACGCAAAATGAAGTATCAAATGTACTGACTCTCGTGTACCATTACAATGTATTTCCAAGAGAATTAGACATTTGAATGACTCATCACTGATCAAGTCTATTTACTACTGTCAGTGCCAATCCATAGTTACCTACGCTATTTTCGCATGGGGGGGGGGAACGGAAAAAACTAATATCCTAAAACTAGAGAGAGCTCAAAGAGCTGTAATAAAAGTTATAAATCACAAAAATTTCCTTTATCCCACAACAAAATTATACAAAGACTTTTAAGTGCTTACTGTTCGACAACTGTACATCAAGGCCTTAGTAATCATACAACACCGACAAACTGCCCGTGAAAATACTGAAAATAGACATAAAGATCTTGCTTATGACGTCCCCCGGTTTCGCACTACTTTTGCCCAATCCTTTACTTATTATCGAGGACCATCGCTTTATAACAAAATGTGCCATAATATTGATACATTAGTTGATGCATCATCGTATTCGTGTACTAAATTGCTTGAAAAGCATCTAATAACCTTAGATTATGATCAAACGGAGAAGTTTCTAGAAACCATTAGGTGACGAAATTTTTGTGCTCTATATAGCTATATAAATATACACATTTATCTACAATAAAATATATATATATATATATATATATATATATATATATATATAACGGAGCATAGGGGTCGTCAGTGTCTATAGGAAGCGTAACGCCAGCATCGCTGACGTCACTATTCACACTTTCCTCCATACTTCGTATCAGAAGCTAGTGCAGAAGGCCAGAGCACTAAACACAAAATAAATGGAAGTCGAACTAAACGCACTGTAATTTTATTTCACACTAGAAGAGTAAACAGAAAAGAGAAACAAACAGAAATACCTAGCTTTGGAAATTGTACCACGACCGATGAGCACTCAGGTCAACCGCTCCGTGAAAAGTGCCTGTACGATTCCATTCAGCGCCCTGGCCGAGTTCTACCACCACCCGACCAGTCTCGCTTCTGATTGGTCCGCGAGACATCCGCCGCCGCCCATTGGTTGACGGCGATTGCCTCGCGGTCACAATTCCCGCACTTTTCACAAAACACATGAAATCATGTTATTTGCTAAACTAAACTATTACAGCATAGTTTTATTGAATCAGAGTATGTTTTTAGAACCTAGTAAATATTACAAAGTTAACGAATTAACGAGTTTTTAAATAAAATCACAGCTAACCGGAACCGCGTACTACTGAGCGCGCTTCCGAAAGATTACATTTCCACCAAATTGATCAAGTTAATTCTGAAAGTTTGACAGAAGCCTTAAGTAATTATCACAAGATTTTAAAAACCTAGAAATTAATTTTACAAGCTAAAATCAAATTATTTGAAAACCGGAAACCGAATCAACCGCACAAAATACTTGGGAAAGCTAGAATTGATAACAATCACAATTTTGCCTATGAAATAACAATCAATCCGCTTAACAGATAAGAACTTAACTAACTAAAGCTACTTATCATAAAATTTAACTTAACTATTTAATTAAAATATGACTCATCGGCGTTGCGCCGATACGGCCAGTCTGATAGGCGGTGCGCGCTCTGCACCAGCCTGGGCTTGTGAAAGGGTTTTATCATCTCGGTGGCAAACTTCTGTAATTGCAGTTGGTTGGAGGCGTTGCGTCGTCTAATCGCTTTGGTTCTGGTTTTGACAGCACTCGTGAATGAATAGGCAGAGGAACACCATCGCCAGAGTTGCACTCGTGGTGAACTGGAAAGAACGGAAAATATTTTTTAGGCAGGCATCTGTTTATCACCTCTTAAGGTGATTACAGGTAATAAGCTTGATTGTAGTACTTTCAATATCAAAATATTGAGAGTAGGTAATGGAAATTCTCATGCCGCAGATTTGGTAGCTGTAATCAGCTGGTTATTATACTCTTAGGTTGATATATTAGTTGATTACTAATATATCAACTTTATGATTACTTAGTTGATTATAGGTTATTTAGTAACCTGTTCATTCCTTGTTGCGTCTAACGTTGGCGTACAACAAGAAGATTTATCATTTTATATAGACGGGATATTGATGTTGTGCTCTGGGCGGTCCTGTTCGCCGTGGTACACAAAGGCTCTAAAGGAATGAGATTGAGATAAAGGTCGATGCTGTGCTCTGGGTCTATTGACCGTGGTACACAGAGGCTCTTGGGGATAGGAAAAGAAAAAGAAAACTAATGGGAAACAAAGTTAACGTGACTTACATTTTGTCAATCATTGTACGTCCTCGTGACCAGCGTGTGATGTGGACGGTGTTGGTGTTGTAGCATCAGGTGATGCCGCCGGGGTAACGATTTGTGGTTCGTCATCATCTGCCTCCGCCGATACGGTCTGTTCTCCCGGTTGCGGCGCTCGGCGTAGCTGATCATGAACCACCTTGCGTGGCCGGCCTCTGCCCACCACCTTCTTCACTAGATAGCGGTAATTTTCGAGGACTCTGCAAACTTCATAAGGCTCGCTAAACTTTAGGTCAAGACAAGTTTGGTTCCGAGGATTATTCTTGATCAGAACATAATCTCCGCGCTGGAAAGGACGAATAACAGCTTTTCCCTTGTCAAACCGCTGCTTGTCTCGCTGTGAAGCTGCTCTCATTTGCTGCTGGACATGTTCGACTAGGCCATCAATGTCCACGGTTTGCTCATCAAAATTTACCAGGTTGATCAGTTCCGGTGGCACGCAGTTTCTACGCCTGGTGAGTAGCGTCAGTGGTGAGACTCCAGTGACTCTATGAGCTGTGCAGTTGAAGGCTAGCTGAAGTTTAACAAGAGTAGTATGCCACTGGTCAGTTTCGTAGTTCTTGATCATGACGAGAGCGTTCTTCAAAGTCCCCATCATTCTTTCCACTTGACCGTTGGCTCGGCTGACTCCTGGCGATATAGCATGAATTTATATGCCAAACTGATCGCAGTAAGCCTTGAACTCACTAAGAAATTCTCGTCCTCCATCTACTATGATTTGAACTGGAGCTCCGAATAAATGCACACCACGTTTGAGTGCAGCCAGCGTGCTATGAGGATTCTTGTTCGTTGCGTGGTAGAGCATCACATATTTTGTGAAAGCATCGATGGTGACTATGACGTAATCGTGCTCACCTGTCGTACCCAATTTTCCGGTGATGTCCATGTGGATGACTTGGAACGCTGCAGAGGGCTTTTGAATTGGATGTAACTCTGCTTGCACTGCGCCTGACGTTCCTTTTGAGGTTCGACATACAACACAGTTGTCGACGAAGGTTCGGACCACAGTGTTCATCTTTTCAAACCAGTAAGTGTCCTTGATTTTGTCTAATGTTTTTTCCCAACCTGTGTGTTTTAGTGCAGTGTGAAAGGAGTTAATAAGACTCCACTGGAACGCCTTGGGTACCACGATTAATTTCTGCTCGCCAAAGATAGGGTGTTGTAGCATTTTCTTCATCACGCCATCCTCAAGGAGAAAGCCATCGATTTGCTCGTCGTTCATCAGGCAGTCGATTCTTGCCCTGAGTGTGGCGTCACGACGCTGCTCCACCTTCAGCCAGTCCAAGTCCCTTGTCATAACATTTACCTTCATTGCAGGTGGATTTCTGCTAAAGAAGTCTGCATGCTGCATCCGCTCGCCTTTCCGGTACTCCACCTCGAACTCGTACTGCTGAAGAAATGCCTACCAGCGATAGACACGTGGTAGCAGTTCTTTCTTATTCTGCGATGCCTTGAGGGCGTTGCAGTCCGTGATGAGCTTGAACTTGCGTCCATAAAGGTATTGGCGAAAGTGCTTAATAGCTCTCACCACGGCGAGGGTCTCGAGCTCGTAGGAGTGGTAGCGGCTCTCCACCTCGGTGGTGCGCTGGCTCATGTAAGCAACAGCGTGGCGACGCTCTCCGATGATTTGGATGAGCACAGCCCCGAAGCCAAGGCTACTAGCGTCCGTGTAGAGTTCAATGGGAGCGTCTTCCAGGATGTCCTGAAGTGGGAAGGAATCCCACTTCTGATAACGGAGCATAGGGGTCGTCAGTGTCTATAGGAAGCGTAACGCCAGCATCGCTGACGTCACTATTCACACTTTCCTCCATACTTCGTATCAGAAGCTAGTGCAGAAGGCCAGAGCACTAAACACAAAATAAATGGAAGTCGAACTAAACGCACTGTAATTTTATTTCACACTAGAAGAGTAAACAGAAAAGAGAAACAAACAGAAATACCTAGCTTTGGAAATTGTACCACGACCGATGAGCACTCAGGTCAACCGATCCGTGAAAAGTGCCTGTACGATTCCGTTCAGCGCCCTGGCCGAGTTCTACCACCACCCGACCAGTCTCGCTTCTGATTGATCCGCGAGACATCCGCCGCCGCCCATTGGTTGACGGCG
The DNA here is from genome assembly GCA_949825045.1 of Argyresthia goedartella. Taxonomy (NCBI): domain Eukaryota; kingdom Metazoa; phylum Arthropoda; class Insecta; order Lepidoptera; family Argyresthiidae; genus Argyresthia; species Argyresthia goedartella. The sequence goes on from OX463815.1 coordinate 15,040,079, forward strand.
ATTGCCTCGCGGTCACAATTCCCACTTTTTTCACAAAACACATGAAATCATGTTATTTGCTAAACTAAACTATTACAGCATAGTTTTATTGAATCAGAGTATGTTTTTAGAACCTAGTAAATATTACAAAGTTAACGAATTAACGAGTTTTTAAATAAAATCACAGCTAACCGGAACCGCGTACTACTGAGCGCGCTTCCGAAAGATTACATTTCCACCAAATTGATCAAGTTAATTCTGAAAGTTTGACAGAAGCCTTAAGTAATTATCACAAGATTTTAGAAACCTAGAAATGAATTTTACAAACTAAAATCAAATTATTTGAAAACCGGAAACCGAATCAATCGCACCAAATACTTGGGAAAGCTAGAATTGATAACAATCACAGTTTTGCCTATAAAATAACAATCTTTTACAAATAACAACTAACTAAAGCTACTGTTATCATAAAATTTAACTAAACTATTTAATTAAAATATGACTCATCGGCGTTGCGCCGATATATACCTATATATATATATATACAGTGGTGGTCATATAATTAAGAACGACTATTTGAAAACAAGCTTTTTTCAAATTTACGAGAATAACACTTATTGCATATCGTTTTGTATCTCTCTCGGTATCGTAAAACTGTTTTACACAATCGTAGCATACAGTTATAATATGATAAATTCAACAATATTATTATATAAGTAAACTTTTTGTATATAATATATCTTAACATGTTATTGCAAACTTACTGGCTGGCCACATAATTAAGAACGCTGGATAGTTTATTTTTTTATTCAAATTTAAATAGAGAACACTCTGTAACTAGGCCACTATTCGAGTAATTTTGGCGCCATTTAGTTCTGTAAAAGTCAAAAAGTTGATCGTTTCATAATAAAAAAATGGGAAAAAATAAAAGTTGTGATGCATATACAAGGGAAGTAATAATAAAACTTCGCGATATGAATTGGTCATATAAAAAGATTGCCAATCATTTGCAGTGCTCAAAAACGATGATATTCCACGCTGTGAAGCATTTTAACACACATCAAACAACTTTAAATATTCCTCGTGTACCTAAACAGAGAAAGTCATCTCAGCGAGACGATCGAAATATCGTGCGTTTGGCAAAACAATACCCTTTTAAGGGGTCTAATGAGTTAAAAAAAGAATACTTTGGTGAAAATAACCCTTCAGCGATCTCAGCGCGCACTATCCGAAGGCGATTGGTAGAAGCGAAGTTGAACGGAAGGATAGCAAGAAAGGTGCCCATGTTGAAACAGTGTCATAGGAAAGCCCGGCTTGCATTTGCTAGGAGGTATGAAAGATGGACAGCAAGACAGTGGAAAAATGTTCTTTTCTCTGACGAAACAAAAATTAACAGAGTATGTTCTGATGGGAAACGATATGTTCGACGCCCTCCGAATACGGCATTCGACCCCAAGTACACAAACATGACATTAAAGCATGGTGGTGGAAATGTGAAAATTTGGGGATGCTTCTCTGGTCATGGTGTTGGACCTGTTAGACTGATGGAAACATGGATCAATTCCAGTACAAAAATATACTCGAAGAAACTATGTTACCATATGCTGAAGACGTACTTCCGATTATTTGGACATTCCAACACGACAACGATCCGAAGCACACTGCACGCACCGTTAAAGAATTCCTCACATCTCAATCAGTTTCTGTCTTAGAATGGCCACCGAACAGCCCAGATTTAAATCCCATAGAGCATCTTTGGTGCGAAGTCAAGAAAAAGGTTTCAAATCGACGATGTGGTAACCTAACTGAGTTATATAACGTTTTTTTAGAAGAATGGCGCTCTATTTCTCTTGAAAAATGTCAAAAATTGATAGAATCAATGCCTCGTCGGTGTAAGGCAGTTATTAAAAGTCATGGTCACGCTACAAACTATTAACTTAGAATAAAATGTATTAAATTATAATTTTTAACATTGTCACTGTCTTATTTAATGTGATTTGTAAAATCTAACTATCTACGGAAACAACTCTCGAGCAGCTTAAGAATCGTTCTTAATTATTTGTCCAGCATTTTTACTACTTGAATTTGTAATTATCGATAATCAAATCAATTTGTAAAAAAAATAGTAAATGTTATAAATATTTACCCCTAATCCCGTTTACTTTATCGATATAGCTATTTCATAACACAACTAATTACTTTTAAGAAGGAACTTAAAAGTACACATAGCATAGTTTTGAAAAAAAATATCTGGTACTACAAATCGTTCTTAATTATATGACCACCACTGTATATACTTTTTATACACCGCGGCCTCACGCGCGTTCTACTTAATTGGTCATCTTAACTTACATCGTCAGCAATGTTATTTCCTTAGAGAGTTTAGGTTATCGATGTAATTAGATATTTTAGTTAGAATACAACAACTCTCCATGTAACCACAACTTACGGGAAATTAGTTTCCATAATCTCTCATGTACCTTTTGCGTTGGAATATACTTTGATTGGACTTTTTATCTTTAACTTCATCTCTCGTCAACTACAACAACGGGGAACCATCTCAAGACACACACTACGGGGTGACCCATACACAGTCTATGGGAACATGGAGCGGTTGTTCGCTTGCTGAGCAGCCGACTCCTGTCTTTTTAGGGTTCCGTACCCAAAGGGTAAAAACGGGACCCTATCACTAAGTTCTTGGGTTGTTGTTATAGGCAGGCAGTATGGGTTCTTGCCCAATAGGCCCGAATTTTGCCAGCTCGTCTGCTTGAGTTTTCCTTGGATTTCTTCGTATCCGGGGACCCGTGCAATAATTATTTACGAAACAAATGCGTGGAAAGATCGTAGGCACTCTATAGGTGTTTTTTGTGACCTATCCAAGGCTGTGCAGACCACGAAACATTGCTCTTAAAACTAAAACACTACGGCATAAAAGGCAATAGCTCATCAAAGGCAATAGAGATCTTATTTAGAAGGTAGGGTTCAAAAGGCTCACATTAATAAAACAAAATCGTAGGGTTCTCAGATGAAGATGGGAGTCCTACAGGGATCTATTCTGGGTCCGTTCCTTTTCCTCGTGTATGTAAATGGTTGCCATTCATGGTACAAAACATGTCAGAGATAGTATTATTTGCAGATGTCACGTCACTATTTTTTTTAATTAGGAGACTGGTAAATACATGAAACTAATAATGCTCTCTTGCGAGTACTAGACTGGTTTACTGCCAATAACTTGCTTCTGATTTCTTGAATTCAAAAAAGACAAAGTGCATAAAATTCACTTTACCTAATGTAAGGCAAGTTGAGAGTAACATTGTATTGGGGAAAGATAAACTAAAACTAGTAGATGAAGCTATATCTCTCGGCATCACTATTGATGCCAAACTACAGTGGGGTCCCAATATTGTAAAATTAGCATATAGACTTAGCTTGACTGAATTGACTCATGTTGCAACTACAAGGCTTGTATATTTTAATTAATTCCATAGCATTATGTCCTACGGCATACTACTTTGGGGACGGGCTGCTGACATTCAGACCATCTTCATTTTGCAGAAGAGAGTGATCCGATTTATTTATAATGTAGGTATTAGAGAGTCTCTGAGAAATTTCTTCAAAGAAACCAACATCCTAACAGTTGCAAGTCAATATGTCTATGAAAACATAATATATGTGAAGAAAAATATCAGTAGCTTTAAAACCATTGATAGCCGCCACAATATGCAAACTAGAAAGAAACATAAATGTTCTTTTCCAATATTTTTACACACATTGATCTAGCCCCAAACTAGGATTCAAATTGAATAGTTAATGTTTTATTATGCTTGTTTGATTATGTTATGACGTTCATTAAGTCTCAATTTTTGTGCTATATGAATAAAAATCTTTAAACTGAACTGTACTAAATATTAATAACCGCTTCTCCTCGCTTCCCACCGAAAATGATCACAAAGACAAATCAGAAAGAGAAGAAGTCTATGCTTAAGTGACTTTCCCCTCACCAAAACCCAAGAAGATAAAGAAAGATGCCGTCACTCTAACGCGAAAGCGACCCGGCAACACAGAGAGTGATTGATTACACCATCCGCTTATATTCCCGATATAATCATAACGGACGTCAAGAAAATCAACGACCTGACATACCTTAAAAAATTAGAAAAATAAACAAAAATTACAAAACAAGACACGCCATGAATCTTAACAAAACAACCATCACGATCCGCGTATACAGAGCGGATATACTTTAGGATAATTCACCAAGTTAAAACGTTAGGTGAAAGATCGCTTGACACATGCGAGCCCAAGTAGCAACCTGTCAACCTGTCAATTACCTCTAGCGAAGTACCGTCCAGAAATATTGCTGGTGATTCCGCATCTCCCTGCGCTTGCACTACAGTTTTCTCACATTGCTCGACAAATAAAACACCGCGGACGCCCTTGAAAACTTGTCCATGAGGCACTGGAGTTTCTCTGCGCTGTGTGAAACAAAAGCCGCATCGTCGGCATATAGATGACTGTCTTAGTGCAAGTCCTCGCGAAACCGCTTAGACTTGAGTAGGGCGATGTTATAAAGATTCCCATCAGTCCTCGTATGTAGATAAACCAGCAGATCAGATGGATGGGTCAGCCTCGCCGAAAGCAACTTTTAAAAACAGTGAGATGAATATGTCGAACAGGGTAGGTGCCGAGAAGCAGCCCCGGCGGCCACCTCTGTGAACCTCAAACGGAGCAGATGCGTTGAACACAACAGCTCCCTTCATATCCTCGTGGAATGACTTGATGAGACTCAAGAGCTTAGGCGGACATCCAACTCTTTCAAGCGCTGGGTATAGCCCCTCTCTACCCACCGTGTCGAAGGCCTTGTTAAGATCCACAAAGGCGATGAGTAGAGGGGATTGTTGCCCCCTACACATCTTTTGAACCTGGCGCAAAGTGAATATAAAATACACCGTAGAACGCTGTGTGCGTAAGCCGCGCTGAGTCTCGGGATATACGCGGTCGGCAAGTTTCTGCAGTTTACCCAGGACTACACGGGAAAATACTTTGCCTACGATGCTAAGAAGGGAAATACCGTGGTAGGAGTAATAGTCGCCACGTTCGTTGTTCCCTTTATTGACAAGATTAACATCGCGCATATCCTGTGGCACGCTTCCTTTTTCCCAGCATTTGGAAAGGTGTTAGGACGCATTTTATTTTAAGGACTTCTGTATAGATAAAGTCTTTCCCCAAACTCTTACCGCTCTTGAGCTATATGACGGCTTGATGTGATTCATCTATCGTGGGTACGCGTCTAGTTCGTGCCAGGTTGCCATTTTCGGAATTCGATCCACTGCTTCCGGTTGATTGGACACGAGTAGAGGCCGGTGTAGTGTTCTACCCAACGGTTTAGCTGACGGGTGCTATCGGTGATGATAGTGCCATCAAAACCCAAGAAGATACTTGGGTGAGGGGAAAGTCACTTAAGCATAGACTTCTTCTCTTTCTGATTTTTCTTTGTGCTCATTTTCAGTGGAAAGCGAGGATAAGCGGTTACTTATATTTAGTTCAGTTCATTTAAAAGATTTTAATTAATATAGCACAAAAATTGAGACTTTTTGAACGCCATAACATTATCAAGCAAGCATAATAAAACATAAACTATTAAATTTTAATCCTAGTTTGGGGCTAGATCAATGTTTGTAAATAGTGTCCAAGGCATCATTATTATTATTATTATTATTATTTAGTAGGTGCTTAACTACTTGTACATAATATATAGGGTGCAATGAACTGGTTTAATGCCAGATGTTGCTGTCTTGTAAAAAGTCATTAATTTTGTAGAAGGCCTTTGTGCACAAAGTGTGCTTTATACATTTTTAGAATAGAGCTTCAGTTATGTTTTGTATTTCTCGCGGAATTTTATTGTAGAAGCGTATACAGTATCCCAGCTACTAACTTTTGTAAGTCTGTACATTGGAAAAGAAAGTTTATGTTTATTTCTAGTTTGCACATTGTGGCGGCTATCAATGGTTTTAAAGCTACTGATATTTTTCTTCACATATATTATGTTTTCATAGACATATTGACTTGCAACTGTTAGGATGTTAGTTTCTTTGAAGAAATTTCTCAGAGACTCTCTAGTACCTAGCTTATAAATCGGATCGCTCTCTTCTGCAAAATAAAGATGGCCTCAATGTCAGCAGCCCGTCCTAATAGTATTATGCCGTAGGACATAATGCTATGGAATAACTAAAATATACAAGCTTAATAGTAGCAACGTGAGTCAATTCCCTGATTATTTTAACTGCATATGCTGCGGAGCTAAGTCTATGTGCTAATTTTACAGTATAGGGACCCCACTGTATTTTGGCATCAATAGCGATGCCGAGAAATACAGTTTCATCTACTAGTTTTAGTTTGTCTTTCCCCAATACAATGTTACTCTCAACTTGCCTTACATTAGGTAAAGTGAATTTTATGCACTTTGTCTTTTTTTATTCAGAAGCAAGTTATTGGCAGTAAACCAGCCTAGTACTCGCAAAAGAGCATTATTTGTATCATGTATTTTCCTGTCTTCTAATTTAAAAAAATAGTGACGTGTCATCTGCAAATAATACTATCTCTGATATTTTTTATACTATGAATGGCAAATCATTTACATACACGAAGAAAAGGAACAGAACCAGAATTGATCCCTGTGGGACTCCCATCTTCATCTGAGAACCCGACGTTCTACTAATGTGAGCCTTTTGAACCCTACCTTCTAAATAAGATCTCATAAGCTTAGAGATATTGGCTTTTATGCCGTATTATTTTAGTTTTAAGAGCAATGTTTCGTGGTCAACATCGTCAAATGCCTTGGACAGGTCACAAAAAAAAAAACGTGCCTACGATCTTCCCACGCATTAAAAATATGTTTAACTAACATGACTCTAGCATCTGTTGTTTACCGCCCTTTTGTAAATCCAAACTGCTGGCTATGGAGAATTTGATGGGCATTTAATTTCCTGAACCTACTCCTAATTAATCTGAGTACACTATGGATTTGAAGGCACCATTTTCAGGAACTGAATTTCTGTTGGGAGTTGATCGCCAATGTCTATCTTTATGCCGGGCTGTCTTGTGGCTTGCAGGTTGGGCTTGTTACTTGATTGTTGAGACGGTATTGCGAGCCCACGCAGCGGCGGCGGCGACGGTAGTTTCGACGGTAGCAGTAGTCATGGCGCCGCGCCACCAGATGTAAGCTGACTACAAAACACTAACCGCGCAACGTGGCGCCCGGCAATTAATATGGCGTGACCCGCCTGGCGAAGTCTTTGCATTTGTATGTTGGGTCTTGGGTATTTATTTATACTTCGACATAATATGTTCACTATGCCGCACTCACAGGTCACTTTTTCTTCACTTTGAAGTCCCTTAATTTGCAAGTATTTCACATTTATCTGTCTGTTGAACTTGCGACAGTTTATCCTGTTTATTTTGCAGAAATGTATAATTTATATAGCACACGACTATATTTCGTCGAGTTCATTTAATCTGTTCACTATACTCTAAATGATTAATATACGAAGCAAACTGACAGGATCGATGTTGTCACTTTCTGGTGAGCATAAAAGTAATAAATGGTGAATCAATAATAAAAATAATAATAAATACTGAAGTCCATCAAGAGAAAGTTGGAACCTGATTATGACAAGGTCAATATCACCGGAAGAAGTCAGGGAAGCAATATCATCCGCAAATCAAGCTAGTTTGAAACGAGTTTGAACCGGAAAGTCATTAATATACAGGGTGTCCCTAAAAGAATGGTCCAACGTAAAAGGGAAGACAGCTAACCTTATTTCCTAAAACTAATTTAAATATATAAAAAAAGGTACGGTTACCAATCTTTTTTATTTTTCCGGAATTTTCCATTCCGTCTTCCGAACATCATGTTTTTAATGCTGTCGCTGCTAATGATGACATTTCCAAGATCTTATTTTTGAAGAATAAAGCTAAATAGTAACAATATAACCAGATAAGATTTTTGTTCGTAACTGTTATTAATGACTTAGAAAAAAATCCCGAGTACAAATATTATTTTTAGTTCCTTAAGAGGACCGAAATAAAATAAAAAACTCCTGCAAAAAATGTATGGCATTAAACTGAACCATTCTTTTAAAAACTTGTACACCTACAGATTTGTAAATTAATATAAAACTTAGGACTAGACTTTGTCGTCGCAATGTTATCGCTATTATTCTGAAAACTGGTGCTAATTTTAAATAATTAAATAAAAAATTAAATCTGCGTTAAACGTATTGTAGTGTCTAAAATGTTTGCATACCAAAATCACCAAGAAAGACACCTTTTTTTCTTAATTCATAATTTCTTTATTGCACACAAATGATATAAAAAAGAGTTACATAAAAATAGTGTACAAAGGCGAGCTTATCTCTAATAAGAGATCTTTTCCAGCAAACCAGGTTAAAGTTGGAGATGTTGATTGCTGAGCAGGGGTAGACCTATGTGTACAACAATATGACGAAATAAACGAGTACTTACATAAATATTAATAAATAAAATAAAACATTGAATGACTATAATTATATACTAAATACTTATAATATAATACTAACTACTACTATTATATATAAATGTGCTAATAAATACTTACATATATACTACCTACAGGAATTACAATTCTAAAGAGAGAGGTAATGCTTCTTCATGCGACTTTTAAATATATTGAGAGTAGGACTGTCCCTGATGGTGCCAGGGAGTGCATTCCACAACCGAATGGCCTGTAGCTATTTTTTTTCATTTCATTTATTGCCATAAATTACAGTTGTTATAGGTACAGATGGTCGTACAACTTAAAACTTAGTTCCATGTAATTTTACTCAGCGAGTGTAGCATACAATTTGATTAAAGACACAATAACTATAATATATCATGCATAACATATAGGATTAGCAATAAATATTCAATACAATGTCACAGGGCTCGAGATCAATGAATTAAATTACATTAAATCGAATTAAAATTTGACTAAAATTAATTTAAGTAAAAAACAAGTTAGAATTAAATAAAAAATAATAAGAGGTAAATAATCGTCATATATGTCACTCACTAATAGAATATGTCACTATACAATAATTGGTCAATACAATTATATTATAATACGCAAGGCAAACAGGATAAAATAAACAGCCGCCACAATCCTATTCGCTAATTATTCTTAAAATTATAAAACTCGTCCAAATTATAGGGCGACACAGTTAACAAATAGTCTTTTAGACCTTTTCCAGTTAGTATTTTAATACTTAAGGGTAGGCTGTTGTACACTTTGATGGCAGTCAACTTTGTAGCACGTGTATAGGAAGCTGTTCGACAATGTGGGACCTCTAAGTAGCCCTTGTTTCTTTCATTTAGTCTTTCACTTAAACCTGGTTTTTTTTGGAGAAACTTAAGTGGATAGCGCCTTGTAAGTTTGCACAATTCAATTACATATAGAGCAGTGATTGTGTGAATTTTCAACTCTCTAAAAGACTCTCTACAAGACTCCATGCTAGAGCCTATGTTGTTTAAAATGCGGATGGCTCTCTTCTGCAAGATAAAGATTCTATTTATATCGACGCTACCTCCCCAAACAGCCAAACCGTAAAGCACTCTTGACTGAAAGAAGGCAAAGTAGGCTTGCAAGGCTGCTTTCTTTGAAGCAATTTTAATAAGGGATCTTAAAGCATAACAGAAACTACTGCATTTGCCAACCAATTTGTCTACATGTCTCATCCAGTTTAGGTTACTGTCCGTGTAGATTCCCAGAAATTTTACATAAGAAGCAGATTCAATTTCTTCGTCCCTTATTTTTATGCTGAGTTGTGGTACTTGGGTGTTGTAGTTTCTGAAATGAATCAATTTCGTTTTACCTACGTTTGTTTTACCTACGCTAAACCCGTGCTCATAGGACGCGGTGTTATGCTGTGGAGTTGTGAGCAAAGAAAATGCGTGAGTTCTCCGAGGCCTGCTGGAAGAAAGAAATTGAAAACTGTCTCGTAGGAAAGTTGGATAGCGTGGATTCCGTAAAATGTTGTAGAGGAAATTGAGAATGTGAGAATCCCGGCAAAGACGGATCGGCAGCCACTTTAATTCCTTGCGATGTTGTGATACATGGTCGTACTTGCGCAGCCCGAAAATAAACCGAATCCCGAGATTTTGAAGTCGTTCGAGTTTGTTCAGTAGTTCTTCGTTAGCACTGACCCAGCATACATCAGCATAGTCGATGAGGGGTAGAAGGAGAGACTGAGCGAGTGTGATTTTGGTCTGTTGAGGCAACAAGTACTGAAGTTTCCTAAGAGAGTGAAAAGTCGCAAATACTCGGCGACTGACTTCATTAACATGCGAAGACCAGGACAGCTGGTTATCAAAGATAAGACCCAGGTTTTAAGCTTTATCGCTATATATGATTATGGTACCATTGAAAGTGACAGGTGGAATGGGCTGTTGCTGTAACAAGTTAAGAGAATGTCTGGTACCTATGATCATAGCCTGGGACTTGCTCGGATTGACCAGTAGTCCGAAAGATGAAGCCCAGCTTCTCACCCCCTCCAAATCAGCGTTCAGTGCCGCAACAGCAGAGTTATAAGAGAAGTGGCGATAAATCTGGAGATCATCAGCATAAAGATGATATGAGGAAGACAGGATGTCCGAGATGGAGTTTATGAAAATCGAGAATAGAATAGGAGAAAGAATACCACCTTGAGGGACGCCTAAAAGGAGGTCACACCATTCAGTGGAAGTCTCCTCCGACCTGATACGCTGTTGCCGATCCCTCAAATAAGAGTCGAACCAGCTGGCAGAGAAGGAAGAGACGTTCAGGGATCTGAGAAGCTCAACGAGAATGTCGAAATCTACGCTGTTGAAGGCACTACTGAAATCAAGTAAAGCCAACACGGAAAGCTGTTTGCGGTCCATGGCTAGCTGGATGTCATCTGTGACCTTCAGCAGAGCCGTGACGGTGCTATGACCCGGTCGGAATCCTGACTGGAACTTGTTAAGCAGATTGTTTGAGGAGAGGTAATAGGAAAACTGGTTATGGACAATGGTCTCAAGGACTTTGGAGAGGATGGGCAAGATTGAAATGGGACGGTACTCTTTGAAAGAGGTGGGACTAGAGGTTTTGGGTAGTGGGATGACTAGTACTTTTTTCCACACTGTGGGGACAACGCCATTAGATAAATAATAGTTTATAACATGTGTTATTGCTGGTAATAGTTCGTCTAGGATTGTCAGTAGCATTTTAAGGCAAACTTTGTCATCGCCTACAGCTTTCGAGTTGACTGCTAATAGCGCCTTCTTGACCGCATTGATTTCAACCTTACTCAAGTTGAATGGTGTGGTGTTGGGTAAGGGTTTAGAGCGCAGGCTCTGAAGAGTGGCTTGTTTAACCTTGGGATCCATCACAAAAGGCGGGGCAGAAAGGAACTGGTTGAGCCCGTTGAGATCTACAACACCAGCATGTGATCCTGGGACTTACCTATACCAAGAGTTTTTAAAAACTTCCACACCTGAGCTGGTGTGTAACTTTCAATACTCGCCGACGACTAATATGCCGACGTTTAGCATCACGACAGAGACGCTTGCAGCGGTTGCGAAGACATTTGTAAGAAAGGAAATTGTAATCTGTCGGATTCTTACGGTATTTACACTTGGCTCTGTTCCTCTTGGCCATTAGACGCCTAATAGTATTTGTTAGCCATGGGGCGGGTAGGTGTTTCACTCTGACTTTTTTTAACGGCGCATGCTTGTCATAAAGTCCTAGGACTATGCTATTGAAATTGTCGATTTTCTCGTCCATGGTCTCGCTCTTAATTACAGGGGACCAGTCGATCGACAAGGCATCCGACCTAAGAGACTCCAGGTCAATATCCCTAAAGCTACGAATATTAAGAAATTTTCCCCTGCTCTTGAGAGGCCTGATCTTGTACGAGAGATAGATAAGGTCATGAAACGAAAAAGGAGATTTGAGTTGACCGTGTACGGCGACCTTATCCAAGTTAGAGATGATCATAATATCGAGGAGAGAGGGAGAGCAGTGGGGTTGGAAATGAGTGGCATCAAGAGGCAGAATATGCAGATTGAAGGAGTCGACTATGGACTTTAGTTTGTTAGAACGGGAATTGTTTTTGAGGAGACAGGTTTTGAAATCACCGAGAATGAGTGTATCATTATCAAGAGGTGAGAGTTCTTTGAGGAGGGATTCTAATGTGTCGAAGTAGTCGATGCGAAGAGAGGGGCTATAACGCCCCCATCGGCCTTCCCGACTCTGTCGTTCCTGTAAAGCCTGAAACCTGGAAGGGAGTACGAAGAAGATGACAGCGATGGCTTAAGGAATGACTCGGAGACAAGAATGCCGTCCACACGTTGGTCACTAAAAGCCTCGAGCAGGTCCGGGTAGCTGGAGTGAATGCTTTGGGCATTGATATGCACGATGTTCAAGTTTTCCTCTACACCACCGAAGACAGTCCTAATGTTGGCAGAAAGGGGTTCTTCCGTTTTGTTTAGCTTTAAAAATTAAGTTCCTACCGTACCTCTCAATCTACATTAATTTTAAACAAAATTAATTTTAAACAAATTAGGTCTTATTAAAAGATTAAACAGTTAAGAATATCAAAAAAATATTTAATAATACAACACACACTATTGAAGCACCTTTTGTAACTTAGTAAGTTATTTGAGTTACAAAAGATGCTCAAATTGCTTTCCTCTTGCAATAATGCAAACTCTGCATCTCCTAATGAACGAAGCTTTTAGACGCCTGGCTCGGTCTCTTAACTCTTCTTCTGTCCTAATAGGTTTTTGATACACCGTTCTTGCACGTCTTCTGGTATATTTTGTAGTAAATTTGGCAACTCATTTCTTAAGAAATGCAAATAATATTCCGCAATCAGATTTCCTGGTAATTCAAAGGGCCTATGATTTGGTTATTGATCATTCCAGCCCATAAATTTATTTTAAATTGGTATTGGCTCTTGTCTTCTCTCATAAAACGTGGGTTAACTAATTGCCAACTGTGTAAGTTATTTAAGTTAAGTTATCCATCCCGCTTACACGAGGATTCATCACTCCAAAGTATTTTATTAAAAAACTGTGGGTCTTCATGAATTATTCTCAGCGAGTTTATTTCTTCGACAGAAATAAACTCTTTGAGCGTAATCTCAGTGGCTGCAGCGTTTGGACACGTTGAACGTGATATGGATGCAACCGGTTCATTTTTAGCACTCTATGCACCGTCGTTCTTGGTATACCGGTGCATCGTGCTATGGTGCGCACTGAAAGCGAGGGGTCTTCTTCGATTTCTCTTAATACTATTAAATCGTGATCAACTTGCCTCGGCCTTCCTTCACTAGCACCACCAATTTCGGTACCAAGAATCCTTCCCTCAAGAAGGGCGTGCACTCGAGGAAAAACGCGATGTTCGGGATAACGGTCCATATTCTGGAATCTTTCTCGGTACAATCTTGCGGCGGCCCTGGCATTCTCTCTTACTTCTCCATAAATCAAATGCATGTAACATGCATTTGATTTACTTGGCGTGAGCTGGTGCCGAGGCATTTCAATGTCTTTTTTTTTTTTGCCAACACAATACCAAGTAAACAAAACTACTACACAATGTTTATCAGAGTCCGTGAGATCGGCAAGTCGATAATTTCAAGAAACAAACAGTCCAAATCGATAAGAAAATCAGTATAGGATTTCAAAGCACAGGTTGAGGTTTGCAGCAAAAAAGATCAGGCTGGTATGAATATTTGTCTGACGTGGGTATCCAAGAGTTACAAGTTCACAACTAAACTAAAGTACGGTCGCAGAGCAGGAAGAGATGCGATGCGATGATGCGATGTTTCATTCTGCCGCAGCTGCCCAGGTAGCGGTTTCATGTTCTCCGAACTGATAATATGTAATATTAGAACTGCACAGACAGGCATTCTAATCTAAGGCATTATAGGACGTAAAAATATTGTAATACAGGATTTTGCTTTTTTATTTCTTTTTTTAAATTAGCTCCAACTTTCAGATTAATAGCAATAACTTTGCAACGACAAAGTTTAATCCTAAGTTTTATACCAATTTACAAAGCTGGGTAGATGTACAAGTTTTTAAAATAATGGTTTAGTTCAATCCCATACATTTTTTTTGCAGGAGATTGTTTTTAATTTCGTGCCTCTTAAGAAAGAAAAAATAATATTTGTACTCGGGATTTTTTTCTAAGTTATTAATAACAGTTAATAACAAAAATGTTATCTGCTTATATTGGTAAACTATTAACCTTTATTCTTCAAAAATAAGAATTATATCTTGGAAATGTCATCATTAGCAGCGACAGCATTAAAAAACATGATGTACGAAAGTCGGAATGGAAAATTCCGGAAAAATAAAAAGCTTGGTAGCCCTACCTTTTTTTTTCAAAATATTTAAAATTAGTTTTAGGAAATAAGGTGAACTGTCTTCCCTTTAACGTTGGACCAATATTTAAGGGACACCCTGTATGGAAAAGGAATGGATCTAGAATTGAACCCTGTAGGACTCCAGCAGGGATTGTTTGGTAATCAGAGTGAACATATCCGAGAGATACGTAGAATTTTATATTTTATAAGTAGCTATACGTATACTTTTGACGAGGGAAAAGGGGGTCTCATATGCTATTGTAGTAGCTTATGTAAAATGCCGTGGTGCCAGACGGTGTCAATCGCCTTTTCCAGGTCAAGTAGAAACATTCCAGTTGATTGGTTAAGATTGAGGTGGTGGTTAACATGATCAGCTACGCGGACGTGTTGTTGGGTTGAGGAGTGATGTTTACTGAAGCCAAATTGCTCGTTTTTCATCAGGTGGTTTGCGGCAATCTGGGGCCGATTGAAGATAATGGATTCGAAAGCTTGCTGAGGGTTGGCAAGAGACTAATAGGTTTGTAACTAAATCCAACGTAGTTATCTTTACCGGTTTTAAGTACGGTTATGACTTTAGCTTATTCCGATAAATTTGGAAAATATGCAAGCTGCAGGCACCCATTGATAATTTTAGCTTTTCGTCGTTCGGGAGATGTTCTTCACGAGAATATTGTGAAGTTTGTCAGAACCTGGTGCTTTGCGTCACTTGTCATGGATTTTGCTGACAGATGATGACACCAATTTTCCGTATCCCCGCTGTTCCAGTTCTTTTTTAGCCAGGATTTCACGTTTTTCTTCTCGATTGTTGTCAGACTGTCAGTGTGGTTTTGTCTCTTTTATGTTAGGGAACTAAGGAAACCCAAGGGCTCAGATAGCTAGCTCGCGTTAGCTAGGCGCCGCAAGACGGACGAGGGGTGGTCGACTTTGGCAAGTTTTGATTTACAAATGAGGTCATTGTGAACCTTTATTTTCGTGTTGATATTTGCTTGCATGAAATTTATTTTGGATCGAATATGGCCTCGAGCCAAGCAGAGCGAACCTAACCCTAAAGGTCCTCTCCGTTCGAGTCTGTGCAGCCTATTTTTAATTTTGATTTGTTTACGGATTGGGGGAGGTAGGGGAATAGGTTTGGGGTTGGTAGTCCCTTCTGGAATAAATTTTTCGCCAGCTGTGGTCAGAGTGTGAGTCAGAAGATTTTTTGCTTCGTCGGTCGATCACTTGGCTGTTATAAACTTGTGAGCTAAGGGTTAAGTTGCCATCTAGGAAGGTTCGAAACTCCTTACAATTAGCCTGTCCGTAGCGATAGAAGATATGTATTTCTGGAGAGAGCTCCATACAGGAAGAAGAGAATGGGTTATGTCTGACTTTACAAGGGTTGCAATGCCCTGTCCTTCCCCTGACGTTTGCTTGTCCTGCCGGTAGCACATGTAATCTGGCGTAATTAGTAGTGAATTGACTGGTAACTTGGTCTCGCTGACGGCTATTATGTCGACGGAAAGGTCGAAAGATGCTAAGTGTAATAGTTCGTATTGCCTAAACGTATTGCCTATCATTAATTGAGAAAAAAAAAAGGAAATTACCTACCTATTAAAATACGAGCCTTAACCTTTACTATGCAGATGAAAAATGTATTGTAGTTGGAAATTATAGATAGATAGATAAATAATCACTTTATTTAATGTTACACATGTTTATAATTACAGAAAAACAATTCATTCAAAGTAAACAAAAAAAATAAAAATAAAAAATTGAGAAAACTTGAAAAGGATTTTGACAGAAATTTCTAGATGTCAGAAACAGAGAATAGAGCTACTGTACCCTGACAAAATAATACGATTCATACACTTATTTTAATATATTTTTATTCCATATTTTTATCACTATCAGATGAATCATCATCAGCAAAAATATATCTGACATAGTTCTAATAAGGTGGTCGAGATGGCACATTTTGTTTTCTTCTTTAATTAATAATAATAATAATAATAATACCTTGGACACTATTTACACACATTGATCTAGCCCCAAACTAGGATTCCCTGTATCTTGGGTACTAGACAACGATACACATACTTATATAGATAAATATTATACATAGATAGATAAACAACCATGACTTTTATTTAATTAAATATTTGCCCCCACCGGGACTCGAACCCGGGACCCTTGGCTTCGTAGGCAGGGTCACTGCCGACTCGGCCATTCGGGTCGTCGTCGTTTAATTGTATGTGCTATGCATTTTTTACATTTTTCGGTCGTTGCAACGGAATTTCAACATCTTTCATTTTGAAGGTTTTAATTTTAGTAGCTTCGTAGCAAACAGTGTAAGTTTGCGCCCAAGTCTGTTCCCCGAGTAGGCGAAATTTCGCACATTAACCCCTAGCCTTTTGTCTCTTTCGCTCGCGTAATAACTATGTTGGCGTCGCGCTCGTTGAATTACGAGCATGTGCGAGGTTTAAGTTGGAAGCCGACCGCAACTGCAGACAGCAAATGTGAGACAGATTCAGGTAGCGTAGTTACGACGAGAGTTTGACAGCGTATCTACGTATAACGCTCGCTGTCACGCTCGCTCGCGTCGTAACTATTTGTATTCGGATTTGTACCTGGTCACCGATGAAACCGTTCGGCTTTGTTGGGGATATCGTAATTTTACCATAATATGTGAAAACAAAACGCACAAACTATTAATTTGTAAAATATTTTATCAAATACCCTCTTATTGTAAAGTAATACTCCAACATATTAACCATTTTTTGTATTGCTCAATTGTATGAAATGTTCCCATAACATCTGTGAAGATGTTACGGGAACAGATAAGAAGAGATAACATCTCGAAAGTGACTCATTATGGAAAATGTTTAGAAGTGTCCAGGAAAACGCAAACGTGTCCAGTAAGTAAGTATGAAATCCCATTACATATCATAATATTAAAATATAGAACTTTTTTTTTAAAGATAAACTGAGGAAGTTAATGGCAGTTAAGGGCCTTTTATAAATAGGAGGTACCATAGAGGTTGACGTGTCCTAATTGCACTTATATTGCACGATGTAAAATGGCGGAAAACTCAGTTCATTGGTATTTTTTACTATTTTGATACTAATTAGGAATAAGGAATTCGATACTAACAGAAGAAAAAGAAGAATAAAATAAAATATTCACAATAAACACAAATGGTTTTATTTTTAAGAACATCACTATACACCCTTCAATCAAAAGTGCCATCCTGGCCTAGCATTATAGCCGGACCTCGCCTTCGGCTCGGCTGGCTGCATCATACTCGTCCAGGATGGCTTACTTATATACGTCTCTGCAGTATACTATTACAAGCTTACATTCAGTCCAGAGTTATTTTGGGAGAACCGTGGACTCGGGATCAGGCAACCAATGCAGCAGGCCAATGCATGCTTAGCATGCCAGTAGTATTCATTATTGATTAATATAGGTACCTAGTATGTGTAATCTCAGATTAGTGGTTTTACAAACTATAGTAAAAATTTACGAAATTATCGATTTCGATTAGTAATCTGACATCCGCACAACTTTTCTTTAATGTTTTAGAGTTATCAGATTAAGATACCGTTATGGTTGTGATTTTGGAATCAAAGATTTTTATTTATAATTATCTCTACATACTGCTTATGACTAAACTGTAAGAAAGTAATAAACCGAAGATATTTTCTTATCATCCGATCGATCTCAGCCTGCCTGTCGTAAAATAACCAAATTAAACCAAAGGTTTGGATACCCTCGTACTGGATAAAAGTAACATGGTATGGTAATACTCTTAAAATAAATAAATAAAACTAAATACCTTATAGAGATAAATAGGTATTTTATTAACAGATTAGATAAACTATAACATTCTCTTTTGGTAAATATTTGTGGTCTGATGGACAAAATAAGTATTCACCAAAGTTCACTGTAAAACCTATAAAAATCTTGGAGAGTGATGCTTATAGTAGAGTAATTATCTGCTGTATCATAGCAGATAATTACTCTACTATAAGCATCACTCTACAGTGATCGTTGAACCTACCTAATCTACGTTTTTCACGATGTGTATGAACACTAGTTCTAGTGATTTCATGCTCGCTTCTCACCCTGCTGCCTGCTGATCATCTACCAATGATGATTTATCTTAAGTACCTTTTACGCACGTTCTAATGGTGATGGTAACGTCGTGAGAAAAAATTCAATCTCGAAAGGTGCGGCGATAGACTTGCCCCATGAACCGCAAAATGAAGTGTAGAAGAACTGGCTAAACGTGGACACAATTGTGTCTCTTATGCCAAAAGGCGTAACGCTATGTTATAATGTGTGTGTGTGTGAAAGAGAAAGAATAGAGAAAATGCCCGCAACCGCTGCGGTTCGGCTGTGTGTGTGGTCAGTTGTGTTTAGTCTTTTGGCACGAGCAGCGTGGTCGTCATCGCTTTTTCTTTCAGAAGTCCGCGGTTCACTTTGTCTGACGGAGTCATGGGCAAGCTCTCCACGAAGAAAAGACCCCCGTGCAAATGTTTCAGAGGCGGGAGCTCTCCTGAAATATCAGAAATAAGTGTTAAGCAAGATACTTTAGTTCTTATAATTAATTAAGAGTTCCACAGTTTTGGCAAAGGATAGTTTGCTAAAACTGCGCTTATAGGAGGCGCTGAAGGAAATAAACTACCAGTTGGAATGCTGACGCGTCTTCGCGTACATCGTCATAAGATTCCGCTTCCAATTGCTTAAAATTTATTAAATATTGTTTCCCATCTCTCCTAAAAAAACCCCGAGTTTTCTTTTATTGTGGCTATCCGGAAAACAAAGTACGAAAATGGGTGCTTGCGACCACTAACCCAGATATATTGATTAATGAATTTGTAATTGCATTGTTATTTAAGTTCAACTCACTTTTCACTAAGTCGAAAATCTCCTGAGGCTGTACCATGCTGTCCTTATTTCTCACTACAGCTGCTACCGGCACCTCTACATGCAACTTGTCCGGTATCCCAACGACACATGCGTCCGCCACGCCTGGGTGAGTTTTAATGATCTCCTCTATTTGAATAGGTGAAATCTGAAAGCGACACATATTTTGTACAACCCTACCTCTATGTTTTTCACGCATAGTACATCTCCTTTCTTCTCGACAAATAGTAGGTAGTTGGTATAGACTCTATACGTTTTATCCATTTCATTTTACTTAAGATCGTTATTACAGAAGCTCAAATGAATGGGTTTGCTTCAAAAATGTTTGCCTTCGTGAACGTAACTGCGATGTTTATGTATATATATATGTTTATATATATATATATACATATACATACATATATACATAAACATCGCAGTTACGTTCACGAAGGCAAACATTTTTGAAGCAAACCCATTCATTTGAGCTTCTGTAATAACGATCTTAAGTAAAATGAAATGGAATATATATATGTTTATATATATATATATATATATATATATATATATATATATATATATAAACATATATATATATATATATATATACTGTTACTCCTTGAGATACAAATTCACTGAGTAATTCTAGGTGCAGTCTCAGCATCCTCGGGCATGCTGACAAAAAAGAGCAGCCAAGGTCAGTGCAGTAATAAATTCTAATAAAACCACAATACTAACCCAACGTCCTTGATATTTTATTAAAAGTCGTTTCCTTTCTTCGTAGTAAAAGTAATTATGTTCATCCTTTCGGAATATATCGCCAGTCATAATCCACCCATCTTCTGTTAAAATTTCATTAGTATCTTCCTGGCTGTTCAGATACCCCTGAAATGTTTTTTTTATATAACTAATGTAAACCAGTACGCGTTCGACAAGGACCTACCTACCTATTGAATCTTCTCAGAAACAGAGAAGGAATAAATTATTAAGATATTCATGTTACAACTGTAACATGCGAAATACCTCGATTAATATTCTCTCTAAGAAATGTATGAAACCCCTCGAGCAACACGGCCTTGTATTGCTCGAAGATCAAACCTGAACCTTCTTAAGGGGATACCTCATCCGTGCAAAGGTCCCCGATACTCCAAGCGGAATAACCCGCAGCGTGAGTAAAACGGAATCGGGAAAAAATGACAAAAAGTTAGTTTTATATAGAATCAAAATTAACTAAAATAGCTATAAAAATTCTATATCAGGTAATTTAGGTATTATTAAAACCAATCTAAACAAATATTTTTGAATTCTGTGCTATATTCCAATGTGTCACAACATCAAAAAAGTGTAAATTTAGACCTCATTTCAATAATTATTTCTATTGAGCGAAATTCCTCCAATCGCGTTTCTGTTTAAACAAAATCTAGAAAAAGATCCTAAATTGCTATATTAATTTATTTAATTTGACTTCGTTTGAACAGCAAAGAAATTCCTAAAAAAATGACGATTTTGTCGATGATGATCACCTAAGGCGACGCATTAGGCCAATACAGCCTTTTGTAAATCTCAAGTTAAGCAAAATAGGAGCGTTAGAGCAGTTGTTTCTTTATACTAGCTTGTTGATCATGAGTGACACCTCGCATTCGTAAACATATAAACGCAGTTAGATTATCTTTGCTCTGTAGAAAAGTCTCACGAAGTTGTGTTAGTTAGCCAATCGTTAGTATTATCTCTACCAAATGCATGCCTAGATTTGCGGCAAGTGGTAAAATCCACGAAACAATCATTGACCCATTAATTAATGTAATAATTTTCCATTTTTATTGTGTTTTCATACGTGGTAGGTACTCATGACGCCAATTTTTTTGGCGCCCGAATTCCGCCTGGTAGTGGTAGCGGTGCCTGGGTACAAGAGATATGCATAAATGGGCGAGAGGAGTGAGGCTGACTTCGCTCCCACGCCAAGAAACCTTGCGATAGTTGTAGCAGAGGCGTAGTCACGCATTCGCACTGCTTTTTGCGTGATAGTGGGCCAGCCTAACAGCAGGTACTCATTTATCTCACCTTGAAAAATTCATCTCCTTTGATCCAAAGTTCACCAGTTTCGTTGGTTCCTGCATTACCGCCGTCTTCAGTTACTAACTGGATATAATGTATAGGTATAATTAAGATATTTCTTTCCAGTAAAATATAAAACATAGCATAAACATTTACATAAATATTTATATACAGGTAATATTCATCCTTCTGTCCTCACACTAGGAACCTGCGACAACACACACAGATAAACATTCAAGACCAGCTTTTTTTCTTAATCCCCAGCCGGGGCTCGAACCCGGGATCTCTCGCATGGTAGGCAGAGCAACAACCGCTGCGCCACAGAGGCCAGCAACAAGCAAACTAGTTTTTTTTATTTTTTACTTCCAACAAAATGAACTCTGTTGATTCGTTTAAGTGTGGTTATTTAATTACGTATTACAGGTGTAACAGTAAGTATTCTGCACCAAATTATTTTATGTTCAGTTAAAGAGACTTAACGTTTTTGCTTACTCTGTATTGGAATTTTTCAAATGGTAAACCCGATGAGCCGAATGGTGTATCTTTATCGTATTTAAATACAGGAACCATTAACTCTGTCATTCCATATACCAGGAATAAAAAAGCTTCACATTTTTGCTGGAAATAAATGGATTATATTTGTATGATACGAACAAAATGAAAATTATGCTAAAAAATGCGAAGATTTTATTACTACACCTTTTGAATGTAGTTATTTCAGTTATTGGCTGAAAGAACTTCAGCTGAAAGAACTACATTCAAAGGCGTTGTAATGAAAATCTTTACTGCTTCCAAAAACCACACATAAGGACCAGCGTAATGATAAACTTCTTGGTAAAAACTCATTTCTTATCTGAATATTGATCATTATGACCATAATGTACCAAAATTTGTCAAATTATGACATTCAAATTTCGAACGCCGACGTCCGCCTGCGTGCCGCCCCTAGTTTGTCTGTGAAGTAGGTACTAAAGAAAAAGCTGAACAACTGCAGAGCAATGATCAATACCTCAATGCCGGTCGAACATGCGGTTCCTGAACACATCAAAGAGAGCTTATGATATGTGTGTAGATAAACTAGTGTATGTAACTGTACATAATTAGGCATTAAAACTCTCGAGTGATATTATTATTACACTGGCCTTCGGCTCGTTTCATAAACCCACTCTCGAGTATTAATGCCCTTCATTATGTAGCAGTCACATAAACTACTATTCTTATCTGAATATTGATACATTATGACTATAATGTCTCAATATTTCGACATATTATGACATTAAAATTTCGAACGCCGCCGACGCCGCCCGCCCGCGTGCCGCCCCTAGTTTGTATGTGAAGTTTTTACTACTGAACAAGCTAAATAAGTGCAGAGCAATGATCAATGTCACAATGCCGGTCGATGATGCGGTTCCTGAACACATCAAAGAGAGCTTAGGATGTGTGTGTAGATAAACTAGTGTATGTAACTGTATATAATTAGGCATTAAAACTCTCGCGTGATATTATTGTGAAACGAGCCGAACTCGAGTGTTAATGCCCTTCATTATGTATCAGTCACATAAACTACTATAATGATTTAATTGTTTCATTTATAAGGATTTAGATTACTGGAGAGTGTGTTAAAGTAGGTAGGTACTTACAGAGAATTTGTCATACATTGGTTTATTAACAGCTGCTCCACCGATTGCTATGTATTTGAAACATGAAAGATCGCAAACGTGGAACGCAGCATTTAAAAATTTACTCAGCAAATGAACAGTCCAAACGGTCGCTTCAGGCTGAAACAGTAAAGTGTCTATCAAATTGCCTATAGATATAATATATTGCTTATACTTTAATATGTTATGTTATGGTATAAGGCAGATATATGTTTTAATGTACTACATTCTTTTTATGAGGACGAGTTGAGAGTAATTTTCTGCAACTGTGCTGGATGCAAGATGTAGACAAGGTGTCGATTAGAATAATAACACTTCGAGCAAAAACTCAAAAGTACCCCAAGATAGATGTTCACAGAAAGCGAAGTGATTTTAAATCTAACCTTATATTTATTGATGATCCCGATGAGCAGCTGGGGTGTGAGCGGTGCTGAGGTTTGGAGCCTATGAAATTTCATCACGGGACTAGTTAAGAAGAACAACATCGCCGACATCCACTGAATAGTACCCATTGCGAAGGCAATGTGAATTCTAGCCGAAAAACCTTCCCTAGAAATAACAATAGGTACCTATATTACTTGCCTCGGCTACAGAAAATCAGCCATGCTCTATCAGCTAGTTACAGAAACCATCATTAAATTTAAAATCACAGCAAAACGCTAATGGCGGGTCAGCTTCATAAAATGTTGTCATTTAATAGAACATAGCTCTTATATCTGAGTACATAATGTGCAAGACAATAAACACGCCTTGACATAATACCCATTAGCGTTGTGCAGGGCATTGAAAGATCGTCTCTATGTCTTACTGACGTTTCCCTCAGGCTAACGTTACTCTATTAAAATACTCTATGGCTGAAACCATTTCACCTCTGTCTGTTCTATTATTTAGAAATTCAGTACTACATGCATCGTTGCTAAGGGTCATGGGAATTGATACAACCAAGGTTTTTGGGGTATTATTTCATACTACGGTAGATAAGTCAAAATCGAGCGCGAACATTGTGTTTTACTCGACTGCCGCGTAGCGGATAAGAGGAGGGTTATGTGATTGACCCGTATGTATTCATGTATGTATGAAATAATGTTTTTATGTAAATACGTATGTATATCTATTGATGTGTCCCCTCGTAACCATTTAACGGCTAAACCGATTTTGATAAATGATATGGCATTATATTTGTCTTGATGGTGCGAGTGTTACTGGGGATGAATTCCAAAATAAATAAATAAATGAGGCATTTATGTGCTTTAACAACAGGCGTAATTATTGATATTCGAGAAAATTATAAGAGTACTTTGATAAATTAAATTTATTTTAAATGCAGGTCCAAATTAAATCTAATAAATTGGGTTCAGCTTGCATTAAAATTAAATTACATTTAGCTCTGTACTTTAATAATTTTATGGAAGATCAATAATTACGTTAAGTCTTCATCTGCCTGGTTTGTGCTTAGTAGTGTACCGCAGTTGGGTTTTTCAGTTTTGTTTATTACGTCATTTATTAAAAGACTTTTTTCCGAACGGACGCGAACGTTTAATATGGAGAAGTGAAAATTAAGTTGGTCAGATTGATCAAATAGATTTCTTAGAGAAATTTGTTCAGAAAGATGTCCCTAACAACCCCGTAAAATATGACAAGACCTTTCCGTTATTATTATTATTTGAAAACAATTATAGTACGTACCCAAACTATCTTATTAACAAACGGTAACAGAAGGGGTGGTAATATTTTAGGGAGTTATTAGCAGTGATAGGAATAGGTAGGGCTTATTAACCTAAACTTAGAACATAGAGAAGGAACAGAGACTTCCTTACGACAATTATTTTTTTCCGGGTCATCTACCCCTAGATTCGGAACATCACTTAAGTACATTAAAAAATAATGTTATACGGGATAAGTAATTGGTCTATGTTTACCTAAAGTTTGAGACTAGACATAACATAACACAGAGTTGTAACAACCACCAGATTTTCTGAAAGTTTTTTTTTTGGAGAACATTTTGAAAATTACTTGATGATCTTAAAAATATTAAACGCAATCTTTTTATAATAGGCCGCACACGTTTTGAAGTAAATATCCGCTTTTTCGTTCGTTCTCGACCACGTTTCTTGAGATATCTAAAGTTCAAGTGAATAATTGAAAAAATATTCCGGCCACTGTCTTTAAAATAATAAATCAGACATTTTTATCATTTTAGCATTCTCTATACTCCTTTTAGACGGAGACATGGGATAATCATTTTTAAAAACGAAAGGTATTTATTTGTCTTTTGTCTCAATAAAAGATCACTATACAAGTGAGATTTAAGTAGCCGACCATATTTTGGGGAATGATAGTACCCATCATTATAAACAACTTTCCCAAAGAAACATATGATCTCAAATGGAAAAAAATATTTATCCCTCAGTACATTGACCCGATCAGCTGATTACAAGTTACTATGGGGGACCCAATTTTTTTTTTCGTTTGCGACCATATGTTTCTTGGGGAAAGTTGTTCATAATGACGGGTACTATCATTTCCTAAAATATGGTCAGTGATTAAATGTCACCTTGCATAAAAGTTTATTTCAATATCTGTGTAAGGAAGTCTCTGTTCCTTCTCTATGTTCCTCGAAGTTTAGGTTAATAAGCCCTACCTATTCGTATCACTGGTTATTAGGACATCATTTTGAACAACTTTCACTATTTGATCAGAGCAATTCTATTTTCACCTATCAGAGGCACATATAGAGAGGCAGATCGAAGGTCGGATGACATCGCCAAAACATCCGGGCCGCAGTGGTTCAGGTTGGCCCAGGACCGCAATAAATGACCTGATGAAGAGGAGGCCTTTACTCAACAGTCGCTGCAGGAGGCTGGATAGATACAAAACGGTCGGCCACTCGTTTTTGTTCGCGCTCGATTTCGACTTAGCGGTGATAGAATAAAATGGATTATATGAACAAATCAAATAACGTTTCATCACTGTTAAGGATTTGGACCAAAATAACGCAGGATTTCTAATGAAAAAAAAAACCCCGATTAATATGTTAAATGTTTTTTATGTAAAGTTACGCCTGACTCGGGTGGTTTTTTAAACCTCACTGAAGCAAAATAACCACAGTGAAAAATAAACTATGGCCTTACATCTATCGCTTGCTACCGCGCCCGGAATATCGGGCACTCGGCGAGCGGCACGCGCGCGCTATGTGGACCGGCAATGTATCTTGCGTCTCTGAGTCCGGCGTTACTTAACAAAACAACACCCTGTATTAGAACATCGATACAGATATATGGAAAACCAGATCTTATAAATTGCCTTTAGGCAAGGTTCGATAAAATTATCGTCTCATCTCAGAAACGTCTCATAAAGAGCCTGGGGTGTTTTTTCACAGCGCTTGAGATATTACGAAATCTGATTAGAATCAACGCTTTGAAATTAGCAATATCGTACGTTAATTTATCAATTATCACTTGCAGCTAATAGCGATTGGTGACAGTTATCACTGTGCACTCACAGTGATAACTGTCACCAATCGCTCAACCAGTGTAAACTGCAGTCCTACAATCAGCCATGTAAATAATTTTCAAGGGCACGAGACTGAGAAAACCATTTCGATATAATTGTGTTCTTGACCAAACTACGACAATCCCATCTAAAAATATAGAAGGATTATTGAAATCTTCTTTAAAATAGGATGTCCTTCATTTGTCCTCTACGGCGATCTTTGTTTATTTTCAATTATCAATAGGATTCCCGTCAATCAATAACTCAGTTGTCAGTCAGAACGTAAACAAATATTGACATTATAGTTTTTTAGTTATATAAAGAGATCTCACCAATCTCAGATTAAAATAAATTATCATCGAAATCCTAAATAATATAATAAATGTGTTTAAGATTCACTCAGGGAAAAGAATAAGCTACCTCAAACATTTCGGCAGCACTCATCGTGAGTTGTATAGTATTATAATAGAGAAGCTTCAGTGAAGATATTTAAACCATTTGATATTTTTTTGAGATCTAAAAACATAAACATGCCAATGCCAATCGTAAAAGTAGAGTTATCTTGTTTGAACTTTATGAACAAAAAACCTATAGTTTTGATAGGAAATTTCAAGACTTCGAAAATATTCCAAAACATTTAAGTTGGTTTGTAGAAATGCAAAAACTTTACACTTTTATAGACAAATATAAAATTCAAACAATAAAATGGAACCTTTTGGCAATCATAAACCATGAAACTGGCAAAGTACTTATACCTAGTGTCAACGATTTCTGCTTTAAGTAGTTTAGTTTAAGTAGGTGCTTATACTAAATAAAGTAGGTGCTTATACAGGTGCTGATGCTACAAAATCTAACGCTGATGTAGCTCGAACTTTCGAAACATTCTTCACCAATGAAACTTTACTCACAACAGAGCATCTAAACTCATCTCCATATGATGCAGAAACTTTGTTTAAAACTAAGTCAGTTATGTAGATTTCAATTTAAACACGTGTAACCCCAGAACATCATCACAACGTTTAGATTACTGACATAACTTTAAAAAAACTGAAGACCTGTGGGTATACCAGTCAAAGTCATCAATGCTGGTTATACTCGTATATTCAAGTTGGTATAGGTCAATGAGGAAGAAGTATAGGTACGTAATCTACTGAAAAAAGGTTCAGTAAAAAACTATGTGTACTGTACGTAACCGTTGAAACGTACGAACGTACTGAAAGAAGGTTTGGGATGAAGGTTTTGTACCTACTGGCTGAAAGTAGTCTATGATTAAAAGCTGTCATGTATTGTTTGCTAAATAAAATACTCGGAGACCTCGAAGTATCGGTAGGCACAGACTATATAGGGATACTACGTTAGGAGTCAACGCACCGAACGAAGCTGAACAAACTGATCTTGACAGCTTTTAATAACAGATTACGTTCAGCCAGTACACAACCTTTTTACCGAACCTTCTTTCAGTGGTTGCATGCCTCTACCATCTGGAATCATGGAATTTCTTTGCTTATCATATAATTTACTCTATATCCAAAAAACAGGCCGTCTACAGTGCCAACTGTTGGATTTTGAAAAAAAAAACCCATTGCATTCAGTACGTCACTTCTACTGATGGTTGTTTTCGCGCCAAACTGTCAACTGTCCATTTGAACCCGCTATTTTTGGTAATAAATTGCAGTATTTTAATGTTTTATTTTTCAAGGGGACCATTCAACATAATATACGTTAAAATGAAAGCAAAAATAAGATCATTTCATATTTTCTATTGATATTATTTAGGACCTGTGCTAAATAAAAGTAACAAAAAACGATGTAAATAGTTCATCATTTTATAGTGAAGAGTTATTTTTGACCGTTTTTTTGCTCAAATTGCTGGAATGTTTTTGTTGTTATGAATATTTAATAGAAAAATGTTATTGAAATTGTTTTTTCGTTCAGAACCAACCAATTGAATGTAACTGTTCTTTTTTAACAAGTGACGTCACGCCGGGTGTTATTTTAAAAATAATAAGAAAATAGGCATCTATTACATGAAACATTCATTTTAAAATAGGCCTTCTTTACAAAGGCTACAACTTTGTTGCGTGCCTCGAAATTTCATCTCGCAGTGAACACATCGCATAATTTGTGTGAAGTTCTTGTAAAGTGTTTAGTTTTCTTTAGTTGATTTGTTCCTTTTGTTTGAAGTTTGTAAATTCGAAATAAATAAGCATTAGGGTTCGTGTAATTGTTTTCTTTTTAATGAAAATCTATCGTAGTTTCTAAAAATATATTATGTCGATGTCCACAAAACCGTTTTTGGGGTTGTCGTAAAGTTAGCTTTATCAGTTATGATCTGGCCTAAGCTATCACAGGCAAAATTGTACCTAATAATTATTTTATGTCAAACTCTTTGCGACGGTGATGCCTATGTATTGCATAGGTATCGTATATGTAGGTACGTACCACCAGCATCGTATTGAGTTCAGCAACGTGTCGTACATTATTTTAGCCAACTTTGGTTTTCCGGTCGTGCCACTTGTTAATAACAGCCATGCTGTGACCTTAGACTGGTCAAATTCTGCAGGCCTGAAATAAACATGTGTAGATATCTATAATAATAATAATAATACCTTGGACACTATTTACACACATTGATCTAGCCCCAAACTAGGATTCCCTGTATCTTGGGTACTAGGAAACGATATACATGTTTATATAGATAAATATTATACTTAGTGAGATAAACAACCATGACTAGGGTACAAAAGTCCGTTTTCATCAAACAAATATTTGCCCCCACCGGGACTCGAACCCAGGACCCTTGACTTCGTAGGCGGGGTCACTGCCGACTCGGCCATTCGGGTCGTCGTGTTTAATCTCGTGATTAAAATATAGTAAAGGCCACCAGGGGATTTAGGAATAACATGATGATAAGTGTACATGTTAATAAAACTGACGATTACGACGACTAAGCGTTTCTAAAGAGCCTTTTTTATGAAACATTGTGACCCACCCACTCCCTCGTTACCCTCAAATCGTCAGATGTATTGAAATGTACACTTATCAGCACTTCATTAGTTAATGAGTTATAATAGTTACTTATATTTGTTCACCATATCTTAGTCTGACGCGCACGATTAAATCCAACTTATATGGACTTATTTTTTGTTGCCCTAACGGTGCGCGGCTTTAGATGAAAAGTTCAGATTTAGTTGAGTTACTAAACAGGGTGTAAGGTATCTCCCATATTTTAATCTAAATCTCTCGAGTAACTCGGAAAATCGCCTAGTAGCCTCCCGGACTACTGCTGAATATCGATTTTTCGCATATCTTACCGAGAATAAAAAATAATCATATATTTGGAAAATCACAGATACCTAATCCACAATCCAAAATAGCTTTATCGCTGAATTATCGCTTACTTATATTTTCTTACCTGAATTTAATTTCAGTGCCTTTGTTATCAATTATAAATTTTTCCATATTATCATCGTGGCCGTCGAACAAAACTATATTCGCACTAACTTTGCTCAAGGCAAGTGCTTGTTCTATGTTAGGTGCTTGACTTTGTAGGCAAAATACTA
Organism: Argyresthia goedartella; assembly: GCA_949825045.1. Lineage (NCBI taxonomy): Eukaryota > Metazoa > Arthropoda > Insecta > Lepidoptera > Argyresthiidae > Argyresthia > Argyresthia goedartella. The sequence goes on from OX463815.1 coordinate 15,070,116, forward strand.
GCTTTGGATTTACGTTTGCGAGATAAAGTTGCAGATCAGCTGAAAAAAAAAAATATCATGTTTATAGGATATGTTTACAGGCCTGTTGAGGTAGTTGACTTTAGAGTTTTATACGGTACATTTATCATCGAGGAAGTTCAATAGCTACATTCTGTTCATACATGTCTGTCTACCCTGACGTCCGTCCTCGTTTCAATGACTAGGGGCACGGCAGTGCCCCCGCCAAGTCGAGCAAATACATAGCCGTACCATCCTTTTCTCGTACTCATTCAGCCCCATCAAACTCATCCATGCAAAAAATGCCAGCAAGACTCGCAGTAGTATTTATTCTACCGCAATAAGTTGTGTCATGTCAACTAAGTGATAAACTGTTACCTAATTAGTTAACTTACATCATTTTATAGTCACCGTATCAATATTAGACATCTTTATTCTTATAATAAATATAATGACAAACTTTCTGACAAACGTAAAAATACGACAGAAGTCTCATGCTCAATAGAATTGGGAGAGGTAGGTATTATACCTAGTCATCGGACAAATATCTGCGCGTGTGTGTTGTAGTGAGTGATTGCTAAGTCATTATTTTTATCAAAAAAATAAAAATGTCTAATATTGATACGGTTACTATAAAATGTTGTATGCTAACTAATTAGGTAACAGTTTTAGTTTAAGTTGTTAGAAATATGCTCTTATGTATAGATATCGCAAGGTTTCTTAGCGCTTGAGCGAGGTCACAATCTTTCTCTCGCCAATGTAGGCATCTCTCTTGTCACCATGCGCCACTACTTCCTCCAGACGGCACTCAGGCGCCACGCAAGTTGGCGTCAGGTATACTGAATAAATTAACAGACTTGGTTTTACATTAAATCTTGCAACTTTTTGCGGTAGATTAAACTGTGCTGCGGGCCTTCCTGGCATCTTTTTACATGCATGCATGTTTCTGTTAGGATTATCTTGGCAAAATGAATTTATGAACTTATTCAACATATTTGGTAGTGAATACGTTCATAAATTAATTTTGCCATGCCAGTTATTCCATATTATTATTGACTTACCGACAGGCATGCTATCGTCGACAGTGCTAAGTGTGTAACCATTGTAGTGGCACGCATAGTATGGAATAGCGATGTCGAGGTGGTTGGGTCCCATGATTACCACCGTGTCAGCCACCTTAATCCCGTAGTTCCTCATCGCGCTGGCCAGTCGACATGAACGCAACACCACTGAGCCGTGACTCTCACTTTTTTCGACTGCTTGATCTGTCTTATGAAATTAAAACTACAATTCAATATGTTCATTTATTGAAAAAAAAACTAATGACAATTTTAACTCTATGCAATCTTCGTAGTAACTTTCATTCATTCAACAACATAGTCATTCAAAAACAGGGGCAGTTGCTTAACGAGACTATTAGTAAACGCCTCGGTACAGAACAGAGGTTATTCCACTTTTGCCACACTCTCACTTTGCCACAATTTTTGGCGTCTCCTTTTGCTATGGTCGTATTAAAATGAATATTTTTTAGTTAGGATAGTCTTTTTTGCCAAAGAACGTTCAAGTTCAAATATTTGAAGTCCACGTCTATCCTACAATTTTGTTGCTAACTGCACCTTTTTAACCTTATAATCATAAGTGTAGCAAAAGGAAGCCCGCAAATGTAATTTAATTTATTAACTTAATACCGAGGAGCTCCATGGTCTGGTGGATTTCACGCTTGCTTCTCACACAGGAGTCGCAGGTTCGAAACCTGAACATGTACCAATGAGATAATAAATTTACCATAAGAGGATTGTGAGCGCATGTCTTTTTTATTAATTGTCTATATATTTTTGGTCGAAATATGCTTTCGGGCGATAGGGTTTTCCACCCCTTAAATCTTGTCCGATTTTCACAATAATACATGTTTAAAGTATCATAAAAAACCGGCGAAGTGCGTGTCGGACTTCGCACTTTTAGGGTTCCGGAATAAATGTAGAATATAAGCCAAAATAAATAAATTAGGAAGGTACTCAATTCACATACACCTGATACACCTAGCCAAAATATCACTTTCATTCTTCACCAGCAAATAATTACTTTGTTTTTCATAGTTTTTGTTTGAATGACAAAGTTATATTTGCGGTTTTTGATAAATGTTTTATATCTTAAAAACTGCTTATTATATTTTATTCAAACCAATTTTCGTTGAAAGTTTTTATTGAATACTGAACTGTGTAGGATTGTTTCGGAATAAAGTTGATGTGACCTACGGTCAGACGGACATAAAGACTTGACGAAACTGTAAGGGTTCTTTGTTTTCCACGGAAACCTAAAAAGCTAGGCTCGTACGTTTTGACTTTAAAAAAATATTATATGGGTACTTTAGGAAGTACAAGCACCTTCACATAAAAACCCCTCCAGCATTTTATCTATTTTAGTCAATCAAGCCTGAATAAAAAAAAAAAAAAACTTACAAGCCTAGTTTAGGATGTGAGCAATTGAATGATACCAAAGTATGGACCATGAAAAACAAAAGACACGTGGTCACAATCCTCTTAAGTATATTATCGGATATTCAGTGTTTCGGATGACTCGTTAAGCTGTAGGTCCCGGCAACTATCGTTGCATGGTAGTGGTCGTAAAAACCCCTCCCAACCCGCACTGAGCCAGCGTGGTGGAGTATGGCTTATTTTTACCGGTATCCGGGTTAAGGCCTGTGCCCCTCGGTGGGGACATTAGTGGGCTACATTAAATGTAGCCCAAAAGTGGAGTACCCCAGAACGGTGCGGGTGTTTCTATGTTTCTATAAACATGAGGATAAAGATCATCAGCATCGTCATCCTGCTCAGTCTATATCGAAGGGAGCCACTGCTGCCCGCATTGATAAACTAGCTGGTAGATTCAGTTCTACGGCTTACGCTGTTAAGAACATCAATAAAAACACGGATGTGGCTATGGCTAGGCAAGTCTATTTTAGTTACTTTGATAGTGTCATACGGTATCTTGTTCTGGGGGAAAGTAGTGGATATTCAAATTATTTTTATATTATAGAAAAAAGCTATTCGAGCATTTTATACACATAATTTAAATCGCGCCCACTCCGCAAAATATTTTTTAAATTGACATACCAACTGCAGCATTTATTTCCGAAAATATAATGTAGGTACGCCTTTTACAACTTTTACTTTTACTTTTACAACATGTAATGTTAACCTAAGAAATAATTACAGGTTAGTTGCGCCAGGGCTTAGACTCGTGAAAGTAAGCAATTCCTTGGGTCAGTGCATTCTCTACACTGAACAATATACCTTTGAAGATATTGAAAATGCATTTGAGCATTTTAAAAACCATGTCAAAACGACTTCGTCTAAAAAGGCATAATACAAAATGCAATAAAATATATTTATTCATAATAATTAATATTATAAAAATATTTATATTAGTCCAACAAAACAAATTCTTGAAAGAGATCTATAATCAATCTGTGGGAGTTTCTTCGACCTTCTGCTTCCACAGTTATTATGTAGAATATAGTTAAAAAAATACTTTTACTAAGAACATTTCAATATCCACAGTAACCAAGAAATTTTTACTTTGATGATGGATGTCTAGATATGAATTCCGGAATAAGAAATGTACTATCCGCGATTATGTATGCAGTAAGCTTACTCTTATTAAAGCTTGACGGCCGTAAGCTCAACCAACTTATTACACGAAAATAAACCTAAGTGTGTCACAAGGCTTTCGCGAACCATTACGAGGGTCGAGGTTACGGCGGTTAAGCAGTAGTATAGCTGAAAACTTTACATGTATTTTGTATGAATTTTCGTATCACCACTGAGTCAAATACCTGATTGACGTCTTCAGGTCTGTCGATCATCGCCTGCAGGACCACATGTCCGATGTGGCACTTCTCAGGAGCGATGTCATATCTCTGAGCAGCTCTAAGTTTCAACTCCCCAATGCGTTTCGCAATAATCACTTTTTCGTTTCCAGACACCGTCATTTTGATACATTTACTGGGATCTGCTTTATTCTAGTCAGAAAACTAAACCGCTACCAACTTATATATATTCTATTTGCATCACTGCTATCCCCAGCACTACAGGTATGTATTGTCAGGCTTTATGAATAAGGAAGGAAGATTAATTATAATTTATAGATTTTGTTATCTTTAAATTCCTCGATAAGTGTTTAATCAATAATCAGAACAAAATCAATTTTATTTGGGTATGATTAGCAACACAGATTCGTGATAAGTGTGTATGGTCTCAACCACAATATCAAGGCTATTATTAGTTTCATTTCCCCCTTTCAACAAAAGAATAAACTGATTATGATAATAATATTGTTTTCCTTTTTGCCGCAGATCCGCTTTCTGTTTCCTTTTATTTTTTAAGTAGCTATCGAAAAAAGTTGTACTTGACGATGCCTCATTTTTTCACACTACAGTTCCTGGATACGCCACAGTTCCGGGACACTAAAGTTCCTGGACACTACAACTTCGGGACACTACAGTTCCTGGATAAACCACAGCTTCGGGACACTACAATTCCTGGATATACCACAGTTCCGGGAAACTACAGCTCCTGAACATACCACAGCTTCAGGACACTACAGTTCCTGGATATACCAAAGATTCAGGACACTACAGCTACGACATAACATAATCAAGCATAATATAACATTAAGTAGGTGCCTAATTATTACATAGAACATAATATATAGGGTGCAATGAACAGGTTTAATGCCAGATGTTGGTGTCTTGTAAAAAGTCATTAGTTTTGTAGTAGGCCTTAGTGCACAAAGTGTGCTTTATAGATTTTTTTAATCGAGCGTCAGTTAAGTTTCGTATTTCTTACGGCATTTTATTGTAGAAGAGTATACAGTGTCCCATAAAAGAACTGCTAACTTTTGTGAGTCTGAACATTGGAAAAGAAAGTTTATGTTTATTTCTAGTTTGCACATTGTGGAGGCTATCAATGGTTTTAAAGCTATAGATATTTTTTATCACATACATTATGTTTTCATAGATATATTGACTTGCAACTTTAGGATGTTGGTTTCTTTGTAGAAATCTCTCAGAGATTTTCTATTACATAGCTTATAAATAAATCGGATCGCTCTCTTCTGCAAAACGAAGATGGTCTCAATGTCAGCAGCTCGTCCCCATAGTAGTATGCCGTAGGACATAATTCTATGGAAATAACTAAAATATACTAGCCTAGCAGTTGCATCGTCAGTCAATTCCCTGAGTCTATGTGCTAATTTTAAAATATGGGGACCCCTCTGTAGTTTGGAATCAATGTCACTCTCAACTTGCCTTACAATAGGTAAAGTGAATTTTAATAAAGAAATTACATCCCCTTAGAGTTTCTTAGTGCTTTCTTCTCTGACAGGCGTATTTCCAAAGCACTGGTAGAGAGAATAGGGTTTGCTTTTCCTGTGCGAAATTCAGCCATGCGAAATGAATCCACGTGGAAGGTAAATTTCCTTTTTCAAACTCAAACCATAATCAGTTACTCATCAGTTTAATTGATCATATTTGATTTATTTTTTAAATTTCTCCATGGATATGTGTGACTGGTTCATAATTTCATAAGTTTATAATTTTTGCCTACTTGCAATTAAAATAATTAGTTTACACATTTTCTACTTTCTTGCAGATAACTTCGTTGTGAAAAAATGAGGCAGCGTAAAGGAAAACTTTTTTCGATACCTACTTAAAAAATAAAAGGAAACAGAAAGCGGATCAGCGGCAAAAAGGAAAAAAATATTATTATCATAATCAGTTTATTCTTTTGTTGAAAAGGGGAAATGAAACTAATAAAAGCCTTGATAAAGAAATGGAAGGAAACGAAAACACAACATCACATACTCCACTTCCGACAAAAAAAAAATGGTTACCTCCAGGACCTTCACATTGGTTGTTACTCTTGCGGTTTGTAGACAGTTACAAATCAAAATACAACGTACTGCAGTCGAGTGTGGCAGAGTATTGGGAAGAGAAATCCAGAAATATAAGCCCTACTAACTTTATGTGCTGAATTGAACCTCAGCATCACTAACAAATTTTTCCGACTCCCTAAAAAATATAAGACGTAATGGGTGCATCCGCGCTCCAAGCAATGGCATCTGCTAGACTACATCATAGTTTGAAGAGAGGATCTGAAAGATATCACATTACAAAAGCCATGCGGAGAGCTCAAGGGAGTTCAGATCTTCGTCTAATTAGATCTAAAATGAAGCTAAACATCAATCCTCCACGCAGAAGCGAGCACAAGATCCCGGCAAGACTAGCTTTTGCCAAACTAGTCCATAACGACAAAACTCTGCGCAAATTTGACGTCGAATTTACGAAAACGTAATGCTGGTGGCCAGCATCTCCGATGCAAGGATAAGGACATCCTTTGGCCTATCTCATAATGCGTGAGAGAGATATGCCTTGATGAGACCAGAGTGGCGAAAATAAATCAAAACAGTTACTGAAAATTCGATGCCAAACGCCACGCTCGAAAAACTCGTCCAAAATCTCATATAGCTAAACGTACAACATAAACGGGCAGTAACAATGCAACATGTGCAGCCCCACGTTCAATACAAAGTTCGGTTACGCGAGTTACATCCGAGCACATGGAAATGACAAGGTGTCGCCGAAGATGAACACGTCGTGGACATCATCAGGTTGCTACAAATATTTATCCAAAAGAGCCCGTGAAACCATAAAAAAGCATGAGGATGCTCCTTCAATTAGGGGTATCACAATAAAAATAGGGGCTAAAGTCATTCGTCAGTCGAAACATTGACGTAAATCTGGGTTTGGTTAATGGTTCAATTAGCATAGTACAGGGAGTAAGGGTTGACCACGAAAATAGAAACATGATGAATAAAAACATAAGTATTAATCGAGCTTATGTTCATCGCGAATAATTTCCAATATGTATAGCCTATTTTTATTTTTTTTGGGAAAGCAACAGCTTGTGATACAATCATTTTACAATCTCTTTTTAGATAATCTATATCTATTTAAGCCAAAAACATCAATCCACTGTTTACAATCAACCTTATTTAACTCTGGAGAAATGGATATGAGGAGAACTAATTAATAAATTAATTTAGTCCATCTATTTTAAGTCTTAGTGTTAACTTGTGTAAACTTTAAACCTTAAGTGTAACTACTACTACGTTAGGGATGATGAACCTGATACAAATATATATTGTTAGAGTAGCTGTGTGGGAAAAATACCAGTTGGTGCCAGACAGTATTAAAGGCGGTGCGCGCCACGCGCTCGCCCCTATTCTGTTCCGGACCGCTGCTGGTGTACGACCCATCCATTTGTCTCTGTTTGTGTTCGAGTGTCTTTATTTGTTAGGTTGATTTCTCATCTGTTTGAGTGTTTTAATTGTCAGGTTGATTTATTATCATTTGTGTAGAAGTGTTTTCAATTATCCGTTTATTTGTGAAATAGTTTCTTTTGTTGATAAAGGTAATAAAGATTTTGTAGCTTCTCTCGAAACCGCTAATATCAGAAGTGGGATAGGACTAAGTCCTATCGTTTCGTCTGTACTGTTTCTATTGAAGGATTCAAAGCGAGGGTACTTGAAACAAAAGGAGTTATCATGTCGGATCACGAACGTCATCATAGCCGTTATAGATCTCGCGATAAGGACGGGGATCGTCGACGTAGTAGGTACCGTGATCGCACTCCTGTCTACGGTATGAAGCACGAGTTGGATGCAATGATGGCTCGACTCAAGGCCCTCGAAAAACAACCAAAAAATGTTCATGCGTCATCTCGGTGCCAACCGCCTCCTTCCGTTGTCTGGCATGCTGCGTCACCATCCGCCGGTCGAGCCGAATCGCAGGCGCGCGGTGCCGACCGCTCTGGAACCCCAAAGCTGCCGTCGCTCATGCCTCGCGATATACATGCGAGTTGAACGGAAGATGGTAGACGCACGCCCAGCGAGGCAAACGCATCGCCGACAGTAACCGACCGGATTGTAGATGCTATTCGTTCGATAAATACGGTGGTGAGGTCAAATAATTTCTACATTTCGAATTTCGACCTTAAATTACATAACATTGAGGATTGGTGCGGGGAGGTAGATCGGGCAAAAAACCTTAATTACTGGACAGATCATGAATGTCTTTATCGAATCGGGAACTGTTTGAAGGGGGATTCTCGTACATGGCTGAACGAGTGGGGGACAAGTGATCGAACGTGGAGTAACTTCACAAAAGAGTTCCAACCATTATGCCCAAGAACACCTGATATAGCGAGAATTCTGTTTGAGGTTATGAGTACAAACTCGGATAATTTCCCCACATACGCCGATTACGCTCGTCGCTCACTACTTCGCCTACGCATAGTTCGTGGTCTCGCTGAGGAACTAATGTCAGCTATTGTGATTCGCGGGATTACCGATCCGCAAATTCGAGCATCTGCAACTAATGCTAAACTGTCACCCAACGAATTAGTCGAGTTTTTCGCAATCTACGTAAAACCTAACTTGACGAAACATACATCTAGGTCTACGCCTCAGAGTGGTTCTTCAAGAAATGACAAAGTTCACCCGCAATCGGGTCATTCTCGAAAACGACTGTTTGAAGAAGGTAAAAGCTATACTTGTGGTCAAGTAGGTCATAAACAGGTCGAATGCAACAAAAAACCTAGAATGAATCAAGCTCCCCCCGTTTCAAACCCAAAGCCGGCTTTTGTTCCGATTAAACCTGAGCCATGTCAACTGTTCTCACAAACCGGCGTATCGTGTACTGAAGGGTTTGGGAAGTCAGGAGCTTGAGAGCACCTCTTACGTAACATTACCTATTGAGTTTGATGGTCTCACTCTTGAAGTTGATTTATTTATTGTGGCTCCCGAGTTCATGAACACTCCAATCATTGTTGGTAAGGATATGCTGAATAAGGAAGGCGTTCGGTACGTGCGCACGCGTGACTCCCAGACGCTCAAGAGGAAATCTGTCCAACCCAGTAATCTAGTGATGACCGTTCAGTCTGCTCCAACGATTCCGATCAATACATCTCTGGTCGATAATGAGTTACAACAGCTGCTTACAATAATAAATGAATTTAAACAGAACTTCATATCTGGCACTGCGGTTAGCACTGTCAATACGGGCAGCGTGACGATCAGACTGAACGGCAATACTCCGGTCTATTACCGACCATACCGGCTATCGCACTATGAGACACTACGCGTTCGCGAGATAATAACAGATTTATTGGAATAGCAGATCATTCAAGAGTCGGAGTCCGAGTATGCGAGTCCTATCCTTCTTGTAAAGAAAAAAGATGGTGCAGACCGTATGTGCGTGGACTACCGAAAGTTGAATGACCTGACGGTCAAGGATCGATTTCCTTTACCGCATCGACGACCATATTGACCGATTAGGCCAAAACAAATATTTTACCAGCCTTGATATGGCCATTGGCTTTCACCAGATTCCGATGGAAAAGGATTCTGTTCCTCTCACTGGCTTCGTCACGACCGAGGGCTATTATGAATATTTGAAAATGCCCTACGGCCTGACGAATGGTCTGGTTATATATCAGCGTGTAATCACAAAAACTCTTCGGAAGTTTATTGAATCTGGTGATATCCTCGTCTATATCGATGACGTTTTAATCCTAAGTAGGACTGTAGACCAGGGGTTTGTTCTACTGCGCAATGTGCTCACGACTTTGACAGATGCTGGATTCTCCATTCACTTGAAAAAGTGTTCCTTTCTCGCGACGGAAATCGAGTACCTAGGACGCAGCATTAGTCAAGGTCAGGTACGGCTGACTCATGACAAGGTAAAGGCCTTGACTGATTCTGCGGAACCGCAAAACGTGAAACTAGTCCGCCGGTTTATGGGCTTGGCCAGTTACTTCCGCCGGTATGTACCTGGCTTTGCTCATAAGACTGCTAGCATCGCGGCTTTGACGCGGAAAGGCGTTGAGTTCAAATGTGGACCGGAGCAGCAGGCTGCTCGAAAGGAAATCATTGATTGCTTGACCAGCGAACCTGTACTTGCAATCTATGATCCTTCCTTACCTATTGAGGTCCACACAGATGCCAGCTCCGTCGGCCATGGGGCTGTGCTCATGCAGGTGCACGAGGGTGGACACAAAAGAGTGGTAGCTTACTTTAGCAGGTTGACACAGGGGTGCGAGAGTAGGTACCATTCGTACGAGCTCGAGACCCTCGCCGTAGTTAGAGCCCTGCAGCACTTCAGACACTATCTTGTGGGTGTACACTTCACCGTAGTCACTGACTGCAATGCGATGAAACTAACAAAGAGTAAGAAGGACTTGCTCCCTCGCGTGGCTCGGTGGTGGGTGTACCTACAAGATTTTGATTTTGATCTCGATTACCGTAAAGGTACGCTCATGGCGCACGCCGTCTATCTGAGTCGGAATCCTGTGAATGTGTGTACGGTCGAGAAGCCACAAAACTGGGCACAGATAGCACAGGCTGCCGATGAGGAGTCTCGATCGCTTATCCAGAAGTTGTCTGACGGGCAATTAGACGCCAGTCGTTATGTTGTCAAAAATGACCTCCTATACGTAAAGTACTCTCCCACTGGGGAACCTTCTCGCCTCCTTTGTTTTATCCCTAAAGGACACAGGCTTAGTTTTTTGCGCGTATGCCATGATGAGCATGAACATCAAGGGGTGGACAAGACAGTTGAGTTGATCCTTAAACATTTCTGGTTTCCGGGGTTAAGGGGTTTTGTTCAAAAATATGTCGCGCACTGCATTGTGTGCATCTCTCACAAGAAAGTCCCTCGTGCTCCATTGCAGCCCATTCACTTATGGGAAAAACCCGACGTCCCATTTGAGACCATTCATATGGACCTACTTTGGCCCCTCCCAGATACTGATGGTTACCGGTACATCCTCATCGTAATTGATGCATTTTCGAAGTACTGTTTTCTTTATCCTATGCACAGACAAGACGCGAATGAGTTGAAACGGCTCTTCACTACTACGATCTCATTATTCGGAGCCCCTAGGCTAATTGTCGCCGACAAAGGCCGCGTGTTTCAAAGTGCTGATTTTCTTGACTGGGTCAAATCCATGGGTTGTAATACACACCTGATCACGCCGGAGATGCATCAGTCCAATGGCCAAGTTGAGCGCTATTGTCGGACGGTGCTGAACATGGTGCGTATAGAATGCAATCATCGACAACAAAGGTGGCCCAACATCATATGGAAGCTTCATATGGTGCTCAACATTACCAAGCACAAAACCACCCAATACTCAGCACTCAATCTGTTGGCCGGCATCGACGCTGTGACGCCCCTTATCCGTAGTCTGATAACGTGATGTGGCACTGGAGGGTTCCAGCCCAAATCGAGAGTCCCTGCGTGAGATGAGCAGGCAGAGAGCGTCTGAGCGACTCAAGCGGAACCAAAGTAATCAAGACACCCGTGTGAATCAGGGGAGGAAACCGCCCCGCGGTTTTGAACTAAATTTCTTAGTCTTTGTCAGGAAGCAAGCTCAGTCGACCGGGAAGCTGGACTCCGGCATGCGTGGCCCTTATCGCGTAGTAAAGATGCTACCACATGGGCGCTACGAGTTGCAACTTGTGGCCGGCTCGTACGGGAAGTCTACCAAGGCTGCGGCAGAGTACATGATTCCGTGGCACGGGGAGTGGACTCCTGAAGTGTGCGCCGCTTATTTCGATGGTGAGTGGTCGTCAGGAGACAAGTTATGAAATGTGTGTGTTCTGTTCAGCATTGTTGCGAACTGCTTATCAGATGTGCCGTCAAAAGACATTGTTTCGAACTGTCTTTTGGATGTGCGGTATTTGTGTTGACCGTTCGGTAGGAATGTTGTGAACTGTCTATCAAATGAGTGTGTTCTGTTGCATTGTTGCGAACTGCTTATCAGATGTGCCGTCTGGGGGACATGTTGCGAACTGTCTCTCAGACACATTTTATTGTCTTGGTATGTCTGTTGAGCATTGTTGCGAACTGCTTAACAGAGATATCTATGACTCAACCACGCAATAACCACGCAATTGTATTAAAATGACAAGCGTGGCTGTTTACTTTTAATGTTATTTGTTTCTGTAATTAGATGCAGACATAGACAACACGGAGACGTCTTCTTCACTCCCCAACTCGCTGCAAGATGTAGCGGGCCCATCAACAAGCAGAAGCGACTGCGCCGTGCCAGAAGCTGAGCTGACAGCTGCCCATAGCCAGCCTGTGGAAGAGCCCGGACTTGGACTTTCCATGCCACTGCTGGAGACTTATGAAGATCAGCTGAATGGGAGCCCGACGGACTCCTGTCAGGAGAGGCCGTGTTAGAGTAGCTGTGTGGGAAAAATACCAGTTGGTGCCAGACAGTATAAAAGGCGGTGCGCGCCACGCGCACGCCCCTATTATGTTCCGGACCGCTGCTGGTGTAAGACCCATCCATTTGTCTCTGTTTGTGTTCGAGTGTCTTTGTTTGTCAGGTTGATTTCTCATCTGTTTGAGTGTTTTAATTGTCAGGTTGATTTCTTATCATTCGTGTAGAAGTGTTTTTACCGTTTGTTTGTGAAATAGTTTCTTTTGTTGATAAAGGTAATAAAGATTTTGTTACTTTGTAACACTCTTTTTTTAAGTAGTTTCGCTCGAATCTGCTAATAATATATATAAAGTAGTATACTATGGTTTGATGTGTGTATAAGTACATAGTCGGTCCATAAGTTCTGTCACAAATATTTTGCCGCATAGTAAATAATACCAAGTTTTATTTTATTTAATACTATATATGGTTTGATAGCTCATTAAATACTGATAAATTAGAACGATTATTGGATTTAAATGCTTAAAGCCATATTACACAAATGCTAGTTTCTTCAGAGATTTTGCACTTTTTTACCCAATCAAAAATACGGACGTGATTCACTTTATCTTTTTTCCATGACTCTTAAAACCTTTCAAACTTACGTGAGATTTTAGTCAGAACCCTCCCTGAACCCGTTACCTTCATTTTGAAGCATAAGATAACTAAGTCTGGGTAAAACTAATTTTCATATTCACATTTTACGTAGTGTACTTGTTGCCCTCAAGATCATTTTTATACGTTTTTCTGAAAACGTAAAAAGTACGTAAAGTTCTCTTTGGGAGCAGTTGGAACTGAAAGCTAACAGAAAATCAAATGCTAGTTGATAAGCATGGTCTAAAATCGAGGTTTCAGAATAAATAAAAAAAACCTTGTTGGTTATCTGGAACACTGTTTTTTTATTAAATTTGTGGTAAGTGGTATTTTTGTCAGTTGCGGCGTGTTTTGGGTTCGCGATTGTCTCAAGTTATAAGGTTTTTTTTTTCATATTGCGATAATCGTACAAAATGTATTGTATTGCAATTTGATTCGTATAAAATAAGCTTTTTAATCATGTATAATACGAATAAGAAAAAGTTTTTTGCTGAGTTTTATCTATCAAAAACCTTGTGACAGAACTTAAGGACCGACTAAGTATATCTGTATGTGTTTCTCTTTAAACGTTTACTTATTTTTCTTGGCGAAATTGGTCCTTGATTTTGTCAAGAAATAACTCTTTAGAGGCAACACAAAGATCAATTTCATCAAAATTTTTGCTATAGGCACTTGGTAATCGAGTGAACACTGTATTTTGACGATAATTAGTTAAGTGAGATTTTACATGTAAAAGGGGAGTGAGTATGCCTTGTGTGCCGCCTCGGTACTCTACAATGAATTAGTTCTACAAGATTTGGAAAGTCAAGGAGACCGCGGATCACATCATAAAACAGACCCATATCAACACCTGTCGATGTTTTGCAAGAGTAAGTAGATTGTAAGTACGGCAAGGTCTTCATAAGAGGCTTCAGAGCGGACATTTTTAAATTTGTAATGTGTTGCACGATTTTTTTGTATGCTCTCTATGCGTCTGTAATATGTGATATACCGCGGAGACCAAATAGTACTGGCATATTCTAAAATGCTCCTGACATATGCATAATATATAACCATTAAGCTAAAGGGATTAGAGAAGGGTTTACAGGAGCGTATCAGGAATCCGAGGTTAATAATACCTTGGACACCTTTTACACACATTGATCTAGCCCCAAACTAGGATTCCCTGTATCTTGGGTACTAGACAACGATATATATACTTATATAGAGAAATATTATACTTAGATAGATAAACAACCATGACTAGGGTACAAACATTCGTTCTCATCAAACAAACATTTGCCCCCACCGGGACTCGAACCCGGGACCCTTGGTTTCGTAGGCAGCGTCACTACCGACTCGGCCATTCGGGTCGTCGGGTACGATAGACCCTACCAATAATGTTATCTATGTGATCGGACATAAGCATTTTTCTATCAAAATAGAAACCCAAGTCGCACACGGTCTTGGTCCTCTCGATAACAACGCCACTGAAATGATACTGGAATGAGGTTTCTTTTTTCGGGTAAAGCTTATGCATTGACACTTACTGATGCTGACCGCAATTCTGTTTTCATTAGCATAGTTAAATAGGTTATTAAGAGCATGCTGCAATAGCTCACAGTCAGCAGCAGCATGCACGCGCATGAATACTTTTTATCATCCGCATACAGTAAGTGTTTTTCCTTTTGATGTCATTGTGAATATCGAATATAGACGCGTTATAAAAGAGAGGGCCGAGGTGCGAGCCCTAGGGAACTCCAGAAGGGATGGTGATAAAGTCCGATCTATAAATACCGGGGACAACCGCTTGGGAACGTTTGGTTTATTATTTGTATACCGAGACAAACTTGTTTGCGGAGAAGGATGTTGTGATCAACACGGTCGAAAACTTTTTCAAAATCCGTGTAGACAACATCCACTTGTCCTCCATTTTCATTTCGCAGAGCACATAATTAGAGAACAACGCGAGATTAGATGTGGTGGACCGCCCACGGAGGAAACCAATTTGAGATTGCAGTATGCCTCTAGTAATAATGGGAGATATTTGGTTGTTTAACAGTTTTTCGAATAATTAACTCATTGTATTTAGGATAGAGATCCCGCGGTAATGAAATGACCAGAGAATCAGACCCCTTTTTATGTTTGGACACAATTTGAGCTTGTTTCCATATTGTGGGAAAGATACATTCTTTTAGTGATCTATGGAATAGTAATGTAATTGGTAATCAGAGGCTGGGGGCACACGATGACAGAAATATTGGAGAAATTCTGACACAGCCTCGGCTTTTTTTTATCTACCGATTTCAGTGATTTTAATACTATGTCTTCTGAAACATGGATATGAGATAAGAAGTCATTGCTAGAGTATGTGTCAGCGTATGAGAGAGGAATAGGGCTGGTGGTACCACCTAAAACCTGAAAAACACTCTAAAAGAATTCACTAACGCTGAACAAACCTCTGAACCCTCAGTGTACCGTATTTTTTGGATAGTTGGAGCCGGCTCGTTTTGTTTTAATATATTTCCAGAAATACCTCGGGCAGAATTTGATAAGGCTTTCAGAAATATTTATAAATCAATTAAAACAATGTTGTCTTACCCTATCTTCCATTTTCCTTAGAAGGTGAAATTCATCCTGGTCTCTTTTTTTTATTTTTTTATCTTTTCCATTTTTATTTACCTTTAGTTTTTCACTTATTATTTCTAGTAAGGCCGAGTTGTATCAGAATGGATAAGAAGTGTTTTTAAATTTTTTTGAATTGGGGACAAATAACGAAACACATAGTTGTAATTTATCATAAAATATTTTATGAGCATTGTCAACTGTATCACATATCAATAGATCGTTCCAATCAATAGATTTTGAATATTCGTTAATCTTATTACAGTCACATTTATAAAAGTTAAAATGGGGTAGTATATTTTCTTTGAGCGGGGTAATTCGAAGATTTAATATAGCTTTGCCCAAGGCTATTTCTAGTAAGGCCGAGTTGTATCAGAATGGATAAGAAGTGTTTTTAGATTTTTTTGAATTGGGGACAAATAACGAAACACATAGTTGTAATTTATCATAAGATATTTTATGAGCATTGTCAACTGTATCACATATCAATAGATCGTTCCAATCAATAGATTTTGAATATTCGTTAATCTTATTATAGTCACATTTATAAAAGTTAAAATGGGGTAGTATATTTTCTTTGAGCGGGGTAATTCGAAGATTTAATATAGCTTTGCCCAAGGCGGGATGATAAGCGTCCTCTTTAACTACAATTTGTAAGCCACGTGATGACGTAATGGGTAAATTACTGAAACATAAATCAAGTGTGCATTTTTTAGAGTTTTTAATTAAATTATGTTGATTCAGGCCCAGATAAGACTATTATTATTAAAACACTATTGCACGAAACAAATTTTAGCATTTAAGTTTTGATTAAACTAATTTAATCACGAGAATCACGATTTTCTGTTGCACGAAACCTCAAATCAAAATATTTAAGCATAACTTTAATTTTTAATAAAAACCTGTCAAACTCATGATTATCTTCGAAATTACGTTGTTCAAACGATATTTTATCTTCGCGACTCATTTGACAATTTTTAACTTAAAATTTAAGTTCTAATAATCCTGTACGCAACCCGTTTAAGTGGGAAGATGGCGGACTGTGTAACAGCTGTTTTTGGACATGTCTATAATTCCTACCCTAGAAATAACCTAAAAATCATTTGTAGAGCTGAAAAATTCGAATTCTCTAGGCGGAAAGTTGTTGATATTGTTGGTAATATCAGTTAGTAATACCTGTTGGACACGCAACGCAGTAAATTTGATAAAGGTAAGTAATGCACCAGTATTGGTTTTTGGCCCCAGCTGCAAGTTTATCCCCTGAAATATTATTCTTCACATTAGGTGCATACCTAATTAACTTTGCCTTGATTGCAGAACATGTCGGATATCTCATTGTCTTCGCTATCTTCAGATGAAGAGCGAAGACCAAGGACTTATGATAGAGAAGATCTCTTCAACAAATATGATGAACATGAGTTTATGGAACGGTTTCGGTTCTCAAAAGCTGCTGTCCAAGAAATACTGTCGAGGATAAAGCATAACCTTTCTCCGTCAACTGATACATCAAAATCAATTGATGCAATGACGCAGATGTTAGTAATGCTGAGGTTCTATGCAACAAGCACATTTCAGCAGTTGTTGGGGGACACAATTAAAGCAAACAAATCAATTATTTGTAGCATAATCCAAATGGTAACTGTGGAGTTATGTAACTGGCTGATACATTTATAAAAATGCCTTCTGATGTAGAAATTTGTCATTCACCATATTAAATGTGATAATGGCAACAGCTGTACTGCATAACATTGCAATAGAGTTAAGGGATGAACAGCCATCACAAGGGTTTAACATGGATTTTGATGTGGACGCATCTACAATTGATGATGCTTTCCGGCAAGGCGAGGATACTTCTGTCAGAACCGCTAGTAGGCCGCAACTAGGCCGTGAACATTTTGGTAAAATAGACTCAAGTTTGAGTCTTGTAGCCATTCTAATTTGATTTACAACAATCTGTTTTACATAAAGGAGATATGCGGAGTAATTAATTGTATTCAGTGCGAACAGCAAGTAACAAATGCCCATAGTATTGTTAGATATTTTTGTTGTTATAGTTACGTATTCGAATAGAGGATTTATGTGAGTGAGTGAGGTGTGTATGTGTGATATGTATGGTAGTAGTACAGTTATGTGTAATTCGTGGTGTATAAGTTGTAATTGTAGGTATTTATAATAATGGAACTATAAGAGTTAGGTAAATCATGTTTCCTCCTCCCTTTGATACAAAAAAAAATAATTTACGAGCCAGTAAACGAGCCAAGCCATTGTGGACTGGTAAATTATGTTATTTTCTCTAAATCCTTGTATTCGAGGTTGACTATGGATGAAGAGGTGTCGTTTTCTCGGACGAAGATCTTTTCGTTGCGTACCCATACGTGTTTATAGGAATTCTGGATATTGTAGTGTTTTGAAGCGGTATTCGTTCACATAAATCCTTCGCCGGTCATCAGAAACAGACAGTCCAATGTCGCGCAGTCCAGTCCAGCTTTCTTTTTACGCATTGCTGATATTACTGTGTCTTTTATGAGTTGAGTCTTCAACTTCGCAATTATGTTTATCGGAAATTTTGTGATCGGTACTCGTGAGGGAACACCATGTATTGAGATGATGTCTTCAAGTGATAGCTGTACTCCGAGAGTTGCACCGATTGAGATAAGATATTGTGGTAGATTTTCATTTATCTTCTCGGGGAGGCCCCAGATCTCAAGATTAAATAAACGTTCTCGTTGCTGTTGTATGTTGTGTTCTCTTTGAAGTTCAGAAAGCTGATGTTTGTAGCTAGCGAGTTCTTGTTATACACTTTTCAGATGAGAAACATCGCTTACTATTGAGCGGGTTTGACCCCGCAGGTCGTCGAATGATTTCGAGTGGAAATCGCAAGATTCCTTTAGGTCGCAGAAGTCAGATTTCAATTTAGTTTGCTCTTGAGTTAAGTTATCGACTTTAAATGTAACAAGACTTACCTACTTAGTTTTTAATTTCGGTAATGTCTGATTTCATATTTTGTAAAAAGTCTTCGTTGGTTGACTTAAACTCCTGCAGTAATGACATCGTACTACATAAAACGGCAAACAGCTGATTTCACTACGTCCCTAGAAAAATTTATATTTTAATATGATTTAGTGTAATTCTGAGCCCAATTTAGTGTTATTTTAGGATTATAGTGTAATGTTAAGTATTTCTATTGTTTGCAGTGTGTTTTAGTGACGTTTACTAGTGTCTCGAAACACGTTAAATTTGTGACCGTTGCAGGTTATAAATTTAAAAGTATTTGTTATTTCCGTACACTTTCATCGCTTTTTGTTACCTTATTCTTAAATTATTATATTTAACAACGTTTAAAATATATTTCATAGCAATTAGTGATGTGCAAACGCTGAAAAACGTTACTATTCCACGTAAGTAATTTCGCATTGTTTTGGTGTGCAATTCCTTGATTCTTATCTCAACTGTAACCATGATGACCCGCAGAGCTGCTGCTGTCGCCTCCCGACAGCAGGAAAATGACAAGCTCAAAGTTACCTTACTAGAATTTAAAAAATCAAAGGAAATGGTCACCGAATTACTCTGTGAAAGGGAGGAAAATGAGAAAGAGCTATTATCAGTACTTGAAAGTAGAGATAAGCTAAAGAAACAATTATGTGTATTAGAACAAGAATGTAGTGATGTAATTGTTGAGCGGGACAAGCTGCAGGTCACCGTAGATAGCTTCACTGTATGTAGTGCAGAGTACGAGCAAGCCCTGAAATCGATTGATTCCCTGGAGAAAGCATTGTTCGATGCCCATGAACAAATACATGCACTCCAGGAGGAGAAGGAAAACACCGCAGCGTTGCAGACCCAGAGCCTCTACAGTGAAGTCGTAGGGATCAGCCCGCAGCTGGTTACTGTTGCAACTGGAAGCCTTGATGATGTCATTGATTTAACTAATGACACATTGCCCACATCAAGGTTATTAAGTTGCAGCAATAACAAACTGAAAAAATACATTAAAATAAATAGGTATATACGGAAAACTCAGAAATTAATAAAACATAATAAATTGTGTACTAAAAACTTAAAAGTAAGCAAGAAAAATGTAAACTTATTACATGATTTGAATATGTGTGTATTAGAATTAGAAAGTACTAAGTTGATGTATGAAACTGACACACAAAACTTACATTTGAAAATCCAAAGCTTAGAGGATTCATTGAGATCACTAAACAGTGCATATTTGAACTCTAAGAAAGTTATAAATGAATACTTATTGGCTATGGATGATTTAATTCAAGAAATGAACCATAATTGTGAGCGGTTTGAGTCGCTGACCAACAACCATACTTGTCGCTGTGAGCAGAAAGGTGGTTGTTTGACAGCGGGCAACTCTCCGGGCTTGTGTGACAGTTTACCAACACAAGGTGTTACTGATAATAGTTCTGCCAAGTCTGATATGACCACAACACCTGATATTATAATGTACTGTGATGAGATTGGAAGTGGCATGGGCTCAGCACTCCACTCATACTCTAAGGGACATAGTGTTATTAGTAATTGCTCACCTTTTAGCACTGTAAATAATATTATAAATCAAATTTTGAATGACAGCACTATCACAGCCAGTGCCACACTGATAATTTTCATGGGCAATAGGGGAGATGTGAACAAAAATAATTTAATAAAATTTTATGAAACATTGAATGGTCTTAGTGTGAAAAAAATTATATTGTTTACATTTCCCTACTGCAACCAATTGACACAAAATGAAAATGTATATAGACATAATATGAATGTAACTATGTACAATTTATGTACATATAATAATAAGTTTGATATTATTGACACTAACAATTATGTTAGTAATTATTTTACATTACATACATTTTACCTTTCAAATTATTGTAAACGACAAATAGCTATGTCACTATTATATTTATATGACATTACAGCCAAAAATTTGGCTTCTAAC
Source organism: Argyresthia goedartella (assembly GCA_949825045.1). NCBI lineage: Eukaryota > Metazoa > Arthropoda > Insecta > Lepidoptera > Argyresthiidae > Argyresthia > Argyresthia goedartella. The sequence continues at coordinate 15,090,588 of OX463815.1, forward strand.
TCTGCTTTTACTGAGCAGCCTAATATGAATCTGGTATCAGACCAGAATAACAGGATGCATTTAACTTAGTTCATAAGACAACAGAGGACCCAGGCTCTGGCAACATATGTTCTAGTATATTAGAAAACCCTAAGAATAAGGGAAGCTCACATGCTAAGTATATAAGCCTGGTTCATCAGAATATTCAATGTATTAGAGGCAAAGATCTACAAATAGAGTTATTTTTAAATTGTAATAAAATTGACATTTTGTGCATAACAGAGCACTGGTTAACTATTAATGAAATTATGTTTAGCTTTAAAGATCACCAGGTTGGTAGTTCGTTCACCAGACTTAATTCAATACATGGTGGGGCATTAATCATACTAAACAATCATATGAAATTCAAGGAACGTAAGGACATTGTTTCCTTATCTGTTGAACGAACTATAGAACTTGCAGCTGTGGAATAAGAACAGTTCATCGTTATATGTGTCTATAGGCCACCCTTGAGTGACTTTGAAATGTTCGAGAAAATAATGGAATCCGTCCTAACTATTTCATCACACAGTACGAAACGATTAATTATATGTGGTGACTTTTATGTTAATCTATTAGAAAGAACTACTCTCAGCGTTAGATTGATAAATCTTTTCTCATCATTTAGGCTTAGCCATTTATTTATGGAGCCAACAAGAGTGACTGCTACTAGTGCTACATGAATTGACAACATTTTTACTGATGTTATTCCAATCAGTAAAAGTGTTATCAGTGAATTGGATTCAGATCATTTAGGTCAATTATTTCAATTTGATTCTATTAGAGAACCTGTCATTAAAAAGAAAATTTCGTTTGTGCCAATAACTGCTGACCGGTTAGAAGGAATGAGATACTCTTTAGCCCAGGAACTACCGTTTTTGGCTGCTGAACAGTCTTCTAATATAATGTATAACTTATTCTTTGAAACCTTTATGAAACAGTACAGCGCGATATTCACTTAAAAATCGGTTGTGGTTAGTGGTTCAAACGACTTTAGTACGTGGGCTACTGCAGAGTTGCATAAACGCAGGCAAGCATTGTATGCATTGTATGAGGAACGACGGTTCAAGATGAGTGACGAATTTAAAGAACAAGTCAAACAGTTCTCCAAACAATTTAAATTAGACTGTCATACAGCTAAACGTAATTTTCTGAGTAGTAAAATTAAGAATAGTTCCGATGTTATAAAAACGACTTGGAAAATAATTAATGAGGAGGCCGGTCGTAGTAAAAAAGCGAGTCACGATTACGAACTAAAAATCAATGGACAGCTTACGAGTTCTAGCTTAGAAGTTGCAACTGAATTTGAATCATTTTTACTAATGCACCGGCTTCCACGACTAAGTATTTAAATTCGTCACCTTTGTCTGCTGTTGCAATATTAAAAGATAATGTCTCAGAGTGTGCTTCATACTTGAATTTTAAGCACGTCACAAGTTCAGATGTCGTAAAGGCATTTAAATTGATAAATGTTAAGAAAACGAATGATCTTTGGGGACTCTCTGTTCACGTCGTTAAATCCCTGATCGAATTAATTGCACCTGACCTAGCGGTCATTTTCAACAATTGTATAGACTGCGGTGAATTTCCTGATTTAATTAAACAAAGTAAGATAATTCCCCTCTTCAAAGCAGGTAGTACTCAAGACCCCACCAATTTCAGACCTATATCAATACTACCAACTTTTAGTAAAATTTTTGAGAAATTAATCTTATCACAGCTATTACATCATTTTGAATCAAATAAGCTAATGCATTACAAACAGTTTGGATTCACTCGCGGTCGTTCAACAACAGATGCCGGAATTCAGTTCATTGAAAGTATTTTTGATGCCTGGGAAGAGTCACAAGATGCCCTAGGCATTTTTTGTGACTTATCTAAGGCTTTTGATTGCGTTTGTCATGAAACATTGATCAGGAAATTACATCATTATGGAGTTAGAGACACGTCATTGAATTTGTTAAAATCTTATCTGAACGGAAGAATACAAAGGGTAGACGTAAACGGAGAACGATCACCAGGATCATTGGTTTCTTTGGGCGTGCCACAGGGCTCAATATTGGGACCCTTCCTATTCCTCATCTATATAAACGACTTACCCTATCTAGGAAGGGACTGTCATGATATGGTACTGTTTGCTGATGACACCTCACTTATTTTTAAAACAAAGCGAAACCAACACGCTAATGATGATCACGTGAACAATACCATATCAAGAGTGGTAAATTGGTTTAATGTTAATAATTTGCTATTAAATGAGAAAAAGACTAATTGTGTTAAGTTTCTTACTACTAACTTTAAAAATAATCAGACATGTATAACAATTAAAAATGAGGAATTGGAATTGGTAACCAGCACAGTGTTTCTAGGTATAACGTTGGATTCCAAACTCCAATGGGGTCCACATATTGATAAGCTATCGAACAGACTGAGCTCTGCAGCTTTTGCATGCAGGAAAATCCGTCACTTGACAGATTTAAAAACAGCCAGATTAGTTTATTTTAGTTATTTTCATAGTATTATGTCCTACGGTATTCTGCTCTGGGGCAGTGCTGCTGACATAAATACTATTTTTGTGCTGCAAAAGCGGGCTGTTCGTGCGATTTATAAAATGAATAATAGAGATTCTCTTAGAAATAAGTTTAAAGAAGTAAATATATTGACAGTCCATAGTCAATATATTTACGAGAATATTATGTATGTCCATAAGAACATTGTTAACTTTCGAAGAAACTGTGATATACATAACTTTAATACTAGAAACAAGGACAAACTTGCAGTGCCCACTACTCGGCTCCATAAAATAAAAAACTCGTTCAAGGGTAATTGTGTAAGATTTTACAATAAACTCCCAAGCACTTTGACAGATCTATCAATTAATAAGTTCAAGAAATACATCAAGCAAAGGCTTATTTCTAAAGCTTACTACAGTATTAAAGAGTACATAGACGATAAAAATGCTTGGGACTGAATTGTTCTAATTAATTGTGAGCATCCTCACTGCCAGAGTTTCTTTTACTGGACACTTGGAGGCCTTTTACACCTCCAAAGATTAATTTAATTATACAACTCTTGACTGTGGGGACCATTTACATCTCCTATCATCATTGTATTATTCACTAAAGAGACTATACATTTCTGTTATTTATATTTTAATTATTTTATTATGACATTTGAGACTCTTTACATCTCTCAGAAACAATAATTAAGTACTTTTTTTTCTGATAATATGATACAAATAATAATACTAAATGTTCTGTAAAAAATGAAATGAAATGACATGTGAAAGTGCCCTTGTGGCCTATTTACAGAATAAACGTTTTGAGTTTTGAGTTTTGAGTATTTCTCCAGAAAGCATCGAATTCTTGCTGTAAATCATGGTCTAAATCTGGTTGTGTCCATTTTTTAATTTGCCATTCGGGGGTAGAAGAAGCGAGGTCCGGTTGCGAGTTCGTGCGCCAAGTAAGATTCGGTTGAGAGCCGGTCCTTTGTATAGTGGGAGAGCGTATGCAGTTCATTGTGACAATTGTGTTTGGGTAACTTCGATAGTGTTCGTCTATTCGGGTTGATGGTGAGCGATATGAAAAATGCAGCTACACTGCTTCTGCGGAGGTGCACGGGCATGAAAATTGTATCCACTATATGAGTGCACACGATTGAGAATTGGAATATCACTCAGATATATATACACTTGATTGAAATATTACGGAGCGCAGTAACACGTACACCTCGTAAGAGCGTTATGCAGACCTAAGCTATGACCATACACAAAAGTCAGGGGCTAAGGCTCAAGAGTGCACTGATGATCATCGGTTCCTCGATATTCACATGCGGTCAAGCATCCGTGGCACTTTCAAGAGTGACAAGTCTGGACGGTTTGCATCTTATTAATATCGAGTCGTTAGTTTAAAGCGCAAGAATCTGCAATTTCTGAATACAATATGTAAAGTTAAATTCCGGAAGTACTTCTGTAAATTGAACTGCCTCATACGTGGCGTATTCGCTATCGTGGGCCTCGCATTCCTGAGCGAGAGATTTTTGATATGATGATAACGTGTATGATCACCACTGATTCATTTCATATTAACTTTGTGACGCACCGGGTGTCAAGTGCCTATGTGAGATAATCGACAGAGTTTAGCAGTGACTTGCTTAAAGATATAGTATTTCCCTTGGTATGACCTAGTTGTAGTGTCTAATTTAGAGCTGGCAACCTATGCCTAAGACCCATGCCCCTCCGGTCAGGCCTGGATTTTGGATGTCGGTCGAAGCCTGTGACATTTCTTATTTTGATGTTCCTTGTAGTTTGTAGGAAGATTCAATTTCATTTTCAATGTGTTTATTTGCAATTGTAGCAAACAGCATTTATTCCATTTAGTTACAAAGGTGGATCTGAACAGCCTTTACACATATGATGTGTAAAGGCTGTTCAGATCCACCTTGATGTGATGATGTGATAATATTATAATGTATAAAAACATTATAATATTACACTTTAAGATAATCAATCGCTTGCCTTCGTCGTTCAACATTCCTCTAAGATTATATGTATTAACTTATAATCTAAAGTTTATGTGTTTTGAAATGTGTGTAGCAGCATCTGAGATAGGAACCCTAACTGTGTATCTAGCCACGTAGTGACATTCAAAATTGGACCTCATAACTGTAATACAATCTAAACAACAATACAATTTTATTTACAGTCAATAATTGTCAAACATATTTATTACATAAATGTGTGTGCCAAATATTCGGTGACCGAATAAAAAGTTTCACTAACTAGCAGATATTTTTTTGCAGTCAACTATCGACAGATAGTTGACTACTGTAACGTACTGCTTACTATATGACGCGTTAGTTGATAAACTAACGGTTAAAACCGTTAAATAGTAAACTGGTGTAAACTTGAATTGCAAACGAAATTCCAGGGCAAACACTGTGGTAGCGTTATAAACTAACGCGTTAGTTGATCAACTATCGAAAGATAGTAAAAGTTTCTTTTATTTTTACATGTCAACCTAACACGAAGTCTATTGGGGGGTTTCGCTGCGCTCGCCCCCTCTAGTCTTGACCTAAGCTACCACATTGTTTGCCCTGGTATTTCGTTTTTCGGTTTTGACTATCTTACGGTGACATATATAAAGATAAAGCTAGCAAGCACATTTTTTCTTACAAAAAAGGGCGATCAGGGCGATATATCAATTAGATGCTAGAGAATCATTAAGAGAAAAATTCAAACAAATTAATATACTTACGGTTACCTGTCAATATATATACGAAAATATCATGCATGTAAGAAAAAACATAGCTTTATTTAAAATTGTAGGTGATAGCCATACAATTAACACTAGAAATAAAAATAGGTTAGCACTACCATTATTTAGACTAAGTAAAGTAGGCACATCATTCATGGGGCACTGTATTCGCTTCTACAATAAAATACCACAGGAATCATTAATCCTTCCTGAAAAGAGGTTCAAAAACTATGTTAAAAATGAGCTGATAAGAAAGTCCTATTATAGTATTAAGGAATGGAAGAATGATAACTTGCATAAACAAAATGAAATTTTATCCTTGCTAGAATTATATAAAGATACCTACCCACTCAACAATGATATTAAGACTTTGTTTCTTGATTTTAGATGTAAGCACAATATTATGCTTCGGAAGGCTAGATCTGAGTACATTAACAACTTAATAGATAGTAGTTCTAACCAGTCCAAGAGTATCTGGAATGTAATTAAGATGGAGACGTGCAAAGGCCCAGGTAGCAACCCACTGGCTGTCTTGCAACGAAGTGTTGTTGGTCCGTCAGGTTCGGCACGAGAACTGGCAACTAAGGTTAACCAATACTACCTATCTATAGTACGCGATACACCACTAAGACCTAATGTGTATGAGGCCATAAGACTACTGAGTACGAACATACCTACCATATCTACATCTATGTTCTTGGTCCCGTTTACAGTACCTGAACTAAATTGCATCATTAAAAAAATCAAAAAAAAGTCTACTAAAGACATCTACGACTTTCCATGTGACATCCTATGCAAACTACCTCTAAGTACACTAACTATATTATGCGATTTATTCAATAAATGCGCCTCCCAGGGCACTTATCCTTCATCTCTGACGCGAATAAAAGTGGTTCCCATATGGAAAGGCAAAGGCAACAAGACGGAAATAAATAGTTACAGACCTATTTCTCTCGTTCCAACCTTCTCGAAGATATTTGAGATGGGCTTGTGTGAGAGGCTAATTAACTTTTTGAATAAAAATTCAGTTCTTTCGGAACACCAATATGCTTATAAGGCCGGCCGGTCCACGGTGGGCTGCGCACGCGTACTGCATCGGGAGGTGCTCGAACTGCTGGAACGAAAACGCCACGTGGCGGCTGTGTTCTGCGACCTGTCACGAGCGTTTGACCTTATTGATCACTCTCTTATTGGAGCCAAGCTGGAACATTATGGAGTACGTGGCCTAACTCTCCAACTATTTATGTCCTTCCTCGCTGACAGGACGCAGATCACGGTGATAGACGGTGAAGTTTCTGAACCCGGTCTGGTCGGGGATAGATCAGTGCCGCAGGGGTCCAACGTAGGGAATACCACGTTCGTCATCCTGATGAACGACCTACCCCATATCGTCTCCGGAACAGCCAAGTCCCTGATGTACGCTGATGATGTCTGTGTTATCGTGGACGGTAAAGATGAGGCTGAATTAAAGAAACACCTCCAATCGATTACCCTATATCTAACTGAATGGTTCACAGTAAATGGCATGCTACTAAACCTTGATAAGACCCAGGTACTGAGATTCTCGTTGCGCAACGTAGGTGGGGCTCCCCAGGTTCCACTCGTAGTGAACGGGGTCACTCTGCCTGCCACCGACACTGTTCGCTTTGTTGGATTCACTTTTGACGCAGGATTGCAGTGGACTCACCACATTGACTCTTTGTGCAAAAAATTAAACAGTGCGTATTATGCACTATCGAGACTCTCGCCTACTCTGTCTAGAGAGCACTTACTAACTACATACTATGGCTACTTCCATTCGATACTTTTGTATGGTATAGACTTGTGGGGAATGGCTGCTGAACGCGACAGACCATTTCTCATTCAGAAACGTGCAGTGCGTAGAATTGCCGGAGTACCTAACGACACCCCGGCTCGGGAACTCTTCATTAAGCTAGGTATTCTCACACTACCCTCTATGTACATCTTGGAAGTACTGAAGTATGTGAGGCAGAACCCATCGGAGTACCCAAGCTTCCAGAACCCAGACTGTAGGTATTCTTCTCGTCGGCCCCACGACTTGTATTGTGCGACCAGTCGTCTTGCTAAAACCAGCAAATCATTGAAGGGTATGGGCCCTACCTTATTTAATAAACTACCAGTGGAGATAAAATCCATCAACATACTAAACATCTTTGTAACAAAGGTTAAAAAGTACCTCCTAAGCAAAGCATACTACTCAGTGTCAGAATTTATTGACGAATAAGTTAACCACTGACTTAATTAACTTATGATTGTAATAAAATTGTGACCTATTTTATTTTTTATTTATTTTTTTATTCTGACATGTAATTTTATTAATTTTTACCTGTAGTGGTATTATTCTTATTATTATGCGATTTGTACATTATTATTCTTTTTGACATAACTTTTATTATTGACTTTTATTAGTGAGTGTATACTATTGTATTATTGTACTATCCTGACATGTTATTCATAATTTATTTTCGTTTATTGTATACTGTTGACATGTAATATCTTATTATCAATAAAATATGAATATGAATATGAATATGAATACTTAGATGACAAAACTGCATGGTCCATACCATCTCAGCGCACAGAAATTCGACGAGGGGCGATGGATCAAGTCTATCACTCGCCGGCGAATTTCCTTAGACCGAAACCAGTACCTGCTGTAAAGTCACTTTAAAAAAAAAGGTATGGGGGAGTTTCTTGCCGTTTCTTCTTAACCCCGAGGCCCACCTTCCGAAACGGTGTAGTCTTTTTTTTTTATATAAACAATTGACTTGTAGTTATAAGTAAGTGTATAATTTTGACGTTGAATAAGATAATTTATTTATTTATATTCAATAAAAAAATGACTCTATGACTCTATGACTCACGAGTAGTCGATTTAAAGTGGCGTGATTTGTGAAGCAATAATACTTGTCATCTCACGTCGGCGGCTGATAACAGTTTATCAAAATCGAATCCTAATGTATGAAATAAAATATTGTTCTACAATCTTATTATTTCGGCCTGATAACAATGTAAAAACGTAGAATAATAGCATCTGATATCCAGATTTCTATAAGCGTTTCATTTATTAAATTATGTAGTTCTTCATTTCATTCAACCGCTAAGCATCCTCTACCGTGTAAGTGTACTCTTTACTTCTACCGTGAATTACATATTGATAAAGGCCTGATTAATTTTGATTTACCGGATTATGACATCATCGATGACTGTCAACTGATTTACCTGAGTACTTAAGCTAGTTTTAATAATTCTTCACTATTACTATTCGGGACTTGGTAAAGTTTTATCAAACTATGATATCTGGTATTCATGTGATGAGAGATTCGGGTAAAATAGGGGCCTACAAACGCGTACAATGTCAACTCGCAGTCTCGCATTCATGGTGGGTATATAGGAAGGTTCAGGACAGTTCCTGTGCTAATTAGATGTTTAAGTTGCACAACTCTGAGTATCCTCTCCTTTGCTTCTGACGTTTAGTTCCAAAAGATAGGGCCCACAGCTCCACAGTTTCGGCCTCTTCGAAGCAAGCATCGAGCATAAAACTTAATGAGTTTCAAGTTATCTTGTTATCTTTAAACCCAAGTTTCGTCAAGTTTCATTATTCTGCTTAACGGAACGTCGCTCTACTATCTCCATAATTCAATATAGAATTACACTTCTTGTTCAATTAACGTTCAGAACAAACTGCATCCGGATGTTAGGCCAACAAAACTTTCACAGACGCTCACAGCTTATTGACACAACCAACTTCCCCGGAAATTAAAACGGTAACTGTACAGTACAATCTTATTGATTGTATAAGCATAACAGCCGGGAGAATCAAAGAAATTCAAAAAGTGAGTGCAAGTACTTATCTAAAGAAACTTTGTTTCGTGGGGGTATCTTCAAGCCATCCTTTGTACCTGTAGCGAAGCGTGTAGAGTTTGTTTGTTTGGCTTGTGCGATTGTTTGGATATTGCTGGCTTGCGGTTTAATAAGTTTTACGAATTACTTTGATCTTTCGCAGATAATCCACGGTCCTTATAAATGCGGTTTACGGGTGGAACAATAATTTTACAACTATTTTTTGTTTTACGGAACGAGTCGAAACGACAAACATAATGTCGACAGATGTGCGTTCGTGACACTTCACAGCAACTGACGACCAAATAACGACGGAATCCGCTCAATACCGCTAGCAGCTGTCAATGATAGACGAATATTAAAAAGCTATCAAGCAAATATCTGAATTTTATCCCCTTTACATATTTTATCCACATGCAGATACATATATCTTGATTTAAAATCTATCTATGTCTCTGTTTGCACCCCTTGTCTGATATTCGAACAAATTAGGTTTAAGTAAGAAGTTGTACAAAATATTTGTTCAACTTTCTCACAAACTGGCATACAATGCGAATGTTGAACTGTTTTATTTTAGAATAAATTGGCCTAATAAAAGGGGTTTGAACATTTTTGTATGGAAGTTATCATTACAGTCAATTGTTTTGTACGGTGAATGTCATATTTAGATAAATATAAGACAGACCGAACAAAAAAAATATGTCAAGTAAACCCTAACGTTACTCGAGTTAAATGGGAGAAAATAATAGAATATACTATAAGTTACTGACAATTTTTTCGACTACGCGAGACTCTAGGGTATATGTGACATTTTTTGTTTTAATAAGTGTCATCCATATTGAAATATGTACATTTAAATATATAAGTTAAAAAAATTGTTTAAAATATTTAAAATCGGAATAAATCGTGATATAAGATCTGAATCCGTAAACTTTGAATACATAATTTTCAAAACTATAATTGTCAAAATGTACAATGGGTGAAATTCATATTGGTTAAAACTTAAGATATAAGATATTCATTCATAATTGTAATTACATGTCCAGAAAATTCAATGAGTTAGATAACATTTATCAATAGTGCAGATTAAAACGATGTCAATAATTAATTAAAAAAAAGATATGTTACAGGGTTAACATTAGTAATTCATTGTAATGGCAGAACATTTGTTTGACTAGCCAGCGTTTTAAACTGGATTTAAATATGGGTGTGTTTGAGGTGGAGGTGAGACTAATTTCGGTAGTCTATCATAGACGGTTGGGCCTGCGGAGTGCGTGAGTATGGCGGCTTTCTCTAATGAGCGCGGTACAGTGACAAGTTTCCCAGCCGCCGCGCTGCGTGTGCCGCGTCTGGGGCTGTCCGCGTGCGTTTGGTCGAACTGGAATATCACTATGGACGGTAGTGTTAAGATTCCAAGTTTATTGAAGGGGGTTACAGATTTTTCTACCAGGTTGAAGGGAAATATAAAAAAAGAGAATAGATTACCGACCTTCTTAGTTACATAATGACGTTGTAACTAAGAAGTTTTGAGAAGTGAACTGCATCCTTTTCAGATTCAAGGCTGGGCCGTTTTCGTTAAACCACTTGGACAAGTTTGCCACAGTTTCATTTAATAGTTACTCCAGTATATCCTTTTGTATTGACTGCTTGTGGGAGATCATATAGAAGCAACGACAAGAGTATGTTTGATAGACAAGACTATTGGGCCCCATCGTAGTAAAAATTGGATCCGATCTACTTCTATCGCCCACCCTGAAGTCAATCAACAGAGAGTGGGGGACACCGGCTATGCCGTAGTGATGCAGTTTTGCAGCGAGGAGGGCATGGTCAGAAACATTGAAAACCTTGGACAAGTCACTTAATAGCACGGCGACAAGGAATTTCCGCTCGCGGGCATTGACTCTGCATCGAGTCACCACATGCGCGAGCGGGGTCATCAAACAGCCCTCCATACGCATACTGCCGGTCTGAAAGTGCACTCGTCGACGATAAGTAGTTGATAATGTAGAGATGAAGCCGTTTTTGAAGACTTTCTCTACAGCCGGTATAACTGCTATGGGCCTGTACCTGAATAGCCATCGATGAGTTGCCGTTTGTCTTTTCCTTTATAAATAAGAGAGATTTTGCCCAGTTTCAGCACTTTAGGGTATGCTCCCTCTTTAATACACCGATTGTACATTTCGGATAGTGGTAGGGCAAGGGGGGCGACACTGAGCTGCAGGAGATCCATCGATATGTTGTAGATGTCTTTTGTTGCTTTGTTAGGTATCACTGCTACAATTATTCGGAAGACCTCATCTGGTGAGACCGGTCTGAATCTTAACTAACGGTGGGCGGGCAGCGGCGAGGGCGGTGGTGTCGGCGCGCACGACGGTGGAGGGTGCCCCGCTGGCGACGGCGACTCACCAGAACCTCGAGTTCAATACAGTGATAATAGTGTTCATCTTGGATGGAAACTGAGCGCCATTGGAGTCCGTGATAATGTCCCTAACGGCTTTGCTGGTGTTGTCGATATTATTAATTAAATTAGTTTAGTGATTTGAGTTTTGGATAATTAGCATGTTTTTAGGGTTCAAAACGAGTCGCACGTGCGCACGCACGGCGCAGTGGTCACTGTTAGCAGGAGAACCGAGAACTGTAATGCATCAATAACATTAGATTCTGCTAACAAGACAATAGTACGATGCAGTATACATCTATGTCAGAAGAACTATGAGCAATGTAAGGTGATTCTCGCAATGAATCATTGTAAACAAGAAGTATGTGCAAACATGGGTGCAGTGTCAAAAATATTAGAGAATCGATTGGAATGTCTTAGCAATAACGGAGTTAAAGATTTGCCTAGCGTTAAACAAAGGCAAGATAGTATGTACAGGGCCAGAAAACGATTTCTCAACAGTGAAAAACTAAACTTTAAACAGCTACAAGATGGTAAAGTACCAGAAATTATTGCAAAAAACAATGTTTTGTGCTGACAGGGATACTGATAAAATATTAATTTTCTGTTCCCCTACGTCAAAGAAATTTATCAAAATCTTCGGCTCAAATGTATATTTTGGTGACGGCACATTCAAAAGTGCTCCATGTCTATTCAATCAGATGTATACTATACATATAGTTTCTACTGATACTGTAACTAACGTGATTCCAGTAATCTTCGTTTTACTTCCATATAAAAGTTGTCAGACTTATGTCAGGATGTTTCAACTCCTAAAAGATAAATTAGGTTTGTGCATGAATGTATTCAATATTGATTATGAAGAAGCTCTCATAAAAGCAGTAAAGAGTTTCCCGGAAACTCTTATAACCGGCTGCTTTTACCACATGAATAAAGCTGTATGGAAGAAAGCACGCCTAGTGTAGTGTGATACGTAAGGAAGGTAGAAGAATGGTCAGACTGTGACGAAACAAACATTTGGTTTATTTCTCAGTAGGTAGAAATATATATTTTTTTTAAATCTCCAAAATGTGGATAAACTTTAAGAGCTATGAAATAAGTTGTGAATCATAAATTTAAAACGAATATGGTTTAACTTCACCGTTGCTTTCAAAGGATGTCGAATTATGACCATTTTACACATTTGTGATGTTGTTTTGAAGTGTCGCATTTGACATGGCTCATTCAATCGAAACTCATACGTAAGGGTGTTTAGTTACGATATAGTTTGGTGGGTCAAATAGATGCGTAGTTAGTTCAATGATGGAGGTACAGATGGCGGTCGATCGCCTTTAAATTGCAGATGGTTTGACTCAAAGTAGAACTTTATTCACTATAATTGCAATAAGATGTTTTATATAGAAAACAAATGGGTATTATTTTATTTAGATTATTTTATGATGTTATAAAGTCTATTTCTGGTTGAACTGTGTGATATAAAATATAAAGTGTATATAGTGATATAAAATATAAAATATATTGTAGGTAATTGATCTGAGTCTGAGTCTGGGCTTGGAGCGACCCTAATTTCCTTTTTTCCTTCACCATAGGGTTCCTGGATTGGCTCTTAGAATATTCGCGGGCTAATCCTCTTCTCATTCCTTTCGTGTAGCGAGTTTTGAAATTCCCCCACACACAGTCATTAAACATACAAACACATTCAAATCAAACTCAACCATTTTCGAGTGGTGTCGATGATGGACGTGGTATAACACTAGGATTTTAGACTAGGCTAGACAGGAGTTTAGTTTATGTAGTTAGGGAGACAAACACGATTATTTAGGTTTATGTAACAAACAAGTATCTGAAATTCGTATGACTACAAATAATTACGTTATTTCCTTCTCACTCTTGAAATACCTAAATACTTATAAAACTATCTAGGTAACAAACTAAATATTTTTTTGATTGTGGCTGTTTTGATCTTTCTTTTATTGACCGTATATCATGTTGGTTGGCCTACCTAACTTTACATTAAATGACATACATATTCTAATTCCATATAGCATGTAGATTGACGTGGTTACTTGGTCATTCACAAAACACACACATACAAATTTACTCTACAAGAAGCTGACATTACTATAAGAACACTCTACTAGATTCTACACGGCCTAAGGTTTATTAGCAGTCATTCTTCCCTTCTGAAACGCCTCCGATTCAGAAGGTCGATCATTCTTACTGCATTGGAATTCGAACGAACTTGGCTGTCACTGCTTTGAGTACTATCTGGTTCATACCTTTGTCGTAAGCACGTAGTGCCTAGACTTCTTCTTACTCATGGACTGGAGAACTACTCGCATACCCCGATTAAAAGATGGATTTGTACAATTCGGATTGATTTGACATTGTAGTCGCATCATTCAGGGACGCTCATCGCCCCTGTTTAGAGTGAAGTTTACTTCGCTGTAGAATGCCTGTGGATGGCCTGAAATCCGATAGAATCAAACCTACACACACGCTACATTATCAATCTAGTGACCTAAGTAGTTACGCTGAATTTACATGTCTTAAAACTAATTTATATATAAAATATCTGGATGAACATCAACATGGTTACGGAATAAAACTTAAGAGACGGGTAGGTGCAAATAAAAATAACCCGTGGTTATGTAGTTAGGGAGACAAACACAATTATTTAGGTTTATGTAACAAACAAGTATCTGAAATTCGTATGACTACAAATAATTACGTTATTTCCTTCTCACTCTTGAAATACCTAAATACTTATAAAACTATCTAACAAACTAAATATTTTTTTGATTGTGGCTGTTTTGATCTTTCTTTTATTGACCGTATATCATGTTGGTTGGCTTACCTAACTTTACATTAAATGACATACATATTCTAATTCCATATAGCATGTAGATTGACGTGGTTACTTGGTCATTCACAAAACACACCCATACAAATTTACTCTACAAGAAGCTGACATTACTATAAGAACACTTGTCGTGTGAGGATACGAACCTAACCAGAACCTAACAGAAAACAACCAGAATAAAATTTAGTAGTAGCAGTTTATTAGTTATTTACAATGAAGACGATAAAAAAATGATACGAAGATGAGGGTGGATGAGATGAGACAGGTTTTATAAAATACAGATGTCTAGATAGAAAGAAGGAAGTGGAGAACACGGAGAGAAGTAGACCGGTGGGGTGATGACCAGGATGCAGGTATATTTGTTCTTGTAGATGTTGTTGAAATCGTCGTTGTAGGAACGGTAGCGGCGTATTTGTAGTTACAGCTCGCAGGATTCCGTTGTAGGAACGATCGTCGATGTAGGTAGCGGGCGTATTTGAAGTTAAGGCTCGCAGGATTCCGTTGTAGGAACGATCGTCGATGTAGAAGCGGGCGTATTTGAAGTTACGGCTCGCAGGATTCCGTTGTAGGAACGATCGTCGATGTAGAAGCGGGCGTATTTGAAGTTACGACTCGCAGGATTCCGTTGTTTGAAGGATGGTTTTGAAGGAACGGCTTGCAGGATCCCGGGGTCGCACTACCCCGGGATCCTGCAAGGCCTTTAGGTGATACTTCTAGTTCAGAAGCTGACGTGAGACTCTCGAATTTCAGAAATGTTCCGCTTTTATACCCTTTTTGGAGAGTTCTAAAAATTATTTAAATTAAACGTAATTTTTGTGAGTGGCCAAGAGAGAAAAAGTATTTTTGTAAAAGTATTGCAGCAAACATATCAGACCGCTAACGAGTTTGAATGGGCATTGCCATGACAACCAGATAAACAAAGACCTCAACCAATGTCAAAGTTTAGTTTCAGGCTCGTAATACGATAAACAACAATAAAACCATGAAGTAAATTCCATAACAGCGGAAGTAAAAAGGGTAGCGCACCAGCGCGCACGAAGCCCGAGATTGCAGAGTCTCGGAGAAAGCCAAAAACAAGGTCACCAAAGGTAAACCCCTTCCCTATCGATTTACAAGAGCTGATAGTATGAAAATACATAGCAAAAATGATTTGTTAATGTATTCTTATGGTTTAAAACGTTACAGGGTCCTATGGAAATAAAGGTGAACAAATAATTAGCTGTACAGCTCAGCAAGCATCAAGCAGCAGCAGCAAAGAAAAGACATGTAAGTAGCATAACACTACACACTCTACTAGATTCTACATGGCCTGAGGTTTATTAGCAGTCATTCTCCCCTTCTGAAACGCCTCCGATTCAGAAGGTCGATCATTCTTACTGCATTGGAATTCGAACGAACTTGTGCTTTCCATTTTCCAAAGGCTGTCACTGCTTTGAGTACTATCTGGTTCATACCTTTGTCGTAAGCACGTAGTGCCTAGACTTCTTCTTACTCATGGACTGGAGAACTACTCGCATACCCCGATTAAAAGATGGATTTGTACAATTCGGATTGATTTGACATTGTAGTACAGACCCTGGTCGCATCATTCAGGGACGCTCATCGCCCCTGTTTAGAGTGAAGTTTACTTCGCTGTAGAATGCCTGTGGATGGCCTGAAATCCGATAGAATCAAACCTACACGCACGCTACATTATCAATCTAGTGATCTAAGTAGTTACGCTGAATTTACATGTCTTAAAACTAATTTATATATAAAATATCTGGATGAACATCAACATGGTTACGGAATAAAACTTAAGAGACGGGTAGGTGCAAATAAAAATATCCTGTAACCGATCAATAAACATGTTGGACTGATGGATGAGAGATATCACAATATCAAATCATATAAAAAATATAACTCAAATAGTCTATATGTAGTTGATTGGCAGGTAAACTAATTCGAGAGGGATTTGAGTAGATTCAGGCGGTCTCTAGGTGCTGGTGTATTCAGTTGGCTAATTCCAAGTCTTCAGCAGTATTAAATAATGCAGTCACGTAGATTGTGTATGGGAATGTGTGGGAGGAGGATGGCCCCAAAACAGGTGAAAGATAACGCCAAAAGCGTACTAATGAACACATAGTTAACCCTTTGTTTACTTATAAATTGTGTTTACAATTTTGAGTGGTTGTAAGCATTATTTTATAAAATATAAGTTTATTTTGCTTAGCTAAATCTAACTTCGTCTGTCTTGGGTCCGTAGAAATCGGTTGACCTCCACTGGCGTCGGGCGGGGTTAAGGGGCCCGACCTTAGGGCCCGGATCCCTTCTGGACGCGAGCTCTAGCACAAACCCTCCTTTGTAAACACATGTAATCGAAATGTCTTTTAAATTGTTATTTACTTGGAATTTATTCTAATAAGCACGGACTCGATGCTTATCAATATTTTAAGTCACTTATATTCATCACTGGCTGGGGAACCTCATGACGATACTGTTCAACCAAAACCACTCTAAAAAGAACTTAAGGTTATTACTATCACAACGTCTGCAGTCCTACCCATAGACGATCACCACTACTTTGGCCAAATCATCTAAATAAGATACTCGCAATCGTTGCTATTAGAATCTTTCCAATTGGAGAAATATTCCAATAAAAATGCGTAAGGGTTAAATTCCGTCTGACATTAAATTAATGGTTAGCAGGTTATATCTTTAAATTTACTTTTCATAGAATCGTTCGGTTAACTCGTGGGGATTATTCATATTATTTCAATTAACTAGAGTGGGGGTTGTTACAAGACTATCGGCTAACATGCCGTTATTACCAGGAAATTTAATTAAAACCTGCTGGCAAAGTATTTTAGATATATCCCCAAATACAGATTGTATTAAAAAAATCAAAAAATACTTCCAATCGGTTAAAAGAAGAAAATTATAAGCGTAGCGTAATAATACGCTTTAAAAATAATAAGCGTATCAGAAACTCGTCAGCGCACAAACAGTACAGTAGAGGGATGGAACCATCGCATCAACACAAGAATTCCAAAAAATCCCGGATTTTGCGAATTTGTGCACAAGGAAAATAGTATTGTTAAGGTACTGGATTTGTTTATAAGACAAAATAAACCATTTTATTCTTTTTTAGTTTTTATTTAAATTATCTCGACTGCGAATCGGGGCAGAGCGAGAGACAAGTACACCTTTAGATAGATAGATAGATAAATTAATTTATTCATTGGATATGATCATTTCCCGTATATGATGTTTCGTGTGACATTTTACCTTCGTGCGAATCACTCACACATACAAACAATGGTCTGCATGAAGCTGTTATTCTTAGTTGATGCCTCGGCTCAATCTAACTCTCATAATTAACATTTTTTAAAGATTTTCATACGATTTTGCTGTCAATTGACATTCCTCAAAGCCAACTAAGCATCGACATTCACTATAGCCGTGTAATGTCAAATTGGACTGGCTTCACGCGTCTATCGCAATCACTTGAAAGGAAAGATGTATCTCGACTCTCGCACTGCCCCGAGTCACAATCGCGGTAGGCATGTTAGCTATGCAGGTCAGGCTGCGATACAATATCAGGATCAGGTCATATTAATATGATCTGGTCATATGCGTTTCTGCTCATCTGCGATACAATATCAGGTCCTATGTGTATCTGGTCATTTGCGTGCCGGGTAATTTGCGAAAACTATAACTGGTCACTTGCGTGTCAGTTAATTTGCGTATCTGGTAATTTGCATAACTGGTAATTTGCGTCAAAAGGAAGATATATTCTCGAAGCGAGGTGTCACTCATCAGACTACCGTACCATATACACCAGAGCAAAATGGTTAGGCAGAATGAGAGAACAGAACACTTGTAGAAGCAGCTCGGGCAATGTCAGTCATCTGTGGACTGAAGCGGTCAATACAGCAGTATATGTATTAAACAGGACGGACTTATATTTTACATTGTTATTAGGACTAGAAAGCTAAGATTGTAAGTTATAATACTAACTTATAACTTACAATCTTAGCTTTCACAGGTCTCTTACATACACTCCAAGTATTCGTTCTCGTCTCTTGGTATTTTCTTGGTTTATCATCCTCTGTGAAGACGTAACTACAGTAGCGCTCTGGCAGTTTAATCACCCGCTTGCTTCTTCGAAGCTCTACTTCTCCCTCACCCTCTGGCTCTTGACCAATATCTTACGGTACTATCGGTATCTCATATACTGGTGGTTGCTATCCCACTTTTTATAGGTGTTATTCCCAGTTTTCTGAATGTCTAGTTTCACCATGTCTACATTCACGTCATTTTCTTTCAGTTCCATGGATACGACATCTCTCTTTATCTCCACTGTAAATACAGTGTAGAAGCTCTGGAAAATATACACGATATCTCTTGCAATCTTCACCATATTCATAAGTCTTTTCCTTGCCTTCGAATCCCACTTTCACTTATGTATGGACGTCCCAAACACTTTCAGTAGGTTTAACCTTCCAATTTGATTGTCTCCATTTTGTTGAAGTGGCCGTCCATTTTGCCATCAACCTTTCCTGATGACAATCACACAGATCACACCATTGACAGTATTTCCTTCCCTGGTTTACCTAATTTGCATAAGTTACGAGCTTGGTAAACTACAATTGTATTACTTTTACCATACATAAAAGTCAAGGGCTAAGTTTATATAATGCTCTCATTGATATTGGATCATCCACGTTCTCTTGTAGGTATTGTAGACTATTGGGCTGAAAACAAATAAAAATTACAAAAAAATACATAAAACAGGTAGCCAAATATTCAACACATACAGATCTGGGGTTGTCAATAATAAAGAAAACACAGATAAACGTTAGTTGGTCCTCATCGCACCGTATGGCGGTACAAAGTAATGTAAAACTAGTGGTGGGAAATGAAACAGTATGTTATATTGACCGAGCGAGCGAAGCGAGCGAAGGGCTCCATTTCGACAAGATAGGAGGCCGATTTTGCTTTCGACTGTCTCTATGTCTGATGTCTGTCAGTTCCGATCTAGGGGCCACATTTTTCAAGCGATTCTCACAAATTTGGCACACGTGTTCCTTGAATCAAAATATATATTTTTGTCGAGAACTATTCTCGATTTTCGTCATCTCGATTGACGTCATTATTTTTTTGTATATCGTGTGGGGTATCAAATTAAAGGGTTTCATGAGCCGGTATTAAAAATATACTAATTCATTACCATTCGACCGTCTGTTTTCTAAAAATCCAAGAAATCTTTTCAATACTTACCAAGTTTGGACTCCTCGAAGTAGGAGACGGATTATTAAAGAGGATCTATACAGACCATGAGAGTAATGGAAATAGAGTATAACCATTTTCGTGAAAAGTCAATAGATTGTATTTTAAATCGCAAAGTGTAGTTTACAAAAATTGCTGCGGCTACTTTACTACTTGATTTTGATTGAATCTAAAATACTTATCTAAAAATGGATTCACAGTCCACCTTATTAACGAGGTCTACTGCCCACAGGGCCACTTGTAGTAAGAATTATAATAGTAGTTTTATGTGACTGATACATAATGGAATTATGTACAGTTACATACACTAGTTTATCTAGACACATACCATAAGCTCTCTTTAATGTGTTCAGGAACCGAATGTTCGACTGGAATTGTGGCATTGATACTTGCTCTGCACTTGTTTAGTTTGTTCAGTAGTACCTATTACTCTATGGTAGTACCAAGTTCACAGACAAACTAGGGGCGGAACGCAGGCGGGCGTCGGCGTTCGAAATTTGAATGTCATAATTTATAGAAAATTTATACATTACGGTCATTATGTATCAATATTCAGATAAGAAATGAAATTTTACCAATTAGTATAGTATCATGCTGGTCGTAACGTCCGGTATTTGGATGCAGAAAAGAGGGATTATGCTACGTTTGTAGATTATTATCTACACTATTGTATATTTAATGCTGGAATGTGCTCGACTGTGTCATCGATTTACATTAATATTAGTTTATTATTAATAATTATGTGCAGAAGGGGTTGAAGTGCGGGGTTTGAGGCTTGGGGTCTAAGGACCACTTGCTGCACTGGATAATTATTCTTTAACTGCCGTGCGGTGAAGGGCTATATGTTAAACCCGTGTCAAAATGTTCACCCATTAAGAAGAGAATTTCAAGATGAACCAAAAACACCATTCACCTCCTTCTTACAAAAAAAAATAGTCTTCGCAAAATGAAAGTTCAGTCGCTCTCTTTCTGCACTTCCCGAAAGGACGTGAAGGGGTTTTATGACACACTATCGCAGGGAACATTTTAAAATATATTTTAGAGATCTTTTTTGGTTGACATTTTTCGAGGTGGAACCTGATAGGATACGGTAAGGCATCGGTATCCTAAACTCCCAGCGGTCAACAACAGCAGTGTATTCTCCGTTCCTGAATTTATTATCTGTCAAAGGCTTCATAACTTTAGGCACTCGATTTCACGCGGGTAATATATTTTCATGTGCACGCCGTACATCCTTCATTCTAGTATAACTATAGAGGGAGTAGGAAAGTGTCGCGTATGCGTATGACATTCAACGAGTGACGGCGAAATAATGGCTCGCCTTGACTAGACTTTGGGAGTAGTTTAGAGCTCCGAAAACTGCGCTCGGGAGTCTTGCTTGAATATACTCCCAAATTCCGTTGGGTAAATAATATAAAAGGAGATTTAAAGAAATATTAATATGGATAGTTCCTCACGTCCGCAGGAAATACTTGTTCACCCCTCCTTTTATGTGTCTCCTTGGTAGTTCTAACGAAAATGTTGAAATTGCGGCAATAAAAGTAATTGTCAATATTTTCCGTTTGTTGCCTTTGCTCCCTCTCGTAGTCCCTCAGTCTGATTAACCCCACCAAATTCAAAATACCGACGTTTATTATCATTACCTAACAAAAGTTTCCTCAGATGCGGTGGCAGAGTAACAGCACAGCCATGCGAGTCACAATATTTTCACAGATGTGGTGGTGGCTCAATTTCACATAATATAACAACTTAATGACTTTTCACCTTGTCACTAATTTTGGTAAGATTGAAAATTTCATAAATTCATATTCATGATCATGAAAATATAGTGACACCTTACAAATTCATGAAACTCGTCAAAACCATGACTCCTGTCAAAATTATGACACCTGTCAAAATCGAATCACCTCCTTAAAAATAGTGACACCTGTCAACAATGGTGAAACATGTAAGAATAAACGGTCAAGTAACACGCACATGAAGGGTTCCGTACCACCACACAACGGTATTCATGTTTCTTGCATGGGGATTAGGTACCTTAAATTTTCCTGTTTGTAAGATAGTAAAATGTTGTTTACAAAGTTATTTGTGCGGCTACCTTCATACTCTTTGCATCTAACCAGGTGCATTTTTAAGTTTGTATGTTGTATTTGGTGGAAAAAAATATATCCTCATTAATTAAACCATACATTTCGTGAATTAAATATATCGTGATAATACACAAAACATAACTCAGAAGATACAACAGGTAGGCCTAGAATATAACATCATTACAGAAATTTGTATGGCTTACTATTAAATAATCCCTGGCTATAAAAGTAAAAAATATAAAAACATATGAAGGTATTTCTGTTTCACGAGATCAAGCTGTCACCAAAGTATTCCTGCTCCATTTTCGCATTGAAAGGCCGTGACATATTTTTGCGTGCCTCCTACTCTCATGGAAACTGCTCTTATGACTGTTGATTTGTATTTTCACCTTCAGCCAGTATTCATTATTTGAGAATCGTCTTTTCCCCATTTCTCAATAGGCTTCTATGCGTTTTTTTTTATTGTTATATTCTGTTCCTAGGGCTCCGGCACATGAAATGACTAGTGGGGCAAATGAGGCTCTTGGTCTTTAGCTGCTCGGTCGTATTTTGTCTGTTTCTCTCGGCTATGTTTCTGTGCTATTTTTTGCCAGTTGAGGTTGCTGTAAGAGAAAGCGACAGCATTTACTATGCGTAAGTCGAAGAACGCTTTCCTTGCAGGTTGCCACACACTGTTTAGTAACAGATCACATATAAGAGCTGGTTGATGTATATTTTCGTCTTGCATTATGTGTTCTAGTGTGCCAGTTCTTCAGGCTAGTTCGGCCCAATTTTCACAGAGGTGTCCTTTTTTTATTAGGGTTCCGTACCCAACGGGTAAGAACGGAACCCTATTACTAAGACTTCGCTGTCAGTCCGTCCGTCTGTCCGTCCGTCCGTCCGTCCGTCCGTCCGTCTGTCACCAGGCTGTATCTCAAGAACCTAGCTAGCTAGAGAGTTGAAATTTTCACAGAGTATGTATTTCTGTTGCCGCTATAACAACAAATACTAACAAACAGGATAAAAGAAATATTTAAGGGGGCTCCCATACAACAATTCTTTCAATACCACATACATGATAGCTTATTAGCGGTGTTTGGGATGATAGTTAGCCTTTGTGAAGATTTCGTTTCAACGACTCGACTTTTTTCATTTTAATTGGTTAGTATAAGTACATTAATTTTTTCGGTGTCTCTCTTATGACGCGATATTTTTTTTCTTTGATAGTATTTCTCTATATTTTTTCAAACTGCTGATTTTCCTCATTATTTTTCCCGTAATATAGTATCTAAGGCTTTTGATTGCGTTTGTCATGAAACATTGATCAGGAAATTACATCATTATGGAGTTAGAGACACGTCATTGAATTTGTTAAAATCTTATCTGAACGGAAGAATACAAAGGGTAGACGTAAACGGAGAACGATCACCAGGATCATTGGTTTCTTTGGGCGTGCCACAGGGCTCAATATTGGGACCCTTCCTATTCCTCATCTATATAAACGACTTACCCTATCTAGGAAGGGACTGTCATGATATGGTACTGTTTGCTGATGACACCTCACTTATTTTTAAAACAAAGCGAAACCAACACGCTACTGATGATCACGTGAACAATACCATATCAAGAGTGGTAAATTGGTTTAATGTTAATAATTTGCTATTAAATGAGAAAAAGACTAAATGTGTTAAGTTTCTTACTACTAACGTTAAAAATAATCAGACATGTATAACAATTAAAAATGAGGAATTGGAATTGGTAACCAGCACAGTGTTTCTAGGTATAACGTTGGATTCCAAACTCCAATGGGGTCCACATATTGATAAGCTATCGAACAGACTGAGCTCTGCAGCTTTTGCATGCAGGAAAATCCGTCACTTGACAGATTTAAAAACAGCCAGATTAGTTTATTTTAGTTATTTTCATAGTATTATGTCCTACGGTATTCTGCTCTGGGGCAGTGCTGCTGACATAAATACTATTTTTGTGCTGCAGAAGCGGGCTGTTCGTGCGATTTATAAAATGAATAATAGAGATTCTCTTAGAAATAAGTTTAAAGAAGTAAATATATTGACAGTCCATAGTCAATATATTTACGAGAATATTATGTATGTCCATAAGAACATTGTTAACTTTCGAAGAAACTGTGATATACATAACTTTAATACTAGAAACAAGGACAAACTTGCAGTGCCCACTACTCGGCTCCATAAAATAAAAAACTCGTTCAAGGGTAATTGTGTAAGATTTTACAATAAACTCCCAAGCACTTTGACAGATCTATCAATTAATAAGTTCAAGAAATACATCAAGCAAAGGCTTATTTCTAAAGCTTACTACAGTATTAAAGAGTACATAGACGATAAAAATGCTTGGGACTGAATTGTTCTAATTAATTGTGAGCATCCTCACTGCCAGAGTTTCTTTTACTGGACACTTGGAGGCCTTTTACACCTCCAAAGATTAATTTAATTATACAACTCTTGACTGTGGGGACCATTTACATCTCCTATTATCATTGTATTATTGACTAAAGAGACTATACATCTCTGTTATTTATATTTTAATTATTTTATTATGACATGAGACTCTTTACATCTCTCAGAAACAATAATTAAGTACTTTTTTTTTTTTCTGATAATATGATAATAATACCAAATGTTCTGTAAAAAATGAAATGAAATGACATGTGAAAGTGCCCTTGTGGCCTATTTACAGAATAAACGTTTTGAGTTTGAGTTTGAGTTTGAAAGGCCTATATTACATATTCTTTCAAAATTTTATGATTGGATTTATGTTGGTTTTTTTTTGCGTATTTTTTGGCACCCCTCGGGTCCCCCCTATGAATAAACCTCCGCTGTCCGTCTGTCCGTCCGACCGTCTGTCACCAGGCTGTATCTCATGAACCGTGATAGTTAGACAGTTAAAATTTTCACAGATTTTTTATTACCGCTATAACAAAAAATACCAAAAAACAGAATAAAATAAATATTTAAGGGGGCTCGCATACAACAAACGTTTTTTTTTCTCGTATTTGCTCGATATTGATAACCGCAACAGGTAGACGCTTGAAATATTCACAGAATATTTAGTTATATATTCACATAAATAACTAAATATTCTGTGATAAAAACAAAACAAACATTTAAGGGTGGCTCCCATAAAACAAGCATGTTTTTTTCCGTTTTAATAGATAATGATACGGAACCCTCCGTGCGCGAGTCCGACTCGCACTTGGCCGGTTCTTTTTACTAAGAATTTTAGGTTAAAATTAATTTGAAATCCTTGCAACGAGCCCTTTCACTACACATGTCACAAGATATAGTTAGGAATACTTTTTATTTTATTTCTGAATTGCGCCTCAATTGTGCCTCCACCTCCGCCTTTTTAAACTATATATTTCTTAATGATTTTCCTGTAACATTTTAGTAAAGAACTATATGCTTTTTTTTAATTTAAACATTATTAGTTTTAGTATAGTTAGTTTTATTAGATTAGGGGCTTTATTAGATAGTCTTTTTTCTTGATTTTTTTTTAAACCTTCGCAACAAGCCCTTTCATTTTATACACAGTCAGGTCATAAGTTCTGTCACACAATAAAAACTTTTGAATTTAGAACGCTGGCCACAAAAAAGTTTATTGAATTCGAATTTCGAATTTTTCATGAAAATAAAAATGTGTACTTTTTAGAATTTTCCTCATTTTTAAATATGGAGTGGACACTTAAAGAAGACCGTGTCGCAATTATTGCGTTGCATCGTTGCGGTTATGCGCCAATTCAGATTTTCGACTTACTGAAAAATTTGAATGTAACCAAAAGATTCGTTTATCGTACCATAAAACGATACAATGAAGACTCTAGTGTAGATGACTCCAGCAGTGATAAAAGCTGTGAAGGCGCGAATTCAAAGAAATCCCATACGTAAGCAGAAACTGTTGGCCCTTCAGATGGGGTTAAGCAGGACCACGGTGAAAAGGGTGTTAAATGAAGAGTTAGGGCTTAGGGCATATCGAAGAAAAACAAGACATCGTTTGGACGCTCGTTTAATGGAACTGAGACTGAAGAGATGCCGCGCTTTGTTGAAGCGGTACGCGGGAAAAAAGCATCGGGAAATTATTTTTTCTGATGAAAAAATTTTCACCGTGGAAGAGAGCTACAACAAACAAAATGATAAGGTGTACGCACACAGCAGTGAAGAAGCGAGCAACCGTATTCCGCGTGTCCAACGAGGTCATTTTCCATCCTCGCTCATGGTTTGGTTGGGAGTCTCTTATTATGGCTTAACTGAGGTACATTTTTGTGAGAAAGGCGTAAAAACTAATGCAGTTGTGTATCAAAATACAGTCCTCAAGAACCTTGTGGAACCTGTTTCTCATACCATGTTTAATAACAGGCACTGGGTATTCCAACAAGATTCTGCGCCAGCTCATAGAGCGAAAAGCACACAAGACTAGCTGGCGGCACGTGAAATCGACTTCATCCGGCACAAAGACTGGCCCTCCTCCAGTCCAGATTTGAGTCCGTTAGATTACAAGATATGGCAACACTTGGAGGAAAAGGCCTGCTCAAAGCCTCATCCTGATTTGGAGTCACTCAAGGCATCCTTGATTAAGGCAGCCGCTGATATTGACATGGACCTCGTTCGTGCTGCGATAGACGACTGGCCGCGCAGAATAAAGGCCTGTATTCAAAATCGCGGGGGTCATTTTGAATAAACTTTATTACCATAAGAATCTATGTTTTATTAAGTTCATTTTGCTATATAATTGTTTACATAAATAATAAACATGTCTAAATTATTTCATATTGCACATGTGACAGAACTTATGACCTTACTATGTATGTAACCCAACACAGTTTGAAAAGCTTTTTTTCTATCTGATTTGCCCCCAAAATTGCTCCCCAAATTCAAAATGAACGTCAATGAACGTCAATGAACATTTGTTCATTGAGGTATGTATTTAAATATCAAATTTGAACTAAATTAGTTCAGAATTTGGTCGTTTTATACTAGTAGTTCTGTAAAAATAGTATATATATTCCCACAAAAAAAATATAAATTGAGTGATAAAGTCCAAAACCAATGAAAATGTTTGTATGCCTATGACCGGAAAGGGAAATTAGAATTTTAATGATCGATTATGAGTCAGTCGGTGACAAAAATACGGAACTTTGAACGACTGTCGTTTCCAATCTTTTGGTTCAAATTGATTTTGTTAAATTCCACGCCTCAACCGAACGGGCGTGGAATCTGGTAGGGTGGTTTTCACCAGGAGTATCACACGTGGTACTGACCTTTGACGCCGCAGACCGGAATTCGAAAGCTCAATTCGAGGCAGGAATACGGGATAAGGAGCACAAGGGGTGGGGGGAGAGGAGTCTTACTCTCGTCGTAGCCCGATGCTGTTGCCGTCGCTGCCGAACGCGACGAATTGGGGACCAAACCACTTCAAGCTTCAAAACTCAAAAACTCAAAAAAACTCAAAACTCAAAACGTTTATTCTGTAAATAGGCCGCAAGGGCACTTTCACATGTCATTTCATTTCATTTTTTACAGAACATTTGGTATTATTATCATATTATCAGAAAAAAAAGTTTTTAATTATTGTTTCTGAGAGATGTAAAGAGTCTCAAATGTCATAATAAAATAATTAAAATATAAATAACAGAGATGTATAGTCTCTTTAGTCAATAATACAATGATAATAGGAGATGTAAATGGTCCCCACAGTCAAGAGTTGTATAATTAAATTAATCTTTGGAGGTGTAAAAGGCCTCCAAGTGTCCAGTAAAAGAAACTCTGGCAGTGAGGATGCTCACAATTAATTAGAACAATTCAGTCCCAAGCATTTTTATCGTCTATGTACTCTTTAATACTGTAGTAAGCTTTAGAAATAAGCCTTTGCTTGATGTATTTCTTGAACTTATTAATTGATAGATCTGTCAAAGTGCTTGGGAGTTTATTGTAAAATCTTACACAATTACCCTTGAACGAGTTTTTTATTTTATGGAGCCGAGTAGTGGGCACTGCAAGTTTGTCCTTGTTTCTAGTATTAAAGTTATGTATATCACAGTTTCTTCGAAAGTTAACAATGTTCTTATGGACATACATAATATTCTCGTAAATATATTGACTATGGACTGTCAATATATTTACTTAACCCGCGCGCAACCAACAACGACAAACCCTCACCCACCACATTTGACACCACCGAGAGAGGCCGCCACCGCTGACGTCACAAATGGACAGAAGAAACAGAAACGGAGGATTCTCATACTTGCTGACCAACAAGGGGGCAACCTTCGTAACCTCTTACAAAATCACGTCGGGCAAGAATACACTGTCACATGCTGTAGAAAGCCCGGAGCGTCACTGGAAGAAGTGCTAAAATCAGAAACACATTTAATATCTACGATGACAAAGAACGACTACATAATAGTACTTGGAGGAACAAATGACGCAAACCCATATAAATTCCAATTCGCCCTACAATGCTGGATCAACGCGGCTGATAATACGAATGTGATGGTCTGTGAGATACCGTATAATTATAATCTCAGTATAAAAAAGCTTAACTACGAGCTAAGGTTCATTTGTGGACAACATCAGAATATAATATCATACATTGACATGGACTACACATACAACAGTTTCAGGCCAACCCAAATGAATAACAATATAAAGATATGTAGATTAGTATTAAGACATATATTAAGATTAGAATATAAGCAAAAAATTCTAGAATACCAAGATAAAACTAATTACTTAACAAACTCTGACAAAGCAACCCAAACAGATCTCGATCCTAAAAACACACAAGAGAAAGACAATGACATCTGTGATAATTCAAACATAAATGATGAATGTCAGAATGCAAGGGCTATGAATATGAATGTTCAGAAGAATGAAAGTAGTGAAGAGCTTTTTCTTGTTTAATAAAATACATGTAATGCATCAAAATATAAATGGCCTAATATCGAAATCCGACGAATTGATGGTACATCTAGAAGAACTTAGTAGTGAAAATAAAAACGTAGATGTAATATGTGTAACTGAACACAACATGTTAGAGAATGACTCATCTAAACTCAATATAGCTAACTTTAAATTAGCATCATGTTATTGTAGGAAAAAACGTAAGGGTGGATCTTGCATACTGATAAAAAACAATCTTGAATTCAAAGAGATAAAGAGCATTCAAAAATACAGTACTACAAATATTATTGAGTGCTGTGGTGCAGAATTAATTGACCAAAAAGTTACTGTAATATGTATCTATAGAGTACCAAGATATGATAATGAGTCATTTGATACATTCTTTCGTATAATCAATGATATTTTTCATGATTTTCTATATGAGAAAAACAGAAAGATAATAGTGTGTGGAGATTTTAATATTGACTTACTTAAAACAAATAAAAATAGTACAAGATTTGAACAGTTAGCGTTGAGGTTTAACTTAAAAATAGAGATTAGACAGCCAACACGACCAGCTAGCCAAACATGTCTCGACAACATACTTCACAACATTCGAGGAGGCAACAGCGAGGTTATAGAATTTTCTCTATCAGATCACTCTGCTCAATTACTACAATGCCCCGTAAACAAAAGCTACAGAATAAAGTACTGGTACATTCAAAAGAGGGACTACTGCCAAGAAAACATGATAAAATTTGCTGAGTATCTAAGTTCACTGTCCTTCAGTCAAGTTTACGAAGCAGAAGATCCGAAATATGCGTTCTCTGAGTTTTATAATATATTCACTTTACTATATAAATTATGTTTTCCTGTCATAAAAGTGAAAGTATCTATAATGCGGAAACAAAAATGGATTTCGAAAGGAATCAGAGTATGCTGCAAACGCAAAAGAGAACTTCTTTGGAAGTATCGTAGGTGCCGCTCAGATGATAACAAAAATAAATATACTACATATTCAAGGAAAGTAAAAAACATAATAAAACTGACACAAAGATCGCAAAATAATTACAGAATTATCAATGCCGTAAATAAATGTAAAGTGAGTTGGGATATTATAAAAAAGTCACAAACAGACAAACCTAAAGAATACATATGTAAAATTTTGAAAGATAGTAACATTAGAACAGAACCAACGGACATTGCAAACATATTCAATAATTTCTTTATAGACTTGACAAATAATAATAATTTATGTAATGAAAATAACTTCAATTTGACATCTAGTAACATAAATAACTATAATATAATAAATAATTGCAATTCAATATTCTTAAATCCAATTACATCCGCTGACATATCAAAAGTAATTATTTCATTAAAAAATACTAACAGTACGGGATATGACGACATTAACACAAAGGTAGTGAAATATGTCGTGCTCGTAATTTCACCAATACTGTGCCATATCATTAATAAATGTATGGAACATGGCCAGTTTCCAAATGAACTGAAAACTGCCATAATAAAACCGCTGTTCAAAAAAGAAGATAAACTAAATATTAATAACTATAGACCAGTAGCATTAATACCTATCTTTGCAAAAGTAGTTGAAAAGATTATGTACAAGAACATATATACATATTTCGAAAAATACAACTTATTTGCTCCTGAACAGAAAGGATTCAGACAGAATAAAACAATTAACATGGCAATTTATGACTTTCTTCACAAAATTTTAACAAATCTTGACAAAAGAACTCCTGTGGTAGCTATCTACATGGACATGACCAAAGCCTTTGACTTTGTGAATCATGAAATTCTTATAAATAAACTGTTACAATACGGAATAAGAGGAAATGCGATAGATCTAGTAAAATCTTATTTAGAAGCAAGACAACAAATGACACAAATTGATAGAATATGTTTAAAAACTAACATGGAGAAATCTTACCTGTCGGAACCTAGAGAAATAAGAAGTGGTGTGCCGCAAGGTAGCGTCATGGGACCCTTGCTGTTTTTGGCATATATTAATGACTTGCCTAAAGTAGTCCGCCACCCAATGGTACTATTTGCGGACGACAGTACAGTTATTATCTCCTGTGACGACTCAAGTGATCTTGTCAATGAAATTAATGACACGATACATAAAATAATTCAATGGCTCAATAGCAACAATTTAGTGATAAACATTGACAAAACAAAAATAATGACATTCTACAATAATATACAGACATCAAACTTTCACATTAACTATTTAGGTAAAGACATTGAACAAACCCAGGTCTCAAAGTTTTTGGGAATACACATAGACAATAATATGAAATGGAAAACGCAGATAGCAGAAACATGTAAAAAACTTAATAAATATTCATACGTGTTACACAAACTCTCAAAAACTGTATCAGAAGAAACTGTGATATTAGCGTATAACGGATATGTAGACTCTGTCTTGAGATTTGGTATAATATTTTGGGGAAATGGGGTAGGCAAAGATGATGTTTTTATAGCGCAAAAAAGATGCATAAGAGCTATTTGTAGAATCCGATACACTGAAAGTTGTAAGCCTCAATTCAAACGACTTAATATAATGACATTCCCTTCACTATACATCTATGAGGTAGCAATGTTTGTGAAAACCAATAAAAAACTTTTTATTAACTATTCTAGTACGCGTCACCAGACAAAGATCACCATGCCTAGTCATAAAACAGCATTATATAAAAATAATATTCTCGGCATGGCACCCATAATTTATAATCACATGCCTGATAGTATACGTAGGTTAGACAATATAATACAATTTAAGACAGAAATCCGCAAGTTATTATTGAATAAAATGTACTACTCCATAAGAGAATATCTAGACGATACAACACTGTAAGTATTAACTACACTATTGAATATTTGTATGCCACAGCGCCAAACGTAGAGATACGATATTATAACTATTTAAGATCAAATACCATAACCTATGTTTTACAAATAAAGACCTTTGACTTTGACTTTGACTTTGACTTCTTTAAACTTATTTCTAAGAGAATCTCTATTATTCATTTTATAAATCGCACGAACAGCCCGCTTTTGCAGCACAAAAATAGTATTTATGTCAGCAGCACTGCCCCAGAGCAGAATACCGTAGGACATAATACTATGAAAATAACTAAAATAAACTAATCTGGCTGTTTTTAAATCTGTCAAGTGACGGATTTTCCTGCATGCAAAAGCTGCAGAGCTCAGTCTGTTCGATAGCTTATCAATATGTGGACCCCATTGGAGTTTGGAATCCAACGTTATACCTAGAAACACTGTGCTGGTTACCAATTCCAATTCCTCATTTTTAATTGTTATACATGTCTGATTATTTTTAACGTTAGTAGTAAGAAACTTAACACATTTAGTCTTTTTCTCATTTAATAGCAAATTATTAACATTAAACCAATTTACCACTCTTGATATGGTATTGTTCACGTGATCATCAGTAGCGTGTTGGTTTCGCTTTGTTTTAAAAATAAGTGAGGTGTCATCAGCAAACAGTACCATATCATGACAGTTCCTTCCTAGATAGGGTAAGTCGTTTATATAGATGAGGAATAGGAAGGGTCCCAATATTGAGCCCTGTGGCACGCCCAAAGAATCACAACACGAAGCACTCACTCCGATGACGTGAATCTACTTATTCCCGACGATTGTTCCGTGCTTATTATAATTAACACTCCGACCAGGCCCGACACCTGTGTTAGACAATTATTACTACTGAAATACAGCCAAGGCCCGAACGCCATGTGCCGACATTTTTTCCACGTCAAGAAAAGTAACCTCTAACTCGTCATCTCGTTTCTATACAAGTGACAGCTGCTAGTTCCGTTTCCGTTCCGAGTCGCGCAACAAAAGGAGGTGCGTTCCGAAGCATAAATATTAAACAGATTTAATATTAGGAATTTCGCTTTTTGAATTGTGGCCTATTAGTAACAGAAAATGTAGGTGTCTAGCTTTATCTACAACATAGTTACAGGGGATCGAAAATCCCCCAAAGTGCCTCCAAAATAAACCCTTTTGGTATTTTTTTCGTAATTTCTTGTGTAGTATGCCGTTCAAAATGTAGATAGTACGTATTCGTAAACCCTCATTAAAAACGTTTTAAAAAAATAGTGAAGTTTATTTTTAAACAAATTTTCTGTGGTTTAGCGCTACGTTATAATATTTTTCCCGATTCCGTCCGTCTCACACTGTGGGTCTTTCCGCCTGGAGTAACGGGGACCTTTGCACGGACAAGTTATCGCCTGAAGGTACGGAACGCTAAAAATTATAAGTTATACATCTCCGTGGGCTAATGGGTTTCATGCTTGCTTCTCACATAGGAGTTGCAGGTTCGATTCCTGACCATATACCAATGAGATAAGTAATTAATTTATCTTAACTACATTATCGGACGTTGAGTATTTTGGATGGGACGTAAGATGTAGGTCCCGGCTTCTATAGATACGTGGTAGTGGTCGTAAAACCCCTCCATCAACCCGCACCGAGCCAGCGTGGTGGAGTATGGCTTAATATTACTCGTATCCGGGTAAATACCTGTGCCCCTCGGTGGGGATATTAATGGGCTACATAATACATCATGTGAAGTTGTGCCTCCGCCACCTCATCTGAGAATAAACATGTTATTATAATAATAATAATAATACCTTGGACACTATTTACACACATTGATCTAGCCCCAAACGAGGTATTCCCTGTATCTTGGGTACTAGACAACGATACACATACTTACCAAGTCGGTCCATAAGTTCTGTCACAAATATTTTGCCGTATAGTAAATAATACCAAGTTTATTTTTATTTAATACTATATATGGTTTGATAGCTCATTAAATACTGATAAATTAGAACGATTGTTGGATTTAAATGCTTAAAGCCATGTTACACAAATGCTAGTTTCTTCAGAGATTTTGCACTTTTTTAACCAATCAAAAATACGGACGTGATTCACTTTATCTTTTTTCCATGACTCTTAAAACCTTTCAAACTTACGTGAGATTTTAGTCAGAACCCTCCCTGAACCCGTTACCTTCATTTTGAAGCATAAGACAACTAAGTCTGGGTAAAACTAATTTTCATATTCACATTTTACGTAGTGTACTTGTTGCCCTCAAGATCATTTTTATACGTTTTTCTGAAAACGTAAAAAGTACGTAAAGTTCTCTTTGGGAGTTGTTGGAACTGAAAGCTAACAGAAAATCAAATGCTAGTTGTTAAGCATGGTCTAAAATCGTGGTTTCAGAATAAATAAAAAAAAGCTTGTTGGTTATCTGGAACACTATTTTTTTATTTGTGGTAAGTGGTATTTTTGTCAGTTGCGGCGTATTTTGGGTTCGCGATTGTCTCAAGTTATAAGGTTTTTTGTCATATTGCGATAATTGTACAAAATGTATTGTATTGCAATTTGATTCGTATAAAATAATTGATTTCAGTAGCGCCTTCAACTGCGTCGATTTCGATATACTAGTTGAAATTTTAAAGTCACTTAATGTCTCCTCGCACTCTGCTCGCTGGTTTGACTCCTACCTGAGAGATCGCCAGCAACGCATTAAGTCTGAGGAGATCTCAACGGACTGGTGTGATCTCTCCGCAGGTGTTCCGCAGGGAGGAATCCTTTTTCCTCTCCTCTTCTCGGTATTCATTAACTCCATCTCTGACGTTCTTACCTCTTCTTATCATCTGTACGCAGATGACCTTCAAATATATCGGCACTTCTCTCCGTGTGATGTGAATCTGACAGTAGAGGCGTTGAACGCTGATCTCGATAACATCAGGAAATGGGCTACCTCATATGGTCTGCTTGTCAACCCGGGCAAATCGCAGGCCATGATTTTGGGTACTCGTCACTCTCATAACCTAGTTCAGAAAATGCCCGTCGACCCTATAGTGTATGATGGTAACATAATTTCATACAGCGAGAAGGCCAAGAATCTTGGGGTTGTATTTGATAAATTGTTGTCCTGGTCGCCCCATGTTTGTGAGGTCAGCAGACGAGTCTTTGCGTCATTTCACTCCCTACGGAGATTGCAGCACTTCCTGCCGCAGCAGACTAAAATTACCCTTGCCCAGTCCCTCCTACTACCTTTAATCGACTATGCGGATGTTTGCTGGATCGGTGCGAACGAAGAACAACTGAACAAACTCGAACGACTTCAAAACCTCGGGATTCGGTTTGTCTCCGGGCTGCGCAAGTATGACCATGTCTCACATTATCGCAAGGAGTTGGGGTGGCTTCCGATCCGATTTCGTCGTGATATGCACGTTCTCTCCTATCTGTTCAACATTTTGCGAAATCCCTGCTACCCCTCATATCTTCGAGAACGTTTCGAGTTTATTTCCTCCAGGCATAGCAACCGGAGATCCCACACGATGTCTCTTCTTTCTACTCCTCGGCATAACAATGCCGCTTACAAACACTCGTTTAGGTTAACGGCGATCCGACTGTGGAACGCACTTCCCTGCGCTATTATAGATAGTCCCTCAATTTTCACTTTTAAGACAAGATTGAAAGAGCATTTCCTTTCTCTTTCGTGATAGGTACTTTTATATATGTATACATAAGTAGTATATGTTTGATATATATTTTATTTTTTGCTTTTGTATTTTATTTAGTGTAAATCATTTACTATATCATTTATTTTATTTTCATTCATTCATTTTTTTATTATATCATTTATTATGTTTTAGTTGTAAACAATTAGATGTGTACAGTTTTATTGCGCACTAGGACTCTCCTGTTGCACAATTTTTCCTGTCCTGCCTAGGTTTGCTGGTAGAAATCTCTCTTTAGAGATAAGCTCGCCTTTGCTCATAAAATGTTTAGTTACCTTACTATTAAGATTTCTGTGCAATAAATAATAAAGAATAAAGAATAAATAAGCTTTTTAATCATGTATAATACGAATAAGAAAAAGTTTATTGCTGAGTTTTATCTATCAAAAACCTTGTGACAGAACTTAAGGACCGACTAGGTATATAGATAAATATTAATACTTAGATAGATAAACAACCATGACTAGGGTACAAACATCCGTTCTCATCAAACAAATATATGCCCCCACCGGGAAACGAACCCGGGACCCTTGGTTTCGTAGGCAGCGTCACTGCCGACTCGGCCATTCGGGTCGTCAATTCGGGTCGTCGTATTGTGACTGGCATAGTGTAGCGGCACAAAGGCTAAGGTCGAGCCACCGCTATCAGTAGCTATGATCGTCTATTCTATCTATCCCAAAATGAGATGTCCCGATTCAGCTGTAAGATTTGTAAGTTAAGAATGATAAGTCCGAATTTCTCGATCGTTGAGAAGTTCGTTAGGCGTACAATAATCGAACGAAGTTTGGTTCAGGAAGTTACAGTTTCCAGTTAGACAGAGAAAGCATATATGTCCGCGAGCCGGTAATTCGCATCAGTCAGCGGTGTATTGCGCCAGAACGATCGTTGTTATATTTTATGGGTGATGGTACCATTTGGTTTTTGTATATATGGGCGCTTGGCACTTCTTTTAGTGGTCGACCACAGTTTATAATATTTGTTTGTGATATCGTATAGATATCCGTCGTAGTTTTACGACGTGAGTACTCAATGATATTTCGTGTGCTCGCTAGTAGCGGCTTGTGGTGCTTCCAATTATATATTTGGTTCACGGCAATAACGATCCGAAAAGACCGGTTTACACAATTGCGATTTGATTTTCCGAAATGGGTTCTGAACTAGCGGTTACCTCAAAAGGTCCGTAACGTTTTGAAACCTTCAACTCTGCGCAATTTGAGCTGGATGTTATCGAAACGTAGGCATTATTGCTTTAGGAGATCTAACCCACACCATAGCGAAGTGCATAGTTCGATAAATACCGAACTATGAATTCCACTAGCCACAGCACGTCCTCGACTGAGCCTGATCATATATACCGACTCAGCCTACACATTAGACCTCCAGCGAAATTTACATTTAATTTAAAGATGCAACTTGAATCCAACCTGACCCAAGGCAATGCAAAACACCTACCCGGTCCTAAACAATGAACTTTAGACTGTAAATTGATCTCTTCGCGCGTCCCCGACAACACTCAAATGTCAAAATATCAACAGGATAGGTTATCTGTGTTGACACCGGTTTAACTTTGTTCTGCATTTGTTATTTCCATCCGCGGAACCTCATCGATCAAACAGTCTCCCTATGCCCTGCCAACCTAGGTTTAGCCGCAACTAAACTCCTGTCTAGCCTAGTCTAAAATCCTAGTGTTATGTCCTGTATGTATGTTAGTCCATGTCCTTTATCGACACCACTCGAAAATGGTTGAGTTTGATTTGAATGTGCTTGTATGTTTAATGACTGTGTGTGTGGGAATTTCAAAACTCGCTACTCGAAAGGAATGAGGAGAGGATTAGCCCGCGAATATCCTAAGAGCCAATCCAGGAATCCTGTGGTGAAGGAAAAAGGAATTAAGGGTCGCTCCAAGCCCAGACTCAGACTCAGATAATTGACTTACAAGTTCTTATCTAACGACCCAAGGATAGTTTTGGAATTTAGGGTAGGTTGATATAAAGGATAGGAACCGAGGTATATCTCGGCGCTTCAGACACTCACGAAAAACCACTGAAACTTTGCAATCACAATTTCGTATAGTTCTGTCGTGTAACACGGCAGACAAAACTGTTTAGAACTCGTGAAAGACGACTGTCACAGTAGCTAGCCGCTGAGACTGAATGCTCTCCCTTCCTACGCCATGGTATTTATACAATACACCCCACGCGTCTGAAAGGAAAAAAATCAGCGTCCTTTGCGAACACGCTCAGCCCAAGAGAAGCTTCTTATCACTAACTACACAGGGTCTATTTTCAACCATGCCATGCAGATCCGCCGTTCTACAAATTGTGTGTACGCATATTCAATATGATCAACCGTAGGTTATCACTCAAATCATTTGGTACTGCCGATACACAGAATCTGTTGATCGCTGACCAATAAAAGCTTGTTGTGATTAATTAAGCATTCCCGACCGCTCGGCGCGCGCAGCAAAGACCACTAGAATGCTATTCATACTAGTCGTGTCAGACTCTCCATTCCATACCTCAATCGCAATTGTATATTTGCAATCAACATAATAGCTTTCTCCGTATCGTTCCATAATAACCTTTCATTATTTAGTTATTCATAATTTTATTCAACGCGCAGCCAAATCGGCTCTGATCTCTACACATCTCGCAGGAATGTGACAAAAAAAAACCTGACCTGTAAAGTTCCTCGAACCATCCCACGCGTCGGCTCTGTTTTTTTGCTAACTTGCCACTGAGCTACGCAAAACCCCCAAACGTTATCTGAACCGATTTTCGTATTCAAAACAGCGCGGCGTTGGGCTAGCCCTCTATCACGCAGAATGAAGTATCAAATGTACCGACTCTCGTGTACCATTACAGCCCCCTCCCAGACCTTGAGACACTGTTTATCTCAGTTAACATGGCGCAAGGATCTCATTACCACTATGCCACCCATGCTTTGTCCATATCTACTCTATATGTACGGACATCTCAAATCATGTACACAGACCGATGAA
This sequence comes from Argyresthia goedartella, assembly GCA_949825045.1. NCBI lineage: Eukaryota > Metazoa > Arthropoda > Insecta > Lepidoptera > Argyresthiidae > Argyresthia > Argyresthia goedartella. The sequence continues at coordinate 15,128,834 of OX463815.1, forward strand.
TCTGTCAATTATGTATATAATATTTACACAACTCGATTGATTTCTCTCCTGTCTTATCTTATTTATCTATCTAACTATACAACCTCGCTTACCCGCAATTTATCCTTATTCGTATTACTATATTTACACAAATTGTTTTTTTTGTTTTTTTTGTTTTTTTTTTTGTTGTTTTTGTTTCCAAACCATGCAAGATCCTTAAATCTACAAAGTAGTTACTCAAATTTACAGCTTACAGCTTAATTATATAACTTTTATACACTATCTTATTTATCTACGCCCTTATTCGTCCTCACATAAAACCTGGCTATATTTATAGTATTGAAGTTACCCAATATCTCATTTGAACCCGGATCTACTAAAGTATAACAGTTCGGATATATCACTGCCGAAATAACATAAGGCCCTTTACAACAATGAAAATTTCCGCATGATTTTATGTTCTTTATTTGAACGCAGAAAAGTCTTAAGTTTCACATAATCACCTATACGATACACTTCTAACTTACGCCGTTTGTCCGCCTGTCGCTTACGTCGTTAACTAGAACTTTTAGAGTTTTCTATCGCTACATTCCGCACCTGTTCCGTATCTCGTACACTATGGCCTAATAACCATTCATCGCCTAATTCCTTGTCAATAGTTAACGGTTCCCGCCTACCAAACGCTAACTCACTAGGCGCAAAGCCTGTGCTTGTGTGTTCGATATTATTATAGCAATTTTGAATGTCCGGTAACACGTCGACCCAACTACGATTACTTCCGCCGCAATAAGTTCTAATCAGTCGACCTAGCTCGCGATTCACTCTTTCTACGCTATTAGAATTTGGAAAATACACCGACGTATGAGTGACTCGAATCCCTAGCTTTTTGAGTCCAAATTCCCAAATTTTCGATATGAACTGTGGTCCTGAGTCCGTAATTATAGTTTCGATAGGTATTTCCCTATGAAATCTCTTTGTACAAGCGAGCACGCTCCTACCTGTCGCTTTTCGCATTGGATACATTTTTATTACCTTACTGTACACGTCTTGAATCACATATATATATTGATATCCGAATTTACCTACGGGCAATGGCCCATAACGGTCCGAGAAAACTTTCTCACCCAACCTTTCTGCCAACACCGGTGTACAAGGACCAACGGTATTGTTAGTACTTGGTTTGACCTTTTGACATATGTCACAACTTCTTATCACCGCGCTAATCACCCTACTCATATGAAGAAAATAATATCTGTCCTTCATCAGTGCTAATATTTTATATCTGCCGTAGTGACCTATTTCTTCATGTATGTGTAAAATTAGTTCCTCCTGTAGTGATTTCGGAATTACTAGCAACTGTACGTTCCGCTTCGGCACGTGAAAATATAACGTATCACCTACTAGCTTGTAATTTTCAAAACCTCTCGTTCCCGTATCTACCACACCACGTCTGATACAACCGCTAATTCGATTTAACCGCTCATCTTCGCTTTGTAATCTCGCAATGTCCCGTAAACTCGAAATAACACTTGCGGTATTCGATGCCTGAAACCAGAATATCCCCGGCTGAACATTTGTACTGTCAATCATACCTCCAGGTCCCGCTATTTGCCTGCTTAGCGTGTCGGCAATTTGATTATCAGTCCCTCGCACAAATTCTATGTCGTAATCGAACTGTTCTAAAAACATAACCCACCTAGTTACGCGTGCCCCCAATAAAGTCCACGACTTAATGAACGTCAAACTTTTATGATCAGTTCTAATAATAACTTTTTCTCCCCGCAAATATATCTCAAATCGCTTTAAAGTGTATATAACTGCATACATTTCCTGTTCACTGACCGACCATCTAGTCTGAGCACCCTTAAATGCCTGCGAACAGAACCCTATAATTCGTTCCTGGCCCGAATCATCTAATTGATAAACATAGCCCCCAATTCCTATAGCGCTGGCGTCACATTGAACATAATATGTTTTTCCCGCCAATGGCTGACTCAAAATTATACTTTCTAAGAATTGTTTTTTTTATCTCGTCAAAAGCACTTTGCACCTGCGCACTCCAGACGAACTTGACTCCAGACCGTAATAAATTGTACAAGGGCTGTGTTAACGTTCCAAAATTTTTTATAAACCTCCTAAAGTAATTTATGAACCCCAAAAACGCCCTCAATTGCCTGACAGTTCTGGGTGACGGATATAATTTAAGTGTTTCAATTTTGTCCGGGTTCATTTGCAAACCTTGTGTAGACAAAATATGCCCCAATAACTTGACTTTTTTTTGTGCGAACTCGCATTTTTTTAGTTTGCATGTGAAGCCCGCGTCTTTCAATTTACTCAGAACCGTGTCCACTTGAGACAAATGCTGATCGAAATCACCCTCAGTTAAAATTGCCAAATCGTCAACAAAATTTAAACAATATGACCTAACCTCTGGCCCTAAAATTAAATCCATCGCCCTCGAAAATAAACCCACACTGGTTTTCAACCCCTGAGGTAAAACGTTGTAAACATAACTTCTGCCTTGATATACAAAACCCGTGTATCGTTTAGATTCGTCTGATAATGGTATAGAAAAATACGCATCTTTGATATCAATAACCCCTATGTAGTTTATCCGGCGCCCGGATTGCAATATCTCACTCATTAAAGGTGTGGTTTCAACCTCCTCAACCATTCCCGTGTTTAATTGTCGTGCATCTAGCAGGATACGGACCTCTCCTGATTTCTTTAGTGCGCAAGTCAATGGACTGCTGAAATCCGTAGATTGCCTGCTAATAATACCTATCCGTTCCATTTCTTCCAATCGTTTTGTTACTTTATCGCGATATGCGAACGGTATGGGATAGCTTCATCTCTCATTTTTATCTCATGTATATATTTATTTGTACGACCTACCCTATCGCTAAACAACTCTGCATGTTTATTTAACACCGACAATAACTTTGTTTTGTGTTCAACAGGTATTGATGAATTATTCACATATTCCTCTATCACATTTCTACTGGTATCTTGGTTCTGTACTTCCATTGTACAACAGCAAGAATCCTGATTAGGGCCAGTACCTAATGGTATTTCACACATCCGCCCGGCGCTTCGTATAATTAGCCTCTTATTACCCTCACACATTAAACTGGCTCGCGTCTGTTGTATAAAATCAAACCCTAAAATTAAATCTTTAGGCACCCTTGTTAATACTAGCATTGGAGTATCGATAACGCATTCACCTATTGTTAATGGTAATGTTACTAATTTATCAACCTTTTCCTTACTGACTCCAAATGCACCTGTGATTCTCAAACTTGGAATCGGTATTTCCGTCAGTTTTCCCAATTGACTGCACACTTCTTCGTACACTCTCCGACTTATTATACTGATTTCGCTGCCCGAATCAATCAAACACCTTACAACAATATTCCCAATACGCACATTTATCTCAGGTAATGTCAAGGTACTACATAAATCGCGCCCACACTCATTCGAATCGTCGTCTCTGAATATCGTATGTAAACGCCTGTCATTTCGATCTCTACAATTCGACCTAGATTTTTCATCTAAACACACGGCATATCCATGCGCTTTATGCGCTAATAATTGAATAAATTCATTCACACCCACGTTCGAATCCCAATTACACAAATCATACAGTCTATGCTTTTTTTCAATTTGATCGGTTGTCCACCCAAACCGTAATAAATATCTGAGCGCGAACGACCCGCGCGAGTCCACTAGTTTTTTGAATTCTGATTAATCGCATTATTCCTGTCACTTGAACTTTGCCCTGCCTCTGTATTATCTGAACCATCATTGCCCCTTTGGAACCCTATTGCCTTGAAACTAGCCTGAGGCTGTCTACCTCTACCGCGAAAATAACCGCGACCGCGCGTCCCAAATTCGTTTCGCGCCTTCGTTCCCGCGTTTTAATTATTCCTACGACTCACCGCGTTATAACGTAACGTATTTACTCGCATAGCACGATAATGCCCACGCATGTAGCTATTCCGCCTTACGTCGTTCGTATTCATAGTCTCTGAACCATGCAACGCACTTAATTCCCCATCGACATTCCGTTCTAAATGCCGAAGGAACTCGACCGCATCTCGTATAGTCATTGGCTCCTTTCTAGCAAAAAACGCTACCTGAATATCACGCGGCAACTGTCTGAAAATCGTGTTGATTTTCTCAGTATCAGTAAACGGTATCGTAAGCTCATATATGCTATTCAATTGAGAGGCAAAGAATTCTTCCATACTTTGTCCTTTCTTAGAATCAAACTTCGCAGTTAGGAATCTTTGTTTAATTAATTCCTGTTCATTATCACCCCAGAATACCTCTCTGAAATCTTTTTCAAAATCCGAATAGGTTCGCCATGAGTCTCTGTATATGCTCATTCGAACTTTTGCAATTCCTACCAAACTATCCGTTGCCCATATCAAAGCCCTAGAACTATCTCCCGAGACTTTAATATAAGCCTTTAAATCTCTTAAGAAAATCATCGGATTTTCCGAACTCCGCCCATCGAATGTCGGCAACTTCTGTGTCATTTTCACAATGCATGATTGACGTTTTTCTACCGATTGTTCAAACGTCTCTAGTTCCTGTCTGTCAGTCTGTCTGTCCGAAGTCCTACTAGTATTGCTTGCGCTAGAACCCCTTTCCAAACTGTCTAATCTATTCACTATTTCAGATAACAATTGCGTCACCTGTCCTGACGCCATTTCACTTGTTTGCAAAAGTGAATTGTCTCGTACTACCCGACTAACGTTTTTTCTAAGCCGGCCGGCCATTATTCCTGAACACTAAACCGTCGTAGCTCGTCTGAAAACAATGCCCCTTTTTTTTGCTTATTTCTTATTTACAAAACAGAACTGTTTAAAATCGTTTCTACGTTGTGTTATTTTTAAAAGTAACGCGTTAGACCTTGATTCTTTTAGAATATCTAGGTATCAGACTATCCAGGATATCCTTCGGTCTCGGCACCAGAAATCTGTAACGGCACCAGGGCTAAGGTCGAGCCACCGCTATCAGTAGCTATGATCGTCTATTCTATCTATCCCAAAATGAGATGTCCCAATTCAGCTGTAAGATTTGTAAGTTAAGAATGATAAGTCCGAATTTCTCGTTCGTTGAGAAGTTCGTTAGGCGTACAATAGTCGAACGAAGTTTGGTTCAGGAAGTTACAGTTTCCAGTTAGACAGAGAAAGCATATATGTCCGCGAGCCGGTAATTCGCATCAGTCAGTGTTGGCGCCACCTAGCGAAGAAGATGGGAAGCTTTTGATGTGCTCGTACTCAAGCCTGCGTCTGCGCATGATGCAGTAGTTTGGTTTTTTCGCCGCTGCGCTAGGGTAGCACAGTTCGTCGTCGTCATCGTCATTCGTTATCTAACCTTTGAGATGTAACATTATAATTTTCATCCTCAATAAAACGTTTTTTAAAAGCTGTAAAATAAAGAGCATTCATTTTGGTCTACCACAATTAATAAGAAAGGATAGCTTGGCCAGAGGCGAAACATATTGGTTCTTCGTCGCCGATACTTCATTGAAGCAGCAGAGTCAACCTACACGTGGCAAGCAAGACTCGAGAAGAAGACGATTCAAGATAAATGGTCAGACTTTCCTTTCTAATCCTACTCCTCTCAATCGCGTTGTGTTAATACCGTGTTGTGATTTTGGCATTACAGTTTGGGTGCGTTATTAGCGTAGTTATCGCCGGCCGGCTCGCGACACGTGGCTTCACTTCTTTACGACTTGTGAGTACCTTTGCTTTCACTTATAAGCCACCAAAATGCCTGTAGACGATGTTTTCCCCAGTGTTAGTGCATGTAAAACGTCCTCGTCATCTAATGAATCCGTTAACCTCAGTGACCTCAAGAAACAAAGAGGTGTCGTTAAGGGGAAACTAACCTTGTTCGAGAAGTTTGTAATTAAATTTGATGCCGCGATTCTAACTAAATCGCAAAAAGCGGAGTTAGATATGCGTATGCAAACAGCGGTTACAGTTTTTCAAGATTTCGATAATATCCAAAGCAGGATCGAGTCCCAGGTTAATGAAACCGAATTGTTACTTCATCTCGAATATAGGGAATTATTTGAAGAGCAATACTATAGCAGTATGGCATCAGCCAAATGTTTATTAGATAATGATGACGAGGGCAGTTCCAGGTGCATTCATTCGAGTAAAGCAAACGAGTTCGCCCCTGTAAACGTTAAATTACCCTATATCAAGCTACCTACATTTGATGGGTCGTACGATCAGTGGTTAGAGTTCAAGAACTCATACGTAACGATGATTCACAAGCGAACTGATCTAGATTCGATTCAAAAATTTCATTATTTGAGGTCATCTCTTAGTGGCAGCGCACTACAAGTCATTAGTGCATTAGAGTTCACCGCTGCAAACTACACTCACGCGTGGGAGCTAATTGAAAGTAGATTCCATAATAGTCGACTTTTGGTGCATAATCATGTCAAATCGTTGTTTACGATATCACAACTAACAAAAGAGTCTCCTTCGTATATCAGAAAGTTGATTGATACCATTCTGCGAAACTTGCGCGCTCTTAAAACGTTGGGTGAGCCGACAGAGTCGTGGGACACTCTAATTATTTATTTAGTCGTTTCAAAGTTAGATGTTTCCACTGAACGCGAATGGGAAACCCACAAAGGGTCAATCATCTCTGATACGCGAAACGAGTCTGGTTCAACCATGAAATTGGATGATTTACTTACATTCCTAAAAAACAGGGCTGACATGTTAGAAATGATAAACGCGAATCATAGTAAAAGCTCTCCGTTTCTTAAACAAGAGAATAAGCAAAGCGAAAACAAAAAGTCCAATTCGCATCAGCAACCATCGCAACACGTACACAGCTATGTAACTACCCGCAATAGCAATTATAAATCGGATAAACGTTCTGCCGCTCGCGCGGGTACTAACAGCTGTGCTATGTGCAAAAATAATCATGCGTTATACACTTGTCCACAGTTTTTAAACATGGCTGTTAAGGATAGGGTGAAATTCGTTGAGAAAAATAACATTTGTCGAAACTGCTTGCGTCCGGCGGAACATTCGATCGATGAATGTTTTTTCGGACCCTGCAAACAATGTCATCGTAAAAAACACAATACTTTGATATGTGAGGATAGTTCAGTAAACGTTAACGGAGCAGAACTTTCAACTGTGCGTGCGCATATGTCACAAACAGCTGATAGTGCCCCGTCTGCTATCAACACAACCGCGTTACATACTATGGCCTCGGACGGCAATGCTGAAGTAGTCGGATCGCTTTCAGCAACATCAAACATGGTGTTACCAACCGTTTTGCTGTCCACAGCTTTGATAGACGTTTTAGACGATAATAACAAAGTACACACGGTACGCGCGCTCCTTGATAACGGGAGTCAACATTGTTTTATCTCCGAGAGATTATGTAAACGATTAAACGTTCAATATTTACAGTCCACTATTCGAGTCTCGGGTGTAGGACAATCAGTCACACAGTCGAGTCAACATTGCGATATTGTGATGCAGTCGAAATTAAACGATTATAAAACAAAAATTCGTTGCCTAGTTTTGCCATCCATTACTTCGGCGCTGCCGTCCTCGGCCATTGATCTGGATTCGTTGCAAATACCAGATAATGTACAACTCGCGGACCCCACGTTTTATGTACCCTCAGAAATCGATATACTTATCGGGGCAGATAAGTTTTGGGAGTTGTTAACCGAAGATAGAATACGTTTATCAAACGGACCTTACCTTCAAAACTCAAAGTTAGGATGGATAGTTTCCGGCCCGATTTTTAACGCGACAAGCTTGCAGTTAAAACACGTTCAATGCAACTTCACTCAATCGGTAGACATGCAGTTGAGACGGTTTTGGGAAATCGAGGATATTCCCAAGGCGGGCAGTATCCTGACGGAGGGTGAACGGAAATGTGAGGATCTCTTTATCAAAACAACTAAACGAGATGATGAAGGTCGGTTTTCCGTCAGAGTACCGTTAAAAGAATCAGCTGACGTGCTCGGTGACTCATACGTTCTAGCGAAAAATCGATTCATGTCGCTAGAACGTAAATTACAACGTTTGCCTCAATACAAACAGCTGTATTGTGATTTTATGCGAGAGTATGAAGACTTAGGTCACATGACTCGTATAGATAAGTACGATTCCCCTCACTATTTTCTCTGTCATCATGGTGTGTTCAGGGAAAGTAGTTCAACTACCAAGTTGCGTGTAGTATTCGATGGTAGCGCAGCTACCACGTCCAAAAAGTCGTTAAATGACATTCAATATATAGGCCCCCCTTTGCAAAATGATATTATTTCGATTCTCCTGAGATTCCGTAACTTCGCATACGTAGCGTGCGCGGATGTCGAAAAAATGTATCGGCAGATTCTGATACAACAGGATCAAAGACGTTTACAACTTATCCTGTGGCGCGAAAGTCCCTCTGATGATCTCCGTGTCTATCAATTGAACACAGTAACGTATGGTACTGCGTCCGCACCCTACCTTAGTATTCGTTGCCTCAAGCAACTTGCCCAGGAGTGCAGTGATGACGTAGTGGCAAACGTTATTCGTGATCATTTTTACGTTGATGATTTGATTACCGGTCATGATGATCAAAACGAGTTGGTTGAGATATGTAGGAAGACCTCTCGTGTCCTGGAATCTGCATGCTTACCGTTACGCAAATGGACGTTCAATTGTGACGTCACTACGGATATATCGAAAGAATTGTGTATAGGAGAACTGTCTCAAAATAAAACTCTAGGGTTGGGTTGGCTAAATAAAAGTGATGAGCTGCATTTTACCACAAAAATTGATAAGACGTCAAAACTGACAAAACGAGTTATGTTGTCAGTTGTTTCACAGATATACGATCCGTTAGGTCTCCTAGCCCCCGCAGTTATTATCTCAAAAATACTATTGCAAAGGCTTTGGCTGAGTAAGATCGATTGGGACGACAATGTGTCAGATGAAATTGCTAAGTCTTGGAACACTTTTATAAAATCATTGCATTGTTTACACGAATTACGAATTCCTAGATTTGTTAGGACCATTGGTGCTCAATACTCTGAGCTACACGTTTTCACGGACGCGTCAGAGTGCGCATACGGCGCCTGCGCGTACATACGTACATATAGTGATAACGCACCAGTTACAGTAAAACTGTTGTGTGCTAAGAGTAAAGTTTCGCCGCTCAAGGCAATCAGCATACCGCGATTAGAGTTATGCGGTGCAGTGATAGGAGCTAAACTGTACCAAAAAATAGTTGAAAGTCTCTCATTTAAATTCGATAAAGTATATTTTTGGACAGATTCAACCATTGTCATGGGTTGGTTGCGAATGTCACCGCACTTATTAAAAACGTTCGTTCAAAATCGAGTAACAGAAATAAACGATATAACGGGTGATGCTATCTGGTTACATGTTAAGAGTCAGGACAATCCTGCTGATCTTGTTTCGAGAGGCATGTACCTCGATACACTTAATAATTGTAATATATGGTGGAACGGGCCATCATTTTTACATGAATCCGATTTAGATTGGGCAAAAAGTCCTAAAATAAACGATTCCCTTACGTTACCCGAATTAAAGTCAAAAACAGTCGCCATGGTTTGCAATGATGTGAAGGATATTTTTGATTTTAATAGATTCTCTTCATTCAATCGTATGCATCGAGCTGGAGCTTATATACTGCGTTTCTTACACAATGCTCGCAGCCGGCGATTGAATGTGGATCGCAAAACCGGTCCATTAGCAGTAGGTGAGTTGGACGCCGCGCTTCACTTGTTGACACGAATAGCTCAATCGGAATCATTTCCCGAAGATTACAATAATCTACTAAACAATTCTCACAAGAAGTGTAAAAACACTAAAATCACGGGTCTAAATGTGTTCCTTGATGAAAACAAGTTATTGCGAGTCGGTGGAAGGTTGTGTAATTCATCCAACTTTGATTATAACAAGAAGCATCCGTGGTTATTGTGTAGTAAACATCGATTCACGGTGTTATTATTTCAATCTCAGCACAAACAATTACTTCACGCGGGACCACAACTTCTTTTATCTACCATGCGTGAGTGTTGGTGGCCATTAGGCGCAAGAAACCTTGCCAGGAAAATTGTGCATCAGTGTGTAACTTGTGCTCGAATCAAGGGAAAAACATTGACACCAATTATGGGTAATTTGCCGTCTGAGCGTTTAGAACCTGGATTCCCTTTCATGAAAACGGGCGTTGATTTTTTGGGTCCAGTGTATATCCTTAATCGAAGAGGAAGAGGAGCGGTTCTGATAAAAGGTTATATTTGTTTATTTATCTGCTTTGCTACTCGAGCAATACACCTGGAACTGGCTAGTGGTCTCTCTACTAATGATTATATACTTTGTTTAAAACGTTTTATTTCCCGTCGTGGGAAACCCAGCCAGATATTTTCAGATAACGGAAAAAATCTGGTTGGTTGTGAAAAAGAATTTTCATTAAATAATGATGTTCAGAAAATCATTGACTTTGCCAGTAATGATGGCATACAATTTACATTCATTCCTCCGTATGCTCCTCATTTTGGTGGCTTGTGGGAAGCAGGGGTCAAGTCGTGTAAATTTCATCTTAGACGAATTGTAGGAAATGCTAAATTAACGTACGAGGAATTCAGCACGGTATTGACACAAATCGAAGCCGTCCTGAATTCCCGTCCCATGTCCCCTCTGTCCACAGATCCATCTGATTTTACCCCTCTAAGTCCTGGCCATTTTCTCATCGGACGACAGATGACAGCACCAGCTTGCAAGGACTTGACGGCTGCAAATACTCAACGACTGATTCGATATGACAGAGTGGAGCAGTTGAGACAACATTTTTGGCAACGCTGGTCGACAGAATATGTGTCGGAGCTGCAGCAACGGAAGAAATGGAAGGACCATAAAGAGGATCTAGCTCTGGAAACTCTCGTCCTAATCAAAGACGAGAACTTACCTCCCCTAAAATGGAGATTGGGGAGAATTATTCGTATTTTCACAGGCAAAGACGGAGTATCCCGTGTTGCTGATATGCGCACGGCCACAGGTGTGGTCCGACGCGCCTTTTCAAAGATCTGCCCGCTACCAGTGCAGCTCGCAGATGACAACCAATGATGACCAGGTCTACATTCCACGTTGGAAGTACGTGCTTCCAAGGCCCGGGGCATGTTGGCGCCACCTAGCGAAGAAGATAGGAAGCTTTTGATGTGCTCGTACTCAAGCCTGCGTCTGCGCATGATGCAGTAGTTTGGTTTTTTCGCCGCTGCGCTAGGGTAGCACAGTTCGTCGTCGTCATCGTCATTCGTTATCTAACCTTTGAGATGTAACATTATAATTTTCATCCTCAATAAAACGTTTTTTAAAAGCTGTAAAATAAAGAGCATTCATTTTGGTCTACCACAATTAATAAGAAAGGATAGCTTGGCCAGAGGCGAAACAGTCAGCGGTGTATTGCGCCAGAAAGATCGTTGTTATATTTTATGGGTGATGGTAGCATTTGGTTTTTGTATATATGGGCGCTTGGAACTTCTTTTAGTGGTCGACCACAGTTTATAATATTTGTTTGTGATATCGTATAGGTTTTTGAGTGTCCAAAGAGAAAATAGTCCTAATAACAGTGATAAATATCAATTGTCAATCCCAATTTGCCGGAATAATATACAATTTCCTCAAATCAATTGTTACAATGACGATTAATTGAAGAAATCATGTGCCGTAAACAACCGTTATAAGTGACAATGAACAATAGTGCTAGTGACTGAAAAATACTAGTGTAATCATCTGAACAGTGAAAATATATAAAAGTGATACATTCTTTGTGACCAAGAACTAATATTGAAGACTAAAAAAACCATAACCTAAAAGTGAATAAATACAAATCATTCTTCGGTATCGATCGATCCAGCAAAATCAAATACTCATGTACCTACTAACGCCACCTAGAGAGGAGAAGCTAAATTATCTCACAAACACATACGTTACCTTATTTCGCCAGTAGAAGTAGCAGGTGTTTGGCCGGAACGGTTAAGGTGAGGCGTTACGCCTAGTCGTTTTGCAACGACGCAGGTTCGATCCCCACACAACAAAAATACTTTTTCTTTTTCCTTTTCCACTAGCACGCACTGTGGTGCAGTGACCTCAGGTTCAATCCTGCCCGTGTTACAAAACATCTATACTGAAAAAGATGAGTTTCTTTGCAAACATAACATTCAGAAAGCCGCGAACACGATCAGAGTCACAGTTGACCGATGAGGAACTAGATACCACCAAAGATCCCCTAGATGGCACCAGTAGTAGTTTGCCCGCAATCTCTGACGACGACGAGAACCAAGTCACGGAGCTTAAAAAACAAATTGAAGTTCTGAAACGAGAGCTAAAAACAGCTCATAAAGAGATAGAAAATTTGAATTTAGAAAATAGACGCTTACATAAAAATTTTGACGATTTGAAAAAAACAAATGAATTGTGCAAAAAGGTAACAGAAAGCCTAAAAAATGATTATATAACTCCAAAAAGGAAAAAAAGCAAATCATCCAAATCTACTCCTCGGCGTCACGATACACCGACTACCTCAATTTCAAATGAACAACAGACGGTAGACCTCACGCAGTGGCCTATGCTAGGCGTTAACTCTAAAAATAAAATAAAAAAAGCCCTTAAAGAGCCAACAGGTCAACAAAATGAACATGTGAATTCAAAGTTTGCATTACAGCACGAAACAAGGGCGCCAAGCACGCATGAGGAAAAAATAAAACCATTAACGAGAAAAGTAACTATATTGAGCAGCAATTCACAAAATAGCGTCCTCACAATTGCGCAGGAAACCTTCGACAGAAATACTCAGCTGTGTCACTATTTGACTAGGAATGTCGGCATCAAAGTACTCCTTAAGGATATTGAAATAAAGCTGCAAGACCATACAAGTAAGGATTACTGCATCGTAATAATTGGAGAAACAGACTTCGTGGAAACCAATAACTACTTTGAAATTATAGAAAACATAAGATGCACACTCCTAAGAATACAACACACAAACATTATCCTCTATTTGCCTGTATTTATATTTGGTCCGAACCTCACCGTGTTCAACTGCAGGGTTGAGATGTTCAACAACCTACTCTGGTTAGATAATATGAGTCATAAGTATGCGCATATTCTGGACTCCAATGAAAACCTTACCTACGATCACGACATGTTCTCGGGGCGGCAGTTAGCGCTAAATAACATGGGAATGAAACAAATCTTTGCAGACCTTAAAGCACTATCAAACGTAATAAGCACTAAAGTAACACAGCAGCATGGTAACATCAACAATAGAGGAGAAAAGGATGGAAATCAGCAAGTTAATGCAGAGGAAAAAAAGGAGCTAGAGTTTTTTCGCCTATAACAGTATCTCTATCTTACATCAAAACATAGCTGGACTTATAAGTAAATCAGACTTGTTAAGTGTACATTTATCAAATTTAGATTCATTAGGAAAATGTATAGATGTAATTTGTTGCACAGAGTATTTTATAGAGTCAGGATATGAGGATCAACTATTTATACCCAACTATAACTTGGCATCATGTTACTCCAGACAAAATGTAAAAAGGGGAGGTGCATGTATACTTGTGAAGAACGGGATAAAATATAAAAGTGTAGAGCTGCAGGACATTTCTATTTCAAGTAATATGGAATGTTGTGCAGTAGAGCTGACAGACTACGCGTTTATAATACTATGTCTCTATAGAGTCCCAAAAATGTTAGCTACGGAATTAAAAATTTTCTTCACACAATTAAATAAGTTGCTGAAATTAATTAACAAAAAACGTGACAAGACAGTTGTACTCTGTGGTGACTTTAATATAGACATTTTGAAGCCAAATAAAACCTCTCAAAAATTTATCCATATCTTAACAAGTCACAACTTAACCTTAGCAATAAATGAGCCCACAAGACTACAAAGCAAAACATGCATTGACAATTTTGCTCACAATGATGCTACTTGCTGTCAGGCTGAGGTCGTCGATTTAGGTTTGTCTGACCATACAGCTCAAATATTGAAATGCAATGTCAAAAAAACATGTAAACTGAAATTCTGGCGGATAAAACGGAGGGACTACTGTGACGAAAATCTAAAAAAATTCAAAGAGTACCTAAATCAATGGAAATTTACTGACTTATACACTACTGACGACCCAAATGAGGCATACAACCGATTTCTTGACATTTTTCTTTTGCTGTATGAGCTATGTTTCCCATTAAAATATATTAAAATCTCCTGCGAAAAGAGAGTCAGATGGATATCAAAAGGTATAAAAATATGTACAAAAAGGCAAAGGACTCTGCTTTGGAACAATAGGATAAATCCAAGTGAAGTCAATAAATCTGCTCTAAAAACTTATACTCAAAGATTAAGAAAAATTATAAAGCTGACACAAAAATCTATAAACAGTCATTTAATTAGAACGTCAGTTAATAAGTCAAAAACAACTTGGAAAATTATTAACAGCACTAAACCTTATCAACCCAGGGAACCCATTAGAAAACTAAAGGACGATAATAATACATTGATTACAGACCCAATAAAAATTGCAAACACATTTAATGACCACTTCATAGACCAAATAACAACTCCACCTATGGACCTACATATGACATATAACCTAAAATTCAATTCTCAACCATCTTCATTATTTATATCACCTACAATTTCGTATGACATAATCAAAATAATAAAATCATTAAAAAATAAAACAAGCGTAGGCTATGATAACATTAGCACTAACGTGATAAAATACGTTAATGAAATAATTTCACCCCATCTAAGCCACATAATAAATCTATGCATTGTTAACGGGACTTTCCCTGCAAAATTGAAAACAACGATAATTAAGCCTATTTATAAAAAAGGCGATAAAAACTCGGTTCACAATTACAGACCAATTGCCTTAATTCCAATTATTTCCAAAATATTTGAAAATGTTATTTATAATTCGGTCTACAACTATCTCGATAAATATAATATATTAGTAGAGCAGCAAAAAGGATTCAGAAAAGGAAAAAGTATTAATCTCGCAATATACGACTTTCTTGCGGATATAATACGATGCGTAGATTCTAGAGTTCCAGTATCGGCTATTTACATGGACATGACAAAAGCATTCGACTACGTTAATCACAAAATTTTGCTACAAAAAATGGAATTCTATGGAGCTTAAAAGTTAAAGCTTACAGCTTTAAAACTCATAAAATCATATTTAAACGGGCGAACACAACAAACTCAACTCTCAAATATTTGCATAGAGACAAACAACGAAGTAACATATACTTCAAATGACCGCTTGTCTCTACATGGAGTCCCGCAAGGCAGTATACTCGGCCCATTGATTTTTTTGCTCTACATTAACGATTTGCCGCTGAATGTAAGCTACCCTATGACCCTCTTTGCTGACGACAGCACAGCGGTCATAAAAAAATCAGAAAATAAAAATTACGAACACGAAATAAATAAAACTCTCCAAGAAATAATGTCATGGCTAGAATCAAACTGTTTAAAGGCTAACTTAAGCAAAACTAAAATTATGCACTTTACACAAAAAACCAATCCACCTCCTGTAAACTTGGTATACAACAATGTAGCAATCCAGCAAGAACATGTCACCAAGTTTTTAGGTTTGACGATAGATCATAACTTAAACTGGAAATACCAAGCCGAGGTAACGTGCAATAAGCTTAGTAAATCTGCCTACGCCTTATACAAGTTATCAAAAATTGTTAGTAGAGACGCCGTACTGTCAGCTTTCCACGGGTATGTAATGTCAACATTGCGGTTTGGAATTGTATTTTGGGGCAATTGCACTGAAGTAACTACAATATTTAAAGCCCAAAAAAGATGTCTGAGAGCGATGTGTCAGTTAAAATCTACCGAAACCTGTGAGCCATATTTTAAGGCACTGAAAATTCTTACACTTACCTGTCTATATGTATATGAAGTTGCTGTCTTTGTCAAAACAAACGAGTCGCTATTTCCAAAGGCGCATGATAATAGCTCTAGAACAATACGGCATCCACATAAACTAAAAATTGAATCCTGTAAAACAGCCTTCAAACAAAAAACCATTGTGGTCATGGGACCAAAAATATGTAACAAGTTGCCAGATAATCTAAAATCGCTAAATACTATTCAATTTAAAAGAAAATTATATGACATGCTGACTAATAAATGCTATTATGACATGAAAGAGTTCTTTGAAGATAAATTGTAATTTAGATCAGATATTTATTAATTTAGTTTGTAATTATTGACACGCTGACATGTATATTTTTATCATTGACATTAATTTTGTATTTATTTAAATTGTTTTTTTAATATTAACTGAATCTTTTAATTTTTGACATTCTGTATTTAATTGTATTTTTATAAAATTATTTAAAAAGATTTACTTGTGACATAAGATTTGTATGCCTATTTAGGTAGAGCACAAAAGAAGCTATATTTTTTCAACCATTACACCTGATGTACTTGTGTCTCACAAATCAATAAATGAATTATGAATTATGAATTACTCAATGATATTTCGTGTGCTCGCTAGTAGCGGCTTGTGGTGCTTCCAATTATATATTTGGTTCACGGCAATAACGATCCGAAAAGACCGGTTTACACAATTGCGATTTGATTTTCCGAAATGGGTTCTGAACTAGCGGTTACCTCAAAAGGTCCGTAACGTTTTGAAACCTTCAACTCTGCGCAATTTGAGCTGGATGTTATCGAAACGTAGGCATTATTGCTTTAGGAGATCTAACCCACACCATAGCGAAGTGCATAGTTCGATAAATACCGAACTATGAATTCCACTAGCCACAGCACGTTTTCGACTGAGCCTGATCATATTTACCGACTCAGCCTACACATTAGACCTCCAGCGAAATTTACATTTAATTTAAAGATGCAACTTGAATCCAACCTGACCCAAGGCAATGCAAAACACCTACCCGGTCCTAAACAATGAACTTTAGACTGTAAATTGATCTCTTCGCGCGTCCCCGACAACACTCAAATGTCAAAATATCAACAGGATAGGTTATCTGTGTTGACACCGGTTTAACTTTGTTCTGAATTTGTTATTTCCATCCGCGGAACCTCATCGATCAAACAGTCTCCCTATGCCCTGCCAACCTAGGTTTAGCCGCAACTAAACTCCTGTCTAGCCTAGTCTAAAATCCTAGTATTATACCATGTCCATTATCGACACCACTCGAAAATGGTTGAGTTTGATTTGAATGTGCTTGTATGTTTAATGACTGTGTGTGTGGGAATTTCAAAACTCGCTACTCGAAAGGAATGAGGAGAGGATTAGCCCGCGAATATCCTAAGAGCCAATCCAGGAACCCTATGGTGAAGGAAAAAGGAATTTAGGGTCGCTCCAAGCCCAGACTCAGACTCAGACAATTAACTTACAAGTTCTTATCTAACGACCCAAGGATAGTTTTGGAATTTGGGGTAGGTTGATATAAAGGATAGGAACCGAGGTATATCTCGGCGCTTCAGACACTCACGAAAAACCACTGAAACTTCGCAATCACAATTTCGTATAGTTCTGACGCGTAACACGGCAGACAAAACTATTTAGAACTCGTGAAAGACGACTGTCACAGTAGCTAGACGCTGAGACTGAATGCTCTCCCTTCCCACGCCATGGTATTTATACACCCCACGCGTCTGAAAGAAAAAAAATCAGCGTCCTTTGCGAACACGCTCTGCCCAAGCGAAGCTTCTTATCACTAACTACACAGGGTCTATTTTCAACCATGCTATGCAGATCCGCCGTTCTACAAATTGTGTGTATGCATATTCACTATGATCAACCGTAGGTTATCACTCAAATCATTTGGTACTGCCGATACACAGAATCTGTTGATCGCTGACCAATAAAAGCTTGTTCCGATTAATTAAGCATTCCCGACCGCTCGGCGCGCGCAGCAAAGACCACTAGAATGCTATTCATACTAGTCGTGTCAGACTCTCCATTCCATACCTCAATCGCAATTGTATATTTGCAATCAACATAATAGCTTTCTCCGTATCGTTCCATAATATATATTACCTTTCATTATTTAATTATTCATAATTTTATTCAACGCGCGGCCAACTCGGCTCTGATCTCTACACATCTCGCAGGAATGCGACAAAAAAAACCTGACCTGTAAACTTCCTCGAACCATCCCACGCGTCGGCTCTGTTTTTTTGCTAACTTGCCACTGAGCTACGCAAAACCCCCAAACGTTATCTGAACCGATTCTCGTATTCAAAACAGCGCGGCGTTGGGCTAGCCCTCTATCACGCAGAATGAAGTATCAAATGTACCGACTCTCGTGTACCATTACAATAGCTGTGCTGTTACTCTGCCACCCCATCTGAGAAATCGTGTGTTAGATAATGATATAAAACGTCGATCTTTTCAATTTGCCAATTTTATTGCCTGTGGTCCCCTCGAGGTACTGCGAGAGGGCCCATGGACAACAAAAGTTATTATCGCAAAATTGTATTTTGATAGATGGTTTGGTCGAGATATTATATTGTACCCATTAATATTGTACCTGTTTTAGCCTCAATGCACGGCACACGGCATTGAGTGACCTGGTGCACGATTTTCTTCTTTCGAAATTTTCAACTAGTTTCACTTCCAACTCACACTACTAATCCATATCTTGGTGCCAAGGCCTCACGTGAATGCTCAGAATGCAACTAAACTAACCTTCTGCAGTAAATACCGGGTAGCTGAAAGATTTGCGCTTATCAGAGGAGCTTTTATGTCGCGAGAGCTTTTAAAGTGGCCATTTGAACCGCGCCTGCCTCCCTAGCTCACATTAAAACCAACTCAAGCGTAGTTTATTTTGTGTTTTCTCCTTAAAAGTAATTTAGTGTTGTGTAGTTTTTATTTCAGGAGACTTGTGCAGAATTTTAGAAAAGAAAAGTTAAATATTATATCTGCATAGTGAGCATTTATTTAAATAGTAAGCTTGATGAAAGCAATCGCAGATATCGTCAGATTCTCTTGTGCTTATTTTAATTTTATTTTGGAGAAAATCTACCCCTTAAATTACCTCTAACTAAGCCATAACCCTTTCCTTGTAATTCAGACATCTAATCAAGAAATTTACCAATAAGAATATCACAGAAACAAGCAAATTGGCAATAAAAGAAAGCTCGCGTCAATTGATCGTGTTGTATGATTGATAAAGTTTTTAAAAGCGATTGAAATTACTAGATGTATCATACAGTATCGTTCCAATTGAATATTTGTTATAAGATAAAAAATACTCGTGCAGCACAGTACACGCCATCAAAGTAGAACTCATGCTCAGAAAATGTTTTGTCTACGGCAGAAGATAATAACCCTTCTTTTAGGCTTGGCCGCAGTCGGGTAAGAAGAGAGGGCGACAAATGTAACAAACGAAGAAATAAATAAACTAGTGGCCCTGTGGGCAGTAGACCTCGCTAACAGGGGGGACTGGGAACCAATTTATAGGTAAGTATTTTAGATTCAATCAACATCAAGTAGTAAAGTAGCCGCACCAATAACTTTGGTAATTACATTTTGCAATTTAAAATACAATCTATTGACTTTTCACGAAAATAGTTATAGTCTATTTCCTAAATCTCGTAGTCTGTATAGATCCTCTTTACTAATCCGTCTCCTACTTCGAGGAGTCTAAACTTGGTATATTTTGGAAATATTTCTTGGATTTTTAGAAAACAGGCGGCCGAAATGTAATGAATAGTGAAGTATATTTTTAGAACCGGCTCATAAAGCCCTTTAATTTGATACCCCACGCGAAAGGTTTAAAAAAAAACCCACACAAAAATTTATGTCGTCATAACTCCCCCCAAGGGGAAAATCGAGAAAAGCTTTCGACAAGAAAAAAATATATTCAAGGAACACTTTTTGTGCGGATAGATTGAGAACTGTGGCGACTTCCATTTTAATATAATATTCCCAGTCAAAAAGCGATTTAAAATCAATGCGCTTTTATAATAATGTAATATATGCCATATGGTGGGTAGATTTGTCTCTTTCTCTCGATAAATAAACGCTGAACGAATCGGATGTGTTTCACTTGTGCCCCTCTCTAATTACGAGAATATAGCCAAATATTCCTCAAAAAAGCCTTCAATTGATCGTCCGTCACATATCACTGATCCTTCGTCAATTGAAAAGCAATGTTATAAATTACTTACTGAAGAGAGGTTGCATAAATTGTTCCCCATCATAAATTCATAAGTCACAACGCCACCTAAGAAGTTCTACTTTAATAAGATACATTTATTGATGTGTCCCTAGTCTAACTACAATTTTTATGTGGGCTACATATCAAAATCGTTAGGTATCAGATAGGTAGACAAGGAAGAAAAATAAATAAAAAAAAACAAGTTGATTTTGGCGTGCGAGCGTCGTCACGCGGATATACTCTTCGGGAATGGGGAATGGGGATTGATGGAGGCAGAGTGAGGGTCATTAATTGGACACATCCGTCCACTTTAATTTCCCATTCCAATCTATTTTGGCAGTTATTACTTCTTTAGCGACGATATGAATTGGTGAATTTATAGAATATGTAACGGATGAACAATTAAATACTTTGTAGAAACGCATTGATTTCAAAAAAGATTAAATATGAAATAAAGTCTTAAATGTAAATAAACACAGAAAAAGTTAATAAAATAATAATGTTTAAACGAATTCAAGCAGTTTTGTTTTAGTTCTAAATACTCCGAACGAATCAGAGCCATTTTTTTTCTGATATTCTTCATCCATCGGAATATGGCAGAGTCATCCCACCGAGTCATTTCTTATTTATAGATATTTCGAAGGTTTATAAGTATGCGGTACCTGTATAAAAGCATACGGTACCTGATTCTTACACGTGTTTGGAGCTGCACGCGGGCAAATTCGTCTTCACAGGCCCCGGTAACAAAATTGATTCCATAATTTCTATAGCTTTGGTTTTCAAGTAATTTTTTTTTATCTGTAGATTAACATATTTACTATGAGAATATATAACTTATTCTGCAAAAATGTAAAGGCATTCTGCTAGAAAAAATATTTCCTGTGCTCGTAAGAAGTTTTTGATTCAATTTTGTTACCTTTTTTAATTACACTTTATTATTAAAACGCAATATTTGCAATCAAAATAATCATTTCTTACTTATTGTTATAATATTAACTAAGAGATCAAAACTCCAACAACCCTTCACAATCATCACTTTAGTACTTTTTTGGTAAAAATATATCCTCTCTGTTACATTTAGGGCCAAACTACACCATACATTTTAAATTTTTAGAGTACATAGGCGGTTTAGTCGTTAGACTTCTAGGAAACAAATTACCTGGAAATTAATTTCCAGTAGTGGAAAGAGTTTAAACTCTTCCTTTTAGAAATATAACATTTAACAAAAACTTAACAAAACAATTAAATAAATCAAAATTAAGACAATATTTTAATGGGACAGTTACAAAATTGAACGGACAGTTAGTTACGTAAATTGAAATAATTAGGGCAAGTCGACACTGCGCAATAAGTCTGGCTCCAGTGATGTTGTTAACTTCTTAAAATTAACTTTTTTTTGAAATCACAGACTTGTTTAATTAATTACTCCCCGAACTAAATTGTATTTGTACCTTTTTAGAAAAATAAATAATCTTTGAATATATGCTAGCATATAAAAAATTGCTGTATGACGATAAAAAATATGACATCAGTTTAGGCAATTAACGCAGATGAAGTCAAAAAAATTGGTTCCACTACAAGCCGTGCAAACCCAATTTTTGCATGCCATGCATGGAATCATTTCGTTCCCTAGCGGTTTTCTGATTTTGCATAAAGTGCAGATAATTTTACGGGTTACCACCGTTTTTAATGATTTGTTGATCCTTTTTTCGATTTTTACTGCTTTCATCATTCAGTCGCATTTAAGGTTCCCGTCGACGGTGATCTCAATTTCTGCTACATTCTCATCTACATCAAATAGTACAACTTCATCTAGATCACAAATAATGAGGTCTTCCTTATCAATCTGAAATAAAAAGCAAAAGGAGTAAGCAGTATGTCTGGCTTTGCACCCTGTCTGTTCTGTCTGTGTTCATTCATTCTTATAAATTAATTATTGTTATTGTAACAATTTATTTGTGAAAAAATAAAATGTTAAATATTTTAAAATCAAAAACAAAACATAGCGTCATGCCTTTTCCCATACGGCGTGGCAGAGGCACGTTTGTGCCCACAGCCTAATATTTTACAATAAAATTATTTATCATATACCTAAACACTTACCATTTCCAAATCCAATGGTAACTTAGGAATTTTGTTCTCAGATAAAACCGATTTCTCAGACGGCAGATTCTTGGCAGCTTTATAATCATGTATTATTTCTGATACAGTTTCAACTAATTGAATATCCTTTGGATCATCATCAGTCATCAGAATGCGGTCTCCTTTGTCAATCTGAAGAAAAGTTATAATGTTAAAACATACACCGTGACTTTTAAGTTAATCTAAAGCCGAAACCTGGTTGAACCGAAACCTCGAAAATTGAGTCAACTTTAAGTAAAAAGTTGACTCAAGTTTCGAGTTTTCTTACACCCGATGAAGAAAGAACTCGAAAATTGAATCAACTCTGACTAAAAATTGACTCAATTTTCGAGTTTTTTTTCACCCGACTTGGAAAATTGTGCCACCACTCGATAGTGCTGACGGTCTACACCAACCAGGTTTCGGCTTTAGAGTGTCTTAAAAGTCACGGTGTATTGTATTACAACATACAGTTCAACGTCATCTAAATATAGCAAACCTTTTACAGATCCAATGGTATAGTTCGAGAAATATAAGCTGGTAACTTCTTATCTACTTTGCGATCTTTTGTTCGGCGTAAACACTTACCGGTCAATGAGAACTCGAGTACCCATATCTATTGTTCATAACCGCACTAATTCTCACTTGGGAGCCGGAGTGACTAAAGTGCATTTTTTTACACGCAATTATGCTACTTATTGTCAACGACGTATAGCCTTGAATAGTGAGAACAAACGCTTAATTATGAGTCGCATCGACACTCGGGTGCAGAAATGGCTACTACTCATGGATTGAAAAATATTGATACTTTTTGTTTTTTCTTCTTCACTTAGTAATCTAAATAAAATAATTTTGCTTTTGGGGGTCTAAGTATTATAAAACATGTAAGTTTTTTTTGTGATATTATGTGGGTAGTTTAGCATCTATCGCGTCAATTTTGATTAGTAATGCGACTTAGGCGATGCGGTTAGTAACGTGTGCTGAGGTGATTGATGTAAATTGAAAAAATGTTTCGTCCGTGGGAAACTGTTTCTAACATGGTGGAAAATATTCAACAGCCTTTGTCTAATCAATAATATAATATAACATAACATAAATATAATATAACTCAGGAGAGGCATTATGGATTACGTTCTCAGACTTCAGTAGATTTCCAACAAACTGAAAAGAAATTAGGTTAAAAAACACATAATATTCGAGATTTTTGCAGGTACCTAATTAATGTATACTATTTTACCTTTTTTTCTTCATAATCGTGATGGACCTTCTGTTTTTTTAAATACCTTTTGGTCGAAGACGTGCGTTTTAGCGTGGTCATATCATCATTAAATTCGTGTGTTTTAGGTGCGTAACAACTACACATGCCGGGTTTTGGGCCATAAAAGCAACTAAGAACACGGTTTCGTATCTTTCTATCAGTGATTGTGACAATTTGGTGTATGTCCATAGTGCCCGGAATTGCATGAAGATCGTTCGGTGTCACTTTTTTCATATTCTCTACTTCACTTTCGGAAATTTTGTAACACATCACTGATTTAACAGCTGTTACAATATTTTGGTGAGCATCAGAGGCATCTTTTACATCATGGCCGTATAGTACTTGTCGATCGAGAGCATGTTTGACAGCCCCGCCAATTCCGTCTGCTACGCCTTTTCCGTGGCCACTTTCAGAAAAGGACCACGTTGAATATTCCAATATTGACGACCCGAATGGCCGAGTCGGCAGTGACGCTGCCTACGAAACCAAGGGTCCCGGGTTCGAGTCCCGGTGGGGGCAAATATTTGTTTGATGAGAACGGATGTTTG
This sequence comes from Argyresthia goedartella, assembly GCA_949825045.1. Lineage (NCBI taxonomy): Eukaryota > Metazoa > Arthropoda > Insecta > Lepidoptera > Argyresthiidae > Argyresthia > Argyresthia goedartella. The sequence goes on from OX463815.1 coordinate 15,152,977, forward strand.
TACCCTAGTCATGGTTGTTTATCTATCTTAGTATTAATATTTATCTATTTAAGTATGTGTAACGTTGTCTAGTACCCAAGATACAGGGAATCCTAGTTTGGGGCTAGATCAATGTGTGTAAATGGTGTCCAAAGTATTATATATTATTAAATTTTAATTTCTGGGCGAACATTGCATGCAAAAAAAAGTTCTTTTTTTGTCTGTATTGGCTGCACGGTCCGTCAGAGAAGAAGTGGATAACCTTTACTTGTGGATCTTCCTGTTTAATGTACCTGAGCACAGGCATCAAGTGGGCCCAAATAGCAGCAGGTTCATGGCACGAATCATCAGAGACGGTGCAGAAAGACTGACTTTTGTTTGCCCAGTAAATCATACCGCAGTGCAAAGTTATTTGCTGTTTCGAGGCCCCAAAGTGCATCGATTGTATTTCTTCAGTTGATTTACTTGCGTAATTTTCAGAAAAATCACTTAATATCATTACTTCATGGGCCCCCAACAGTTGAATGCACGTTTGGTATTCGCGTTATTGCGTTTTCATGTTGTAGTAGTGTTTCTTGTATGAATTTATCATGTTATTGAAGGAGTTTTTCAATTCCAAAGCACTTCCCGTAATTTGTTTCTTTATGTTTTTTTTTTGTTTTTACATCCATTCTTATCCCATTTTCTGTTTTTTTGTAGGTGTGATCTTCTCGGCCCCATTCAAATCTTTAGCTTCAAGTCCATCATCTAAGTCAATATCCATTACAGAGTTTTTGAATTGGCTACATCTGTTGTGCATGCATTCATATGATTCGATATCGCATACAATTTTCGTCAAAATGTCTGTCATACTTATGCCGGGTGAAATCAATCCAGTGTTTTTCATGGCTTTTAACAGAAAATCCATATTGCAGTGTTTAACACACATGCATGTATTTCGGCTCTGCAAAGTAGGGGATAACACGTGGAACGGTTTATACTTAAAAAAGGTTGTAAACCCGTATTTTCCTCCTTCTGATTTATACGTTTCGTACAGCTTCATAATCGTATCTGTTAAGTATCAAATTTGCTTCTTTTCCTTCTTGAGTGTGCGACATTCATTTTTTCCAGATGTGGAGCGGCTGATGTCATCTCGAGTATAAAACTGTTCAATTTCGCTACGATTTTTTTTATTTGCTCTTTGATGCCTCTTCTTGACGCGCTTGATTTTTTTCAACCCAAGACCTTTAGCTAGTACACAAACAGTCTGATTGGTCCTGTGTGCTTCATTCAACGCACTTTGCCTGATGTATTGTTTGTCCATTTTATTGCTTTTTTTTGTATGTCGCACGCAGTATACTCTCCAAAGCTTCGCACCTTGTCTGTTTGTTTCTGTTTTTCTTTGAATTCATTCTTCCTCTATAATATTGCACGGTGTCGCTCCCGGTATAAACGCTTCCTTATCATTTAAAGCTTTATTTTCATCGTCTTTGCATTTAATATAGCCTTGTTGCATTTCTTTCTCAATTTATCATAGAGTTTTTTACTGCCTCTTTTCTTTTTGATAACCGATTCGTTCTGTTTGTTTTCGTTTGCTTTTTCTTTTTCCTTCTTTTCTTTGTGACTTCGTTTTTTCTCTCTTCATATTTTCCTTTTTTTTTCTTTTTCTTCTTCCGTCATATCACAGATTTTCTTTTGTACTTTCTTAAGCCTCTCCAGGTTTTTTTTTTCGAATTTCTTCTTTTTTTTCTGGATTATCTTTTAGTCTCTCCCTGTAACGCCGTTGTTTTTCGGCGTTGGTGAGCGGCATTTTACAATCTTAAAAAGGCCAAAACAAGACCAAGCTTCAACGGAAAAGAAAAAAAAATATATAATTATTTGTAATCTTAATATTTTTACCCATTCATAAAATCTATCAAGCCTTTGGTAACTGAAATGTGTTTTGTCCCTTTCTCACAAACACAAAGTGAAAGAGGAAGACAAACTAATTTTAACCACACCACACACAAACCCCAGTGGTTTAAGTGGTGTTCCCATAATACTTAACTATGTTTAAATTATTGTGTAAATAAATATATAAATAAATAAAAACCGGCCACATGCGAGTCGCACGAAGGGTTCCGTACCTATAAAAAACCGCAAAAAAACACGTTTTTTGTATGGGAGCCCCCCTTCATATTAAATTTCTTTTGATTTTTAGTATTTATTGTTATAGCGGCAACAGAAATACATCATCTGTGAAAATTTCAATTGTCTAGCTACCACGGTTCATGAGATACAGCCTGGTGACAGACAGACGGACGGACGGACGGACAGACAGCGAAGTCTCAGTAATAGGGTCCCGTTTGGCACCCTTCGGGTACGGAACCCTAAAAAACGGCATTTTAGCTGTTATAGGTTTATTGAACGATTATGAATAAGAGCTTTAAAGTTACAACGAGTCTAATGAGCCAAAATAGTAGGTATATATAAATAAGTAGGTAGGTATGAAAAAATCGTCCCTCAGTACATTGACCCTATCTGTAAGTTTCTATGGAACACCCAAATATTTTTTTCATTTACGACCATAATGTTTATTGGAAAAAGTTGTTCATATTGATGGGTACTATCACTATCAATCCCCAAAACATCCGGGTTGATTTAAAAATAACCGTGATACAATATCTCCCTGGTGTCTCATTGTACACTTAGCCTTACATTTCCACTCGGTAACCGTATTGTTCCGCATGTACGTAACCAAACAAAATTGAAGTAACGGTCGTGTGTAATTTTATCAAAAAGTTCTTCATTTGTGTATATATTTCGCCATAAAACAAAAAAATAGACTTTCACTAGATTCTATAGATACTAGGGCACAAGTATTGCACTAAATTAGTTTAGAAACAAAGATTCTTACCTTTATTTACACGATTACGTCCAAAATGTGACCTCACTTGTCAAATCTTCAAGACGAAATGTTTTGTTGGCGCGTGTCAAAGAAACTGTCATGGCTGGCAGGAATACTCCGAAGGGTTGCCAGAAACAAATAACAAGCCAATTTGGTAGTATTTTCGCTCAAATGAAGTGAAATTGTGGTTACAAAATAGGAATTCCACCTCACGCCAAAATTACGGAACAAGAAACATATGTGTGTTATTCACGTTGCTTGTATTAAAGCAGTATTCAGACACCTTGTTGTATTAAAACTATTAAGTATTATCATTAGAATTGCTGATACAAAACCATTTAAACTTATACTTTGACTTAATAATTCTTGCCTAAAAGTCACAGAGTTACCGTGGGACAAGCAAAAAATGGGAGACTCTCGAGTTTAATTCTGCTTTTTACTACACTTATTTAGATAATTGTTATGAAATAAAACTATCAGTCCACTCTAATTGTATGTAGATATTTGAAATAATACGCATTTATTTAATTAAATCATTCATGTCTTAATTGTTTACGTCTAAAGTCATGGGGTAGCTGAAATCTGTAAGGGCCCTGTAAAGACGAAATTGCCCACCGTATTTTTTTTGTATTATGAACTGTGACAAGGTGACAAATAAATCTTGATTTTGCTTATAACATTTATGATTTTTCTGCCATAAAGCACAACACGCTGCTGCAAATATCAAGGATGAATATTCTGAAGCTCCTTCATTCAAACGACTCCGTTCACAGCTCCTAAACAAATAATGCGAATATTTGGCTATATTATCGTAATTAGAGAGGGGCACAAGTGAAATACGTCCGATTCGTTCAGCGTTTATTTATCACATTTTTATAAAAGCGTATTGATATTAAAACGCTTTTTAACAGGGTAGATTATATTAAAAATGAAATACTTAATAAATAAAAAGTTTACATATCAATAAAATAGTTATATTTTATTTAATTCAAGCAGTTTTGTTTTTGTTCTAAACATGTTATAAATAATCCGAACGAATCAAGCGCCATTTTATGTTTTTTTTTCTCATTTTCTTCATTCATTTTGCGTGTGGGTGGGAATGCGATATCATTCGAGCCAACCCAACTCCTCCAGGAACGCCAGCAGGCCCTTTTCTTTTCTTTTTCAGGCCATTTTCTTGCGTCAATCAGTGACTACGTTGAGTCGTTGCTTGACGTTGAGGTTTATTTCTTTATGCTCAAGCAATGAACTAGCGTATTCTTTTCTTTCTGGGAAATTGAACTCTTGTTCATCAAATGTACCAGCCCTTTAGTGATCGGTATCGATAACGAGCTTCCTACCAAAAAAAATCAAAATCAAAATCAAAAATCATTTATTTCCATAGGATGTTGTTACATCACTTAGATCCGTCATTACATTTTTTTGGGCTTTCGTCGTCGAGTTGCGGAAACAAGCCCGACTTACAATTGACAATTGACAATTGACGCAAGAAAATTTACGATAGGCAAAAGAGAGAAATTTCTCTTATGGTGGGCCAGACTGTATGAAATAGAGAGTATTCTCTGTCCAAAAGCTGGCGACCACTTTGCCAGTAAATTATTACCTAGGAATATTAAGTGCGATGTGGAAGAGAAAATCAGTCCGTTAATTTACCGGCTGCGTGCTTTGAATGGCAAGAAGTTGGGTTTAATCCACATAAAAGACATAATGCATGTCTTAGAATAGAATTTTTTATCATAGATTAATCAGACTAGTTTAGTTCCTAAAACAAATGTCTCATATTCCAGGGTCCTTTGGGTGAGTAGGAGTTGTGATCCTCGCGCTTGGTCTGCAGGGTGTCGGCATCAAAGCTGCTCCAGCTACAGCAGCAAAGGACAGGGCTGCTAGGCTTAAAGCTGGACGGCAACGAGGTAGCTTTGGCATTGGGCGTGACAAATATTGCGCCTGCCACGCCTGCCACGCCTGCTTCACCTGGGATGGATGTCATCATGCCTGCAGCGCCTGCTTCATCTGCGATGCCTGTCATAACTATCGCGCCTGCTCCAGCTGTCGCACGACGTGGAGGACGTCGCGGTGGGTGCGGTGCTGGTTCATCACGTGCGCCCTGACCCGTCCCGAGCCTGACGACGATGTGCAGTCGGCGGGGACATGCTCTGCCCCTGCCCCCGCGCCGTAGACGCCGGCTCCGGTATCACAGACCTCTGTCGCCACACAGCACGCTCTGAAGGCACCTACCATCGCAGCCATCGTCGTCAAATCTCCGCAGCCTCAGCTTTGACCTTGACATCACGCGCGTCAGCCTCCGGCTTGTGAAAGTAAAGCGAACTGTGTACGAACTATGTACTGTGCCGCTCGCTTTCGCGCGTGTTGCGCTGCCTTCTGAGGCGTGTTTCATGCTGCACGCTGCCGCGAGGGCCGCGCTGCTCGCCGTTACACGCGTTGCGCCGCTCGCTACCGCGAATGCCGCGCCACCCGCCACCACGCGCATCGCACCGCACTCCAACATTTGTGTCCCGCAACTCACCTCCACTCGTGTATCGCCAACTGCCGAAATAAGTGCTCAGAGATAAACTCTATTGTTCTCCGATAAATTAGGTGCAGGATTTGGACCTCTACTATATTACCGGCTTAACCAAAAAGTAACAAACATTTGCTGTCCAAATAGTTCATAAAGATGTACGGTGTAGTGGCCGCACGTCTTGAAGATGTTATTGGAAGTTATGTTTAAGCTCTGGTAGCTATGATGGGTTCTTGTAGTTGTTGTAGTTAGTTAGATAAAGATCACCAAAGTTCAGTAAAGCACTATATTGTCACTTAATAACACGAAATACAGATCAATTAGGCAAGTCTTTCTTGGTAGATGTTAACCCGATCAATATCGTATTGCTACTGCTTATTTTGTATAGGTACTAACGTCATGCTAAGTGCAACGCTAACAAATTAAAAGTAGGTCGTTATTAATTATGTACAAACTGTACATCTTGGAAGCCCCAAGAAAAGATAAAAGTATGCGATGCATCCGCTCGAGGCGTCATCGGTCTCGGATTGCCCCGTGTTGGTTTTTGCTGATTCTGCAGTTCTGTGCTTATCGTTGATAGCTCGATTTGCTCGCGCCGCTCTCTGACTGCATTATGTTTTCTCGTACATTTTGGAAGGCAGCGAGTCTTCGCCACCCACACGATGCCGATGATGATGAGGACGGTGACCATCGAGTAGCCAACCACGTAGTGGTGGAGATCATGTCTTGTTAAGTTGGCGGGCAGGCTATTTTCCTTTCTCTTCTGAAATTCAACCTGTTCTCTGAGTTTCTTCATGTCAGCATTTTCGCTCGTAAGTTGATAAGGCACCTTAGGATAGGTCAGGCTCACTATGTTGTTTACAGTAGAGTTTATTGTTGCTTCCGGAATGTTATAGTTTATTGTTGCATTACTTTTGTATTTGTTGTGTGCGAAGATGCTTAGATCATCGGACTGTAGCACACACCCCTGTGATATTGTTATGATAGCGGCAGATGTGAGCGTGTATGATGCGATGTCTTCGTTGCAGATAGTCCGTATAGTGCATGTCCCGCAGCATGTTGCCAGCCAACTGTTCGGTAGGTGCAACTCGATCCACTCTGTCTTGCATGACGCCGGTTTAACGTCACAGGGCAAGGTCGTTGTGTGAACCAGTAACTTTGCTTCGCACGGAGTTTTGTCAATGTTGTTATGAAGATTGTAGATCGGCACATTCTGTTGACAGATGTACTGGTCTTGATTGTGTACAGTACAGGAGCGTAAATTTTCATCAGTTATCGACATGTAGGTATTCTTTTTGAAGTCTGTTGCTAGGTATGGGGTTCTCGGTTGGATTATGACTATTTCAGCGCCCATCTTGATCGGCAGTGGAATGATCCGATATAGAGCGTAGTCCCCTTCCGCCACCAATGGTATTTGGATTTAAAACAGAAAATAATTAGTTGTGACCCTAGCTCTGACCTTCAAAAGCTTGTATAATTCCTTGATGCTCTTCGTGACATCAGTGTCAAAATCAAAATCAAAATCAAAAATAATTTATTTCCATAGGATGTTGTTACATCACTTAGATCCGTCATTACATTTTTCTGGATGAGTTCACTAACACAATGGCGGAATCTGTGGAGAAGAGCTCACCGAAGAAACTCCACAGTCGTCGCTTCTTTTGCGTTTCCTTTTTTAAATAAAATATTGTCAAATTACAAAATGAATGCTAATTATATATCGAAACAGCCTGTTACTCAAACAATCTATTCCCATGGACATCTGTCCTCTAAGTAATCAGATATCCTATAGTAACCTTTTTTATACAATTTCTGTTTTATTATTATTTTAAACTTGTCTAAAGGTAAGTTTTTAATATCAGTAGGGACCTTATTGTAATAGCGTATACAATTGCCTTTAAAAGAATTACTAATTTTATGTAGTCGGCTAACATAAACAACCAACTTGTCTTTATTTCTAGTATTAAAATTGTGTATATCACTGTACTTCTGAAAATTAGTTATATTTCTTTTTACATACACAAGATTGTCATAGATATATTGAGAAACAAATGTCAGAATATTGATTTCTTTAAACTTTTCCCTCAGTGACACTCTAGGCCCTAATCTATAAATTGCACGAACAGCCCGTTTCTGCAGAATAAATATACTATTAGCATTCGCAGCGTGACCCCACAATAAAATACCATAGGTCATTAGACTATGAAAGTAACTAAAGTAGACTAGTCTAGCGGTGTCTACGTCGGTAAGAGCTCTAATTTTTTTAACTGCGAACGCTGCCGAACTCAGTCTGTTCGACAATTTATTTATATGAGGATCCCATTGTAGTTTGGAGTCTAAAGTAATGCCCAAAAAGACAGTCGACTGCACAAGGTCCAATCTCTGTCCTTTTATAAATATGTCTGTAGTTACCGGGTTCACATTGGGTAACACGAATTTAATACATTTAGTTTTCTTTTCATTAAGTAATAAATTGTTAACAGTAAACCAGTTCACTATACTAGAGATAGCATTGTTTACCTCGTCATAATTTGATTGCTGTCTTTTAACTTTAAATATCAAAGAAGTATCATCGGCAAACAATACTAACCCATGTTTTGCTTTAACAAGGTAAGGTAAATCATTAATATATACTAAAAACAAGAAAGGACCAAGAATTGAACCTTGCGGTACGCCCATACTTATTGAAGACCCAGGTGATCTTTTCCCATTAACATCGACCATCTGAACCCTATCTGTTAGATATGACTCCAGAAGGCCAAGTGCCTGATCTTTTACACCATAATGGCGTAACTTCCTGACAAGAGTGTCATGATGGACGCAATCAAAAGCCTTGGATAGATCGCAGAAGACACCTATTGCATCCATTGCGTCTCCCCAGGTATCAAAAATATTGTCGATTAGTTCAACACCATTATCGGCTGTTGAACGACCCTTTGTGAAACCAAACTGAGCAATATGAATTAAATTATTGAGATAAAAATGACTTTGCAATTGATTAAGTATGAGTTTTTCAAATATTTTGCTAAGCGTTGGTAGTATCGATATGGGTCTAAAATTGGTGGGGTCTGATGTACTACCAGCTTTGAATAAAGGTATAACTTTACTTAGTTTCATCAAGTCAGGAAACACACCATTATCTATACATTGATTAAATATACAACAAAGGTGAGGTGCAATACAATCTACAATGGAACTAATAATTTTTACTGATAGACCATGGGCGTCAGCTGTCTTTTTCATTTCCAGGGATTTAAACGCTTTTACAATGTCTTCATTATTTACGTGCCTAAATTTAAAATCTGTTTTACAATCCCCAAAGTTTTGTTTAAGTATAGATTCAGCAGCAGCGGGAGATGAATTTAAAGACTTGGTTGTTGAAACTGGAATGTCCGTAAAGAAATTTTCGAAAGCTTTTGCTACTTCTAGGTCTGTACTTAGCAATTGATTATCTATCTTAAGCTTGAAGTTATTATGTGTAGCTTTGGCCTTTCCAGTCTCTCTGTTTATAATTTGCCAAGTCGTTTTCATTACATTGCTACTAGATTCAATTTTGTTTTTAATGAAATAAGATTTAGCTACGGCACAAACGCGTTTAAACATTTTTGAATAACTACGAACATAATCTAGAAAGGCCCGGGATTGACAGGGTCTTCGGTAGTTGTTCGTTTATGTTTTTCAGTTGTTTCATTAACTTAGTAGGTATAATCAAATGAACGTCAATGTGTCCTTGGTACACGTCAGTGAGTGTATTAAAAATTATTTATTGAATTTTTGCAAGTTGTTAATAAGCATGTAGGCTGACAGGGATGCCGAGCTGAAGTAGGTTGTCGCCATTACGACTTCTAATTCTTCTTTAATTGTTGCAAAGTTAATGTTGGTTTGATTGATAAAGCCGTCGATCATGTTGAACTGGTGTTGTATATTATTTTCATTTTTCTTGAGTAAGTCGTTTTGGAGTTCCACTATTGAGGTCTGATTTTTTATAAGTTGTAATAAGTATTTTTCGTTTTCTTGCACCGATTGAATATCATCTTGATATTTTTCCGCAAATCGCTGATCCAGCACCCCAAACAGGCTGTTTGCAACGTAGCCTACTCCGTCGATCAGTCCTCGTTTCTTCCTTCTCTCGCCTAGGTGGGCATGTGGAGACAGTAGCATAGTATTGTATGTTTTAAGTTCTTCGTTCTCGTAGTAAAGTTGATCCAGTGTCGTTTTGCAGTATCTTGGATCCGTTTTTTGGCAGAAATTATTAATTTCGTTGAGATATCCTTCCATTCGTCGAATTCCATCCCAGTAGTTAGTTAAGTTATAATACATGACTAATGTCCATTCATCGTGTGTTACTTGAAGCGCTCCTAGCTTATCGTAGTAAATCGGCCGCTCGGGTTCCACCTTGGTTATTTGTGTTTTTGTTGAAGTTGCGTACGTTCCAGTGATGAATGTAAACATTAATAGCATCGTCGTCAGAACAGAGAAAGCCGCGTAGACCCTTTGAACCTTTCTTTGGGTTTTCATGTTATTGCTGTTCGGGTCCACATGTTTTTCGTCGTACTTTGTTCTGTTTTCATTATTTTCCGATTCGGTAGGCAATAATGATAGTTTTGTTACGGGTCTTTTGATCGTTCCAGTTTGAGTTTTTAAAGTAGTTACGCGTACGTAGCCATCAGCGCCGGGGTGAACCTCCATCACACGTCCCATTGCCCATTTTGCGGGGGGGAGGTTGTCTTCCTTAACCAAGACAACGTCTCCTATCTTGATGTTTTTGTTAGGCTTGTTCCACTTGCATCTAGTTTGAAGTTGATTTAGATAATCGTTTGACCAGTTTTTCCAAAATTGTTGTGCCATATTTTCAGTTAATTGCCAGCGGCGCCGTATGTCGATGCTCCTGATGTCCGTATAATCCGATAACGGTGGTGTCAACGTTGCGCCACAGGTGAGGAAGTGCCCGGGTGTCAGGCAGTTGTAAAATTCCTCTGGATCTTCAGTTAAGGGGCACAGTGGCCTTGAGTTAAGGCATGCTTCGATTTTCGTTAGCAAAGTTAGGAACTCTTCATAGGTTAATTTCTGTTCCCCCAGTACTCGGCGAAGATGGTGTTTCATGGATTTGACCGCAGCCTCCCATAGTCCTCCGGCTGTCGGCCATGATGGTGCGTTAAACCGCCAAGTCACCTCCATTTTACTGATTTCGTTGAAGAATTTTTCAGTCATCATCTTCTTAAAGTCGACGAACTCTTGTCGAAGCACCCTTGAAGCTCCAATAAAGTTGGTTCCGCAGTCTGAATATACACATTTCGGCGTCCCGCGCCTAGCGCACATTCTCTGGAATGCGGCGAGGAATGATTCCGTACTGAGATCGGATACAAGTTCAAGGTGTACACCCTTCGTGGCCAAACACACAAAGACTGCGATGTAGCCCTTGGATGTTTTCACTCCTCTTCCCTTGTTTAGTTTGATGTCAATGCTGCCCGTAAAGTCCACGCCGGTATGCGTAAATGGCTTCGATGGGGTGATGCGTTGCTTCGGTAAGTCTCCCATCAGTTGATAATTTTTATGAGGACCGAAGCGACGACAGCGAACACAGTTGTGCAAGATGGATTTGACGGCTCTATTGCCCCCGATTATCCAGTACCGCTGCCGTATGTATGTTAGTGTGAGCCGCGCTCCGCCATGCAATGTCGAAAGATGCGCGTGCTCGATCATAAGTTTTGTAAATCTTCCGTTGCGTGAGAGAATTACAGGATTTTTCATGCCTCCTGGTAATATTGATTTGTTCAGTCGACCTCCCATACGCATAATGTTGTTCTCGTCCATGTAAGGGTTAAGTTTATTGATGTTGCTTTTTGAAGGTAAAGGTTTATTGTTCTGAATTGTAGCTTGTGTAGTCTACCTCAAATTCCTTTTCCTGCACGTATTTAATTATCAGTTCATTCGCTTTGGTCAAATCGTTTGTTGTTATGTGAGGTATTTGTTGACTTGCAGTAGATTGCGTTTTTGTGACGAAGCGCAAAATCCAGGCAATGACTCGGCGAACTCGGGTCAAACTACTGTTATTCACCAGTAATGTTTCTATAAAATGCTCGGGTTTTTTATTGTTAGTTATTATGTTGCTGTTATGTTTCTCGCTTTCTTTGCTTTCTGTTAAGTTTGTATAGAGGCATTGTTGAGACGATGTTGATGTTTCTTGTAGGGTATATTCGGGGTCCTTTAGGAACTCTGGGCCCTGCCACCAAAGGCTAAAGTTGAGTAGTTTACTTGGTTGTAAACCTCTGGATGCACAATCAGCTGGGTTGAGCTCCGATTTCACGTATTGCCAAGTGTTAGCTGGCAATATAAGTTTTATTTTATTGACTCTGTTTGCTACGTAGGTTTCCCACCGCGATGATTCACCTTGTATCCATGCTAGCACCACTTGTGAGTCGCACCACGCTCGTTTGATTATGTTGTAGCCGGCGAGAGCTGTTTGAACTTTTTTCATTACTTCCGCTAACAGGAGAGCGCCACATAGTTCCATTCTTGGTAGGCTTATTTTCTGTGATATTGGCGCCACACGAGTTCTTGCGATCAGTAGGGTTAAAACAAACTCTCCGTGTTCAATTAGGACTCGGCTGTAGACAACGCAGGTGTACGCTTTTTCACTTGCGTCGCTAAATTCCAATAGCTCGATGTTGTTATTTAATCCGGCAATCCATCTGGGAATTCGCATTTCCGGAATGATTAGTATTTCACCTTTCAGTTTAAGCCATTCTGTTTTAACCTCCATTGGTACCTCTTCATCCCATCTCAGGTTACTTATCCATAGTTTTTGAAAGATAAGCTTGGCAGTTAGTGTAACGGGAGATAGCCAGCCCAACGGGTCATAAAGTTTGGAAATCTCTGATAGGAGTGTTCGTTTTGTTAGTTTTGAGGTTTGTTGGAGTGGCCAGTTAAACTTGAATGTATCCGCTTCCGGGTTCCAGGTTAGACCAAGGGTTTTCTGTGATTCTTCGTATTTAAATTCAAAGTTGTTTTTTGTCGAAATTTGCTCTTCAACTGAAGAGCAAATTTCGCCAAAAAACAACTTTGAATTTTTCCAAAATCATCCAAAAAATTCGGAAATCACCCTGCTCTGCTAGAGGAACTAACTAGTTCCTCTAGCAGAGCAGAGTGATTTCCGCTCCACTTTCTTAGGTTCATGCCGCCTCTTTGTAGCAACATGATGAGTGATTTTTGTAGCTTTTTAGCTTCTTCCAGAGACGAATGACCGCTGATCAGGTCGTCCATGTAGAACTCTTGAGTCAAGGTCACTGCTGCACCTGGATATGGTACCTTGTCTCCATCATCACTAGCTAATTGTTTCAAATTTCTCATCGCCAGCCATGGAGCACACTTAGTACCGTAGGTTAAAGTTCGTAATTTGTATTCTTGCGTGTTTTCTGTTGGTGAGGCTCTCCAGATGATTTTCGTCAGGTCTCGTTGTTCTTCCTGAATCCAGAGGCAACGGTACATTTTTTCAATGTCCGCTGTGAAGGCATAGCGGTAAGTTCTCCACTTCAAAATCAATGCTTGAATGTCTTTTTGTAGGTTCGGACCCTTCTCTAGCAGGCTGTTGAGGCTGTAGCCGCTAGATGTCTTCTGAGATGCGTTAAACACTGTTCGAAGTTTGGTTGTAGTTGAACTTTCTCTCAATACTCCATGATGTGGGAGAAAACACTGAAGAGCTGATGTTGTAGTCTGTGATGGCGCCATGTGACCTAAATCTTCGTATTCTTTCATGAAATCTCGATACATGGTCGCTAGTTGTTGTTTTCTCTCCAGTCTCTTTTCAAGTTGAAGATATTGCGAGATGGCTATGTTTTTTGAATTGCCAAGTTTTCTCTCAAAATCCGAACATAAGGGCATCTGAACAATGTATTGTCCTTGAGAATTACGCTGAACAGTCTTCTTGTAAAACTCTTTACATTGCTCTTCCCTTGGCGTATCCGGTTGCTGCTGGGAGATGTCTTCGGTTTCCCAAAAGCGTGTTAGTTCTTGTAGGTCAATCAAAGTTACATTACAGCAGTATGATTTAGTTATGCTGCCACATAATATCCACCCCAACTGCGTTTGTTGTGCAATAGGGGCTGATTGATTGCCTTTCAGTAAGCCGTCCAGAATTATTTCAGCGTACACTCCTGCCCCAAGTAAGAAATCTATGTTTTGAGAGATGTTATACTCCGGATCGGCGAGTTTTAAGTTGCTTAAATGAGGCCAGTTAGCCTTGGGGAATGACACGTTCGGTAAGTTGTTAGTTACTTTTTTCATAATCAGCGCTTGAGTTTCAAACGTGTAATCCGAGTTAATTGGTTTACAGTTTATTTGAAGCCTTCCTTTGCATTCCCTTGAAGATGATCCAATTCCATTGACGCTAGCATTAAATTTCTTTCGGGGTAGTTTTAGAAGATGAACCGCCCTTTCCGAGATCAGGTTTACTTGTGCTCCTTGATCCAGAAGTCCGCGAAGATTTTGGTAATTTCCTTCAATAGATTTAATATTCAATTGAACTGTTGTTAATAAAATCTCTTTATCGTTAGTTGGTGCGTGATTTGAAGTATTTGCTTGACCCGAATTGGATGATTGCTGAGTTGAGATGTTTATGTTTGCAGTTGTTTTCTTTGCGTAATGAAGCATCGTATGATGTTTCAAATTGCACTCTTTGCATGTTTTCGCTGATTTGCAAGCGTCCGAGCCGTGGCTAAAAAGACAGTTTTTGCATAAACGAAGTTTCGCAATTGTGCCGTTTCTTTTCGCTGTATCCATGTCGACGAACTTCGGACATTGCATCAAAACATGATTTTCGTTGCATAAAGGACATTGTCCATAAGTTGTATGACAGATTTTGTTAAATGTTGGTTTGTAGTCAAAATGTTTTTTTTCTTGAGTTTGTTTATTCGACGGAGTGGAGAAGGGCTTCGTTGAGTTTTCTTTTCTTGTGCTTTTCTTTGCTTCAAAGGCGAGAAATGCTCCCTCCAAATATTTTAAAAATTCTTCAAGTTTCGGAATCGCTTGTTGATCAACCCGAGTCTTCACATAGTCCTCATAGGAAGTTGCGTCCAGTTTTTGCGACATCAAATACACAATGATGGGGTCCCATGTTTGTACGTCTAGGCCGATATTCACGAAACCGTTGACAGCTTCGTTTATGACGTCATGCATCTTTTTTAAGTTGAACGCGTCGCGTTGTTGTATGTTGGGCAAATGCATTATGGTGTTCATGAAGGTCACAAATTGCAGATGACGATTGTCGTATCTTTGCACTAAAAGTGCCCAGCATGAATCGTAGTTATCCGCGCTGATCGATAGGTGTTGAACAATCCTCTCAGCTTCACCATGAAGTTTCGTCTTTAAATGCTGCATCTTTTGCGCCTTGTTTATAGTGGGGTTGTTGTGGATTGTTTCCGTAAATAGATCTTTAAAAGAAATCCACTGTCTGTAGTCTCCTTTAAATTCCGGTATGTCGACTCGCGGCGCAGAGTGCTGATAGTGCATTGTTGAATGTAGTTTGTTTTTTAGTTGTTTGCGTAATTGTTCATAATCCTGTTCGCCTTTCAGGAAAAGACAGTTGTATGCCTCACACTGGACCCCCGCCAGACTTGCCTCAATCTCACAGTGCAGTTTGTCGACAGGGTCCCATTTCGACTTTAAGATGGCTAAACAATCTTCCAGTTCCCATTTTTCAGTGATGGACTGAAAATCGATTTTTGCCATGGCGCGATCAAGCGCTTTGATGTTAATTTCTTGCTTGAACATAAGTAAGTTGATGTTGTTTTCATTAGCCTCTGGGATCCCCGCCAAATCAAAGTTGATGTTGTAGTCGGTAGGGGTTGGTTTTGACCCTTGAAGAGCTTGCAGTTTCTTCAAAATATCATCTTTCGTTTTTTCATACATTTTCTTAGTCATAGCATAGACGTCATCGGTAAAGTACTTGATGTTCTTTTCAGGAACCGTGGCCTCAATTGTTCCATGCCTTTCTTCAAACTCCTGCCAGTAGTCGTCGAATTTGGAGAGCGTATTGGATAGGTAGTCCTTAGTCTTCCTTGATGACCCGTCCTTCCCATAATTAATGCATCCTTGTTTGAATTTGTTAAAAAGTTCTAGTTGTAAAGTTAGATGTTCCATGATGTTCCTCAAGTTTGAACGCTCGGCGAAGGGATTCGGCGAAGTTTAGTTGTCCTCCTTTCCCGTCCTGCAGTTCACAGTAACGCGAAAAGGTAAAGTTGTTATTGTTTGTTCACTTTCACGTCCTGCAGTTCACAGTAACGCGAAAAGGTAATGTTGTTATTGTTTGTTCATTTTCACGTCCTGCAGTTCATAGTAACGCGAAAAGGTAAAGTTGTTGTTGATTGAAGTAAGTAGTTTCAGTTCAGAGCTCGCTGGATAATGGATGCAAGTGATCACGGCCGTGAATCTCAATCCCCTCCGTCCATGCACCGATGTTTACGACTTCTCAATTCAATTCGGTGATTCCGCTGGTGGAGGCCGAAAGAACCGATCCGTTATCAGTGAGGAATAGAAGGAACAAAGAATCGCTTAGTTTGTGGCACTTGCTTCTCGATGCTCGAAGGACCATAAAGATGTACGGTGTAGTGGCCGCACGTCTTTAAGATGTTATCGGAAGTTATGTTTAAGCTCTGGTAGCTATGATGGGTTCTTGTAGTTGTTGTAGTTAGTTAGAGAAAGATCACCAAAGTTCAGTAAAGCACTATATTGTCACTTAATAACACGAAATACAGATCAATTAGGCAAGTATTTCTTGGTAGATGTTAACCCGATCAATATCGTATTGCTACTGCTTGTTTTTGTATAGGTACTAACGTCATGCTAAGTGCAACGCTAACAAATTAAAAGTAGGTCGTTATTAATTATGTACAAACTGTACATCGATCTTGTAAATATAATTAGTCGTGGTATCTATGATGAGTTCATGACTATTGTAATTATGGTGGGAAATCATTCAAATATTAATAGGAACGATTTGAATGAAAGGTTGAAACACTTCTAGACTTACATTTTAGAATGAAATGCAAATTTATACCATGCAATTTTCTATACAAATGTAATTTTACAAAACAACAGAACAAATCTGTGCATCTATGCATTCATTCATTCATTCTAATGAATATTCATATATTTAATTTGACGTGTCATCATAGTGATGCTATTTTATATTTCGACATGAATAATTTTATTCATAACTTTCCTAGGACTGAGGATAAGTTGTACCTGTCTTATTAGAAAATTAGTTGCTACATTGTTAGCATATATGCGACGCAGCTATAGTTGGTTTAACCAAGTTCAAATTTACTTCAGCTGTTTTTGTTGAACAGACTAATCAGAAACCTGCTTTTATTAAGGGTAAGATGACATGCACCCCTATTGGGAATTCACCGGTTAATGCAACATTGGAATCTGTTCCAAGTAATTTAAAATTGTTCATAAGATAATAGAGGAAATCTCTAGCATACAAGAGCTACTAAATATGTCAAAGGGTAATGTCGCCTTACTTAAATATTAGCCATCAAAATATCCAGGAGCTACCTGGCAAAGAATTTGTATTCGAATTATTTCTAAAAAATTCTGACATCGATGTTATTTGTGTGACAGAACTTTAGTTAAATGAAAATATGATGTCTTTTAACAAATAATAATTACAAAATTGCCAGTTATTACAATAGAAAGACTGAGATAGGTGATAGAGGTATAAACTATATCTACATAGATATTTATGAACATATACAAAACGTGAGCTAACTTGCTGTTTTTGTTACGTCATGCCAATTTCCTTTTGTAATTGTACTTCTTAAAAAGATGCATGATTCAGCGACGCGACGCAGCGTCTGCGCATTGTGTATCCTGCTTTATTACTTATTCTTTAAGAAACTTTGTTCTCTGCCAACAAACTGCTACGCAGTTTGGCGGAAATATAATTTAAGAAGCCTCTGTAATATTAACGAAAATAAACACGTTTAAAAAAAAAGTTCTTTGATCTTAGTAAAAAATTATATTAAGGTGAAATAACGGAAAGATATTCTTGCACTTACTGTAGGAAGACATATAGAGGTATCCTGTGTTGAGTTAGATAGCCATATTATTGTTTGTATATACAGGCCTCTGAGGGATGGAAAAGGCCATGGCACTTTCGAAATATTTAAGAAAATTAAGGAGGAAGCCCTCGCTAAACTATGTAATAGGCCACAATAATGAAATATTTAATATTGTATTTGTTAAGCACAACCAATTTTTAAAAGAGATAAATCTATCTGTGGGAGTTTCTACGCCCTTCTCCCTCCCACAGTGGTCCAATGTAGAGAAGAGGACAAAATTACATTTGCTAAGTATATGTCAATATCTACAGTTATAAAGATCTTTGACTTTGACTGACTTAGAATGCTGTCTTGAATTGATAATTTTTTAATTATTATTTAATTAATATTATTCAAATTATCCATTGTATATTGTTATTGTCATTATACAAGAAATCATTGAATTTAATAATATAATTTATTATGATGTCTCTTACTTTGTATTTACATGTACTGCTATGTCTTTATGCGATAAGTGCAGTGATTTGAAACTGTTTCCGTAATGGTGTGCAAATTAATGTTAATAATAAATAAATAAATCATCAGTTCTACTTCGCCAAGTCATGCTTCCCGAGAACTACAGTTTCCAAAGAAACTATAAAAATACGCAAATCGCTATATATGTGCATTTATTATTTAAAGAGTTCCCTAGTATTCATCCATGATCCCATAATCAGGTCCTGGCTGACCTCGATAAATAAATTATTGAGCATCTCTCCCGGTACTTCACCATCAGATCCACTTCACCATATGCATTTTAACACGAATTCATTTAATTTATTTAGCCTAGTAAAGTAACCATATCGCAAGCTGTTGGATACCTAGTATTTATCAGTTCTGGTGGCCATCTGTGGTCTTCGTCATCACTTTCACTGAATTCAATTATACTTCCTGAGAATTCATGCACGGGTTTCTATGAAATTAAATAATATTAAAAAATTAAATAATGCTCTAAGAAGAAGAAAACAAACTTTTGATTGAATCAAATCCGTAAATGTATTATCTACATTACACAATTTATATGAATACCAACATTTCTGACACAAAATCAAATAACTACACTGATTACTTAACGCTACTTGTTTTTGACGGAATTTTACCTGGACACACATTTCCAACACGTAAACTGGGCTCATAAAATGTACACGTAGAAGAGAAAACATACGACAAAAAACTAAAAATAATAAAAAAATAAGAGACACCTATCTATCTACAGAAATACATGCAATAATTTACTTAAACATTTAAAAAAAAAGACAAGAACAATCGGAGCTTAGCAAGGTCACTAATGATAGCAAAAAGACATAGCAAAACATAAAAAATCTGTAATATCCCAATTAAGACTAACCCCATAGATGTATTGATTAAAACAGAGAACATCTCTGATACATTAAAATAAATTATGAAATATATTACCAATGTGCGTTCAAATCTTTCAATTAAAATATTACAGGAAGTGCTATCTTCCAAATACCATCTTCTAAATTCATCTTCTTTCGACTGATGAAGCGGAAATAGGTACAGTAATCAAATCACTCAAAAAGAGTACAGACATCACGAAAAGGGTAAAAATAAGAAAGTATACTGGAACTGAAGCTAACATTACCTCATTTAGTAATTTGGTCGCACAGCTAGAATTTTCCGCCGCTCAAGTATATAAAACAGTATCTCATCATCAGTCGCTAAGTTGTTTTTTATTCTTTCGTTTTACAATTCCCCTTAAACAAATTAATGAATAAATATGAATGTATTAGAACAAACAATAAAATAAAGTTGTCACTTGACACTTGACACTTTGACAGTAAACAAACCATATTTTCAGGATTTTTCTACAAATTTCAATATATCACATATTAAAATGCTATTTTGTGACTCAGTCTGCAGTGTACAATAAAAAGTTGGTCTAGTGTTCTTGGTGGTACCTTGAATGACCTGTGCCATTTGAATAATAGGATCAGTCAGTGTTCAATACTACGATATAAGCTTAGCCAGGACTGCACATTCCGATTGCCAGAGAAATACCTCTCATCAACGATGAGACGGCACTAGTCTACACCGGGAGCGCGTCATCACGCTACTGCATCTAGCTCAATTATTCAAAAAACATTCAACGAGTTCTTCGAGGCTTGTCGTCATCGAGTGCTACGACGACGTAGCACACCGCCACGACCAGTGACTGTGCTAAGAACATAGATTTTTAGTAATTTGTTAATCATTTATTTAAATTAATTGGTTATTTATTTTAAGTGATTAATGACTTTTTATTGAGGGCCTTATATCATGTAATTATGATTGTGTGTTTTAATTATGAGCGCGCCTACAGCTCTGTGTCCCCACTGCCCCGGCTCGTTGAAGCAGTATGTCGTACCTCGTGGCTTGAGTGTGCATATTAACCGCATTCACGGGAGTAGCCAGTCGCGTCGCGGGCAACCCGCGCAGTCCCAGTTGCCCGCTCAAGATGCTCCGAGTGCCGCTCAGGTTGTTCCGAGTGCCGCTCAGGCTGCTCCAAGTGCCGCTCCGGAGGTAGTTGCGTCTTCATCTTCATTGGCGAATTTGTCTTCTCTGAGAAAAAGTGTGCGGGTGCTAAAGCACATTCCGAAGGGCGCTAGGTGTATAGCTGCTACGAAGTTATCGCAGGTGATCGGGCGATGCATCCAGTCCAATAATCTTCTGGATTGGCAAAGCCTGTTAACTTTTTCTTATTCTGCGCTCAGGGTTCCATCTTCGGAAGACCGTAGGCGCTCTCTCACGTCAAAGGTGAAGGACAATGTTGCCAATGAAGGTTCGGGTGACGCACTAGCGTCACTTTTGGCTCCTGGGGGGGTTCCCTTTGGACAGAGGTCATTGTACAGGATTGTTGAATCCAAGGTGCATGATGGAGACCTCAGTGGTGCGGTCCGGGTTTTATTGTCGGACTGCACCATTGCAGACGATAATGACGAAACGTTGTGTGCCTTGAGAGATAAACATCCCTTACCTGGCCGACCTTTGGACTCTCCTCGGGGGCCAGATCTTTCGTCAGAGTGCCTTTCTGTGGAGGTGGGCGAAGTGGCGCAGGCCATAGCCTCTTTTAAGAACGGATCTGCTGGTGGTTTGGATGGCTTGCCTTTGCCGTTGACTTCGGTGGGGGCTGGTGACGGTGGGGTTGCACTTCTGGGTTCGTTATGCAGCCTGGCAAACTTTATGTTAAAGGGCATGGTTAATAGGGACGTGTGCCCTTTTCTTTACGGTGCCTCTCTGTGTGCCTTAAAGAAGAAGGACGGGGGGATTCGCCCTATTGCTGTGGGGAGCGTTATTCGCCGTTTGGTGGCGAAATTGAGCTGTGGTGCGGCGAGGGATGCCCTGGCATCGCTATTTCAACCCGTGCAGTTGGGGTTTGGTGTAGCTCTTGGTTGTGAGGCTGCCATTCATGCAACCAGGTCTTTTGCTATGAGTAGAGACGCCTCAGACGACATCATAATAAAAGTTGACGTGAAAAACGCTTTTAATACCGTTGAGCGAGATGTCATTTTGAGCGAGGTGTTGGCCTGCTGTCCGTCTTTGTACCCTTTCCTGCACCAGTGCTATAGTGACCCAACTAATTTGTTTTATGGTGGAAATTTGATCCAATCGCGGGTTGGTGTACAACAGGGTGATCCTTTGGGTCCCATGCTTTTTATCCTGGCAATTCAGGAGGTTGTGGCCTCGTTGCGTTCTTCGCTGAACGTGTGGTACCTGGACGACGGCACGATTGGTGGAAGTCCGGACGTGGTCATGGAGGATTTGGGAAGGCTAATACAGGGATTTTCTAACCTGGGACTTAGTCTTAATACTCAGAAGTGTGAGTTGTACTCCTGTTCTGGGCAATTCACGCAGGAGTTGAGCGCTGACATCCATGCGGTTGTGCCGGGTGTTGTCCATGTAGCCAGGGAGGATTTTACACTTCTGCGAGCCCCTATTTTCCCGGAGGGTATACCGCGGGTTATTAAGACAAAGATAGATATTTTCGCGGCTTCCAAAAAGCACCTCAAGCAGCTCTCCGCCCATGTTGCCCTGACTATTTTAAAAAGTTGTCTCTCTTTTCCGAGACTAACTTATTCCGTTAGGACTGCTCCGGTTTGGTTGCATAGACAGGCAACTCTAAGTTATGATGCGGTATTAACCCTAGAAAGATAATCTTATTTAGATGTACTGAAAAGATAATCATACGTCAAAATTACTCCTTAGTTTTAAATAGCTATTATTTCAAAGATTATTTACTTAATTTGATGAACTATGGTATGTATGTATTTCTCATATAAGTTTAAATAAAAATACAACATATTTATATATAAGTACTGTTTATTAATTATTTAAAAAAATAACGAAACATAATGGCTATCATTTTAAAGTAACCAAACATAGGAACTTCTCTTATTATTAAGAATTCACATTTTTTAGACTAATCAGTTATTTCTAGTAATAGTGTTAGTTTGAAACAATAGACTCTATAGATTTTTAATACTTAAATTTACGGAGATCGATTAGATGCAGCTCAGGCACATGTCAATGTTATGTTCACGACAAATCACTTTTTGACACTTTTTGCAACATCCACTAGCCTTACGCTTTTTTTTAGACGGGCAATAGGCACAGTAAGTACGTTTCTTTGGATTGGGCTCTTCTGTGTCGTCTTCGGTTGGTCCAGGAGCAGTTTTCGGTAACGTATCCTTTATCTCATCTCGCAAATATCGCTTCAAAGTGGGTGCTTCCAAGCGCTTGGCCATATAGGGTGAAGTTAGAGCCATGCTCAATTGTTTCATGAATTTGCGGCGATTTAGAGGCTTCTCGCCTTTAGTGACAACATTGTGCCTGTATATTATATATGCATTTACGAATGCAATATTCAGCATCCCATAAAAAAGGCACATGGGCCATCTGTTCGTCTTCCTACTGCACGACATAAGAGAGCACATCTGATCAAGGGTATCTACTCCTCCCTTAGTTTGGTTGTAGTACATGATCATTTCTGGTTTCCCAGTAACTTCGTGTATGGCCGCGTCTTCGTCACATGATGACAAAAGGTAAACCATCTTGGCCGGCTTCGGTTTATATGAGACAAGTGTCAGGGGTCCGTCAAAACAAAACATTGATGTTCCTACTGGCCTGGAGCGACTGTTCTTCAATTCTTCAGGTATCTCTCTTTTATTAGAGCGAATGGTCCCGACCAGTGTCAGTTTATAAGGCTCTTGAAGCAAAGATTGAGCCAAAGGAATCGATGTGAACCAATTATCACAGGTTATATTGCGACAACTGCCGTGGACAGGCTTTGTCAACTCCTTCACGTAGTACTCTCCGAGGGGTACGCCATTGGTTTCCGTTCCTCTTCCCAAATAAGGCACTGCGTTTATCATATACGATGTACCACTGTCGCATACCATGACGATTTTTATGCCATATTTGCTTGGCTTATTGGGAATGTACATTCTGAATGAGCATCTACCTCTAAAAGCAAGGAGTTGTTCATCTATGGTGAGATGTTCTCCTGGAGTGTAATTATTTATGCACTGGTCAATAAATAGATCCCATACTTTGCGTACTGGAGTAAAAATTTCAGTGGCTCGAAGTGTTGGACGGATAGTTTTGTCGTCCATTCTAAGGCATCGGATCAAAAAATCAAACCGATCTCGACTCATAACGGAAACATAAATCATTGACGAAGATCGATCAAATAACTCATCTGTGGACATGTGGTTATCTTTTCTCGCTGCTGTCATTACCAGGATGCCGATCAAAGCGCGAATTTCATTATCATTGGTGTCACGAAATGTAGCACTTATCATGGTTTCCTTTCGTCTTCGAGAAATTTCAGCATTTGTCCACTTAACTATTTCAGCAATTATCTCATCGGTAAAGAAAATATCGAAGCAATGCAAAGCTTCATAAAGATTGCGACACATTCGCCTCGGACCCCTTTGTGACCTTATAATATTCAGTGCTGAGATTCGTCCTCTTCTTGATGCCTTTGTAGTAGACCAGCAATGTTTATTCTTACCTCTTATGCTAGGCCGAGACACGGTTATCAGACGACGAGAAGCTGTAGATGGTGGTACTTGTTCAGCATTTCCTTCAGGCGGTACACTGGATGCTATTGACTCTTGGTCCCTCTCCTCGTCGACGAATGCCTCCTCAACGTCACTCTGCACGTCGTCTTCGCTCAGATGGTCCTCGAGCTCGCTGTCAGTGTCGGCAGGTGAAAGATCCTCATCGCTCTCTAAAAGAGCCGCCAGGATGCTCTCGTCTTCTAAATTTCGATTTCCCATTGCGACCGGATATTCTATAATATTTATAAATATAAAATAAAGGTAAAACAATCGCTAAAATAAAGAAAAGTTAGCAAAAAGAACCCTAATTGAAACGCATACAAAAATCTCAAAAGTCACGTAAAAGATAATCATACGTCATTTTGACTCCAACACCTGTTGTATTTCGAAAACGGGAACACTTACTTCGGTGCCGCGACCGCCACTCGGTAGCTCCGCCCGGCGACTGTAATGTCCGTAAAGCACTGCGCCGGATTCGCGCGAATTAGAACGAGACAGCAATATTTCGAAACACACGGAGTCATTTTGACGTAGATTATCTTTTTAGGGTTAAAGGATTTACTGGAGTGCATCATTAATGTGGAAATGTCCTCGACTCAGTGGGCGCAGGCTGCGCTGCCGATCCGGCATGGGGGTTTAGGTGTGCGACGCTTACAGGACACCGAGCTACCAGCCTTTTTGGCTTCTTCGCATGGTGTTGTGGAACTCGTAACTCATATCTTGGGTATTAATGGTGACGGGTTTTGCATCCCTTTTGCGGAGGAGGCGGAGGGCTTATGGAAGGCTCGTTGTCCTGGAAGGGATCTGCCGGAGAGGTTGGATAGTCAGCGCGCGTGGGACGAGGCCATGTGTGAGGTGACTCGGGACGAGCTGCTTGCTCAGTCTGTGGGACCTGAGTTGGCGCGGTTGCACGCGGTTTCTCAGCCCGACTCGGGCATGTGGCTGCACGCATTACCTTCTCCACAGCTAGGCACTCTCTTGGACAATGATTCATTGCGTGTGGCAGTTGCCTTGCGTTTGGGATGCACAATCTGTCAGCCGCATCATTGCGTTTGTGGGGCATGGGTGGATGGTTTGGGTCGCCATGGCTTTCACTGCGTCAGGAGCGCTGGCAGGTTTTCTCGGCACCACGCAATTAATGACATTGTCCGTAGGGCTTTGGTTTCGGCCAACGTTCCCAGTGTGCTGGAGCCGCCTGGTCTGTGCCGTTCGGATGGGAAGCGTCCTGACGGACTGACATTGGTGCCATGGGAGAGAGGGCGGTCTCTTTTGTGGGATGCAACTTGTGTCTGCACGTTCGCAGCCTCCCATGTGGTTTCCACAACAGCCACTGCAGGTGCTGCGGCTGAATCAGCCGCTAGGCTGAAGTATCAAAAGTATGCCGCTCTAGCTAACAGCTACATTTTCGTGCCGCTTGCTGTCGAGACGACTGGGGTGTGGGGGATACAAGGCAGACTATTTGTGAAAGAGTTGGGCCGACGCCTCAGAGACAGAGGTTTTGACCACCGCTCCGGGGCATTTCTCATGCAGAGGATTTCCTTGGCTGTGCAGCGGGGTAACGCTGCCAGTGTCTTGGGAACCTTTGGCAGGGAGATGTCCTGGGGCGGATTGTTTAGTTAGTTTTTGGCATATAGATATATTATTTTATTGTTGATAGAATATTATTATTAATTTGTAATAGTGCATGATACTTGTATTTTTTTTGAATGAATAAAAAATCATTAAGTACCTGTTGCAGCTTAACTTTGAGTAAACGGAGAACTTTTTTGCTGTAACTACTTGAATGGCGATATGGTGTTTGACGAGGCTATCAGCGTTAAAGAGCGCTAAAGTTTAATTGTAGGGCTTTGTCCGTCCGTTTGTCGAGGTTATTTGTATGGGTCTAAATCTTCCACACTATCCGTAAAAAAATCCTTAAAAAAATCCGATGCCAAAACCCGTGCCAAAACTCGATGGAATTACAAGCAAACTTCCCAGGGTTTCCTCTCCTATCTTTAAGCTCCATTATCCATAGACGTAAGCATGGAGCGTACATACACCCACATGGCAGAAGTCCCAGGCTTTACATTTATGTGCTACGTATTTACAAATATAAAAATGTATGCCACTTAAATACAATTTAGCAATATTAAGAACTATAAAAACAGCCTCAGATCCCTGCTGTACAAGTTATAATTAGTAAGGGGGCAGAACTTCCCTGAGGTTCACAAAATTTTCAAAATTGCAATATTTACGTTTAATTCAAATTAGTATGTACCCGACTAATGTTATATTTGAGTCTAAATAAAGAAATTATTATCATTATTAGATGATACCTTTGTTGCGAGATTTACTTGTGTAAATAAATAATTATGTAACTTGATCTTGACAAAAAAAACCGATGTCAAAACCCGCGCCGAAACTCAATGGGATTACAATCAAACATCCCAGGGTTTCCTCTCCTACCTTTAAGCTCCATTATCCCGTTATAGGTTTTGAATTTTACAATTGACCTAAGGTTCAAAATCACGATGCCACGCGCGTAGGCGCGGTAATGGACCGGTTAAGCTCCATTATCAGACCAGTTCGATGGTACCATATTATTGTATATTCATCTGAACGACATATACAAACCACGTTTCGTAATGATTGTTACACGATGTTATTTAGTTAAAAGTGGACCTGACAGGGGTGACAAATAGAACAAGTCCTGCCTGATGCCTGATCTCACTGATAAACGCAGTGGCCAGCTGAAGCTAGATGGATGATATGGTGGGAAGCTTCTTTATGATGTAGGGACGCGTTAAGAAACGGTTTTACCCAAATCGCTCAACAGGGCCTCTCGTATGAATTTATCATTGATTTGCCTCTGTGTCTTTTTTAAAAGCAGCGATCAGGTGCTTCGATTAAACACATCAGCGTTTTCTGAGACTTAAAAGCTTTAAAAAAATGGGAGGTGCCGGTATTTTGCCAAAGCATTTGTTGGAATTAAGAGTATTAACCCTTTAACATGTTTGATGTTAAGCATTAAAAGATTAAGATATTCCGTGTTTCCCCCCACAAATTTAGCTGCTGGAGGAAGGTCTTTATTATAATTGTAAGACATGGTACCACAAATGTCTTGCCACATGCAAATGTTTCAATTGTTTCAATTAGTTGTTGAATCGCTACGCTATTAAAACCATTTAGAACACCAGCGCGGCTATTGTAGAGCCAATTTCTATACCAATATCTTAGAGAAATGGTAGATACCTTAGAAACCACAATTGTTAGAGGAAGTATTTCCTACGAAAAGCTAACATGCAAGGAAATCTTCTGGCATAAAAGTTTAAGCGCGTAAATCACTTAATTCTTAGAGGTCGTCGTTAGGTAGAGCCACAAGGGTGCAGTAAAGTAGCGAAGCCGCCACCGCGCCGGCTGGCTGATAAAATAATAAAAGACTAATAATAATAATTCACTCCAGTTGGATCAGTACTAAAATCTTGTTCAATAATCCATTTACTTTTTAAGTCCTAAATCCCTGTAGTATCATTAAGACGCTGATTAAATAAATATGGGGTGCTGTTTTCATGTGTTTTTCAGGAAATACTGGGCAAATCGTAATTAATTTCTGGTATATGTAATTTGACTATATAATCTAGAGATTCTTAATTGGAAAACATGTTTGGATAAAATTTTCTCGATAGAAAATAAATACAAAGTCAACCCTTTTTTTATGGTTTTATCCTATTACACCGCAGTAGTAAGTGAATATGACTGTGTGATAATTGCAATGTATGAACAATTAATATTTCTAACGATTTTCAATTTGAAAGTTAATTCCCTGAAATAGTTTATTTTTTATGATTTTTTTTACGTTTTGGCGCTTACGTTGTTTCAGATTAGTCGCGAGTGCATTATTGGCATCCCGCTTTTTCTTATTCGCGAGTAATTATTGCATCTCACTTCCACTCGACAGCGCATTTTTATTCCATCATCGCCTTAAAAGTAATAAGGAATTCCATTTCTATGTGATCCAAGTCTTCTGAAGAAATAACAGATAAGTGACAAAACACAATATGTGACATAATTGGAAAAAAACGAAAACTTTGAAAAATCAAAGGGGCCGAGTGCGTATCGGACTCACGCACCGAGGGTTCCGTACAAGTCATATTTTTTTGACAAATTTACGGTTTTTGGATTTTTACCTTTATTTGTGCTGCAAGTCAGCTTCTTCAAGTCAGCTGACCATGAATATTAACATATTTATGGTCAGCGGGAAATACCCCATAGGTTTTCATAATTCTATATTGCACACAAATATTTTACGAGTTACAAAAAATTGAATGTCCAATGGCGAACTTATCTCTAAAAAGAGACTTCTTCCAGCAAACCAAGACATTAAAGGAAATATTATGATAAAAGGGAGGCAGTGCTCC
Source organism: Argyresthia goedartella (assembly GCA_949825045.1). Classification (NCBI taxonomy): domain Eukaryota; kingdom Metazoa; phylum Arthropoda; class Insecta; order Lepidoptera; family Argyresthiidae; genus Argyresthia; species Argyresthia goedartella. The sequence continues at coordinate 15,180,900 of OX463815.1, forward strand.
ATAACTAGTATAAATAAAATGCCAAGGAATAAATTTAATACTTATAAAATAAAAACAGTAACTACTAAATAAGTACCGAAATGTACTACATACACTTCACATATAAATACATAAAATGATAGAGAGGTAGTTTTAATTTAATACGTTTCTTAAAAGAGAAGAGAGTGGGACTGTCTCTTATAGTCCATGGAATTGCGTTCCAAAGTCGAACCGTCCGTATCCTGAAAGCATTCTTATACCGCGGAGTGGCTAAAAGTGAGACAGTGTGAGATTTCCGGTGTCGATCTCCCGAAAAGAGGTAATCAAAATGTAGTTGGGGTAGCTCGGATTTTTCAAGTTATTTAACAGATAATTAAGAATGTGAGATTCTCGGCGACGACCAATCGGAAACCCCCTCCCCCCCCCCCCCCCAACTCTTTGCGATATTGATAAAAATGGTCGAATTTGCGAAGTCCGAAGATAAATCAAATCCCGAGGTTCTGAAGTCGCTCAAGTTTATTCAGTTTCTCTTCCTTTGCACTCGTACAGGCAACATAGTTGATTAGCGGCACGAGAAGGAAATTTACAAGAGTAATTTTGGTCTGCCGTGGCAAGAAGTTCTGAGGGAATTGAAAGATGCGGGTATCCGTATAATACTGATAAATGACTATACCTGACCTCGCAGACATGTGGAGACCAACACAGTTGGCTCTCAAAGATGACCCAGAGGTTTTTGCCTTAACAGTGAACTCTATTGTCGGACCATTATAAGTTAAAGGAATAAGAGGTTTCTGTAAAAAGGAGAGAGAGTGCTTGGTTCCAATAATTATTGCTTGTGATTTCATCGGGTTAACCAACAGCCCGTGGGACGAGACACAGTCCTTAACATTCTCGAGGTCAGCATTCAATATCTCCACAGATGAAACTAAATTGCAGGGGAAAAATGGCGATAGATTGGGGGATCATCTGCGAAGAGATAATACGAAGAAGGGGGGACGTCGAGATGGAGTTTATAAAGACTTAAAATAGGAAAGGAGAAAGAATGCCACCTTTTGAATACCACTTTTCCGTTATAGGTTTTAAATTTTATTACCATAAGGTTCGAAATCACTGCCCGTCTGCATTCCTGCGGTGAGATCACATCATTGTGATTGTCTCCTCAGATTTAATGCGCTGCTGACGATCACTCAGGTAACAGTTGAACCAGTGAACTTCATGTGATTACATATTCAAAGAACCCACCACCGCAACAAGAATGTCAAAATCGACGCAGCTAAAGGCATTGCTGAAGTCAAGCAGGGCCAACACAGTGACTAACTTCTAGTCCAGGGCCAGCTGGATGTCATCGCTGAAAAAGTGCTGTAGTAGTACTTTGCCATGGTCTGAACCTGGATTAGTACGGATTGATTAAGTTTTTTGAAGAAAGGTAGGAGGAGAGTTGAGAGTGGACTATGGATTCAAGGTCTTTGGAGAGGATAGGTAAAATAGAGATGAGTCGATAGTCTTTGAAGGAGGAGGGATTTGAAAGTTTGGGCAACGAGATGACGAGCGCTTTCTTCCACAGACCAGTAAAAGAGCTGACCGATAGATAATGGTTAATAATGTGGGTAAGAGGCAGAGCAACTCTTCAAGGACACTGTGGATCATCTGATGGCTGATGTTGTTGCCACCAGCAGCTTTGGTGATTATAGCTAGCAATGCTTTTCTAACTGCGCCGATTCCAACGAGACTAAAATTGAATGGTGAGGAATAGACTGCAGCCTTCGGCCATAGATGACGAAGTGTTGCCTCCTTTGTGGCGGAGTTCATTGCAACAGGGGGAGAAGAGAAGAACTGTTTGAGACCGTTGAGATTGATATTACATGAAATTCTAGTCTGGTAGAACGGGCGTTATTATTTATGAGACAGGTGTTAAAATCACCGAGGACAAGAGTGTCACTATGCAGACGAGCCAAGTCACTGAGTAGAGTTTCAAAAGATTCAAAGTAATTGATGCGAAGTGAGATGCTATAATTACACACCCAGAAGACTTTTGTTGTGCTGCAAGCTGATCACAAGGAAGAGATTTTTAGCAGAATAAGAGAACAGGCTTAGTGACTTTGCAAGGAATGTCAGAACGTAAGTAAAAAGCAACTCCGCCACCAGTTTTACCCGTCCTATTGTTAGGGTAGAGCCTGAACTCTAGCAGAGAATACATGGAGAAAGGAAGACATGGTTTGAGAAAGGTTTTGGATACAATAACTCCATATATGTTCTGGTCGCTGAAAGCTTCTAGGAGATCAGCGTAGCTACCAGGGATGCTTTGGTTATTAATATGCACGACATGGAAGTTGAATTCCAATCGCGTAAACACGCGTTTCAGCTTGACGGACAATGCCACGTCCGCAAGGGGGCAACACTTCCCACACTAAAAACGATGTCATTCGAAGAGAATGAAAAATAACTATCTGTGAAATTATTTAAATTACCCATATAAGATTAATATACTACAATAGCTATTAGCTGCATAAAATATTATATCAATCTAATTATATCCTAGTCAAAGGAGGTATAAATATATAATGAATATAAAAAAAACCTGAACACAGACGCCCTGGTCTTGCCGGTAAATAAACACAATAAAATTATAACAACACACAAAACGAATAAGACATGAAAAATTACAGTCTGTACACGAGAAAAAAACTTGACTAACAAACAAGATCTCAGAACAAATTTAACAAGGCGATTGAAGATGGCAAGTTTGGAAATAAAAACTTTAAATATTTGGTGAATGTAACAACATATTATAACTCATGAAAATGAAACCTGCCTGCAAGAAAACAAGAACACACGAATTAACCGCACAAATGAAAAGAACACTGCACAGCAGAGTTTGTCGGCGACATGGTTGAGACCTACTTCTTGGCCCCAGATGGCAGCGGTGATCTTTTGCACCTGACGCCAGACGGGTGCTTTGCCAGGCCAGGCGCTATGCAGCCAGTGGCGAGGCATCAGCCATGGTCACCTTCTTAGCAGGACTCACCTTTCCCTCAGACTGACAGGCAGACGGAGAAACTTGATAGTGTACTCCAGCAGTTCCGACATACACTCCACCTTCCACCTAGTCTTATCTGGGAGTAGTAAGATAACCCTGCTCTCTTTCATCCAAGAGTTTTGGACACCGAAGTGCTTCCTGATTCCTTTTAGGGCAGTTTTGCCCTTCCAAGATTCAGTCTGTGCTGTGAAAGATGAAAACCTGACAAGCAAGGGACGTGCTTTTGAAGCCTTTTCTTCGGAACCTAGTCTGTGAATAACACTAATGTCAGACAGACGCTGCAGGGACATCTTCATCTGGTCGCGTAGTAATACTTAAGCAACATCACCTGCATCTTCTTCTGCCTTTTCTGATACTCCATGAAGCAGGAGCATCTTTCCCCTGGTTTGCATTTCATACCGCTCCTGACCTGCAAAGAGCAGTTCCATCTGCGAGCGCAGCATATTGAGGCAGCTCCAAGTAAATGATTTGAATTTAATGAACTCGCTGCTGATATTGCTAAGATCAGGAGGGCAGCTAGGTTTTGATTCCCTTGCGAGTATCAAGCAAATTCAGAAAAAATATGACATAAACAGCGACATCTTTTGATTACGTTGACCTATAAATCCTCCATAAGTTCCTGAGAGAAAGGGTATTGATAGACGGACAGAGAGACTGAAATGAACAGTTTTCGGAGTTTTCCTTTTACTTCTGCTAAAAGACCTTGCTTTGCGCCAAATTTTATGATTCTATGTCAACGGGAATTACCTAAAGGTTGCGATTTCCTTACGAATATAAAGCAATTTCAGCAAAATTGTGATATAATATAAGGCGTTATCTCTTGATTGCGCAAGACGAGTTGTAGCCGATATGAAACTGCTCCATGACGTCATTAACTACCGCATCGACAGTGGCACATTGGCGAGCAAGGTGTTGCTGCGCGCCGCCCCTCTGCGGGCGCACCGGCACGTCCCGAGTGTGCTCACACACGCACGCACGCGTGCTGACGACGTTGCCAACTTGCCTTTGAACAGAAGTATTGATAATTATGAAAGGCACTTTTCCGACTTGGACATTGTTCGGAACCGAATGGCACCTAGTCGCAATTTCGTCAAGGATTGGCCTCAGTAGTCATAAGTAGGTGTAACTTTGTAGGTGCAGAACGATATCTACGAGATGTAGTTAACGTTTAGAATGAAAATAAGGTGGATATTTGAACAGTCCTCTCCCGTCGGGATATATAGTGGACCTTCAATCCTCCTGGTTGCCCCTACTGGGATGGGATTTTTGAAGCCGTAGTTAAGTCAGCTAAGACGTATTTAGAGCGTATAGTAGGTCAGACCGCGTTGACTTTTGAGGAACTCGCTACTTTGTTTGTAACATCGAAGGTGTTCTCAACTCACGACCTCTGTGGCCGCTCAGTTCGGATCCAAATGACCAGGACGCTTTGTCTTTATGGCATTTTTTAAAGGACCACCACTTAACACGCTGCCCGTGCACCCCTACGAGCACCCCTACTAAAAAATTATTGACTGTCACGATATCAGAAGTTGCAACAGTTTACACAGGATTTTCGGAAGCGTGGGTCGCTCGAGTATCTGCACATCTTGCAACAGCGCCTTAAGTCGATTGACAAATCTAGTCCCCCTAGTGGCGACCTCGTGAATCTAATTCCCCCTGGTGACCACTACTGCGTTGGCGCACGGGGCGCATTGTTAACTTATCCTCTGGAAAGGATGGGACCCCCCCGGTCTGCCGAAGTTCCCGTTGGGGACTTAGTTCTGAAACGAGCGGTAGCAACGAGATGTTACTGAATCGGTGGAGTATTATTTTAGGTTAAGCTTCCAGCGCGGAGAAACGCGATAGACTCCCAGCAGGATGGCAACCTTTACATTCTAGGTCATGGGCCTCTAGTCTGATTCCAGCCCTGGTGGGAAGTTAATCAGACAGATTTCTGTTGAGTCGTCCTCAACTCAAACGCCAATTCAAGGTCGAAGCGGGGCGTTTCATCAGTGATACTGATTGATAACACTCGAAACATGTCAGCGTTGGTACCTCTTCCGGAACTTCGACACCCTGCTTATTAGGCAGCCAGCCCGAAAACTTGGTCGTACGGTTTAGCAGGTACACTCACTGGACCCACATACATGCTTTGTATTATTTTTTGAAGTGAAAACTTCTTTAGCATGTTATGAAACAAAAAAGCGACAGTAAAAAGAGACAGATACATAACTCCATACGATTTAACATGCGAGAGAATGAGATAGCAAGCATTATACAGTGTTTCGTATATTTGCGATCTCCTCTTTGTGCGGTGCTTTGTACCCAGTTTCGCTAGCAGTCGCACGCGGTTTGCTATCGAGACAACATGCCGAAGTGATCCATCAAAAAGTGTAAAAACGATACCAATCATATATTGAAAAAACATGGTGTGTCGTATTTTCGGTAAGTAACAATTATAAGTTATTTATATATAACAATTATAAGTTTTATATAACGTAAAGTTTGGGGCTGAATTCATAACGTGATTTTAGAATAAATATCTTAATAAATGCGTTGGGTGGAACAAAGTTCCTCGCCGAATTAATGGAGTCGTTTTTGACATGTTGTATTGAAAAAGTTTGGCGCCTATTTTTATTTTTGCTATACATAATGTTTATAATTAATAACTAATATCTACATTATAGATAATTAACATCAAGATCTAAAAAATAAATTTGTTTAGTACGGTACCAATAGGTTTTTCCCCATTTTTTTAAATAAGCTTTTAGTAGTAAGTTTATGCGTAATTTTGATAATTATGATTTTATGCATAACCACAAACCCGACTATGGTTTACTAAAATGCACTGAAAACAAGAAGATAATACTTAGCGTAATTATTGAGATTCGATAAAATGATTGCGTACATTGTTAAATTTAATGAGAAAATGATGGTGGATCCATTTTAAGTTATTTTTATTACCATTGCCATAGGGTCTAGGGTGCTCTGAGCGACTACCTCCTAGTGTAGGGGAGCTGAAGTGATGCAGAAGGATACGTCTGACTGCATAACTTCTGCTTCCTCCTGGTGCACCCTGCTAACAGCGGCTAGACATAGACATAGACATAGACATCATTTATTGATAATATTCATTACAAGTCACACTAAGATGTTACAAAATCAATATCATGTATCACATATACATTTCATAAAGTTTAAATGTCAACAGAAATTATTTTATTAAATTGAATTATAGTAAGTCAGTTTTTAAAATTCAATATATTAAATTAAATTAAATTCAATATACACATAGTAACACTAATTTCATCATTGTACACAATAAAAAGGGTTAGTTATTTTAATTCTATAAATTCATCATAGCTGTAAAAGGACCTCTCGACAAGCCATCCTTTCAGTCTTACTTTGAATATGGGCACACTCGGTGCACCAGTGATAGCTTCAGGTAACTTGTTGTAGACTACCGGACCCATAACATGGATCGCCTTACTTGTTTTAGCAAGCTTGTGCACGATTCCAGCTAGTTTATTTGAGTTCCGTGTCTCATATTGATGCGATTCTCCAAGTCGTTTGTATTGGTCAATATTCTCACGCACATAAATGGCCACTTGGAAAATGAGAATGCTAGGTAATGTGAGAACTTTGAGATGTTTAAAGTGCGGTTTCGCGGACTCGTCAGTCGGTACTCTCGCCAGCAGCCGCAGGGCGCGTTTCTGCAACACGAACACGCGGTGCCACTGCGCCGCGCGCCCCCACAGCTCCACGCCGTACTGCAGCAGCGAGTGCACCGTCGCAAAGTAGCACGTGCGCATCGACTCTGCTGGTAGCGTACACGAAAGCCGACTTAGCGCGAAGCATGCGCTTGCCAGTTTTCCACACAGTCTATCTATGTGAGCGTCCCACGTTAATGCTTGATCCACCTGAAAGCCCAGAAATGGTGCAGTATGGACTTGTTTAATTGGAATTCCATACGCTTCGACAGCTAGGTTAAATCTTTTACGTCCAGAGAGATCGAATTGGATGAATTATGTTTTAGTCGTATTTAATAAAAGACCATTTTGGTGAAACCAAAGGCACATCCGGCTTGCTACTGAATTCAGATGAATTTCTAGTTCTGCTGTCGTCGGTGCAATCACTAGTGCGGTCACATCATCGGCAAACAAAAATTTTTCACCTCCCTTAATCGCGTTGGGCAAGTCGTTTAAAAGCAGGGAAAATGCTATGTTTGACAGTGAAGATCCCTGTGGTACGCCCATATCTGTCGAGAGGCCGTCCGACTTTACTGTGCCCGCCGCTCCGACTACGAACTGCGTTCTTTCGCGCATGAAACTTGTTAGCAACGCCTAGGCTGGTCCGGCAATTCCGTAGTGCTGTAGCTTCATGTACAGCACATTGTGATCTGCAACATCGAAAGCTTTCGACAGATCACAGAAGAGCACAGCGACGGCTTGGCGTCGCTCACGAGCATCCAGCACTCTCCTCACTATCTCTCTCGCTAGCTGGGTGGTGGAGCGTCCCTCGCGGTAAGCATACTGCTGGTCCGTCAGGGCTGAGGTGTTCGCGAGATAGTCAGTGAGACGGGAGCCGAGTCCATTTTCCAGAATCTTTGCTATCGCTGGTATAATCGAGATAGGACGATAGTGGCTGGGATCATCTTTTTTACCCTTACCCTTGTATAATGGGCTCACTTTTACTTGTTTCATGCACTTTGGGTAAGTACCAAGTTTTATGCACCCATTGAAAATCACAGAGAGTGGGTTGCATATGTATTCGGCGATATTATAAATAAGGCTTATTGAGATATCATAGATATCTTTAGTTGGTTTGTTTGCTACCCTTTTTTTAATAATACGAAAGAGTTCGGCCGGTGTGAATGGGCAGAACCGCAGTGAGCAGTCAGTCGGCGCGTGCGCAGCCAGCAGTGAGGTGCGCGCAGTGCACACGTCGGCGTGCGGGGCTCCACACAGCCGGGCTGTATTAACAAATTGCAAGTTGAGGTGATCTTGTCTTTCTTGTCCGTGTTTGAGCCAAACTCAGGGGTGTCGCCTAATTTGGTCGAACTTAATCTTATTGACAATCCCAATAGTCCCCTTCACCTGTCCAGCTTGACCCTATCTGAACCTGAAGTAACTTCAGTTCTTCGACAGTTGGACATCACCAAGGGTGCGGGTCCAGATAAAATTCCACCTATATTCCTGAAAAAAATTGCATGAATATATCTCTCCAGCACTTACTATTATATTTAACAAATCATTACAAGAGGGCGTTGTACCATCAGTCTGGAAGCTTGCCTATGTCACGCCTATCCATAAGTCAGGATCAAAAAAATGAGGTTTCCAACTATCGTCCCATTTCCCTTTTATCCACCCTAGCTAAAACATTCGAAAAATTGGTACATAACAGAGTATATCCCCTTTTAGAACCATTCCTTGATCCAAAACAGCATGGCTTTGTCAAACTCCGCTCCACTCTCACGAATCTACTTATTTACTCCAACGATCTCTTTGAAGCCATGGATCAGAATGTCGCAATAGACTCCGTATACACCGACTTCAAGAAAGCATTTGACAAAGTCGATCACTTGCTGCTTCTTAAAAAACTGGCATACAATGGAATCAAGGGAGACTTACTGAGATGGTTTGCATCTTACTTAGAAGACAGGCACCAATCTATCGCCCTTAATGGCAAATTTTCAAATGCAGTTTTGATAACCTCAGGCGTTCCTCAAGGATCTATCATAGGCCCATTTCTTTTTGTCATTTTTATCAATGATATAGCACAGTGTTTCCAACACTGTAACTATCTACTATACGCGGATGACCTAAAGGTCTATAGGGAAATCCATTCCGACATGGACACCGTGTTGCTCCAACAGGACCTGGACAGACTTAACGCTTACTGTACCGTTAATAGTATATCCCTAGCATACAATAAGTGTCAATATATAAGATTCACAAAACAGGTGATAGAGCGTAATACGCGTGAATATCATATAGGCGGACATGCATTGCAAAGGGTCACATGTATTCGGGACCTTGGCGTCTACTTTGATGCAAAGTTGACCTTCGATGCACACATCGCACACATAACTAAGAAAGCTTATCAGATGCATGGATTCCTCATGCGTACAACTAAGAGCTTTAAGAAACCCAAGTCCTTCCTCACGATTTACGGCTCTCTCGTTCGTTCCCATCTTGAATACGCATCCCCTATCTGGAATCCTTTCTATGCAATGTATGATGCACAAATTGAAATGGTACAGAAGAAGTTCCTCCGTAGTCTCAATTACCGTGTCAGGGCTCCAAAAAGGTCATATGATATCCTGCTTACAAACTACAGACAGACGTCCCTCCACGATCGTCGCACCCTCGCGGACGCCGTTGTTCTCAAGCGGATCTGCACCAGTTACTACAACTGCCCAGAGCTTGTCTCCCTTATAAGGTACCATGTCCCGCTCAGAGCTCCGCGGCACAAGCGGCTCTTCCACGTGAAAGCCGCTCGCACCAATGCTGGTAAAAGGGCGCCAATAGGTCGACTCTGTGCAGACCACGACAAAAACTTTGCAGAGGTCGACTTGTTTGATTCATCTGTCAATCGGTTTAAGTACTCCATACGCAAGCTGTTGTTCAAAAAACTCGAGGATAATAATCCTTGACTGTGGTGTGGTAATTTCATGCACTTTTGTGCAATAGATGTACCCTAATTGTAAACAATGCACATTTTTCTCTCATATTGTGGTTTTTAATTTTAGTAAGAATGTATATTCTTAGCACCTAAGTACCATCACCTTCAGTTGTTGCTCATTCGGAGCTAATCCTTCCCAAATCATTTAAGCCATAAGTGGGATATCCTAAGGGATAAGTTAGATTTTAATTAACTGTATATTTATCCTCTGTTTGTTTTTGTAATGTAACTTGTCCTGTTTGTAACCCCTGAATAAATAAATAAATAAATCTACGACATGTTTTTTAGATAAGAAAGTTTGGCCCGTCGGATGTTTGATAATTTGGGTAAAATCAACATTAGTCTTTCTAGTTTTACAAGTTTCGGTATGAACTATTCGCCACATTGTTTTTACGACGTTGTCACTTTTTCTAATTAAAGCAGAGAAGTATTCAAGTCTCTGTGTATGTAGTTTGTTTTTGAAACTCTTCGTTAATTCATCAATTTTCTCGACAAGACGACTATTATTCGGGTAGGCAGTTTTAGTTTCTATGAGATCAAACAGCAAAGATTTTAAATAAAGTGTCTCTTTCGTGACCCATGATTTAGCTTTGTTAAGCTTTGTTGAGGGCGATGGGGCAGCGCCCCGCACACCAGCTCCGCGCGGGCGCACAAGTGGTCACTCAGGTTTGTGGAGACGGGTCGCACCGCAGCGGTGAACCGGTCCCCAGTGTTGGTGTATGTTCAGGCCTCTCGGCACCCAATGACCTCGCAGGGGCCCATCAGCTACGAGGTAGCGTAGCGATCGGATGCCAAGAAGCAAGAACGTCGGCGATTCACCGAGCTAAATTAGATAGATTCTATCTGACCTGGTCTGTGCTTCGTTCCCGTCAAACACCTGTCTCTCTGCAAGGCCTGGGTGCACCCTAGGCTCTTATTGGTAGACAGGTTCTTCAGCCAACCAGGTATGGCTGGCAGGCCAGCTTCGACGCGCACAGTGTTCCAACACAGGTTATGTTACGTAAATGCGAACTTTATCTGGTTCGGTGAACCACAATACACTCAGCTAAATAGACAATCCTGAGGGGAGCCCGAATACAATTCCAGATGGCTTACGATTTAATTTCAATGCCCTATACCAATACGCGTTCCATCGCGAGGGCTTTTCGTCTGTTAGTTGTCAAAAACCGCTAGGTTGGCAGCACCGTCAAATTCAAAATGGCCGTTCCGAAACCATCGATCGAGTATCGATTTTGAATCGAACAATCACCCGCCCGGACAGGCACCCACCTGTCCCTTAATCTACGGGCAGCCGAGACAACGTTGCTACCGCTCGTTTTAGAACCGAGCCTCCTACTAGAACCTCTGCAGACCGGGGGGTCCCGTCCTTGCCAGGGAACAAGTTAACAATGCGCCCCCTGCGCCAACGTAGTGGCGGTAGGTTAGCATCCTTAACCAGCACGAGGTCACCAACACTAGGGGGGCTGGTTTTGTCAGTCCACTTAAGGCGCTGTTGTAAGATATGCAGATACTCGAGCGACCAACGCTTCCAGAAGTTCTGAGTAAACTGCTGCAACCTCTGATACCTTGTCAACCGATACAATTTCACTCCCTCGAAGGGGTGCTCGGGCAACGCGTTAAGTGGCTGTCCTATCAAGAAATGGCCTGGGGTCAGAGCCTCCAGGTCATTTGGATCCGAGCTGAGCGGACACAACGGTCGCGAATTGAGAACGGCCTCGTTCTTACAAAACAATGTCGCGAGCTCCTCAAAAGTCAGCGCGGTCTGACCTACTATACGCCCCAAGTGCGTCTTAGCTGACTTAACTACGGCCTCAAAAATCCCACCCCAGTGGGGGCAACTCGGTGGGCTGAAGGTCCACTGTATACCCCGACGGGAGAGGGCCGTTCCAGTATCCACTTTATTTACATTCAAAAAGTTGACTATCTCTCGTAAGCATCGTTCCGCACCGATGTAGTTAGTGCCGTTATCAGAGCGGATCAAAGTTGGAAGTCCCCTTCGAGAAACAAACCTATCCAAACAAGCAATGAAAGCCTCTGTCGAGAGATCAGCAACGAGCTCGAGTTCAGGAGCCCGACATCCCCTGGATGCACAATCAGACGGGTTCAATTCTCCTGGTACATGTCTCCAGGTCAGTGGGACCTCAGACGACACAATCTGGGAGACACGGTTCGCAACAAAAACCTCTAAGGTATGGACCGAAGCCTTCAGCCAGCACAAAACAATCTGGCTGTCCGTCCACGCGTACACCGTATCCTCCAAAACCACTGACCCACGCAACACTGTTAGAGTGTGATTCAAAAGTTTGGTCAAAAGAGCAGCCCCGGACAGTTCCAGTTTTGGAATCGTCATCCTTGTCCGAATAGGCGCTACCTTGCTTTTTGCCAAAACCAAACGCACGTCGACCTCCCCGGTGGAGGTGACGGTTCGCAAATAAACCGCTGCCGCAAACCCTCGTTCAGAGGCATCACAAAACCCGTGAAGGGTTGCCCTGTAATCCCCAGCAGGGACCAATTTCCTCGGCAGCGATACATTAATTATATTGAGGCCCAACCATTTCGCTAAATCGTTCGATACAATGCAGCCCTGAGCTCCAGAATCTAATAGGGCGCGAACGTATGTTGGGTTGCCCGCCAAATCCCAAACAAGCACAGAGGCGATCGGTAACACCACCGTCTCCGGTTGGGGGGCAACAAATTGTTGGGCCGCAAATTCCTAGCGAGGGCCCCCGGGGCCCCACTGTGCCTGTAACCGATCAGGTAGGCAGCTATACGCCAGAGGGTCCCATTGTACAAATGGCCCACGCGCCGGTTCCATTGCCACCCTACGACGCCCCCCGAAGGGTTGTGGGCGTGAATTCAACCGTGGCCGCTCCATGAGCGGGGGGGACATCACATGCGACCGACGAGGACGAGGCGACGAGCGGGGCGACAACTGAGGCGGCGTCCGAACCGCACCCGCATAGCTCGAAGTTGTCCCATGCCACCCGCCCGTTACGGCCTGCTCAACACACCCAATGTGCCGCTGAGTCGGATGCTGAGTCGCAACCGAGAACTCAGGGCCCCCCATGTGATGACCCTGAGTGCGGCCCTGCACCCCTGGGTGGCCGCGTGCTTGTGGCCCCATTGCCCGCTGAGTCGGATGCTGAGTCGCAACCGAAAACTCAGGGCCCCCCATGTGATGACCCTGAGTGCGGCCCCGCACCCTAGTACTACCCTGTGCACGTGGGGACGCTGGCCCCTGGGTTGCGCTCCAAGTCGCAAACGAATTCTCAGGGCCCCATTCCGTATCACCCTGGGTACGGCCCTGTGGACGTGGGGACGTTGGCTCCTGAGTTGCGCTCCGAGTCGCAAACGAATTCTCAGGGCCCCATGCCGTGTCACCCTGGGTACGGCCCTGTGGTGGCTGTTGGCCGGACCGGTTCATGCACAACAGATTGTTGTGGGCCCCACCACAATATCCGCACAATTTAGTGCGCGTGCAGTCCCTAGCCATGTATGGCCCGAGGCACAGGAAACACCAGCTCCGCTGCTTGGCCATCCGGCGCCGTCCCTCAACCCTAAGTTCCCCGAACTTATTGCAATCGGCCACAGCATGGCCAATCTGCCTACAACATGGGCAGGTCTCACTATGTGGGGTCAATGCACTCACAGTCCCATACGACTGCCGGTTGGTGCGGTCCTTCCTCGTCGGAGGGCCCCTACTCACAGCGCTCCCGGCAGCTCTCTGTGGCTCCGAAGGATGGGTGACCGTCAACCCCAAATTCTCTGCCCGTCGAGCCTCCTCTTCCAAGAATCCGACCAAGTCGGAGAAGGCGGGCAGGTCCTCGGCCGACCGCCCGTGAGACTGTTCGAAACGAGTCTGCACGTCAGCGGGTAGGCGGGAAAGTACAATGTACAGCAGTAGGTACGACCATTCACCAACCGGAAGTCCAAGATTCTCTAGGGCCTTGGTGACGGACAACAACGGGTTCAAAACCTCCGTCTGTATGGCCCCGACCTTGTTCACAACCGGGATGCTAAACAAACGGTTCAGTTGGGCATCGGCCAACCTCCGTTTGTTGTGGTAACGTCTGACCAACAATTGCCTGGCCGTTTCATAGTTACCCTCCGTAACTGTCAAATGAGCGACCAGCTCCCTGGGCTCACCCCTCAATGCTGCCACCAGCTGAGCCATTTTGACAGACTTGGTAATGTCCGATCGCATGTGCACCAAACTGTCGAACAGATTGATGAAGCTCATCCATTCACCGGACACTCCGTCAAAGGTAGGCATAGTTATAACGGGTAACCTGGTCCCCGATCCCTGATGCGGCAGAGGTGCTTCAATGTCACCACCATGGCTGGACTCGCGCTGCCTACGTATGTCCGCAGCCTTCTGCGTGATAGCAGCTACCATCTCCATACATTGGTCGACATCCCCTAGCAACCGTGACAGCCTGTCAGGTGCGCAACCATCAACTGATTCCGCCTGCGCGGACAATTCGAGCACCCTGTTGTAGCGTTCCTTAACGTCCATAGACCGCTCCAATACCACATCATGCCTATCTAAACGGTCTATCAGACCGTGTGCGGAGGAAAACCATCTGAGTTCCTTAGAAACACCCTTCTGTATTTCAGATAACGACATGATCGGAACGATACTTACTCACAATTTGCAATAACTCAATTATATTGGACCCTCCAGTCTACAACCCAAACGAGGGAACCCTAAACTATAACTTAAACAATGCTGATTTCCCCAAACAATAGAAACCGAGTTTTATATCTACACAAATTCTGTAAACAACAATTTAGTTTCCCTATATCATATAACACACACAGATAGTCAATATTAGTTCAAGTTATAAATTGCTATAAACTGAAAACAATGTCATAGCCTGCTATCAATAAATGTAACTACCTATGTTAACCAAACATTCATTAGCATTACTAGACCACTAATAGATTGACTAACTGGTAACTGGTACTTCAATGCAAATTTCAATTCACCTACAATGTACCTGTAATGTAATTACTATTCTGAGTCACATCTCAGTACAACTGGTCATTTAGGGAAAACTGTTATATCTGTCTGTCTACTACCAGCAATAGACTTATAACTTACAATACTACCAATCTATGTGGATACAGGAACAACACCAAGTTAGCTAATAACCGCCTATACCTACAGATTGATAGTCCCAAATCGTGGGTTCCCGGAGCCCTTGACGGCTGCAAATCTCAGGAAACCACGCTCTTGCTACCAAAATGTTCAGGCCTCTCGGCACCCAATGACCTCGCAGGGGCCCATCAGCTACGAGGTAGCGTAGCGATCGGATGCCAAGAAGCAAGAACGTCGGCGATTCACCGAGCTAAAGTAAATAGATTCTATCTGACCTGGTCTGTGCTTCGTTCCCGTCAAACACCTGTCTCTCTGCAAGGCCTGGGTGCACCCTAGGCTCTTCTTGGTAGACAGGTTCTTCAGCCAACCAGGTATGGCTGGCAGGCCAGCTTCGACGCGCACAGTGTTCCAACACAGGTTATGTTACGTAAATGCGAACTTTATCTGGTTCGGTGAACCACAATACACTCAGCTAAATAGACAATCCTGAGGGGAGCCCGAATACAATTCCAGATGGCTTACGATTTAATTTCAATGCCCTATACCAATACGCGTTCCATCGCGAGGGCTTTTCGTCTGTTAGTTGTCAAAAACCGCTAGGTTGGCAGCACCGTCAAATTCAAAATGGCCGTTCCGAAACCATCGATCGAGTATCGATTTTGAATCGAACAGTGTAGATGTGGTCGAGTGATGTCGCCGATGTGGATGCTATGCGCGTAGGGAAGTCTACCAAGCTCCTGAAGCTATGTGATTCGAGTGTGTCCCTAAGTTCTTTGTGTTCAGTACTGTCTGTCATTGTATCAATATTCGCGTCTCCTAAGACAATACACTCGAGACCGGTCTCGTTAATTTTACCAAGAAGATTATCTAATACAGCTATGAAGTCAGATGCCTTGATTTTATTAGTACGATAAAGGCATACTACTAGTAATTTGTAGTCTAATAACTCAATTGCCGATATTTCACAGTAGCGTTCAACGGCTAATTTACAGTGACTTTACTAGTGACTGGTCCCCGGACCTCTTACTAGCTGATGGCTTAAAGTCCCTCCGGTTCTGTCGGTTAAGGTGGGTGTACCCGGCAGACTAACTACACTACACTCACCTGCGTCTTGTGGTCTGCGCATTTGATCACCGTAGGCCAGGATGAAGGGGTCCTGGGGGGTTGAGCCAAGCGTTGTTGTGGATTTAGCTTCGTAAGGCAACACGCCCTCTTTGGCCTGGATTTCAGGCAAAACGGTAGCCTCGCCCGTAGCCGCGGGTTGGGGTAACGGCCAAGTGTCCCGTCAAAGGGCCACGGCTAGGGGTGTAGGGTCCGCTAAGGCATCAGCCAAAGCGGTGGGATGGGCCATGCTGACGGGGTAAGCTTCGGTAACTACGGCGGTGGGACCATGTCGCTGACACCTTGGTTCCCATCGTCCACAGAAGCGTGCTCCCGATGTCGCGCCAAGTACCAGCCATATGCTCCTATATCTACTCGGTACTCCTAGCGACTGAAAGCTGTTCCAAGCGAGTAGGCGCTCCCAAATGTGCGGGCTCCGTCGAGGGTGGGAAACCGAGTAGACAAATCTTTATACATTTGACCATGGATCGTGTCAGGTCAAAAAAACCCTCTGGAACGCTTCCAGCGGTGAAAACCGCAAGCGTCTCCAAACAGGTGCGAGAATCTGCCTCGGCAGATCCTCAAGCCTTAACTGGGCGCACTGCCACCATCAATGACCTACCGGTGCAAACCGGTAGTGCTTCCACTGTGGAGGTTAGCTGCACTAAGCCTGAAAGCGAGTCGAGAGGCAGGGCCACGGGGCAACCCGGTGCGCGGAGCCATTCGACTAACATCGCCGAGCATTTTGCCAGCGCCTGGACGATGGTTGGTCGAAAGGGTATACCACCCAAGCAATCCTTGCAAGGGAAGGGCCCATCGACTAAACGGCTAGATACGGTGCAAACCGGACCAGGGCGTAAAGCGAATCGCCGGTGGAAGAAGAAACAGCGTTTGGCTGCCACATCGGCCGCTGCCGGCGTAGATGGGGTTCCATCTGCCACGGTGGCGACCGTTAGCGGCCCCGCTGTTAATACAGCCGGAGCTGCGGGTAAGGTGACCGGCTCCCGTGGTGTCAAAGGGGCAACCCTAGACTCAAACGGGGCTAAACCTACCGTAGCGTTCTCTGGTGGTCCGACTTCTAACAAGAAGTTGAAATCTGCCAAGAGACCCGGCAAAAACGAGCGCGCGGCTGCTAAGAGGGCTTGACTCGAGGATAGTAATTCTCCTCGAGTGGAACCTAAAAAGCAGTGCACGGAAGCGCGCAGAGCTGGGGTCACCTATGCTCAGAAGGTGAAGTCTGACCAGTACATCGCCGTTACTGACGTCGCTACTGATCATATTTCACAGGATCTGTCAACGCTCATCCTCAACGAGATTGATGACAAAATTTTGAGGGAAGCGTTGTCGGATCCGAGCAAGGAAAACCCCAAATTCGGTGGCAAGCCTGGTTACGAGGACGGCCACCTTAAACTGTTCGTGGAGGACGAGTAATCCCTGAACTGGGTGCGGGAGTGTGTCTCCGGCGTGTCTACACCATCCAACGTACAGATGGTGGTGAAACTCCAATCGGAGATGGTCCGCAGGGTTCGATGTGGGGTGCTCATACCCAACGAACGGGGCAAGTGGAAGTCTGCGCCCGACGTCAGCGTAGTCCTCCACTTTATGAACAAGTGGGCACAGGTTGACCGATGCCTCCTCCAGAAAGTGGATGAGCAGCAGGAAAACCTGTTTCTCATTACAGACGTCCCTGAAGATGTGGTGCCGACCCTGCTGGAAAGGGGCAGACAGCTCCTTTTTGGTAGTGGTTCGGTCTACCTTAAATTTCAGGGACCCGGTGGGAAATTTATTTAGGAACCACCGGTGGTAATGCAGACCAGCTCTAAGCTGGTCATCACTGGGGTCTCATCATCATCATCTATGCCCCAGAGTTCCACTCCAGAGCGGCAGCAAACAGTTCCCGATGTCGTCGGGGAAAGTTCTGCTGCTCAACCGCAGGACGGGCACGCGCACTGGGAGGCCATGCTGCTTGGTAAAGGCAATGAGCTAGAACCAGCAGTGGTGCCCTCTGAGGGCGAGGAGCTGTCCATGCGGCTGGAGGAGGAACTCGTCTTGGAGGTGGAGGAGGGGTTGACCAAAAATGGCGTCCCTCTCCCGCGATTGTAAAGTCCTCCAAGCCAACCTCCAACACAGCCAAACTGCAACGGCCCAGTTAAGACGCTGGTTGGGGGCAAACAGCACTGCCGTGGCTCTGATCCAGGAGCCGTGGATCAACCGCGGTAGCATTCGAGGGCTCGCCAATTTGAGAGGTAAGCTTTTCGTTACAACTGATCACGATAACCCTAGAACGTGCATCACAACTACTAACAACATTGAGAGTACCGGACCAACCGACGTAGGAGATAGACGTATTGCTGTACGCTCGTACTTCTAAATTCATATTTAGTACATAAAACCGCTGTTTGTGTCATTTTTCTAACACTAAATTAAAGCTGATTTAATCTAGATTCTGTACTTCAAAAATTGTCAAGTGATTTTGCGTTTTAAAGTGCCAAACATCAACAAAAGTGACCATATGGTTTCAAAGTGTATAGTGCCAACAGTTAAGGACCGGTTATCGTGACTCGACGGCTCTGCGCTGCAAGGCCAAGCGCTGTTACTAACCAACCGCTATCAACAGGATCAACACCTTCGAGATATTTGTGCTCTCACCATCGGAGCGCCGTGGATCAGAAGTAACGACGCCTGCTTCGTACGCGTAGGGTCACCGGTTCAAATCTCGGCTCCACAAAACATTGTATTTTTAATTTTCATTTTTTGTTTCTTATTTTATTTTGCATACCTCTCACAAGTATGCCGGCGAAGTGCGATGCATGCGGCAAATTTATCGGCGCAGCTGATACGATGGGCTGTTTGTCATGCCCACGAGCTTACCACTACCAATGTCTCAATTTAAAACCGGAAGAGTTCAGAAAGCTGACCATAGAAGAACGCAAAATGACTAAATGCGTATCATGCAAAGCTGAGGTACGCTCGAAAACCCCACTACGGAGTGCCGACGGCAATCTTCGCAAGAAAAGCGTATCCCTAGCTTCCACCACTGCCAGCGCCGTTAATGCCGTCACCCCCACTGACGCCACCGCCACCGCCGCCACACCCCCCACTGCCACAGCAACCACTACCACCACCACTGCCGTCACAGCCGCCACTGCCATAGCCACCGCTGCCACCGCCACCGCCACCACCGCCGCCGCCACCACCACCGCCACCGCCATCGCCGCTGCCGCCACCGCCGCCGCCTCCACCATCTCAGTTGCTAATGCCGCTGGCTCTGCCGTCACCATGCCCCTGGTTACAGACGACAATCCGAGCACAACTGAACCGGCCAATTTAATTACAGTTGCAGCTAACGTCACCAATGCGCCACTTACCGCCGCACCTCTACCTCACACCGAGAGTCACCGTGTACCGATCTCTTCAAACACCGCGACAAGTGGAAATTTTCTCTCTGACTTAGAGAAACGCCTTGAACTCTTAATTTTGAAAGGCAATGAGTCGCTGAAAAAAGAAATTCGCGAGATGCTAAAAGCAGAAATAGCTACTCATGTGGAAAGTCTCACTTCTGAATTGGATGGTAGATTAGCTGAAGTAGAATCTCAGTGTAGCAGGATCTGTGAGCTCGAAAAGAATCTACAGGCATCTCAGGAGCGAATTATTGAGCTTGAGAATGAATTCGGCGCGAACCAACAATGGCTACGTATGAACAACTTGGAAATCTCGGGAGTACCGGAAACGAATAACGAGTCAATCCCTAACGTAGCGATTCAAATCGCAAGCCACGCCGGAGTCACACTTCAGTCGTGCGACGTAGAGTTCGCCCATCGCGTGCAGCCGGTAAAGGCGGTTCCTGGCCGCCCAAAAAACATCATAGTCAAACTGAGACAACGATTGCACAAGGACGAGATAATGCAGGTCTGCGCAAAACTAAAGGTGTCTACACTTCGGACCTAGGGTTTATTGGAAATTCCAAAAAACTTTATTTCCATGACCATCTAACACCGCTTAATAAGAAATTACTAAAGGACTGTAAAGCCGTATGCAACGAACAAAATTACACTTACGTGTGGGTAAAACACTGTAACATTTACGTCCGTAAAGCTATAAATTGTCCTCAGTTACATATTAGAAGCTCTAAGGATTTTGCCAAAATTGTATGATTAGTTATTTATCTGTTGGTTACCAAATCGCTTATGATAACTCCATTGTAACTTACTACTGCACTCTTAGTTCATTGATACACACACACAATCACTACTCCTCATACATACACACACACATACACACACAAATAACCACCTTATTTCCCTTCCTTTTATACAACCAAGTCAACAAGTACGCCCAACTATTACTAAACTCCGTTATTACTATTGTCTTTGTTCTATCCTTCCTTCTTTCTATTCGATTCTAAACTTACTATTTATTACCAGAACACTCGTGGACTAAGATCTAAATTACACCACCTTTATCGTTACATTTTGAGCGAAGACTATGATATCATTTCCATTACTGAAACCTGGCTGATCGAGAGCATTTTAGACACAGAGATATGCGACAGTAGATATGACGTTTTCAGACTGGATAGAGACCGCAGTCTCCGTGGTAAGCGGGACGGTGGTGGCGTTATGGTCTTGATCCGTCGCACGCTGGAGGCAAGAGCTCGCCCCGAGTGGTCGCAGGCTGACATAGAATGTCTCTGGGTCACTATTCCGGCCAACGGACTGCGAATGCACTCCGGTAATGTTGATCCCTCAGCGACAAAATATGACCTACACCTGTGTACTATATATGCTCCACCCGACACGCGTTCTTCTAAGACATTAGCAAATGATTTACGTCACATCGACTCGCTTTTAATTAGGGCTCTCTCAGAATCTCCCAACGCACACTTCATAATAACAGGTGACTTTAATATGCCTAATATTTCGTGGTGCCCCAACGGCCACACCACGCAACTTCACCAAGGGTCAGTGGAGATTCAGGCTGCAAGTGCCAGTATATTGGAAACCTTTTCTGCATGGAATCTGCAACAATTAAACTTTTTCAAAAATTCTAGTGACAACATTTTAGATCTCATTGTATCAAATTTTGCAGCGGATTTCAGAATGTCACTACATCCACTAAGCAAAATTGACAAATTCCACCCACCACTCGAAATCACTACAAAAGATATATTTGCAGCACCATTGGAAGAATCAAAACAAACTAAATATAGGTTTCGTAAGGGTAATTATGAGGAATTAAATAAGATACTCTCGGGGACTGACTGGGATAAACTCATTTGCGCACCAGACTTGGACAATGCAATATTAACTTTTTACGACATTCTTAATGACAATATAACTAAATGTATACCTCTGGACACCCGTCGTAAAAAGTGAAGCTATCCAGTTTGGTATAGCACACCACTGATCAAAATTATACAAGAGAAAAGTAGAGCTCATTCTAAATGGAAGCGGTATGGAAATCCCCGCGACTACGACGATTTTTCATTGCTCCGGAGTCGCCATAAATTATTCTTGATCAATGTTACAATAAGTATATCACATCAATGCAAGAAAATATTAAGTCCGATCCTAAACAACTCTGGTCCTATGTCACAGCACGTCGTGGTTGTTCAGCCTACCCGAAGAAATTTTAATACAAGGATAGCAGTTTTGAAAAGGGCGAAGATATCACTGCTGGGTTTAACCAATTTTTGCATCAGTATTTGTCGAACCCGCACCTGAATAAGATCATTTAGAGTTGAACCCACCTTGCTGTGACGATCATAGTGTTGTCAGTACATTGGAACTCTCAGCAGATTCTGTTGAAAAATACTTGGCATCCTTGGATCCTAATGGTGGAGCTGGGAGTGACGGGATTCCCCCATATTTTATTTTTAAATGCGCCAAGAGCCTGTCCACACCGCTTAATATTTTATTTAACATGTCCCTTACTAACGGTACATTCCCGACAAAATGGAAAGAAGTCCTTGTGGTACCCATACATAAAAAGGGTTCTAAATTACAAATTCCGAACTATCGCCCAATCTCAATTTTGAACATATTCGGAAAGATTTTTGAGAAAATTATTTATGACAATATATACGGTACATTAACAAGGGGAATTCCACCGCAACAACATGGCTTCCTGAAAGTCCGTTCCACCGTATCGAATCTTGCAGAGTTTGTCAATCACGTTCTCCGCTCAATGGACAAAGGGGTGCAGGTTGACGTGGTTTACACGGATTTTGAAAAGGCGTTCGATCGTGTGGACCACGTCATACTGCTCCGTAAGCTCCATAGATTGGGTCTGCGTGGAGACATTTATAGGTGGGTGACATCCTATGTAACCATTAGATGCCAAGCGGTAGTACTGGGTGGCTTCAGATCTGACTATGTCAACGTCCCCTCTGGGGTACCCCAGGGATCATATTTGGGTCCTCTATTCTACAACGCATACCTTTACGACATATACACAGTATTCCATAATTGTAAATTCATAATGTAAAAGATCTTTACTGGAATACGTAATGCGATTGATTGTATTGGAATGCAGGAAGATTTGAACCGGCTTTCCGAGTACTATGTAACCAATCGAATTAAGGTAAATATTTCCAAGTGCCTTCAGATCTCTTTTACTCGTAGTCCAAAACCAATTGTACATTCGTATGCTTTTAAGGATCAGATTATCGCACGCGTGAATACTGTTCGTGACTTGGGCGTCACTCTTGACGCAAAATTATCATTTGACCAACACATTGACGACATCACTAACCGCGCTTTCAGAAACTTGGGATTTATCTATCGAACATGTGCTGCGTTTAGTGACATTACATGCTTTAAGGTACTTTACTTTGCCTACGTGCGCAGTAATTTGGAATACGCCAGCGTTATCTGGTGTCCTCAATATATTACGCACAAGGAACGAATAGAGCGCATTCAAAAGTCTTTTGTAAGATTTTTAGATTATCGTGCCAAACGTAGAGGACAAGACTACTATTCATCGTGCACTCATCACCATATAATGAATCTTGAAGACCGTCGAATAGCACTTGATATGTCTGTCCTACATGATATCCTGAGCGGCCGTATCGATAGTCCCAATCTTGTTGAACTGGTCGGCTACCGCACTTCTACCACACGCACGCGCCATTCAGCAAATCTTCTATTTCACACACCTCGTGTACATACCAACTATGCCCAGAACTCCCCTATTATCCGCATAATGAATTTATATAATAAACGATTTAGCTGTGTTGACCCATTTGATTGCACTAGAAATGCATTCAAAAACCGCATAATGAAGGTACTTAATAATTAAGCATATAATTCCTTTACTACTGCTCCCCAACTTAAATTAATTTTCCTTTCAAGCACAAACACACCCTCACACACACATATACACCCTCACACATACATATACACCCTCACATACACCCTCACAACCACTCACCCTACACACACAAATTTTAAGCATAACGTCGTCAGCTCCTATTTTAATTATGTTAACTGCTCTTCTGTGGACATCTGTCATTGGCCTTGTTTACTGTATTTTGTTTTTTGTATAAATGTATGTGTATTGTGCTGTTGATGTCCCAAATAAAGAAAATGAAATGAAATGAAAACATCCCAGCACAGCCATTAACAGAGTTCTGTTCCAGGGACCTGTGTGCCATAAGGCTGCAACTGCCCGACACAGCTAGGTGCCGCGAACTCTTTGGTGGCCTCCGCCTACATGCCTGCGGAGGACAACCCGCCTCCACACGAACTGTGCCGGCTGGTGGACCACTGCGAGAAGTCGGGCCTCCAGCTCATCGTTGGGGCCGACTCGAATGCGCATCATCCACTGTGGGGCATGCCGGATATGAACAGCAGAGGTAAGACACTTGTTGAATACCTATTTACTACGAACCTTAATGTGCTTAACATAGGTTCTGAACCAACTTTTGTTACCAAGCGGAGTAGAACCATCGTTGATATTACCCTGGCAACGGCGGACATATCCGACGACGTTGGGGGCTAGCATGTGTCCAACGAGGCGTCATGCTCTGATCATCGATGGATACGCTTCGAGATCAACGCAGCGTTCTCCCCAACTGTCCCTAAGAGAACCCACGCAAGACTGACAGAACCAGGTACAGAGCTATCCTAGGTGAAAGACTTGCTTGGGCTGAGACTCTACCAGATCCGGAGGGACCCGAACAAATTGAACAACAGGTAACAGATTTTACTAATACATCAATAGACTGCTACCATTCAACATGCCCGCTAGCGCCTACCAACATCAAGGGGCAGCCTTGGTGGGGTCCTGATCTAGATAGGATGCGTGCTAAGATCAGAAGACTGCTAAACAGGGCAATGAATACCAGTGCTGATGAGGATTGGGACAACTACAAAGATGCCAAATCCAAGTACAAGAAACGACTACGGTTCAAAAGCAGCAAGTCATGGAGGAAATTCTGCAGCGACGTTGAAACCGTTGATCAAGCAAATCGGGTAAGGCAGATACTAGCTCAACAAGGCACCTCCAGGCTAGGGTCACTTAAAAAACCCGGTGGAACATATACCTCTTCCACCACAGAAACACACAGTCTCTTGTTGGAAACTCACTTCCCCGGAAGTAGAATTATTCAAGAGATTGTGTGGCCGGAAGAGGTTCACCATGAAGCTGTCGACCACTTAGACATAACTAATAATATTATCACTGCTGACAAGGTGAGATGGGCCATTAATAGCTTTAAACCTTTTAAATCAGGAGGACCAGATAGAATCTTTCCAGCACTTCTATAGTGGGGTGGGGAACCCGTCATCAATATAATGGTCCGAATCATGAAAGCATGTCTTAGATTCGGATACGTTCCCAAAAGGTGGTGTTAAAATCCACACCTTAACCGAATGGGGTGGAATCTTGGTAGGGTTGTTTTTCATTGGAATGTCACAAAGCAGTACTGACCTTGACGCCGTGGACCGGCATTCGAAAGCTCAATTCGAGGCGGGAGTACGGGGTGAGGAACACGAGGGTTGGGGGTGATGGGAGTCGAATCTTACTCTCGTCGCAGCCCGCTGCTGTCGTGATGCTGCCGACTACATGGGTCGCTATCCGAACGCGACGAATTGGTGACCGAACCACTTCAACCTTTCACAGCACGAAGCACTCACTCCGATGACGTGAAATCTACTTATTTCCCGACGATTGTTCCGTGATTATTACAATTAACATTCCGACCAGGCCCAGATACCTGTGGTAGACATTTTTACCATGTGCCAAAGTAACCTCTAGCTAGCCATTTTTTTTCTATGCAAGTGACAGCTAGCTAGTGATGTCCCGATCACTCGCGGTCGATCCGCGCAACAAAAAACCGGTGCGTTCCGAAGCATAAATATTAAACAGTCACCCGCCCGGACAGGCCCGAACCTGTCCCTAATCAATAGGAAGGCGAGAAAGTGTTGCGACCGCTCTCTTGAGGACCGAGTCCCCCACCTTGACTTCTGCTGATCGAGGCGTGCCATCCCGACCCGTGTACTAATTGAGGATCCGTCCTCGTCTCCATCTCAGTCATGGCAGGTTCGCACCCTTAATTAGCACCAAATTACCGACTTGAGGGGGGCTCGTCCGGTCAGTCCACTTAAGGCGCTGCTGCAAGATGCGCAAGTACTCAAGGGACCACCGTTTCTAAAAATCTTGAGCTATCTGCTGCAACATCTGCCACCTAGTTAACAGACTTAACTTAACATCACCGAATGGGTATTCTGGCAGGGGGTTAAGGGGCTGACCTATCAGGAAGTGACCCGGCGTCAACACTTCCAAATCATTTGGATCCGAACTGAGCGGGCACAACGGACGCGAGTTCAGTATCATTTCAATTTTACAGAACAGCGTCGCAAGCTCTTCAAAGCGTAGAGAGGTCTCACCGATGATCCTCGTCAGGTGCGACTTAGCCGATTTAACCGCAGCCTCAAAAATTCCTCCCCAATGAGGACATCCCGGCGGACTGAAAACCCATTCAATCCCTCGTCGGGAGCAAGCCGTACCGATGGCGTACTGGTTACCGTTCAGGAATTGGGTGACCTCCTGCAGATATCGCCTGGCTCCGACAAAATTTGTGCCGTTGTCCGAACGGATTAATGTCGGGAGGCCCCTTCGTGAGACGAACCGATCCAGACATGCGATAAATGCCTCTGTAGTGAGGTCACTGACCACCTCCAAGTGGACTGCCTTTGTGGCCAAGCACACGAAGACGTACAGGTATGCCTTCACTAATCTAGCGTGCCGTAGCTGTGAAGACTTGACCATGAATGGTCCCGCGAAATCCGTTCCGACACCCGCAAAGGGCCGGATTTCGTTAACCCTATCCGAGGGCAAATCGCCCATCTGGGGCTGCATCGTAGCCAATTGGCCCGATAACAAGGCAGGCACCGAAATACGACGCCACGCACTAAGCGTCTTCCCGATAGAATCCAGAACTCGCGCTGCAGAAACGCCATCAAGCCGTGGCATCCGACATGCCCATTCCGAATGTGTCGATCCTGTATCAACAGTTCGACCAACTTCCCTTTCCTAGGGAGTAACAACGGGTGGCGAGCCGCATAAGGCAGGTTGGCATTCCGCAGCCGACCTCCTACCTTCAGCAATCCTTGAGGGTCAATAAACGGGTTGAGCCGAGCCAGAGCTCCCTTCAGTTGGACGCGTCCGCGTCTCAGAATGTCCAGTTCGGACTTAAAGTGCACCATCTGCACGTTCCGTACCAATGCGAACAACGCATGGTTCCGTTCCCGTGGTGTCAGGACCTGTGTCCGCACCCGTTGCGCCTCAGAATTGCGACAATTCCGCGCAAATCGGAAGATCCAGGCGGTCACATTGACCAGCTTGTCGAGTGAGCTGTACCGTTCCAGCAGGCTGAACTCCTCTTCCGGCTCTGGTTGCGTCGTACAGACACCGACTGTCAAGGCGCCGTTCGCCGAGGTAACGCGTGGACTCATTGGCCAATCCGATTCGGCTTGAGTCAACCATTTTGGACCCCACCACAAGGGATATCCAACTAACTCCGGAGCGTGACACCCACAAGACGCACAGTCTGCTAGGTTCATTTCCCCTGGAACATGTCTCCAGATTAAGGGAACCTCCGAATTCAAAATCTGCGAAACCCGATTCGCCACAAAAATCTCCAGCTTGTGAACTGAAGCCTTCAGCCAGCATAACACGATCTGGCTGTCCGTCCAAGCGTAGACCGTATCTTCTAACGCTATTGACCCACGAAGAACCGTCATCGTGTGGTTGACCAGACGAGTCAGGAGAGCCGCTCCTGAAAGCTCTAATTTGGGAATGGTCAGGCGAGTGCGCAACGGCGCAACCTTGCTCTTGGTCATGACCAACCGCACATCAACCTCCCCCGAGGAGTCGACCGTACGCAGATACACCGCAGCTCCGTAGCCCTTCTCCGAGGCATCGCAAAACCCATGCAGGGTGGCGGTGTATCGTTTGGTGGGGACCAACCTCCGTGGCAGTGAAATCCGATTGATGCCAGGGAGGGTCGAAAAGAACGATTCCCACTCTGAGCTCAATGACCCGCCGATCGGGTCGTCCCATTTCAGCTCAGCAGACCACAATTGCTGCATAAAACACTTGAGCTGAAATGTTACCGGGGTGATCCACCCGTTTTGATCAAATGTCCTTACCACCGTTGAAAGGACGTTCCGTTTCGTCCAGACCTTCGGGGAGTCCAACTCGACCCGATACGAAAACATGTCTGACACCGGCTGGTACTGGACGCCTAATACCGACAACATATTCGGATTTTCCAGATTTTCGAAAATGTGGGGATCCTGCTGGTAGTCATCCGGAAGACCAGACAGTAACTCTGGAGAGTTCAACATCCATTTTCAGAGCTCGTAACCTCCACCCCGTAAGAGCTCAACTAGCTCGTCCCGTCGAGCGAGCGCCTCCTCTACGGAATCTGCACCGGTACAGATATCGTCCACGTAGAGATCCTGCTCCAGGATCGCTGCTCCTCTAGGGAAATTTAACCGTTCTCGATCCGCTAACTCCCGCAGAGTGCGAATCGCCAAATAAGGACTAGACCGTAGCCCGTACGTGTTGGTGTTCAGCTCGTACACCTTGATTGGCTGATTTGGGCTCTCTCGCCACAGTATCAGCTGATACCGTCTATCGTCAGGGTGAATGACCGTCTGTCTAAACATCATCCGGATGTCAGCTACAAACACAACATTGTGTCGACGGAACCGTGTGATAACATCCGCGATGTCATGGTTCAACTTCGGCCCTGAATGCAAACACTGGTTCAGGTTCATGCCGTTAGATGTTGATGCCGATCCATCGAACACTACCCGTATTTTGCCCTCCGGGGTTCTCAAGACCGCGTGATGAGGCAGGAAGCAGTGGTCTTCACGCTTCCAGTCGATACCCGAAACCGACATGTGGCCGAGCGACTCGTATTCCCGCATGAAGTCGACGTACTTCTGCCGGAAAATCCCGTCACGCTTCATGCGTCGTTCCATCGACAGAAGCCGCGTCTCGGCTGCATGGTGTGAACTGCCCAGCGGTGGGCGATCACTCCGGAATGGAAGACGTGTGATAAATCGACCTGACTGAAGGCGACCAGTATTGTTCCGATAAAACTGTTCACACTCTTCTTCAACCGGGTCCAACCGGCGGACCGTAGGTGGTTCCTCCACCTCCCAAAACTTCTGTATCACCTCCGAGAGTACAGAACCGAAGAAGGCACTACTAGTCGCTAGGCGTGGGGCAGCCGGTATGACCGGACCCATTACCGCATGGCCCAGTCTGGTGTTGACCGAAACCAGACCAGTCGCCTGCAACACGTGGACACCTGGCACTACCAGGTATCCCAAGGCATCAACACCCAATAAAAAGTCTACTGGGCTCGGAATATCAAACTCCGGGTCAGCCAGTGACAACCCAGCGACCAACTGTCGCACCGAGGGCGACAACCGTACGTGAGGGTGTGAGCCCATCACATTAGGCATGACTAATGCCGTGACCGTCAGATTCACCGATGAATCCACCCGTAACGAGAGAGTAATCCGACATACTCCCTTAACGGAACCGACTTCCGTGTTCCCAATTCCCCGAATGGAATGTGGATACTCCCTTACCGAAATGCCCAACCGTTTTACAAGGTTACACGAGACTAAGCACCCCTGGGCCCCCGAGTCCAATAGTGCTCGTGCCACACATGATTTGCCGTCCGAACTCCACGCTATCACAGAGGCGGTGGGGAGCATGACCGTCTGTGGAGTGGCGGCACCCTGTAAGTGGGCGGCGTGTCCCTAGCGGGAACCTCCGCGGGATCCGAACCCGAAACAACCACGCTCTGCTACCAAAATGTTAAAATCCACACCTTAACCGAATGGGGTGGAATCTTGGAAGGGTTGTTTGTCATTGGAATGTCACAAAGCAGTACTGACCTTGACGCCGTAGATCGGCATTCGAAAGCTCAATTCGAGGCGGGAGTATGGGGTGAGGAACACGAGAGTTGGGGGTGATGGGAGTCGAATCCTACTCTCGTCGCAGCCCGCTGCTGTCGTGATGCTGCTGACTACATGGGTCGCTATCCAAACGCGACGAATTGGTGACCGAACCACTTCAACCTTTCACAGCACAAAGCACTCACTCCGATGACGTGAAATCTACTTATTTCCCGACGATTGTTCCGTGATTATTACAAATTACATCCCGACCAGGCCCAGATACCTCTGGTAGACATTTTTACCATGTGCCAAAGTAACCTCTAGCTAGCCATTTTTTTCCATGCAAGTGACAGCTAGCTAGTGATGTCCCGATCACTCGCGGTCGATCCGCGCAACAAAAAACCGGTGCATTCCGAAGCATAAATATTAAACAGGTGGAGAGTAGTAAACGTAGTTTTCATACCGAAGCCAAGAAGGAGCGACTACACTAACGCTAAATCTTTCAGGCCGATTAGCCTCACCTCTTGCTTAAGACTCTCGAACGTGTGTGCGAGAGGCACCTGAGAGATGGAGCGTTAAAACATATACCCTTACACAAGAATCAGCATGCATATAGTTTGGGTAAGTCTACTGAATCGGCTCTCCATGCAGTTGTATCCACAATTGAAGAGGCGATTCAAAACAAATGCATCTGTCTTGGAACTTTTATTGATATAGAAGGTGCCTTTGACAAGACGCAGCATAGCAGTATAAGTGCATCTCTAACAAGGCATGGAGTGTCAACAGCTGTAAACAACTGGGTCACAAACATGCTTAATAAACGTATTGTGCGTCTAGCTGGTGAGTCCCTGACGGCGGAGGTAGTGCGGGTATGCCCGCATGGAGGAGTGCTCTCCCCGCTGCTGTGGAATCTGGTCATTAACGACCTAATTACCAAGCTTAACGCTAATGGATACTACACCGTAGGATACGCCGACGATTTGGTAATCCTCTTCACAGGTAAATTTGCCAGCACAGTGTGCAACCTTAAACAAACAGCTCTTCGCATCGTGGAGCGCTGGTGTCTAGAATATGACCTGGCGGTTAACCCGACAAAAACGGAAATGGTCATATTCACTAACAATAGGGCTCTTGGTATGTATACCCTACCTAAGCTCTTTGGAACGGAACTCCAGCTAGCAACTGAGGTGAAGTACCTGGGCATAACCTTGGACAGCAAGCTCAACTGGAGTAGCCACATTGACAACAAACTAAAGAAGGCGAGTATTGCTTTCTGGCAGTGTCGGAGAATGGTGGGGAAAAAGTGGGGACTTTCTCCCAACATCATTCTTTGACTGTACGTGACGGTGATCCATCCTCTTGTCTGCTACGGAGCTGTGGTGTGGTGGACCAGGACCAAACTAACCACAATGGTAAGCAAACTCCAAAGCTTCCAAAGGCTGGCCTGCATGGCTATCATAGGTAGTATGAGAACTACTCCAACAGCAGCAATGGAGGCCATGCTGTGTCTTCCGCCACTCCAGCTGTACATTAAGCAGGAGGCCGCGTCATCTGCGGTGAGACTCAACACCTTAGGACTTTGGAGGAAAAACAGGACCTCACACACCGCCATCCTAGGGGAAGTTTACAAAAAAAAACACATCTCTATGGCTCGCAGTGACAGAATCCCTAAACAATTTGTTTTCGACAAAAAATACAATATACAGTTACATGAAGACCATCGGGTTGAGAGGCTCGACGTTAAAGAGCTCAGAATTTTCACCGATGGTTCAAAAACTGAAGCAGGCACTGGTTCAGGCACCTTCTCGGAGGACCTAAACATCAAGATAGCCATTCCACTGGGTGCCCATATTACTGTCTTTCAAGCTGAATGCATGGGCATCATCTCGGCCGCTAATGCCATAGCATCGAGAAAGGTAAGAGATTCCTCCATTCGAATCCTCTCGGATAGCATGGCCGTCTTACAAGCCCTAAATAGCAACACTATAAACTCAGGGCTAATCTACGAGTGTCACAAAGGACTAATGGAGGTATCTCAACATAACCGCGTAATCCTTCAATGGATAAAAGGACACAGCGGGTCAAGAAGTAACGATGCAGCGGATGAGTTGGCGCGTAAAGGATCTAGCTTGCAGCGTATGGTCCCGAGCCTATCATCCCTCTTCCCTTCAAGATGGTACGCACATTTCTGAGAGAGTCGACCAGGAATGATCATGCCACTCTTTGGACAAACTATGAGGAGTGTAGACAGGCTAAGCTGGACTTACCGTCCCCTAGTGCTAGGCTTGCTAAGACCTTGCTTCGACTTAGGAGGCCGCGCATGCGACTGGTGACTGCAGCACTTACTGGCCATGGTTTCTTTAATAAACATCTATATGTCCTAGGTGTTACCGACAGCCCTCTTTGCAGAGCCTGCTTGGAGGCAGAAGAAACGGCTGCTCACGTCCTCATGGAGTGCACAGGAGTAGCGGACTACAGGGCTAAACAATCGAGGGACCTTCCAGTGATAGTCGGTAACGTAAAGGGCCTGCTGGCGTTCCTGGAGGAGTTGGGTTGGCTCAAATGATATCGCATTCCCACCCACACGCAAAATAGGCGCTTTCGTCGTCGAGTTGCGGAAACCAGCCCGTCTTACAATTGACAATTGACAATTACCATTGCCATTTTCCTGCTTTTTAGTACAAAACTAGGAAAAATCTGTAGATAGGTACTTAGTTCAAAACTACAGTTTATTTTTTATAGCTTATGCAAGATTTGTATATTTTTCCGTAATCTACTTTTAAAGCCCTTTATTTTGATAGCCCACTCGAGCGTCTTGAAAAAAAAAACCGCACATAAAATCCGCCATTATTATTTAGTCAGATATCGAGTTTGACCTCTTATTTTTTTGGATATTACTTTTTCTGTGTGTTGTTTGTGTATGTTCAATAAAGAAAATATGAATTTTGCAAGTCGCAATGAGCGAAGGACTGGTTTTGACGTGATTTTGAACTTGATGCTGTATCTTGGGTATATATGATCGAAGTTTGTACCCTTTCCTGCAGTGTCTACCGAGATATAGTGGGGGTTCTTGCGCCGGATCTGGGGTCCGGCGAAAGCAAGTCCGAGCGTTGTACGTGTGTTAGTACGTGTGTGTACGTGCCTGCGTATTACAAAGCTTCGGAAAAAGCATCACAACAACCGTGGTATATTGTACACGTGTATCATTTAAATAATCATTTCATTGTTCAATAAAAACATTTTTCAAATATGCCGAAATTAAACGCAGACTATTGTCGTGAATATCGAAAAAAAAAGAACACAATACTAAAAAGACTACAAAAATTTAACTAAACCGTACAATTATCCTACTCTTAAAATTTTACAGTCGTCTTATATAATATTTAAGTTCGTTTTTTTGAAGGTTTCACTTCTATCGCGTGTGAACTGCTAACATGTTTTTTTTGTTTTGTTTACTTTCTGCTGTTTTTTTATTGATTGCTTATTTCTTAATGGGCATTTTGCTTGTTCTTAGTTTTTTCTATGCTGTGAAACAGCAAATAAACAAATGAAAATTACGTAATTTTTCAATATTGTAGGAGTTGTTAGTTGTAAAAACTGTACTGTTTTTACAACTAACAAAATACGGTTTCATTTTTTCTTAATTGCATTAAAAACCGAAAATAATATTAAACAAATAATGCAAATCATCTTTTACAGTGTTACAGCAAGCTATGTTTATGTTGTTTTAAGTAAGATGTGGAGATTTAATGAAATGCTGGAAAATGTACGTAGTCTGAAGCGCACGAGTAAATCCCACTTGTTTGGGCTTCTTTTTTTTAGCGCCAACGGCGCGGCAAACCTCATATTTGGTTACTAAACAAGGTGTAAGGTATCGACGCGCTTGAGTTACTCCCGAAATCCTCACTTGGCCTCCCCCACTGTTGATTGTTGCCTAAGAATTTCCTATCTATATCTGTAACTGTTGCAATAACGAAAAAACTTTTAAAAGAACAAATTTTGCTTCACATATTCTGCATAGAAAAGGCCATTACAATGTTTTACTAGGGTTATATCTCATCAAAAGTACTTTTATATTATAACTACACTTTTTTATACATTCTTTAGTTACATTATTAATTGTTTCTCTATAAATAAATAGGCGAGTATTTTTTGTCAACGAATGAGACCAACACCGAAACGGGGCAACTTTGCAAAAAAAAACTTTTAAACCAAACTTAATATGGGTTATCCCAGCGTTAATTTAAGACAATTTGTTTACCCCACCACCACCACGATGAACCTAATAGCGGGATTTGAAGATGACCCACGCTCACGAAACCAAAGTTTACTTACACTTGCGTTTTCCTCACGATATTTTCCTCCACAATATGCCAGCAAACTCGAAACATTAATTATTGTCCAGTATCCCCGGAAATGTGCCGCAGACTTGTCGTTTGCCAAATCATTCGACGATATGAGGGAATGTGTTCGTAGATACATATGTGTATCTACGAATATTTATCGGAGACAAAAGATCGCTTATGGTATTTTCTGCGCTGAAGAAAAACATTTCCGGTATTTTGGTACAATCTGAGGTCTTTATGCACATATGTAACATACTGAATTTCCGAACTTCTCCCAGTTTGAAATTAGACATAGCCACATGAAAATAACACGGCAACCGTTACTGAAATAAGAAAAAATTAAACTTATGTACTTTTACAGGATTGTGTATTTATCTGAGGTACTACGTAAAATAAAGTTAGAAATATCATTGAAACATAACTAAAGATTGATTTTCATACAGACCCATAAGGGAATAAGTTTTGTTCCGATAAATGATAGAAATACCAAGAGCTCTCTCCTAAAGGATTTCCCGCTGCGTCACAAATAGTCACAATATCGAGATTCAAGCCCTTATTGCTCACAATGGAGACGCTATTGTCCGTAATCGGGGGATTATCGGCAGAAAATATTTTGGGGAATACAGAATGCGAGATGTTTACTCCGGCTCATAAATAAGTATGAGTGATGCGAATTGTGTGAGCTTTCCCAGACCTCATAAAACACAATAAACTGATACCTCTATTCAAGTCGGGAGACGAGGGTTCCTTAAAATTTCAGACCAATATCTGTTCTTCCAGCACTAAGTAAAATATTTGATAGATTATACTCAATCAAATGCTCTCACACTTCAACCGTACAAAACAACTCCACGCCAAACAATATGGTTTCACTAGGGGTAAATCGACTACGGATTCAGGTTGCAGGTATATCTCATATTTAATCTGCATAGGAGGCCGCACAGGATGCTATCGGAGTTTTTCTTGATATGTCGAAGGCGTAAATAAATCATTACGGTGTTAGAAATAAAGCTCGTTGTTGGATGTACTAAGATCATATTTAAGCAACAGAATTCAAAGGCCTGAAGTCAACGGCATTAAATCTGATGCATCACAAGGTTCCATATTAGGTTCTTTCTTATTCCTGGTATATATTAATGATCTGCCTTTCATGGTGGAGAAATTGACTGACATAGTGTTATTTGCTGATGATACTTCAAAGGTCTTCAAAATTTAAAGACAAAAAGAAGATTTTGATGATGTTTATGCTGTATTGACTTTAACCTTCAATTAATTCACAGTTAATTATCTACTGTTAAACGCTGGTAAAACCAAGTGTATAAAATTCTCACTTAAAATTGTGTGGCAAGTTGAGAATAGTTTAGTGTTAGACAGCAACACGTTAGAAGTAGTAAATGATACGAAGTTTCTCGGAATAACTATTGATGGCAAATTGCAGTGGGGACACCACATAGATAAATTTGCTAGTAAATTAAGTTTTGCGGCTTACGCTGTTAGGAACATCAGACAAAACACGGATGTGGCTACATCTAGGCTAGTATATTTTAGTTACTTTCATAGTGTCATGTCCTATGGTATCTTGTTGTGAGGGAAAGCAGCGGAAATTGAAACTATTTGAATTTTACAGAAAAGAGCTAATCGAGCATTTTATAATTTAAAACAAACAGATAGACTCCTTAAGAGAGCTTTTTAAAAAAATGACAAACTAACTGTACTTAGTCAATTTATTTTGGAAAATATAATGTATGTACGCAAGAACCTCACAACATTTTCCAAATTTAGCGATAGCTGTAATGTTTACCTATTAAATAATCACATACTAGTTGCGGTTTAGACTCGGGAAGGTTAGAAATTCTTTCAAGCGTCAGTGCAGTCTCGACTACAATAAGATGTGGAAATTACCATTTGAGCAATTTAAAAAACTTGTTAATGCGACTTTGTCAAAAATGGGATATTACAATGTTCAAGATTACTTAAATGACGGGACTGTATGGTGTTAATCTAGCTAGATTATGAACTCAACACAGACCTTGCTATTATTATCGACGACCTGAATGGCCGAGTCGGCAGTGACCCTGCTTACGAAACCAAGGGTCCCGGGTTCGAGTCCCGGTGGGGGACTCGAACCCCGAAAATATTTGTTTGATGAGAACTGATGTTTGTACCCTAGTCATGGTTGTTTATCTATCCAAGTATAATATTTATCTAATAAGTATGTGTATCGTTGTCTAGTACCCAAGATACAGGGAATCCTAGTTTGGGGCTAGATCAATGTGTGTCAATAGTGTCCAAGGTATTATTATTATTATTAATAATTTTGTAATTATTTATTCCTGCTTATTAATCAAAAAATTATTAATATTTTAATATTTGTATAAGTAAAGCACAACCAATTTTTAAAAGAGATCTAAAAATCAGTCTGTGGGTGTTCCTACGCCCTTCTTCTCCCTCAGTGGTCCAATGTAGAGAAGGGGCAAAAAATGACGTTTGCTAAGTATGTGTAAATATTTACAGTAATAAAGAACTTTGACCTTGACTTTGACATTGTGTACATTGATTCCCCATTTAGGAGTAGGATGGGATATAAGAGATTTCGTTATAAGGTCTGCTGCAAAAATGCAAAAAAAAACCTATTCATAGATAAGTATAATCATATATTTACTAACTACCTAATGAGACCGCCACG
Organism: Argyresthia goedartella; assembly: GCA_949825045.1. Taxonomy (NCBI): domain Eukaryota; kingdom Metazoa; phylum Arthropoda; class Insecta; order Lepidoptera; family Argyresthiidae; genus Argyresthia; species Argyresthia goedartella. The sequence continues at coordinate 15,217,240 of OX463815.1, forward strand.
CAGTAAAATAAAAATTCTAACAAGCCTAATAACAGGCCATTGCACACGAAACAAACAATTGAAAATTACAGTTGCAACAGACAGCCCCTTATGCAGGGGTAGTATGGAAGTGGATGAAACAGTAGAACACATGCTGTTGGCATGTCCATCCACAATAGAAACCAGGATGACTATCCTGGGAGACAACATCCAGCCAGGAGCTCCTAGAATACTCCAGCTGGTGCAGGAGTTGGGATGGCTGAACTAGATGTGCAGGCGTAGTGGACATGCACAAAGGCCCCGCTCAAGTGGGCCAGTTTCACGCGCTACAATCCCCTTAAAGAAGAATAGAATAAGGTCTGCTGCACCCCTAGTATGCCCCGTACTACTCGCGTTTGTCGCGCATTTTATGGCGACAAACGCGAGTAGTACTAAAAATGTAAATAAAATTACTTTAAATTATTAATAATATAATTTGTTTTTTAAGATTTTTTTTTTATTTTCTACAAAAATGACACACGTGGTAATTATGTACCCCCAAAAGGGGTGAAAATAATATATATTGTAAGCTTCTAAGCTTCAATAATATATATTGTAAGATTGTATGTTATGTATAGGGAACCAAAAAACTACCCCACTGATCTAATACATGGTGAAAATGATATACTTAGTATCCGTAGGCTGTTTATTCTGAGGTCTGTTATTTTAGTTCATAAAAATATAACCAACTCTCCTGTATACAACAAACTTCTAATGCAACGGACCTACAAGGTTCCTATTAACACTGTCCACACTACCTTTGCGCAGAGATTCCCTGATTTTCTTCATCCTTACATGTACAACAAGGCCAACAGTTTTTGTAACTTTAGAAATTGTAGTAGTTTTGAAGTCAAACGTAAGTGTCAAAAATGGCTTCTATCCCTCACATACGATACCACTGAAATGGTCTTAGGAGTCCTTCAATAGGAATTTTCGTCATTATGCAAATACTGTCGATATGTCCCACATGATTATATGCTGTAGTACTCTTAAGTTTTAAAATAATGCACTGTCTTTGTTTTGTTTTGTTAGTCTGTGTTTTATCTTTTTGTTTATATTTTCGGTTATAATACCCACTCTTTCCTGTTGTTTTTGTGTCCTTAATAATTAAATTGTACCCACGCTGAACTCCCATCTCCTATCTGTGAATCATAATTATGGTACCCACGATACAGGCTCTGCCCAGTGTGGGGCCACAGTTAATCATACTTGTAGCGTTTAAGGTTTTTATTTCTTTATTAATGTTCTTTTGGAAACCTGCTTATTTTTATTTTTTAAATAAATATTTCTATTTCTATTTCTATTCTATTTCCTGATAAGTATATAAAGTCCGACATGTCAAAGAGTCTGCCGACTGTTGGTTTTACTTGAACTTAAAAAATGTGCAGATAGACGTAAATATGTAGGATGGCGAAACTCGCTAAACTAAATCGAGAAGTCATTAGTCTGACAACAGCGCCGCAAGTCATCCCGAGCGGAGCTCGAGGCCCGCTTGGTAATCCCTCACAAACTATAGTTCCAAATACCCTTCACCCGCCTAATGTGGGGACCAGCTCATTATTACACTTCTTTGTGCTGGCTTGGCCTTACACCGTCACTACTAACGTATCTTTCACACACAAACATTGCCGTGAACCGGTATAATATGGAATTTCGTTCAGTTTGAAATAGTTTTAATGCTTCCTTTAGGAATTAAGCTCCGCAGTGATTTCTAGTGAAGCTTACGGCTAAATGTATAACGTGAATTACTGGTATGTTCGCTAGCAGCATTCAATATGAAGCAGAGATTGGATGGAGAACGAAACTCGAAAGCATTCTGAAGTTTGCGTAGTCATATACTATGGGGCTCTACCTACATATACGTAGCAGGTGAGTTGTTTGTTGCGATAACAAGATGTTTGGTATTGACAGTATACTTTTACCTAGGTAGAACAAATTCAACAACATATCCTTAGATAAAATAAATGCGAAAAATAAAACGATGAAATACGTCCCTCAACTATTTAGTTGAGGGACGAATTTCATCGACGAATCCACTATTGAGTATTAATTTGTTATCATAAAACGGTAAGGCATATTTTCAAAAATGGGCGGAAAAAATGTGATTTCATAACTTTTTAAAATATCCTAACTTGGTTTGCTGGAAGAGATCTCTTATATTAGAGATAATCTGGTCTTTGTTCACAATTTTTATGTATTTCCTATTCTCTGTAATTATTTGTAGGCAATAAAGAAATTATGAAGTTATGATATACACCAAACTCCCGAGAACTTTAAGTAACAACCACGCAGAGGTCTGAAAACAACGTATTAGTTTATTTAAAAATCATGGAAACAATCCAACTTTATAAAGAACATTTAAAATCGTAATAGATGGTCAAAGTTTAAATTTCACCCAAATACTTGGCTTCGCTACAGTTTAGACTTGCAAAATGAAGTAGATAAACAGAACTAGATCCTTTCGTGCGATTGTTCTTAGATCACGGGGAATATTCTAGGAAGGCTAGCACAGTAACAAATATTTGTATGTGGTATTAGAGAGCACACACCGGCATCAAAGGGCGAGAGAACTTGCCTAATCTTGAGTTTCGTTATTGGTCAACATAAGCGAGAGGCTGCGCGATTGCATGCATTTATAAGTTTGTATATGTGTAGCATTGAAACCTATATCACGTATTCGTTAATTTTGGGACAGTAGTTTTGGAGATAAATGAGGGGGAATGGTCTCTTTGCCTATTTTCTTAAATAATTTTCTAACTAAGCATTTCAGGTTTATAAAAAAATTACATTTTCGCAAAAAGCCCTTTCATTATTTGACACGTCAAATTAGAATTTTTTATTTGCTCCCCAATTGTGCCCTCCATTCGAATCATATATTTCTCATTATTATTCCTGTAATATTAAGCTATAAACCTATATCACGTATTATTATTTTTATTTTAGGATCAGTACTTATGTTTAGTTTTTTGTTATGTTGTGCATAATAGGTCTATCCCTTCGCATGAAACTATTTTTTCCTGTCAGCCCTGGGTTTGCTGGAAGAAATCTCTATATAGAGATAAGCACGCCTTTGTATACTAACTATGTTTGTAATTGTCCATTAATGTGTATATGCAATAAAGTATATAATACTTTTGAAGATAAGGGAGGTGGCCCTCGTTTTTGCCAAATTATTATTAGTATATTTTTCTCAGTATTTCACTTTTATGAAAAAAAAATGAGATACTCACAATTTCATTAAACATATGTCTTACGATACGGTTTGGAAATATATATTTTTTTAGTTCTCTATTTCCCCCCCGATTGTGCCCTACCTATTTAAACCACACATTTCTCAGTATTTTTCCTGTAATATTTGAGAAAAAGTTTCATAAATTTAAGGTATTGTAGTTTCGTAGATTAAGATTATATATATATATATATATATATATATATATATTTTAATTATTTTATTATGACATTTGAGACTTTTTACATCTCTCAGAAACAATAATTAAGTACTTTTTTCTGATAATATGATACAAATAATAATACCAAATGTTCTGTAAAAAATGAAATGAAATGACATGTGAAAGTGCCCTTGTGGCCTATTTACAGAATAAACGTTTTGAGTTTTTTGAGTTTTGAGTTTTGAGGGGGAATTTCCTTTTTTTTTATTATATTTTTTTTTAATTAGTATTTTAAAATTATAAAAGAAATATGTTTAAAATCCTCGCAATACATTCTATCGTTGAACTTGTCACACGACACAGTTTGAAAAACTTCTTTTTCTGGTAAGTCCCCTCAAAATTGCCCCTCAAGTTCAAAATGTATTTGCTTAGTAATACGTTCGTATAAATAAATAAGTGTACAAAATAACAACTTAATCGGTTTAGAATTCGTTCAATTCATATATCAAATTTACACCTAGAATAGACACACGAGTGACATTCATCTTATTATGGTTCCTTTTTTTCATTATTAAGGTACGGAACCCCAAAAATTTTAAGAATCATGCCAGGCGCACAAACTCCCGTATAATGAGGCCCAGTCTAGAGTCGTTTTATTGCCAGCCCCCCTAGCCAAGTTGTACTAGATAACTTACTTAACTCACTGGCTACGAGACGCTAAGAAAATGTATGAGATTTGACGTTTGGCACACAAAGTCACGTGATACTTTGCGTCGGCAAGCGTATCTCATAGGTACATTTTCTTAGCGTCGTAGCTAGTGATAAGTCAGCGAATGAAACTTGGCTAGGGGGGCAGAACTCAAAAGCCCTCTTCGCGATCGGCGATCACTTGAATGCTGATTTTTCTTTCTTATGAGGCAAACCCTTTGGATTGTTGAACGCCAACATTGGCAGTGAATATTCATAAGTCCGACTTTTCAACTGAAAAAAAATGTTTATCGGAAGTTTGAATAATTATGTTCTAAATTATGCTGACGTAGGTTTTCAGACCGCCAAGATGAAATGGAACTGGGGCGGCCATATATAATAATAATAATACCTTGGACACTATTTACACACATTGATCTAGCCCGAAACTAGGATTCCCTGTATCTTGGGAACTGGACAACGATTCACATACTTATATAGATAAATATTGTACTTAGATAGATAAACAACCATGACTAGGGTATAAATATACATTCTCATCAAACAAATATTTGCCCCCACCGGGACTCGAACCCGGGATCCTTGGTTCGTCACTGCCGACTCGGTCATTCGGGTCGCCATATCTACCGCATGCACCCAGCCAGATGGGCGAACATCATCACTGACTGGGTGCCACAAGACGGACACCGGGGCGTAGGGGCAGGCCGAGACGGAGATGGCGGGACAACCTCGATAAGTTTCTGCCAGGGTGGACGGACATGGCCCGGGATAGACAAATGTGGTTGCTACATGGGGAGGTCTTGCCAATGGGTAACATAACGGCTGAAAAAAACCGTCAAGTGCGAGTCTAACTCGCGCACGAAGGGTTCCGTACCACCGTACAATGGTAGGGATGGTGTCGAGGTGGATGGTCAAATCCAAACTATTCAAGTTTGGATTTGACATGGCAAAATGTTGTTTACAAATTTATTGGTGCGGCTACTTTAATACTCCATGTAAGTACCCAGGTGTATTCGTAAGTTTGTATGTGCTATTGAAAGAATTGTTGTATGGGAGCCCCCTTAAATATTAATTTTATTCTATTTTTAGTATTTTTTGTTGTAGCAGCCACATAAATAGTCATCATCTGTGAAAATTGTATATGCCTAACTATCACGATTCATGAGATGCAGCCTGGTGACAGACGGACAGACGGACGGATGGACGGACGGACGGATGGACGGTCGGACGGACAGCGGAGGCTTAGTAGTAAGGTCCCGTTTGGCACCCTTCGGGTATGGAACCCTAAAAAGGGAGACGTATCAGATATCGAACGCGCGAACGCGAACGCGAACGAGTGTGACACAAAATAATGAGTTTCAGTATCAGTTCATTAAATCTAAAATAGTAGTTTATGTGACTGATGCATAATGGAGGGCATTAAAACTCGAGAGTGGGTGTCATAACAATATCTCTCGAGAGTTTTAAGCCCAATTATGTACAGTAACATACTCTAGTTTATCTACACACATATCATAAGCTATCTTTGTGTGCAGGAACCGCAAGTTTGACCGGCATTGTGACATTGAGTTGTTTAGCTAGTTCTGTAGTACCAACTTCACAGACAAAGTAGGGGCGGCACGCAGGTGGGCGTTCAAATTTGAATGTCATGATATGTAAAAAAATACACATTATGGTCATAATGTTCAATATTCAGATAAAAAAATGTGTTTTTACTAAGTAGTTTAACAATATGCTGATCGTAACGTGCGGTTTTTGATTTTTAAAGAGGGTTTATGATACGAGTATAGATAAAAGAATTTGTGTCAAATTTTGTTGTCTAAAGTCTTTCATTTGCATTGCCGGCCGCTTTAAATTAAAAAGCTGTTTTAACTATCGTAGCTTATCTACTAACAAAGTATTTTGCACTATAGCACATAAATAACAAAAATAAATAATAATGATAAATAATGACTATAAAAAGCTCTGTGGTCTACTCTGGGTTTCACGCTTGCTTCTCACACAAGAGATGCAGGTTCGAAACCTGAATTTTTCTTAAGTATATTATCGGACGTTCACTGTTACGGATGACACGTTAAGCTGAGGTCCCGGCTACTATCGCTACGTGGTAGTGGTCGTAAAACCCATCCATCAACCCGCACTGAGCCAGCGTGGTGGAGTATGGCTTAATCTTACTCGTATCCGGGTAAAGACTTTTGCCACTCGGTAGAGACATTAATGGGCTACATTTATAATGACAATCATTAAGATTTTATTCCCTAAATGCAAAAAAGGAATTTAAGCCATCGAATTTGACACTAATTAATTTCTTTTTAGAATTAATATTCGAATTGTATTCTTTGTTTGGAGATACATTTCGTTCGCATCGGGCCTGGGTTTGCCGAAGGGTGCCAAATGAGATCCTGTTACTAACTAAGCCTCCGCTCTCCGTCAGTCTGCCTTCACCGGATTCATCTGGTGAACCGTGATAGGTAGTGAGTTGAAACTTTCCCTCAATATACCTATGTATTTTAGTTGCCGCAATAACACAACACGAGATTCTATAACTCCCCATAAAAGAAACAAATTATATCATTTCGCGGCTTATCACATGCTTGTGACTTGTGGTGAAGCAATTCGTTTGATATCGGTAGCGCAATCTTTAAGTTCTATTTTCTTGTACGATGGTACGGAACACTGCATGTGCGTGTGCGACCGCAATTGAGCGATTTTATTTTAGGCAGCTCTTTTAGGTATTTTTAATATTAATTACATACATAGATATGCAAAACTGTAAAACTCACTAGTTTGAATTCTCAATAGTCAATAGTCAATAGTCAAAGTACTTTATTACTGTAGATATTTACATATACTTAGCAAACGTCATTTTTTGCCTCTTCTCTACATTGGACCACTGTGGGAGAAGAAGGGCGTAGAAACTCCCACAGATTTATTTTTAGATCTCTTTTAAAAATAGGTTGTGCTTAACTAATACAAATATGAAAAATTTAATTGTTATGATTAATAAGCAGGAATAAATAATTACAAAAATATTAACAGCAAGGTCTGTGTTGAGCCGGATTAACCCCATACAGTCCTGTCATTTAAGTAATCTTGAACATTGTAATATCCCTTTTTCGACAAAGTCGCTTTAACATGCTTTTTAAATTGCTCAAATGGCAATTTCAAAATCTCCAGAGGTATCTTATTGTAGTAGAGAACGCACTGACCCTTGAAAGAATTGCTAACCTTCGCGAGTCTAAAACGGGGCGCACATAGTCTGTGATTAATTCTTAGGTTAACATTACAGCTGTCGCTAAGTTTGGAAAATGTTGTAAGGTTCTTGCGTACATACATTATATTTTCGAAAATAAATTGACTAGCTACTGTTAGTATGTCAATTTCTTTAAAAAGCTCTCTTAAGGAGTCTGTTCGTTTTAAATTATAAATTGCTCGAATAGCTCTTTTCTGTAAAATAAAAATAGTTTGAATATCCGCTGCTTTCCCCCACAACAAGATACCATAGGACATCACACTATGAAAGTAACTAAAATATACTAGCCTAGATGTAGCCACATCCGTGCTTTGTCTGATGTTCCTAACAGCGTAAGCCGCAGAACTTAATTTACCAGCCAATTTATCTATGTGGGGTCCCCACTGCATTTTGCTATCAATGGTTATTCCAAGAAACTTCGTATCATTTACCAATTCTAACGTGCTGTTGTCTAACACCAAACTGGTCTCAACTTGCCTGACATTTGGAAGTGAGAATTTGATACACTTGGTTTTACCAGCGTTTAACAATAAATTATTAACTGTGAACCAATTCAAGGTTAAAGACAATACACCATTAACATCATCAAAATCTCCTTTTTGTCTTTCAATTTTGAAGACCATTGAAGTATCATCAGCAAACAACACTATGTCAGTCAATTTCTCCACCATGAAAGGCAGATCATTAATATATACCAGGAATAAGAAAGGGCCTAATATAGAACCTTGTGGAACGCCAATTTTAACACCCGATCCATCAGATTTTACGCCGTTAACTTTTGCCTTTTGAATTCTATTGCTTAGGTATGATCTTAGTAGATCCAACGCTTTATTTCTAACTCCGTAATGATTTAATTTAATTAATAGCGTATTATGATCAACACAATCAAACGCCTTCGACAGGTCGCAAAAAACTCCGATAGCATCCTGTGCGGCCTCCCATGCAGAATAAATATGAGATACAAGGGTAATACCTGCATCCGTAGTTGATTTACCCCTAGTGAAACCGTATTGTTTGGCGTGGAGTTGTTTTGTACGGTTGAAGTGTGAGAGCATTTGATTGAGTATAATCTTTGAAATATTTTACTTAGTGTTGGAAGAACAGATATTGGTCTGAAATTTGAAGGATTGCCCTTATCTCCCGATTTGAACAGCGGTATAAGTTTACTGTGTTTCATGAGGTCTGGAAAAGCCCCATCGTCAACACATTTATTGAATATATAAGCTAAGTGTGGGGCTATAACTAGAATTACTGAACCAATGACTTTGACTGATATACTCCACAGGTCTTCCGTATTTTTTAAGTTAAGTAATTTAAACGTTTTGACAATGTCCTGGGGATATACATGATGAAATTTTAAATATACATTACTGACGCTAGTGTTATTTTTTAATAAAGTCTCTGCTTCAAATGGAGATGAATTTAGACGGTCCGTTGTGAGTACGGGTACATTGGTGAAGAATGTTTCAAAAGCTCGAGCAACATCAGCGTTGGATTTAGCAACATCATCACCTATCTTTAGGCAGAAATCACTGTCCCTTGGTATAACTTTGCCAGTTTCGCGGTTTATTATTTGCTAAACTGTTTTCATTCTATTATTTGAATTTTGAATTTTTCTATTAATGTGTAAAGTTTTTGCAGTTCTACAAACCAACTTGAAAGTTTTGGAATATTTTTTAACATAGTCATGAAATTTTCGATCAAAGTTATAGGTTTTTTGATCATAAAGGTCATACAAGATAACTCTACTTTTACGAATTCCAAACGTTGCCCAGTCATTAAATTTAGATTTACCGTTGAAGTCACTGACTTTCTTTAATTTGAAAACTTTATTGAATTCTGTCTGAATAATGTTGAAGAAGTCTGAGTAGATTTTGTTTGGGTTCTGTTCATTAAAATCCGGTACTGGCAAGTTTATATCTAAGTTTTTCGTATATGTCTCTAGTCTATGGGATGTAATAGGCCTATAAAATGATGGACCAGTCTTATCCTTAATAGTAATTGGGAATGAAACTGTTTGACCACTGTGATCGGAGGGTAAACAGTTAATTACACTTTTACTTGTGAATGCACAGTCACAAAAAACGTTATCTAAGCAAGTTTGGCTGGTAAGTGTAATTCTAGTCGGCTCTAGAAATACATGACATAAATTAAATGATTTGAACAGAGTTATTAATCGTCGCTTCAGTGTTGTATCTACAAGCAGATCTACATTAAGATCGCCACAAATAATTAACTTATTTCTGTTATTACAAAGTTTAATGAGGACTTCCTCCATAATTTTCTCAAATATTTCGAAATCGCCATGGCCTTTTTCATCCCTCGGTGGCCTGTAGACACAAACAATAATATGGCTATCTAACTCAACACAGGATACCTCTATTAAATCTATTATCTCTATTATCACGGTCTCAGTAGGTATGAGTCATAAAAGTTGCGAATAACGTTTACTATAAGGTAGTTGTAATTCGAAAGCTGAAAGTTTCAGTGAGAATATGTACGAGAATGTTATTGTGTATCATTTCACAACTACATACAATCTGAATAAGAACCTTAATTTCTAACCTACCGCTGCCGCCATACTCTCTGTACCGTCTAACTAATTCATAGTTAGTTCGACCATAGTTGCAGGTGTGCTGGTGGTCCGTAGAGTTTCTATTTAACAGCTTAAACTTTGCTCGCAAACCGTCACTAAGCACAGCGCTCTACAAAACCTACACCTGCTTAGCTTTACACCTATCATATTCCATATTTCAAGAGACTTAGAGTTCAATTAAAGATGTGGTGTGAATAGCTTACTCTGAACGTGACTGCAACCACGGAATTGCCTACGACTAGGTAAACATGGCCTGGATCGCATATGGATTGTAAATAACTTTAAGTGTGTTCTAGTGTAACACTTTAGTATGCCGAAGTAAAATTGGCATTGGTACTACCAGTAATCTTTTCACATTCACACAGGCCGCCATGCGCACATATTGCTGAGTTTTAGGATGCATTACGGGTGTGCAGGACGCATATTCGTAAATTCCCGACGCTTTAGCCGCCCAAAGTAGCTTCGTAAATAGCATCGTATCGGACTAACGCGTCAGCTATTTACAAGACCCCGACGTGCGCATATATACGATCGTGTATACGAACAAGCGTGCAGGACTGGGTCAGTCTTCTACAGTTCTGCTACTTATTGCTACAATTTCACTAAGATCATTCAGCTACAACTTATTAGTAGTACCTATGTACTAACATTAGGTGTATATTTTTCTACCATGATTGTTTTCTGTAGGCTGTACCTGACAAATCATCTCACTCAATATGAAGTAACAATTTTAAGACCCCACTGCGCCAGATGGAAGGTAATTATTTGTAAAGATCGTGAAAGAGACATAGCCTAATTTAATTTTAGTGAAAAAACATAATGTTGGATTTTAGGTGGCAAAATGTAGTTACAAAGTTATTGTTGCGGCTACATTCATCCTCCATTTAGGTAACAAGTTGCATAAACCATATAATGTTAAACAAAAAAATAATCACGGTCTAGTTGCGCCCCGGTTTAGACTCGCGAAACCAATACTTTGCATTCCCTAAACAACATAATACCTCTGTAGATTTTGAAATTGCCATTTGAGCAATTTAAAAACCATGTAAAAACGTATTTGGCTAAAAAGGGATATCACAATGTTCAAGAATACCTAAATGAGTGAGGGACTGTATGGGGTTAATCTTACTCATCACAGAACTCTCTGTTAATCATTTTGTAATTATTTATTCCCTCTTATTATTTAAAATAATTAATATTGTAATATTTGTACTAGTTCAACACAAACAATGTTTATAAGAGATCTAAAAATAAATCAAACTCATACTCATACTAAAAACTTTACTGCAAATTAATTAAAAATAATGTCAAACACTTATTTAATTCTCATATACATGGATAAAAATAAAATATGATTAACTAAACTAATGAGTACATGACTGATTAAGGTTAGAGTTTAAAAAAGGAAATCTCCCTTTCAAGTCATTTGCTACGGAACCTTAAACGTGCCAAGTCCGACACGCACCTGGCCAGATTTTTTTTGTGATTTATGGCGGAATCTCGCAAAGGAAAAGGAGACTCCATTAACTCTCCCAGTGCTTCGGAAATACAGCTGTCAGAGAAGATAGCACCAAAAAACTCTACGGGGACGATTTTTTTTTAATTTTCGCCATATATATATTTTTTGTCATCACACAATGTACAATCTACAAATAATCTAATCTATAAGAGGTAAACACCGACCGTGATATAACAAAAAATATAATGATTTAAAGATGACATGGTTGGTAGCAGTTTCGCAACTTAGGGTGCTGGGTTCGAATCCCCGGACTTATAATATTTTATTATTTTTAATAGTTAAGTTTTCTTGTACGATTGTACGATATCATGATATTGTTATTGTTTATGTTCTTAAAAATATATTTCCGTCTATTTTTTGTATTGTTTATAGTCTAGAAATACTGAGAAACCGTTCACCTGCGTACGAGCAGATTCTGCGGACGAAAATCGTGGCCGAAAGAAAAATTTGTTTCAAGATACAAAACAATAACTATAACTCGTATTTTATCAGAACTTAATTCTGATTAGATCTAACTTATCTTATTTCATCAATGCTGTTCATCAATACAGACCAAGATTTTAAGTATACTGACCTCACTTGAAATATTTTTGTATTGTGCAATAAAGTCTAAAAATAACGTTATGAATAGGTAGTAGATATAATAGTCTTTAATAAGTATCACGAATAGCTTGGCTACTAATGATTTCGAAAAATTGGCACATTTTTCTAAAAAACCGTTTTCTTTTATTAAGGAAACACTGAAGAATATACTTCCCCACATAAAAGATACATTTTTATAAATATAGGTATCTACATTATTATAAATAATAATCATATCTGAAGAAGGAATCGAAGAAGTAGTGATCAAACGAACTTACCTCAAGTGAAGTTCGATCTTTATATCATCATGCTCCCTAAACCATAAAACCAGAAATAAAATACACGCTAAAGATTTTTCGATTCTACTTGATTTCCAAAATTTCGAAATTGCATTTTGCTAACTGTGTAGGAGTTTGGTATTGTTATATAGATATAGGCCACATCTCACCAAACACTCTTTATTCCAAGATTCACGAAGGTCGTCTTTTCCCGCGCCATAAGATCGGTAATTTCACTGCTCAAACAATATAAAGCGGTGGATCATTGCATTGAAATAGTTGGTACAGGACCATGAAAATTGGCAGTATAGTAATAAGGCTAAGGTCCAACAGTGGGTTATGTTAATGATTAGGATGATGTTAATAATGATGACAATGAAAGAATGTTCTTAAAAAACACATTGACTGGTTTTTTTTCTTGTGAAAATATAAAAGTTTACATGCATTTACGTCCCGCGAGCAGGCACCATACCCACAAATATAATTAGCCGTAGGAAAACCAATCAGACCTTAAGACAATTCCAGCAGCCATTCTGGCACTGGACTTTTTTTAACAGCGCCAATTTATTTAATTGGCCTGTTGTTGTCTCTGTTTCAATGAGGAGGCTTGACCTCTTTCGTTTCAACAAACCCCCTGTCTTTTACTGCATATGGATTATGTTCAAGACGCCAGAAGTGTAAACAGTTTCAATTCGTCTACGTGCGGAGCAGCATTCCTTGTTTCTGTTTCAATGGGGCGGCTCTGCCCCCAGCAGCAGTGGTTGTTTCAGTTTCCGCCCCCCAGCTCCTTGTCATTTACTCTCTTCTTATTACATTCACGACGCTAGAAAGGGTCAAGAGCTCCAATCGTATCTGCTCCGGTTTATAAGACCTTCCTACCCCCTAAGCCTGGCAATAGTGGCCGGCACCTTTAGCTTGGCGTGTTGATCCATAAAGGTTACCTTTTACTGGGCAAAAAATGCTTCTGCGTTCATGTAGACTAAACTTTTGATTTTAAAAATGAAAGCTAAAGAGATATAAACACAAAAAGTTTTGGATCGGCAATTTTAAGATCACGAACCATGAATACCGCATATGAAGGACCCTAATGATCCAACGCTTTATATTGTTTAGCAGTGAAATTACTGATTATTATGCGGGAAAGACGACGTTCTCAAAACTTGGAAAATAGAGTGTTTGGTGAGATGTGGCCTAGAACATAATTATAATACCAAACTGATACAAAGTTTGCAAAACACAATTTTGAAATTTGGGTAGTAAAGTAGTATCCAAAAATGACAATAAAAACACTCATCCGATAGTGGGTTAGTAGAAACGAAAACTCTACAATAGAGCAAGTTTGTGACATAGCCAATAGTAAGAACACGCTTATGTGACGCAACTGCACTATAATAGCACTAAAATGTATCTTATAAAAAATAATAAATAAAAATAAAAAGCCTTTTAATGTCTCATAATAAAAACTAGGGTATAATATTTCATTTTTCATGTATTAAATAAATTTAAATTAGGTACTTTATTATTTTTAATATTATAGCAGATTGATTATTATTATTAATTGTAAAAAAAAAATGTTGTCGTGCTAATTTTATGAGAGCCCTGATCGGGTGAAGACCTCCTCTAAGCGATGCCACTCTTCCCTATCTTCCGCGCGTTTCAGCCAGTCCTTTCCTGCGACCTCCACAATGTCGTCCGACCTTCTCTTGTTTGGCCGTCCCGGTCGTCGTCGTCCTTCTTCTGGTCCCTTCCACTCCGTCGCTGCCTTAGTCCATCTGCCGTCTTTCAATTTAGCCAGGTGTCCAGCCCATCTCCACTTCATCCTTGTCACGTGTTCGACGGCGTCGATGACTTTTGTTTTTTATTTTATTTCTGAACTTCGTTTTCTATCTTTTAGCCTTACATTGGTTATACTTCTCTCTATCGCCTTCTGGCATATGGAGATTTTTCTTGCGATTTCAGCAGTAAGTGTCCAGGTTTGAGTGAGGGAAGTATTCATGTGTTAAGTATTTTAGACTTCAGTTTTATTGGTATATCTCCTTTTAAAATCTCTTTCATGGACCAATATTTCTTCCATGCTATGGTGATAGGTCGTTCTATTTCTTCTTTGTCTACATTTCTGAAAGATATCATTTTCCCTGAGTAAATGTTCTCGTCTACATATTCAATTTCTTGATTTACGATCTTTATTGGGACCTTTCCCGCCTTTGTCATGATCTTTGTTTTTGTGAAATTCATTTCGAGTCCTGCTCTATGGCTATGATAACTTAATTCGCTCATCATGTTTTCCAGTTATTTTGGTTCTCTCGCAAATAGTACTATATCATCTGCAAATCTTAAGTGGCTCAAGTACTTGCCTCCGATGTTTATGCCACTTTTTGTCCAGTCAATGCGATGGACAATCGATTCCAGCACCGCACGCTCGCCTCTGCTCATGAATTATTTTTTAACCTCACCATTGTTATTTCTGTGAAATACGCAAATCACGTTTAGTAAGAAAAAAATAGTAAAATCCAGTGGCGTTCTCCGAGCCAAAAAGTAACGGATTAATTAGGCTCTGCAATACTCTGCATGTAATACTGAGTAAGCCTTTTTAATTCGCGCCAACACCACACATTCTCTTTGGTGTTTAATCCCTTGCTAGTGTGAGAAATTTGAGGATTTATGTTGAGTATACTATTATAATATAACTCTTCATATCGCTGGGAATGATTCCATTTAAAATTTAAAGTCTAGGGAGTCGGTATTACAATTCGCATTTTGGAGTAGCGCGAATGTAGTGGAGGCGTAAAGTAATACCAGGATAGAGGTGTTATAAACCCAAACACTCTAAATGAAAAGCCGTAAAACAGCCCACTACTCGTAAAATAAAACATTACTTATGAGTACCATACTCAATGCTTATAAAAGAATTCGTTTGAGAACGAATTGTATTTTTTCATCAGAGATGCCTCCCATGTTTCAAGGCGCACTTATTTTCTGAGATTATCCGTCCAAATTCCTTTGAATTGCGTAATAAAAAGACAACACTTAAGAGACGCGAAGTCGCTACTATCCTTTCGTGCCATAAATGAATACATAAAGCCAGGTATATTTTTGAGGGTTAAAAAAATATAATTAGGTTTTTTCAAGCCAACTTTGAGCATAGATACTGGCGACGCACCAGCCATGTCTTACTCAAACCACGTAGATCTACGTATGACCCCTTGATAACTCACAATTAACTACATATATGAACTTTGGCATATATGTACATTAAATTCTCTAAGATTGCGTTTATCTCGATTGCTTATCACTTTTCTTTAAATTATCTTGAAAAATAATTATGAGTCATCGTTTAATGAGCTTTTTACAAACTAAAATAACAAGTTGTTCTTTGGGAACAAAACCAGAGCTTTAAAAAAATTGCTCGAGAGATGAATATAACGGTGAGATAATGAAACAGTCGATCTGTTATATTTATTTTTATCTACGCACGTATCATAAATGCTCAAAAATCGACTCAGAAACCATATGCGGATATGGTAATTTATAAACAAACTAATTTTACTTTAACGTATCGATTAATCGATTAATTGATGCGTTAAAGTAAAATGTTTTGTTTATTCCTCGACTCGATTCCTCGGCGGGCAGGTTTTCCAAGAGAGTATTTTGAGAAACAATTCACAACTAGAATGGGTTCATAATTGGGGAAGCCTTTCCCTGAATAGGCCACCCTGATTCGCTCATTGAAACTGCAGGGGGGGGGGGGGGCAGGTGTCACCTCGTGGCACCGACTGCTGAACCCCAACTGGATGACTTGCGCCACTCCACCCGTCTCAACGATGATCTCTCATTCTGTCTACCTACTCGTAACCCAAAGGCCGTACAGTTGCGGGCTACACGCCATCATACACAAAAACACACAGAAATCATATACTAACAAAGGCGAGCTTAACAATAGCTCTTCCAGTAAGCCGTAGATGTACGATAAACGTAGACATAAAAAATACTGCCCTTTTTATGAAATTTCTGGCCAATGTTGGACACATACCTATTAGAATACATATTAATGTAGCAATACAAGTACGCTACATAAACTACTCACCTCGCGCTTCATAAAATACGTTTCACAAGTTTTTTTTTATTAGAGCCCCGGCACTAAAAAGTTCAAACTAAATAACCTGCCTGACTCTTTCAAACTTAAATAAAACTCACGTAGATTCTATAAAATTCCTTCCGAATCCAGCGAGACGTGGTAAAACATATTCAACTCATGCTCTAAAACTCGCGTAATTACACGTATTATTTAAGCCGTGAAGTTATCGCTTAAGTTGGTAAAGCACCAACATCGCGTGAAATTGGGTAAGCCTACGTTGTGCGGTAAACGGTTGCGCAAGGAAGAACCGGAAACCGAATATGCCCTAGTTCCGATGCGCATTAAACCCATATTGTTCACTTGAACAACATTTAGGATGATTAATCCGCTTTCGGTACACTTAACCTCCATTCTCTACACATACTGCTATGCTAAGCTCACGTTTATTTCAAACAATACAATTAGTCTAATAAAGTATATAAGATAGTCTAGGAACAAGCATTACTACTACGAGTAAACGTACGTATGGTATGTCACAGAGGTCTAGGTCCAGGTCTTGGATGTTTTTATGTGTGTGACGTCCCAACTCCTGCGACACAGGGTAGGTTAGTGTGGGGCCAGAAGCATATATATATGCCTGTATACAGGCGGTCCCATAAGTCATGTCCCACAGCGACACCGAAGGTAGACCTGCTTTTGATGCATCGAATAAGCCTAACATGTCTTCAGTGAATGTTGCATGCAGTACGAGCTATCATTGGTTTAAATGTTTTATTATTTGTATTGGTTTTAATGCCAGCCATTTCTTAGATAGCCCTCCCTTTTAGGATAGAATAGTTACTTAATCGTGCGACGACTCTCAAATCCGTCAAATTAATCTGTTCATCACTTTTACTCTTATACATCTTAATAATAATGGAAAAGTCGGTAGCAAATGAGACACCAGCAGTGTTGTTCTTACTCATTTATTAATAGGCAAAGCCCTGATTTGATGAGTAAAGGTGGCAACAAATTCCTCTTTCATGTGTGCGTTAGTTTTGCGCTTTTCTTGAATTGGCATATCATAGACAAGTTCTTGAAGGTATTTTCTTATACCGTAACTAGTATTCTTTTTCACGGCAGCTGATCAAATAATATTTCGCTGAAGATTAACGTTACGACTAAAGTCATCATTTTCCCGTATTCTACTTCAGGTACCAACAAAATACAACTGGTGTCGTCTTAAATAACTGTACACGATAGCTAGAAATTAAAAAAAAGCTTAAAGGAAGGTCTATCCAAGAAATGACTGGCACTAACCTTGTAAAAAATTGTTTTTTTTTTTATTAAAACATTTAAACCAACGATATCTCGAGTTGTATGCAACTTTCACTAAAGTCATTCGATGCACTACATGACATGACTTATGGTACACCCTGTAAATGATACATTTATACAGGGTTTATGGTATCGTAATGGCTCACGATAATTACAAGTTTAGTTTCAAATTATAGAGCAACTCTGGGGAAGTCACAACACAACTCATTTAAAACACGCTGAACGAGTTAATTAAGAGACGCAGCGGTGTGTGAAATTGTAAACGAAGCGATATATGAAAACATTTACTAGATTCTAGGGCACTAGCCACCCCCTGCCCCCTCTGCCCCTTGCCCTTTAGTACCCTGTTTTAGTGGGTACATATTTAAATAAACAAAATCAGAACAAATAATGAGTCAAAATATATAGTCATTTGATATAAATTCTAAATCCACAAACTCGGGATGCATGATGTTCAAAATACAAAATGTATAATGGTCAAAATTCATAAGGGTTTACACATATTTGGCTTGGAATGCATGATCCTTAGGTAATGATTATTTTTATTTGTCTTCCTTTAGGACTGTATAACCGAAATATATCGGTACCAAAACAAAACGGTTGGGCGCCCGACCATTATTATTACGGTAGTTAAACCTCGCGCCACGAATTAAGAGCGTTGGGCGACGTTGGAGGTAATTACTGCGCCTATGTACAGGTATTGAAAAGTGACTACTGCGCATTCACGGCCACCACTCATAACGTGTGGCGCGACGTATACCTAACGTTTGTCAATAGCGTAATCCAACCGGTATAAAATATCGGTCGGTTTTAACCACAGAGTATTGAATATTAGAGAGAGGGCAAGCCGCCGCGTAACGGCTGACCGTTGTATGCCCAGTGTGCATACAGTGCATTCATTTCATTTGCTCTCAGCGAGAATTCCCGCGTGCACGCGCCGATCGCCTTAGCAAATACAATATTTCTTCAATAAAACAACACGATTAACGAAATATTCCGAGGAAGTTATGCTATTGAGTCGCATCCAGATTCCGTCTCTCTCATACTTATTAGCGTTCCCTACTAGCGAGAGAGACAGGAAATAAATTTAATGTCCATGTCGCTATGTGTGCTGTGTGTGTGCTTTATGAAACAATGTGCGCCTCATGCGCACGTTTATAGCCACGTAACTGCTTTGCCTGTGTTTAACAATACGAGAGTGTGTGTAAGTGATTATTATGTGTGCGTGTTCGTTGTGTTTATTTAATGATACGTTGTGTGCGTGAATTCAGCTTGCGACAATCGGTTTGCATACAAAAAAGGCTGAACGCCCTTTCTCCTACGTTGAGATATCTGTGGTTTTAACTATCCCCGCCGCCCGCCACTTCCTTTCGTCGTTCTTTTTAAGAATTGTTATATTACGCCGTCGCTAAGCAACCGTTGGTGACGGCGAAAAGCATTAATTAACAAAAATATGCTTTTATAATAAAGTTGAACGCTGTTTCCGACGATACCTACACGATTCAAACTATTTTATTTAATTTTACATCCTTATCCGAATCGAGCAAAAGTTATAGTGGCACAGCATAGCCATGCAAGCAAAAGTTATAGTGGCACAGCATAGCCATGCAAGCAAAACAAAATAACATGTCTTTTCTCAGATGGGGAAGCATAGGCATAACTTCGCACAATATAACTTACATGATCTTTATCGTACAAGTGTCAATATTTTGACACATGTCACTTTTTGCATTTTGGCATATGTCATGTTTTGACAGTGATGTCCATAACAATGGGCTCCGAAGCTCGCCGCTCTTGATTTCTCGTGTAAATCATAATCGAGTCGTTTGTATCTCTTACATCACCCTTATACGACTGCTAACTGCTATAGATTGGTTGGGCAATCGTCCGCAAAACCAAGAAATATAAAAGTTATTTATTGTTTGATGAAACAAGGTATTTGTGGCTTGGTGAAATAAAACAGGAAAATGCTTCACTACGATCTGCCGTAAGGCGTTCAAACATTCGATAGATTCGTACTAAAATAACAATACAGGCTAGAGATGCACACATAAAAGTAATTGATTCACAATAATTGTTGTTCTCATAATGTCATATGAAGTTTTATAAAATGTCCAGGAGAAAATCATTGATAGAGTATTATATAAGATAAACGACCTCTGTGACTCAGCGGTTGTGGCTGTGCCTACCATGTGAGAAGTCCAGGGTTCGAGCCCCGGCGGTAAAGAAAAAAAATCCCCGGGTCTTGGATATTTATATGTGTATGACGTCGCTGTTTCTTGTTCCCACGCCACAGGGTATCCTAGTGTGGGGCCAGAAGCAATGTATGTGCCTGTATGTTATGTAATGTTTTGTAAATATAAATGTTTATGTTTATCTTTATTTAAATATATTTATATTGTTATTTTGTCTTGATCTCTCCAAAAAAATTGTTATATATTCTGGTGATCATGCCGAATATACTTTTATCGTAGTATGCCGTTTTTCGTGGGTCAGCGCTCAGCTTGTCCTGGTTGCGTTTGCTCTTCAAGTAATTAAAGAGATGGATATTGCTCTTTACAATACCGCTGTTTCAAATATGTACAATGATGGGACTTTTAATATCATTTTATTTTTTTTTATTTTTATTTTATTATATCATAATGAAATATTATCATAATGAAATGGCCTCTGCAACTCTCGGTACTAATCAGTTTACATACCTACAGCACGTTCATATCACGTTTCATTTTGTGTTTTGAATATTACATCTTTTTTTTGGCATTTCCACAGAACATTATTCCATAACGTAGTGAGGACTCGATAAAGCCATGATTTGTCATAAGTACAGCATCTTTATTTACCTGTTTAGATATCATGTAGAGAGCATATGAAAATTGACTTTTGTTTACCACTCAGGATACACTTTCGCATAAGCTAATCATACTGTTTAACCATAGATATCGAGAGATAGGCCCTTGGCGCTAAGCTTGTATCGGAACCAGTGTCGCCGAAAATTAAGAACACGCACACATCTACACCACTCATACATCAATCCTTCCGCTTTTATTGGTCAGTGCAATGTCATGCGCCTATCGTCCGAACACACCCACTCTACCGCAGGTACATTAGCTAGCCGAGCTAGTGTTGGGACATTGCAAGGACAGCGTGTTTCATCAATCGATTATAATTTATAGACAGTGGTATATATGCCGGGTTATATAAATAAAATAATACATTGTTTGTTAATATGACATATTTATTTAACAATAAATACCTATTACTATATTAACAGGCTGTAACACATACGGGGTGCCAAGCCGAAAAGGGTTGTTTGGGATATGATTTTGAACAACTTACTCAATGAATCTGTTTTGATCAGAGCAACGTTATTTTTTACTTCCCCATACAAATCAGCAAACCGCTCGGCCCAAAATGTAATGTAAAGTGAAAAATAATGTTGCTCTGATCAAATCGTTTTAATAGAGAAGGATGTTCAGATTGAAGTCCGAAGAACCGCCTTTCGGCATATATACCCTTTCTGTATAATCCTGTACAGTACAATACTACCTATTGACCAGAAAATGTAAATATTTATTAAGAACGATTTATTAAGTCTGACAATTAAGGCATAGCATTTTTTGCTAAGTAATACAGTCTTATATCTTTCCATTAGAGCTTTAATTAGTAATATTAGATGATTACCCAATGGGTTTTGTTCGAGTTGGTAAAAATTCTATTTCTTTCTATCGATTCAAAACCATAATTCTCACTATCACTATCCCCATCACTATACGTCGTCTCTGCGTGCGTGTAACAGTTCACCTCCGTACCTCAATGCATATTTACTTTTGTATTTAGATAAGTGTGAAATATTCATTGCTTGTTAGCTTGGCAATATGTAGTGAAATTAAGATACAAAACTAGCAATAGATAATAAACCTAGCCAGAACAACATGACATTGTCACTTTAATGATCAACTCATCACGAATTTTTCGTGAATGATTTATTTCCGTAGTAATGTTTATTACTTGTGTTCGATTCCAAATCGATATTCGATCGATGGTTTCGGAACGGCCATTTTGAATTTGACGTTGCTGCCAACCTTGCAGTTTTTTGACAACTGAGAGACGAAAGCCCTCGCAATGTAAACGCGTTTTGGATAGGGTATTGAAATTAAATCGCAGTCCATCTGGAATGTATTCGAGGTTCCCTCAGGATTGTCTATATAGCTGAGTGTGTTGTGGTTCCCCGAACCAGATAAAGTTCGCATTTACGTGGCCGATTGGTTTTTTACCACGTAACATAACCTGTGTTGGAACACTGTGCTGATCGAGGCTGGCCCGCCAGTCACACAGGAGGTTGGCTGAAGAACCTGTCTACCAAGAAGAGCCTAGGGTGCACCCGGGCCTTGCAGAGAGACAGGAGGTTGACGGGACCGAAGCACAGACCAGGTTAGATCGAACCCAATCATTTTAGCTCGGTGAATCGCCGACGTTCACCCTTCTTGGCAACTGATCGCTACGCTACCTCGTAGCTGATGGGCCCCTACGAGGTCATTAGGTGCCGAGAAGCCTGAACATTTTGGTAGCTAGAGCGTGGCTTCCTGAGATTTGCAGCCGTCAAGGGCTCCAGGAAGGCACGATTTGGGACTATCAATCTGTAGGTATAGGCGGTTATTAGATAACTTGGTTGTGTTCCTATATCCACATAGATTGGTAGTATTGTAAGCTATAGGTCTATTGCTGGTAGTAGACAGACAGATATTGAGTTGAAATTTGCATTGAAGTACCAGTTAGTCAATCTATTAGTGGTCTAGTAATGCTAATGAATGTTTTGGTTAACATAGGTAGTTACATCTATTGATAGCAGGCTATTACATTGTTTTCAGTTATAGCAATTTATAACTTGAACTAATATTGACTATCTGTGTGTGTTGTAGTGATAAAGGGAAACTAAATTGTTATTTACAGAATTTATATAGATATAAAACTCGGTTCCTATTGTTTAAGGAAAATAACATTGTTTAAGTTGTGGTTTAGGGTTCCCTCGTTTGGGTTGTAGACTGGAGGGTCCAATATAATTGAGTTACTGCAAATTGTGAGTAAGTATCGTTCCGATCATGTCGTTATCTGAAATACAGAAGGGTGTTTCTAAGGAACTCAGATGGTTTTCCTCCGCACACGGTCTGATAGACCGTTTAGATAGGCATGATGTGGTATTGGAGCGGTCTATGGACGTTAAGGAACGTTACAATAGGGTGCTCGAATTGTCCGCGCAGGCGGAATCAGTTGATGGTTGCGCACCTGACAGGCTGTCACGGTTGCTAGGGGATGTCGACCAATGTATGGAGATGGCAGCTGCTATCACGCAGAAGGCTGCGGACATACGTAGACAGCGCGAGTCCAGCCATGGTGGTGACATTGAAGCACCTCTGCCGCTTCAGGGTTCAGGGTCCAGGTTACCGGCCATAACTATGCCTACTTTTGACGGAGTGTCCGGTGAATGGATGAGCTTCATCAATCTGTTCGACAGTTTGGTGCACATGCGATCGGACATTACCAAGTCTGTCAAGATGGCTCAGCTGGTGGCAGCATTGAGGGGTGAGCCTAGGGAGCTGGTCGCTCATTTGACAGTTACGGAGGGTAACTATGAAACGGCCAGACAATTGTTGGTCAGACGTTACCATAACAAACGGAGGTTGGCCGATGCCCAACTGAACCGTTTGTTTAGTACCCCGGTTGTGAACAAGGTCGGGGCCATACAGACGGAGGTTTTGAACCCGTTGTTGTCCGTCACCAAGGCTCTAGAGAATCTTGGACTTCCGGTTGGTGAATGGTCGTACCTACTGCTGTACATTGTACTTTCCCGCCTACCCGCTGACGTGCAGACTCGTTTCGAACAGTCTCACGGGAGGTCGGCCGAGGACCTGCCCGCCTTCTCCGACTTGGTCGGATTCTTGGAAGAGGAGGCTCGACGGGCAGAGAATTTGGGGTTGACGGTCACCCATCCTTCGGAGCCACAGAGAGCTGCCGGGAGCGCTGTGAGTAGGGGCCCTCCGACGAGGAAGGACCGCACCAACCGGCAGTCGTATGGGACTGTGAGTGCATTGACCCCACATAGTGAGACCTGCCCATGTTGTAGGCAGATTGGCCATGCTGTGGCCAATTGCAATAAGTTCGGGGAACTTAGGGTTGAGGGACGGCGCCGGATGGCCAAGCAGCGGAGCTGGTGTTTCCTGTGCCTCGGGCCACACATGGCTAGGGACTGCACGCGCACAAAAATGTGCGGATATTGTGGTGGGGCCCACAACAATCTGTTGTGCATGAACCGGTCCGGCCAACAGCCACCACAGGGCCGTACCCGGGGTGACACGGCATGGGGCCCTGAGAATTCGTTTGCGACTCGGAGCGCAACTCAGGGGCCAACGTCCCCACGTCCACAGGGCCGTACTCAGGGTGACACGGCATGGGGCCCTGAGAATTCGTTTGCGACTCGGAGCGCAACTCAGGGGCCAACGTCCCCACGTGCACAGGGCAGTACAGGGGTGCAGGGCCGCACTCAGGGTCATCACATGGGGGGCCCTGAGTTTTCGGTTGCGACTCAGCATCCGACCCAGCGGGACATTGGGTGTGTTGAGCAGGCCGTAACGGGCGGGTGGCATGGGACACCTTCGAGCTATGCGGGTGCGGTTCGGACGCCGCCTCAGTTGTCGCCCCGCTCGTCGCCTCGTCCTCGTCGGTCACATGTGATGTCCCCCCCGCTCATGGAGCGGCCACGGTTGAATTCACGCCCACCCCCCTTTAAGGGGAATCGTAGGTTGGGAATGGAACCGGCGCGTGGGCCATTTGTACAATGGGACCCGCTGGCGTATAGCTGCATACCTGATCGGTTACAGGCACAGTGGGGCCCCGGGGGTCCTCGCTAGGAATTTGCGGCCCAACCATCTGTTGCCCCCCAACCGGAGACGGTGGTGTTACCGATCGCCTCTGTGCTTGTTTGGGATTTGGCGGGCAACCCAACATACGTTCGCGCCCTATTAGATTCTGGAGCTCAGGGCTGCATTGTATCGAACGATTTAGCAAAATGGTTGGGCCTCAAGGTAAATAGGTATAATAAATCAATACGGGGCGTGGGGAATGTTACGGTTACGAATGTAGTTGGTCAATCGTTGATCACGTTCTCTCCACGTTATGACATTTTGACAAAAACATCCGTGCAAGCTTTAGTAATGACGCATGTCATGGGCAGACACCCCTTGGTGAAGTTGAATCCGGCCGTTCGATTCCTGACATCAGGACTCAAGTTGGCGGATCCCGATTTTGACACTCCAGCCCCGGTCGACCTGCTACTGGGAGCAGACGTTCTGGGTAGGTTTCTGTTGTCGGATCGGCGAGTTCTTCAGCCGGACGGGTTGATTGCTGTGGATACTAAGTTTGGTCACGTGATCATGGGTCCGGCATTGCCAATGGTTAGGCCTGCCGAGTCAGATGGCATACTTATTGGCTCAGCGTTGTCGGATGCTATCCAACGTTTCTGGGAGATAGAGGAACCTCCTACCCTTCGTCGAGTCGACGCAGACGAAGAAGAGTGCGAGTTGTTTTACCAGAATAGTACTGGTCGCCTTCGTTCTGGTCGTTTTGTAACTCGACTGCCTTTCAGGGCCGATCGACCGCCACTAGGAGAATCTAGGAAGATGGCTGAGACGAGATTGATGTCGATGGAGCGTAGGATGACAAGGGACGCCGTATTTAAACAAAAATATGTTGATTTCATGAGGGAGTATGAGTCGTTAGGACACATGTCGGTATCGCGTGTGGACTGGAGATCTGAGGATCATTGTTTCGTTCCACACCATGCCGTCCTACGAACCCCTACCGGCAAGATTCGAGTTGTTTTTGATGGGTCAGCACCTACCTCGAACGGGATGTCCCTGAATCAGTGTCTACATTCGGGACCCAAGTTGAGTCGTGATATTTCGGATATTCTCACGAGCTTTCGGAGGCACCAGATTGTATTTGTCGCAGACATTCGGATGATGTTTAGGCAAACGGTAATTCATCCGGCTGACAGAAGGTATCAGTTGATACTGTGGCGTGAGTCCACGGCCGAGCCAGTCAAGGTCTATGAGTTAAACACGAACACGTATGGGTTACGGTCTAGCCTAGAGCCGCCGCTATCCTGGAGCAAGATTTGTACGTCGATGACGTCTGCACAGGGGCAGCCAGTGTAGAGGAAGCTCTGGACCGACGTGACGAGCTCATTCAATTGCTGGAACGAGGCGGCTATGAACTACGCAAGTGGATGTCCAACTCCCCTGAGTTGATGGCTGGTCTCCCAGATGAGTTTCAACAAGACCCGCACGTTTTTGAGAATCCTGACAACCCTAACATGTTGTCAGTGCTTGGAATTCAGTACCGGCCCGTCCATGATGAGTTTACCTATCGGGTGGTTTTAGAAACACCGAAGGCCTGGACGAAGCGGTCAGTACTGTCAACGATTGCGAGAACGTTCGACCCGAATGGATGGATTTCTCCAGTCACCTTTGCTCTCAAATGTTTTATGCAAAGGCTATGGGCGGCTCAGTTGACCTGGGACACTCACCTCTCAGGTGATTTGTTGACTGATTGGACGCGAATGTTCACCTCGCTATCGGACATAAATAATGTATCGCTGCCGAGGAAATTGGTCCCTGCTGGGGATTACAGGGCAACCCTTCACGGGTTTTGTGATGCCTCTGAACGAGGGTTTGCGGCAGCGGTTTATTTGCGAACCGTCACCTCCACCGGGGAGGTCGACGTGCGTTTGGTTTTGGCAAAAAGCAAGGTAGCGCCTATTCGGACAAGGATGACGATTCCAAAACTGGAACTGTCCGGGGCTGCTCTTTTGACCAAACTTTTGAATCACACTCTAACAGTGTTGCGTGGGTCAGTGGTTTTGGAGGATACGGTGTACGCGTGGACGGACAGCCAGATTGTTTTGTGCTGGCTGAAGGCTTCGGTCCATAACTTAGAGGTTTTTGTTGCGAACCGTGTCTCCCAGATTGTGTCGTCTGATGTCCCACTGACCTAGAGACATGTACCAGGAGAATTGAACCCGTCTGATTGTGCATCCAGGGGATGTCGGGCTCCTGAACTCGTTAGACACCATTTGTGGTGGGGACCACCCTGGCTTGCCAAGAGAGAATCGGACTGGCCCCACAGCCATGTAGTAGTATCTTCGGATCATGGCCCCAGAGCGGCCGTGCATGTTACCCAGAAGGCTGAGGACCCTGACGCCGGGTTTCTGCTGGACCGGTATAGCTCACTTGACAAGTTGATAAACGTGTCCACTTGGATTAGGAGATTCGCTCGAAATTGTCGTACTCCTCGCGATCAGCGAACGCTGAACCCTATTCTGACTCCGGCAGAGCGAAACGAGTCGCTATTGAATTTGGTCCGGTTGGTACAGTCCTCGAAGTTTGGGGCAGAATTGGAGATTATACGAAGTGGACGTTCGAAATTGAAGGGAGCCGTCGCGCGTCTCAACCCCTTTGTTGATTCGACCGGGTTACTTCGGGTAGGAGGAAGATTGCGCAATGCGAATCTGTCGTATTCGGCTCGTCACCCACTTCTGCTCCCCAAGGGGGGACAGTTAGTTGAATTGCTGGTGACTGATCGTCATATTAAAAACGCGCATGCCGGCTGTAACGCGTTGTTGGCCACGCTCCAGCGGGAGTTTTGGATCTTATCTGCCCGCCGTGTCATACGGAACATCGTGTTTCGGTGCATGCCTTGTTATCGACTTAAGGCTGCCACGATGCAACCTCTCATGGGGGACTTGCCCCCTGATCGTGTGAATGAGGTCAGACCGTTTTCAGGTGTTGGTACGGATTTTGCAGGACCGTTTATGGTGAAGAGTTCACGATTGCGTACCGCTAGGCAATACAAGGCGTACCTATGTGTGTTTGTTTGTTTATCCACCAAGGCGGTACATCTCGAGCTCGTTGCTGATCTCTCGACAGAGGCTTTCATTGCTTGTTTGGATAGGTTTGTTTCTCGAAGGGGACTTCCAACTTTGATCCGCTCTGATAACGGCACTAACTACGTCGGTGCGGAACGATACTTACGAGAGATAGTCAACTTTTTGAATGTAAATAAAGTGGATATTGGAACGGCCCTCTCCCGTCGGGGTATACAGTGGACCTTCAGCCCACCGAGTTGCCCCCACTGGGGTGGGATTTTTGAGGCCGTAGTTAAGTCAGCTAAGACGCACTTGGGGCGTATAGTAGGTCAGACCGCGCTGACTTTTGAGGAGCTCGCGACATTGTTTTGTAAGATCGAGGCCGTTCTCAATTCGCGACCGCTCAGCTCGGATCCAAATGACCTGGAGGCTCTGACCCCAGGCCATTTCTTGATAGGACAGCCACTTAACGCGTTGCCCGAGCACCCCTTCGAGGGAGTGAAATTGTATCGGTTGTCAAGGTATCAGATGTTGCAGCAGTTTACTCAGAATTTCTGGAAGCGTTGGTCGCTCGAGTATCTGCATATCTTACAACAGCGCCTTAAGTGGACTGACAAAACCAGCCCCCCTAGTGTTGGTGACCTCGTTCTGGTTAAGGATGCTAACCTACCGCCACTACGTTGGCGCAGGGGGCGCATTGTTAACTTGTTCCCTGGCAAGGACGGGACCCCCCGGTCTGCGGAGGTTCTAGTAGGAGGCTCGGTTCTAAAACGAGCGGTAGCAACGTTGTCTCGGCTGCCCGTAGATTAGGGGACAGGTGGGTGTCTGTCCGGGCGGGTGATTGTTCGATTCCAAATCGATATTCGATCGATGGTTTCGGAACGGCCATTTTGAATTTGACGTTGCTGCCAACCTTGCAGTTTTTTGACAACTGAGAGACGAAAGCCCTCGCAATGTAAACGCGTTTTGGATAGGGTATTGAAATTAAATCGCAGTCCATCTGGAATGTATTCGAGGTTCCCTCAGGATTGTCTATATAGCTGAGTGTGTTGTGGTTCCCCGAACCAGATAAAGTTCGCATTTACGTGGCCGATTGGTTTTTTACCACGTAACATAACCTGTGTTGGAACACTGTGCTGATCGAGGCTGGCCCGCCAGTCACACAGGAGGTTGGCTGAAGAACCTGTCTACCAAGAAGAGCCTAGGGTGCACCCGGGCCTTGCAGAGAGACAGGAGGTTGACGGGACCGAAGCACAGACCAGGTTAGATCGAACCCAATCATTTTAGCTCGGTGAATCGCCGACGTTCACACTTCTTGGCAACTGATCGCTACGCTACCTCGTAGCTGATGGGCCCCTACGAGGTCATTAGGTGCCGAGAAGCCTGAACAACTTGTGTTTTAAAAAGAAATAATATTTGGAATAAGACTTACAAGTGATATGTTACTCCGCAGTTTTTGGAGTTCACACTTCCGCTTCTATTTTTGCACGTAAGTATTGCACAGATCGGCATTTTCGAGAAGCAGCGGAAATTAATTCGTCACTGCGGTCGCCCGGCGACTACTGAGAAATTTTTATTACAAGACAATCGGGGCTAGATTTGTTCGCATGTGCCACGCCCCTCAACATATCTCTCGATATCTGTGTGTTTTTCAGTTCACTGGTAATGCAGACGCGTGTGAGGGTTTTAATCAAATAAGTAGTAATATTTTTTCTATTTCGATTGTATATAGACTAATATATGTATAGAATGATTCGATAATATATGTATAGACTAATAAAATGCTTTCACTGATTTTGAAATACTTTTGTCTTTTGACACCCCTTCTGAAAAAGGGCATGATATCGGGTCTTAAATAGCAATATGGCTTCGGTCTTTTTCATACCCTGTTCATACTCGCCCGGTCGGTACCTACAAGTATAACTAGAACGCGCAAATGTACTAATGGTAGGAAAAGAGCTAGTATGTTTTTTATTTATTTTCTATCACCGCGTGGTATTCGCATACGCGGTATACAATTAACATTAGGTAGGTATAGGACCTGCAAGTATTTTCCCAACATCTATTAACTAGAATAAACATTAATAGAGAGTAGGTAGATAGGGTCGCGCAACGAATTAAAAGCGCTGGGCGACGTTGGCGGGAATTACTGAATTGAAAAGTAACTACTACGCTTTCAAGGCCACCGCTCATAATTCGTGAAGAGACGAGTTTAATGCGTGCCTAAGGGGCCTCCTCACCTTTGAACGGCGTCGATTCTGGGTATAACGTAACTCACACAATAACCCGCGCGCCCACGACGTACTAATGATAATTTACTCTGTTTTATCTGAAAAACTGATAATTTGATTATTTTTTTACAACACATAATACACTAACTAATACGTGTACAAGAAAGGATATTCCAACTAACGAACAAATGAATGAATATTTTCATGCCTACCTATTGATTAATTTGAATATTTATTAATATTTATCATTCATAAGGCACACTTTATAACAACAATCAACATAAAAAGTATTATAACACAATATTCCTTATTTTTTATATTTTTTTTTATTTATTAACTATAAACTGAAGAATAATATAACATCTTAAAAAGGTCCACGAAAACAATTTGGGTTTGTGTGTGGATCCTAGTTTACGCTATCATACATGATATTTTCTTAAATTAATTAGTACACTTCACAAATCATGTATTTTTCTGGTAGGAAAGTTATTTGCATGTTTACACAACTATTGATGTGGGGTAAGGAGAGGAGAAGTATTTTTTAAGTTAAGGTTTTATGTTTAAGGGTGATAATGTGTTTCTAATATATGTAGGTAGATTGTTTATTAATCGCGGGATCAAGTAGGCGCACGTTCGAGCACCGTTGAATCCTTGCTTTATGTCAGGAAATAAACGTAACGGAATAAGTATACGTCGGTCGTTGGATTTGAAATTTGGAATACATACAAAATCGACGGATAATAAATTGGTAGGTATGTAAAGTGCAACACTATGAAACATAAATAAGTGATCTCCCGCCTTCATTCATACAAAAACTGTCAAACGAAGACTAAGGCCGTTATGCACAAACGATAACTCAAAGTTTGACGGAAACTCTCAACTCAAAGTCATGCTGCCACCACTGTCTCTCGCTCGGGAAACAACAGCGCCAGGATAAAATTTAAGCGGCACTTTATTTGTGCATTCGGCCATAAAAAAGATAAATCTATCTATCCTATAATAAAACTATAACGGGACCTTTTGACAGGAAATCGTTTGTCCAGCCTTGCTGCTCAACCGGCTGAACCAATTAAAAAGCGGTTTTCACAAAAATATGCTTATTAACTACCAAACTTACACACTGCAAATCATGACGTTATCATCAATAGGGGCTGACCAATGAAATAAAATGTGTGATGAAAACCTGGCAACATCTGTTCTGTTATTATATTAATTTTGTACCTAGAACACCAATTCACACTGCTATTCTAGGTACCTAATTAATACTAAGATGGGTTCCCAGATGGGGTAGTTGAGACACAGATTATGTACCTATATGGGAAATTAGATGTGTACAAAATACGAAGTACCTATATTTTTACCTATATTATATTTACAAATAAACCGTGGCATGAGTGTACGTAAGACATACGACATACCTAGGCCTATATAACTGAGCATATTTAGCGAAATAAGAAAAGACCTTTAATTTGAAATGCCAGCACAGAAAAATTAAATATATTTCTGATCTGCCCCCCATTGTGTCCCCATATATAGTGTTTGGCTACCATTGTCAGATGCCAAGATGAAGTAAGTGGCGGGACCTGCCTAAAGAGGTGTTCTGCTATTTAACTAAATATGCTCATTAGTTGACAGTTACCCTAACCAACCCCTCACACTTAAGTTTCATTCTGTTTCTCTTTCGTTTATTCTGTTTCTTTTTCATACACCAGCAGAAAGCTAACCTAAACTAACTTAACCTAACCTAACCTAACCTAACCAACCCCTCACACTTAAGTTTCATTCTGTTTCTCTTTCATTTATTCTGTTTCTTTTTCATACACCAGCAGAAAGGAAACGGTATAGTTCAGCAATCCAACTCACCGCGGAGTTGTCCAGTACTTATAGTACCAAAGAATCTGGACGCTTCCGGCAAAATAAAATGGCGAATGGTCATTTACTATAAGCAGCTCAACGCGAAGACAGTCAAAGATAAATATCCTTACCTAAAATAGAAGAGATTTTAGATAAACAAGGACAAGCACAGTATTGTACTAATCTTGACTTAGCGAGTGGCTACCATCAAATTGAAATGCATCCAGATGATATTGAGAAAACCGCGTTTTCCACAAGTCATAGACATTGGGAGTTTGAGAATGCCCTTTGGCCTACATAATGCACTAGTGATATTTCAAAGGCTTATGAACCTTATATGGACCTTATAAGCGTTGAAAAGTATTTCAACGCTTCGACGCAAAGTAACGACATACTGAATGTTCCAGTACTTAAAACTGAAATAGAATTCCGATAATTTTTAGGGTATATATTTCGGCTTATTCCTGTTGCAAGGCTGTCAGCGTCCATGGCAGTGCCGAATACACCATAACAGCATTGAAAAACCCTAATGGATTATACTTATAAATAGTGGGCGCCATAGCAGAAATCGAAGTATATCGATATGAGATCAAAAGATGTACTTAACCGAAATTCAAGAAACATTAATCAAGATCATGGCAAATAAAATAGGAAACGACAACAAATATTTGAAATAATCAGTCGTCCTAAAATGTGAATGTACAGGTTACATTCACATTTTAGGACGACTAAGTAATCTAATGAACCAGGATAATAGAAGCAAACGTTGTATAATTAACGGTCTTGGATCAGTAAAAAAAAACAATACAGGAAACTCAAACGCTAATGACTTCATTGAATCGAATTAAGTATGTCAGAAATAAATAGAAAACAACAAATTTTGATGGATAACCTAAGTGGAACAATAAGCAAATTAGAATTAGACATGAATAGTATTAGAACATGTATTAAAGAACTTTATTATATAAGCTTTAATACCAAAATCAACATATATTTTTAACTAGTTTCGTATTGATTCAAGATATTTTAAATATATTAGAATTAGGTGTGACTTTAGCAAACCCCTGTATAGCTGGTAACGATATTTTTGAAGATGCTCACATTGTAGAAATAGACTCTATCATTGTATTCACTGCAAATAACGTCATTCATTTCTTGGCTAAAGTTGCTGATCTAAAAGAAGGAGTAGGAAATGCATATAACATCTTTCATTTTCCTTACCCCTCTGCTCAAACCCTCGACACCCAATATCCAACAATCCTCATTAAAGACTCATGGTATGCCTACCCAAATAATGCACAATGCCGGAAAAGAGATAAGAAAGTTATATGCAAACATGGTGGAGAGATGCCAGCAAGACACCTGACTGCGTGCACTAAGCTTTATATTGAAAGACTAACTAACTAACTAACTAACCTCACATCTGCATTCGAAGCAGAGGAAATAATAGAAGTAATCAACAATGGACTTGTCCTTCTATACTCCAAGAAACCACAACGAGCTACAATCAAATGCAAGGACGGACTTCGAGATTATTGATGGACCCCATAAACTACACTGAGAAGTCGGCTGCGAAATCATCATGGTGAACGTCCATATCAAAATCATCACGAAAACCGCATCAATAATCAGAGAACAAATTCAACAGATCCAGATTTACCTGAAGGAGAAGAATAGCGAACCAAAGATCGACGACAACATTACGGATTACTTCCACCTGAGACCACTCGAGGATAAGACCAATATCATACCCCAACACATGTGGATACCGAGCATTTGGACCGTCATGCTCATCATCATAGTAGCATAATATTGGGCATTTTATCCCAATCAAATCCTTTGATATAACGACAGCGGTACCCGGGTCGCTCGCTCAAAGAGACCCGCCGTCGTAATATCAAAGGATTTAAGTATGATAAAATACCAATTTTATTTGTATTGGTATTATAATTCTGTGTTTATGAATAAAACTGCCTCTGACCAACTTGGATGGTGTGATCTGCCACTAATCCATTCTTCACTTTAATCACTTAAGTCTGTTTAGTAAAACGATGCTAGGGATACGACAGTACGATTGGTTTGGTTTATTATGAGACATCTTTTTGCTTCTTCAGATCACTAACTGAATTATTATCCAATGCTTTTATTTGTGCACTTTTTTGTGACCAGATTGGTATATTGCCTATAGTGAGTTCGCAAATGCAATTTGAAAAGTAATTTGCCTTGATTTTACAATAGTCAAATAAAAACATATGCCTATACATTTTTGGTCAGATTGCCTTCTTCAAAGTTGACAAGGTTCGACACGATACGCATTTTGTGATCAGGTTGATTTCTCATATTGTCTCTCCGATAATGGCGTAAAAACTATTTTATTATATATATAACAATAATTTTCTCGACCAGTGACACAAAATAGTATCAATGTTTTGTGACCAGTTTGGCGTCTCCCACTGTTACAAACAACACCGTAAATTACTTTGCGATCAGGTTGATGTCTCGTGTTGGTCCTTCATGTGTAATAGTGACACAGAACATATATTTTATTGATTTTCCATATTTTGTGGTCAGATTGACGTCTACCGCTGATCGAAAAAATTCACACCACAAATTAATGTGATCAGATTGACTTCTCGTGTTAGTTTTTTCATCAGCGACATAAAAAAGGAATACTGTTTTGTGGCCAGTTTGCCGTCTCCCACTGTTACAAAGTTACAACACCGCAAATTACTTTGCGATCAGGTGGATGTATCGTGTTGGTCATTCATGCGTAACAGTGACACAGACCATACCTAGATTTAAAATTTTATGTTACACCTAATTACCAAAAATATATTTTTCCGCATTCTAACCTCAAAATAGCAACTTCGTCGCTTGATTTTTGGGATCTCAGGCGGAAAAATCTATTCCTAACTCGTACGACTTAGGCTTCTTTATGAACCTCGCTACGACCCTCGCCTTCGGCTCTTGCCGTAAACTTCTCGGTTCGTAAATATAAGCCTTTGTGAACTCATAGGAAATCTACTATTGCGATCAGTTTGATGTCTCCCATTGTAAAGGAGATTCAACACCACAAATTTAACCATTTATGCAACCAAAGTTAACAATGACACAAACTTTGCACCTAGTGATTGTTGAGTAGAAAATACTTTCCATTTAGATATTATTTTCAGTCATTTATGAAACAAAAAGAATACCATATTTATATAGATTAGTAAAGATGAAGGTTCCTGTTCACCTCTTAACACGTTTTCACTAAATATTGCACTGAAAAAGGTATCAAATTTTTCCTATGTAATTTATTTCCATATAATAAAATTCCACATGAACATAACTTGAGCGATAAAAATTAATAAGAATATCTATGACGGGTGATATTTGAGACTACACGGTGCATCCGCACCCACACTACGACAAATCGCCAGTGTTTCTCAGTAATCAATTACAGAATAATTGACAATGTATAATGTGTTATATTTTGAAACGGTACCGTCTCATCTCATCATCTCATTCACTATGTTTACGATAGATAATAAAAGCGATTAATTCAAATTGCAGATTTATTTAAGGTTATTTTGAATTGCATATTCTAGGAGTATATGTTATAATTTTAAACCCGCTTTACCTAGTTGTAGGTAATACACTCAAATGGTTACACGTGGTCATTTTAATATTTTTGTTTTATTTGACCGTTGTCGTTAAAATTAAATAAGATCAACCTTACCATGAACACATCGCTCATCTTAAACAACAAAAGATTGAGTATTAATGATATTTAATATGACCAGGGGTGACCAGAGAGGAAGTAAGGTAAGACTAACTATACGCACCCAAGAACCCTATAACATTGCATGCCTGAGAAGTATTGGTTTTCTATTGGTTCTTTAATTAAAAAAATAGTTTATCGAAAACCAACCTCGAGAACGAGTTACGAAAAATAAATTATTTCATTGAATAATTACTAAAAGTGGAGCCAATTGTAACCCTGCCATCCCGTACGGGAATGGACGTGACGCTATATTATTATTTACCTAATTTCACTGTGTGGTGCCATATCAAACCATGGTATGGTACCATACGTTCGAACAGCGTCAAAATTATATTTGCGTGACAGGGGCTAGCCTATCGCCACGCCTCAACCATGTAGATAATTATTGCGATAAACAAGTCCGTCTCTGTATTTTAAATTTATGAACTGCACCATAAACAATTTGTACTCAAACATGAACAGAATGCTTACGTTGCTTAATGGAAATGGAATTACCAAAAAACATCCGAATTCCATTGCGAAATTTGTAAATACTGATTTCATTAAAAAAGTTGTAGCACATGCAAATTAAGAGGTTTTTCCTAGGTATACTGAAATAATGTAAATAGTTGTAAAACTTAGTTTTCACTTGAGACCTCCATTCACGTATTAAGGATGTTACTAATTTATGTATAAAACCAAATATTGTATTGATACGTCATAGCTGATCAGTTCAATGCAAGCTAGTTTTCCGACCTCCTCTTCAGTTCCAGAACTCCAGATTTTCTCGACCTCATCAGTTCCAGAACCCCTGATTTAAAACGTTAGTAAGTACCAAGTTATTAATTTAATTTTTATTACAGTAACAGGGAAATCAGGGTTCCAGCATAGCCTATGGGTTTCATACTCACCTCGAGGTTACGGTTCAATCCGGTGGTGACCGTGAGCCATAGACGCAGCGATGGGCTAGCCCTGTCACGCAAGGTAAACTCTTGAATAACAGGTATAATATATTGTGTTGTGTTATTAGATGAAATTAACAATCATTTTTTGTCTCTTGCAGTTCTGACTCCGAATTCGAATTTACCGGTGGCGTGCCAGTGGTCCTCAAGTAGAAGCCGTAAGCCTCGCCAAAGCGCAAGTCGTCTGCAGGCTCATCGTCCGAAGACTTGTTTCTTCTACTTACTTGTTTATTTTTGAACCACTCTATCAGACGTAATATTTAAGGTACATTGTGCAAAACTCTTTATAATCTTTTTAAAGAATCGGTGCATTATTTTAAACAGACATATATTTTCCCAATTTACACACAAAGTATTAACAGCGACTTAACTACAAACATATATTATACCTACATTTTTTACAGTGCGTTTATTTTTTGTTCAAGATCGAAGAAGAATAAGTCTGTGGTCGCCGATATATTCGGCATATTAGCAGAGTCGGAGAAGGCGGCCAAGAAGAAGACGGAAACCTACCCTGTTTCATCGAGTCAACGGACATCTTCGCCAGGGAGTTTCTGTCGAGGTGAAGGTGTAGAAGACTGCCGACGCGACGTGAGTACGAAGGCGGAGGGCCGGTGGATGAAAGGTTTTGGTGATTGTGAAGCTGCTCACCAACCAAGACTCATCGCGTTGGGAGAGCCTCTAAAAGTATATACGGGAGGTTTCTGCAGAGTTTGAGGACGCGGAATCCGCATTTTACAGTGTGAAATAAAATAAATATTTGAACTGTTTTACATATTCTCAATTAGTTATTTAAATATTGTAGGTAGGTATCGTGTAGGTCGTATGTAACGTCTTTGCAACTTATTTAGATCAAAATATCTCTTTGAATATTTTTGTAGAGGTACCTAAGTATACATAGGTATACTTAGACCGATAAAATAGTTTTAGTTAGGTTAGGTACCGCATCCTTTTCCACTTTTCCCTTATAGGTTTTAAATTTTATTACCATGGCATAGGGTTCAAAATTACGATCCGTCGCAACTACCTCGGTTTTTGAGTAGTAGAGTTAACTTTAAAGTTCTAAAAAGTAACTAAAAAGTTCAAAATGGCGGCCATATATCATCATCTTCATCATTTACATAATTTCCAAATCGACCCACCGCCAGGCACATGCCTCTTCTCTGTTCAATTAATTAATGGGGGATAAGTAGAACAGGAATAAACACAACAGGTTTAAAGCGTAGGACAGGAGCGACGTGAACTCCGAGGAAGGCAATAATTCCCCGACGTCGACTATTCCATTCTGCCACCGATCGACGTCGATCGATTAGTGTAATAGAAACTGTCGATCGACGTCGACTATTCCATTCGGCCATCGATCGATTTGTGGAATAGCAACCTTGCCTTCTTCTCTTATAGTTTCTTCGTCTATTGTATACCTCTTGGGATTTCTGTTTCCCCATTTTTCTTAAAACAAACGAAGAAAAGGGCGGGCAACTTTATACTTACATGCATTACTTGACTACATTGTAACATTATTGAAAATGATAATTTCATAGGTAGATTTTACTTTTACTTACCGTCTCACAAGTGCGCGATTCTCAGTGTCCACACAAAAAATTTGCTATCTATCAGTGCTCGAGAAAAACAAACATGCTCCTGCTATCAAGTCTCGTGGGCGACGCTCACAGCGTTGAAGCCGCGATTTGCATAGGAATTTTGGTCGGCAAATGTTTGAACATTTTTAATAAAATATCTTAATCTCTGATTAAAGTTACGTACGCATATCGTTAACAGGCTCTATATACACCTAAACAAATCCGTGCAAGTGGATGGAAAAGGTGTAAAATACTGAAAAAACCCAATGCTGTTTTTTGCGAAAGTTTTGTTTTAGTACAATTTTGGAAATTATTTTCTGAGTAATAACTATTTGCAAACTAGATTTGAAAAGGCTATCTTATAATACAACTGTTCGGAATTCTGTGATATTTTTTCTTAGAAATAACAAAAACGTTTCTCAAACAAAATAATGAAACTTCCAGAGGATTTTTTCCTACTACAGGCCCTTAAAGAAACGAATCGCATGAAAGAATCAGAAATCATGCTTTCTCACTTTTACCGTGCGGC
The DNA here is from genome assembly GCA_949825045.1 of Argyresthia goedartella. Classification (NCBI taxonomy): domain Eukaryota; kingdom Metazoa; phylum Arthropoda; class Insecta; order Lepidoptera; family Argyresthiidae; genus Argyresthia; species Argyresthia goedartella. The sequence goes on from OX463815.1 coordinate 15,255,801, forward strand.
CGCTTTTAAGAGTTCCGTACTGTTATACCCCACTTGAGTTACCCTTTTGGCCTACACTACTTTAATTCTGTCTGTTCACCAAATTTGCTTCTAGACCAATATTCTTATACCAATTAACACCAGTCTACGTCGGTCACTCCAAGTGTTAAGACCTTACCCTTGAAAACATTTTCACTGTTTTAAAATACTTACTTCTATTGTCAATAATTAACAGTGTTAATTTCAAAAATAAAACTATTAAACTTTTTTTTTAATAAAGTAAAGTATATTTCTGACACCTATTTGAATAGTTACATTAAATCGTTTCTAAGAAACTTAAGCTAGCCCGGGGCATTGTCCCCAGCACACCAGCCGCATTTCCCTGCTGAATTGCCATGCTCAGCCTTTGTGCGAAGCAGGAACCTGCCCTAGGTCACCATACACACTGACTATTTTTTTAGATAGATCTTTCACTTTCCTTTAGTGTCTGACGACCATGGCCCGAACGTTTCTACTGCAAGTGCCGCAAATATATAATTGCTTTTCAAAAGTTATTTATTAGTTATTTTTTCAGAAACAAACATTATAAGCTCTCTTACTCCCTGTCAATTCAATATACAAACTTCCACAATACATACAAAATAACGAAATAAGGATTCACTGTAAAATTTAACTAATATCTGGGAAGCGTTTGTGAAATGATCTACCGCAGTGTTCCTTGTAAACATGTTTATTGTTTTTTTTTTGTCTGGAGCAGGCCACTTATAACCATGTGAGAAGCAGCTCTCCCTTAAGTCTACCCCTGTTAAATTAAGAGTTTGGCCTTGAGATTTATTTATGGTCATGGCAAAGCAGACTTTGAGGGGAAACTGCACTCTTTTGAACTCGAAGGGGTAGTTCGATGGTGTGAGAGGAATCCTCGGGATAAACACAGATTCCCCTCGGGAACAATCGTTCAGTATAGTTGCCTCGATGACATTGCGTTGCAATGTTTTCACTCGGAACCTGGTGCCTTTGCATAGTTTTGGCGGGTTTAAATTACACAGCAACATAACTGGGGCGCCAACTCACAATTTTAATAGATTTGGTTTACTAACAATTTGTGTACTAAAAATTACAATCGGAAATATAACTAGATAAAACTATGCTAAGAACACCACTTTCTAAAAGAAACAAATTAGAGTCTAGGTAAAAATAAAGTAACTTTTTAATTAGTTTGCATGACACTTGACACACCAACTTTTTTCTGGTATTCTGCATACTCTACGTTTAAACTGCCTCTTAATTTAATACAAACCGAAACACCACTCTGCTATATTAAAAAACAAAGCAATATGACTGAAGTACTTTTAAAAATAAATTAATTGTTTGGGATGAGAGAACCATGGCTCATAAGGGGATTTTCGAAGCCTTAAACAGATCTTTACAAGATATAAAGAATAATAATAGTCTGATGGGGGGAGTTACTGTATTGTTAACAGGTGATTTCCGGCAAATATTACCAGTATCGCCCAGAGGAACGCGAGCAGATGAAATCAAAGTGTGTGAGAAGCGGTCTTATTTATCAGTGACTAAACTTAGTCTTACATAAAATATGAGAGTCCATCTGAGGGGAGATTTTTTTGCTGGACAGTTTTCAGACCTTTCACGCAAAATAGGAAATGGTGACTACCCAGAAGTAGATCTTAAAATAATTCTCCCTACAGATAGATAGATAGCCGTTTATTAGATATTACGAAACATTTCATACTATAGTTTGTATTTACATTATTAGTATCTCTTATTTAAAATTCCTACTCTACTTTTTTACATGAATATTGTATTTTAAACTTTTATAATACTTCTCCCTACAGAGTAAGGCACAATTGTGAAAGCTGTAGAAGAGCTAATACTAAAAATATACCCAGATATTAGTAACATCCACGATAAACCTGCAGAATTGTTGTGCGAGCGTGCCATTCTAACACCGAAAAACGACCAAGCCATCAATGAAATTCTTTGAGGTCGTTCGAAGGAGTTGAAATCATTATAAATCAGTAGACTCATTCATATACAACGATGATGTTATATATTACCCGTTGAATTTCGAAACACATTGAAGCCCACCCAACACATATATTAAAATTGTGAGTAGGCGCCCCAGTTATGTTGCTGTGTAATTTAAACCCGCCAAAACTATGCAAAGGCACCAGGTTCCGAGTGAAAACATTGCAACGCAATGTCATCGAGGCAACTATACTGAACGATTGTTCCCGAGGGGAATCTGTGTTTATCCCGAGGATTCCTCTCACACCATCGAACTATCCCTTTGAGTTCAAAAGAGTGTAGTTTTCCCTCAAAGTCTGCATTGCCATGACTAAAAATAAATCTCAAGGCCAAACTCTTAATTTATCAGGGGTAGACGTAAGGGAGAGCTGCTTCTCACATGGTCAGTTCAACGTGGCCTGCTCCAGAAAAAAAAAACAAAAAAAAAGTTTACAAGAAAGACTGCGGTAGATCATTTCACAAACTCTTCCCAGATATTTGTTAAATTTTACAGTGAATGTCGTCCTTAATTCGATATTTTATATATATTGTTGAAGTTTGTATATTGAATTGACAGGGAGTAAGAGAGCTTATAATGTTGAATTGTTGTTTGAATTGTATAATGAAAAAATAAATATCATTTATTTCCTGTAGGTCATGCGAGCGTAGCCGCGGGCAGAAGCTAGTATATATATTATATAAGTGTGTGTTCGTACTCGTTTTTGGACACTTGTTGTTTGTTTATTGTTTATAGAGGCAACAACAACAAGTGGTAAAAGATAAAATGTAGGTAGGTACGTACGATATTTGTTACACCACTCTCGCCACCGCCCTCGGCTTCCCTAGCATTTATCTCTAGATATTCTCTTGGAATATATTGTATTACGTAATTAAATTCGTGGATATGTTCGAACTTTATAGCTGCCTGTTCTTTGAAACCTGTCAACTTTATATAATGAAATAAAGGTAAATCCCGCCCGCACTTCAGTAGAGATTGTCTACAATTAACTAAGTGAAAGTAAAATGTCTCAAATATTTGAAAAGGATTCTGGATAAAGTGGCAGAATGTCTTTCTAGGGTTCCGTACCCGAAGGGTGCCAAACGGGACCCTATTACCATGGACGAATAAAACTAGAGGACTGACAACGTCATATAAAAAAGTACCCTGCTAGAAAGCTAAATAAAATCCTGTATTATTTCTAGATGTCGCTGTACCACGCGATAGATGATGGGTGCTTAGGATGACGGCGTAGTATAATCCATAGTAATATCGACGAAAAATCAGAGATGGCGTAAACATAAGCCTTGTTTCTTCTTACGAAATTAACGCTTATACCGCCATCTTTCCTTAATTAAGCGCGCCACCACGATAAAGAACTTTTGAACTAGTAGCTCTATCTAGCAATATACATTTAAACTAAAAATCGAATTACGCTTCAAAGTACTACGGTTGTCTGTCCTCTAGTTTTATTTGTCCATGCTATTACTAAGACTCCGCTGTCCATCTGTCTGTCCGACTGTCCGTCTGTCACCAGGCTGTATCTTATGTACCGTGATAGTTAGACAGTTAAAATTTTCACAGGTGACATATTTCTGTTGCCGCAAATACTAAAAAACAGAATAAAATAAATATTTTAGGGGGCTTCCATACAATAAACGAGATTTTTTTGCTCGTTTTTGCTCGATATTGATATCGGCAACAGGTAGACGCTTAAAATATTCACAGAATATCTAAGTTTATATTTACTTAGAAAACAAATAATTAAATTAAAATAAAACAAATATTTAAGGGGGGCTCCCATACAACAGACATAACTTTTTGCCGTTATTATAGATAATGGTACGGAACCCTTCGTGCGCGAGTCCGAATCTCACTTGGCCGGTTTTTTAAAGCTGTTTAGTAAGAAAGTGGAAATGAAATCTTGAGATGTGAAAGAAATCCATTAGCGGAAGTGGAATTAGAGCTTTGCCTCAGCAGAGTGATAATTTAGCAAAGTTGAAAAGTTTTCCGACCAAAACGCTTTAGTGGGTGAAAATATTTTAATAACTTAGCCAGCTAGTGTAACGCGGTATCAAAAAGGAAATCTTAAAGTTTCCGCTATTTATATTTGCGCATTTTTCCATTTAACTGGAGTAAAAATATTTATGAATTTTTTCACAACTTACAATGCTTTTATCTTTAAAACGACTACTATGCTGTACTGTAGGTACCTACTAACACTCCAACATAAATTTAAAATAATTTCTGTTGGATTGAAATAGGCAGACGTAGACAAGAACGTAGACAAAAACATTACATGCATCTCTACCTATTTAGATTTGTTTGAAATGGTTAAATCTCCGCAGAGGAAAGTTATAACATACCTTCACATTACATTACATAAAAATTGCGTTCATAAGAGCGTGCAGCCGTAGCCGCCAGCTTGATTACATTTTTTCACCTTTTCACCACTCGCGAGGCAATCGTTGCGTGGAATTGTGCACGTGTAAAATTTTTACCGCACATGGTGTGGAAAAACGTTTTCTTTTAATACTCCTGACTGGTCGAGCAGGTACTTGCATTTTTTTTTAACAAGCTGCCTTCACATGTCCTCTTATTTTAACAGAGGATTTTAAGGGAAAGATTGCATAAACCTTTTTTTGTAAAACAAAGAGTTTCATTCAACTGAACATTATCGACTGCAACAACCGTATCGTAAACGTTATCGACCGTAACCAAATAAGTTATTTGAGGTCTTCAAACGTTTTTTGTTTGATATTCATGCGGGAAAGGGGATATCGACTCACTTAACAAAAGTAGTGTACTCGCTCGAAGGGCGGAACATTTCAATGACACCCCAGTAAACAGTCTACTGATATCGTGTTTCAGAGTTTCATTTATCTGAGGTTCTATAGATATCTGGATATTGACTCTTTTCATAAATTTTCCTTTACTTACTTTTACTCTGTGACTGATTTGCAAGTAACCTCAGATGAATGAAACTCTTTGCTCATTTATTCTGTGTTTACTATCTACAAACTTTTAGCGCCCTCTACGTGGACGGCCTCCACATTACACGATTATGTCTTACCTGCCTATTAACCCCATATATTTTTAAAATACCTTAAAATACCACAACACTCTGTATGTACTCTGTGTGTCTTAATTACTTTGCTTCCATCATGGATCGTTGTAAATTGGTTGTGTAGAGCCACCAAGTTAGCTGTTCAGGTGGGCAAAATTACAACTATGGCCCGTCATCCACCATTTTGAAAACCATCATTCCGCTGTCCAGAAGCCAGTTGTGAAGCCCACATGGTCCAGGGCGTGTCCCAGCGGCAGTGGGTAGAAGACTGGAACTTCTCATTTTCAAATCCCATTCAATGGTATGTAAATCTTTTTGATATTTTTTACCTGGAAAATGCTCATTCGAATACTAGTTTAGTTGCTAAACAAAGTGTCTTATATTCCAGAGTCCTTCGGTTTAGTAGGAGTTGTGATCCTCATGGCTATTCTACAGGTTGTAGGACTGGTACCCCTCCTCGATTGCGACTGAACTTCCTGTTCCCAAGACGGCTCCGAGAAGTCTATGGGCCTGCTATCTGCTATCCGGCGTCCCTGGGATAGATGTCACACGAGGAAACGTGTGACATCTATCCCAGGGACGCCGGATATTCCCTACTTACTTACACCACAAATCACACTCCACTCCATACTCAGAAGGTAACTTTACACATGTATTTTTCCGTATTGGCACCAACTACCCATTTATGTATAAGATAAGGCCTGAGCATTAATTAGTTCTTAATTGTCAAGGATAATGCCAAACTACCAACTCCAAAGGAGAACTTCTATTTAATATTTATTTAATGGTGACGAATATGAAATGGATGGCAGCTCGTCTCCCTACCTAAATTTGAGTAAATGCATTTATATTTCTGTACTATCCCTTTGTTCCTACCTTAATTTATGTACATTTACTTTCTGAGAAATAAATGATATTTGATTTGATTTGATTTAAAAAGCTAAATGAACGCGTTGCTGCTGCGATAGGTCAGCGCTGCCAGAAATGGAAAGATTTAATTACCCGTTACTAAAAAACATTGATTTACCGAACACAATCTGAAAGTAGTAACTTAAATCATGTATATTTTTTTTAAAGCGATTGCGGTATTTTATGTTACGGTAGTTCATAAAAAAATAAATTATTAAAGGTTTCCAAACGATTTGTCGACAAATTAATATTAAAGAAATCAGGCTGAAGATACTATTCTTAAATCTCCACCCCTGGCAAGAATAGGGTAAGGAAAATAGAGAAACTAGCAATTGATGATTTCGAAATTGGTGTTAAAAGAACAAAGTTACATGAAATTTATTCAGTAAGAAATACGTTACCAAAGTTACTGAATGTTCTTTGGGACGACATTAATTTCCAAGAAAAACGCTTCAAAAATTGCTCCACAAAATAGGATTTAGTTTAAAAAGAAACGAAATCGAATAGGAAAGTGTGTAGTGTTATGCTACTTACGTGCTATTTTCTTGAATGTCTTAAAAATTCCAAGGCTGCAGCTGCTTTCGAGAAACTTAAAGAAGCTTTGGTGACTGCTCCTGTCCTTGCTTGCCCTATTACGCTGGATACTTGGTGAGCTGTACAGTCTGATATTTGGTATCACCTTTATTTTCATAGGACCCTGTAACGTTTTAAAACCATAAGAACACATTAACAAATCATTTTCGCTTTGTATTTTCACACTATCAGCTCTTCTAAATCGATAGCGAAGGGGTTTACCTTTGGTGACCTTGTATTTGGCTTTCTCCGAAACTCTGCAATCTCGGGCTTCAAGCGCGCTGGTGCGCTACCTTTTTATATTCATTGTTACTTCATTTACTTCATGGTTTTCTTGTTGTTTACCGTATTACGAGCCTGAAACTAAACTTTGACATTTGTTGATGTCGTTGTTTATCTGGTTGTCATGGCAATGTCCATTCAAACTCGTTAGCGGTCTGATATGTTTGCTTCAATACTTTTACAAAAATACTTTTTCTCTCTTGGCCACTCACAAAAATTACGTTTAATTTAAATAATTTTTAGAACTCTCCAAAAAGGGTATAAAAGCGGAACATTTCTGAAATTCTGGAGTCTCACGTCAGCTTCTGAACTAGAAGAACCACCTAAAGGCCTTATCCCGGGGTCGCACTACCCCGGGATCCTGCAAGCCGTTCCTACAAACACGATCCTGCGAGCCGTTCATACAAACACGATCCTGCGAGCCGTTCCTACAAACGGGATCCTGCGAGCCGTTCCTACAACGGGATCCTGCGAGCCGTTCCTACAACGGGATCCTGCGAGCCGTTCCTACAACGTGATCCTGCGAGCCGATCCTACAAAGGGATCCTGCGAGCTGTAACTACAAGTACGCCCGCTACCGTTCCTACAACGACGATTTCAACAACATCTACAACAACAAATACACCTGCATCCTGGTCATTAACCCCACCGGTCTCCTACTCTCCGTGTCCTCCGCTTCCTTTTTTTTACTTAACCTGTGATTTATAAAAAACCTGTTCTCATCTCATCCATCCTCATCTTCGTATCATTTTTTTATCGTCTTCACTGTAAATAACTAATAAACTGTTACTACAAAATTTTATCCTGGTTGTTTTCTGTTAGGTTCTGGTTAGGTTAATATCGCACCACGACATTTTGGCGCCCAACGTAAAAGTTCTTCTCCACTCTTCACCTTTTCTGCGCCTTGTCTTTTTCCCTTTGATTTGCTTTCTCTTTCACTCTTAAATCTTTATCTATTCATCCTTTTCACATTTTCCAAATTCTAAAACAAAACTTCATCTAGTTTTTCAACTCATCTGGATTATATTTAGGCCTACATTTAATTTACATTACTTCACTTCACTTCACTTCACTTCACTTCTATAACACTTGACTCTACACTTAACTATAACAATGGAAATTGGAATATTTTCCAAATTCTAAAACAAAACTTCATCTAGTTTTTCAACTCATCTGGATTATATTTAGGCCTACATTTAACTTACATTACTTCACTTCACTTCACTTCACTTCACTTCTATAACACTTAACTATACACTTAACTATAATAATGGAAAGGGTTATTTTGACTTACTTTTCCAAATTCTAAAACAAAACTTCATCTAGTTTTTCAACTCATCTGGATTATATTTAGGCCTACATTTAACTTACATTACTTCACTTCACTTCACTTCACTTCATCACTTTAATATTTTTAACAATGGAAAGAGGTAAAATTTTCTAAACAATTCGAATCCTTGACTCCACCTTCAACTGCAAATGACTCTCCATCACTTGACCTTCCTGCTGATCCGACTGTCATGGAACCTCCTCTTGTTTCTCAAACTTCTGTCCTGAAGGTGATACGAATCTTTATATAAAATTTTTGCATGTAAGTAGCATAAATTTTCTTAACTTCTATTAACTGTTAATTTGTATATATCTATATTCTTCATTTCAGACACATCTCGTTGGCGATGTGGCTGATCTCTGGCTTCGAGCTCTACCGCTCTGGCCGTTTTAATCTTAAGGTAAAGCGACTAAAGCTACCTTAGGATTAATTTGTTTCTCTTTACCTCTACTTAATTTTTTTTTCCACGCAGGAGCGGATGACAACTCCTTAAGTAAGCCTGAATGTCCTGTTGAAAACACACTTTTAGAGTGGTAGTCATTGAATGTGAACTCCACCCTTACCTGAATGAAGATGAGGAATGTAAGAGATGGTATATCTGATTTTGCCTGGTGATGTCTGTTTCTGCAAAGCTGTGTTTTTCTGGTTTATTTTTGTACATATCAAAATTTTTGCTGAGTCAAAAAAATTTCTAGGGTCGGGGGAAAATGTAGTGTTATGCTACTTACGTGCTATTTTCTTGAATGTCTTAAAAATTCCAAGGCTGCAGCTGCTTTCGAGAAACTTAAAGAAGCTTTGGTAACTGCTCCTGTCCTTGCTTGCCCTATTACGCTGGATACTTGGTGAGCTGTACAGTCTGATATTTGGTATCACCTTTATTTTCATAGGACCCTGTAACGTTTTAAAACCATAAGAACACATTAACAAATCATTTTCGCTTTGTATTTTCACACTATCAGCTCTTCTAAATCGATAGCGAAGGGGTTTACCTTTGGTGACCTTGTATTTGGCTTTCTCCGAAACTCTGCAATCTCGGGCTTCGTGCGCGCTGGTGCGCAACCTTTTTATATTCATTGTTACTTCATTTACTTCATGGTTTTCTTGTTGTTTACCGTATTACGAGCCTGAAACTAAACTTTGACATTTGTTGATGTCGTTGTTTATCTGGTTGTCATCGCAATGTCCATTCAAACTCGTTAGCGGTCTGATATGTTTGCTTCAATACTTTTACAAAAATACTTTTTCTCTCTTGACCACTCACAAAAATTACGTTTAATTTAAATAATTTTTAGAACTCTCCAAAAAGGGTATAAAAGCGGAACATTTCTGAAATTCTGGAGTCTCACGTCAGCTTCTGAACTAGAAGAACCACCTAAAGGCCTTATCCCGGGGTCGCACTACCCCGGGATCCTGCAAGCCGTTCCTACAAACACGATCCTGCGAGCCGTTCATACAAACACGATCCTGCGAGCCGTTCCTACAACGGGATCCTGCGAGCCGTTCCTACAACGGGATCCTGCGAGCCGTTCCTACAACGTGATCCTGCGAGCCGATCCTACAACGGGATCCTGCGAGCTGTAACTACAAGTACGCCCGCTACCGTTCCTACAACGACGATTTCAACAACATCTACAACAACAAATACATATGCATCCTGGTCATTAACCCCACCGGTCTTCTACTCTCCGTGTCCTCCGCTTCCTTTTTTTTACTTAACCTGTGTTTTATAAAAAACCTGTTCTCATCTCATCCATCATCATCTTCGTATCATTTTTTTATCGTCTTCACTGTAAATAACTAATAAACTGTTACTACTAAATTTTATCCTGGTTGTTTTCTGTTAGGTTCTGGTTAGGTTAATATCGTTATACGACAAGTGCTGTATAAACGTAACGGCGTGGTGGCGTGGAGAGCAGCCTATCTACATAAAATTAAGGAAAATTATCGTTGAGAAAAAAGTTTATTTAGATGAAACCTACACAAAATGCAATAACAACACATAATCCCCAGACAGCACGCTAAACTTATTTTTGACCCCGCAGTACTGTCCACTCGTCGCAATGACAATGTATTCAATACTGTGTCAGTGAAAAAATACAGCTTAGCCTTTACTGAAAAAAAATTACCATGTTTGGGTCTTCGTCTTTATAACAAAATTAATCGCACACTTAACATTTTTCCCCTGAATAGTACCTCAGGTAAAACTTACTTATCTACACAAAAGCTCTCTTAGGAAGAAACCGAATGTCTACTAAACACATCGTTATAATAGCGGCTCTTACGGCTCAAAACCACGAAGGTGACAAATTCCAAGTTTGCAACTTGAGCATAAAATATTAAAAGCAATAGCCGCATGAAAGAGCTAAAATGTTTGACTTGTTATTGTACTTAACATATTTTATCTACACACGTATCATAAACCCTCTTTACTGCGTTCAAAAACCGCACGTTAGGATCAGCATTATGTTAAACTACTTGGTAAAAACTCGTTTCGTATCTGGAAAACTACACATTATGGTCATTATGTGTAGTTTTTCTACATATAATGACATTCAAATTTCGAACGCCGACGCCCACCCGCGTGCCGTCCCTAGTTTGTTTGTGAAGTTGGTACTGACATTCAAATTTCGAACGCCAACGCCCGCCTGCGAGAAGTTGGTACTACAGAACAAGTTAAACAATTGCAGAGCCACAATGCCGGTCAAACATGCGGTTCCTGAACACATCAAAGAGAGCTTATGATATGTGTGCAGATAAACTAGTGTATGTAACTGTACATAATTAGGCATTAAAACTCTCGAGTGATCGAGTTTTAATGCCCTCCATTATGCAGCAGTCACATAAACTACTATAAAAGGGGCGCGCACAGATCTCACATCTTTTTAAAAATTGTTATTTTAAGGCAACTCGATGGCAAAAATCGTAATTTCGGAAACGTTATTAAATATTAATTTTAACCCCTTACTGCATACTAACCCATATATGGTTTCATAGCTTTTGAACTATATTACCAGGCAATAAGGATGAAAATCGCGTCCCATTCCGGGTAAGGCCATTCATTAAGGGGTTAAATTATTATTAGCAGCCGACCCGTCGGGTAGGCAAATCGTACTGGCAGGCATTCTACAAACTCTCACCGGTGGCTCCAAGTAGTTGTTGTGCACACGACGGCGACGACCCGGTACACCACGTCGGCTCGTGGGTTAAATCCGGTGAGGGGGCCTGGAGGCTTCGGTAGACAGGTTTCTAAGCGGCCACCTCCCGCATGTGCACAAGTCTAACTCCGCGGTGAAGGCAGCTCACGCTGATAAGCACCGAGTCCCGGCGGATCCGACGAGTTAACAAGGCAATGTCGATGGCCTAGGGCGGCAGTTGAAGTCAGAAGTGACTGCCGGTCAGAGGCTACATCCGAACCCTCCGCCAGTCGCAGCGGTTTCCGTTCCACTGGGCTACGAGGTATGAGGACGAGTCTGTTACTGCGCGACCGCGACTGAATATGCACTAAAAATACTCCTGCGTAGATGACTATTTCACAAATTGGACTTCGAAGAATTAAAGTCCTGTGGCGATGGGCTGAAGTAGAGAGGTTCGGTTCGATGCAGACCGGGCTATGTCTAGGGCCTGCACACAGGTGGCTCAGGGTGTGGTTTCAGATCACCGTGGTCGCTTCCACTCTGAACTGTGTGTACAGAGTGGGTTTGGCAGCATCCGGGTTGATAGAGCAGCCCTGTTTAGGGTAGCGCTGCTCTCCTTTCTCAGCCTTAGAGCGGGCTAGAAAAGGTGCCTCAAAAAATTGCTCACCCCATCCGATTGGGATGGTAGTAACCGCGGATGCCTCCACATCCTTAATTTCGTGGTCGATGCAACAATGACAAAAAGAATAAAAAACACCAAGAAAACTGGATATGACATTTGGCGCATTGAACGTAAGAACACTCCTTGATCACAATGAGAACATCTGTCTCGAGCGGGGGATGGCTATTGTAGCTCGTGAGCTCTCTCCCTATGACGTAGATGTAGCTGCTATCAGCGAAACACATCTCGCCGACAAAGGAGAGCTGGTGGAGCACGGTGGCGGATACACTTTCTTCTGGAAAGCCTTGCTTTTTCTGAGCAGCGACAATCTGGCGTGGGAATCGCTGTTAAGAATCAGCTTATCAAACATCTGCAAGAGTTCCCGGTGCACATCTCAGACCGTAATACAATTAGCGCCCGCAACTGCACGATAATAACTACCCGAATGTCATCAGTATCTATGTTCCTACGCTAGATAAATCTGATGACATTAAGGAACGATTTTACGAGGAGTTGTCTCACTGTATTGAGCACATACGTCCCAGAGAACCTTTTACTGGGGGAATATAATGCCAGGGTAGGACAGGATTTCGCAGCCTGGCCTAAAGTCCTAGGCAGATACGGATTAGGCAGCATGAACGACAACGGACACTTGCAACTCAATCTTTGTGCTTAGTTCTACTTGGCGATCACGAACACTATATTTCACACCGAAGATCCAAGCACTGGCATCTCATAGACTAAGCTGTAGTGAGGCAAAAATATGTTTCCCAAGTCCAAATCGCCCGCGTCATGCGCGGTGCACACTGCTGGACGAATCATCGGCTTTTAGTCACGAAACTGCATCTCCGCCTCCTTCGTCCTTGTAGATCCGTCAGAACTAAGCCACCAAGTCTAAACTTGGAAGGGCTAAAGCATTTCGGCTACCGCGATTCCGTACACCTACACGGAGTTCAGTGAGGTTGGTGCTAACTGGAAGGCTGACTCAATGCTCTAAACTATGAGTAGATAGAGATCTACTCCTAGTTTAGACATCGCCCCAAACTACTTTGGGTCTAAAAGTCCATAAGAACCAGGATTGGTTTGATGAGAATGATAGAGCTCTTAAGGAGGCAATTGACAAACACCGGCGTCTTCTCAGGCAGCACAGGATAAACCAACGTGGTAATGCGCAGATCAGACAGAATGACCTGGAGCTGCGCATGCTAACTCGGGAAACTAATAATGCTGGTGGCAGGACAAAGCTCGCCAAATGCAATGAATGGCTCTCGGACAATAACCAGCTAGGGGAATTCTACTGTGAGGTTCGAAAACTGATACCCTTGCAAAAGTGCCACTTAAGCCTGCAAATGGCAAAGGCCTTCTTTAAAGCAAGGAAGAAGGACTTAAACGATAGGCGGAACTCTTCAACACTCTGCTGAATGTGGATCGGTCTGCGGACCTGGAACCCATCAACTCGATGCCTCGACTCCCCACATATCTAATGAGCTGGATGAGCCGTTGTTACGAAGCGAGGTTGTTCTTGCATTAAAGCAAAAACATAACAAACGTGCGTTTGGCGCTTACTTTATACCGGGAGAACTGCTTGAATACGGCGGTTAGGAACTACATTCGGCAATATGGGAGCATTTTAATCTAAATGGAAAAAAGAACAGGACCCGTCTACTTTTAAAGTATCACACATAATTGCTCTATATAAGAGCAAGGGTGACAGTTCCGATTGTGGTTCCTATCGCGGTATTTTGCTATTATCTATCAGAAGGGCTGCTACCTGAGACCCAGTTCGGCTTCTGAACTGACTTCTCAGAAAAGCAGAGAGCAGGGCCGTCCCATGTCCCTGTTTTTTATTGACCTTGAAAAGGCTTTTAACAGCGTCCCACGAAAAGCCCTCTGGACGGTGCTCGGAACGATAGGGTGCACAGAGAGATTTGTGAGACTTCTCAGACTCCTCCAAGACGACATGCAATGCTGCGTTGCTATCCACGATGAATAATCAGAGTTTTTCCCCGTTACCTGTGTGGTCAAACAAGGCAGCGTTCTCGCGCCTACATTGTTCGCGTTGTACTTTGCGGTCATAGTCCGTTACTTGTAAATTTAAATGACTTTTTTCTCCTTTAATAACATTTTCTTTATTTATGGACTTCCACTGAAAATATGTTACTGAATCTTCGCTTTCTTCTTCTTCCAATGTCAGCTCTTTGCAATTGTCGCATAATCATAATCACAATTTATTGATGATAAGATATTACATGTCAACAGTACACAATGAACTAAAATAATTTCAATTAACAGGCATAATAATTAAGAATAACATTTCAGGATGGAACAATGATACAATAGTAATTGTCACTAATAAAAGTCAATAATAAAAGAAAATTAATGTCAAAAAGAATTAAAAAAATCAAAATAATAAGAATTAAATCTAAATTTAAATAAAAATACATGTAAAGCCAAACCAAGAACATAAAAACATCGCCACATTGCGGAAAACCTATGAAACGATTTTCTTCAACTTGCAACACTTTCTTTAAAAAATTATTAATGTCATCTGTTGATTTTTGTCAAAGTGGGGCGTAGATTGTGCATGTTATATTTCTTGTGTTTTGTGAGTGAAAATGCCGAAAACTATTAACAGTGGCGTAAGAAAAGTTAGTCGCAATCTATCGAAATATTTGTCGGATAAAAAGTCTGAAGTATTGGACTCTATTCCTCTAAATAACATCACTAGCCGTGTTGTCAACATGACTGGCAGGTACGTCATATAGTATGTGCAATGTGAATTGGCTATTTTTTTACTATTTATAAGTAAAATATTTTGTTGTACTTTAGGCATATCCCGATCTTCCGTAATGAAAATACAAAACGAAGGTGGGACGTCAGCCGTATTTTCTACGCCTAAGAAAAATAAACCTAAAACCAAAAAGAAAGTCAATCTGAATAAAAATACTTGAATTTTATGCTGTCCGAAAAGAAGTACCGAGTTTGAAACGGCTGCTTGCAGCTCTTAAAGAATCCATAAATTAATAGTACTTATGGAGCGACATGATATAGTGGGATAGAAAGACAGGTACCTAGATGAAGTCAAAGATGTAAGGGAGAGTGGTATGCCCGTTCCCTACCTTGATGAAAGTTATATATGTCACCGTAGGTTATGGATAAACTTAACCTGCAAACGAAATACCAGAGCAAACACATAAACGTAAATTGTAAACCCTGTCGGTCTGGTTTACTATCTTTCTATAGTTGATCAACTGACGCGTTAGTATATCAACTAACGGTTTTGACTATCTTACGGTGGCACATTCACACATCGCTCAAGCAAAAAAGTAAAAGCTGATTTCCATGATGCCATGAATAAAGTTAATTAAAAAAATGGGTATTGAATAAATAATTACCCAATCTAAATGAACCCACCTGTAAAGTCATGGTCAATGCTAGATATTATTCTAGCCAAATTAACAAACCTCCAAGCTTAGTTAATAGAAAAAATGTAATTGCAGAATGGCTTACATCAAATTATATGGCCTACCCTACCAAAGCCAATAAAAGAACGTCGTTGTTTTTAGTGAAACAAAATAAACCCGACATAGTTTACGAGATGGATAATTCATTACAGGAGTATGGTCACAAAATACTACAACTGCCGCCATATGGGGATGAAACGATATGGGGAAACATTGCCACAAAGAATGTGGGTTTAGATAATATCATGTTCTTGCAGCTTGTACAAAACTGAGGATATAACTGCTGATACACAGAATAAATGCTATGAGCATATAAAAAAACTAGAAGAGGAATATAGATGTAGGGGACTGATTTGATAGAGAAATTGAACAACTTATTATAAATTTTGGCGTCAGTGATAGTGAAACGTCCAGTCTTACAACTGACAATGAGTCTGATATGACTATAATTGAACCAGTATAATCTGATCATGAAGATCATGAAATGTCATATGATTCTGCTGAATATTTAAATTCTGAATTTGATAACTAATGAAAAAAATGAATACATAATAATCATATGTAATGGTTTTATTTTATATACTTTAACCCGACTACAGGTACTTGCTTTAGTGGAAGAATATTTAATAATAATAAAAAATAATAGTAGTTGATGTTACTTCCATAATGAGAGGCTTTAATATACGGGTGTTTCATAATAACTACACATGAGTTTTTAGTGCCTAATTATGTACTGTTACATTCGCTGCTTTATACACACATTAATTTATATTTATATTTAAAATGTAACTTCTAATAAGTTCGATTTTTAAATAAGTTCGGCAATATACAATAAACTATTGCTAAGTATAGTATACCCATGCAAGAATGATGAAGCATGAAGGTTTTTTATGTTTCTGGTTGGGCTTTAAGACAAAAATTACAGGACACAATTTTATTACTATCATAACTTAAATCAGTCGTTAACTTACTCGTCAATAAATTCTGACACTGAATAGTATGCTTTGCTTAGGAGGTACATTTTAACTTTCGCTTAGGAATACCTACGGTCTGGGTTCTGGAAGCTCGGGTACTCCGATGGGTTCTGCAAACAAGTTTGAATAATGCTCAAAATGAGAGGTGCCCAGTGTGATAATAACTCTTAGAATAATCAAATCGCCCGGGTATTTTATATAATGCCCATCACCTATGGGGCAGAACAATGTTTATTTTCATTGGTACTCTATTGCCCTATCATAATATTGTTGTTCTTACATGTTCAACCTAACAGGAAGGATATCCTTAAATGAAGGATTACCCTTCATCTAAGCTACCGCATTGTTTTCCCTGATAGTATTTGTGTTGTCAGATTGCCCGAAACACAAATGGCAATATTCATAATGTGTCGGCAAATTGATATATAAGGAAGTTTATCTACACACGTATCATAAACCCTCTTTACTGCGTTCAAAAACCGCACGTTACGATCAGCATAATGTTAAACTACTTGGTAAAAACTCATTTCTTATCTGAAAAATTACACATTATGACCATAATGTATAATTTTTCTACATATTATGACATTCAAATTTCGAACGCCGACGCCCGCCTGCGTGCCGCCCCTAGTTAGTCTGTGAAGTTGGTACTACAGAACAAGCTAAACAACTGCAGAGCCACAATGCCGGTCAAACATGCGGTTGCTGAACACATCAAAGAGAGCTTATGATATGTGTGTAGATAAACTAGTGTATGTAACTGTACATAATTAGGCATTATGCAGCAGTCACATAAACTACTATTAACTTAATAATTATTCACGTTGCCCAAAGTAGTTCGTCATTATTCATAATGTCCGGGCATTGTTCATAATGCCCGGATTTACATTATTTTTTATTTTTTTGTTGGAAGGGAAAAAACTTAAATTACCTATGCCCAGGAGTCAGACTTCCCTGCTATGTCCGGGTCCCTACATATTGAGCGGGCATCAGCTCGTGTGGTATACGGACTAAAAACAACTCCTTTGTATTTACAGTTGTCCTACTAAGACTTTACTGTGAGCCATGGCCTCGGTATATGCTGAAGGCTTTCTACCTGCAATTTGCTCTTTTGGGCGATATATATGTGTATATGATATATATGGGAGGACTTTGCCTGCTTACCCGATTTTATGAGCGGACATCAGCTCATAGTCAACGGGCATGATAGCAGCATGTTAGGGGGGCAGATAGCCCCCGCTACTAAGAGGTGGTGATATATAATCGGAAGTCGGGTAGACCGACAAGATAACGCCTCTAATATCGCTCCGTACAATTTTATTCATAAAATTAGTCCAAAGTGCACCAAATGTACCAATTTTCATACAAAGTGTAGCAGACCAATACATCTTCAAGTGTTTTGTAAAATCTTCAACTTTTATATCAGTGAAACAATGAAATCAGTGCAAAGTGTGACCGAATTCCGCTGAGTGCACACAAAATCGCACATTTCTCCAAACACCTACATCAACATTATAATAACGCATCAAGCACTCCATAGAGTTCCCCAATTTCGTACTTGTAGGTAGTGACTTGATGGTGCACTGCGTTAACGTTTTGGTCTAATAGCTGAGCGCTCAATCGACCCCGGGTTCGATCCTCGCCCGCCGCATTCACCTTTTTCAATTTGTGTGTGCCCAGTGGCGCCCTCTGTAGCCTGCTACCACGAATTAACGACCACTACAATAATAAGACCACTAGCGCTATCAGCGGAACCACCAGACAACAACCCTCATCAAACCAATATGGAGGAGAGCGCTAATAGGAGTGAAAATAATTGTTACGCTTGTCGGACCGACTTTGAGTTGGAAGAGAGTCGCCTGAGTTGTACGGTCGGGTGTTGCCGTAACAAATTCCATTTTTATGCACCACTAACACCGAGGATCGTATGAGTCGAGAGGAGATTTGTTCATGGGTCTGTCCGGAGTGTAGGATTTCGATGAAAAAGGGAGGCGACAACACGCTGACACCCGTTGGTACCCCGAAAATACGCCCGTCGTCGTCCGTTACTATAAGGAGCAAGACCCAGCATCTGGTAACCCCCGACATTGATTTCCGTACGACTGAGTATATGGAGATCAGAGAGGAAATCCGCAAAGTGCAGCAGGCTGTAGCCGCAATAGCAGAAATGCTAAAAAGCGTTATTTCGTCTACGACAGGGCTTTCAGCTAAAATGGATGCCATAGTAACTCAAACTGAAAAAGTAGAGTCCAAGTTGACCACCCTAGAGATCAAGCACTCGTCGTCTCTACAACAAGTGCCAATCCGCAGTGTCTCCCAGTCTACTAAAGCTGCACCTGCAAGAAAGAAGAAGACTGAACACGAAAAAGTATCTGCTGTGCGGGATAATGACGTCATGTATCGGGGGAAAATACAAAGAGATATACAGGGTGTCCCAAAAGTGAGCCGTCGCAGTGACAGTGAGGATGTGCCAAGCCTCCCAAGTCTGCTGAACATTACGGTCGGACCGGTCCCCGAACTAACCCTATCCACCGACCGCCCACGAGAGGCAGATAATGCTCCCGTTGTCGAAGCTGAAGAGCGCTGGACGGAAGTTAAAAAGAAGTCACGCCGAAGACCGCAATCTCTCTGCTGTACGGCGGGGCCCAGCGTCACGACCTTGAAAGCTGTAGAGCGTCGCAAATATATACATCTTTGGAACATGATGTCGGGTCCTGTGCGCCTGAAGCGGTCAGTGTCGAGCAGCTCTCCTCCAGAGGGGAGTATAAGTCCTACAAAATAGGAGTTCCCATGAGCTGTTTCGACACTTGTTTCAGCATAGATATCTGGCCTGATAATGCAAGGGTGAGAGAGTGGATGCCCTTTCGGGAATACCTCGAGGCCTACTACCGCTCTCCGAAAGTCGCAGCCACAGTCAAGCACGACTAAGACACTCTCTATGCACTATCAAAATGTCAGAGGCATAAAAAGTCGGTTGGCGTATTGGCAGAATAATTTGATTATTTTAGAGCACGACCTAGTCGCCGCAACTGAAACCTTTTTAGACACGTCCGTCGGCGATGCGGAGGTAACGCCGGGGGGCTGGAGCATACTGCGCCGGGTCCGCGCCACCGCGTGCGGAGGCATACTGCTCGCCGCCCGCCCTGGCATCACGATTCGCCGACGTCGTGACCTCGAGACAGAAAATGGAGAAGATCTTTGGGCAACCTTCTCTCTAGATGGGTCCCAATTCACAATCTGCGTCGTCTATGTGGATCCCAGCATGATGAGAAATAAGAAAAAAATTACACAAGCCGAAAAAGACGCCCAATACCTTAGTTGGTTTACAAAAACCGAGGAGAACATGTCGGAACTAAGTGGAACTTTAATCATCCTGGGTGGACCTAAATCTGAACAGTGCGTCAGTGTCTGTTACGAATTATTATTGTTTTTTTCTCAGTGTTTGTAGTGTGTATAAGACGAATGAGGTGAGGAATGCTCACGGTGGCGTGCTTGATGTGGTGCTGCTGCCGGAGACCGTCCGTGGCGTAACTGTGCGCACCTCCGTGTCAGGTAGCATGGTGCCACGCACTGACGCCTACCACCCGCCTCTCGACGTCATTGTGCCGCTGTTGAAAGCGCAGGACGCGGATGGACGATCCGGCCGTTTGGATCCCAGCAACATTCGCGGCCACAATGACTGGAACTTTGCCAAAGGCGACCACACAGTCCTGTATGAGCTCAAGTGTAGCGTATCGTGGGACGATGTTGTCGTAGCTCGCGATGTGGAGACGGCAGTTGGCGTTGGGGTTTTGAATAAATCGATCCCCAAGAAGACCAGGCCTAACCAACCTTCCAGGCGGTATCCAGTGTGGTTTACTGGTGATATTATTAGGGATCTTGCCACTAAGGCAAAGCTCCATCGTAAATGGAAATCGTCGGAGAGGCCAGCTGATTACTCAGCATTCAGTGAGCTGAGAGCCAACATAAAGTCCCGCGTATCTACATCATACACGAACCATATGCTAAATAGTGAAGGTAATATTAGATCTAACCCGCGTGCTTTTTGGAAACATGTGAGTGGCCTCAAATCAAAGGGTGGTTTTGAATCTCGGGTCACGCATTAGGGGCAAGAGTGTGTCGGAGAGGAAGCAGCCGCCGCTTTTGCAGACTATTTCTCCGACGTTTTCCTCACCGACGTCCCGGCGCTTGCACCGGACCTGGTAAACAGTTCAAATGCCTCGCGCACGGCTAACTACGTTCAATTGTCACATGTTTCCCATAGGGATGTAGAGCAGGGACTGAGGCAGCTTAGGCCAAGGAGCGCAATTGGACCGGACATCGTCCCTCCTTACTTTTTAAAGGCCTACAGTAATCAGCTGATTACTGTAGGCCTTTAAAAAGATGTGACCCAACGGTATAACTAGCTAGTTATACCGTTGGGTCACATCTTCAACTTAGCTCTCGAGCAAGGGAAGTACCCTACCAGCTGGAAGCTCTCTCGAGTCAGTCCTATGCCCAAGTCTAGTGACACTGCCTCTGTAAATCAATATCGACCGATTGCGATCCTGAATTCATTGGCAAAATTGTTCGAGTCAATCATATACGGTAAAATCTGGCCCCAGATTGCGCCGTTTTTATGTGACTCGCAACACGGATTCAGGAGTCGTCGCTCAGTAACCACCAACTTACTGACGTTAGTCGAGTTGGTCTCAGAGAGCATGGATCGGGGATGTCAGGTGGACGTCGCCTATCCGGACTTCCGCAAGGCGTTCGATAGAGTCGATAACGACGTCCTAATGAAGAAATTGTGTGCCATTGGATTTGCCCCACGGCTGTTGGTTCTCTTCGCTGACTACCTGAAGAACCGCCAACAATACGTGCGACATGGCTGTTATGAGTCCCAGCCGTACCACACATGGTCAGGTGTTAGCCAAGGCTCGATCCTTGGTCCGTTGTTATTTATCATCATGATAAATGACCTGGAATCTGAACTGAAACACGCCAATTGCCTTTTGTACGCGGACGATCTGAAACTGGTACTTCCCGTGAAGTCAGAGAATGATTGTAGGCTACTACAGGAAGATTTAGACGCGGTTCATAGTTGGAGTGTGAACAACAAGCTTCAATTCAATACTGAAAAGTGCTGTATAATGTCCTTCACGCGCTCTCCGTGCATTAGCGCGACGTATACACTCGGCACTGAGTCTCTGACTCGAGTGTATTCCATGGAGGACCTCGGTGTTACGTTCGACCCTAAACTTACATTCCATGAGCATGTGAGCACTTTAGCCAAGGAATGCTTCAGAAGATTAGGGTTTGTGATACGGAATAGTAAGGGATTCCATAACTTGGGTGTGGTCCAGCTTCTATACACGGCCCTAGTGAGAACCAAACTTGAATCTAGCTCGGTTTTTTGGAATCCGCACGAAAGCTCATACGTCCTTATGCTCGAAAAGGTACACAAAGCTTTTCTTAGATACCTTTAAAAGAGGAAATATGGATACTACCCTTACCTTTATCCATCCGATTTTATTTTAGGTATGCTTGGATTTAACTCACTAGAGGTGAGACGTAACACCGAACAGCTTCTGACTGTGTGTCGATTGTTGCGAGGCGACAGTGACTGCGCAGCGCTTGTCAGTGCCGTATGCGCGCTTTACGTGCCTGACAACTACCTACGCGCTCGTAGGCACCAGCTGCTAGTGGGTGGCTCGCACCGCACGGTGGCGCGCGCGCCTGCAGTCTGCGCTGGTCCGGGCACGGAATAGCCTCAATGCACTGTTGGCCGCAGCACTATTGAATGATCTGTTTGGTGATGCATGGAGGGATATTGTGCGAGAATGTGGAAGGTTCTGTGAGAAGATTGCATGATAGTCTAGTCTTGTAATTATTTTCTTGAATATTCATGGATATAATGATAATATGGTAACTGCATTTATACGATTGAATTGAACTTATTATATTTGACATTATTATTGAATAAAATCAATCAATCAATCATTATTATGGTAAATTAATTTGTAATAATTGAATTGTATTGTATTTTCTAATTTTGTATATTTGTGTCGACTTGGCTTTGCTGTAATGGCACAAATAGATTATGTAAATAAATAAAATAATTAAATTAAAAAAAAAAAAAAAAACTATCCTAATCCTAAACTACTTTATATTTGGGTCATTTAGGGGGGCTCTGACCTCAGTCCGGGAGGTTTAAAGGGGGAGGGGAGATTGTGTGTTCGTCGAATCAAGACGGCGATCTCTTTCAATCCAAATTTGGTATCTTGAGACGCTGTTGTGCTTCGGGAACACAGCCTTCGTCA
This sequence comes from Argyresthia goedartella, assembly GCA_949825045.1. Taxonomy (NCBI): domain Eukaryota; kingdom Metazoa; phylum Arthropoda; class Insecta; order Lepidoptera; family Argyresthiidae; genus Argyresthia; species Argyresthia goedartella. The sequence goes on from OX463815.1 coordinate 15,278,499, forward strand.
AGTTGACGTGTCTGAGGGGCGGGGGGTGGTTGGGCTTTAAGAGCTTTCGTGATATCGTCCTCCGGTTCTAGGAGGACGTCTTTGGGGCGTCTTTTGAAAATGTGTTTCTTATTTATATCTGGGGTCGGATCATAAAGGGATGCTTGTACTATAAGCGGGTTTGGGTGGCTAGATGCATTAATGAAGAAGCGTTCGGACGCTTCTTTCATATATTGCTTTACTGTGGGGAGTCTAAAGTCACTATGGAGGTCTACGTTGCGCATGTACCACGGGGCACCTACGGCTTTTCGCATGAAGCGGTTTTGTAAAACCTGAAGGGGCTTAAGGGAGTGGGAGCAGTGTGCAAAGACTGGACTTGCATACGTGAAGAGCCACTTGGTCCATGACATATATATACCCAGGGCATCATGCAAAGGGTCCAAACGCAGCTGTCACTAACATGTCCGTCAGTCCATCCGTCGTCTATCCCACGGGTTTTACAGCCAAACGCCAAAGCCAGCTCCACTGTCTTCAAATTTTCACAGCATATACATCTTGTTGACCCGAATCGAAACCAAAAAAATTGTCAAAAATATTTAGACTCTGACGGAACACAGCGCCTTTTGCCTATAGTTGAATTTGGAGCGCATGGCGGTTGAGTATCCGAGTTGCCGCGCTTACCAAATTGTATGTAATTTGACGACTACAGCTTGTAATTAACTACTATGAATTTAATCCAGCATGAATATCCATCATGTAACCCAAGGGTGAAAAACAATATAACAATATACAATATAACTATTGTAGAACTTGCTCGCGCGTGTTTGAATGACTGCGCGCAAGTAAGTTCTATAATAGTTATATTGTGATTTTAATAAATTAAATAAATCAAGGAAGCTAACACTAGGCTCTGAAAAATACGAGTATAAGATAGTTTTTTTTTTACTTGCCTGTCGCCAGATTGTCAGATCACTACCCTCGGGCACCACATTCCGGACACCCTAATAGAAATATAAATCTACAGTTGAGCCACGGGATTTATAGAGCAATCCGACTCAACCTTTTATAGGGTTCCGAAACCGAAGGGTGCCCAACGGGACCCTATTACTAAGCCTCCGCTGTCCGTCTGTCCGTCTGTTCGTCCGTCCGTCAGCGGGCTGATTGTCATGAACCGTAATAGGTAGAGAGTTGACATTTTCAGAGAATGTGACATTGTAATAAAAAATAAAAAATAATCTACGGCATCAAATAATAAACTACACGAGATTATATAAATTAAACAGGTCGCCATACAAGAGACGTGAGGCCAATTCTCTTACGGAAAACGCATAGCGATAGCATGTCGATTTCGCCGAACGGGCCAAAATTTCATATTTAGCTTTCAGTCTTACCATCTATTAAACTAAATAGGCGCCACCTACAAGCAAAAAAAGCATTATGCGTCCTTGGGAGTAATCAATATGCTATCGCTATGCGTTTTCCGTAACAGAATTGGGCCCCGCCCCTGCGATGCAACAAACCATATGGTGATTAAATTAAGATCGTAGATTTCGCAGCTTATCACATGCTTGTGGTGGCGCAGCTGTTCTGGGTTCGAATCCACGTTCGGACATAATATTATTTCCTTGGAAAGACTTGAGAAAGACGAGTTCAGATGCTTTTATTAGTTTTTTCTAAGAATTATGAGTGTCTATAAAGAATATTTCAAAATACGCGAACCGTCGAAAATCATTAGTTTCCGAGTATTTTTATACGCATTCGGGCCCGTGGGGATGTGGTAGAATCAGGGTAGGGAAACGACTTTCGACGTCATTTGAAGTTCATTGTCCTCGAGATCATCGACCTTGACCTTGACATTTTATGCATTATTCCTTTAAAAATGTAATTTGTTGTTTTACAATTATTTTCGGATAGTTCTTTAAATTGACCTCGAGATTTTCGACAATGCCATTGAACTTTTGTGCATTTTACGAAAAAAACTCATTGTTGGTCCTACAATGATTTTAGGATAGTTCTTTAACAAGACCTTAATGTCATCGACCTTGATCTATTATGCATTGTTTGCAGATAATATTCTTATTAATAATATTGTTTTTATTTGCATACACTTTGCTCCGGTTTTTCTTCTTTTAAATTTCAACATAACCTATAACCCAATTTAAGTTTTGCCACAATAACCTTCTCTAGCCATATTTGGTAACTGTCCACTGGGTTAGTAGGTCAGCAATAAACCTTAGGCACCCAATAAATATTTTTCTAATAAATATACATTTCTATTGTAATATAAGCTATAATATAATATAAGCATATTGGTGACTCCCGTTGCCAGGAGGGGGACTGGGTCCGGCCCTGGTTGGGCCCTGTGACCGACCAACCTGAGTCCGGCCCTGGCGACCGTCCGAAGGGCCTGACCGGTTCAGGCACAACACGATGTGGTGCTTGCCACCACAGCACTCACAGGGGAACGCGCGTGAGTACTCGCTCAGCGGGTGCGGCCCCAAACAACCGAAACACAATCGGTGGCGGAAGACTACCTTCCTGCGGGCAGCTACCCCGAGCGCCTTAAAGTTGGCGCAACTGGTCACTTCATGACCGGCACTGTCGCAGTGCACACAGCCGTCACCCGACGGCGAGGCATTCAAAACGCCAAATTGTTTTGACCGCCCACCCCCCCCGTGGGGGCGGGGGGCGCGGCCCATCCCGCATCCGCGCGGGTTGGCGCTGCACACTGGCCTCCGTATCCAATGTATCGCATCGCCTGCATTCACCCTCCAAAAAATCCTTTAATTGGACGAGCGTGGGCAGTTCCGAGCTACTGCCCCCATGCAGCTGTTCAAACCGACTTTGAACAGCTGCAGGCAACCGTGACAAAACCATATACAACACGATATATGACCATTGGTCTACCGGCAGACCAAGGTTCTGAAGGGCCTTAGTGGCCACCAGCACAGGGTTGAGCACATGTACCCGGATGTCAACATCCCGGGTTACTCTTGGGATGCTAAACAGCTTCCCCAGCTGAGCATCAACCAACCGCCGTTTGTGCTGGTAGCGGTCTAACAATATGGACCGGGCTATCTCATAATTGCCTGCCGTGACCGTTAGGTGACCGACCAACTCCTTCGGTTCACCCCGCAGTGCCATCAATAGTTGGGCCAACACGTAGGCGTTGTCCAGGTCGTCCCGACCGTGGACCAAACTATCGAACAAATTGATGAATGCCGGCCACTCATCAATTGCCCCACCGAAGGCCGGAATCTCCAGGTGTGGCAGCCGTCCAACAACACCCTTAGGGGGCGGGTCTCCGCTACCCTCCCCGCGGTCATTCCGTCGCGACCGCTTAATTTTCTCCGCGCGACGCTCGATGTCGCCCAAGCACTCCATCGCTTGGTCAGCATCCGCGCAGAGCTGCTTCACTGCAGCCACCGAAGCCTCATCCGTAAGCCCGAGGGCTTCAGCCTCCGCAGCCAGCCGACACACCTTCCCGACGCGTGTCATTGCGTCCTCCACACGCTTGAGCAGGACATCGTCCATGTCAGGTCGCTCCACATACTGGGAGTATGGGCGAGCCATCTCATCTCCTCACGGACACCATACCGCAGTACCGTCAAGGGCGAAGGTGCCATGGTTACCGATTCAATTGTTTCTGGTCCTATGCTTCACTACCGAACTAAGCACAGCCAGAGACCAGCACTTGCCCGTCAGCGCTGGGCACAGAAATTAAAACTAAGTTGTAAAAAACCAAGGCAACCACTAAAACAATTAAATCCTAAACAATATTTAATATGGTCGCCCTGTGGACGTACACCTTATAAATATACACTCTAAATCAATTAGAGAATGCCACCATAAAACACAATACAAAAATAACCCACAAAACTGGATTCCCACAAAATCCAAGCTATTTTTAATATAATGAAGGTAGCTGTGACCTTCTAGAAGTGGCCCCTCCGATATGACCCACACTTCTACTGAGGTCAGCAAAATCAGCTTAATACCCCTTAAATAGCCTGACCCTGCTCTGTAAACCGAAATAACACTGCAGTACTATAGAACCCGACGTTCTAACGCAAGTAATACAATCTAGTTACTTCGCAGAATGACTGTTCAATCTTTTATGCGCACAAACAGTAGTTTCCGACTACAAATTTATAATAATTGTTAACTAAATTGACACTTATACTTTCACTAACCGAAAATGAACTTTAATTGTGGTACCGACCACAGACTCATTGCCGACTTGTCGGCCAATCTGAGATATTCTTTTCTCCCAACTACAATGTGGCAAAAAAACAACCTACAACCGTGAATCGATGATTTCCCACTAGGAAACCCGTGCCTGCTACCAAATGTTTAATTCCACGCCTCAACCGAACGGCGTGGAATCTTGAGGGGGCTGGATTTTTGCCAGCACGGGAGAAAAGTGAGTGATTGCTACTTTACCTTGTCGTCGCAGACCGGATATCGAAAGCTCGATTCGAGGCAGGAATGCGGGATAGGAGCACAAGTTTGGGATAGGAGAGGAACCGAACCTTGCTGACACGAGGAGTCGCCGTCCGCATACGACGAGTTGGAGACCCTACAACTTCAACCTTCACCACGAATCACTCAACCGCTGACGCGAATCTACTTATTTCCCGACGATGTTTATGATGAGCACTCCGACCAGGCCCGACGCCTGTATTTGGTAATTGTTACACCGAATTACAATCACTGGCCCGACGCCTGAGCAGACATGTTTTTTCTCCCGACGAGAAAAGATAACCTCCAATTTCTCCTCTCGTTTCGATACGAGTGACAGCTGCGGTTCCGTTTCCGTTCCGAGTCGCGCAACAAGAGGAGGTGCGTTCCGAAGCATAAATATTAAACAAGTACCATACCAATAATAACAACAGAAGCACTACCATCCTCTTCTGAAAAGTCTTTAGATTACTTGGTTGAAAATGTGCCCCAAAACAAGGATGGCTTTAACTTCCATCCAATAGGCTCTATAACTATAGTTAAAACATTTAAACTTCTTAGCATGAAAAAGACTGAAGATTTATGGGGCATGTCGTTTAACGTGGTTAAATCAGTAATCGATGTGATTGCACCATACATGGCAATCACATTCAATAGTTGTATAGCTTACGGAGTTTTTCCTGACCTCATGAAAATGAGCAGATTAATACCACTTTTCAAATCCGGTAGTAAACAAGACCCTGCCAACTTCAGACCTGTATCTGTATTGCCAGTGTTGAGCAAGGTGTTTGAAAAGGTCATATTGAGTCAACTACTCTCTCACTTCAATGCACCTGGGCTACTCCACAAAAAACAGTTCGGATTCACTAAAGGCAGATCAACAACAGACGCCGGAGTAGCGCTAGTAGAACACATTTATAGTGCGTGGGAAGGATCACAGGATGCGGTTGGTATTTTCTGTGATCTTTCCAAGGCCTTTGACTTTGTGGACCATCAAACTCTTTTGCTCAAACTTCAACACTATGGTATCAAAGATAATGCGTTAAAATTAATGGAATCTTATTTAATGGAAAGATTACTAAAAGTAGATATAAACAGATGCAAGTCCACTGGAACCCATATGAATATTGGTGTACCCCAGGGTTCTATCTTAGGTGCGTTCCTTTTCTTAGTGTACATGAATGACCTGCCTTATATGGTGGAAAAAATTACTCAGATTGTTCTATTTGCTGATGACACATCTATTATTTTCAAGGTGAAAAGACAAGAAGAAATTCTAGACGACGCAAATAGTACACTCTCTCATGTGTTAAGTTGGTTCAATGTAAACAACCTGTTATTAAACTCAAAGAAGATTAAATGTATCAAATTTTGTTTGCCTAATGTACGACAGGTTGAAAGCAGTGTTAGAATAGGATCTGAAAGATTGGACCTCGTTGAAGACACAATCTTTCTCGGAATCACTATAGATTCGAAACTTCAATGGGGTCTTCACATAACTAATCTCGCACGAAGACTTAGCTCAGCCGCTTTTGCGGTCAGACAAATCAGATATCTTATAGATGTTGAAACTGCCAGATTGGTTTACTTTAGTTATTTTCACAGTATTATGTCTTATGGAATATTGCTCTGGGGGAGAGCAGCAGATATAAATACGATATTTTTCTTACAAAAAAGGGCTTTCAGGGCGATATATCAATTAGATGCTAGAGACTAATTAAGAGAAAAATTCAAAGAAATTAATATACTTACGGTTACCTGTCAATATATATACGAGAATATCATGCATGTAAGAAAAAACATAGCTTTATTTAAAATTGTAGGTGATAGCCATACAATTACCACTAGAAATAAAAATAGGTTAGCACTACCATTATTTAGACTAAGTAAAGTAGGCACATCATTCATGGGGCACTGTATTCGTTTCTACAATAAAATAGCACAGGAATCATTGATCCTTCCTGAAAAGAGGTTCAAAAACTATGTTAAAAATGAGCTGATAAGAAAGTCCTATTATAGTATTAAGGAATACTTAGATGACAAAACTGCATGGTCCATACCATCTCAGCGCACAGAAATTCGACGAGGGGCGATGGATCAAGTCTTGCGTCCTATCAGCATTCTTCCGTATTTATCTAAGATTCTTGAAAAGATTGTTTATAATCAGGTCGTCTCATTTGCGGAAATAAACCATATATTACCCAAGCTACAGTCTGGATTTAGAAAGAACCGGAGTACCACGACTGCCCTGCTTGATGTCGTAGATAATATACTTGCGGCTCAAGATACCGGAAATGGCACTATCCTAACCCTCTTAGATTTTTCTAGGGCTTTTGACTCAATCAATTCGTGTATGTTGCTTTCTAAACTTAGTTATTATGGGTTTGACACGGCCGCGGTGAGATGGTTCGAAAGTTACCTTACGAATCGTAGTCAGCAGGTGGTTTTAAGGAAGAATGATGGCTCCTGTGATGAATCGCAAATCACCTGTACTGATAGGGGTGTCCCCCAAGGTACCATATTGGGGCCTCTATTATTTATTATTTACAGTGCTGATATCATAAAATGCATTACTCATTGCAAATATCACATTTATGCAGATGACCTACAAATTTATACTGATTTAAATAATGACAATTTTAATGACAATGTTATCCATATTAATAATGATTTAGATAGGGTGGGCACCTGGGCTGTTAGGAACGCTTTGGTCCTGAACCCAGCTAAGTCAAAATACATGATTTTAGGATCAAAAAATCAAATCAAGACACTTACAAACCTAAACCCACAAATTTCAATCGCGGGTGTCTTGGTTGAGCGTGTAAATGAGGCTCGCAACCTTGGACTTATAATGGACCAAGAGCTTCGCTTTGAGAAACATGTTCTTGAAATGGTCAAGAACTGTTTCTATAGGCTTAGTATATTATATAAGATAAGATGCTTTCTAAGCGAGCAAATGCGCATCTCGCTGTGCGAGTCCTTGGTCTTATCAAAGCTAAATTATGGCATATCAGTATATGGACCCTGTCTTTTCAAACGAACTCAACGGCTGGTCCAAAGGGTTCAAAATGCATGTGCGAGATTTTGTTTCCTTATTCCTTCACGCGGGCACGTAACACCCTTCCTTAACAATGCCAACATACTTAAGATAGCCGGCAGACGGGACCTTCATCTGGCCTCGCTCCTATTTGGTGTAATAAAGCGCAAAACGCCCGACTATCTATACGAAAAACTTACCTGGCGACATCCACACCATCACCAGCCTAGGACCACCTCGAGCCTACTGTTGATCCCCCGTCACGGGTCTGCTGCTTTTCGGGGCAGTTTCAGATATTTGGCTACGAAGTGCTGGAACAATCTGCCGCCACCAATCCGTGATCTAATGTCTATAGCTCATTTTAAAATAATGTGTAAAAAACATTTTTTAACACTTCAAAAGTCAAGTGTTTGACTCGGTTCCGGTGAGCTCTCACGTTACTCGCGTTACTCGTGTTTTGTTTTATAATGTTACCCTGTGGTTTTAAAGTCGGATGATACTGATACTTTTATGTACTTTATATATTTTCACAATGCACACAAGTTATTTTTGTTTATTCATTTATTTATTTCACTCTCTACGTAGGAATTTATATGTTGTTTTAATAAAATAGGTTATATAACACCCATCCATATATAATACCCACGCACGATATTTAGGTGCCGACAGAATATCAGCGCTGCGGGACTTGCTGCAAGTCCCGCAGCACATGCTGAGTCGGAACCCATTCGCTGTTGCGGTGCACACCGCATGGGGAATCTGGTCATTTTTGCTTTTTTTTACTTTTTTGTGAACCATACCTGTGTGTCTTAACAGTGAATAAACGGATTCTTATCTTATCTTATCTTATCTATCACTCGCCGACGAATTTCCTTAGACCGAAACCAGTACCTGTTGTAAAGTCACTTTTAAAAAAAAAAAGGTATGGGGGAGTTTCTTGCCGTTTCTTCTTAACCCCGAGGCCCACCTTCCGAAACGGTGTAGTCTTTTTTTTATATAAAAATAAATTGACTTGTAGTTATAAGTAAGTATAATTTTGACGTTGAATAAGATAATTTATTTATTTATATTCAATAAAAAAAATGACTCTGACTCTGACTCTGACTCTGACTCTGACACTATCAATACCACACAAATTCATAAATGCACCTGGTTCTGTACATGGAGAACGAAAGTAGCTGCACCAATTATTCGAGGAACCTAGATTTAGATTTGCCTCAGTGCTTACTGAAATACCTGTAAAATAAAACAAAACGATCATCAGGCGAAATAATTATATTAAGATATAGAAAACAGACTTTTTTGTTTTAGTCAGTCGCTTCCGTCACACTAATCCACATTAATCCAGTGTGGACCGGCCTCACAACACAGTGTTGTCAATACGTAAAAACCAATTGATACCATTTAAGTTTTGAGAGAAAAAAAATGTTTACTACGTCATTGTTATTTATTATTTTATTATTTATTATTATAAATTATTTTCTTGTATAAGTTATAAAACATTATTATCTTTGGAAAATATATGTTTTTTAGTGATACGAGTATTTTATTTACGGTTAAAAATATACTACTACGTCTAATTATATATTTTACAATGGTATCACTGCCACATTTTTTCGGCAGCTAATGAAAAAACAGATTTTAGAGTAATTTTAACGTGTACTTAACTTCGAACTATAAATGATGCCTATTTAGTTTTCATATTTCGCCTGTCCACATAATTATATTTAGCATTATAATTTATATCAGGCACTACAAAACTGAGGTCCGCTTGCACAGTATTCGTTAAATCAGTTTAGCGTCTATCAAAATGTGTCGAAATATGTTGTATGTATCGAATATTTGACGACCCGAATGGCCGGGTCGGCAGTGAGCCTGCCTACGAAGCCAAGGGTCCCGGGTTCGAGTCCCAGTGGGGGCAAATATTTGTTTGATGAGAACGGATGTTTGTACCCTAGTCATGGTTGTTTATCTATCTAAGTATAATATTTATCTATATAAGAATGTGTATCGTTGTCTAGTACCCAAGATACAGGGAATCCTAGTTTGGGGCTAGACGATGTCTGTAAATAGTGTCCAAGGTATTATTATTATTATGTAAAAGTTACATCAATTACGCACGCCCAACTGATTATCGATTACCGTGCAAGTGGACCTTAGTATAACATAATGTGATCGATCAGTGCTGGTGGATCCACAAGTTGGCGTGCGTGCGTGTATCAAAGAAGGTGGCACCCACAGAGGTAGGAGGAGTTACTTGAGTGATGTTAAATCTATAGTGGCACCACGTGTATGGGTAATTGTTAGACTAACTTCAGCTCGACTACATACAGCCCTGGTTTAAAACGTGCGAACAGTGCAAATTATTACTTATTCGATACATTTTCCCGTAGAGTGATTTTATTGGCAGTGGTAGTACCTAGGTACATACGTTTCGGGACAACCGCTCACTCTGTTCAATTTATTGCCAATCAGCCTGGCACATGTTCAGAAATTTAATTGTGCATATTCATCCACCCCTTCTCGCTACGCCACCGTATCGTCCGATAAAACTCGATTGCCAATTTTAAATAAGTTTTGACTCAAAAAGAGCAAATTTATCTACCTTTACTATTTCATTTAGGTACCTATTCAAATTTAGGTAACTACTTATGTAGGAACGGTGAATAAAGCTTGATTGTGCATTCATCACAATATTTGTAAAAATTTAGAAAGTCTTCTTAATTTTCAGTACATTTTCCGTGCATTTACTTTGATGACGACAAAATCTCTACCTACATTTTCTCTCAATATTACTTAATTCAAAGGAAACATTAATTTAAAAAGAAAACTCCCAAAAATTTATCGAAATAGAAAGTTAGAGGGGTACGCTCCTTAATTCAATCCGTGCTCGAAAAATAAAAACGGAAACAAAAAATCTGTTTGAAACTTTGAAGCGGAAACAAAACAAGAAGGTATTTATTTTAGTTCTTTGGATACACTTAAAAGAGTGTACTCTTAAAAGTGTATGTTACCGGCAATCTGTATAATGCAGGTATTCTATATAATAACTAGGCAATATATTTGTCGCATTTGGTTGGTTAAATCAGACACTTTACTAACTCTCTAGACCGTTAATTAAATGCCGACGTTTAACCAAGTCACTAGCATTTTGATTTAAATAAAGCATTGTCGAAAACGTTTAACAATCTGTCTTACCGAAAGCCAGCGTGTTGGAAAATAAGATGGCGTCACGACAACAGCTGATTTGCACAGCTTATATCAGTGAAGGGTAAAGGGGGTGAGCGAAGCGATGGTCCCTTTATCCTTCGTGTTAGGTTGAACATGTAAGAACAACAGAAAATACATAGTTTTAAGTATTTTTTGTGTTGGGTTGAACATGTAAGAACAATAAAAAGTACTTAGTTTTAAGTTTTTTTTTGTCCTTACATGTTCAACCTAACACGAAGGATAAAGAGGGCTTCGCTACGCTCACCCCCTTTACCATTCACCTAAGCTACCGCAGTGTTTTACGCTTTTACATACAGTACCAGCTGCGCATTGGGTATTATATATAATACCTAGGCAAATAGGCTATCGGAGGTACGGCGCCAAGGAGAAGACCTTGTAAGGCTGTACACTGAAGAACTTTTCTTCTACAGAGAAAATGACGACTCTACCTACGGTGGCGTTGGATTTCTTATCAACAAAACTATCTCGTCTGCTGTTCAGGACGTTAAGAGCATATCCCCTCGCGTGAGCTACTTGAACCTAGCACTTATTAAGAGATACGTCCTTAAGGTCATCCAAGCCTATGCGCCTACCTCTAAACCCGGTACTGATGACGAAGTAGACCAGCTATACGTAGACACAGAGAGAGCGCGTGAGGAAAACCCTGGCTTCTACACCGTGGTCATGGGGGACTTTAACGCCAAAATCGGGGATCGACTAGAACAAGAACTGTCAGTGGGACAATACGGGCTAGGTATTCGGAACCCGCGAGGACAGACCCTCGTAAATTTCCTTGGAAAACACCACCTCTACGCTATGAAATCCCTTTTTCAAAAAGCGTCCTACAAGGAAATAAACATGGGCGAGTCCAGACGGCCGAACTAAGAACGAAATCGACTACATCATCAGCTCGGACAAAAATAATATCACCGATGTGTCTGTTTTAAGCTACTTTAAGACCAGCAGTGATCATCGCATATTGAGGGCTAAGTTCAGGTATAACCTGCCCAAAGAACGGAAAAATATGGTAAAGGCACAAGCAGTAACATTTCTCCAAAAATAATTTCAGCTGGAATTGCAGAATTATTGTGATGGACTATTGGAAGAGAACCTAGATTTGGATACACTGTGCGATGATCTCTGTAAACCCATCGTTGAAACAACGAAAAAACACATTGACAGGAAGAAAGAAAGTGAAACGAAGCTAACAGCAGACACGCTCTCACTATTGGAACGAAGGAGGGAGATGAGAAACGCGACAGCTATAGACCAAAAGGAGTTACAATCATTTCATAAAATAGTACTTAAGGCAAACCGGAAAGATTTAAGAGAATATTATACTAAAGTCATAACTGAAATAATTAAACAAAATAAAGGTCCGAAAGTATTTAGAAGGAAATTTAATAAATCTAAATCTGACATTTCTAAATTGTATGACAGAAGCGGGAATCTTGTCACAAATCGTGACCAAATACAGTGCGTCAGACGCCAGGGCTGAACCTACCGAGCATATTTGGGAGGATCTCGTAGATGGCTAACCTCCCTTCATAGAAGAAGTGGGTTTTGCTCTGAGCAGAATGAAACATGGGAAGGCATCTGGAGGGGATGGTGTGTACGTGGAGATACTACAGGCAGGAGGTTCCAGCGTACTAAAAGTGTTGACAAAGCTTTTCAACAAAGTGCTGAGTGAAGGCATCACTCCTGAATCGTGGAACAATGCCGAAGTCACGATTTTACATAAGAAGGGTGACAAAGTGAAACTGCCAAATTATCCCCCTATCAGCCTCCTCTCTCAAGTTTATAAGCTGTTCGCAACCTCTGCAACAGGCTGACTCGAGTCCTGGACGAGTACCAACCTGTAGAACTAGCTGGTTTCCGGAGTGGATACTCAACTAAGTACCACATACATACGGTCAAGCAATTGAAGAAGAAATGCAACGAGTACAACCGTTGCATTTCTTCATAGTCGACAAAGGCGAAGCACAGGGGCTGTGCTTCGCCTTTGTCGAGCACTGGGCCGTGTTTCATTCTCTCCATCGTTCCAATGTTGACAAAATGTATGTGGATATCCTCCGGGAGCTGTACAGGGCCACCACGGCACAGGTGCGCATGCACGCTTTGATCAAACCAGTGCCCATTGACCGAGGCGTGCACCAGGGGTTACTCTTTCGCCCAAACTCTTCACAAACGTGTTGGAAGATATAATTAAGACACTATATTGGAGCGAAAGAGGTCTCAATATCGACGGCGCGCGCTTGTCACACCTGCGTTTCGCCGAATATCTGATCCTCCTAGCTGAAGAAGACAAAGATCTCCAAAGCATGCTCGAACAACTTCAAGAAGCATCCCTGAAGGTTGTCCTTAGAATGAATATGTCCAAGTCAAAGATCATGTGTAGCGATCCGGAGCACGTACCTAATGTTATCGTAGGTAACTAACTGCCCTATAGAGGCAGTAGTTCAATACACATATCTTGGACATAACTTATCCTTTAGCCAAAGTGCTCAGGCGAAGGTGATCACTAGACAAATCCAGCTAGAATAGGCTGCCTTCGGGAAACTAGAAGACATCCTAAAATCACAAATCCCACAATGCCTGAAGAGCAAGGTATTCAACCAATATGTCGCGCCAATCCTCACTTATGGTGCCGAAACATGGATGCTCACAAAAACCCAATATGCACAAAATTAGAGTCGCACAAAGGGCTATGGAGCGTGGCATGCTAGGCATCAGCCTCGTTGAACGTTGAAATCCGCAGATTTCCCAAAGTCACAGACGTGGGTACGCGCAACACGGGGCTAAAGTAGCAATGGGCGGGACACTTGGTTAGAAGGGAGGACGGAAGGTGGACCAAGGCAGCCACAGAGCGGCGGCCGCGAACAGGATAGAGAACAGCGGGCAGACCACCGGCCCGATGGTCAAATGACAGGTGGCTGGAAAACAGTGGACGAGACTGGCGGGTGACCGTATGCACATTCTCTTCTTCCTCTCCAATATTTTGAGAAATCCGCGCCATCCTGCATATCTTCATGAACATTTTGAGTATCTTTTCTCTGGGGATAGACTTCGGAGATCTCACACGGTGTCACTTTTGTCAATTCCTCAGCACAACACTGTTGCTTACGAGCACTCGTTTAGGTTAAGGGCAATACGTTTGTGAAATTCACTTCCTTGCGCTATTAGGGCTTGCACATCCTTGTTCACTTTTAAGAAAAAATGAAACAGCATCTCCTCTCTTCTGCATAGTGGGCATCTCATAGTATATATGTGTATCTATGTATTTTTTGTATTATATTTATTTATTTTATAGTAAGTTTGTATGTATAGTGATTTATCTGATAGTATATTGATTTTATTTATTTCTTTTAACTCTTAATTGTACACTAGGACTACCTCTCTATAATTTATTTTTCTCCGTTCTTCACAGGTTAGCTGTAAGATTTCTTTTTAGAAATAAGCTCACCTTTGCTTACTGTTCTTGTTATATTTTCCATTGCATTTTCTGTGCAATAGAGGATTATTATTATAAAGAAAATCGAATGGAAAAAATAAATCGTGTGAAAAAACGCGAATGGAAAAACATACAAGGAAATTTTTATTGCGGAAAATGTATCTATAAACTCACTTAAGAGTGTGGAAACGCCGGACACAGCGCAATTTTGCTGCGATCGGGTAGGGCCGGGGGGCCACACGATGCGGTGCGCCACGCCGCTGCAAATACTACGAAAAATACCAAATCTCTGATCACAATAAATTGTACCCTACCCCACGGACCCCTGTAGATTTATCCTTCGATTAGCGTTTTTCTCAAAGAAAAAATATTGAACTTATTACTTTAATACAAGTAGTGTTTGGTATGTAAGAAGAGTTCGGCCGGAAGACTGATGAATACAATTTTATTTACTGAAGACCGAAAATTTAAAAAGCATTATATACCTGTCGCAATGATTAGGGGCACATAAACTTTTCTACGAAATTAAATGAGTTTTACTCTTCGAACAACTCAAACAATTAATTTCTACACCTTTTGAGGGTCGTTCTCTAAGCATACACGTTTTCCGATTCGGCATTTTAGGAAAGCTTTTCCATCCAAATAAATATGAGATCGCTTTAAGGCAAAATTCCGCTTGAGATTTGTAAATAATCAAATAAACCTATTTTCCAACTATGTCGGACTTCAAGCCACAGGAGAGCATGGATTTTTTGGTCTTTCTGCAATGTCTAGAGGCTAACCTCTCGCATGGAAACGATCTATTGCTGAGACAATGCTGAGAGTGCTGGAAACAATCTTCAGGATCCTCTGCGATACGAGCCACGTACGCGTACGGTTAATTATGTAAAATTATACTTCAATTATTAGATACTTACCTTGCCATTAAAATTGTAAGATAAGTAACCTGGTTAATAAAATGGCTTTATTCGTTAGGGAGTTAAAAATGTGATAATAAGTACAGTGATCTGGTCCACTACCGCGCCTATGCAAGAGGCATCGCAATTTTCAACATATAATTTTACAATATAGACTTTTTTGGCATCTGTCCACTGCTGCTGACTGCTGTCATGAAAAAGTAAAAATCATCTCTCGTCAACAATATCTAGTGACATCTTTGGAACTAATTTATTTAAGTTGGCTAAAAATGCCCTTTTCCAACATTTTTGTATATATCTACATACAGTCTCTTCTATTTATAATGCTATTTATAACATGTTCACGTACCTATGATATTGTAAAGACGGAAAATGAATTAAGGGAATTAACACCCAATGCACTTCTATTCATGTCTGTACGTTTTATATGGTTAGAAATTAACTTATCTTTTTATTATGTTCTACTACGAATTCTCGTAATGTTTTGGGACAGGTTGAGGCACTATTTGATTCACTATTTTTTGATATAGCATACATAAATGAAAAAGGCCGCCTTCTACATGTAAACGCCGGCTTCTCAGTTGTTTAAATGTAGAGTTCGGCATCTCCACTCCTATAAAAGCAATCGTTCTGTAACTTTGTACAGTGAGGGCACTATTTATGCACTATTTTTGTGCGTTCAATTCGTATCTTGGATGTTTGCCGTTTATGCAAACGGAGTACGGCACGCTAGCGCTACCGTTACGGAAGCGCACACACAGAATGGCCATTATTCATTATATTTATATTATAAATAACGCCTACATAAAACGAAACTATAGGGACAAATTTTGCTTTCTTTTTAAAATAATACAGAAATAAGTACAACTTAGGGAGATTCATATTGAGTAATACATAATCTGTCATCAAACTGAAATAAATGCGTTGTAGAATGGAAAAAGGGTTAATGATTCTTATTAGAGTGATATTCTCATAAGAATAATTAACCTTAATTCTAACTAGAATAGAATAGTTTCATCAAAAACGAATTATTAGCTAAAATTTTCACAGAGTGTGTATTTCTATTGCCGCTATAACAACAAATAATAAAACATACTGGTTTTTAAGAATTAAAAGTAGTATACACACAAAAGATTATTTGTATGGCCTTTTTCTTACCCATTTTGTTTTATTTATTTATCGGTGAACTGAACGACTTCCCTGATATTATCGGTTAATATCTTTAATTGAGGTTATTGAGTTGTATGCTTCGTTATTTGTCATAAATAATTGCTCATTCGATTAATAATAAATAATATTAAGTTTTTAATCATATTTGATTTATATCTGTATATAAGGTAGGTACTCAATTTCTATCCACTTCCGAGGTTCAAGAGGTTTGTTAACCTGAGTAAGTATATAGTTCAATACTTACATACTACATACACGAAACTCTTTTTCATTGTTTCGATGTACAGCCTCGAATGTAGTCCTACCTAGTATTTAATATTTTATTATTAGGAATTAAAAAGGTATACTCGTACAAAATCCTGTCGTTTTACGCTTTTCTGTTTACAATGGTATGGAACCCTTCGTGTGTGGGTCAGACGTCCTACTCGCACTTGACCGGTTTTATTTACTTAATGAGTACGGCCGTGTGTGAGTTAAGACAGCGATAGTGTGGAAGTGAGAAAGCATGATGATGGACGACTGGTCTCACAATATTTTTTAATTCCTTTATCCATCGAACGAACGAGGTAATAGGTAGTGTACCGCTGCCGCCTCGTTATTTGAAGAAAAGGACGATTTATTTAAACTTAACGTCTGGTTGCACATGCACTCAATCCATTTCCCGGTTGGACTGCACTGTTTGCGTTTAATCAAGCCTTGGTAAACTATCGGTAGACCGATTGAATCTGCTGACGATGCACAGTTCAGCAAAAGTTGTCCCCCGAATTTTTTAATTCTACAAATCGATCGAAGTTTCATCGATCAAAAATACATCACTAAATGACTGAACGAAAACCAAAAAAAAACTATTAAAAGAAATGAACCAAGATTAGAAAAGTTCGGAAACTTTTTACTTGATAGGCGAAAAAATGGAAATTTAATTAAAATACTCTAGATAATATAAAAGTACTGTAAATTTTATTTTATTTTATTATTTATTTATTTTATTTTATTTGGGACATCAACAGCACATAGATAAACAAATTTAAAAAAACAAAGATACACAATTAAAGCCAGTAACAGATATCCACAAAAATACAAGAGATAAATTTAGATTGAGAAACTTAAACAGATAGAACAGTGTGCAAACTTAATAAATAAGAACTCTTACATGTATATAAAGGTAAGAGACAGGTATGTTTATTATGATGTTTATTTAAAGGTATATGTATAATAATGAAATAAATGGTGTAGGATTTATGACGTGTTTGTGTGTGAGTTTAAGAATGAGTGTGAGGTGAGAGGGTGTGTGCGAGCATGTGTGTGGTTCACTTATTCCTCCTTGATATTGTGTAATTTTTTAGTAATGACCTGACGGAATTTCGCCTTAGACGATGCAAACGGATCAAAATTGTTAAAAAGTTTATTAAATTGATTGGTAAGGCGAAGCATACTTGAATTTTGAGCATAACTGGTATGCGTGAGGGGGATATCAAAAAGCATTTTGGAAGTTTGACGAGTACGGCGCGATGAGACACAGAAAGATAGTTCAGAGAGGTGAAGAATCAAGGCGGCCCGAGAGAATATCATGGAGTAACATAATTTCAAGCTAAATTCTGCGATCCTTAAGACTGTTGAGGTGATGCTGGTGACAAGACTCCTCGTAAGAGCGCCCAGTAGTGTGAGATCTGAAATTCAGGTGCTTTATACATTTTTATTGAATACGCTCAATGCGTTGAATGTACGTTTTGTAGTTTGGAGACCATACACAGGAAGCGTATTCCAAAATGCTCCTAACTTAAGCATAATATATCTGTTTTATACAACCCAGGTCGCTGAACGGTTTGCAGATTCTCAGAACAAAACCCAGGTTTCAAAAGGTACGGGCCGTAATATGCTCGATGTGTTTTTCAAATGATAGTTTACTATCGAGAATGTCACCAAGATCGCGGATAGTATTGACGCGGGCTTGGCTTGTTGTTAAAGGAGTAATCATATATAATAAGGATGGGACTTCTAGTGAACGAGATTTGGACGCATTTACTAACATTCACAGAGATCCTATTCTTTTCGTAGTACTGACTTAAGCGATTGATATCGGCCTGTAGCTTATCACATTCGGTGGCACTATTTACATCAAGGTAGACCTTTTTATCGTCAGCATACAGTAAAAATCTACAGTCATAAAATGCAGTATAAATATCATAGAGATAAGCGTTGTACAATAAAGGACCTAAGTGAGAACCTTGAGGAACACCCAACGGGATATCAATAAAGTTCGAGTTATATCCACCAACAATCACAGCCTGACTTCTCTTAGAAACATAAGAAGTAATCCAACGGTGGAGGTCACCCTGAATCCCCAGATGAAATAATTTGCGCAACAGGATGATATGGTCTACGCGGTCGAAAGCCTTTTCAAAATCCGTATAGACAACATCAGCCTGCTTCCGCTTGTCCATCTTATGAAGAACAAATTGCAGGAATTCCGCAAGATTACTCATGGTAGATTGGGTAAATGCAGTTATAAACAGCCTTCTCTAATACTTTACCGAATACATTAAGAATATTGGTCTGTAATCGTCGATTTCTTGTCCCTTTTTTGTGTATCGGAAGGATGTGAGCTTTTTTCCAGGCAATAGGAAATGAGCCTTCTTTGAGGTATCTATTGAATAAGATGGTTAAAGGATGACGCAATTGCTTCGCGTACCTTACTATATAGTACGGTGGGATATTATCGCTACCTGCACAACCGTTAATATCAAGTGAGTTTAATAATTTTAGTGTATTATCAGGATAGAACTGAGCAGAATTGATCACATTGCTGTCTTCACAAAATGGTGGAGCAAGTGGCGGATCAGAATACGAAGACGCTGGCTGACTAAATACTGAATGGAAAAATTCATTGAAACCCTTGCAGATGCTTGGACCATCTGAATAATGAACACCTTGGTATTCAAGGGATTGTGGATAGGCAGAGTTTTGTCTACCAGCTTTGACAAAGGACCAGAGCTGTTTAGGGTTCACTTTAATATTAGTTTGCGAAGATTCAACGTTACTTTGGAAACATGTAACCTGCATAACCTTTTGTATCTTTCGGTGTAAGGAGAATCCTTCGTAATCGAGTGGATTTTTAAACTGAATCATAGTCCCCTTTGCGAAATCTGTACCTAGCACGGTTGGACTCTGAAAGTGGTAACACTGTTAGATCATTGGCCAGAATTTCAAGATATGGATGAAAAATCTTTGATGAGTGGTACGGGGGAGCGTAAGAGGACGAGTGCGACATTGCTAAAGACCAGATCGAGAGTGTGTCCACTGCTGTTGGTAATGGTGTTAAGTTCAAGAGCCTGAAATTCGTCGATAAGATTAGTAACTGCTTCCTGGACACATAGTAGTTCTCTACGGAGGTGTTCAACGCCGGTGGGGCAACCAACGCAAACAGCGTGAATTGAAATCGGTGGCGATTAAGTAGTTAGCATTGGGATGTAACGATTTGAATTCATTTCTGCAATTTATAGATTAGGGCCTAGAGCGTCACTGAGGGAAAAGTTTAAAGAAATCAATATTCTGACATTTGTGTCTCAATATATCTATGACAATCTTGTGTATGTAAAAAGAAATATAACTAATTTTCAGAAGTACAGTGATATACACAATTTTAATACTAGAAATAAAGACAAGGTGGTTGCTTATGTAAGCCGACTACATAAAATTAGTAATTCTTTTAAAGGCAATTGTATACGCTATTACAATAAGGTCCCTACTGATATTAAAAACTTACCTTTAGACAAGTTTAAAATAATAATAAAACAGAAATTGTATAAAAAAGGTTACTATAGGATATCTGATTACTTAGAGGACAGATGTCCATGGGAATAGATTGTTTGAGTAACAGGCTGTTTCGATATATAATTAGCATTCATTTTGTAATTTGACAATATTTTATTTAAAAAAGGAAACGCAAAAGATGCGACGACTGTGGAGTTTCTTCGGTGAGCTCTTCTCCACAGATTCCGCCATTGTGTTAGTGAACTCACCCAAAAAAATGTAATGACGGATCTAAGTGATGTAACAACATCCAATGGAAATAAATGATTTTTGATTTGATTTGATTTGATTTGATTTGACTAAGGCGACAGATGATATTATATTATTTATATGGAGATGGAGAACTGGGGTACGTCCTCTCTTTTCCGGTAGATATGCTGCACATATATGAAGGTCATTAGCTGTACCACGAAGACCTTTAGCGGGTATGGTGACCCATAGACATTCCGTATTGGACGTTGTCCACTCTGGACGTGAAATTGCATTTAAAGATCGACGTACGATGACCATAACTCCACCACCATCTTTTCTACCCGCGGCGACGCGGTCGCGGTCCATTACGAAATACGTCGTATCTATTGTCGCATAATATAAAAAATAAATAAATAAATAAATAAATAAATAATTCCGAATCTAGTACACCATCCACAAGCCAAGTTTCAGTTATAATGATGATGTCAAAATTATTAGTTACAATACTATTAGACAAATCTAATGTTTTGGTTCTCAAACCTTGGACATTTTGGTAGCAAATGCTAAAATGCTTCCAAGCATTCCTTCTATCCACGCCTAATTTTCTCCACCCGGTTTCGGATATTTGGGCGCACCCGTAATCGAGATGTTTCCGGCAAATGCTGCACTACACTCCATCGTTGAAATCCACACCGCACGCTGCACACTGCATTTCATTTATGATCCAAAGGTTGACGAGGTATGAGTTAAGAGTTAAAAGCGATGTGTGTTGACCGGACTGACAATAATATGAATATATGACAATAATATTGACAATATGTCATAATATTGACTATGTATGGTCTTATTGACATTTCTTTACGTCAATTTGCACGATTCGTTTTTTACATTTTGTTTACAAAAAAATACCATTTTCATCTTTCATTTTTTTTAAAACTACGCATTTCCTCATTTAAAGAATATAATTTTTTATTAGGAAAAGTAACTACCAGCTATCGATTGCACACCTCATTATAATTAAATTAAAGGGGAACGATTCTAAAACCAAGCCTTTCAATTGGATTATAGGTTAGGTTGGAACTTAAAAGAAGCAACCCCGGAGCGTAGCGGGGTGGAGCGTATGCAAATAAAAGCCAAATTTGGCTAGAGTATGTTATTGTGGCTAAAAATAGGCAAAATCCGTCGTTGACAACCCTAATACTCGCTCATCCCCACCGTCCCGAATGTTACCAATGGGCGTTTGGAAAAAATAAACTCGATTACTAATGATTTCCGACACTTCGCGTTTTTGATATCGTCTCCAAATGCACCTCTATTGCATAGGCAAAATCGGTAAAAACATCTAAAACTGCCGGCTTTCAAACGAATTGATTAATAACGTTACTTAAAACAATGTAGCGTTATTTATATTTTATAACGTTATAAAGGTCTGCTTGAAAACACGGTATTTTCAACCCTTGCAACACGGTAATATAAATTTTTCACATGGAGACACAGATATACCTCGCGCCACGAATTAAGAGCGCTGCGCGACGTTGGCGGGAATTACTGCGCATAGTTTTTTATTTTTTTTATATGTACAAGTATTTAAAAGTGACTACTGCGCATTCAACGCCACCGTTCATAACGTGTGGTGCGACGTATAGTACCTAATCTGTCAAGAATTCATACTGTCAAATATTCTTTCTTTCTTGAAGCCTTGGCTTAGTTGCCTTTATTGAAAAGCGAAGATTTGGCTATTTATTGGCCTTAAGAAGACTTGGCCCAGTTGCCTAACACCGACATCATTGACAAACACATTGAACACTCATGACAAGGCTATATGGTCTAAAACCTTTGCCTACCTGACAAGGCGAATGAATGAACCAAAAAAATAAACTGAACCAGGCGGGATTTTCGAAGTTTTTATTAATTTCATCGATTACTCGTGTATCAATCGGAGTTTTTAGAAATAAAAGGCGTCTGGAGACAAATAAAAAGAAACCAATCATGGGGAAGGTGCGAACAAGAAAGAGAAAAAAGATGAGGCTGAAGAGAAAAGTGAAGGAGACTCCACGTCGTCGTCCGAGTCAGAGGTCGAAAGCGCAGATAAGTACAAACCTTATCTGGTAACAGATTATAAGAGTCCATACCCTGAGGATTCCGGTGCTATAGAATTTGTAGAGTTTTCCAATGCGGATATAACTATAGGAACCCGAGACCTAATGTCCATATCTAGCTGTATCAAAAGTTTTAATAAAGGAATCAAATATCTTAGGTCAATGAACAAGTTCAAAATTGCCATATACTTCGAAAAAGCCAGCCTTCCTAATGCCTTCTTGAACAATGCTACATTTTTAAAAGATTACCAATTTAAGGCCAATATACCAGCTTAAAGCACTGAAATTACTGGTATAATTAAAAATGTACCCACCAACTTGACAAACAAAAAGATATTCACAATGCTATCAAGTTACAAGAAAATAATATCTGTTCGAAGATTCACAAAAAGGACCAAAGTTGATGATAACTTCATTAAACAGCCGCTGCAGACAGTAGCCATCACCTTCGCGACGTCAGTTCTTCCAGACTACGTAATTTTTGCACGGTTGGCGGCATGACATCTCAGCGTACGTTCCACCAGTTAAACAATGTTTCCGGTGTCTCAGGTATGGCCATTTAACCAACATAACGCGCCATGTAACCAACATAACGCGCTATGGTCTGTAACAACTTGAAAATATGATCCCCAAAGATAATGCCTATAGTGCCTTAACGCCCATACTAACCCCAGACACTCTTTCTCCGTCGTACTATATTTTTTCTCCGCATCCGTTAACTTCCTAGACGCATAGGCAACCGGACTCATTTTTTCAACGCCCTGCATCAACACTGCACCTAATGCCTAGTTAGACGCATCCACATAAACCCTCGTAGTAACCGACTTATCCCCCGAATAATACGAAAGTATTGGCGCACTACACATAACCTTCTTAATATAATCGAACGAATTCAGCAATTCTTCATTCCATTGAAACTTTACCTCCTTTTTCAATAATTTAGTGAGAGGTAACGATATTCTCGCAAAATTCGATACAAATTTTCTGTAGTAAGAAAATAAACCCAATAATTGTTTCACATCCTTCGCAGATGTGGGAGTTGGAACCTGTTGCAACTGACCAGTTAGGTAGGTCGGAGGTAGGTCGGAGATAGTGTCGGTCGATATTAAGACTTATGATGAAGAGCCGGTTTATTGTCACTCGTATCGCGTTTCGCCGGTGCAACGAGAAATTATTGAGGAGCAGGTCGCGGAGATGTTGAAACTAGGTGTTATTAGGGAATCCACTAGTTCTTATGCTGCGCCCGTTGTGTTAATTAAAAAGCCCGATAATTCATGGAGGTTTTGTGTAGATTATCGGAAATTAAATAAGAAAAATTGTAGGGATAGTTATCCTATTCCGCGGATAGAAGACATTGTCGATAATTTGGCCGGGGCCAAGTATTTTGCGGAGTTAGATCTCAATCCAGGTTATTGGCAGACGGTTATTACGGAAGGTAGGCATAAAACGGCTTTCGTCACGACCACGGGGCTTTATGAATTTAATGTTGTTCCGTTCGGTTTGGCAACCAGTCCAGCAGTTTTCCAACGGATGATGGATAAAGTTTTAGCGGATTTAAGATTTAAAGGGGTTATGGTTTACGTAGAAATGTAATTGTGTATGGTAGAACGTTCGAGGAGTTTACCGATACGTTGCAGAAAGTTTTTGGGCGGTTTAGAGAAGCGAACTTGACCTTCAAGCCATCCAAATGCAAATTCGGTTTTTGCGAGATTGAAATGCTAGGTTATCTAATCTCGAATGTAGGAGTAAAACCTAGTGAGAAAAAGCTGAAGGCTATGCAACAGGTTCCAACTCCCACATCTGCGAAGGATGTGAAACAATTATTAGGTTTATTTTCTTATTATAGAAAATTTGTATCGAATTTTGCGAGAATATCGTTACTCTCACTAAATTATTGAAAAATGGGGGTAAAGTTTCAATGGAATGAAGAATTGCAGAATTCGTTCGATTATAGTGCGCCAATAGTTTCGTATTATTCGGGGGATAAGTCGGTTACTACGAGGGTTTATGTGGATGCATCTAACTAGGCGTTAGGTGCAGTGTTGATGCAGGGCGTTGAAAAAATGAGTCCGGTTGCCTATGCGTCTAGGAAGTTAACGGATGCGGAGAAAAAATATAGTACGACGGAGAAAGAGTGTCTGGGGTTAGTATGGGCGTTAAGGCAATATAGACATTATCTTTGGGGATCGTATTTTCAGGTTGTTACATACCATAGCGCGTTATGTTGGTTACAGTCGAAAAAAGATATGTCTGGTAGGTTAGCGCGATGGGTGTTAGCGATACAAGAGTGGGATTTCGAGATAGTTCATTGCTCGGGGAAAAGCAATGTAGTGGCAGATTTTTTGAGTAGTAATCCGCTAATGGAAGAAGGGAAACGGGAAACAGAAGGACCTCAGTCTTCTTCTCGTTCTGAACCTGATGATGATGGTTTGGAAGTTATTAGTATTAATGTAGAGTCGTTACAGGCGGATCAAGAGAATGATTCAGTTTGTAGTAGATGGTTAACGCGGTTGAGCAAACGTCCGGAAGCGTGGCGTAGCGGTTTTTGCTTGAGAAATAATTTATTATATAAAAGCGTACGTAGAGATGGAGAAATTAGGGAGGTATTAGTATTGCTTAGGTCTTTGTTTCAAAATGAAATGTTACATGATGAGGCGTGGACAGGAGGTCATTTAGGTCTCGCAAAGACGTTGAAGAGGTTTCGGTCGAAATATTTCATGCCGAAAGCCGATAAGGATGTAGAGCGTTATATAGCTTCGTGCGTGCCGTGTCAAGAAAGGAAATTAGTTAAAAGCGTAGCAGATTTGATGCCGATTAGGGTCTCGGGTATTTTTGAGAAGGTAGGAATCGACCTGTTAGGAGCGTTTCCATGTTCGTCGAGAGATAACCGATTTATTATAGTCGCGGTAGAGTATGCGTCGCGGTTTGCGATATGTAAGGCGTTACCTAGGGTTACATCGGAAGATGTAGTGCGGTTTTTAGTTGAGGAAGTTTTCTGTAGGTTCGGGACTATTAGGGAAATTATTTCAGATAGAGGTACAGTTTTTACGGCGGGAATCGTAAAAGAAACGGTAGAACAGTTTGGGGCTAAAATGATACATACAAGTTCGTTTCACCCACAGAGTAACGGTTTGGTAGAACGAATGAATAGAACGTTAACTTCGATGTTATCAAAATATTTAGGTAGTAATCAAAGGCAATGGTGCTCAGTTTTACCTTTGGTAGTACATGCGTATAACACTAGCGTGCAAGCGTCAACGAAAGTGTCGCCGTATATTATTTTATTTGGTAGGGAACCGTGCTCAGTGGTGGATCGATCATTAGGATTAAACGCAGTTGGTTTAGACGAAACGATAGATGAAAGGGTAAATCGTATGGGAAGGCTGCTGTCTAAGGCGTTAGGGAACATTGCGAACGCACAGCGTGTACAAAACGGTATTACGATATGAGATCAAAACCCAGATCGTTCCGAGTGAATGACTTAGTTTTGTTATATGTACCAAGGCGGATAACGGGAAGATGTATGAAGTTGGCATGTCTGTATCAAGGACCATACAAGGTCATTGAGATCGTTGTGAGGTCTAATGTGCTGATTTGTCGTCTGAACTCACGGTCACGGGGCGTAATTGTTAACACAAATCGTTGAAAACGCTTGGTGCTGCTTTGAGGAGTTTGTCTGATATTAAATAATTATACATTAGGAGTATAATATAATTTTATCCCGGTTGTTGGTTTGTGGTTTATGTATGCGGTATGGTTATGAATTGTTTATTAACCGGTGTTTCTTTTCATGTTGTTGCTGAACTATGATGTCTGATGAGGACCGTTCACCAAAGACCCAAGAAATATCTGTAACATACTAGATTTCCGTGGTAGATTACCTTTATATGAGAAACTTTTATAAACGACAGTTCGTATAATTGTTTGAACCGATCGCCTGGTTTTATCTTTGAGAGCAGTATGACGAGGCAATAGCTATTCGTCATAGGGTTCTGTTTTGGTTCCTGCGTTCTTAAAGTATAGAGTTGGTATGATTTGGTAAGGGGAGAGTAAGGGTTGTTCATAAAGTTGGTAACGAAGTTTTCTCAATGAAAGTAATTTCTGATGTGGTAACTCGGGTATTCGATTCACATTCGAGATTCTTTGTAGTGTTTTAACTTGGGTAATTGGTTGCAACTCACGGCGATTATCTTAAACTGTTAATAGTGAAAGATAGTTTACTGAATTCCAATGGATTAATTGAGATGTTTGTAAGTTGTAGTATCGGTTTTAAAGCTAGTTGATTTCATCGTATTATTGGAACGAATTTTAATGAACTCATTCTTAAGCTGTGGCTTAGTAATACGGTTCTATAGATTAATCCTGTTAATATTGTTGACGTTTCCTATATTTGAAAATGATAATTTTTTCTTTGATCTTTGCCTGAGTTAATTTTTGAAATATTTCCATTCGGTGGAAAGAGTTCACAATGTGGTGATTTAAATGATTTTTTTAAGCAAAGATGTGATAATTTTAAGAACGGAGGTATTATAGTTGTCTGATAAATTTTTCGCTAGTTTTTTTTGTCAGAAAGTTTGTCGAATGATAACCATTCGAGAAGCTAAATCTTAGCTAGATTCAGCTGTTTGCCTTCGTATTGTAATAGATAGTTTGCTAGCGTTAGGTAGGTTAGTGTTAAGCCGCGAATAATTGTATGATGGGATCATAGGGTGTTATAATTTAAGTTTTTTAATTAAGTTTTTTAAGGTGCATAGCCTACACCTTAAGTGTAGTTAAGTGTGTAACTTAACATATGACTTTCGGTCAGTTTATTCTATTTCATGTCAATTTATTCTTGTTTAATTAAGTAGGTTAAATGGGATGGTTGGACGGATAAGGATTAGGGTACTCGATGTTATTTAAGATTATGCTTGCGGCATATTTACTATTTTTTAGATTTCAAGCATAGCAAGCTCACTTAATGTTAACATTTAATGTTTTTTAGATTTTAAACTTTGAGATAGGGTTGTCATTTTAATTTTAGACTTTGAGTTAGGGTTGCCACTTTGGAAAAAAAAAATCCTTTGGTTTTTTTTTTGAAAGAGGAGGGGGGGATGATTGTAAGGTATATAGTTAGGTTCGATATTTGTCTATGCGATAATATTGTATACGGGCCTCTTTAGAGTGAGTGTTCGCTTTGACACTGTTACGTAATTTGTAATTTTAAAAAGAAAGAGGCTTGGATGAGAAAAGTCGATGTGACACACTTCACCTTAGACATCGGTCAGCGACCGATGTAAATTAGATTAGCTTAATGGCTATCGGGCCAGTTTGATCCCTTTTATATAAATTGTAACCATATTCGATCAATAAACACAAGTTTGGTGTTACTAACGTCTTCCTAATGAAACTCCCTAGCCCTACAGATCAGGTAGCCAATTATAGGTGGTGTTCAAGAACTGCTGCGACCTTACAGTACAAATAACTGGAGACCAAATGGTTTGGATTTAACAATAGTCAGTCCCTCTATAGCCCTTAATTGCAATTGGACAGTATATGATGATCCCCTGGGAAGTTATCATCTACCCACAATAACTGAGATTTTGTTCAACACTATCACTGATTCTTCTACAAACAACTTTATTTCTCAAAATAACACAGCTGCACTCAAAAGACCTAATCTACGGCTAGTAAATTGGAATAAGTTTTCAAAGCTCGCCAACACTATGCTTAAAGAATTTCTTATTAACCATAACGATCCTCTACAGTCTTACTATGACTATTGTGATAACATTCATAAAGCTATTAATCAATCGATGTTTAGAAGTCAGGCCCAAAATTCAAATATGAATAATAATAGCTCGAAACAGACAGGAAGCAATTTTAAATACCGGCATCCTCCTCTGCCATGGTGGAATGAAAAGTGTGCTAATGCAGTTCAAAAAAGTAAGGAAGCTTTTATTATATTTAAACAAGATCCTAGTGATTTAAACTATATTAATTTAAAAAAAATGCAGTCTGAGAAAAAGCTTATTATTAAATTAGAAAGATTAAATAGTTGGAAGGAATACTGTACTGAAATAAATAGATCCACTCCAATTTCTAAAATTTGGCAAACTATGCGTAAATTTAATAAATCCTACAGTAAAAGTACGAAACTAAATAATAATAATGAAATATTTTGGATAAATAACTTTTTAAGGAAATATACACCTGACTTTTTTTCACAACCAATGCAAATAAATAATACTTCTTCCGTAAACCCCACCAATAGTTACATTATCAATCCATTCACCATAGATGAGTTAAAAGCAGCTATCAAGTCACGTAAAGACGCAACCTTTGGTTTAGATTGCATTTCTTACAAAATGTTTCAAAAACTGGAAACAGATTGCCTTGTGAAATATTTTAAATTTACTCTGGAAACAATCAATAATTCCAAAAGAGTGGAAACAAGATTGCTTGGTTCCAATTCTAAAAGCAGGAAAAGATCCAAATGATGCAGACTCTTACCGTCCCATTGCATTAACATCTTGTGCAGGTGAACTTTTTGAGCAACTTCTTGAGTTTTATATTGAATCCAATCATATTCTTCCAAGAAATCAGTTCGGGTTTCGTCGCGGTCGGTCAGCAAGAGAAAGTATAGGGCATCTCTTCCATGATACCGACGCTGCGGTTAACAGTAATAAACATCTTGTCTGTATTTTTTTCGATATTGTAGGAGCATTCAATAACATTGATCATTCTGTTTTATGTACCATTCTTTCTTCTTTGGGAATACCTGAAAAATGTGTTAGGTGGATTTATGAGTTTATCAGAGGAAGAGAAGTTTATGTTAAGATGAGTTGCAATAATATTTTTGGGCCTAGATTGTCAACTAAAGGCGTCTGTCAAGGTAGCATTTTGAGCCCTTTATTGTATATTCTCTACATCCACAGGCTCAATGAAATGTTAGGAACAGAAGTCAGCAACTTACAGTTTGCCGATGATTTGCCTATTTATTGCAGTGGTAATAACATCACACACACAACTCAAAAATAAAATTTTGCACTGGAAAAATTACATAGTTGATTTCGATATTTAAATCTAGAAATTAGTCCAGCTAAAAGTAAAGTAGTCATATTCTCAAAGAAAAAAGTCATCCCAGTTAAGCTACAATATGACAATAACTTATTACCAATTCAATCTCAAATAAAAAAATTGGGTGTAGTTTTTACACAGAATCTCTCATGGAGTAGATATGTTGATTGCATAACGGAACGAGCTTTAAGAGCTACCAACACTTTAAGATCTTTGGTTGGCAGCCATTGGGGTGCCGATCCTAAGATTCTTTTGATACAAAGCCCTTGTAAGAAGTTACTTTGACTATGGTTTTTTCTGTTATTGCATAGATCCAAAATTAGTAGATAAACTTGAAAAGATCCAAAATATAAATTTAAGATTAATCTTAGGAGCCTTTAAGTCATCTCCAATTAATTCAATGCAGGTTGTGTGTAACTTGTGTCCATTAATGATCAGATTCAATAATTTAAAACTTAACTTCATTATCAAGTTGTTGTCTGAAGATGGGAATCTCCTTCTTTCTAAACTACTAATGCTTAACTCTAATAACTTTTTAACTTGTAACATTCAAGAAACTTTAACTTATAAGAGTAAATATAATATCTACAATAGTAGTACTTTGCCTTGTTTTGAAGGATCATATGAGAGCAAATTCTGTGGGTTAAAGATTCACATAGATAGGACACTGAGTGATAAATATGCAGTTTACAATAAATTGGATGAACACAGAGAGTTTAGACAAATTTATACAGATGGCTCGAAATGTAACTAAAACGTCTCCATGGCTTACTATGATCCTGTCACTAAATTGGGACATGGGTTCAGATTGCCATCAAATGCAAGTATATACACAGCAGAAGCTCAAGCCATTTATGCATCTTTAGAATATATAGAATCAACTAACCTCAGTTTCAAGAAATGGTTGATAATTTCGGACAGCATGAGCGTTTTAATGGCACTGTCAAATCCCACGTACAATGGTAGCACAAACTATATTATTTATAACATAAGGCAGAAAATTTGGTTTTGGCTCAATCAAGATAGAGAAATAAGTTTGTTTTGGACACTATCTCACATTGGCGTCTCTGGCAACGAACTCGCTGATAAACTTGCCAGCTCTATAATAAAAAACCCCAATATTCACCAAATACCTGTCAAGAACATTAAGTTGCCAGCTTCAGATTGCAAAACCGACATTAGAACGAATATTAAACATCAATGGATGCTTCATTGGAGAGAAACGACACAAATAAAAGGAAAATGGTACAGCTATATTAACTCGGACATTAAGAGACCATGGTTTATCGTCGGAAAATATCTACATAGAAACTTTTACACAACAATTTGTCGTTTGAGAATTGGACATGGCAGATTTAATGAACATTTACATAGATTGAAAATGATTCCTTCCCCAAATTGTACATTTTGTAATTCTGAAAACCAATCTCTAAATCATATATTTTTTGATTGCCCTCAATTCAATATACAAAGACTAGTATTCATTGACAGCTTATTGAACATTTACAAAGAAGCCCTGGATGTCCCGCGCTCTATTCAGGATCTCCTTAAGAATATAGAAGCATTTTACCCTATTTATAATTTTATCAAGAGTACCATTGGAGTTATTTGAAAAATAATAATACACCGGAATAAACCTATACTACCTGATTTGACAACTCGGATGTGACCTATAAATACTGAAGGAAAATTGATACCTGATTTGACAACACGGATTGACCTAAACATACTGGATTAAGAAGTTAAAGAATAAATACGTTAGACAAGGCTATGTGCCTCGAATATATAATAAAGACTGAAGAAAATACCTACGGAAAGACAAGGCTTTTAGCCTCAATCAATATGAAGAGAAGAAAAGAAATTAAAATAAGACCAGGCGGTATGGGCTTAAGCTCTTAGCCTTTTCCATAAAGGAAAAAACATTACAAAAAAAAAAAACTTTACTGTCAAAAAAGTTTGTTGTTGTTTCTATCAGTTTTAAACTTATTATCAAGATTGATTATCTCACTTATTGCATCACCACCGCCCCGTGTCGTTGCGTCGCCGACAATTTAGATAGCTACATGTGTGCATATATCTAATACCAGTAACTCGAATCTCTCTTTTTGTGACCAAGTTGTAGCAAAATGGTGATACCTGCTTTCGGTTAGTCAATATGCTCTTATATATCAATTAGGTACTAGACCGTCTAAGTTGATACTACCTATATTCTATATCCGGTTGGAGTGTAGATAAGGGGGCGCCAAGGAAAAAAAAACTTAGAATTTTTTCCGCGTTTAGATAGCCTGCGGTCAAAAAGTTATAATTTTTGAATATTTTACAAGTGGGGGCTTCCGCCCCCTTATCGACACTCTTCCGCCCCCTTATCGACACTCTGACCTATCTCTAGCCTAAAGTTACATATTTATTTATTTTTTGCTACAGATAAAACATTGCTCGATGATATCCATATTCACCAGCACAATGTGGAAACTGACATCAAAAGCATGCTATCCCGGAACATGGTTACCAGCAAGGACAATGTAGCTGCATGGTTGCTCAAGGCCATCTCTGTCATTGATCTGACAACCCTAGCTGGAGATGATACAAGATCTAATGTTACCAGGCTTTGTGTAAAGGTACATACTCCATAACTCTGCTAAGTATTCAAAATATGTTCCTTTGTAGTAGTTGTTTAATATTAAGATACTTTCTTCATAATATGTTTACATATAGTATTATGACAATGGTCTCCCTATGTAATTGGAATGTAATAAAATTTTGTATAAATATTTGTTCATATTTGTTTCACAGTTTATTTCATCAAGTATGTATATAATGTCCATTGGGTGCAATGCAAACCTGTGCAAGAACAATTATTTAAGCCATAAGATATTACACAATCATTTCAGGCTGCCCGTCCATTACCAGAACATGCAGTTAAGGGACTGCAACTAGAAGATGATGTGAGAACAGCTGCAGTATGTGTTTACCCTACCCGCGTAAAGGACGCCTATGATACTCTGAAACGCCTGGACATGCTAGGCACCATCCAAATAGCTGCAGGTAACTCAAAGATTTGATAATGATCTGCAAATCCTAAAATTTACATTTTCTCCAGCAGTGGGAGTGGAAGCAACATAATGAACAATATTGATATTCAAGTTATATAAAGCTTGTTGATCTTCTAGCTAGAAGTACCGCGAGTTAGTGAGTGAGTGACAAAATTATCCAACTTTAACTTGCTGTTTCTAATCTATGGGTTTAAATTTCATGAAATTTTGGAATATAGCTCTTTATATTATGCCCTCTTCGCTACAGAAAACTCAGGCCTCTAGGCTTTATCCACAACAATGTCACAAGGGGGTCGAAAATGCCCTGAATGGCTTCCAGTAAAGGATGATACGGCAGTGCCTAAACTCGAATTGGCGAGGGCAATACCATGGCCCCAGATGGATCTGGTTGGCAAAGGACCGTCCAGTATTGGGTCGATGTGGGCTGAGAATGATAACTATTATAAGGATGTTTTAGACAAAGCATTGTTAGAGAGATGTAATGGGACTTTTGAAATTTGGTTCGCGATTTTTTCAAATCCTATGAAGAAAAAAAAACTATTTATCAAACAATAGGTCCAAGTAAGTTAATGAACTATTTCTTCATATATTTGTTTGCAGTGGCGACAGGCTTCCCATCGGGACTATACCCGCTGGACACTCGGCTAGCGGAGATTAATTTCGCCACGTCACAAGGTGCCACCGAGATTGACGTCGTGATAGACAGGAGCCTTGTGCTGTCTGGTGATTGGGACACCCTGTATAGCGAGGTGCAGCAAATGAAGAAGGCTTGTGGAGATGCCCATCTGAAGGTCATTCTGGGTGTTGGTGAGCTGGGGACATTAGAAAATGTAAGACAATACATAAAACATATTTAAAACTTTCTTCGCTGCTGCGTAGCCTGCTGTTCAGTCAGACGCCATTTATTTTTTTACACACAAAGCTGACTTACAGGTAACATATCATAGAAAAAACATGTACAAATGCGAGCATGTCTTCAACTTCAACAAGAAATTTCTTCCAGCAAACAATAATGGGTAAAAGAGGTGATGGGTTGAGCGAGGAACGACTTGCGCGTACAAGGTATTCGTGTGGCATATTTCTGTCGGAACATCACAGCTATTTACAGGTGACATTTAATTAGCGGACCATATTTTGGGGAATGATAGCACCCATAATTATGAACAACTTTCCTCAAGAAACATATGGTCGAAAACGAAAAATAAAATTGGGTCTCCCATAGTAACTTGTAATCAGCTCATCGGGTCAATTTACCTATTTCATGAAATTGTTAATCACATCTTGATATGGTCAATTCTACGATTCATAATTCTTTATTGAACACAGTTATTTTAAAATATACATTAAGAGAAAACATATGTACAAAGGCGAGCTTATCTCTAAAAAGAGATTTCTTCCAGCGAACCAAGGCATGACAGGAAATTT
Source organism: Argyresthia goedartella (assembly GCA_949825045.1). NCBI lineage: Eukaryota > Metazoa > Arthropoda > Insecta > Lepidoptera > Argyresthiidae > Argyresthia > Argyresthia goedartella. The sequence continues at coordinate 15,312,362 of OX463815.1, forward strand.
TATCAAGAAAGGGTAGGCAGTGCACAATAGTTAAACAATAATAAAATACATATAAGTAAATTAAATATCTATAAAATACGGTAAATAAAATACAAGTTCGTATATACCAAACTACTAAATAAGTACAAATACATACATAAACCTGTACATATAGTTTACATATAATAATAATATACATACTACAATATGGTTACGACATATCAATCTCTTAACCAGTTGATGTTGTCATTAGTTATGGTGATGAAATCATCGAGGTCTCCAGGGTTAAGCCCGAAGGGGGCACTCTTGCACCATGTGGTCGGCTGTCTGGTTCTTTTTCTATTACTGGTGTCCAGCAATCTTGTAGCCGTCATACATTCAGCTTCAGCCAGGTTACAAGTAGGCACATATAGTTAAACCAACACAATCCTTGCACAATAAGAAACTAGCCTCTGCCCGCATACCTATAACGTATTCTTAAAGCCATACCCCAAAAACTTAACTTATAATTCCATCAAGCCAACTAGGCATCTGTCAGGTATCTTCCGTCTCATGTCACACCCGCCTTTTTTCCACATGTGTGTGACTGAGATGGAAGATAAACATAAACATAAACATTTACATACAGGCACATACATAGCTAGTTTATTTAATTATTTTCGGAAAACATACAGTTTTAGCTACCGAAATAGTAAGTTAGAAAAATAGAATGCCTAACTTACTATTACGGTACACACCATTTAAAAGTTTTCACGAATTACATCTAAATTACACCTGTTTACAAAATTGTCTTGCAAGATGTCTGACAGGAGCCTAGTTGGCTTGGTGAAGTAGTACCTATTCGTACTGTGCCAGGTATACAAGGCGTCTATGACAGCCATGGTGGCGGGCGCCGATTTCATCAAAACGTCGACCGGCAAGGAGGCTGTGAACGCCACACTGCCTGTCGGCCTGGTCATGAGCCGAGCCATACGGACTTACTACCAAGCCACTGGCCGGAAGGTAAGGTTTTTTATATTCGCAGGATTTGAATAGTTATAGAGAACAATAGATAGATAGAAAGCACGTTTATTCAATCGCCACAATACACAAGACTCAGCAAAAAGGAATAAATAAACGAAACAAGTGGGGATAAAATGATTCAACTATAGATGGTTCCATCCTCGTGACCAAGAAATCTTCATAGTAACTGATAGACATTATAACATGGTCATACTGGATAAAAATCTGTCCTGCAGAATTTAAGTTCTAAATCACCGCAGTGAACTCACTAAATTTCGCACACCTCAGAAATGGGAGTGAGAATTGAAACTATAATTTATTGTTACTTCAAAATCTATGTCACGGACGCTGTAACCTCTCAAAAACCGAGGGTAGTTGGGACTGGTCGCGATTTTGCCCTTATGCCATGGTAATAAAATTTAAAACCTATAACGGAAAAGTGGCGTTATCTAACGCCGTCGGTATTCAATAGGTTAAAGATGCCAGATCGAAGTCGGCCGCAACTGCAGAGTCGCGGCCGCGGTCGCGGTTGCATGAGTGTGTGATCGATGTCTCGCTTACTGTTTGTCACCAGCTTAGTAATCTAACGAGTAAACGAGACCGCTGTCACGCTCTCTCGCGTCGTAACTACGCTCGGTGTCTCGCTCACACACTTACACGAAACATCGCCTGCGCTGCGGTGGGCTTCAAACTAAATAAGTCATCGCTGACATATACTACGACCCCGCTCCCACCCGGCGGAAATGTTTATTCAAGTATGGGTTTTAAGTTGTGCTCTGAAGCGGGGCTATATTTATAAAGTCCGTAAAAGGGAGTTCTCCGCTCCAGGTTGCTACGCCTGGGAACCACTGGTCCAACAGCACAGAGGAAGAAAGGACCAGAGACAAAGGTTCATAGAACCACGCCGTAGTAGGTAACCTACTACAAGCATCCTGCGAAAGTGTGAGTGAGCACTAGCCGCCGTGTCGCGTACGCGTCGCCACTGGATAAAACCGGTTTACGCTCGTTCGGCCAGTGCCCAAACGGAGGGCCTGCACAAACCATGTCTTACTTGTTGTCACCTACCTTATCTAATTGTTTTATGTAGAATAAACTGTAAATAGTTATTAAAGTGTTTAAGTGTACGTTTTGGACTTTCAAAATGGTGTACTGTACTATTTGTATGAATAATAATAGAAACAGAAAATACATTGCATATTTTAACTATCCCAAGGAGTCTACTAGGTAAGTAAATGAATACCAGACTAGGTATACCTATTTAAAATGTTAAAGTAGGTAGCACAAACCGTGTTATTTAGTTAGGTAATTGTTATTAGTATTATTACTCTACAAATATTTATTTTCCATGATAAGTAGTTGAGATTATAAGTGGATGACCTCATGTGACGAATTGTATTAGATACCGAAGTATTTCAATGGCATACCGCTCTAAGAATAAGATAATAAAATTGCTCGGTCAATAAAAGCTCGTAACAGTTTTTTTTTTCTTTTGCCAACCCTACTAATATAGGTATGAATTTTGCAGGCTCCTTAAAACCTTTCTCTGTGTTCCTATTTAGTCCTCTGTACCAACAGCTTATGCTTGGACCTTCTATATATAGTAAGTAACCGAAGAAACTTCTCTTCCGCGATGCAGGATCGATTGTCAATTGTTTCTGCGATCCGTGATGACATCTATTGAAAACTTCTATCAATTGCTGCGTCTATTTTTGCTTGCCATCCATCTTGTATGTTAGTATGTGGATCGCCTGATAGGTGACGCCACAAAGGTATACTTTACATTGTTGACATAACATAGCAAACAGGTCGCTGTAAGCGAGCTTGCCGCTAACATACCACTCGATAGAACATCTACAGAGCACAACCTAAAATCGATGTTTGATTGAATATTTTTTGCCGAGTGGGAGCGGGGTTGTTTAAATCTGCGATGATCTTTACCTACATATATAACCTTTTCGCTAAGTGACCATTACTTCTTCAATAGGTGGGTCTGAAGCCGGCTGGCGGAATAAAGACCTACCGCGACGCTATCAACTGGCTGCTTCTGGTTCGTACTGAGCTCGGGCCGGAGTGGTTGACTCCGGAGCTGTTCCGTATCGGCGCTTCGAGCCTGCTCGCGGAAATAGAGAAGTATCTAGATGGCCTTGTCAAGACTGAAGAAAAACGCCCTAGTGAATAAGTTATATTTTTTTCATATAATCATATGTCATATAATAAGTACTGTTTCGGATGCTGTCTGCTTTCCGCAATACAACTAACAAAATTTACATCAAACATAGCGTCACGCCATTTGGCACTGGCAGTGGAAAGTGGCGCCCACGTTCAGCCAACTGGCTGACGATCAGTTTCATTTATCTTTACGGAATCGTCTGGATTACAATTATCGTATTGCGGACGCGGGGTAGTGCTCCGAAAAAAAAAACCAGATGTTTGTCTATCTGCTGAGACTGCTGACATTTAAATTTGGAAGCTTAAGTTGTATAGATATCAATTCCATGATAGATATAAATATTCACTTAATGTGCCATTCCATAAACAACGAGTGGCTACAGTCGGTGTTTTCATTCTTGAGCCAAGTAATAAACAAACGAATTTCACGACATTCCGAAACAATCACGCAACATAGATTACCACAGAAGTTATAGACACTAGTTTGAACACCCACGCACTTATAAGAGCTTTGAATCATTCTTTTCAAAATCGTATTTCGGCGAAATGCCTGCACACAGATTGTCAGGGCGTCCGCAGTAGTAATTCCGCCATTGTTGTTTACTACTAGTTCAAGCATACAAACACAGACCGTAAAATGGAATTGGTGCGATTTTTTTTTTTACTTTTTATATCGGTAAATGCTATTAACCAAATATTATTAATCATAGTGTTAAGGAATAAAACACATATTTTAATATAATTACACTAAAACTTTTTATTTTCCTTAGTACTTAAATAAAAATTAGAAGTAAGCAAACAAAGAACAAACACATTTTTTAAACTATCGTTAATATCACATAAAATAAATTATATCAATAATCTAGACATGATATCGATATGTAAACACGAGTATGACACCTTTACACTAAACATAAAATAAAATCTTAACATGCCTACAGTGTTTCCAGATAACTGCTCTGTTCAACTGTATCCTGACGTAGCGAAGTCGAGATGCGTGTAATGAATGAAATCATCTCTAAAAACCGGCCAAGTGCGAGTCGAACTCGCGCACCAAGGGTTCCGTACCACCGTACAATGGTAGGGATGGTGTGGAGTGAATAGTTTGGATTTTACATAGCAAAATGTTGCTTACAAAGTTATTGGTGCGGCTACTTTCACACTCCATGTACGTAACCAGGTGTATTCATAAATTTGTACGTGGTATTGAAAGATTTGTTGTATTGAGCCCCCCTTGAATATTTATTTTATTCTTTTTTTAGTATTTTTTTTATAGCGCCAACAAAAATACATCATCTGAAAATTTAAAGGGTCTGGCAGGCTAAGGAAGGAGCAGTTGCCACTGTGAGATTTTCTGTTCTTTTTTTTTACACGTTTTTCGTTACCATTTAACTAGGCTGCGCTCCAATTTACAGCTTTCCGAGTTTTTGACAAAAACGTCAAATCTGCAGAGGTTATTTCAAAGTCTAATTTCTCCTAAGCTATTGTAGCCAGAATATTGAAACCAACTAGTATATATGTACATTGAGTTAAATTATACTCTAATGTATTATTTACAAAAGAGTTGGTTGAAAAATTCCAGAAAAAAAAACAGATTTATTTTTTGACATTTATTTTTGACAGGTTCCTTGAAAGGCTTGAAAGAAATGTTTATGTTACAATATGAACTATGATCGATTTTTAGCGTAGATGCACCCAACCGAATGAAAAAATTTTTGGTGTGTTGAAAGATATTTGTTTGTTTGTTTTGAATTATAATTTTCATGGGTGTGCCTTTCAAGGAACTTGTCAAAAATAAATGTCAAAAAAAATCTGTTTTTTTTCTGGAATTTTTCAACCAACTCTTTTGTAAATAATACATTAGAGTATAATTTAACTCAATGTACATAGATACTAGTTGGTTTCAATATTCTGGCTACAATAGCTTAGGAGAAATTAGACTTTGAAATAACCTCTGCAGATTTGACGTTTTTGTCAAAATCTCGGAAAGTATTCATGGTAGCCGGCTGTAAATTGGAGCGCAGCCTAGTTAAATGGTAACGAACAAACGTGTAAAAAAAACAGAAAATCTCACAGTGGCCACTGCTCCTTCCTTAGCCTGCCAGACCCTTTTCATGAGATACAGTTTGGTGACAGACAGAAGGACGGACGGCCGGACAGCAGAGGCTTAGTAGTACGACCCTATTACTAAGCGTTAGGCACCCTTCGGGTACAGAACCGTAAAGATCATAACATGCAGTGTTTCCGAGAACTCTGCTCTGTTCAAGTCCTATATCATGACGTAGCGAAATCGAGATGGATAATGAATGAATTAATATTGTTTGTTATGTCTTGTCTCCTCTCGATTCCTCTCAGCTTTGGTGAAGTCCAGAAATCGACCAACACGACTGTGACAGCCGAGTTTAGCTACTTTCCCGCCCTCACTATCACCACAAAACCTTAACTAGGTAGTATCTCCTCTTGTAGTTTCTGGTATCCACATGGTTCTCACGACACAAGGTATCGTGTGTCCTAGTGTTAAGCCATTTATTAGTTCGTCCACTGCGACAAGGAAAGTTTATTCCTCCTTCTCGACAGGTGAGTCTGCCTGGAAGCCGTGCTCGGGGTCGGACTTGTAGTTCACCACTCGAAGCTTGCCGCTCTTCTCCATGTAGCCGTAGTGACCCTTCACGTTGCCTTCGTTGTCGCGCTCCTCGAATCGGAACTGGCGGTTTTTGCTGGAGAAACCAAAAAGTATTATGAATAAGTTGGACTTTTTTATCTTTATTTAAAGAGCTTAGTACATTTTATAAGTCTGACTATCGTCGCTCTATAGGACAAAACTTAAGCAAACAAAATAAATAGAGAGCAATAACAACAAATAAACAAAAATATTTTTACACAGGCACATACATTGCTTCTGGCCCCACACTAGGATACATACCCTGTGTCATGGGAGCCAGAAACAGCGACGTCACACTCATAAACATCCAAGACCTGGGGATATTTTCTTTCTGTATCCCCAGCCGGGGATCAAACCCGGGATCTCTCGCACGGTAGGCAGAGCAACAACCGCAGCGCCACAGAGGTGGCACCTGTTTTTAGTGTAAATTCTAGCTAATTTATACAGCATTGTGGCTTCTCCAGAGGACGGAAAAGCCATATCTGTGGAAAAGCCAGAACGCTGTTACATCCACCTACACCTAAGAACATTTTATAATTAGGAATGCGAATCAGCATCCTACAGGCTTCGTTGCGGACACACTCCATCAGCACGCGAACGACGTCCTCAAAGGTGCCGCACTCATCGCAATTTGGGGATCCTACTTTCCCCATTAAAAAGCCAAGTTTATACAGAGAAATTTGTCCGGAACGAAGCCTTAGAACAAGTGCAACTCCACTCCTTTTCAGTCTCGAACTGAACCATGGATAACGAGGAGGCTCAGGCTGGACAGTTTTATACCAGTTGCCCACGGTCAACGACTTTTCGTTGAAGTACTCTTTCCACAACGTGGTGCATTGCATTAACACCGCGGGCATCAGGTCAGTATGAAATGGTTCGAGAGAGTGCATCTCCAACCGCAGCCGCGGACTTATCCAGCCTGTTCACTTCAGCTTTACCTAAAACACCCACATGCGACGGGATCCATTCTAAAATAATTGTTTTACTCGATTCCTTAATATCAATAAGCAGACCCAGAATGGTGTAAACAATGGTTGCCCCTCAGAATTTGGAGCAGCATTTGCCAATGTATTGCAGAGCACTCCTTGAGTCTGTTGATAATACTTTATCGCCATGATGACTATTTATATACGACAAAGTTTCTTCAATAGCGATTAGTTCTACGAAAAGTTAGAAATTTTAAAAAGTTTGTAGAGGCCAGATAGTTCATTAAAAAAACGAAACCCCAACATCCCCAAAGCCATCGGTATAAATTTTATAACAATCTCTATACTTTTCCCCATTAAAAATGTTGAAATGTTGGAAAATGTTGTGTGGTGTGGCTGAGCCCCTAGCAGTTGTAACACTGCTTCAGATCTTGCAATGATTAAGTGTAATGTCTGCAATTTTCTCATGCTTAGTTCCAATTAAAGTTTTTTTTTTGCCATATTCATACCTACTTATTGCACACATATAAATAGGTACGAGAAATATTAAACTGCACATCAAAAATACTGATTTGCACAGCAAATATCAGGGTAAATTTTGCGGTAGCTTAAGGAGGTGAGCGAAGCGAAAGCCCCCTTTATCCTTCGTGTTAGGTTGAACATGCAAGAACTACAAAAATACTTAAAACATAAACTTGAGTATTTACCTACACATAAAATATTTAAAACATAAAGTGTTTTTGCTGATCCTTTTTTAATGTGAAAATCAGTATTTTTGATGTGCGATTAAATACTAGCCGATAAATACTACAATAAACAGTACCACGCGCGATTTGTCTGCAGAGATGTCAAATAAAATCCGACCGTGCAGCACAGTGACAAGAGCGAAGAATTTGAAAAACTCTGCAGTCATCACGCGCGTGGACTATAATGTATACGTATACTGTACACGAGTACAACAAGTAGCCACTAACCCCTTGCCAGTGTCATAACCGAACTGGTAGCTATGCGGTCCGTTCATGCCGTGCATCCGGAACTCGGTGCGTTCCGCGGGAGCCGGCGGGCCCTTCGTGTTGGCGGCGCTCGCGGCCGTGGGGGCCGGCGGCGGCCGCGGGGGCGCCACGCGGAGGGGGGCGGGGTAAATGTTGCCTGGAACAGTCAAGGGGCTCATCGTGATGCTCTGAAAATTCTTAGGTGTGTTCCACCATGATCGATTACTTTTATTTTGGTGCTGCTTTTGGAAGCTCATTTGTGCTTTGATAAAATTATTCTGTGCTCGCATCTATAATCTTGTAGAGTTTATGTACAAAATAATGTCATAGGCCAGTACAAAAAATATAATATGAAGGTCAGTGTCAAAGGCATTTTTAATGGCCAATTTACATAAAATTACAGTTTAATTTTTTAACGGCAACAAATATATTGTTTACCACAATAAGTTTTCACTTCCAAATATGTTAAATGATCACTTAATTCACTGCTCCCATGTAGTACATATCACAGAACCGTATTGAACTTACTGGTCATTTCATATCCGAATACTTAATTTAATATTAGCCCAATATACAGTGTGAATCTTGATAAAGTTCACATAACGATCTGGGTTGAAGAATATCAAAATTCATCGACAAAAAAAAACTCCCCCCTCCCAATTTTTTATAGCCATTTTAATATTGAAATGCGCTATCTGGGTACCAACTGTAAAAAATATATGACTTCGGAATGGAAGGGTTTTTTCGAATGATTCATATTGATGAAAGACATATAATGCTGCCAGTAACAAAAAGTTGCATTAAAAGCCGTGACTGTAAACTAAAATTACGCTTTATTTAAGAAATAATAGTGATTTTTTCGAGTTTTTTTAGTAATTACAAATTTCATCAAAATTTTGTTTACCAAAATATAATTATTTTATTACGGAATATTAGTGTTAATTTTAGCTTTCAAATGAGACCTTGTGTTTCTAAATAATAGAATATTTTTTAAATTATACCTAATTTCACTTGTCGGAGCTAAGCTTAATCATAAGACCTAGAGATTAGTAATATACCGTGAAGTCATAAGGTTGTAAATAAATAAATGTAGCCCACATAAATGTCCCCACTTAGAGGCACAGGTCTTTTATGGATATGGGTAAGATTTTGCCATACCTCATCAAGCTGGCTCAGTGCGGGTGAATGGGCGAAGTTAATAAAAAAATATAATAATAATAATGAAAATCATTTATTGTGCAAAAAATATAAATTACTTAGTTATAATTTTGGCCCTGGTTCCCACACTTGGATACCCGTGTTGTGGGTATCAGTCTCTTCCGAACGACAGTAGGTAGACAAAATAAGGCGGTGTTAACAGAAAAAAATAAAAATAAAAGATGATAAACATAAATAATCACTTGCGTAGGTACATACGACTTCAACACTTATCTAAAGCCAGGATAGTAAAATATTAGCGTATGCAATATTACATAGTAAAATTCAATAAGTTTTCTATCGGTTACACACAAAAATTCGCTCATCAAAATCACAGTACAGTTCAATAATTCTCAACAGAGCACAATAAACCTATGACTATTCAATATGGTGACATCCTATTTAACAAAACATAAGTATTTTCTGTAAAACCCTTATCAAAGAAACATCAAAGAAACATTCGATACTATACTACCCTCCGCTCCACCTAGTAACATCTATGAATACGAGATGCGAGCTGCGGGTGTGTCGACCGCGCTGAGCGTGAGTACGTGCTCGTGTGGTGTGCTTGACGATGGCAGGAAATAAAAAAATAAAAAACAATTAAAATTAGTCTACCTTATCGTTTTATAATGTACTTATTTATAACAGAAATATAAGGAAAATAAGCAGAGTAATTACATTTAAAATATATTAATGCATTGGGTTTTCACACAGTGGTGAGCGAAACACAATTTGCTGCGTAGCTCTTCTAATCATGTCTGGGTCGTTTCGGATGGCGTTAGCGCAACTTAGAAACCGATCTAGAAGATCTGCCGCCGTGTTGATGGGTTATAATGTTTTTGTTTCATCATGCCCCATAGAAAATCATTTAGTGGGTCATATCTGGCGAACGAGGAGGCCATCCTACCCTGGCCCTTGCCGACCAAGCCAGCGATTTGGTTCAAATATGTCCTCACAGGCGTTTAGTTATAGGCTGGGCAGCCGTTCATTTGTAGGTAATCGTCCGTCCGTCCATAGCTTGTATTACACCGATTGGTACCTCTTCCAACAATATAGGTAGCTCGTCCTGCAATAGCGTCAGAAAACGTTGGCCCCTCAAAGAACTTGGTAATATTACAAGACCAATCAGCATGTTGTCTAGGAGCCCTATCCATACGTTAATAGAAAACCTCACTTGGAATGAGAAGGTTTTTTTAACTTTGGATTTTGGCCTTTACGGCACCACTTGTGCTGGTTTCGGCACTTCTCTCTCTCTCTCTCTTAAATGTTGCAACGTCCATCCAGAAACTTTTCTTGAAAAAATCGGGGTCAGCAGAGGTCGTCCTTTGACATGACGCATCTTGGCACGTTGTCCACATCTTCGTGGAGATGTTGCAGTCATTGATAGTAGTACGGGTGAAAACCCTCCTTCCTCAAACTTCGCCAGACACTTCCCTGAGAGACGCCATGTTGAGCAGCCAAATATATAAACTCCTTAAGATTGCTTCTTCCACGGACACTTATAAGTTCTTGACGATCACGATTTAAACCAAGTCCAGTCAAGGAGAGTCTTCTATGGACTTCTTGAAAGTTCCGCGTGGATGGTCGGCGTCGGTCGGGGAAGGCAGCGATATATGCGGTTCTTGCGCCCCTCGACCTTCCAAGTGTCGACCCACAATAATAATGGATGTCGGCACTTTCAGCGGGAGAAAATGCAATTCTGCAATTTTTTGAATATGCAAGAGCAAAAAAAAAGTGCTTGTCGCCCGTACTTACTCGTATCATAGACTTTTTTTGTATTTGGTCTACAATCTCAAATTAAAAAACGTTTACTATTGTGAAAATTGTGTTTGGCTCAGCCTGTGCCTTTAACTACAAGAGTGAGTGTGCTTCGAAAAACTGATTCATTTATCTGTTTTGTTGTAATAACGTATCTTAATTTCACTGTAAGTATATATTTCTGTTAGTTGAATGAAATTGAATATCAAGTATTTTTAAAGCCAGTATGTCTCCCAAAGTATAAGTATTTATTATCTTCGCCCATCCACCCGCACTGAGCCAGCTTGATGGCTCAATCTTACGCATATCCATAAAAGACCTGTTCCTTTAAGTGGGGGCATCAATGTGGGCTACATTTATTTATTTACAACCTTATGACTTCACGGTATATCACTAATCTCTAGTTGTTATGATTAAGGTTAGCTCCGATAAGTGAAAATAGGTATCATGTACCTAATGATTTATAAAAATAAAGTTAATTATTTGGACACAATTTTGGTGTCGTCTGAAATCTAACAAAATAAAGAATAATACTCCGTAATAAACTAATTTTATATTGGAAACCAAAATTTGTGGAAATTTGTGAAATTACTAAAAAAAACTCCTGAAATAATCACTATTATTTGATAAACAAAGCGTAATTTTATTTTACTGTCACCACTTTTTCTGCAACTTTTATTACGTGTCTGTCTTTCATCTTCACGAATCAGCCAATTTCACTACGAAAAACCCTTCCATTCCGAAGTTATAAATATTGTTTGCAATTGGTACTCGGATAGCGTATTACAATATTAAAATGGCTATAAAATAATTGATAGGGATGAGAATTTTTTTTCACACCTTTCATTCGAAAAAGTAAGTTTTGCTCCACGACGAGAGGGAGCAAAATGCTACCTTTCCGTTTAAGCTACTTTTTTAATTTATTAATTGGCATGTAACATTTACGCAATGTGCCAAATGAACATCTTAATAAAATAATCGACTGTGATATCATCGTAATCGATTAAAAACGAATATGTTTCAAGTTTTAACTTTAACAACGTTATATAAAAATTTATGAATTTTTCATAATATTGAAAAAAAATGTCACAATAAATTATATGTTTTACTGAAATCAAACCTATCAATGACTGCTATTGTGATATATATGATGAATATTGATATTATTATTGTACACATAGCACAAGAATATTTTATTTGTCTTTCCCTAATCCTTCACAAACCGCCATTACAAAAAAAAAGTTTTGTTTTAGTTGTTCAATTATTGTAAAAGTGGTGAAAGTATAGTCCAAAGTATAGTTATTTCATTATTTTTAGAGCATTTTATTTCAATTATAAAAAAAAGTTTTGTTTTCGTTATTCGATTATTGTAAAAGTGGTGAAAGTATAATTCAAAGTATAGTTATTTCATTATTTTTAGAGCATTTTATTTAAATTTTCCTCATAGTCGGTGTGAAAAGTTGTATGTGTCACTCAGGAGCAAAATTATTTTTGTTATGAATACGGCCCTCGCCGTAAATACATCATTTTGGTCCCTTGAGACACAAATAACTATTTATTTATTTTTTGTCGATGAATTTCGATGTTCTTCAACCCAGATCGTTATGTGCACTTTATTAAGATTCACACTGTATACTTATATAGTTTCACCCAGTGTGCTCTTAAAGTATACAATAAAAATGTACATGACATACATCTACAATTTAATATAGTTAATTAATGTGGGAGTGTGTTGTTATTTTTAATCGTTTTAGAGTTATCTATTAGTGAAAAACTGGAATAAGTTCGAAATTTTTCAGGTTTTTGGACCACCAAAAGTTCTCCCCTCACTTTCGAGGTCGCCAACTTATTTGGCATACCCACTCGATACCAAACGATCCTAGAAAAAAAACCTTTGTTGAAATGGATATAAGCTGAATCACTGTTGGATCCTCTATATATTGAGCTAGTTTGATAGGTCACAACATTATAATACAACCTGGAGCCGAAGCGAAGCGGAGTTGCGCGGATTGTTGTTTAGTATAAAATACGGTGTAAAAGTTTGGGGAACATATATTAGTTAATTTGGGATACAAGTTACTTTTTGGATGTAACTTTTTACTCAATTAACATAAAACATTTTAACTCAAATGTTTTCTAAACTTAAATGTTAGTCTTACAGCAGACTTTCTCACTATTACTGCTGTAATACTTACATGGCGAACTTGCCAATCGTATTACTTTCGCTTTATTTCTACTCTCTTTGATCAACGCATAATTTTCTTTGAACTTTTCGCCTAATGATACCTAACAGTTACATTTTCGTTTTAAACTTGCGTTTATACTTGTTTCGCTTTATTTCAATCAACGCACAATTTTTCTTTGAACTTCCCGACTAACGTAACGAAACAGTGTCATTTTCTTTTTAAACTTTATTTACTTATATATATGTATACTTACGACCAGGATGTATGTGATGATGCGGATGCCTGAAGATAGTTTCCGAAGTTTCTGGATCCGCGCTTTCATTAGAATTACCCTCCTCCACAGCAGCACTTAACTCTTGTCTCTGAAAAGGACGCACAATAAACACCTATAGATTGATGATTGAACGGTTTTGCCTCAGATTTTTCTAATAACTCCATTATGCGGTGGCAGTGGCAGGTCTTTGCAACGGCTCGTAGATGCCGTTTTGTATAGTAAAGCCAGTCACGTTCCATTTTATGTCTAGTCATGCATATCGGTCACTAACTTCACAGATAGAGTGACATAAAAGATTGATTCGCTTCTCTATAAATAACCGTGAATAGGTAGTTATTTAGTAGATATTAGTTTGCTGCTAGAGTAATATAATAACGTAGTGGATGGTTGTTGTTTGTAATTTCTTGTTTAGTTGCCTGAACTCATAAGTACTTAATACTGTTACGTAAAGGTGTCATATTTTAGGGAGTTTTAGGGACATCATTCCGAACAACTTTCACTGTGAAAACGTTTAGAACAGAGTAAAGTTGGTTTTCACTTCTCCACACAAATCAGCTGACCGCCCGGGCCAAAATATATAGAAAAGTAAAAATTAAAGTAGATTAGATCGGTTTCATAGTTAAAGTTGTTCAGAATTATTTCCTTGGCCTTTGGATTGTTGGTCCCCTAAAATATGAACTAGTTACACCTTTCCGATACCCTTAATGATACTTGCTACAAAGGAAGTATTTATACTTCCTTTGTAGCACTTTTGCAAACTTACTTACTTTAGGTACTTTTGCAAACCGAAATCACCGTAAGCACAGCTTTTCCAGTTCGGCGACGGGCTGGTCCTTAATCACGAATAGGAGTGTGAATTTCAGAGTGTGAATGTACTTTTTACAGCTGGAGATTTTAATTTATTAAAGCCTTTTATTCTAGCCTTACTACCTTACTTACTAAAAATAAGGTACAAGGTACAATAGAAACAAACCTTATTCGCGCCATCCTCGGCCCTCAACTTGCGTTTTTCTTCAACTTGCTGGAATTTGTACAACTTCTTCGCATCGTAATATTCGTTCTCTATACTCGGCGTAGGCTTAAACGGCTTCAGAGGTATCGCTTTCGGGAATTCGGGCGATGTGTCATCGGCGAATTGAGCGATGGGAATAGGCACCGGCTTATACCCTCCCGTGTACTTTTTCGGGAATAATTTCGTCGGGCTTTCGTACTTTGATACGAGAGGCTTAGGCGGCGTGAGATGTAATGCGAGCGTCGGCTCTACTGGAATCAATTGGAAATTCAAGGGCACGTTTCTCGTAAGGGGATTGTAGTTCTCGTTCGGTTTCAGTAGAGGTAATTCGAGCTCTAAGGAGGGTTTTGGCACTTTGAATCTATACTTTGAATCGACGGCTGGTATTTGCTGTTCCTCGTTGGGTGCCGCGATGAAATCGCTGGGGTCGCTGTATGGCGGCTCCAGTTGCCTCGAAGGTATCGGGAAAGTAGTCTTCTCGCTATGCAGTTGTTTCGCACCTCGATTGTTTTCTGGCGCTAGTGAAATTCCGGGATCTTCATTCGATAAATGTATCGGGACACCGTTGCTTAAGTGGACCGGTCGTTGAAGTAAATGGGGTTGTAGGTGAGGACGAGGTAGAACCCGAATGGGCTGATGGTTCGGAGACGTTAACTTGATGATGGGATTAGGAGTTGGAGCATCTTGGACTATGGGGTACCATTCCGATTGACCTTCTGTATCTTCGGGCACGAAGTAGTCGCTCTTCGTCTGAGGTGAGGGCGGTGTAAGGTGTGTTTGGGGCGCGTCCTGGGCGTCGTATGCTGCATCAGGCTTATGAGGATCAGGAGGTATTAGGTAACTGTCTATGCCTGATTCTTCTGGCGCGTAATACACTGGTTTGTTTGGAGTTGACTCTGTGTTACTGACTGGACCTACTTCTTTGGCGATGACATCTTTAGTTTCGATTGGATCCACAGGTACTCTTATGGCCACCGTCACCGACACGAACACCAAAACCTGAAATAAAAATAGGAATTGCAGCTTTATTTACTCAGCCATTACAAAGGAAAGAAGTACGTATACTTTTATTTTTAATGACCAGACAAATTGCTTAACTAGTGCGCGACGGTGCACAAACTTAATAATAAACTATGAAAATAAACAAGTGTCCATTACATCATGCCACGTAACCCATAATGAAAGAGGAAATCTGTGTCACAGTCACGGCACAGGGAAAAAAGGCCAAGTCTGGATAAAATAAACACACAAACATTTACATACAGGCACATAGATTGCTTCTGGTCTATTGCACTAGGATACCCTGTGTCGTGGGAGCCAGAAACAAAGACATCACACACATATGAACATCCAAGACCCGGGGATTATTTTTTCTGTATCCCCAGCCGATGATCGAACCCGGGACCTCTCGCATGGTAGGCAGAGCCTCAACCGCAGCGCCACAGAGGTCGTCATAAGTATACCGATTCGTTTTTTCTTCGACATTAGACAAAGAAAGATGGAATAAGTCAGGTAGCATCACTTCTTCGTGGGCGAAACCAGATGATCGAGCTTATTGCTCCACTATTAATCATTGATGGTTGTCATTGGGTCTATTCAATACTCTATTCTAGCAATATAACCCGGCGGCGGTCATCAGTTTTTAAGATGTTTTAAAGTATAGAGAGACATCAGAGCATACATACAGAACCGAGAGGAAAACCCTTGTCATCCAAAACTCGGATATGCTCGGTGTAATTATAAAATCTCTACGGCACGCTCGCGTCTGCTCTACATCTGCATTGTAAAAATATTGTGGATAAACGGTGAAGAATGTGTACGGAAATTTCGACAGAAAACCGCATGGCTAAAGCACGAATGCCTTTATTATAGTCAAAAACAATATCTGTAATATGTACGAACTGGTTGTGTCCACAGATTGAATAGTCTGCACAACAATGCAAAACTTGATTAGAGTCTGAAGTGTGTACCTAAGCTATGGACGTAATATTCTTACGAACTCTCAGTGTCGCAAGAAAAGAAAGTAAATTGTATTTAAATTAAAAAAACAAGTATGTAGATATCAAAGAATCTTGCCACATACATAATAGCATCTACCTATATACTTATAGATGAGATTAAAATTATTGTTGGGATTTCATAGGTACCTACTTGTTCTAAGGGTTTTCGAGAACGATGTCCTGCGGCGCATCAGTTGATAGCTTGGATTTGTAGGTCGCTACTTAGTACCACTACGAGCACCACAAGGGTAACTTTCTAATAAAGTATTATGGTATATTTTCAGAGTTTATTATTTCTGGAAAACTTTTTTAAATATGTACTACTTTGACACCTGCGTTCTTGAATTTTTGTAATTTTTCCGCAAAACTTATGCCATAAAAAAGCTTCAGAGAGCCATTTGGAGACGGCGTTTAAAATCATGGTTTTTGTTGGGTTTTATTATTGTGGAGTGAACTTTTTATGATAACATTTTAATTTACAGTTTTAGTTCGTTTGTTCGCACTTGGAGCTACGCGATGACGACGGGACTGCAACTCGACATGTTTAGAGCATAGCTTGTTTAGCCTCATCATAGTGACATAACTACCTACAAGATACCGTGGTAGCGATCTCGTCCAGTAAGGTGCTTCTATGATGCTTGATAGGGACTATGATCCTAATTTGTGTAACTCTGCTTAACGTGGCTGTAATTGCTTATATAATAGTGGAAGAATTTCCTTGAATAATATGTTGCATGAAATTGGTAATTCTATACAGCGTTTTGATCAGTCACTAATATTTACTTTCTTCGTCGCTCGACCTTTCATTCTTCACGATTCACTTTCGCTTAGTGATTGATCTTTAGACATGGCAAAGTGGATCTCGAGTAAATAGTAAGATGAGTCAGATCAAAGCAACATTGCCCAGAATCAGTGACATTGACCATCATCAAATAATTATCATCGTCACAACATTTGACTGGATTCCTACCAGCTTTCTTTAACGATTCCCATTTTCTTTAACGATTATCATCATCGATAATATCTACTCTAGATTTATCGACAGTCGTGGAGGGACCTCAGCATCAAAATTGGAAGAAACCGCACTAAAAATAACTCAGTTCCAACTCATTTGGCAACAGGTACACTTTATAGTATGATACCTAGATAGATACTCGTACCTACTAACCGCAATAGATAGGGATCAATAAACGCTACCTGTTACATCGGGAAGTCTGTTTCCAGATTTGATTCAGCACGTTGCGAAACAGACCGTGGTAGGCAACTACAGTACTGGTGCGTAACAGAGTCCTTATGCGCTGGTAATAAACAAGATACGTAAAGCAGATACTTCTTGATGCTGAATGTACTCTACTCTGCCCGTAATAGGCTTGTCGGAGTTTATTATAAACCACTTTCTTTTCTAGGACGGCCCTAGAAAGTCTGTTTTCAGTTAGATATAGCGTTCGAAAACCAATAGTATCTACCAGCCTTCTGCCTTGTCTCTCTATATTAATGGCCACCCATTTTATAGTAATTGTATTACCGTTTCGTTGACTCCGATGAAGCGAAATTGTAATAAGCGTCTGCGTTTCTTATGTTCTATCTACTTTTGGTAGATATGTCAATATTCTTTGTAGGTATTACATAAAATGTTATTTCTATGGTTAGATACCAAGATGATTGCTCTGACGCGTGTATACAAAAGCTTTTCGATTTCGGCCAGCCCAACCGCTCGGCCGTAGACAGTGTTTCGGCTTGTCAAGACGCCGAAATCAACAGGCAATTAAAGTTGGTGTTTTATAATACTACTTAAATAAGAATTTAAAGTTAATTTTGCACTTTTATGAATAAATAACAAATCTACTAACAAACATAAGAATGCAATTACTTAAGTTTTCATTTTTTTTGCACTAGGCTCTTCTAAATTCATATTTAGGCTTATATTATGAGGCCTTTTGTGAGCTCTTTTGGCTGTTTCTTTATTAGAAGGGCGTCCAGACTGAATTCGATTTCCACTTTGTATTCCTCTTTGAACTCGTCTTCCAATAGAGGGACTCTTATCTTTTCATTCTTTGAGCAATCTTTTTTTGTTGTATAAATTTAACCAGATAATGTGGGCTCCTTAAGTCTTTTAAAATGGATAAGAATCTTGTATGTGGTTTTGTTCAACTTATTACAGTCAGTTCAAATTCCGATTTAATATCATCGACAAGCTGATCTTTTGAAAGTTCAGACAGGATTGATTCTCACTATAAATACCCTCGGTGACAACACTGTTGCTTGAGGTTTGAACAATGGACTGAAAAAAGGTTTCTGGATCCTGTTGCACAGATTTAGGGTGTATATCGAAATGTCGACGGTTTTCTCAACATCGCACGACATATTTTGGTAAAAAATTCTTCTGGTATATCTTCACTAAGGACTAATTTTACAAATGATTTTCTATCATCGTCTGGCAAATGCATTGAAGTTTAGAAGCATAGTCCATACTTACTTTCTACAGCACACAAGTGCTTGCAATATCTTCCTCCTTTCACGAATTCCGAGAAACATTTGGGTCTTCAAAACTTTTTTCATTCACTTTTGAAACCTTTATGATATCTTTCCATATCCGAATCCCAATCGAATCCGAATAAATTCTTCGTATGCAATGTCCAATGTCCTTTTCCTTGAATTGGTAAACTGAATGAGCCTATTAACATGATATTTTTCAAAAGTTGTAGCAGTGGACTCAATCAAAGCGCACACGTTGAATGCTTTTCATCTCTGTAGGATAATATATTTAAAAAATTCTGATTGACGCCTCACACTAATTATAAGTATCGTTCCCTCGAACCAAAATGCAAGCAATCATCTTTTCTATATGCAAGACACCACTTACTTCGCCGCCGCCAGAGATATTTGAAATGATTTTTTGCTTACTTACTTGAATTACTTAAAACTTCCGGATCATTTAAAAGTTCATTCATTGCAGTATCGGCATTTTCCGTTGAACTTTCCTACAAAACTTTTTGAAACTTTTTTCGGTTTTCTTAAGTGATGCCATGCTCATTTAACCACAGCCACCGCCAAAGCGGTTGCGTTACATGAAAAATACACAAGAGTAAGTTGGCACCTGGGAAAACGATTTTTAATGCGTTTCACTCTGCTTTACTATCGTGAGTCATAATAACATGAGGGGCCCAACTATTGCTGCACAATTATTTCAAGAAGTTTAAGAGTTTTAACTCTGGACACAGATTAATAACTCTGGATTAGAGTAAACGCTGCACTTAAATTCCTTGTAAGAGTCAAACACACGCTGGCGGAGTCACCCTCGCTTTTGTAGTTGGAGTAAACCGAATGATCTACTCTGATAGCCTGTTGGTTTGGGCCATAATGTTGGCCCAAACGCTCCGGGGATTTAAGTGAGTGGTTGGGCCAACTACGTGGCCGAAATCAACAGGCTTTTGTAATCACGCGGCCCTGACCGTATGTCGGTCTCAGCGACTTTTTGAGCTATCGAGAGCTTCGCTTGTTTGCCCTCATTATGGCTCATGTAGCCTATCTTGGCTTTGAACGTTCGCTTACACTAGGTTATGGCCTTACCTAGATACCATATGAAAACATAACGCTTGTTGATCTTGGTGTCAATTAGGTAGATTTTAAATTATTATCCCAGGGAGTGCAGCTTAATGCTGGAAATTGCTCCAACTAGCAACAATGTTAGTACGAAACAAAAAAGTGCCGAAAATCTTTGCGCGATTCACGCTGTATTTTTGCTAACCTCCTTTCGGTATCGCTCTGTGCAGACACAATTTAGATTCAATACTTCGTTAGAAACGATACAGCTGCAGGCACTGGCTTGTTTGACTTTAAAAGCAGACTTTGTGCAGCAGCACTTTGGATATAAATCTCGTGTTTGACAAATCAAACGTTGCTTGTGAAAAGACATAAATGTAATAAATGTTCAGGCAGCAAGAGTTGTTGCCCGCCGTTAACAATCTTTCTTGGGGGACTACTGTTTACGTCTGCAGCAAATACTTGGATCACATCACCCACCACCAGACAGCATCCGCCAGTCCTAGATAATACTGAGCAGAATAATGGTACGCACAGACAGACAGCCAATTCCAAGCCGCACCATAAGTGGCTGCCCCTCTACCCGCCGCCGCCCGCCCACCACCAGACCGAGCAACTGACTTTTAAAACTTTCAAAGTCCATGACATTATTTTTAGTTTACTAGTCGTTGGAACTTATGATTTGTTTAGAAAGGCTAATTATCAAAGTATACAGGAAAAATGTTTGTACTATTTTAATAAGAAACAATAAAAATATTATGGATTAAGTGGAAGATTTTGGGCCTTTTTCTCCAGAATCTTTAAAAATCACATCTCAACCACTTTGCAAGTGCAACTGACGACCAAATATCAAGCAGAAATGTGTTCACCACAAATCCGTCTACTCCAAAAAAAAAAAGTCACCATACTCCAAACACCCTGTACTTCGTAAAATTGAAGTTAGTATTTCTATGGAGGTCCATGCATATTGTTTCTGGGGTAATCATGAGCAGTACAATATATCGTTCTCGTATATTTTTTGCATAAAAGCCTACGAATAAGTGGCTTGTTATGGAAAAATACAACTATTTCAGTGTTGTCTATTACCAACAGAAAACAACTGCACCCGACAGCTTAGCGGAAATAAACAGCTATACGCGTGCGACTCAAAAGGAACCGATTAGGCTTTGTTCTCATTACAGCTGACAGAGCGCGTAATTGGCTTCTCTACAAGGTAGTCAAAATATATACTTTTTATGAGTTGTCAAAACGCTCGTATATTGTTCGTCGGTGGTATTCATACATGAGTTATTTTGATTGCGTGATTTTTTACACGACAATGAAGCTAGTTTATAATTTATTTTATCAACACACGTATCATAAACCGTCTTTACTGCGTTTAAAAACTGCACGTTACAACCAGCATAATGTTATACTACTTGGTAAAATCTCAATATTGATACATTATGACCATAATGTATCAATGACCATAATGATTCAAATTTCAAACGCCGACGCCCGCCTGCGTGCCGCCCCTAGTTTGTCTGTGACATTGGTACTACAGAACAAGCTAAACAAGTGCAGAGCAATTATCAATGCCACCATGCCGGTCGAACATGCGGTTCCTGAACACATCAAAGAGAGCTTATGATATGTGTGTAGATAAACTAGTGTATGTAACTGTACATAATTAGGCATTATGTATCAGTCATATAAACTACTAATAATTGTTAGTGAAAAATACGTAAAGGTCATTGACTTGTGGCCTTACTTCTATCGCTAGCTACTGCGCTCGCAATATCGGGCACCCGGCGCGCTGCGCGGCGCGCGCGATTCGTTGAGCAGCCGGGCGTGTCCACAAGTTGCGGTTATTTCAGGACAACTTGAACACGTTTGTGTATCAAAATTATGCAAGGGAAAAATAAAACATTTAATTAGTTTCAAGATTTACGTAAACTATCGTCCCCGACTCTGGCGTAACTTTACAAAACAACACCTACTTATTTGTAAACATTGTGATGAGTGACGGACGTGACGTCATATCATATCATGACACATATGAAGACTTTGGCCTTTCTTACACAGAATTATTTTTACAAATATAACTGCTAGATACATTAAGTAGAAAAGTATAAATCTGATATCGACGAGCCTTTTTAGGGTTCCATACCCAAACGGAGCCCTATTGCTGTCACTCTCGTGTCCGTCCGGATCCGTCCGTCAGTCGTCTGTCACACAGGTTTAACAGCCAAACGGTTAAAGCTACAGACTTCAAATGCTCACAGTATAAACAGCTTGTTGACCATTAATATTGTAAAAAATAATATGAAATGGTTTAAGGGGGCCTCTCATACAAATAAAGGGGGGCGCAAAAAACAAAACCTACCCCATCGCGTGGAGTTTTGTTGTTTAAAACTCGAAGAGTAGATAAAATTTAAAAATATTTGGAAAACAGAAGACATCAAAGCTTTTTTATAAAATTTTGTGCCGAAGAAATTTTTAACTTCCCATTGACGTGTGAGCATAAAATTTGATAACTGTCTGACAAATACCAATATGAGTATTGATAAATCAGATTTTTTCTTTAAAATTACCTCATTTTCAGGCATATATTCTACATTTGTTGCGGAACCCTAAATTTGTTTAGCATGGCCAACACCGCGTGAGCAATGAGAATCAACCAATACTCCCACCATCAATCTTAATCAGATCTCTACTCTCGAAGTCCAGCTCACACCATTTACATCCTAAAAAATAAAAGGAATACGAATGTAAACAAAAGAGATAGCGTTAATTAATGAATTAGTTTTTTTTTTGCTGTAATTGTAGTGTGTTCACTGTGTATTTATTTATTTCTTTCTTTAATAACGTTCCCTCAAAAAAGAAAAGAGAGCGAAAACAATGCGCTCGACTCAAACTAAAATAACGTAGCGCCAAACCACATCAAAATTGATTAAAAATATACGCCATTTTGTCAAAAAAGTTTTCAAGGAGTGTTTACGAATATTAATATCCACACTTTGAATGCAATTCGGCAATAAAATTAATTAGTATTTCAGAAATACAGGAAAAAATAAATCAATATAGAGGTCTTTTAAATTCTGAAAACAAAAAAATTTTTTGGTGTCGCCTTAAGACAAGGCAGACGACGTCTTTTGTTTGACGCAAGAGTTTAAAATATACCTATAGCAAACTCTTTTCTGCGTGGCCTACGTCGTCTGCGTCTCAGGATTCTCCCAGGCTTAAGACTTGAATAATAGTTAAATTAGCTAGGCTGAGACAGTTTCTATGGATATATGGTTTTATAAATTGACAAATAAAAATAACAGATTTCTGTGTTTAAATTTTCAGTACCTACGTGATATTGTCTTTATGACATAAAAGCCTAAGAAAACCACGTCAATAATCAGAAAATGATTTTAATGCGATGAGGTAAATATTTTTTGGATTGATTTTTAACTTTGACTTAATTTTTCAAACTATCTGCTGAAAGTATCTGCAGAGAAGGCCAGTAGGTAGCAATAATTCGTATGCTTCCGACAATATCCGAAGCCTGCTCTAAAGACCGACCAAACCTCTAAAAGGAAGGTACCTAATTGCTGCCCAGAAATACGTCGTACCGTAGACCTGAGGTTTTAAGGGCTTGCCCCCTTTTTCTGTAACCCAAATCGACGGAAAATTGTGGAAATTCTGACACTTCACCCATACACGAAACGTCAATTTCATTTTCTCGATTTGAGTTACAAAATAATGTCTTATATTTATGATCAGGTTTACGCATAAATACCCAATTTGGTGTTTGTCGGATAATTAAATGAACTAAGCTCACGGATATTCTCAACACACATAGAGCTGAGAGCACCCAGCTGGTGCCGTCGTTCTTCACAGGTGTTTTAAAGTTAGCAGGCAGTTAGAAGTAAAGTTTAGCAAAGTTAACATCGAAGGAGACAGTATATTGACGCTCCTACTCAACTTCTTACAAACTACTCCTAAACTCGACAGCACTCCACTCTACATTCTACAACATCCGCTCTATGTTTCACGACGCTGGGTCTGGATAATTTAAGTACTTTTGGAGTGGTGCAAATGAACGGTTGCGTTTGCGTTGCATCCTTATTTTGACAAATCACCTGAAAAAGGTGGCTGGATGGATCGCAGACGCACAGGAAGAGAGCTTGGTATACCCTATATACCAGCAATGGATGGAATGGACTGATATAGCCAGATGATGATGATAAGTCATCTCGACCCCTACCGTTTACCGTATCTACTTGAGTGACAGGTCAACTTCGTTGATTTAAGGAGCTAACCTAACATTTCCCAATTTTTACTAGCATTTGTTAATCGTTGAATGTGTACAAAATCCTAGTTTATTAGTTTACCAGCAGGCGAGATTACAATTAGGATTTCCTCTGCCTCGCATATCGTCCGGAGGCCTTTGAGTAATAAATATTATTAATCTAGTGGGTTTGCGTAATCTACAAGCACAGCCTTATATTAAACCCACTGATTTTGCACTGAAACATGTAGCAGGCACTTTATCCGTTTCTGCTAAAATGCGCAGAGCACGTGATATACGGGGTGATTATGGTAATAAGCGTGGGTTATGTGTCGAAAACCTATTTGTTTATTACTCAATGGTTTATGTTTGCATATGCCTAGAGACTAATCAACGAACGATTCCAGATGGAAAAGTCGAAAGCAGAAGTTTGATAATATATGCATATAAATAAATTAAAAGGTATACCCATCGATATAAAATATGTACTCGAGGTACGACTAGGTGTATGCACCTTCTTATACCTACCAAAATACTTGTTCTGCCAGCTTAGTTTAGTATTTTTGGGTTCAGTAGAACTTTCTAAAAGCGATGGCAACGGAGTTTCGCGAAGGAACGCATTTAACGGAGCATTAAAGTTTTGATGAGCCACCGATGACAGAAGATAGAATGGAAAGTGCAACTAATAAGTTGACGGAGAAGCTAATAAAAGCGATGTTAATGTTGCTATAAGTAGTGCAGTAAGTACTTATAGTGATACCATATTGATGAAGACCAAATAATATTTTACCTTTGAGCTAGATGCTGTATTTGTATTTGATATACTTATTTTCTGAATCTTATACTATTTTCAGAATCTCATTATCTTATATTGTAGGTAGCAAGGATTTATATATTAATCGTCGGCACCTATGTATGTAATGTAAACTAAATTTTATATTATAATGACTAATTTTCCCGACTGCGTTTCAGCAAAAAATATTACTTCATTAATTATATATATATATATTGTATAGGTATTTAAGATAAAAATAAGTAGGTATGAACATAATTGAAGGCACCCCTTATTTTGTTACTTTTCTTTAATAAATCAGTATCTTAGTAATAGAACTTACCAAAGTAGTCCACCACATATTCTTAAACATTATGCACCACTTAATTTAGTCCACTGCACTTGTTGTTATTTATTTTACTTCGTTCCCGCCGACCGTGTTTCGCGTCCGATTTTCCGCGTGAAAATCAACGCCGGCGCAGCCACTCGATCCGTAATATAGACTCGCGGCGGCAAACCCAGCGCTTTATGTAAGAACTGCAACAACCTACCTCCGCTGACAACAAACTGGACCACAGCTTGGTTTTGTTTTAAGCAAGTTAGGTAATTTCCTCCCTTGACACAATGTTGTAGTATCCGATGCATGAAATCCGTCAGATTTGGAGTCTATATTCTTTAATTAACATTTTTTTATCCAACGGCTACTCTAATTCCGGTAGCCAGTGTTGTAATGTAGGCCATAGTGAAGCTGTGGTAGCTCTTTCTGCCTTCCGCCTGCTGTGACGGCGTTTGCACATAGTCTAGCTGCTCGTAGACTGACACTTTATAAATCTGCAGAAGAAGTAGGAAGGCATGCGTACCTATACTTACTTAGAAAATTTCCTTTATTATTTTTTTTGAAATAAGCTCGCCTTTGTGCACAAGATTACTCTTAATGTATCTTTTAAATATTTGTGTGCAATAAAGAAATATGAATTATGAACTTGGCTTGGGCTCAACTGAAGCACCTATTTATATGTATACCTGTCATGAGAAAACATAAAATCACACATTTTCAATAAACAGTGAGAACCATAGCATCACTCAAACTAAAGAAACTCCGTCGTCGTTGACGAAGATGATTATTTATAATTCATAATTTCTTTATCGCACACCAATAATTAAAATAACAAGATATACATTAAAATATCTCTTAACCATGTCAGGTTGAGAAAGGTTAATCGCTGAGCACGGGTATACCTATCTATGTGTACAACAAACCCTAATTACAACTCAATAAACTACATACATAAAATATTCATCCTAAATCTAAATAAATATTAGTACTAATAAAGACATACATACTACCTATAATTCTAAAGAGATAGGAAATGCTTCTTTCGTTACGCTCAGGATTCTAACTTAGAATCCCTCGCTACGCTCAGGATTCTATCGTAGAATCCTTCCCTTCACTCTGGATTCAATGTACCGCCCTCGCCGTAAATACATCATTTTGCTCCCTTGTGACACAAATTACTATTACTGTATTTTATGCAATAAAGGATATAATAATACAATTTAATTGAGCTGGACAAAGCAGTTACAATGCAGTTTGTCGATACTCGTTGTTCAGTAGTCATAGGAAAAAATAATAACTCGCTAAAATTAAAACAAACACACGTTATATACCTAAGTATAAACTAATTATTTAAAAGAAAAAGTTTCGAAATATTCTTTAGGAAACTAGCGTAAAATTTTGTGGTTCCTCCTCCGACCACGAGCCAAATCAGATTTATTTATTGGGTATACATTCATCGACAATCCCAATTACTTATAAGATTTATCGACAAAATTATTACCATTTTGGACTAAGAAGGCTTCTCATTACCTTGTCGACTTTGATGATTTTCGATGATTTACTAACACACTGAAGAATGACAACACATCGAAAAAGTACCTCTCACAATTTCTCCCCAGGGAATGTTTTGAGAAAAAAAGTTTTTACTCAAGAGATACTGGCTAGTTAAAATTTGTTTCGAAGTCTCGGTTATTTAAAAGTAAAAAGACATTCGTTTCATTATGGGATTTTCTGGCTGCTAATTACAAGCTAATATACGCAGATGGCGTTGATTCGCCATGGATGAGGGTCTGTACTAAAATAATACTGGTTATTTATTTTATTACATAATAATGAGAAAAATGTATCTTCATAGTAGTTTATGTGACTGCTACATAATGCCTAATTATGTACAGTTACATACACTAGTTTATCTACACACATATCATAAGCTCTCTTTGATGTGTACAGGAACCGCATGTTCGACCGGCATTGTGACATTGATCTTATCTCTGCAGTTGTTTAGCTTGATCTGTAGACAAACTAGGGGCGGCACGCAGGCGGGCGTCGGCGTTCAAAATTTGAATGTCATAATATGTAGAAAATTTACACATTCTGGTCATAATGTACAAATTTTCAGATAAGAAATGAGTTTTTACTAAATAGTTTTACATTATGCTGGTCTTAACGTGCGGTTTTTAGACGCAGTAAAGAGGGTTTATGATACGTGTGTAGATATAGAACCTTTATATATTTTTTCGAAAATTGTCCAGATATCTTTTTGTCGTACCTTCTACTTCCGTGAACAAATCCATTATCTTCTAATCCCTAAAATAGAACTGTGTGTGGGAATATATGGCAGGTACTAGTACAATGAGCTTGACCATGGCCCTTGAATCCCTCATGCATGCACGATAATCTGACCTGAGATTAGATATTATTTAATTGTAAATTAATTCGTATCCAACGTAGGTCGTTAGTTAATTAGTGTCTTGTTCTGGTTGTGCGTATAATTCGTTACGTATTTACCACTATTACACAGATATTGTTGAATTATAAACAGCCTTCATGCAGATTATATGATTACGAGGACGTCCTAGCCATAAGAATATGTTTACATTAAGACAAAGATGTGCTCAGAATTTAAATATGTATGTATTGTTATATTATCAGGGTAAGGTAGGTACCAACTTTACTCGATGATTATGAGGTGGGACGCCCGCTGAAGCACAGACCGGTAATCGGCCCTTTATTTGACTATTTCGCACAATACCTATTTTACTTATACCAAGTACTGTAAATTAAGTACCTTCTTTGCTTAAACATACACATACAAACCAACATAGTAGCCTTTATTTGAATTTAAGTTAGAAGTTCGTGAGTGCTAATACTTAACGACATCATTTTAATTATCAAAGTGTAATGCTGTGAAGTAGGTAATAAACTAAACAGATTCAGTGATCCTTTATACAAATATAAAGCTAATTTCGTAATTTAGACCTTTGTTTATCATTTACTTTACTAATTTATCTACATATCAATTTTGACGGCACATGCATGACGGTACTACGTTAGTACTCTTTATTAGTGACGGTACTAATAGTAGGGTCATTATGCCAGTAGTCAGCCAGGGGCTAGTTGGCGACCATTTGTGGGACCTACTGCAGAAATATTATCGTAATAAGAATTCTCATGTCTTCTTACCAAAATACAACTGATTTTTGGAAAGTAGGATAGTGCTAGAATTCGGGACAATTTCATTTAGCTGGAATAAATGAATCAGATATCTTGACGATCTCATTCATTTAGACGCATATGTTGCCCTAGTCGATATGTTCGCAAATTACGAAAAAAATAGCGAGCACGTGCCGCTTCTGAAGTGAATATTTTCCTGTGCTCTTTACTGATTTTACCTATTGATTTTGTATCTGAGTTACATAATCAATTCAATTTCTTGCGTATTTGTTGGAAAATATGAAGAAAACAGTGAAACATTACGTGGCCGCGAACTGACATGTGAAAACGCAATAATTTTAGTTTGCAGCCGGGTGGTCGGATATCTGACATGATGAATCAAATATATTTTTCATCATTATTTTTGCATTGAGTATAAGAATCATGATTATCGACCTGTTTTAACATTTGGGGATTTTATATTCCTTCACTGTTAGTTTACGGCCGCCAGTATATTATTTAATGCTGTGAAAAATGCCCATATGGTCGCAATCTAACTGGTTGTCAGTAGGAAAGGGTCAAATTGCGGCCGTATCAAAAATGTATGGAAATAAGGTGGTCGAAAACAGAAATTAAGTCGACGCAAAATCACTTATCTCTAAGTGATTATGCGTCCGTCATTTTTATCATTTCTATAACACTATGATACAATATAACAGACAAAAAGCCATTGGAGGTTGCATGAATTCGCATTGAGCTGAAAATAAACATATCTAAAGTCTTTACCAATCGGTTTATAGTATTTTTCTGGTAAACGGTATATTTAATCAACAAAAAAAAAAAACTAAAGTTCATCTTGATTCAATCATAACATAATTCACAAAAAATATTTTACACCTTTTTCTATTAATCATCATTAATGACATAATGCGAACCTATATGGTGTAACAGAAAGGTGAAGTCATATTTTAGGAGTTTGTTATTGGGATCATTCTGAACAGCTTTCACTATGAAACCGATTTGATCAGAGCAATTTTATTTTTCACTTCTCAATACAAAACAGCTGATTGCCTAGTCAAGTCTGTATGTAGAAGTCAAAATTAAAGATGCCAATCGGTTTCATAGTGAAAGTTGTTCAGCATGATGTCCCCCTAAACAAACTCCCTAAAATATGACTACACCTTTCTGCTACACCCTGTATAAATCAAACAGTCGTATTTTTAACAGACAGAAAGGAATATTTTATTTTATTTTTTATGAATGTGCCCCGATTTCTCCAAGATGGATGGACCGATTTGGAAATTATTTTTTTTTGTTTATAGTGTTTACCTTTCAATTGGTCTTATTGATATCACTTTAGATTTTATGAAGGAATGCTGGAGAAATCTAAACAACTCTTCAAATATCAAAGGCAGAACCACAGCAATTTTCGTGTTTTCTTAGTAACTCGTGGATTCACTCTCGGGAATCATCTTTTTGTGAATTAGATCTGATGAAGACCACAAATGACCACTGGAACTGCTCAATATGCTAATGGTGAGGTGGAGGTGACGGTGACATGCCAGGAGAGCTTCTCAACAATGGACAACTCTAGGGAACTCTTCAAATGATAAATTTGAACACATCTACAGCCATTTGGGTATTTTTATACTAACTCATTTATTTGCTCTCGGGAAGAAAGACTTGGTGAAGCAAAGTGAAACTGATGATGAAAACTACAGATGGCCACCAGAACTACTTATTTCTAGATATTTAATGGGTTGGGATACGATTGCTTAAATGGTTGCAAATCAAATAGGGTTTGATTTAGTTTTTTACTTATACATAAGCGACACAGTCTGAACCATCTTCAATGTGGTGTACTTGGGACCTAAAAAGGATTCCATACCCGAAGCGTAGGTACCTAAAATAGGGACCCTATTAGAAAGAACCCGTTGTCTATTAGTCCGTCTGTCCGTTAATATACCGTCTGTATAATATGCGGGCAATAACACATGAATAGAAGAAAAATAAATTATTCACAGATTAAAAATAAAGCCATATTCCGTTTTTTCTTGTATGATAATACAGAGCTTTTTCTGTGCGAATCCTATTCAAATTTGACCGGTTTTTATGTCTAACGTGGTCTATTGTCATTATGCGCTAGGGAGGGCTAGCAACACTGGCCGTAATAAGAAGAAAACAAAGATATCCTACGATTTTAATAGCAGAAATTGCTCTAAAAGTGAAATTATTGTGAAAAAGATATACGAAAACTAACCTCAATCTCAACCCGTGAGTACGTTCAATCATAATCCGACACAGAAGCCTCAAATCGCTTGAATTCACCAAAATAATTTCTACACACTATATAGACATATGTAATATATAGCTGCAACATGGTTTAAAATACAAAATCCAACGGAAACAACACAGAAATTGATAAACAACAAGCAAACTTGGATCAGCTGATTGGCCAATGTCCAGCCGACAAATTGACACCCTGGCTTGAAAGTTTTTTTTTTTTTTTTTTTCTTTTTCTCTCACAATAACACGGAACGGCTGCGTTCAGCTTGAGTAAATTGGGTCTTTCATCAGCATTACTAAAGACCGATGATGTTCCGAAACGTACATTGACGACACAAATGGATGCGCTCATAAAACTAAAAGGCCAACTCATTTAGTGTACAGAGTGTTGATTGCAAAACTTTGCTCTAATTAAAAATGGACACCAGTCCAGACAGAATTACTATCAGAACAAAATATCGATCGAACTCAGTCGAGGATGTATCGCTATCGCCTGTCTTTGACGATACTCGGTTTAGCTTACCGAATGCGTCCCTGAGCATAGGTGAATTGGAAGTGAATGCTAGAAGTAGTGAAGAGATCTGGAAACTAAAACTAGACTCAGCTAACCAAGAAATTGAGAATTTAAACCTACAAAATCATTCGCTCAAAACCGAACTGGATAAATTCCGCAAGCTCGTTGAAACATATAAAGCCCTAAATAATTCCGAATTATCAATGACACCAATGAACCTCAGAAAAAGAAAAAAGCCGAAGATGCTAATGGCTACACAAAACCAGACAAACATAGTTCGATACAGGAGAAACAATATAAAACTAAATGACAAAATAGTCCCTACACTGAGCACGGTCAACGTAAATACAGACAAAGATTTCGAAAAGGAGAAGACCGATGTAAGTCTGGAGCCCACGACAGACATAGAATCTACTACAACGACAGAGAAAGAGTCCAAAACCGCATCTAGTACACCGAAAACCGGCTTATCAAAACTGTTAAATGCGGTTGTCACCCCAGAGAACCAGCATCTAGAAAATTCCGGAGGGACTATAAATCACATATATACCAACGAAAAGTCAAATGCAAACAAAATAATAGAAGACACCGAAGAACCACACTTGGAACCAAATATATTAAATTCAACAAGATTGGAGGAAATGAATAAACATTTTGAACAATATTCTAAGACTGGAGATGCTAACGAAGCAAATGCTGGAGACAAAACACGTTCTAATTCTAATGTAGCTGAGAACAATTTTGATACCAGTTCAACTATTGCTGACGACACAAAACGAAGCAGTCTCAATGAAATTGAAGTCCTCGGCAGCGAAAACAAAAATCTCAAAAAACAAATGGACGATATGAACGAAAAAATTGAAATGTTAATAAAACGGAGTCAAATTCTCATCAAAACAACAAAGGAAGAAGACAAGAGTTCAACTTCATACAAACAAGCTAGGAAACATGATATTGAAAACAGTTTGGTAGAAATAACAAATAAGAAACCGAAAATTCATATACTAGGGGATCAAAATAGTGTAGGACTGGCACAAAAACTACTTGATATAAGAAAAAATAATTGGAACAATAAGTATGATGTCAGTGCATTAAGCAAGCCTCAAGCAGAGTCAATGTATATCCTTAAAAGTTGTGATAGCTTGCTAAAAGATTCAAATAGAAATGACGTAGTTGTATTACTTTTAGGATCAAATGACAAAAAACCCTATGATTTTGTCTTTGGATTGTGCAACGCATTGTATAAACTTCGAGAGCTAAGAGTATACGTGGTTAAAGTTGCAAACAATGAATACCTAAATGCGGACATGCAAAATCACTACATAAAACTGTTGTGTAATCACTTCAATACAACAA
The DNA here is from genome assembly GCA_949825045.1 of Argyresthia goedartella. Taxonomy (NCBI): domain Eukaryota; kingdom Metazoa; phylum Arthropoda; class Insecta; order Lepidoptera; family Argyresthiidae; genus Argyresthia; species Argyresthia goedartella. The sequence continues at coordinate 15,344,741 of OX463815.1, forward strand.
AATTCATAGATGCAAACGCAGAAAATCAATACGATATCTGCAGAAAACTAAATCTTGACATTGATAGTGTAGATTATGAAAATCTTTATATAAAAAACATAACCCTCCCTTCTGAAGGCAGTCGGGTAAAAAGCGCTGCTCTAAAAAAAACTCAAAATAATAGTACTCAAAGGAATAGTAATAAAAAGGGAACAATTCCGTACCTATTCGAGAATCAAAAATATAAACAACTTGCCGTATGTAAAATCAAACCAACAACAACGTCAACCACAAAAGTAGAATCTCCAAATCCAAAAAGAGGCACAATACCTTATATATTCCGCAGGCAGACAGAAAGACAAAAACAATATTCTCTTGACAAAAATACAAACGGTCCGAATAAACAACATGCGGAATATAAAAATCAATCGAACATTTCGTTGACCACAAAAGTAGGGAATAAACGATCCGCAAGCCCAAACAGGGGCACAATACCTCACATATTCCGTGCACAGGTAGAAAAACAAAGGGAAATCTACATTGAAGGAATAAACCAGGTTTTCCGCATAGATCAAAAGCTCCCACAAGTAGGATAGTAAGACAAGATAATAGAAGCGCAAGTATGATAGCACACATAAACATTCAAAGTTTAAATGACAAAAAGGTATCACTACTCGAAATTTGGTTAAATAGCTTGGAAGGAAAAAACATTCAAATACTCTGCATCACAGAACACCATAGAATAATAGAAGATCTACAAATAGTTAATATTTCTGGTTTCAAACTGGCGGCTAGTTACTGCCGCAAGAAAAGAACTTCTAAGGGGGGTTCAGCTGTTTTTGTTAGGAACAACTTAGTATGTAAAGGCGTACCAAAAATTCAGGAGATGTCGATACCATATATTCTAGAAGTATGTGGTATTGAATTAGCCGGTACCTTTGTTCTTTGCATTTACAGACCAAAGAAGGACAGAAACGATAATTTTATAGAAAACATGGACACCATTCTAAACATTATACAAAAACACAAAGAGCGAAAGGTTATAATCTGTGGAGACTTCAACATCAACTTAATGATTAATGATCCGGAATCTAAAGAATTCATTTGCCTATTGGAGTCCTTTAATATGACAAGATATATATACGAGCCAACTCGCATTACGCAGCACAGTAGCACGTGTATCGATAACATTATATCAAATATGCCCCTGCATGACGCAAATGTAATTGAAGTCGGCTTGTGTGATCACACGTTACAATGTGCTAATATAAGTGTTCCAATGAAAGTAAAATCGGTGTACTTCACCGTGGTCAGAAATATGAAAAACGATAATCTCCTGAATTTAAAAAGCCAGCTGGCTAACGAGTCGTGGGAGGATGTATATAAACAGTCAAACTGCGATGCAGCATTTGACTGCTTTCACGATGTCCTCTTAAGTGCTTTTGAGGTAAATTTCCCCCTCATTCGCGTCAAAAATAATGTTGACAACAAAACTGATACTGGTTGGGTCTCACAGGGAATCAAAAAGTCCTGCAAAACAAAAAGGGAATTGTTTATCAGGATGAAAAAAACTAAAAACAAAGATGAAGCTCTGATAAATCATTATAGGCTGTATTGTTCAATATTAAACAGGGTTGTATCAATAGCAAAAAAAATCTATCATGAGAAAAAGATAATAAAGTCTAATGACATAATCAAAACTACATGGCAACTAGTGAACAAAAGTGTAAAAGGAAATAGATCGGTGGAAATAAATGGTTTCACTGGACTCTCAGATGGTGATAACACCACTAAATCCGATTATGATGCGCCTGATCTTTTCAATATTTTCTTTACGAATACTGTTAGTGTTCCACCGCAACATTGTACTGTTGCTGAAAGCTGTGAATTACCACAATTTACGCGAGAATCGATGTTTGTCAGACCACTGTCTATGGATGAGTTGACAAAGACTATCTGTTCGCTTAAAAACAAAATGTCTTGCGGATATGACCATATACCAGCCTGTGTAATAAAATTTATCTTTGAAACCGTAGCAAAGCCACTACAATTTATCATAAACAAATCCTTAAGTGAAGGTGTCTTTCCCCAAAGGCTCAAAAAGGCCCAAGTTAGACCGATCCACAAAAAAGGCGATAAGTTAGACATTAACAACTATAGGCCCGTATCTCTCCTTCTGACACTATCAAAAATATTTGAAAAGGTAATGGGACACAGACTCGGAGCTTTCCTGTCATTGAATAATATCTTATCACCTGAGCAATTTGGTTTTAGGGAGGGTGTCTCCACAGCAGATGCAATTTTTGATATGTGTGACTTTGTGGCAGAAAGTTTGGATCGTAAGGAAAATGTTATATCTGTCTTACTAGATCTGTCAAAGGCCTTCGACCATGTAAATCACTACATCCTACTTGATATAATGGATAGGTATGGAATCAGGGGAGAAACAAATAAATGGTTCAGGTCGTACCTGGAAAGTAGACAGCAAAGCGTGGTTTTGCCTATCTTGGATAAATCCAAAACCATGTTGAATATTGAATCTGAGACATTAAACATAGGCAGAGGAGTGCCACAGGGTAGCATACTAGGCCCTATACTTTTTCTCTTGTATGTAAACCACTTACCTAAAATCGTAAACGATAAAGTTGTTATGTTTGCTGACGATGTATCTGTTTTTTTTTAATTCCAAAGAGACCAAAATGAAATCCTTTCGAATGTGATTTCAGAATCAGTCACCAAAATAGTAAACTGGTTTAAGACACTTAACCTTAACACAAATGCTAACAAAACACAGTTGATTCATTTCAGAAATTACAACACTAAACCTATAAACTTAAACTTAAAGCTAGACCAAAAAAATATTGAATAGTTCCAAATGCCAGGTTCCTAGGAATATATACCGACGAAAACCTAAACTGGAAAAAACACATTGAGATCCTAGAGAACAAACTCAGTAGCTTCTGCTACGCATTACGATCGCTTTACAAAATAGCTACAAAAAAGCCGCCTTGCAGGCATACTTCGCCTTCTTCCAATCTAGAACCCTCTATGGACTAGCAATGTGGGGAAATAGTGTAGACGTAAATAAAATTTTCGTCCTACAAAAGAGATGCGTCCGTATTTTGGATAACGTTGGTAGTAACAGAGATTCGTGCAGGGATTCTTTTAAAAAACTTAAGCCACACACTATAACAGGGTTATATATAATTGAGTTGTGTAAATTGGTCAGACGTCACCCTGAAAAATTCCCTCAAAGACCATCTGGTGTCAGCAATCGTCTGAACGAAAGAAATCATAAAAAACTAGAAGTTCCTCAATGTAGAACTACTACCTTCTCTCGGGGAACAAAAATGATAGCCATAAAGGTTTACAATAAGTTACCAGAAGCCTTAGTAGTCTTAGAATATCGTAAATTTTTTATAGCACTAAAAAAACTTTTGGTGTTTATATGTCCTTACAGCTTAAGTGAATTTTGTAATTTTGACATTGAATCATGTGTATATGACATTTTGAAATTATCTCCTAATTCAGACTGATTATTATGACCTATAACTTATTTTAAATGCAATTAACTGTAGCACTAGGGAAACTTTTGATGATCATGTGTGTCCTCATAGCCTAAGTGAACTTAATAATTTTGACATGGAATGCTGTGTGTGTATGTACATTTTGAAATTATCTCCTAATTATTATGACTGACATTATTATTATGACCTATAAATTAATATCAAATGACCACAGTTTTCTATTTTACTATTAATTAATTATAGGCGTGTTATTTTACTTTAAATGAGGATGAATGTTGTTGTGTACATATTTTTTCATGTAAATACTTATTTTTATACTAATTGCTACACCTTAAGGGTAAAATTACATTGTATCTAAGTGATGCGAACTGTAATACCTCCATCTAAAGTGTAATTTATTGCAATAAACAAATTGAATTGAATTGAATTGAATTGAATTATGTTTCATTCAGTCAAAATCAAGTCCGACTACACACACAAATGGTTACGCACCAACATGCAAGAAAACATAAAACAATCAAGTCTCTTGTATGGGAACAACCTTTAAATGTTATAAAAGCCCCTAGTTCTTTTTTTATTATAACGGCAAAAGAACTAAGCACTTTAGAGAAATTTTTACTTTGTACCTGTTACTGTTCATGAGATATATATAGCCCACTGAAAGACAGGCAGACTTATGGACGGACGGTCAGATGGATGGACGGACGGAAGCACTAATAGCGGATGCGTAGTACTAGGGTCCCATTTAGGTACCCTTTGGATATGAAACCCTTTTAATGCGCCTAGCTGGTGGTGCGGACAATGGTTTTTTGGAATCGCAATATCTTCTGAATGGTGAATCATCAGGGAAAATGTATAAGAAATTTTTAGTTGAGAACATCATGACATACATTTTTATTTGACTTGCCATTTTATAAAGTTTACTGTTTACCATAAAATTGTCGCTAGCCGCCGCTATCTGGCTGAAAGCCGGTCGCAAACAAAAGTGGCCGCAAACTAGCATTTCTCAACTTCAGAACTTATGACATGTTATTTATTGCAATAAACATATTGAATTTAATTTAATTGTTTTTAGGTTTTTGATTTTTTTTAATACAAATATTATAACATTTAATTATCTTATATTTTATTTCTTTACTAGACCATATAATCTACGTCTGATAACATTAGCGATCCTATATGACGAATGGTCTCCTCAATTTCCTGGCGTAAAGTTGGGTACCCCACTAATAGGCCGCCAACTAGCACAATGACCCTACCTATCTACAGTACAGGTGTTTCGCGCACTTACGCAATCTTTATTCGATTTGCATCTTCCATGGTCTTGACAAATGTAATCGGATCAAATTCTTACTACAATATTTTGATTTCGGTGCTAACCTTGCAATTCGTTACTGTGTCGCACTCGGCACTCACTATCGTATTGACAATACCTAGACGTTGGTCAACTCATTCGAGATCACTGCAACTATAACTCACGACAATTGGAGCTACAAATGAAATGAAATAGTAATTGCGATATTATTCAAAGAAAAGAGTGCGTACCTATCTAACCAACCTTAATGTTCCAACTGCTTATGCAACTCTACAAATAAATCAGAGATTGTTCTAGGAAACTAGTTCAGTAAGTAAACACATCAAGCTTTGCTTCTACTAGAAACACATGCTTAATTAATACTAGGTATTGTCTTTATATTCTGAGCAAATAATCCTTATACATAGGTAAATTCTATTCTTACATTGCAATGTGCCCATCAATCATCAACCCACCGCTGGGCAAAGGCCACTTCTCATACCGCCAATCCGCAAGGTCCTGTGCCAATCTGATCCATTGAGATCCTATCGACTTGATGATATAGTCGGACCATCGTGCATGTGATCTGCCCACTGGCCTTATAGCTTCCCTCCCCCCTCTGGCACTACTTTGGTCCACCATAACTCATCCCGTCTAGCCAAATGTCCCGCCCATCTTCACCTCAGTCCCGTGATCTGCTTTCCTACGTCTTCGACCTTGATCTTCCGTCGAATTTCGGGCTTGCTGACGACTGGGACACAAATTACTAGGACACTGTGTCCGGATGGACAGATTTTAATTCCAATACATTTTTAGTGACGATTCGGACACCATCATAATATTGATACTGGTTTGTACAGTCAGATAAAAAAGATTCAAAGTATAATTTGTAGAAAAAGAGACCTACAAAAACTATAAATTGCTCTGTGGACGTGTACCTCTCTAAGTCAAATTGGACTATTACATGTTTTAAAAAAACTAAAATCAGTCACTCAAATTATGCTGTATCTTCGTCCGAGGGATTTCTTTAAATACCAAATGTAGTATCGGGCCTAGTTGTCGCCGTTCCACACTAATTTGAGACTATTTTATTTTTTTATTTTTATTTTTAAACTACCTACTACCACCAACTACCCAGGTGTCGCTTCATTTTGCGTTCTAGTGTTCGCCGTTTCCGCACGCGCTCATCGAATAAAAATAAAAATACTTGATATTCGTAGTTTTGAAAGGATAAAATGCCGAAAAGGAAGAGTGAGCAAGAGGATTTTAAAAGTTTACGTAAGAGATTAAAGAAGTTGGAACGTCGACTTCGCCGTGACGAAAGAAATGATCGTAATAGGCGAGATAGTCGTCAGGAATATGATTCAGCTAAAACACCCACCTTGTTTGCGCAGTCGGACAATGAAGGTTAGTTAAATAGTTCCATTATAGGTATGATTCTCGTTTCACTGTTTGTCGATGCGCCTGCGCATAGAATGTAGGTCAAGGTCAAAAGTGCAGACGACTTGTTTTGCAATACCTATGATTCTTGATTATCATGATTTGGCATTCATGGAGGGGTTTGCGTGTCTCCCTTTGGGGTTACACTACCCAAAAAATCTCCATTATGTTTCTTTGTTTGTACCTCAACTTGCGTACCCCTCTTTGGAGATGTACTGGTTGGTTATGTTTTGCGAAACAATTCTTAGGATTGTTTTTTAAACATAAAGGTACAACGTTGATGGTATGATTCCAGACGCCCATCCAAATGTTCCTGACATACACGTCGTGGAAGTACACGCAGAGCATTCTTCTCGGGCAGCTCTGGAGGAGCCGGCCCCAACTACATCCGAAACACACGCCACAGAAGAGTTGGTATTCGACGATGATATCCTCGAGATCCTTGGCGCTGATCCTACTGAAGATAACGTATATGGGAAGCCATTAAACAAGGATGTTGCCGTACGTCTGGAACATTGTGCAACTAACGGTTTATCGAAGGAGATACGAAAACAGCTGACAGATAAGTACCTCATACCAGAAAATTGTAAACTGATTAAAGCGCCCGCTCTTAATCTGGAAATGAAGACGGCCACTTCAGAACGGACATTGAAAAGGGACAAAGCTATAGAGGAAAAACAGAGGCTCCTTTCGACAGCTATGACTTGCCTGGGTGAGGCAACAACAATGGTGTTAACTTCACAAGAAAAAAATCATGACCTTCTGAGGCTACTTATGGATACTGGTCGCTTACTAGGGGACTGCATGTACAGCGACTCCACCACCAGAAGGACCTTCATTCTATCGGCACTGAAAAAAGAAATGAAGGATCAAATTCAATCTACCAAGGTTGACGAACTCTTGTTTGGTAAAGATCTGTCAGAGACGCTTAAAGCTGCCAAAACCGTGAATAAATCTGGTGCAGAACTAAAACCCCAGACTACACCCAGACCAACCGGGTCCGGACCCCGACCTTCAGCATCAACGTCACAGGCAAAAAACTGGAGAGCTCCTGTCCCCCAGCAACAATACCGTCAACCATACCGACAACAGCATCCGGCAGGTCCACCGCGCTTCACGAGGCCGGCTGCGACGAGGAGTCGGCCGCCGCCATCATCGAGGACGTCGTCGCAGCATCAGCGGCCGCATCACAACCAGCGCCGCTAATACCGGTAAATTATGCTGGAAGCTTACCCCTATACTATGACCAATGGCTAAAAATAACTAATGATCCGGTTGTCCTGTCTTACATTCTGGGTTACAAGATACCTTTTGTTCAACCTGTTACGCAGCATAGCGTACCTCTTAATAATAATTTTTCTACTTTAGAAAAGAGTCAAATTGAGGACGCAATCTCTGATTTATTATCTATAGGTGCAATTAGTAAGTTTGCACCGTGCACAGGCCAATTTCTGTCGAGCATATTTCTCATTCCTAAATCTAACGGTAAAATGCGTTTCATCTTAAACTTAAAAAGTTAAACAAGTTTGTAGAAACTCATCATTTGAAGTTGGAGGACTTAAGGACAGCTCTGAAATTAATTTCAAGAGATGTTTATTTGGCAAAAATAGATGTGAAAGATGTATATTTCTTCATAAGTATCCACCCAGAACACAGGAAATACTTACGCTTTCAATGGCAGGGTAACAGCAGCTCCAATTCTAAAATATTGTACCAGTTTAATGTTTTACCGTTTGGTCTTAGCACAGCACCGTATGTGTTTACCAAGGTAATGAAACCAGTAGCTAAGCTCTTGCGCACTGCAGGTTATCTCTCCACCCTGTATTTAGACGATTGATTCCTGTTAGGAAATTCTTTCACTCAGTGCTTGGACAACATTGAAAAGACCAAATTATTACTGACAGCACTTGGATTTATAATCAACAAAGAGAAAAGCTGCCTTGTATCCAGTAAATCGTGCATTTTCTTAGGATATTGTATAGACTCAGAAAAACTTCAGGTAAGTTTACCACATGATAAAATCTGCCGGATTCAGAAAGAGATAGATAAGTTTCTTGGTCTACAGCGTTGCAAAATAAGAGAATTTGCACAATTTATTGGATTACTCATTTCAGCTTGTCCAGCTATTGAGTATGGCTGGATGTACACTAAATCGATAGAACGTCTAAAATTCCTTAGCTTAAAACCCAATCTTGACTATAACGCTTACATGAATATTCCCGATTGGATTAAACCTGATTTATACTGGTGGCAAAAGGCTGTAAGAACATCGGTTTGTAAAATTAAAACCGATACGTATTGCCTAGAGATTTTCTCAGATGCCTCAACTACGGGGTGGGGGGCGGCCTATGGGGAGCAAAGAGCTAGCGGTCCGTGGTCAGAACAGGAGCGTACATATCATATCAACTACCTGGAACTACTGGCAGCCTTCCTAGGATTAAAAACATTCACAATGAATTTAACAAACTGCCAAGTGTTATTAAGAGTAGATAATACCACTGCGCTGTCTTATATTAACAGGATGGGGGGTATCCAATACCCGCATCTCACTGAAATAACAAAACAATTGTGGCAGTATTGCGAATCTAGACAATTATTTGTTTTCGCATCCTATATAAGCTCAAAAGATAATACACTTGCGGATACAGAATCTCGAAAATTACATCCTGACATTGAATGGCAACTGTCCGATGCAGGTTTCCAACAAGCTGTTACGAAACTGGGTACACCGGAAGTAGATTTATTCGCCAGTAGAACAAATAAAAAATGTGTACAGTATATTTCTTGGACTCGAGACCCAGACGCCATAGCGGTGAATGCCTTTACTGTCACGTGGTCTCGTTATTTCTTCTATGCTTTCCCACCCTTTTCAGTAATTTTGAAATCTCTGAGAAAGATTATTTCTGACCAGGCCACCGGTATCATGGTGGTTCCGATGTGGCCTACGCAGCCCTGGTTTCCACTTTTTAAAAAACTTCTAGTTACGGAATTAATAATTCTCAAGCCAGATAGAAATAACAGCTTTATCATTTCTCCCTCTTCCAGCAACCGTCAAGTTCACACGAAAATTACCCTGGCGGTCGGGGTCTTGTCAGGAAATCAATGTTGAGGAAAGGCATATCTCCAAATGTGGCGGATATAATTGTAGAATCGTTATCATTGAATTCTTTTAATCATCATATGATGTTTATTTAAAACGATGGTATGAATATTGTAAAATTCACAACATAAGTATATTCGATGCTACCATTACTTCTGTCGCCAATTTTTTGGCGAAGCAATTTGAAGAAGGAGCTCAGTACGGTACTCTTAATTCATGTAGATCTGCACTATCGCTTTTACTGGGGGATAACTGGGGACAAAACGAAACCATAAAAAGGTTCTTTAAGGGCGTATTCCGCATGCGGCCTCCCATGCCACGATACAATGAGACATGGGATACTTCCATTGTCCTAAATTATCTCGCCACAGTGTACCCATATGAAGATATGTCCTTAGAAAAATTAACCAAGAAAATGATTACGTTGTTGGCTTTAGTAACGGCGCATAGGGTCCAGACCATGTCACAAATTACTTTAGACAACATATCTTTTGGAACCGAAAGAGTAACTATAAAGATTGTCGGATTAATAAAAACTTCTAGAAGTGGTTCGTGTCAACCACTTCTCACACTCCCTCATTTTCAAGAAAAGCCAGAGATATGTCCTGCCAAATGCTTAGAAGCCTACATTTCCAAGACAAAGACATTGCGAAAAGACATAAAAAATCTCTTTATTAGCCATCGAAGACCCTATGTAGCTGTAACGTCTCAGACCTTAAGTCGGTGGATTAAGGACATATTGAGGAGCAGCGGAGTGGACGTGGAACAGTTCGGTGCGCACAGCGCGCGACACGCCGCCACCTCCGCTGCCCGTCGTACTGGTGTCTCCATTGATACCATTAAGAGAACCGCAGGTTGGACTGGGAGCTAAAATACATTTTTCAAATTTTATAATAGGCCTCTTTGCGATTTCACAAACAATGATGAGTTTGCACAGGCAATAATCAATCAAAGTTTATAAATCTAATTTACTTTATTGTTTTACCTGATGATTTCTGATCTGATTCACCTGAATAATTTTTACTTACTTATAATAAGTAGATAAATTAACTTATTGATGGGTTTGTAAGATAATGTTCTTTTTGATTTTGCTAAAGATAAGTTTATTGATATATTTTGTTAAATAGGAGAGAATTTCCTAAAGTACAAATACATTAATTAAATTTCAATTAATTGAAAACATTTTTCTTTTGTTATATTCTCTAAATATCTACATTTGGTATTTAAAGAAATCCCTCGGACGAAGATACAGCATAATTAGTGATTAAACGAACTTACCTGTACGTGAAGTTCTATCATAATTATGCGAAGTCTTCGTCCGAGGGATTAGCAACCCTCCCTCCCTTTCCGTTGGTAACCCCTTGAAATAAAAATGTTTTCAAAACCGGCATTAGCTCTGAACTAAATGAAGCGACACCTGGGTAGTTGGTGGTAGTAGGTAGTTTAAAAAAAAAAATAAAAAAATAAAATAGTCTCAAATTAGTGTGGAACGGCGACAACTAGGCCCGATACTACATTTGGTATTTAAAGAAATCCCTCGGACTTCGCATAATTATGATAGAACTTCACGTACAGGTAAGTTCGTTTAATCACTAATTATATATAGAATAAAAATCAACATCTTAACAACTTAAATCGTCATTCAAAATGTATATTTAGTACTTAAATCCAAATCTTAAAAAAAAAAAATCCGTCATTCAAAACGTTTATTTAGTAGAAAAATCCCGCAAACGCGGAATCCGCACTTTTTTTGAGGGATTGTATATGAGGGATTGAGCATGCGGGATCCTGCAATTTTGCGGGATTGAAAAAAACTTAAATATCAAGAAAACTGCATGCAAACGCCAATACTAACAACAACTTAACATACCTTCAGTCACGCCTTTTCCATAAAGGGTGACAGAGGCACAATTGTGCCTACTTTGAGCCAGTTAGTCAATACTTCATTTCCCGATATATCTTATATTTTACAGGCACATACATTTCTTCTGACCGTAGGATATCCTGTCTTGGAAACCAGAAACAGCGACATCACTCACATAAACATCCAAGACCTGGGGTTTTTTCTTTATCCCCAGCCGGGGATCGAACTCGGGACCTCTCGCATAGTAGGCAGCGTACCGCCGTATTATGTCTGGGTTGTGTGTTTATCCAAACTCGCCTAATACCAAACTACGTAATTACAGTGGATTACCACGTCACTAGCCAGCACATCTGCCTACGGGGCAAGGAGTATACCCTCGCGGGGCGTGGCGGCTAAATTATCGTAATCAGTGTTGCCCATTTAGTGACTTGGTCCCTAGAATGGCAACTTTTGACTAAGTCCTAGCGAAAAAAATAAGCTTTAGGTAGCGGATTTAATTTTTTTGTCTTTTAGCATTATTTAATGCAATGAATAAACACTGTGGTATGTTTATTTAAACACTAAACTGCAAATTATCAAGTAAGTAGATGTTTAATTTCAGGGTAGAGAGAATTGTTTTCATAAATTCCTGGACTATCAACGATTGCATATTATAGAAAGAAATCTTCGCTATTCATATTTGAATCTTCACTTATTTATCGCTGGAGCTGTGTGAGCCTTCGTAACTGGATACTAGTAAAGATGATATTCTAAATATACTTTTTTCTAAAAAAAAAACATTAAAGACAAACAAAAAAATATGTTTGACAAAGTATGAATGATAAGTATATTTTTGAAACTTATTGTTTTTCATTTTATTCATATAACACTAATTCTTGTATATAATGAGATAAAAAGTTTATTTATTTTTCGCAATCCCGCAAATCCCCTGGATCCGCGGGATTGATGATCTCGATCCCGCAGGCTTACGGGATTAGGACTTTGATGCGGGATTGGATTCCCTACTCATGACGAATAATGACGAACCTATCACAGACCGACAATGAACCCGACTAAAACGAGCAAGAGAGCCCTCTACTAATAATAGAGATAGAAAGGGTGACTTTTATTATCCAGATCTCCATAACGTTATCTAGCTCGTTAATGCACCTGGGCGCATCTTTCATATATTTTATTGTTACCTGACAGCTAATCCGCCTTTTTAGGGTTCCGTACCCAAAGGGTAAAAACGGGACCCTATTGCTAAGACTCCGCTGTCCGTTTGTCTGTCTGTCTGTCCGACTGTCACCAGGCTGTATCTCATGAACCGTGTTAGTTAGACAGATGAAATTTTCACAGATGATGTCTTTCTGTTACCGCTATAACAACAAATACTTACTAAAAAACAGAATAAAATGAATTTTTAAGAAAGCTCCCGTACAATAATTATTTCAATACCACATACAAACTTATGAATGCACCTGGTTACTTACATGGAGTGTTAAAGCAGCCGCACCAATAACTTTGTAAACAACATTTTGCTATGTAAAATCCAAACTATTCACTCCACACCATCCTTACCATTGTACGGTGGTACGGAACCCTTCGTGCGCGAGTTAAGCTCGCACTTGACCGTTTTTTTTGTATTTATGTAACTTTGTAGTATTATTTATTTGGTACTATAGTACCATAGACTAATAATACAAGACTAGCCATCCCATACTAAAAATCGTACTCCGGTAGAAAGCAAAAATTTCAGTCTATACAAGGTGACATTTAATTAGCTGACCATATTTTAGAGAATGATAGTACCCGTCATTATGATAAATTTTCCTCAAGAAAAATATGGTCGCAAACGAAAAAAAAAATTGGGTCCCCCATAGTAACTTGTAATCAGATGATCAGGTCAATGTAATGAGGGACAAATATTTTTTTCCATTTGCGTCCATATGTATCTTGGGGAAAGTTGTTCATATTGACGGGTACTACCATTGCCCTAAATATAGACATAACATTACGTAATATATCGTCACGCCTTTTCCCATACGAGGTGGCAGAGGCACAATTGTGCCCACGTTCAGCCAGTTATACAATACTCCATTTTGCGTGACAGGGGGCTAGCCCATCGCCGCAACTATGGCGTAATGAAGGTTTCCTCACGATGTTTACTCTCACCGTTAGAACGTCCGATAATGTACTTAAGATAAATGAATTATCGCATCCGTACCTTGTCAGGAATCGAACCTGATCAGAAGCAAGCGTGAAACACATTAGACCACGGAGCTCTTAAAAAATAGTCATCTAATGAAATGTCACCCTGTCTGTATAGAGGGCGTAAGCACTGTTCGATGGCTATATTTTGTTCAAGATTGATGGCGATAGAAATTAGCGTATCTGTATGTCGATGGCACTTAGAGAAGTCGTAATAGATGCCTTTGGTGTCATTGCCCTTGAATTCTTACGACCTTTTTATACTATGTGTCATATTTTATAAATAATACCGACAGATGGCATAGATGAATATTTAAATTATGATCTAATGTGAAACGAAGCCTTGTTAAAAAATAAAAATAAATGTATGTCCGTACATAGTAAAATTGTAATTTTGGGCGATGGACCATCCAAATGGCTAGCCGGACTTCTACAATAAGTTATTGTTCGATTGGTCTCGGCAACTTAAGTTTTCTATCTGACTCACAAAAAAAATATTAAAAGTAAAATGTGTCAATTCTGACACATTGTCCCAATAATTTGTATCCCCGTCATCAGCAAGCCGAATTTCGACGTTTGCCACGGGAGATACCTAACGAGAGATATCTAACATTACATGGAACGCTTGCAACCTTTATTTTGTGCATAATTTGCTTAGTGAGCGTTCATGTTTCGGCTACTTAAGGAAAGGCAACACATTGGTCTTCAGGCATTGTGGTAACATTCACTGACGTTTGAAAGAATTTCTAACTTTAGCGAGTCTAAACCGGGGCGCAACTAGTCTGTGACTATTTTTTCGGTTAACATTACAGCTACCGCTAAATATGGGAAATGTTGTAAGGTTCTTGCGTACATACATTGTATTTTCAAAAATAAATTGACTAGCTACAGTTAGTATGACAATTTCTTTACAAAATTTATCTCAAGAAGTCTGTTCGTTTTAAATTATAAATCGTTCGGATAGCTCTTTTCTGTAATATAACAACAGTTTGGATATTCGCTGCTTAACCCAACAACAATATACTATAAGACATGACACTATGAAAGTATTAACTAAAATAAACTAGCCTAGTAGCCACAACCGTGTTTTGTCTGTTGTTCCTAACAGCGTAAGCCACAGAACTTAATTTATCAGCTAATTTATCTATGTGGTGTCCCCACTGCAATTTGCTATCAATGGCTATTCCAAGAAATTTCGTATCATTTACTAATTCTAACGTGTTGCTGTCTAACACTAAGCTGGTCTCAACTTGCCTGACATTTGGAAGTGAGAATTTGATACACTTGGTTTACCAGCGTTTACAATAAATTGTTAAATGTGAAGCAATTCAAGATTAGAGACAATTCATCATTACCTTCATCAAAATCTTCTTTTTGTCTTTAAATTTTGAAGACCATTGAAGTATCATTAGCAACAACACTATGTCAGTCAATTTCTCCACCATGAAAGGCAGATCTTTAATATATACCAGGATTAAGAAAGTGCTTAATATGGAACCTTTTGGAACGCCAATTTTTACACCCGATCCATTGATTGAACGCCGTTGAATTCTGCCCTTTGAATTCTATTGCTTAGGTATGATCTTAGTAGATACAACGCTTTATTTCTTACTCCGTCATGATCAACACAATCAAATACCTTCGACATATGGTAAAAAACTCCGTAGCATCCTGGCAGAGAAAATAAGAGATATAAGGGTAATGCCTGCATCCGTAGTCGATTTAGCTCCAGTGAAACCGAAGTGTGATTTGAGTTGAGCATTTGATTTAAGTATATTCTTTTCAAATATTGTACTTAGTTCTGGAAGAACAGATATTGGGCTGAATTTTGAAGGATCACCTTTGACTCCGACTTCAAAGGAGGTATCAGTTTACTGTATTTCATAAGGTCTGGGAGAAAATCTCCATCGCCAATAAATTTAAGGAAATATAAAAAATAAAGGGATATCCAATTATGTAAAAAATTGGATTTTCATTATGTTCGGGTATTAGGGTTCACTTTAGCTTGACAGTATGGACTCGAAACAAATATTGTGTTGATTTGATTATTTTATTAGAGAGACTGAAAATCTGCACTACATAAGTTGGTTGGCAATCGTAACACATACATCCAAAGGACACACACACTCTCACGCAAGTAATTACAACATGCCGGCCACCAAGGGCTACTACTAGTCCTTAATTAACAAAGTCAAAATAAAAATTATGTTCAACTTTGAGTACAAAAGTCATTCATGCCAATGGTATTCGGTTTTGTAAATATGTACAACTTTAACTTTATATAAAGGGATACAAAACGATTATCTAATCATTATGTGACTAATAATTTTACAACTTCAATAAGTAATACAATACAATAATTAACATGCGACTTATGTAAATCATGCACAATTTTCTATAGGTAACGCACACAATTTTGATATTGATCTTTTCACAATGTTATCACGACATTTCACACTATACACACGCGTTATATTGTCATTATCGGGATGTTTACACAGGATACGACCAAGACACCATTTTCCAGGTGGAAGATTATCTTCTTTTATTAGTACAATATCACCAATTTCAAATTCCTTTTGTAGTTTTAACCACTTAGGCCTTTCTTGTAACCTAGATAGGTATTCTTGTTGCCATCGGGTCCAAAAATCAGTTAGTAGTCTTTGGATATACTGCCATCGAGATAATCTGTTAATGTTTAAGTCTTGTAAGTTTGGGTCGGGCACAGTAATCGGCGCTTCGCCGATGAGGAAATGTCCAGGTGTGAGCGGGTTGACGTTATCCATGTCTGAGTCATCAATTGGAGTTAAGGGTCGTGAATTGATACACGCCTCTATTTGCCACAGTAATGTTGTCATTTCTTCAAAGATCACATTCTTGGTGAGTATTCGCTTCAGGTGATGTTTGACCGACTTAACACCGGCTTCCCATAATCCACCGAAGTTAGGGCTGTATGGAGGAATAAAGTGCCATTGTGTTCCATCTGTTGCGAGTAAAGTTGAGATGTGACTCGGTAAGTCTGAATTGGCCTCTTCCCATGCATTGATCAATTCTTTATCACCCTTTACAAAATTTCCTCCTCTTTCGCTCCATAAATGGCTGCACTTTTCTCTTCTACTGACAAAACGACGAAATGCTCCTATAAAAGCTTCAGAGCTCATTTATTTATTTTATTTATTTACATAATCTATTTGTGCCATTACAGCAAAGCCAAGTCGACACAAATATACAAAATTAGAAAATACAATACAATTCAATTATTACAAATTAATTTACCATAATAATGTCAAATATAATTAGTTCAATTCAATCGTGTAAATGCAGATACCATATTATCATTATATCCATAAACATTCGAGAAAATAGTTACAAGACTACACTATCATGCAATCTTCTCACAGAACCTTCCACATTCTCGCACAATATCCCTCCATGCATCACCAAACAGATCATTCAATGGTGCTGCGGCCAACAGTGCATTGAGGCTATTCCGTGCCCGGACCAGCGGAGACTGCAGGCGCGCCACCGTGCGGTGCGAGCCGCCCGCTAGCAGCTCATATCACCGGCCAACTCTAAGTGTATGGCTTTTGTCGCCATACAAATAAATAATGCTATGTACGCCTTCTGTGTACAGTTTCCTCTAAGTTTTGATGGTAATATAGAGAAAGGACCGCAGAAATCCACTCCACTGTGGAGAAAAGGTCTAGCTTGAGTCACGCGGACCTTTGGCAAATTTCCCATAATTTGCTTTCTGATAGTAGCTGCTTGTCTTGCACATACAAGGCATTTGTTAATTTGTGCCTTTACTAGCGTCTTTGCTCTTATCACCCAATATTTCGATCTGATATAACAGAGGACAAGTTGTACTCCACCATGAAGAGTTTTGATGTGAGCGTCTTTTACTATTGGCTTGGTGAATTCGCTGCCATGTCCTAGTATTATTGGATGTTTTCTCTGCTCTTCCATTTCACAATGTTTCAATCTGCCACCTACTCTGATTATATTTTGGTGATCAATGAATGGGTTCAGTTTCTTCATAGTATTTTTATTCTGTACTCTGTTATTTTTTCTTAATTGTTCTTTGTCTTCTGAGAAATCTTCTTTCTGTACTATTCTCACAATTTTCATTAAAGCTTCTTCAAACTCTTTTGTTGTTATATCTGAATCTATTCCTTGATCACGTTTCTTGTAGTTTATAAATCATCAGATTTATCAGCAATAAACCAATGTTTTTAATAGCTCATCCGAGTCGTAGTTGTCCTATTTAAATATTCCTCCATCATTGTCGACTTTCAGATTTGCCTGTATTTGTTGTCTTTTTTTCTAATTCTGTTGGTATCACGATAGGTTTTGAATATTGTACTGGATAGTTCTTAAGCCATTCTGGCCCGTTCCACCAAAGTTTATTTTCAATCAGTTCTGGCAAATGTATTCCTCTGGATGCTATATCTGCTGGATTGTTTTTTGATGTGACGTGGAACCATTGTGTGTTGCTCATATTGTCCAAGATGTCCACAACTCTGTTGCTGACGAATGGTTTCCAACGATTGGGGTCTCCATGAAGCCAAGACAGTACCACAGTTGAATCTGTCCAGGCGAATATTTGACATGGCGGGACTTTCATTGCTTCTCTGATTTGCTTCAACATCCTTGCAAGAAGCTCTGCCCCGCTGAGCTCTAATCTTGGCAAATAGACAGGCTTAACTGGCGCCACTCGTGTCTTTGCTGATATGATGCTTGTCTTTATATCACCATTTTCTTCTACTACTCTACAGTATGCTACTGCGGCATAGCCTTTGATTGAGGCATCACAAAAGCCGTAAACGGTGATGTCTCGATTTGTTTTCTGTGTATTTAACCATCTCTTCATTCTCACTTGGTCAAAGTCTTTGATACTGCTTCTTAACTGTATCCATTCTTCTTTCAGTGTTTCATTTATTACTTCGTCCCATTCAACTCTTTCTAACCACAATCTTTGCATCAGAATCTTTGCAGGGATCGTAGCAGCTGCCAACCAACCAGGGGAGTCAAAAAGGCGTGCTATATCTGCTAGTATATTCCTCTTCGTGATGGTTTTAGGTATCGGCGGTAGGTTGAACTGATACTCTAATGTGTCTGACTCGTTGTTCCAGGTAAAACCAAGGGATTTGATTACACTCTCTTTGTTTATATTCGTGGTAGACTGACTTGATCTGGCTAAAGGCTCCTTGTGTTTCATAAACTCTTTACTGTTCGAACACCATTTTTTTACCTTTGATTAGAATTTTTGAAACTTGATTACTTATTTCAAGTGCTTCATCGACAGTATCGCTGCCAGACATCAGGTCATCTACATAAAAATCTTCCCGTATGATTGTGCAGCTTGTTGGTATTCTTGGCCTTCATCGTCGGCCGCTTGCAAAAGAGTTTTTACAGCGAGGTATGGCGCTGATGCTGTACCGAATGTCACACGTAAGATGGGGTAGTCTTTCAGCTCTTCATCATGATTTGATCGCCATAGAATTCTTTGGAAATCTGCGTCTTCTTTTGCCACAAGTACTTGTCTGTACATCTGCTTTACGTCTGCAACGAAGCATATTCTTCTCATGCGCCATCTCATTATCAAACATCTCAAGGTATCTTGAAGTTGTGGTCCCACTAGTAGTTTATCATTTAGAGACACGTTGTTAGATCCTTTATAGGAGGCATCGAAAACTATGCGCGTCTTTGTAGTCACTTTGTCTGTTCTTACCACGGCATGGTGGGGAAGATATACTGCAATATTGCTTTTCTCTTCTATTGGAACTTGTTCCATGTGCTCTAGTTGTAAATATTCTTCAATGACTTGTGTGTAACTCTCTTTTAAATCATTGTTGGAATCTAATCTCTTCTCGAGTTGTTTAAATCTCTTCTCAGCAATATCTCTTGTTTTCCCAATTTTCTCAATTGGTTGATCAGATTTGAATGGTAGCTTCACTACATAACGTCCTTCATTTGTCCTAGACTGTGTTTTAGTATAAATTTCTTCACACAATTTTTCTTCAGCAGTAAGATTGCGTTTTTCTGTCGTATCTATTTCCCACATGCTTCTGAACATCTCGTCAATGTCTAGTTGATGGTGCATTGCAACAATACTATTTTACGTAGCGTAAAGTTGATGATGTTCCGCAGGTGGTCCTACCTATATTTTCATTTAAATCATTCATCCATCACTACCGTGATCACGACACGATCTCTCTATTTTCTCGTAAAAAGGTTACATTCGTTATGTTTTGGACTGTTTTAGAGTCTTTTGTAGAATCATCGTAGCTTTTGTGACTTTATAACAGAGGACCAGATGCCAGGCGCTTTAGGTCTTCACCCTGCCTCCTTACTTCAGATAGTCATATTAGGTCCAATTTATATGTTGGTCTCCTAGTAGTTCGAGAAGCCTTTCGTATTCAGTGTCCTTGTATTGTATGAAGCCAGGATGATTGTTTGCCAGCCGCATCTCCGCCGGGAGTTCTTAGCACCCTCGCTCCGCCGGAACCTGGAATAGCCGGTCTGCCAGCCGGGGACTGAGCGCTGTGGTTTAGTTGCGCTATTCATATTGGAAAAGGGTTTTGGCCGTATACACCATGCTGGCCAGGCGGCTTGGCGTCTTTAGGGGATTAGGAAGGCCAAAAGAGAGAGAAAATGTTTTTTTTTTTTTTTTTTGTAAAAAGTACATGGAAAATTATGGATATGTTTCAACTAATCTAAAAAACGGAAAAGTGTTTAGTTTGCTGATTGGTGAACGGTTTACATATAAAACTAAAACTAATCCTAAACTAAGTTTATCTGTCGAAATGGTGGTTCCTATTCTAACATCAGTTGTTTCTTTACAATACTACCCCTAATCCATGGAGGGACATCGTCATTTGTGTGATCAGCGGATCTCGCTGGTGCTCGTGGTTCTCATTAAAATGCTTGTTGACTTGTTATTAAAATGCTTGTTGAATTGTTGGCGCTCATGCTGTCCTCCCCTCCTCGTGGAGCGGGGGCAGCGCGCCGGCCAGGGTGGCGGCAGCTGGGCGGCGTCGGCGACGGCGGCAGCGCGGCACCGGGCGCGGCTCGGCCTGTGCCGCAGGCCCATGCTGCACAGGCCGCACAGTCTCGCGGAATCCTGGCTCAGTCCCGCGTCATCGCCCGAATGCCGATTGTTATAGACAGGTACTTCTGGCACTTTCACGGAAGACTAGGAATTAATTCGTGGATGCTCGGGACGCCGGCGTCGCTAACCAGTATGTCATCAAAGATTTACCGGAGAAGCAATTCAATATGAACTTCCCTGACACTTGTGGCGTTATTGATCTGTGCTTGTGTCCATTAATTGTACCTATTCGTCTACCGTGATTTCTTGATAGGTAGGTAGGTGTAATGATGATTATTATTATTAACATGAACAGCAATACATAATTGAGTAATTATTTTCATTGTTATCCTGTGATCGTGACTGCATAAAATATCTACATGTTGCTGTTAATGTTAATTTTGCCCGAGGTGCAATAGAAATTACACTTTGATTGTTGTTACAACAATTTATAAATGAATTATATGTAATTATAAATAAATAACCTAGGTACTACCCGTTCATTTCGAGTTTGCCGTTGCTGACCGTTATAATGTCACATCATGACGTAACAGGAACAGCTATGCCTTTGCCATACATAACTTTTGTCAAAAAAAGTTGTACTTGGTGGTAAAGTTGGTTAATTTAATTTAATCATTTTGTTCCCGACGATTTACATTAAATAGTGTTATAAATCCGCCAAACGCTTCGTTATAATTAAACTTAAGAAACAGAATACATATCTATAAAAATAAAACGCCCAAGAAACGCCTGCACCAAACGTGCCCATTACACGGGCAGCATTACCGCGCTGCACAGCTAGCGAGATCCTCTGTGTTAAATTGTCTACTTTGTGTAACGTTTAAATTTCAGGATTATCACAGGGACAGAACATTTGGCATTCTTTTAGGTATCAAATCTTTTGTCGGCGACGTCGACAGCCACGACATTGTTAATATTGAACTTGGCTCCCATTTTCACATTCATGTTTTTGGTGGAATCATCATTTCTACACAACTGCGCGAGCCGGCTTTCATCCGACATTCCTATGTCGGACGAAAGACGACACAATATGAATGTGTGCGTGCAACACTCACATAAATTTGATTTGATTCTATGAAAATTCTATAAATTCTCCTCATTTAGTAACGTCGCATAAATTCGCGTCAGTCGCGTGACTTTGACTCGCCGTTGCCGGGCAACGATTTCCCCTCCCGCACGCGGCCCGCGACAACCGCCCGGCTTGCTCGGCCTGGTCTTTATGGTCTTGCTTTGCCAGTCAGTGACTCGCCACACAAGGTACTCTGTGGTCACCAAGTCGCGGCCCCGCCACGCCGACTGCCATTTGTCAGTGTTGTTTGGCGCGGAATAAATTACCTGTCTGCCTGGACATTCTCTCACGCTGCATAATTCTCCAAAATAAATTAGTTTATACATGTACCTATTAAAGATAATATTCAGATTTTTTATGATACCAAAAAATACATGGTCTGTGGGCGAGGGCGGTAGTATAAAAACTCAGCACGTATCACCAAGGGGGAGGGAAGTGGTTAAGTAGTTGCTAAAAAAACATCACGTGATTAATGAACGGCCCCTTATCATAAGTATGGCGATAATTTATTTTCCCTCTCCTCTACTATACTATTTACTATGCAAAAAAATTATTTTTTACTCATAGTGGAACGTGACTTGTTCAATACAACGAACGACAACAGCTACTACAAACAAAAACTCAACAAATAACAGTAACTATGAACAAAACTATTGCTATAATCGCGAGCTACACTGGACTCACGTACAGTGCGGTGTGGGGGAGAGGGAAGAGAAGAAACAACAAATTCTAATTTTGTTACGGTCAGCGACGGCAAACTCAAAATGAACGGGTAGAAGATCTGTACCATATGCGTTCAATTCCAACTTAGTTTCCTTACATGACGTGAAGCTAGAGCATAGAGAATGAATTTTAATTATTGGTGAATATTAATAAACGGATTCAAGTTCGGTATTTCAAAAGGTTTCTTTGTGGTTTGAATATTAGATAAGTAGGTAGGTAGGTATAGCTCGGATGTGATCCTCGACGGCGCTTAGTGTGCAGGTGCTGAGTTCTGTTTGAATATCAAATCATCATCATCATCATCAACCAGCCCACATTCACCCTCTTCTTCACCACGCCAT
This sequence comes from Argyresthia goedartella, assembly GCA_949825045.1. Taxonomy (NCBI): domain Eukaryota; kingdom Metazoa; phylum Arthropoda; class Insecta; order Lepidoptera; family Argyresthiidae; genus Argyresthia; species Argyresthia goedartella. The sequence continues at coordinate 15,367,379 of OX463815.1, forward strand.
CCACTCCAGTTCTGAGCCTCCCGCATCCACTTCCTACCCGCTATGGCGATGATGTCATCCGCCCATCTGGCTGGTGGTCTGCCAACTAGTCGTCGCCGTGCGGTTCTGGGTAGAATATCAAATGCTGGCTGAAAAATAAAGTTTGGATCGATGGCTTGAATACAGGGTCCCCCCCCCCCCCCAACCATCACTGAAGCCGGGTGGTGACCGCTTTCTACTTTGGCGACCTTCTCAAATGTATACCTACTCGATCATTTTACTTGAAGAGTGATAATTTTAATACAAAATAGAATTCGCCGATACACAAACTTCGAATGCTGCTGCCACTTCTTGGTTCTGATCGCTCTGATTCTTCGCAGAGTTACTTTTAAGTATTGTCCTGAACTTAGACGATAATAGCCGCGCTTCAGTCATTGACTGATGATGCGGGACATGGTCCTGGCTGGTGTTTTCATCTTTCTATCATGATTTTCTGTTCGCAGGGGGATTTCGACGAACGGGTTTGATCGCTGCTGATGACGGCCTCTTTTGGAACTAACATCGATAGAGGACAGACATCTCGTGAACTTTTTGATAGTACTGTCGAGTATTTCCATATTACATCGAGACTCCCAAAATTGAAAATGTCGACTGGTTGGAATTTTGTTACACTTGTGTATCGCGATGATTGCAGCACGATACTCTTTCACATCCCACTCCATCTCAAGTATGGGTTTTACAGAATAATAACCCTATTCCCTAACCCTAGGTCACAGTGAAATAAATGAGCAATAAATGTCATTCATTATTGAAATTATCAGAATACAAAACTTGGACTGGAACTTATGCCCAGACTAAAGTATGATTGTATCGATTATTAAAAATGCTACACAAAAGTGAAATTGTGAAACCCCATTATCAATATGGAGAAATTAAATCACGCTGAGATCGTTCGATCTAAATTCTGATATCAACTGACCATGCAATTTTATGCCGTACGACTTTTTTTTTGAAGTTTTGTGAAATGTAGAGTGGCTGTATGCGAATCAACCAGAAACAACTCCTGAGCTCAAGGCCGAGTTCCAACGCGTCATCGATGAGACACAGCCAAATATTTGTGATAAAATCCTGAAAACGAAAAAAAAAAACATGGAAAGAGCCCAGGCTTGTCATTAGAGCCGAAAGGCGATTGGCCGGATATTTTATTCCATACTTAATCGGAACGTCTACTTCACAGTGCAATAATAGAACTTACATCACTGCAGACGCCGGGAAAGAAGGGCTTACCGGCTGACTAGGTATAGACGGCCGACTGTAGGGAAGCCGGATAGTGATAAGAAGTAAGCAAGCCATATTCATGGCATGGCATGGCCAGAGGCATGTATAGTGCATTTCTCAAACATATGCAATGAATAAAAAAATGCACCACTCAAAAAACAAATTCAAGTTTAAAAAAACAAATACCTAATCGTAATTACCGCGCGCCCGTTGATGTCTTTTGCTTTGAGCATAAAATTAAATAAAAATTACTTCCCGGCCTAGGCCTGCAATTTTGCAGGTACAATTACACTTACACCACTACACAACATTTATAATTTATTTATTGATCTTAAAAAATCCACAGCTAATACAATTATGTGAGGCAAGAAAAATAATCTTAACGTAGCCAATAACGGATTTACATTTTTCTAAATATTATGAGATAGACGTACTAAAACTAGTTATACATATATGTACATTACAGAGTGCTTTTCGCCACCACTGCGAGGAAATAAAATGAACTACAGTTTTTTTTTTTTTTTGATAAATTTGGTTTGGTCTCTTTGCTCCACCTGGCGGAGTCCACCCTCAGATTAATGAAACTCTTTGTTCCGCCATCTACAGGCACGCTTTCACCGACGAGACGGTATGAGGCGCGCTATGTCGGTAAAAACTAACTCGGCATAAAGCGCCATCTGTTGACACGTGGCAGAAACATAACAAATAAGCCAACGATGTTTTTTCTGGTCTGTTGAACAGGCCATAAATGCTTTTTTTGTCCTGGTTAACTTCATAACTATTCATTTATTTGGAGTGAAAACGTTTTTCTCTTCTTTTAGAAAGTGCACTCTTACTGGGAGACAATAACTGGTTACAATAACTTCCGAGAGTGGAAGAATCTTATTGGAAATAATAAAACGTCCAAATAAAAAACATAATTGAGGGAATGACCATGAACAGTAGAATTTCCTACAAGATCATACTTAGGCAATAGAATTCAAAAGGCAGAAGTCAACGGCGTTAAATCTGATGGCTCGGGTGTAAAAAATGGCATTCCACAAGGTTCCATATTAGGCCCTTTCTTATTCCGTATATATTGACGATCTACCTTTCATGATGACGAAATTAACTGCAATAGTGATATTTGCTGATGATACTTCACTGGTCTTCAAAATTGAAAGACAAAAAAAAATATTTTGATGATGTTAATGGTGTATTGTCTTTAACCTTGAATTGGTTCACAGTTAATAATTTATTGTTAAACGCTGGTAAACCAAGTGTATCAAATTCTCACTTCCATATGTCAGGCAATTTGAGACTAGTTTAGTGTTAGACAGCAACTCGTTAGAATTAGTAAATGATACAAAGTTTCTTGAAATAACCCTTGATAGCAAATTGCAGTGGGGACCCCACATAGATTAATTCGCTGGTAAATTAAGTTCTGCAGCTTACGCTGTAAGGAACATCAGAGAAAGCACGGATTTGGCTACATCTAGGCTAGTATATTTTAGTTACTTTCATAGTGTCATGTCCTATGGTATCTTGTTGTGAAGGAAAGCTGCGGATATTCAAACAAATTTTTATTTTACAGAAAAGAGTTATTCCAGCAATTTTTAATTTAAAACAAACAGACTCCTTTAGAGAGCTTTTAAAAGAAATTGACTTACTAACTGTAGCTAGTCAATTTATTTTCGAAAATATAATGTATGTACGCAAGAAAACGCATTTTCCAAACTTAGTTTACCCGGTTTAGACTCGCGAAGGTTAGCAATTCTTTCAAGGGTCGGTGCATTCTCTACTACAATAAGATTTGAGTAATTTAAAAAACATGTTAAGGCGACTTTGTCGAAAAGGGCATATTACAATGTTCAAGATTACTTAAATGACGGGACTGTAAGTAATCTAGCTCAACTCAGACCTCGTTGTAAATAATTTTGTAATTATTTATTCCTGCTTATAAATTATAATAATTAATATTGTGATATTTGTATTAGTTAAGCACAACCAATTTTTAAAAGAGATCTAAAAATAAATCTGTGGAAGTTTCTATGCCCTTCCTCTCCCACAGTGGTCCAAAGTAGAAAAGAGGCAAAAAATAACGTTTGCTATGTATAAAATATCTACAGTAATAAAGAAATTTTGACTTTGACTGCCTGAAATGAGCGAGAAAAAAAAGAATTGCGCGACAAAAATACTGATTTGCGCGACTAAATTACTGAATGGTTTAGCAACCGCTTATTGGCTAAATAAAGACTGTCTGGACGAAGTGGTGGATAGATGGTTAAAGGGGGTGAACAAAGCGAAGGTTGAACATGCAAGAACATGCAAAATACAATGCTTGTTTTGTATTTTATGTTAGTCGAATTAAGGATATCAAGTTGGTGTTGTTAGCTTTCTAGCCGCGCTATTTCTAGTCGCGCTCATTTTTTGTCGCCATTCAGTATTCAATCAGAAAAAACCAGTATTTTTGCCAAACAAACACTAGATTTAATATATTTAAATACTACCCGAATAATATTATCACTCACCTACGCCTCCCGCGTCATTAGTCTGAGAGATAAGCACACTGCACTGTTAAAAAATATAACTTCATCCCACAGTTCCATCTTCAGAATAATAAGCCGAGTTTGACAGTTCTACTTCTAATACCCATAAAACCACTATTCAACATTTACTCAGTACTCTTCAACAAAATGTATGTGAGTCAACTTGTGAACATAGTTTGGTTAATCTTTGAAGGATTTTGCGAGTTGGCGTCGTCGCAGAGCATTATTCGGAGAGCGGTCGTGATAAAAGCATACTGAATTGATTAGATTCATCCTGAAAATATTCATCAGATGGAACTGATACAACTGAGGTCACAAGAAGTCAACAATAATAACTCACCAAGTTTTTGTGTTTTTTTTTATATAGCCTAAATGGGCAAAGGCCTCACCGGTTCGAGCCCACACATCTCTATCTGAAGCTTTATCTGTCCATCCTGGAAGGAACCTATCCGGATCATCCTTCCATCTCCTTCTGGGCCTGCCCCTACGCCGGGATCCGTCTGTAGGCATCCATTCCATCATTCAATAAGTTATAAAACTTAAAAAAAACTGTCTTGATACCTTATTTCTTCGTCCCCGGTTGGGTGGGATGCGAATGTCGTCTACACGAAAACAAGGCTACGAAATCTGTACAATGATAGTCAAGTCCAGAGAGTATAATATGAGCAAGTCTACAAAAAATACATGTATTCGTTATTAATATATTATAGGAATAATTGTTGTAATAGAGTGGTCGTGCGTGAAAGACTATATAAGATCTCTTCTAAAGAGAGAGATTAAATGGGTAGACATGATACATAGGTAGATGTATAGGTATTTAATTTAGTGCAGTGATTTTCAAATAAACATTTTTCAAAATGACAGAATTGAGGACATCAATTTCTGCAATATATAATCTATTATAATAAAAGTGACTTTGACAAAAAAGTGATTTGTAAATATTGTAAAAATTCTACATAGTATAAACCTACCATAACGAATAAAAAAACACTTAAGTAAAAAACGGAAACGGAAGAAGATTTGTTCGTTATATATAACGTTACTAACAACAAAAGCTTACAGAAATGTCACTTATTATTACAAGCAACACATTTCTGTGGGGGTTTCTACGCCCTTTTGCTTCCACAGAGGTCCAATATAGAGAAGAGACAAAAAATGACGTTTGCTAAGTATATGTAAATATTTACAGTAAATTTTAACAAAGAAGTTTGACTTTGACTTTGACACACTTTAAAAGCTACGACATGCAAATGTGATGTTCATTACCAATAACGTATAATCGCAAAGCCGTTTTTAATAACGGTCTTTATAAAATAACTCACCCGTTATTTGCATTTTTAAAAGTGCCGTTATTTTTGACCTCATCATCATTATAAGTAGATCTAAGGAATTAATAAAAGCTTGTGTTTTAAAAAGCTTGTCGATACACTGCAAAAAGTGACTATCTACTGAAGTGAATAAAAAACTATTATAATTAATTTCTTTAATAGAGATTGCCGGTTTAATGTTACTATGGATTATATAATATTAAATTAGGGAATATTTCAAAGGACTGCCTAGGAAGTGGATAGCCCTGATTTGGATTTTCTATTCTATACGAACTAAAATCTTCGAAAATCCAGGAAAAACGTGGAATTTTTTATGCCAAAGTCATATATTTATTAATTTAGCTGTTGAATAAATTAATTCAATAACAAAGTTTTCGCATAAATAAATTAACGTAATTCGCAAAAGCGAGCATTCAAAAATCTCGTTAGGCCGTATACAAAAAGAAAGCTGGGAGCTAGCGCAGGTCCACGATCGCTTATCGGCGCTGGTCGGCGCGGATAATCGGCGCTGAGTTTCCATATATTGTCACGTTACGTGGATTTACAAAGAGTTTGTAAGCCCACGGAACGGATAAAAAGGTTAATACGAAAAGAAAAGGAAAAGGAGTGGCGTTTGTGTTGCCGGACCGAACGGACGTGTCCCCCCGAGATCTCGCAAACGCATTTAAACAAACAATAGTTTTCATCCCCGGCGCGCGGCTTTTGTTCTGCCTCCGGAGGCCCGAAAACGAGCCTGGCTTATAGGCTGGCTTATACCGCGTGTTTCTGTAAGGGTTACCTGGGGAATGTGCGCGATCCATCTAGGCACCCCATCTGTGCAATACCGCGCATTTCAGTGATGATACTAGTGCGGTCAAGTGTAATGAATGCCCAGAGAACTGCGCGATACTCTTAGGCATCCCATCTGTGCAAGCCCTAGAATTCTAGGCCAGGTGCACGTCTGAGCCACGCAGCGACAGGCCGGCAGCGAGCGACGCCTACGCAACACACCCTCAACGCTACTGCCTCCAGCACCACCGCCGCTAAACACACCAAACTGGTGAGATCATTCCGATTAGGACATCATTGATAGTGATAACCTATCTCTAACTTTATTTCTCTCAGGACCACTCGCCGCCTGCCAATAATAAACCACCACTTACCGCGGCCGCGGTCGCCCCTATTGACTAAGGCATAATCACATTTATAGGTGCGTCATAGGCAGGATATAACAATTCCCTACCTATGCAATATCAAAATCAACTAATAAAACATTATTATAGCTACGTATACTTATATTGCTTTGCCTGAAAATAAATTCGAGATAATTCTCCTCGAGATTTCTTTTCTCCTCATCTTCGAAAGACCATTCAAAACAGTCATTAACAATAACCTTCCACTAAACCCTGAAACTCTGTGAATAACCCAACCCAAAACTTAACAATCCTTCAATTATTTTTACGTAGCTAAACTGCAAATATACTAAACCCGACTATAAACAAAAACTAAACACGTGCATGCCATAAAAAGGCCATCTCACCAGAAACTAGACAAAACAATTGACTGCTATTTAGGAACAATTGAAAAAGCTTCGAAGCACAAAAGGCCTACAACGTTCCCTCACACATCTGGCACCCGTTCCGGCCCATAATGTACCTATCCCAAAATGTACCTCAAGGAATAGTATTTTTTTTGCAAAATGCACCTATCCCAAAACGCACCTTTCGCAAAATGCACCTATCCCAAAATGCACCTATTGCAAAATGCACCTATCCCAAAACGCACCTGTTACAAAATGCACCTATCCCAAAACGCACCTGTTGCAAAATGTTCCTATCCCAAAACGAACCTTTCGCAAAATGCACCCATTGTAAAATGCCTTACATTATTTTTGAGAATGTCACTATTATTGATATATTGCAAAATTGAAAATTAGCGCGGCGGCCATCTTGAAATGCAAAATTGACCCTTTATTCGAGACTAGAACCCTAAAGTACCTCAAAAACCATACCCATATTGCAAAATTAAAAATTAGCGCGGCGGCCATCCAAACACCCCCTTTTCTCATAGAGGGTGATGAAAAGTAAAGTGTCCACCTCTCAGGAGTAAAAACTATTTTTGGCTCGAGTGATATACATTGAAACCCTCAGGATTCTACTTATGAGTGCCTCGTTACACTCGGGACTCAACTCTAGAATCCCTCGGTCGCTCAGGTGTCAAAAAACTTTCTCGCCGTAAAAATAGTTCTTTACTCCCTTGGTAAACAATCTACTATCCCATCAATGTTATGTATGTACTTCCGTGTGTAATCCATCATATTCAGTTAAAATCGCACTTTCGCCCTCTCACTAAACGCAACTGAAATAATTGCTTTAGTAATATTTTCATCAAAAGCCCGCTGACTGTTCAAAAGCTTTTCATTTCTGCGAATCGGACGTACGTACCTATACTTAAGAACGTTGCACCCTGAAATCACAGCCTTATCACCAGCCTGCTAAAGACTGATGTCTTCTGGTCTGGTTTTTGAGAATGTCACTATTTTTGACAGATGTTACTATTTTTGACAGATGTCACAATTTATGACATATATCATGATTTTGACAAGTTTAGGTGAAGGGTGTAGTGACTGGTGAAATATGTAGTGAAAGGCCTCGATGAAACCTCCTTATTTTAAGTTAGTAGAAATAAAAAAAGTATGTAGTGACTATGTGCATTTCAGTCATACCAACTAAACTGTACTAAATGACATAGGCAATAAAAAAACACATTCTTAACTTAAATTCTTATTCTAATTTTAAAGGTTTACCATAGTATAAATCACGATACGTCCGTCCGTCTGTCCGTCCGTATGTCAAAGAAAAAAACCGATCGAAAACTATATTCTATACAAAAAGCGATCGAAAATCTTTTAGGAGAGAGATAGAGAGAGATATAGATAGAGTAAGAGCGGGAGAGGGAGTGACAGAGAGAGAAGAGATAGGGAGAGAGAAAGGGAGAGAGAGAGAGAGAGAGTGAGAAGAGATAGGGAGAGAAGAGATAGGGAGAGAGAGAGAGGGAGTGAGAGAAGAGAGTGAGAGAGAGATACTATATATATATAAGGAGACCTAGTTATACATGTTATGCTGGCACTCTTTGCAGACGACGCAGCCTACTATGCGTCGTCGTTCCAGGCTCCGCACGCTGCCATCAAACTGCAGCGCACCCTGGACATCTTGCCCGACTGGCTCGCCAAGTGGCGACTGTCCGTCAATGTTGGGAAAACGCAGGCGCTCATCACAGGCCAGAGTCTCCTTCCGCCATCGCTCCAGCTCCAGGGACAGCACATCGAGTGGTCTTCGCAGGTGAAGTACCTGGGAGTGACCATTGATCGCCGGCTCACCATGAAGCAACACGTCGACAACGTCGTCAGCCAGGTCAAGGTGGCACGCGCCAAGCTGCGTCCACTTTTCGACTCCAGCCTCCCTCTGAGGGCGAAGCTCGGGATCTACAAGACATACGTGAGATCCCGCCTCACCTACGCGGCTCCGGCATGGTACGCCCTGTGCTCGGAGACGAACAAACGGAGACTCCGAGCCCAAGAGAACCTCTCTCTGCGTACCATCGTCGGCGCCCCCCGCTACGTGAGGAACGCGACAATCCAGAGGGACCTAAGATGGGAAACCGTGGACCAGTTTGTCCAGAGGCTGGCGAAGGGCATGTTCGCGCGTGCGGATGCATCACACCTTCCGCACATCGCCGAACTGGCGCCGCACCATGCGCGCCCGCCCGACCGCCGCCGCCTGCCACGCGACCTGGTTGCCTAGCCGGCGATCACCCACTGCACACCAGCGCCACAAGAAGACCACCGCCCGCAGGGGCCATCCGATGACCTGTCCACAGGAGTGGACAGAGGCGATTCTTCGGGAAGAGGTCCGTCGACCTGACCCCGACTCCCCACGCCCCAGAAGGGGTGCGTGAGATGACTATGATGATGATGATGTTATGCTCTCTAAGTGTGATCGGAACCCTTGGTGCACGAGTCTTAGTCGCACTTGACAGTTTATTATGAAATTTTTATGCTTATTTTTATTAAAATTATTATTTTTTTCAAATAAATCTTTTTTTTAACTTAAATTCTTATTCTTATACAGAAGTATAAATCACGATACTAGCACTGTTGTTGTTGCTTATTTTACTAATTGTAAAAATATAACGTTTTTAAAAAAAAATTGCAACGTGATATTATTTTGCTTGAAGATTTGCCAGAAGTTTGTTATATCTTTCATCAAAAATGATATCTTTTTGCCGTCTGTTAGGTTTCACAATGCCGAAAACGAGTTGCAAGGCCGATCCCACGCACCCAACACAGACCCATCTTCTGTGAAGTAAACGCTGCAATCGAACCTACTATAGTCCCGTTCCGGAGGCGTTTCAACTTCAACAAAGCGGATTGGGAGAAGTTCGCAACTACTTTAGATAGCAGGATTCACACCATCGAGGCCACGCCAAATAACTACAGCTCATTCATTGATGTGATTAAGGAAATATCGCGCAGGACTATTCCGAGGGGCTGTGCGACATCTTATGTCCCAGGACTAACTGGCGACACTGCCGGACTTCTGCAGGAATACCAGACTGCCTTTGAAAGAGACCCTTTTTCAGAAAACACTACCGCCCTCGGTGAAGCTCTAATGCAGTGTATCGGTGAAACCCGACGGAAAAAATGGCCAGACCTGGTCGAGTCGGTTGACATGACGCACAACAGTAAGAAAGCCTGGTCTACAATCAAGAAACTAACTGGTACCCAGAACTCTTCTGGAGAATATACAAATGTTACTGCAAACCAGGTCGCCCACCAACTGCTGCTGAATGGCAAGACTTAACCCCTCCCAGGAGCTAGGAAGATCCTTAGGAACCCGGCCACCGAGACGGACACCCTGAGTAATGCTTTCAGCCGCGAAGAGATGATTGCCGCGATTAGAAGGCTGAAAAGCGGGAAGGCGTGTGGACTCGACGACCTCACTGTCGAACAGATAAAGCATTTCGGCCCTGTGACGGTGGATTAGGTTCTGAGGCTTTTCAACAACTGTCTGGAAACCAAGAAGATCCCAAAAGAATGGCGCAAGGCCCGTGTCATCGCGCTACTCAAGCCGGGCAAACCAGTTGATGACCCCAAAAGTTTTCGTCCAATCTCCCTACTATGCCACCTATACAAGCTGTTCGAAAGGATCCTTCTTGGCCGTCTTACTCCATACATCGACGATAAACTGATCCCAGAACAGGCAGGTTTCCGACCCGGCAAGTCTTGCACATCGCAAGTTCTCAACCTGACCCAGCACATTGAAGATGGATTTGAGAAAGGGAAAATCACGGGTGTCGCTTTCGTGGATTTATCGGCGGCCTATGACACTGTGAACACCAGCGTAGTGATTAAAAAGCTGTATGAGATCACGGGCGATTATGACTTCTGCCAGATCGTAGGACAGCTCCTCAGTAACCGCCGGTTTCAAGTTAACCTGCAAACCCAGAAGAGCCGTTGGAGAAATCAGCGTAATGGATTGCCACAGGGTAGTGTCCTGTCCTGTCGCCAAGTCTGTTCAACATATATACAAATGACCAGCCTAGGACACAGGATACCAGAAGCTTCATATACGCTGACGACCTAGCACTCGCGGCTCAATCGGACACCTTCGAGAGCGTGGAGGGAATAATTTCCTCTTCCCTGAACAAGCTTGGCGAATACTATGCTGCTAACGGTCTGAAGCCAAACCCAGCTAAAACCGAGGTCTGTGCATACCATCTCCGCAATAGGGATGCTAAAAGGGAACTTAACATCACATGGAGAGACGTAAAACTGTCCCACAACAGTTTCCCTAAGTACCTCGGCGTAACCCTAAACAGAAGCCTGACAATGAAGCAGCATTGCACGAAGACCCAACAAAAAGTTTGCACACGCTACAACCTGCTCAAGAGGCTGACCACGACATCCTGGGGAGCAAAGCCAACCGTCCTGCGCACCACAGCTCTGGCGCTGTGCTACTCTGCGGCTGAGTACGCCTGCCCTGTGTGGGAACGTTCAACGCACGCAAAGCTGGTCGACGTGGCATTGAACGAGTCATGTCGATTCATAAAGGGCTGTCTGAAACCCACACTAACCGACAAGCTGTACCAGCTAGCAGGAATAGCCCCCCCGGAGGTTCGGAGATCTGTCTGTAGCTCGGTTGAAATGTCAAAGCAGACACATGACAGACGGCATCCCCTGTTCAACCATGTACCAGCCAGGCCCAGGCTGCGTTCCAGAAAAAGCTTCCTGCACTCAGTGCAGCCGCTAAGTCAACCAGCTCAAACTACACGCCTCGCCAGGTGGCAGTCACGACTGAACCCTACAGACCCGAGCAACTGCGTGAAAGAGAAACTAGCTGAAGGATACAAGCTCAGCTGGCCGATCTGGAAATCTCTCAACCGTCTCAGAGCTGGAGTGGGGAGGTCCAGAGCTAACCTGGCGAGGTGGGGCATCATCTCGGAACTAGACACGGCGTGCGTCTGTGGATACCCGAGACAGACGATTGCGCACATGACTGGGTGCCCTGCGTGCCCGACAACCTGCACGGACGAGGAGCTGTATAAGGCTACCGAGCGAGCTATTGCGGTTGCGGCCTTTTGGGCCGCCCGTATCTGAGATGACCGTCGACTCGAAAAGAAGAAGAAGAAGGTTTCACTTTCTTAAAGTCACGTATGCGTTTGTTCCAGAACTTGCTTTCTGCTTTGAGTTTATGAACAAACATATATATGCTTGGCTTTTTAGGTATTCGACCAGTGTTAATGCGCCGATGCCAGCCTTCTAGTGCGTTCGTACTTCTGTGTCTCTGGCCGGCACAGCTGAGCAATGATGGGCGCATTTTTGGGTACCATTGTCTTTCGAAATATCGCTTAAAATTGTCCATTTCTTGGCTTTGAGGGGCTTGGTCTAAAATATGTAGCCAAGTAGCTGGTATGTTCTGAGCTGGTACTAGTGGTATTATTGCAGCAATCCTTGCAATATTACGACCTTGGTTAGTGCGCAGCAGTCCTATTTTCTCAGCATTCTTCCAAATGGCGTCATTGTAATGATGGTAACAGCCGCTTACTTGTGATTCAGGAAATATTGTTTGTATTGCATTTATCTGCGCCAGTTCATAATCACACTTGAAAGATTTGATCTGGATCCCCAATTTATGTTTTAAAATCCTGAACAGTCGCGTATATGTCTCCTCTGTTTTGTTTGGTAATAAGGCATAAATTACCGGTATTATGTTCGTGCTTTTTGTACTTGAGTTGATGTCTAAATGCAGCACACACATTTGAAAAAAAGGTGATGGAGCACACCTAAAAGTTCCATCTGCGTAATATGATCCCGATTTTCTGTATATAATTTTTCTTGCTAAAGTGGTTGAAAATACAAAATTTTTGTTATCAGCACCCTCTTCACCACCGTCTTCACAAATTAAAAATCTTTTTCCTAACGCTTCAGGAACTTTTACTGCAGCAGAACTTGTATAGCGCAATTTTTCCATGTCAAGGTATGCTCTGCGCGCTCTGTATAAGATATTTTTGAGGGAATAATACGTAGGTATCAAGTCATGATCAGACACAGGTACCTTACTACGTAATCTTGACTCATTCTCTTCATAGATTTGTTGCACTGGTCGGAAATCTTTGCATACTGCCTTTTTCAAATACGAAACATGTTCATGGATAATATTTTTGATATCAACCGTTTTACATGTGTGCTTTGATTGCCGTGTTATAGTTTGTCCTGTTTCTTCCAGTGATATTGAGGCAATACATTCATCACGACACACACATCGCCATAAGGTACTACCAGTTTTATTAGTCCGATGCTTATTATATCTATATGCACCACAAATAAGTGTACATTTTCCTTTCTGATTAGTAGAAAAAGAAAAATCCTGTTCCATGTTGTGAATTGCAAATAACCTCGGCACCACAGACTATATAGGGATACTACGTCTCGGCCGGCACACATCACACACCTTTGCGAAGCAAAGAAATATTGTAAATTTTCAAAGTACAGATATACCCACTTTTTTGTGAAATGACAGAAGTCAAAACTACGACCGCCGACCGACCAGTATGGCAAAAGTACAAAAGAGGTTAGTTATCAATTCGATCCTAACGTATTAATTTAAATGTTTATTGATGAATTTGTACTGTAACCGTCTTAGCGTCTTTAGCAATGCACGCACAATGCCAGAAAAGCGAAATGCCAGAAAAGACTTATTAAGAATAATTTGTGCAGGATTCTGTATGGGACATGGACTTGTAAAAGAAGATGGCTAAATCAATGCATGGATTACTGTCCCAGACATATACAAAGACTTCTCAACAGCCAATAGCATTTCAATATTCATTCATAAATTACTGCGTCTTTAGTAAGTTTGTAGAACTTGAAGGAAATGATTACATAATTAAGAGTTATCACGAGTAAGATTAACCCCCGGTTTATCGTATATTTAATCCGTTGTTGACAGTCCTTAACCAATTTCAGCTGTCAAAACTGCATACAAAAAAAAATTGACGGCCGTTTGACGGTTGACTAATGGTTTGTTTTTGTACGAGAAACCGGGTATAAGCCATACTCTACCACGCAAAAAATATATCATGTACAGATGTAGTGAATAATCCTTTCCTATCGGCAAAACTCGGAACAACGATAACACCCGAATGGTGCCGATGTGTCTATGAATTACTGTATTATTAAATTACGTGTAGGTATCAAATAAATCGCATACTTTATTTATCAATGTCAAATGTCAAATTGTAAGACAAAGTAGTAAGACAAAAACGAACATTTCCGAGAAAATACGAAAGGAAAGGATTATTCACTACATCTGTACTACCTAGTAGGTAGTACCTACGTACTACTTACCACATCATAACTTCATTTTCCGTCAAGTGTGAGGCCGGGGAGACGATAAGCAAATTCAAATTCCTCGTGGTCCCCCCAGGAGGACAACCCGGGGGCCCGCGAGTAAGTCGGGCATTTTGCGATAGGTGCATTTTGCGATAGGTGCGTTTTGGGATAGGTACATTTTGCAACAGGTGCGTTTTGGGATAGGTGCATTTTGCAATAGGTGCATTTTGCAATGGGTGCATTTTGTGAAAGGTGCGTTTTGGGATAGGTGCATTTTGCGAAAGGTGCGTTTTGGGATAGGTGCATTTTGAGAAAGGTGCATTGTGCCACGTTTTTCGCATGGGGTGCATTTTGGGATAGGTACATTATGGGCCGGAACGCTGGCACCCATTCTATGGTGTCAGCCCATCTTGGAAATACCGGGAAACATTAGAATAAAAATAGATCGTAAAAGGCCAAACAGCGTCTCTCATCATACCGGCCGTACACCTCTTAGAAACAACCCACACACACATTCATATTAGCTAAAACAGAACGAGGCTCTCTCCTGTAGTAATATCTTACAATGGAAACTCTACCAATGCCCAGAGATGGAAACTGCCTGTTCCATGCAATTGCAGACCAAATCAACCATCTGTTTGGAGCGACATTCAACCATACCCACATCAGAAGCGACTTAGCTAGATACGTGGAAGCTAACAGCTATTATCCACGCGTCAAACTTGCGATCGACGCACCAAACGCAGAAGCTTTCACTGAGTACATAGAAAAAACCTCCACATACAGGGTACGTGGGGAGGTGAAGAAATTATCATAGCAGCCGCGGAGTTCTACGTAAGTGTAGCGATCCATCAACAAAATGGTCCATCAATCGTATACCCAACAAGAATGGGGGCTACCCAACAAGAATATAACGCAGTCGGAACTATCAACTTGACCTTTTCCGACAGCCACTACGTCAGCGCATACATAATAGAGCCCCAAAACGTAATCAACTACCTATCAGCAACCAGTCAAATCTACAGCATCTCACTTTTCCCATACCAAAATACAGCGCGACAACCAAAGTACACTCAAGTTCCACCCGCCCCAAAAACAGATAATATGATAGCGGTAAATCTAAACTCCTTCCCCCGGCCTACCCAAAATGCACAACTCAAGATAAGATGACTTTGATACCTACCGTACCGACACATACACTCACACGCCACAAACACATGCATCCCCCTCCGCCGGGTCAGATACAACCGGGTACTTCATCTTTAGGGCCTTGTTCACGGACTGAACCTCGACCCGAGTCACGGACCTAACTAATATGCACTAATGAAGTGAATTGAAGTAGGTGATATCAGTGCAATGAGTCTCACTAGCTGAGCAACACCTGGTGAGATCGCTGCGAATATGATAACCCTAACTCAGATCAAAAGGCAAAACGAACTCTATATCTGGCAGGTAACCCCCTTCATAATGCTAAATACCATTTCATAAACAGATACCACGCTCGCTTCAAATTACTACGCCAACTCCAAACTATCCCACAGGCACAGTGCCGTACTAGTAGGTAGGAGATAGGTATACCTAAATACAAAGCTAGGCAGGAACCTACCCAATAACAGTAAAACAAAACTTAACTATTTCTAACTTTATCCTGTCCGACAAGCCCACAAAAATAAAACAATAATGCAAGCCCGTCTACTATATAACTGCATATTCTGAGAAATAGCGAGAAACAGCCAACAATTGCACATCATAAAAGGATCATTTCACCATCTTCCAGAAAACAGGCAATTAACAAAAGACTTCCACTGATGAACAATAACAACAATAAAATCGGAGACTTTTTGTCCTAAGCGGCTCTCTACCGAGAATAAGGGCGAACGAAGATACGCACAAACTTTGACAATCGCAACCCGTACGATCTGTTAATCGTAAACAAAGGTAGTTCAAATAAACCACGCTATCTCTAAGTTCTTTCTTTCAACAAAATCCCAAGAAGATAACCTAATGGAAGCCTTACCAATGCTGAGATGGTAACTGCCTATTCACCGCAATTGCTGACCAAATTAATCAACTACGTCAATTAACATGCAACCACACTCACATTCGTAAGGACCTAGTTAAATATGTAGAAGAAAACGGCGATGAACAGAACAAAGCTCGCAATCACTGAGCCTGAAATCCTCAACAACTCAACATTGAAAATCTGCGCAATTACGGTACTTGAGCTGGAGAGGAGATTATAATACCAGCTGCCGAATACTTTCTAGTTAACGTAACAATCCACCAGCAAAATACACCATCGCTCACATTCACGCCCAAGAATCCAGCGGATGCAGTGAAATCTATCAACCTCAACGGCACAGGACACCACTACGACAGCGTATACTTGCTTGAATCGCCAAATTTACCCACGGATCAAGCAACCGATAACCAAACTGATAACACCATACTTTCCCCGATACTTAATGCAACACCCATGACCTCCTCAGGGTCAACCATAACATCAACAGAAGGCATCCCAGACAACACCGGATATACGATGATACGAAACAGCCCCATATTTTAACCACAAGTCACATGCGAGCGTATGCGCATTGCTACTTGGAACGTTAGAGGATGCGCCGAAATAACTAAAAGACTCAACATTGATGCGGAATTGACTAACAGAAACATACACATAGCCTTTAAACAGGAAACAAACATGATCTCTGGTATCTGTATGCTCGCATCGGACAAGACGCTATAAAGAAATACAGGAAAAAGGAAATTATAGGAACAAACCTCCTTCACAATATTGCACACAAATATTGTAAAAGTAACATCAAAAGAAAATGCATGTACAAGGGCGAGCTTGTCTCTAAAAAAACAAGGCATTACAGGAATTGCTATCATAAAAGGGTAGGCAGTGCACAATAATTACTATAACTAAAATGCCTAGGAATAAATTAAAATATCTGTAAAATACAGATAGAAAATACGAAATAATTACCGATATATACATAAACTTTACATATAATAATATAAATACAATAACTTTTACGAAAGAGACAGGTAGTGCTCTGATATGTTTCTTAAAAGAAAAAAGAGTCGGACTGTCTCTTATAGTGCAAAGAGGTGCGTTCCAGAGTCGGACCGCCCGCAACCTGAAAGAGCGTTTATACGCAGCGCTGCTATGCCGCGGAGTAGCTAAAAGTGAATAATTAAATATCATCGGAGAAATGCTCATGGCAAACTTAAAAGTAGAAAGACGAAAATTCTTATAAGAGACCCCCCCATAAAAGACCAGTGTATTGGACGGAGTTCCAATAAGAACCGTAAACGAAATCAAATATCTCGGCACATATATTACGGCAGGACATAGGACACAATAAAAAAGAGGTGCCGGCAAGCCATATGTAATTCCAAGGCCCTAAGGCATTTTATAAAGAAATCCAACATGGACTGGAATATAGTGCGCCTGATTTACAAAATGGTCATTGCACTGTTTATCAAATACGGACAAAAAGCGGCAACACTCACTAAAGCAAACAGTTGAAAGTCAGTTCTTGACTAAGAAAATATGAACGCCTGATCCTCAGAGACATGTTTGAGAACGCCAGAAGCTATCCAAGATACCACAAAATTCATAAATGACTACAGGGCAAACCGATAACCAAACGAATCAAAAACCACCGGATGTGTTACAATACATATTCTGCGACGCCCACAACAGCACTTACTACACGTTCCATTCAAATACGAAGCAAGGAAGAAGAAAGTCGGCCGACTTATATACACCTGGAAAGATTTCCTTAAGCATGACATCAAATACTATGGTGAAGAACACAGTTACTGAACGGAATCATCACACAACAGCGCGCGCAGCAGAGGCACGCAAGGGTGCGCGGAGGAGGCGCGTGAGGGCGCGCAGTAAAGGCACGCAGTGGCGCGCAGCAAGGGCGTGCAGCGGCGCGCAGTAGGGGCACGCACAGGCGTGCTAGGGCACGCCGTAGCGCGCAGTAAGGGCGAGCAGTAAGGGCACGCTCAGGCGTGCTAAGGCACGCGGTAGCGCGCAGTAAGGGGCACGCAGTGGCACGCAGTAGGACACGCACAGGCGTACTAAGGCACGCAGAGGCGCGCAGCAAGGACGAGCAGCGGCGCGCAGTAAGGACACGCACAGGATAAGGGCCAAACTGACGTAGGGATCCCTCTTGAGTTGCGGGGCCGGCTGTGACCCCGCAACGGATCAATTTAGTTGACTCCTATTTGGAAGTCGTTGGAGAACTCATGATTCCGTCCGATGTACGGCTTATATACCCCTGAGGGTCCAAATTCTAGAATTACCGGTTCCAAATTTGTAATTTAAAATTTATAAAGTACCAGGACTACATAATTACATAAAATTATTACAACCTTAGCCTAAAAGTATACAACCTGAACTTCATAGCAGCGCAATTGACAAAAATCGACGTATCTGTCGTAGTTTGACATATTGTCAAAACATAAACAATTTAAATTAATTATTTTCAGGAGACCTAAAACAGTGATAAATAGAGGCAAATTACAGCCCAAAATAACAGAAAACAGGTAAGAAAAGTGTGCCTTAACCGCACATCAACATTAACAGCGCGCAGAAATGTATTGTTTAGACTTTGGCGTTTCAGAAGGAACCAAGGGCCTGCAGCTCGATAAATATTGCAAGAACGCCTAGGAAAACGGCAAACGAGCAGAAGGGAGGTTGTTGCGCGTGCAGAAATTGTATTTGGCAGCAGCTGCAACCATCAGAAAAATAGGTACGTTACATTACCCCAAAAACCCAGGGAAAAAAAAAACTTTTTCGTAGTCTTAGAAGAAAAGGTTTTTTTTTTTTGTCATAAAGCTAACTATGCTAAGCGTGGTGATTAGTGCGTAAATGAAGTGAGGTGCTAATAATATGGAAGAAAAAATATATACAACTAAGAAGTTCCAGACCTTCCTTGCCTCTCTTTCTTAAATCACACAGACTTTCATCTCCAAGTAAAGTAAGGGGATGTGGTTCACGTTCAATGACGCACACTCCTAAGGAACTCCTTACCATGACCTAAGACTTTTTTATAAGGGAGTAGTCAGCCGCTCCGCTGTAGAAATATATGAGGGACCTAAGGCTTATTTTACGAGTTGGTGAACCGCTCGAGGAAATATTATATACAGGCCTAGTTGGTTTAGAGCCAACTAGGGAATAGTTGGTTTAGGGCCAACTATAAAGAACGGTTGGTTTAGAGCCAACTTAAGATGCAGTAGGCGCAGCTACTACAATTTTTCTTTTACAGAGCTGGAGGCCTGCTACGAGATTGTGATTGGTTTAAGACCAACCACAAGAAGTTTTAAGAATTCGGAGAACGTAAGCGAAAGCGAGTCATTTCAGACCAGTCGAACGCTTAGGAAGGCAATATTAAAGAAATCTGAAATGGAAACGAAATGAATAATGTGAAATGTAGAGGAAATTAAAGTTAATAAATTAAATACTATGTTTTAAAGTCCTTTATGTGCCATTTGTTTCTTGAACCATTCGGGTCTTCGAGTATATAAACGAGGGGAGAGAGTTTTTGTATAATTTTGCATTTAATGTATTTAGGAGCTAGTTTAGCACTGAAGTAAGTGCCAGCGTTACTCAAGACGTAGTTTTTCCTCCAAACTATATCACCGACGTTAAATTCCTTGAATGACCTTCTTAGATCGTATCTGTTGCTATTCTTTACATGTGCTGCGTACAAGGCTACCTGGACTTTATCGTAAGTAGATGATAAAAGGCCGAGGTTATTAGCATAGATGTCTCTGGGGAGAAAAACTATTTCATCAAGGTTTTGGCATGGTGAGTACAAGGAACCGCAAGGAATAGCTTCGCGTCCAAAAACTAGGAAAGAGGGTGTGAAACCGGTTACCAGATTCACCGAATTATTCATAGCAGATTGAATAATTGGTAGATGGGTGTCCCAAGACCTATGGTCGTCACCAACAAGAGATGCCAAGGCTGTGACAAGAGTCTTGTTGTATCTCTCTGTCGGGTTGACTTGGGGGCAATAAATTGGGTTAAAGTTTGCGAAGGGAATTCTGTATTTATTGATTAGGTTATGGAATTCACGCGACTGGAATTGAGGTCCATTGTCCATAATGATTGTCTGTGGTACTCCAAAAACTAGAAATACGAAATTTTCTAAGTGAAAGATAATATCTGTAGCCCTGGCGCGTTTTAAAGGGAAAATTAAGCAGTATTTAGTAAAGTAGCAATTTATGACTAGTATATGTTGGTTTCTTTTTCTAGTCATCGGTAACGGACCCACGAGATCTAGCGATATGCATTGGAAAGGCCGCGAACAGATTTTGGGTTTACCCATGATGCCATAAGGAGAGTGGTTAGAATGTTTGTAGGCTAAACAAGTTTCGCATGTTGATATGTATTTAGCAACATCTTTAAACATGCCAGTCCAGTAGTATTGTAGTGCTAATTTCTTGTATGTCTTGAAGGTGCCCAAGTGAGGATTTGGTGGAGAGCCATGAGATTCTTCAATAAGCGCTTTTCTATTTGAAGGAGGAGGGACTTCTTTCCACGCAAAATCGTCTGTTAGGGAGTTTGGATCGTAACTACGACGGAACAGTTTGTTATCTCTGTAGTTGTAATTCGGGTAACTGTCCGGATTGTCTTGGCAGTCTGAAATTAATCTGTTGTAATCTTCATCGTTAGTACGTCGAATTTCTTGAGTAATTGGTGCAGTCTGATGAACGTCAGGATTCCTGTTGAATGAGCGGGAGAGTAGATCGGGGACTACATTGTCTTTTCCTCGCTTGTGTTTTAAAACGAAGTTGAATGTTGAGAGTCTGAGGGCCCATCTTGCAAGTCTACCTGAAGGGTTGGATAGATTTAGGAACCATTTTAGGGCAGCATGGTCCGTGTAAACGGTGAATTGCTTCCCGTTGTCCACATAGCATCTCCAGTGTTCAAGTGCCGAGATAACAGCTAACGTTTCTCGTTCTGTGGTTGAGTAGTTCCGTTCATGTTTGTTGAAACTTTTGCTCATGTATGCTATTACGACCTCTCTGTCATCTTGTTTTTGTGTGAGCATCGCTCCGATTCCATGGTCGAAGGCGTCGCAGTGAACTGCAAAATAATCTTCGAAGTTAGGACAGGCAAGGATTGGGGTAGTCACAAGGAGTTCCTTTATCTTCAGGAAGGCGGAATTAGCTTCAGGAGTCCAGCAAAATTTTGGGGAGTTCTTCCCCGAGGCTGCCAGTTTATTAAGAGGTGCTGCAATGGTACTAAAGTTTAGGATAAATCTTCTAAACCAACTGCAGCTGCCGTGAAATCTTCTTATTCCTTTTTTCGTAGTTGGCGTGGGAAATTCCAAAATTGCCCGAACTTTGTCTGGGTCAGCCCTCAGCCCTTGTTCGTCGACCATATAACCAAGATATTTTAATTCCTTCTTGAAGAATTGGCTTTTTTCAAAGTTAATCGTCAAGCCTGCATATGTTAGTTTTTCAAGAACTCTGATGAGAAGGGAAATATGTTCTTCAAAGGTCTTGCTGACGATGACGATATCGTCTAAGTAGCAAAATACTTTATACTCAAATTCTGGAGTAAACAGCGTATCCATTAGTCTTTGTTGTGTCGCTGGGGCGTTGGTTAAGCCAAAAGGCATGACAACAAAGCGGTACATTCCTCTATTAGGGACGTA
Source organism: Argyresthia goedartella (assembly GCA_949825045.1). Lineage (NCBI taxonomy): Eukaryota > Metazoa > Arthropoda > Insecta > Lepidoptera > Argyresthiidae > Argyresthia > Argyresthia goedartella. The sequence continues at coordinate 15,389,052 of OX463815.1, forward strand.
AAAAGCTGTTTTGTCCCTGTCTGGAGGGTGTAGTGGGACTTCCCAGAATGCCTTTGCAATATCTATGCTAGAAAGGTATTTAGGGTCTCTCAAGTGGTCTAGAATTTCATTCATTAATGGCAGGCTATAGGCATCACGACGAGTGATAGAGTTAAGTTCTCTACCGTCAACACAGAAACGCCATTCACCATTCTTCTTAGGAGTTATGATCACCGGAGATAACCACGGGCTCTCGCAGGGTTGAATCACTTTCCAGGCGAGCATCTTGTCTACTTCGTTGGTAAGTGCCTTTTGTTTTACAGGAGATAACCTGTAGCAGCGTTGTTTTACAGGTGGAGAGTTCCCTGTATCGATTTTATAACAGATCAGGTGAGTCCTTCCAAGCTCGCCTTTTTCTTCGAAGGAGATTTGCTTGAATCTGGAGATGATGTCTGCAGCGATGTTCTTCTGTTCCGCAGTTAATGCTTCTTAAGTGAGGATCTTCCCTCTGTCAGACGTATGTTGTATAGTATTGCACTGTACATTATTAAAGATGGTAGGGTTTAGCATTTCAGGTATAAGATAGGCTTTCCAGAAGTCTACACCTAAAATGATCGAGGGGTGTATCTCTGGGAACACGTAGGCTCTTATAGCATGAGATTGGTTATTAAAAGTCATAAGTAAGTCGATATAGCCTAAAGATTGCAATTTGTGATTATTGGCTGTAGCGACTGAAAGTGGGCACGACTTCGACAAGGAATAACCCTTTTTCAAAAGATCAAGGTGTGAGTTGTTGCCTAATATGGTTAAAGAACTTTCACTATCTAGTAAACCGGAAAAAGGAATTCCGTCGATAGTGAAGTTAAGAAAAGTTCTGTTATGATCCTTTTCTTCTTCATAAAGGACTGACGAGATCTTGTAAAGATTAAAGAAATTACGAAGATAAGCAAGCCAATTCTGCCAGTCAATTATGTCAAAAGGGCTAGTGCTATCGAAGTCGTGCGAAGTTACTTTTTTGGAGAAGAATTGTGCTTTGATTTACAGTCAGGACAATCTGGGGTTTTATAACCTCGCAGCCCACATTTAAAGCAAATGGGAAAGTGTGGTTGCTGACAAGTACGAAGGGAGTGACCGTTGTCGCGACATCGACCACAGAAGAGATTAGAGGTAAATTTATTAGAAATGCTATTAACTTGTTTGTTAAAATTATATTTAAAGGGGGGTCTTGAGTCTGAATTGGACTGGGGTTTAGGTAGCCCAGGGAGGGTAGGTTTAGTTACCGATGTCGAAGGGTTATAATTGAACTCCGCTGCTAATTGGTCAACGGCTGGTTTTGGTTCTTTAAAGTTACGGTCCCTGTCCAAAATATGTTCGTAATTTTGGCAAGCTGATATAAGAGAATCGATGGAATCAATTTTATTCAATGCTACGAAAACTGAATAACAGGGGCGTATATTTCTAAGAATAATTGAGAGTTGCTCAGATTCACTTAGTTTTTTGTTGAGACGAGAGAACATACCATGCATGATAGAGATATAAATGATGATGGTCTCGATATCACCTTGAGTTCTAGCGTTGATGGCAGTCAACAGTTTGAAGTCGTAATCGGTATTTCCGAAATCTCTAATAAGTAGGTCGGAGATTTCATCCCAGGAGAGGTCTGGTTGTCGATTTTTCTGAAATCGAATCCAATGAAGGGCTTTATCTGTGCAGATTTCAAAGACTAAGTCAGCAAGGCGTTCTCTTTTTAAGTTGCGGGAAATACTGAACTCTTAAATTTTTTGGAGAAAGGATCTTGGGCAGGTGTTGCCGTTATAGGACAGCTTTCTAAGTTCTAGGATTATATTAGGAGGGGAGATCATTTGAGTGGTAGGATGACAAGAGATGCTCAGGTCTGAGTATTGGTTAGCTACTGCACGAGATGAAGCAGGAGCTTCAGGCGTTGTTTCTGGAGGGGTAGGGCAGTGAGGGGATGTTATGGGAGTGATTTCCGCAGATTGAAAAAGTAGAGCTTCATATCTGTTTTCTAAGGTCTTGTATTTTTCCAAGAGTTGGTTAAGTTTGTCTGTTAAAGGTGAGTTATGGTCTAACTCGATGCGTTTAAGCCGATAAAATAAATGATTTAGAAATGATTCTAATCTTTTACATGCATATGGTGATGATTTAGATTGCAACTGCTCGACTTTTGACTCAAAGTAATTCAGATAAGTTACAACCTGTTCAAGATCTTCCTCAGGAGGAATGACTAACTGCAACACCTCCGTCGCAGGTTGCGATTGGCCTAATGACTCTGCCTGTTTTTTTAGTGCTACTAAGTTATCCCTTGGTTCCTCTAACCTAATGATAACCTCATATTCTAGTTCAGGCTTATTTAAGTTAAAGTACTTTATAGGACGTGCCATGGTAACTAAAGTGAAGTAAAAAGTTTTAAGTGGAAGTTAGTTATTAAAAGAGGCCGAAATTAAATGATTTTAAAGACGTGTGTTGTCTGTGGTTTTAGAATTTAGAAAAAAGAAACTTGTCAACAATGAGATACCGGTTGGGCGCCAAAACTGTCACGTTACGTGGATTTACAAAGAGTTTGTAAGCCCACGGAACGGATAAAAAGGTTAATACGAAAAGAAAAGGAAAAGGTAAATCTGATTGTTGACGAGTTGAGGGTTTCCAGGGCACGTCGAAATGCAGTAGGGTAAAGAAAGTATGGAACCGGAGTGGGTCCCCCAGGGATTCGAGCGGCAGGGTGAGGGCGCGTAGCTGGGTTCTCGAGGCGGCGCGCAGCTCAGGCTACGATGCGGAGCGCAGCACAGGCTCGCGGCGGGGCGCGAGGGGGGGGGGGGCGCGTGAGGGCACGCAGGAGGCGCGTGAGGGCGCGCAGGAGGCGCGTGAGGGCGCAGGCACGCAAGGGCGCGCCGTTAAAGCGCGTAAGGGCGCGCAGCAGAGGCGTGCTAAGGCACGCGGTAGCGCGCAGTAAGGGGCACGCAGTGGTGCGCAGTAGGACACGCACAGGCGTACTAAGGCACGCAGAGGCGCGCAGCAAGGACGAGCAGCGGCGCGCGTAAGGACACGCACAGGATAAGGGCCAAACTGACGTAGGGATCCCTCTTGAGCTGCGGGGCCGGCTGTGACCCCGCAACGGATCAATTTAGTTGACTCCTATTTGGAAGTCGTTGGAGAACTCATGATTCCGTCCGATGTACGGCTTATATACCCCTGAGGGTCCAAATTCTAGAATTACCGGTTCCAAATTTGTAATTTAAAATTTATAAAGTACCAGGACTACATAATTACATAAAATTATTACAACCTTAGCCTAAAAGTATACAACCTGAACTTCATAGCAGCGCAATTGACAAAAATCGACGTATCTGTCGTAGTTTGACATATTGACAAAACATAAACAATTTAAATTAATTATTTTCAGGAGACCTAAAACAGTGATAAATAGAGGCAAATTACAGCCCAAAATAGCAGAAAACAGGTAAGAAAAGTGTGCCTAAACCGCACATCAACATTAATAGCGCGCAGAAATGTATTGTTTAGACTTTGGCGTTTCAGAAGGAACCAAGGGCCTGCAGCTCGATAAATATTGCAAGAACGCCTAGGAAAACGGCAAACGAGCAGAAGGGAGGTTGTTGCGCGTGCAGAAATTGTATTTGGCAGCAGCTGCAACCATCAGAAAAACAGGTACGTTACATTATGCCAAACCAGTCCCGATAAGCGCCGACTAGCACCAACAAATTTCTACTCGCACAGGGCAGCGCTGGTCAGCGCTGGGGCCTTTCTTTGTTTAAATGGGATACTTTCACCAATTTTTCATTAAAATATTTTTGCGTTTGCCCTAAATACATATTATAAAATGTTTGTAGACTAGAGTCGTTCTTCTTTATTATCAAAGAATGATGGTATTCTCCGAAGATTTCTTTCTCTATTTACAGGATGTACATTAAGAAATACACATTTTCTTACAACAATAAATCTTCGTTCGATGAGCTCGACATGTTCAATGCTACTCAGGCAGCAGCACAAAGGGTTCCTTTGTTACCAGCGCCCGCCAGCGCCAATAAGCGCTGGTAAGTCGGCAGTGGCACCCAGGTTTCTTTCTTATCGCACTGGGGTAGCCTTTGTGACCATCGTAGCGGACCCTTCTAAAGAACAGTGTCAGGTTTGTTGTATTATGAACTGATGGCGGGCCGCCAGAAGTATAGGTAATTAAAGATAATAAAGGATTGATAATAATGTATTAAAATTGAAAAAGAATTTATTAATTTGAAGCGTGGCACGCATAGTGCTTACAATCTTTTTTATATTTGGCTCAAATTTACTTGTAGCAACACGTAAAACTGCTTCCAAACTTTCATTTGCAAGGCGGTTTCGATTTTTTGTTTTATTATTATTTAGTATTGAAAAGGTTTGTTCACATATATAGGTAGAACCAAATAAGCTGGCACATTTCAGAGCGTTTATGCGCAACTCTTTGTAAGTATTTTTATCAATGCAGCGGTAAAAGTTCAGCAAGTCTCCTTCGTTGAATTTGTTGCGTAAATCTTGGTCGTTTTGAATGTCGATAATTTCTAACTGCATTGACTCCGGCGCATTTTCGACTGAAATCGTGAAAGGATTGCTAAATATGTCCAACAGAGGTTTCACTTTTTTAAACTCCGAAAATCTGTCTTGAAAAGATTGAATCAAAATATCTAGCTTTTCTACATAACTGAAATAAATCGCAGTTTTGTTGAATTTTTCAATCATTTTCTTATAATTCGGAAAATGATTGTAATTTCCAGAATTCAATTGCGATCTGAAAAGTGTCAGCTTGCATTGAAAGGATGATACATGAGCGTAGAGCTGGGATATCAGTTGATTTTTGCCTTGAAGCCGTGTGTTCAAGACATTCAAATGATTTGTAATGTTAACTAAAAAAGCCAAATCACACAACCAAACAGGATTTTTAAGTTCCGGCACATCCCTTTGCTTTTCCGCCAGAAATATTTCAATTTTTTCTATTAAACTTAGAAATCATTCCAGTGTCAATCCACGACTTAGCCACCTTACTTCTGTATAATACAGTAAATCTCCATATTCGCTTTCGATGTCATCGAGGAATTGTTTGGATTGCCTGTGATTGAGTCCTCGTGATTTTATGAAATTTACAGTCGAAACTACCACTGTCATGACATTTTGAAATTCAATTTTTTTAGAACAGAGGGCTTCTTGGTGTATAATGCAGTGAAACTGCATAATATCTTCAGCGTTTATGTTTTTTTCTTGCAGATGCTTTTTCAGCAAAGTAACTAGCCCAGAATTGACACCAATCATCGAAGGAGCACCGTCAGTCGCAACTCCCGATAATTTTGATAAGTCCAAATTAGTTTTTGAACACTCATCCAAAAGTACATTGAGTATATCAACTCCTCTGGTTTGACCTTTCAATGAACACATTCCTAATAACTGTTCTATGACTTCAAAATCTTGAGTAACACCTCGTATGAATATGAGAAGTTGAGCTGTGGAACTAATATCAGTGGATTCGTCGAGTGCTAATGAAAAAAATTCAATGATCTTAGTTTTTTCATTTAATTGTTCTGCAATATTACCTTACAAAGACATAATTCGTCTTTCGATAGTCATACGATTCAGTTGAATTTTCTCAAACTTTTTTGCTGCTTCTGGACACATTTACTTAGCGGCAATTTCTATGCATTCTTTTACAAAATCCCCATCATTGAAGGGGCGACTTCACTTTGCTATCCTTCGAGAAATTTCATAACTAACTTCTGTAGCTGTTTCTGAATCTTGAATGGGTTTTGTAAACATAGCTTGCTGACCAATAAGCTCCCGTTTTAAAGACAACATTTTTTGCTTTCTTAATTCGCCTGTAAACTTGGTAAAAGTAGGATGCTGCGTTTCATAGTGCCTTTTTACATTATATTCCTTTGCAATCGCAACAGAATTCTTGCAAATCAAACAAACGACTTTGTTATGCGACCATACAAAAAAGTATTTCTCAGTCCAAATTTCTTGAAACTGACGATTTTCATCTTTAACCTTACGTTTTTTACTAGGTCCTGGCTTGTCCATGTTGCGTTCTAATCCTGGCTAGGATTAACACAGCACCTAAAAACAATTACAGTACCTGCTTAGATTAATAGTAATAGTAATAGTTCTTTATTTGTAACCATCCTTTTTTAAATTACCAAAAACAATTGATTAAATAGGTAGGGAAACACTTATTAATAACAGAGTTTTACTTACGATTTCACAACACAATTATACACGGCACTTGACGGGAAATCTACGTTGAATGTGGATAAAAATATATGACACCGGCTAGTCGAGTTAAAATCTACACTAGAACTATTGACACTTCACTCAAATTAAAACCGAACTGTCGGTCGCTGCGGGCGGTTAGCGTGCCGCGGCGCTTCCTCAAGAAAACGAACTTGACCGAGATCAGCACGAACATTACCGACCGCTGTTACCGACGCATGCACGGCGGCGCACCGATTAGCGCACTTAAGAGCGCGCGCGCGAGATTCAAATTACTTTTCGAACATATTTTTTTTGGTTTTATTCTGGAATAGAATTCAATATTTTTCGAATGTACGAGAGTATTATTTTTGCTGTCGGCGGGCCACCAGTATTCGACCGGCGGGCCGCATCGTAGTCTGTGCATCCATGAGACACTGGGTGGCTCAACAATTTTAAACTTATATATTTATACTCAATCAAATGCTCTCACACTTCTCAACCGTACAAGACAACTCCACGCCAAACAATACGGTTTCACTAGGGGTAAATCGACTACGGATGCAGGTATTACCCTTATATCTCATATTTATTCTGCATGGGAGGCCGCACAGGATGCTATCGGAGTTTTTTGTGACCTGTCGAAGGCGTTTGATTGTGTTGGTCATAATACGCTTATAATTAAATTAAATCATTACGGAGTTAGAAATAAAGCGTTGGATCTACTAAGATCATACCTAAGCAATAGAATTCAAAAGGCAGAAGTAAACGGCGTTAAATCTGATGGATCGGGTGTAAAAATTGGCGTTCCACAAGGTTCCATATTAGGCACTTTCTTATTCCTGGTATATAACGATCTGCCTTTCATGGTGGAGAAATTAACTGACATAGTGTTGTTTGCTGATGATACTTCGATGGTCTTCAAAATTGAAAGACAAAAAGGAGATTTTGATGATGTTAATGGTGTATTGTCTTTAACCTTGAATTGGTTCACAGTTAATAATTTATTGTTAAACGCTGGTAAAACCAAGTGTATCAAATTCTCACTTCCAAATGTCAGGCAAGTTGAGACCAGTTTAGTGTTAGACTACAGCACGTTAGAATTAGTAAATGATGCGAAGTTTCTTGGAATAACCATTGATAGCAAATTGCAGTGGGGACCCCACATAGATAAATTAGCTGGTAAATTAAGTTCTGCGGCTTACGCTGTTAGGAACATCAGACAAAGCACGGATGTGGCTACATCTAGGCTAGTATATTTTAGTTACTTTCATAGTGTCATGACTCATGTCCTAAGGTATCTTGTTGTGGGGGAAAGCAGCGGACATCGAACTATTTTTATTTTACAGAAAAGAGCTATTCGAGCAATTTATAATTTAAAACGAACAGACTCCTTAAGAGAGCTTTTTAAAGAAATTGGCATACTAACTGTAGCTAGTCAATTTATTTTCGAAAATATAATGTATGTACGCAAGAACCTTACAACATTTACCAAACTTAGCGATAGCTGCAATGTTAACCTAAGAAATAATCACAGACTGCGTGCGCCCCGATTTGGACTCGCGAAGGTTAGCAATTCTTTCAAGGGTCAGTGCATTCTTTACTATAATAAGATACCTCTGGAGATTTTGAAATTGCCATTTGAGAAATTTAAAAAGCATGTTAAAGCGACTTTGTCGAAAAAGGGATGATACAATGTTCGAGATTACTTAAATGACAGGACTGTATGGGGTTAATCTAGTTCAACACAGACCTCGCTGTTAATAATTTTGTAATTATTTATTATTGCCTGCTTATTAAATAAAAAAAACATAATTGTATTAGTTAAGCACAACCTATTTTTAAAAGAGATCTAAAAATCAATTTGTGGGAGTTTCTACGCCCTTCTTCTCCCACAGTGGTCCAATGTAGAGAAGAGGCAAAAAATTACGTTTGCTAAGTATATGTAAATATCTACAGTAATAAAGTACTTTGACTTTGACTTATATTTATTTTTTATTTTTTTTATTTATTCATTTATTAGTCTTTGACTTTGACTAAAGCAAAGTACCTATTTCTGCATTGAAAATTGAGATTCAAGAAGCTGTAGCCTAGTGGATTCAGACTGATATTTTTGCTGATTGCGGTTAAAAGATAGCTTATTCTGTATGTATACATAGGGTAACAAACCCCACAAATGTAATGTTTGCTTTTTATTAACGTTCAAAAACCGCCTTTTTTATCACTCACTGTGTACAGTCAACTGTACAAAGTACATTTTAGGTATATGTAGCGCACATAAGCATTATCTTATTTTCTTGTTAAATTATCACATTCAGTATATTCAGTGCAATAAAAGTATTCATCGTTGGCGGTTGTTTACCATCATTTCAACTTAGCCTAGCACTCCACACTAACTCATCTCAATATAACTGTGGATCCTTCATTTTTTGTTCCTCCGAACTATTGCCACTTGGTACTGTCTGTCTGTTTCCTTAAGTGTGTAGCAATCGGTTGGTCAGTCTCCCACCAGCGGGTCCCACTTGCTAATTGAAAAGGTGCTTCAATCACACCAAAAGTTTGCGGGTGTGCTAGGTCGTAAGGTATATAGCGAGTGCCAGATTTGGGCGTACGAGGTGGTTCGTCAGCATCTGGCGAAATCTACAGTCAATAGCTCCACATTCATCGAGTAGCCACAGCATTCAGCTGGACAATCGAAGATCAATCATTCAATCAGTTCGAGATTGTCGCAGCAGGTCAGCTGGGCTTTTAGAACCTCGGGGAACCTCATCAACGAGCACCAATAAAGATCTATCGACTGAAAGTTCAAATTTCTTTATTACCATAGATATTATCATAAACTATCAAACGTCAATTTTTGCCTCTTCTCTTCATTGGACCACTGTGGGAGAAGCAGGACAAATAAACACCCACAGACTGATTGTTAGACCTATTAAAAAATTGGTTGCGTTTAACTAAGTAATACAAATATTGCAATATTAATTATTACAATTATTAAGCATTTTACCAGCGTTTAACAATAAACTATTAACTGTGAAGCAATTCAATCACCAAATATTAATATTATAACATCATCAAATTTTTTTTTTGCCTTTCAATTTCGAAGACCAGTGAAGTATCATCAGTAAACAACACTATTTCAATCAATTTATCCACCATGAAAGACATTCGTTAATATATATCAGAAAGAAGAAAATATAGAACCTTGTGGAACGCTAATTTATACACCCGAGCAATCAGATTTAACGCCGTTGACTTTTGCCTTCTGAATTATATTTTAAAAAATTATCTTAGTACGTCCAACGCTTTATTTCTAATTCCGTAATTATTTAATTAAATATTATTATTATCATGATCAACACAATCAAAGTGCTTTCGACTGATCGCAGAAAACGCCGATAGAATCCTGTGTGGCCTCCCTTGCAGAATAAATAAGAGATATAAGGGTGATATCTGCCTCCGTTGTCGATTTACCCTTAGTAAAACCGTATTGTTTGGCGTGGAGTTGTTTTGTGCGGTTGAAGTGTGAGAGCATTATTTTACTTTGTGCTGGAAGAACAGATATTGGTCTGAAATTTGAAGGATCATCCTTGTCTGCCGACTTGAACAGAGGTATCAGTTTACTGTGTTTCATGAGGTCTGGGAAAGCTCTATAGTCAACACATTTATTGAATATACAGGTTGTCATTTAATTATCTGACCATATTTTGGGAAACGATAGTAGCCAAAAATGTCGCCGGGCGACCGCAGTGACGAATTCAGTTCCGCTGATTTTCGAAAATGCCGAGCTGTGCAATACTTACCTGCAAAAATAGAAGCGAGATTGTGAACTTCAAGAACGGCGGTGTAAAATATCACTTATAAGTAAGTCTCATTCCAACTATTATTTCTTCTTAAAACACAAGAAATAAACATTATGACGAAAATAAATCATTCACGAAAAATTCGATCATGAAAATGACAATGTCATGTTGTTCTCGCTAGGGTTATTATCCATTGCTTGTTTTGTATCTTAATTTCATAAAGTATTGCCAAGCTAACACGCAATGAATATTTCACACCTATCTAAATACGAAAGTAAATGCATCGAGGTACGGAGGCGAACTGTTACACGCACGCAGAGACGACGTATAGGGATGGGGATAGTGATAGTGAGAATTATATTTTTGAATCGACAGAAAGACATAGATTTTCACCAATTCGAACATAACCCAATGGAGAATCATCTAATATTGCTAATCAAAGCTGTAATGGAAAGATATACTAATATAAGACTGCATTACTTAGCAAAAAATGCTAAGCCTAAATTGCCAAACGGCAAGTTCTTAATAAATATTTACATTTTTCTGGTCAATAGGTTGTATTGTACTGTTTAGGATTTTACAGGAAGGGTATATATGCCGAAAGGCGGTTGTTAAGGACATCTCTCTAGGAAAACGATTTGATCAGAGCAACATTATTTTTCACTTTTCAGTACGTTTTGGGCCGAGCCGTCAGCTGATTTGTATGGATCAAATCAGATTCATATGGATCAAATCAGATTCAGTGAGAAAGTTGTTCAAAATCATGCCCCAAACAACCCTTTTCGGCTTGTCACCCCATGTGTTACAGCCTGTATACATTGTAATAGATATTTCTTGTAAAAGAAATACGTCATATTAACAATTAATGTATTTCAAGAAAGTGCTAGCGACGCCGACATGATCAAAAATACGTCATCAACACCCACACCAAGCGCGGATCAAGAAATACCAGATAGACGTCGTCAAACACGAGGAAAAACAGTTAAGAGTCTCTTCACTACAAGGTACAAAAGTAGGTACAGCATTACTTTTATGACATTACTGACACCAAACACGCAGCAAGCCCCGAATACCTTCAGGGTAACGCCTTTAAATGGAAGCCAAAACTTCTTCGACAAAATCTCAGATGTTTAACACATCAGAGACGAGTGGAAATTAATGTCTATAATATACATGTTGTAATAGACAGTATTTTACAACATGCCGATGTAGGTACTGGCAAGGCATAGAAGACGTGGATTTATACATAAATCACCTTGAAAACTAACCGGTGTGTAGTTGGCAACCAAAAGTTAGCTATCAAAAGTTGGCAGCCAAAAGTTAGCAAATCCGACCAAATTAAGGAGGTACTTTTTTATATTACACTAAGGGCCTCTATGATAGGTTTAAGGCGTGTAGTGCTTGTTGATAAAACCAATACATTCTTAATGAACCATGTACCCTAAAATGTTGACATCATGCTCACAATATTCGATATAGTTAGTTGGCTGTGGTACTGTCTTCTAGTCCGATATTGGTATTCAAAAGTATTCTAGATTATGCTTGAAGACCTACATAACTTAGCAAGACTCGGCCTATTTACAAGCCGAACCTCATTCGTGGTCAAAAACACCAACAGCGGTTTCAAGGGGAAGAAAACAAATTAAAATATTTACTTTCCGTCAGCTGTGGTGGTGTCTTCTCGTTCGATATTGGCATGTAATATTGTTTAAGATTATGCTTCAAGACAAATTAAATATAGCTAGCTATAGCTTGTTTACTAGCCAAATTAAATTTGGCATCCAGGTGGGGCATTATGCGTAGGTACAGTGAATATAGTAAAATAATAAAAAACGCCTATCAAAATGAAATAGCAACAACCAGCATCTGTTGAATTATTGATTCCTGTTGATTGTTCATTAGTAGGAGTATTTTTGCCCGTGTGGTTCCTTCCGCTCACATAGACATATTTTACTTCGTTGCAGTCGGTTGTTGCTGACGACCTCTGCGGCGCTGCGGTTATGGCTCTGCCCGTCATGCAAGACGGGTTCAATCCCCGGCTGGGAATACAGGAAAAAAAACAGGTCTTGGATGTTTATGTCTGTGACATCGCTGTTTATGGTTCCCACGATACATGGTATCCTAGTGTGGGGCCAGAAGCAATGTATGTGCCTGTATGTATTTTTTTAATATTAATTCGGCCAATGGTAGGTTAGTCGGACTCGCACGCGAACGGTACCGTAACAACGCATACAATAAGGGGGTCCCATGCAAGAAACGTGGTTAACATTATAATGTTTAACTTTATTAACTTCTATTCGTGTAAATGCCTGTGCCTCTCGGTGAGTATAGTAATGGGTTATATTTATTTTTGTTGTTATGGTAGCTTATAGCTAACTTATGGAGTTTGTATTGTGCACTAGGACTTTAGCATTTATAAATTTTTCTGTCCTGCCTAGGTTTACTGGAAGAAATCTCTCTTTAGAGATGAGCTTTGCGCATAAATTGTCTTGGTTTTTTGCTATATTTTATATTTTAAGAATTAAGATCTAGATGGTTGCCAAGCTCAATAGATAATCCTGATATTCAATTGGGTCAAAAGGTACGGCTGAGTTGACTCGTACACACTCATTAGTTCCATGAAACGGACAAGTCATACTTTTTATTTGACCTAATGGAATATCAGGATTATAGAACTTGGCACCCATTAAGATCTTAATTACTTACATCGTCGGCGATGTCTCTCGAAGTTGGCTCCCTTTATGACAGTCCTGAGTCTGTTTTGTTGAAATAGGTACAACTGACCGTAAGGATGCGATGTCGCCTACACTAAAACGAGGCTGCGAAATCTGTAGGTATTCTGAAAGTCAAGTCCACACATATTACACGACATTTATATACGAATACACGGTAATTGAAAGCCAAACTTCATCTCATGACATTATTGTGTAAACACCACCAAAAAGTCACAGGAAACCAATATTACGCTATTTCGTTTACCTGACTGACATCCTAATTCCAGTTATTTTGATTTAGAAAACCAAACAAGGAGACCGAGTTCTAATTTGCAATTATTTAAAAGCTCTAAAATAATAAAATAAAGTTTAAATTGAATTAAACCCATCAATTAATTAGATCACACAATTTCTTATGGTATAAAAGCTTGCTGGGAGATTTATTTGTGTACGTAGATGAGTTATCACCTTTTTACAAAATGTGATATTGAATGGGATTCTTTCAGAACAGGGTTTTCTCAAAATCCAACAGATGGCGCTGTAGACGGCCTGTTTTTTGGTCATACAGTAAATTATATGGTATGCAGAGATTCCATGATCTCAGATGCTACAGGTACGCAACCACGAAAGAAGGTTCGGTAAAAAGGTTGTTTACTGGCTGAACGTAACCATTGAAAGCTGTCAAGTTCAGTTTGGTTAGCTTCGTTCCGTAGGTTGACTGCTAACGTAGTATCCCTTTATAGTGTATATGTGCCTACCAATACTTCGAGGTCTCCGAGTATTTTATTTTATTTATTTAGCAAACAAGATATGTCAGCTTTCAATCATAGACTACTTTCAGCCAGAACGTTCGTACGTTTCAACGGTTACGTTCAGCCAGTAAACAACCTTTTTTACCGAACCTTTTTTCAGTAGGTTACGTACCTATACTTCTCTCTCATTGACCTATACCATCTGAGATCATGTAAACTCTTTGTAAACCATATACTTTACTCTATGACCAAAATACAGACCGTCTTGAGAGTCATCTGTTGGATTTTGAAGACAACCGTCTAGGAAAGAACCTCATTAACAGAAGATGTAGCTTACACCAAAGAGTTTCGTTAATCTGTGGCTTACACTGATTTAATCAAGGCACTAATTTAAAGCGGCAGTTATTTATAGTAGTTTTGGTAATTAAAAATTACAAAATGCATATTTATTTATTAACAAGTTTGGCAGTTAAAACGTAGCAGTAAAGTAAACAAAAATGAGTCGTAAAAAATAATAAAATGGATCATTTAATAAATACTGAGCAGTGAAAATAACTAAATGCAACTGCATTTAGTTATTTTCACGAGTGGGCAGTTGACAAATCGGAATTAGACGTAAGAAATCTCATTCTAAGCAGTTTATAAATAATGAGGTGGTTAAATGTATTCCTCGTATATACGTATGGCCTATAATGAAAAAAATGCGCCAAGTGAGAGTTGGTGTCGCACTCGGAGAGTTCCGGAGTCAACTACATATAGCCGCAAATACGATTTTGTTTTACGTAATGCTTCTATAAAAAAAGTATGAAAACCAAACCAACCAAACACGAAACGAATTTTTGTTAAACGTACTCTTTAGGATCGACAAACTTATTTTTTTTTAGATTTTTTTATGCCTAGTATATAAATTTAGTATTTGTATATAATATTTGCACAGCAAAAAAGGATCAGCAAAAACACTTTTTATGTTTTAAGTATTTTTGTTGTTCTTACATATTTAACCTTATACGAAAGATAAAGGATTTTTGTTGATGTAATAAAATTAAATTAAATTTACCCTTCACCTAAGCTACCGCAGTATTTTGCCCTGATATTTGCTGTGCAAATCAGTTATTATATTATTATTTTATTACTGTCTATGTTGTACTGTCGCACAAATTTACGAACCGCCGATAAAAAAAACTGCCCATTATTTTTTTCAACTGATCATAATTTCATAAATCAGGAGGTTCCTGAATGTTTAAATAACAGTTAAAAAAAATTGTTCCTTTTAATCAAACATCATTGTTAAAATCCACGCCTTAACCGAAAGGGGTGGAATCTTGGTAGGGTTGTACTGACCTTGACGCCGTGGACCGGCATTCGAAAGCTCAATTCGAGGCGGGAGTACGAGATGAGGAACACCCAAAGTACCTACTTTGTACAAACAAGATCTGATCAGTTCTATGGGTGATAAAGAACTAACTGAAAATGCAGGATAAAAAAAACAAATATTATTCTGTATCAGTGGACTCTACTCCCGAAGAATTCGGCATAGATCAACTAACTATAGTTGTTTGACATACCTATATGGAAGGATCGACGCCAAAAGAAAGATTTCTCACCTTTTTACCAAACTGCGGTCATACTGGCGAAGCCACAGCAAACGCCCTATTCAAATTTTTAGGTTACCATCAAATAGACATTTTGGATTTCCGCGGCCAATCGTACGACAATGCTGCAAATATGAGTGGGAAATACAAAAGGTTTCAGGCTCTTATTTTGGAGAAAAATCATCTATCGGCGTTTGTAGCATGTTGTGGTCATTATCTTAATTTAGTTGGAAAGGCAGCTGTCAACTCTTGTCGATCAGCTGGCTGTTCAATTCTTTGATTTCATTCCAAATTTAAATACGTTTTTCACATCAAGTACAGAACCATACGGAACTCTAATAGAGAAATTATCGAAGAAAAAAAACGGCTAGTTTTACGTCTTGAAAAAGCTTAGTGACACTCTTGGTGGTTTTGTCGAGCTGAAGCTACGAAAGCCTTAGTCGACGGTTATTTGGAAATCGAAGAAGCTCTAACCAGCATATCTTCCGATAAAGAGCAAAAAGACATCGCGAGGAATGAAGCAGCGCACCTTCTACAGAAGATGAGTGGTCTCGAAACCACTTTTTTCGCAATCTTTTGGAACGACTTCTGGGAGCGATTCAACTCTACACACAAGATGTTGCAAGACCCGAAAATGATTGTTGTATCGGCAGTGCGAGGATCATTGAAATCATTCGTGGAATCCAAAATAAACGATTTTGATAAATACGAGGAAACTACCAAAAAATATCTCAGACTGACGAATACATACAATCATGCACCAGGACCAGAACGAGAAACGTGAGGTTGAATCCGCTCGATTGTGGGAAAGCGCAAGACGCAAATCTTTCACCAAAGGAGAAATGCAAGGTATCCGCATTTATCCCATCTATGTGTTTCTCTTACCAAAAGATTGCAAGCCTATGACGCTGTCCGTTCAAGATTTGGATTTCTTAATCACATCGAGAAGATGGATGCTGAAAATTTGCACACTGCAGCAGAGGCATTTGTGAAAGTTTATCAGGATGATAAACCTACCTAGTCTTGGTAATGAGTTGGTTCAATTTGTGTCTTTGATCGACTCATACAAAAATGATTACGGAAAAGGTCAATCAAAATTTCAGAGCTACATTCCCAAACCTTAAAATTGCATTGAGAATTGATTTGGTTTTGATGATATCAAATTGCACTGGAGAGCGCTCATTTTCAAAAATAAAAATTATTAAAAATAGGCTTCGAACCACGATGAGACAAAACCATCTATCAAAACTTTCTCTCCTGAGCATTGAAAGTGATTTACTTCGGGAACTGGATTTCAGCGAAATCATCAACCATTTTTCGGCGAAAAAAGCTCCGAAGGTTCCGTTCATTAACTCTAAAATTTTATTTCAGATAATTCTGATCATATTTATATATTTGTTAAAAAATAAAATAATCTACACTTGGTTTCACAATAAATTATTTATAAGACTACTGAAAAAAAATGTCCATTTTATTTGGAAAATAATTTGGGACCAGGGGAGGGGGTTGCCCCGAGGCCTCCAAACCTCTAAATCCGGCACTGTGTAGGGAACCCGATATATACCAAAATGGCAACCAAAAATAGGATATAAATTAGTATGCGTTCCGATGGCTCTAAGGGAACGGGGGTTGCACCTGCCTTTGCAAATCAATATGAGGCTTTAGTCTAATCTAGGACCAAATATTTGTCAAGACGAATCAAAGGAGCTCAAACTCGATAGTCGTTGCGTCGTTTTGTTACAAAGTTCCCGTGGCCACCTTCCGGCTCCATCATCAGATTAGCTCCATGTCATGAAAAAAATGTATTGTCATACAATTTACATATGCGTGCAAAATTTCAGCTCAATCGGAAATCGGGAAGTGGGTCAAGTTTGACCCGAACATACCTACATGCATACTTACAATACATACATACATTGAAAAATGAGACCAAACGTCACCTTTGGAAATTAAAAAAATATGTTTTTGGTAGTAAAATAAACAAATACAACCAAATTGAGAACCGCTCCTTTTTAAAGTCGGTTAAAATCTACATTTCAACTATTTATACCCACTCTTACGACAGGTACAGTCAGCATCAGATATATGGGAGCAGGTTAGCTACTCAAAAAGATCTACACATCTTAACAAATCAGAAATATCGATGCAGCCATAGTGTCAAAATTATGTCAACATCCAAGTTAACTCTGAGGGTGATGACATAATTTTGTCAGTTTGGCTGTATCGATATTTCTGTTTTTTTAGATGTGTAGATCTTTTTGAGTAGCTAACCTGCTCACATATATTTGATGCTGACTGTACCTGTCGTAAGAGTGGGTATAAATAGTTGAAATGTAGATTTTAACCGACTTTAAAAAGGACAGTCAGCACTGTACCTACTGAAATGAGAAAACAACTGTTTATTATTTTCTTTAATAGACATTGCCTGTATAGTATTATGCAATTTACTATGGATTTGGAATGCAATGTTAAAATTAGGCATTATTTCAAGCATCATCAACCGCTATTTTTACCTACTGACGACATACACATAATCTCGTTCCACTAGCTAGATCTTACAGTACAGTACAGGACAGCTATATTGGCTTCGTCAGTCAGGTATATGTACCTATATTATTATGAATTCGGACACAAATAGGTATGCTACGCCACAGCAACATTCACAGCTACCTTAGTGGGTACCACCAGCGAGAACACCCCTATATGCTTGAACTAAGTATTTCATCCTTTAATAGATAGTTAAGGTCGAAAATGAATAGGTAGATGTATATTTAACTATAGCACCAGCAGAAATCTGTACTCTTCGGTGGTGGTACTGTCAAGTCAAGGCAATAAGAATTGGCACACTTCTCGTTTTTACGTAGTGTAACAGTGTTTAGGGTAAACTTTACTTAGAGTAGCAGGTAGGGTACTATCTAAGAGGGTCCCCTACGTAGCCGCGAAGACTTTACTTTTTAGTTTCTCAACTGGTTATTTTGGTTGGGTATTTGACCAGGTATTTTAATAAAAAGGGTGTTTTAAATTATAATGCAACTTCTTTAAAATACCAGTGTCGTATTCAAAATTACTTAATTGTTCACTAAATTAATAGGTCACCATCAAATTATTTTAAGCGTCTAATAAACACATTTCAAGCAACTATTATAATATAAGCTTACGGTTAATGTAACTAATATAATAACTGACAGCAAAACTTTAAAACACATCGCCTGCCACACGTTAGCATGGCAATTGATGACTGAACCTACTATAATAGATTTGAATTTCGAAATCGCCCTAGCTCCGGCTGCGGCGATGCTCCCGCACTGCAGCGCACCCAACGCTCGCTTACGCAGCCACGGCCGCTCTACCTCGCTGGTTAGTGCGCAGCAGTTCGCGGTCGCCTCCGCCCATCCATGCCTCCGGCTCATAAAAAACACTCGCCACAAGACTACCTAGGAAGTCGGGTGCCCTGATTCGGATTTTCAATTCCATTCGAACTTAAATCGTCGAAAATCCAGGAAAAACATAAATAATAATTGACTCGTTGAATAAATACATTCATTCACTAATTTTTAGGCTATAATTTGATATTATCACCGAACAGATGTACCGAAAATATATAAAAAGCCCCCTTATAAAATTTATCAATTTTGATGTAAATATGCATTGGTAGCGTTGAGTTATATTAATAGTTGTTTGTGAATTAGCCCTGGCTTTTTATTATTCCGTTGCGGTAGTGGAGTTATTGATGTGAAGGTAGTTAAATGAAGAATTAATGTAATAGAAGCTATTCTGTTTCTTTTGCAGGCTTGCTTGCTAAGAAAACCCATTTAAAATATGTTTCTTATGTACATATTTACTTCACTGTATATTGCAAGCAGGTAAAATAATATCTATCTATTTCAATGATTGTCCACAAACCTAAACATGAACTTAAATTACTATGTCAACGCTCAAGCAATCATGTCTTCATAAATGGTAGGTACCTACCAAAAGATTTGCCGGGTTATGGGCATAGTGTTACGGCTCATTTTGATTACCATACTATAGCTTGTAAATTCGTACGTAGCACTTCCATGGTCTGCGGGCGACGGAGGACGAAAGATGCGGTGGCGGAAAAGAAGAGCGCGGGCGGTTCCTACTACGCGCCACGACGCCCTCGCAGCCCCCGCATCTTTCGTGTCGTCGCCCGCAGACCATGGAAGTCCTACGTACGAATTTGACAAGCTATAATTATCTCTCTCGAGAATCTAAAAATGAACCTCTTCAGATTGCTTTGCTGCTCGTTAGCACTAACCAGGGGACACGAGCAGGGCGGTGGGGTCCCAGAATTTCTATAATACCCAGTTTTTCGTATCAGCGTGGTTCACGAATTCAAGCAATCTAAACTAAGAAGCAATCGAAAAGGTTTTTGCAATGTTATTCGCGACTACGTCATTCTTAAAACGCGCATTCGAATCACGAGCATTCAACTCTCTACGCCGTATACAGAAAGAAAGTTGGTGGCTAGCGTCTACCAACGCGCAACGCTTATCGGCGCAGGTACAGTCAGCATCAGATATATATGAGCGCGCACACCCTCAGTGTTAACATGGACGTTGAAATAATTTTGACACTGGGTAAGTATATAGATATTTCTGGTTGCTTACGATGTCTAGATCTATTTGAGTAGCTTGCGCGCTCCTATATATCTGATGCTGACTGTACCTAATCGGTGCTTTCATTAAATGTGCCAAACCAAAACCGATCAGCGCCAATCAGCAATGTTTCTACACCCGCAGGTCAGCGCTGGTCAGCGCTGGGGCCGTCATTCATTTAATGTGGGATATTTTCAGAACAGGTTTGGTTGTTTTGATGCCAATGGCAATGGCAATGGTCTAGTTGGAGGCTGTCTATCTCAAAGTTGTCAACATAAACGGAACCACATTTGAGATTATTTTTGCCAGTGTCAAGTGTACTTGAAACGTGTTGTGTTTTGGAACCTAACCTCAGAATGCCTCAGAATAAAACTCTTTGCCTCCAACTACGCCAGAGCCACCAAGCGGGAGCAAATGCGGGCATAGGTGCCATTACACCAATTTTTCGTCACTATTTTTACTTAGTCCACAATATAATTAAATATTTCTCGACTTGTCATTTTTGTTTATTATCTAAAATTGTTGTCTTTGATCAACAAAAAAAACTTTTACAAATAAACGAAGGTATTCTCCGAAATTTCATTTCTCTTTCTAAAGGATGTATACCGCATTTCGAGATACACATTTTCTAACAAAAACAAATCTTTGTCCTCTGAGCTCGACATTTTCAAAGCTAGGTACTCAGACAACCGGCCTCTAATGAATAGGCTAAGGTATCGGAATTTTGCAAAAAAATAAAGTATTAAAGCCAGTTTTGTGGACATTGCACCAGTTTTTGTTTCTTTCAGTCACAGTATTACCGAAGTTATGGCCAAAAATATATCGGCCATTTCGAAACGCTTCAAACGTCATAGTTATGGCACGGCGCTTATGTTGACGTCACTTTTCGACTCAGACGCAAAAAAAGATTTCTTATTCTTACTATGTTCTTACAACAATTTTTGCTGTTGATGTATTATAAAATATGAAATTACGTGTTTTAGTATATAATAAAGTACCTATATATAATCTTATAGTTTTAAAATGGATGAGGGATTTGTCAAAGGCTAATCTGAAAACTTTACCTAATTCTACATATTCGGTTTATCTCGTCGAAAATAGATTGATACCTCAGTCTATGAGGAATAATCGTAGATCAGTCATGTTCTAACTAATATTGTAAATAATGAAAAGCTGGTTAGCAAACTTGGTGTCATGTCCAAACACGACTGCCTTACTATTTCTGGTTCCTGAGTTCCAGTACTCGTCCAAGTCCACATTCCGTCACCAGCTCATGACACCAAACTTGCGAAACCAGCTCATAATCCTTAACAAATTGAGTCCAAACACGACTGCCTTACTATTTCTGGTTCCTGAGTTCAAGATGCCATCCAAGTTCTCATTCCATCACCAGCTCATGACACCAAGTTTGCGCAACCAGCTCATCATCCTTAACAAATTGAGTCCAAACGGTTAGGTTGACATGTAAGATCAAAAGAAACGTAAATTCTAATCCCTGTCGGTCTGGTTTACAATTTGTAGATAGTAATTATAGTTATAGTGACATATGTCTAAGGTGACATTTATTTTTAAACGGCCAAGTTCACACTGAAGACTCGGTACGTATTCGATCATTTGATTCTTTAGGACACGTGTCAGTGGGTACAACGACCTTTAATTATGGCTTGCGATATCCCCGACAAGCGAAACTGCATTCTAGTATATGCTTGGTTCACCATTCACTCTTGGTCTCGCTTTAGAAACACGCAAGGCGCTATCAAACTCTGCTTATTCCAGGGGTTATTGATACAAATTCATCTTCTTTAAACTTAAAAAACAAATAATTAAAAGAATACGGTACATGTATTACAAGTAAAACATCTAAAAAAGTAAAACTTCATCAAACATCTAAAAAGGTAAAACTTCTGTCAATTTTTTTTTTCTTCAGAACTGCTCAGAACAGTAAGCACTACTTTTATTTTCAATAGGATCTGCTCTCCTTACGGCGTTCATCCACTTTTTTCTAATTTTAGGGCTTAATGGCGCACAAAAAATAACTAATTTTGTTTGAGTTACTGCACATGGGCACAAAGTAAAATATTTCTTGGTCATTTAAATTTTTATTCGTGTATAGTGCGAGTTGTTTACAGTATGGCGCGCTTGAGCCAAATGAGTCCGACCGATCCGATCACCTGACTAGTAAAGTGACGTCATCGCTGATCCTACATGCTACGCTTAGTCGACAAAGTCGTTTCGAGGAAATCGAACTTTAAGCTTTGATAACTAAAAAACTAAAAACACATAATTTTTCTTATATTATTAATATCTAACTGCATTCACTAAACATATTTTCGTTGGCCACATTCATTGCGCCCGCTTCCTTTGTCTAGATGTTACCGACGCCCACCAGCAGCGCCAAGAAGCAATGACAACGACTGTCAAAGTCGAAATTTCTTTATTACTGTAGATATTTACAAACACTTAGCAAACATCATTGCTACCAGCCAGCCAGCTTTCTGTATACGCACTGAGGCAGCCCTAATTTTTTTCGCGTTGTCGTTCTTTGCAACTACCTAGGGGACCCGTCTAAAGAACCGCATCGCAGCCAGCACTAGCACGACGAGCGTGGGGGGGGGGGGGTTCTCCACAAAACGTGAGGGACAGAGCGTTTTCACCTCCCTATGCAAATCAGCTAACCGCCCGGGCCAAAATGTGTGAAGAGAAAAATAAAATTGCTCTGATCAAATCGATTTCATAGTGAAAGTTGTTCAGAATGAGGCCCTTAACAACCCCCTAAAATATGACTACGCCATTATGTTACTCCACGTATAGCTTTGTCCCTCACTTTCCCGCGTGAACACCTAGGTAGGGTAAATGATAACTATCTTATTACTGTAGACACTTGGTTCATCTACTATTTAAGTTTGTTCCTATTTCTACATCGAATATTGAGATTCAGGAAGCTGAAGTCAAGTAGCATCAGAATGATTTTATTACTGATTGCGGTTACAAGATAACTTATTCTGTATTTATGACAATATTATTGTAGATAAGTTGTGTCATGAAAGTACAGTTAGTAAAGGGTTAATATCGAAATCGGTTTCAATGCAAAGATATCTTTGTTCAGAAAATATAATACTGTAGTCGTAATCAAACAGCCGACAATTTTCATTCAATTGTATGCGTGACTAATTTCCATCAATAATAGGGTGATCAGTGTTTAGTCAAAAATTGTTAATTGCCTTTGTATTAAAATTGTTAAAAGTGACGTAATTTGTACGGCAAATACAAGGCATATTTAAATATCTTAACAATGTGACGTGTTTTTGATTTATTTGACTATCCAGTTATCATCCCCATTTCAGAGTCAACTGTGACTCTAATTATATCAGTACAAAAGCGCAAAAAAACATATTAGTTCCATCAACATCAACTACATCAAATAATATTTTAATACAATTACAAATAATGTGTAAAATATCAAAAATCATCGCTCACTGTAGGTAAACACTCCATTTCACTGTACGAGAAGTTTTGTTTTCTATACATAAGTATCAATTCAGCATACATGTTATTGTAAAAACGCTTAAAGACATATCACGGGTCTATTTGAATACATAAATGGGCACTAAATATTTTAAACTACATTTTTAAAATATAGGTATAGACTCCTAACTATGCTAAAATTCGATTGATAAATACTTCATACATGCTACACTTATCACTAACAAATTAGCAGCGTATCACATCCATTGACCAATTCTTAGCCAATATGGAAAGACCTAATAGTCGAGTCGGACATTATGCTTACTTCTACAATCATTCCATGTTCGGTCGAGGAGCGGAGACGAGACCAACATGTAGGTACATAGTGACACCTAATGAAATATCCATCCATTTTATACTAATTCAGTTTAAATATGTACTTTAATGTCTACATAAGTTATGGCTCTTTAGTCATCACCGTCACAGTTGTTCAACTCATAGGCCGAGCTCATTTCTGTACACCCATGCAGTTTCGAATAACCGAACCCCACGCTTCTGCATCCAGTTTTGATTTACAAGCGAAAGTACAATCATTGGCTAATTAGGATTCACAATAACCCAATTTCATCAAAGTAAATTCCGGTTATATATGCGAAATACATGTCAGCTTATCAACATTGTAAATACAATCGTTTTGTTGATTGTATGAATAATAAAGATTACCATTGTTATGGTACTTGCACAGAATCATTAAGTAGTATATTAGTCCAGCTCATTCACTAAATAAAGATTCGTCAAATCAACTCATTAAAAAAAAAATGTCGCACACAAAAAACGTACTTTTGCGTAAAAAATGCCTACCAAAAATATTCACAACACAATTCAGAAAACGCCAATTTCATTCCGGAGATCGTTCAACTTGCTTGGCGTGACGATTCGCAAGAGTGCCGCCAGACACTCAGGACACGTGCAGCTCGATGACAAAAAGTGTTAGAACAGTGCTAAAACAATCGCGCGATATCAAGCCGTTCACAGGTTCAAGTCACAAGAGCATCTATTTTGGGGCGATTGTCACCGTCGGGCAGTTTGTTCACCACTGCGGGTTGGGAGCGTAGGGCGCGGGCGGCGCGCCGGGCTGCGGGGCGGGCGGGGCGGGCGGGTACCCGGCGTAGTACCCGGGAGCGGGCGCGGGCGGGCCCGCAGCGCCCGGGTACCCGGCGTGCGGATGTGCGTGCGCCTGCGCATGCGAGTAGTACGGCGCGCCCGGGTAACCGTAGCCCATGCCGTAACCTACGCACAGGAATATTATGTTAAACAATAGTAAATTGTTATACATGGGAGATAAGTCATAAATTACACCCGAGATATTTAAGCGCACGATCTAGGAAAGCGAGCGAAGTTATGGTTCGAGCTTGAGAGGGTGCAATGCACTTTTCATCACTAATGCGAGGAAATATTTTTATCGTTAAAAGTATATTTCCAAATGTTTTCAACTAAACAGTGTGATCGTTTTAAAAACAAAACCAATTTAGAGTGTCACACTTAAACTGAAGACGCACAGCACCTATTAGGAACATTTTTAACAGATATAAACAACGAAAGGAGCCTCAGTCCGATTTTACCTATTTACCTATTTATTTACTAATAACTTATTTACCTCCTTATGGAAAGAAGTCGCATTTACCTCCCGCTTATCGAGTAAAATATAACTTGTTTTCAGAGCATTAGTGATGAAAAGTAGTAATCACCGCGCTTAATGTAGGAAGTAGAAAAGAGGATACGAGAAATAGAGAGCATGAGTGAAAGTTATAAATATAATTTACGTTAGATCGAGTCCTAAAAATCTGTATATCGTACCTGGAGGATATCCAAATGCAGGATCGTGGGAAGGATTCGCAGCGGGAGGGTACTGTCCCGGCCCCAGCATCGGCGGAGGTCCCTTGGTGGGGTCCATGCTGCCCAACACGCCAGACGGGCCTCCGGGACCCATTTCCATAGACGAGTGGTTTACTAAATGTTCCTGCGAGTGGGACATCAAAGGGTCGTGCATGGCGGGAAGATGGCTCATCAACCGGGGGCTTAGACCCATCGGAGCTACCGGCAGCGTGTTGTGTAGAGGCGACTCATTATCTCGATGTTTCTGGGCAGAGTCCGGGCCTAGTAGGCTGGACACGCTATGCGACATGGAGGTGGAGGCCGGTCGCTCGCTGCCTCTGCGGTCCTCGGTGACCTCCACTTTGGTGGGGGGTTTCTTCCTCCGCGCCTTGGTGATCGGTTTGTCTTCGGTGGGTGAGTACGATTGGGTAATATTATCTAAGTGCTTGCGGAACGGCGCGGCTTCACTGTTGAGCGCACTGGCCGTCTTTTCCAGTTGAGTGAGCGACGACTCGGCTGGTCGGCTGACCATCCGTTGGTGTCTGTAGTTTTTCAACAGGTTTATTTTTCCTTTTGGCGAGGTGGAGTCCATCATTGTGTCACTTTGCGGCGACTTGCTTTGATCTGACATAGATTTGTCGTCGTTGGTCTTATTGTCGAATGCATCTTCGGAAGGTAATTTCTCGTCCGTGGTGAGAACAATTGGCTCGGAATTTCTGTCTTCTTTCGTGCTTTCATTTGAGTGAGACGGGACAAATACGGGTTCGCTCGACTTAGGTTTGTCGGAACTGTTTTCGTCAGCGGACTGCCCAGCCTTAGGTTTGTCGTTGGGGGTTTTATCTTCCTCTTCGCTGTCTAAAATGTGAGTGTCGTCTTCAGAATCTCCGTCTATTTTGTTTGTGGCGTTGGACTCGCTGTTGTCGTTGTCAGATTTTTTGGTGATTTTTGTTATGCTGACGGAGCCCGGGAGGTTGGGTCTCATCAGTCTATTTTGTGGCAATGCAGACAGTTTTCGAGCATTGTAGGCTCTCATATCTGCGCCGGTGAGTTTGGTCCTCATTTCGGAGGGTCTCTGGCCGATGGATATGGGTCTGACTACTCTGTTCTGCGACATCAAGTTGGGTCTCGTCACGATGCGCTGTAGGCCGGGCCTGGGGCCTGTTTTGGAGGTGATGGTGATGGCGGAGTTGTTTTTAAGTGATCCTGGTATACTGGTTGTGGATGGTCTGCTGCCTAACACTGAAAATCAAAAATAAGCATTGTAGATAAGACTCATAAATAATGTGTTAACAAACTAGATAACAAACAAGATAGATTTTAGTTTACTAATTACCTTTCTTGCCAACGCCGTCCTTGTTGTCGGCAGCCTTTTGCCCCAGCCCCTTGAGCGAGGTCTTGATGGCAATGATCTTGCCCGACTCGAGCTGCATGTAGATGCCCTTTGGAGACTTGAGCACCATGACGCGCTGGCCCGCCTTCAGCACGATGTTCGTCTTCTCCGCTGAGTTGGTCGGAATCACCACGTCTGTCGGAGCGCAAAATTTAGGTACCGCGTCTAGGTTCTTATTTGGGTTTTAGTCGCTAAAGTGTTCGCTGTAGTCGCGTTGGCTATTGGATTAATAAACTAAACATTTTTAGGGTTCCGTACCCGAAGAGTGCCAAGCAGGGCCCTATTACTAAGACCCCTCTGTCCGTCTGTCCGTCCGTCCGTCACTGGGCTCTACCGGTTCAACCCAAATAGGTAGAGCTGAAATTTTCACAGAGGGTTTATTTCTATTGCCGCTATAACAACAAATAGTGAAAAATACGGGTTTTTAAGAATTAAAACTAGTACACATACAAGAGATTTTTTGTATGGACTTTTTCTTAGCATATTATTTTGTTTATCGGTGACCTAAACTGCACTCTCCCGATCTTAACGGAAAATATCTTTAACTGCGGCTATTGAGTTTTGAGCTTAGTTATTTATTGTTATACGATAAATAATTGCCCACTCGAAATATATAACTAATTTTAAGTTATTGAACATATTTTATTTCTGTAAATAAGTTACTCAAATTCTATCCACTTCCGGTTTCAATGAGAAGAGTTTCGTTATCCTGAGTACATAGATCAATACTTACATACTACATACACAAAACTCTTTCAATGTTGCGATGTACGGCCTTTACCTAGTATCTAGTATTTAACATTTTATTATTAAAAATTAAGAAGGTATACTTGAAAAAAAGTGTATGATGGTATGGACCCCTTCGTGTGCGGGTCTGACGCCCTACTCGTACTTGACTGGTATTTTTATGATATCAGTGACTGCTGGTATTGGCGGGTACGTGCTGCATAGTATAGGTATATAGGTATACTACGTATAGAGTGAGCGACCTACCCAGAGGCAGCGTCATCTCCTGCGCCGTCATGCCCTGGCGCCGCCACACGTCGGCGGGGATCCAGCGCGCGCCGTGCTGCATGGGGCGCACGGAGGCGACGGGACGCTGCACGATGCTGCCGTCGGCGGTGCGCACGGTGCGGTACGCGGTCGTCGGCTTCGGTGCCGCCGCCGCCTTCTTCTCTAGCTCGTATCTGCAAGTGACCACGCGTTATAGTCGGGCGCGTCAGATTAAGATTTGGATACCTTACACCTCGAGAACGTCAGGCTAAGATATGGTGAGTTAATGACATGCTGAAAAGTGTACACTTCAATTAATCTAACGATTTCAGCGTAACGGGAGGGACTGGGTGGGTCACAAAGTCTATGTATGTTCTAGTCTGACGCGCTCAAGTAAATCCCACTTGTATGAAACTTATTTTTTGTGCTCTAGATGGAAAGCTCAGATTTGGTAAAGTTACTAAACAGGGTATAAGATATCTCCCATATCTTAATTTGAGGCGCTCAGTTAGTCACGAAATCCCCTCTTGGCCTCTCCTACTATTATATTATGTTGGGGTGCCACCCAAATCAATCACCGCATATAGGTGTTTATCCAGAAACTGGGCAACTCAGTGTCTCAGGCGCATATTATCCATAAAAATACAAATTATTTTATATATTATAGTTCCATTCAAAAGCTTAATTGAACTGACAAATTTTACTGAGGACAGGTAGATGAGGTAAGTGTCTTTTGAATTTTGATCAATTTTTTTTGGAAAGTTCTTGAAAAACAGTTCCCTGGTATGTCTCTCGGACGGTTCTTCTGCTTTAAACTTGAATAACGTTTATCTGCATGAATTAATCAAATCATTTGGATATCTGAGCAATATTACATGAATATTAATTAGGCCTGCTTATTTTTTTTGTCATTAAGTTTTGTTCCAGGGTATTCGGAGCTATGAGACTGATATGACTGAAAGACTGATAAACTGATAGTAAAACTGTATTGAAATACTGGTAAAAGTAGGATGATGTAGTGAGTAAATGAGAGTGAGAACGCGACGCTCGCTTGATGGATATAAACGAACTGACCTAAAATTTACGAAATTGCCAGAAGTGTAAAATTTACTCAATTTATATAAATGCTAATTCTGCTAATGTACGTGTTAGTTTGACATATTCCCGGGCGAGAAAAGTGGGGTTAGTAAAGATGGATTCTGATATGATACATGATGATAGAACAATTTATAGGTTATGACTAAAATTGTTTGTTTATAGCTAATGATTAAAATATTGTCACTTATTCTAATTTATTAAACATTGTTTTTTAAATAAAACGATTATAACATGGTAAAAACTAAGAATCTACATATACATCCGATATTTTAAAAACTATTCGATTCACTATTGGAGATGAACAAGTGTCTTTCATCAAAACTCGCCCACTTTGCTCGTTAGTAAAAAGGGTACGTTTGCCTGGTCCAGAAACATGCGCACTTCTCTTAGTAAATTCACTAATTCACTACAATGTTCTGTGCACTGGTACACTTGTGGACGCTGCCGATGCGGACGAGGCCGCCGGTGGCTCCGCTGCGGCCGCGGCGGGGGCGGCGGGGGCGGGCATGAGCCGGCAACTGAAGCGCCGCCAAGCCCACACCACGACGATGACTGCTACCAGGGCGCTTCATAATGATGGATATCGCTGCACGAAACTCCGACTGCTAGAGGCTCGCTCTGTTTCATGATTTCAATATTTCTTTCGATATTTTGAAGCTCCTTCTGATTATATTTTGATTCGACTCTGTCCACGTTGGATGTCGATAGATCTGGTAATGATATATTGATAATATGATTTATCTGTGAAACTCTGGTAATTCGTTATATTGGAGCTCCCACTAGAAAGTGTCCCGGAGTGAGAATGTCGTCATCTGGACTCTCTGATAGGGGACACAATGGCCTTGAGTTGAGGCAGGCTTCAATTTGATAGAGTAACGTAGTAAACTCCTCGTAAGTTACCCTTTGCTCTCCCAGGACTCTCTTGAGATGGTACTTGAAGCTCTTGACAGCTGCTTCCCAAAGTCCTCCTGCAAATGGCCAGGTGGGAGCGTTGAAGTGCCAGGTGATGCCCATCTCATTGATGTCTTGAATAGTCTCAGGATTGATACTTTGAAGAATCATCTTGTACTCTGCCTTCAGGCTTCGAGAGGCGCCCACAAAGTTCGTCCCGTTATCGCTGTAGACGTGTCCTGGCTTTCCTCCTTCTGAACGCATCTAGGAATGCTGTTGTGCTTCAATCCGAGACCAGTTTTAAATGAACACCTTTGGTGGCCAGACATACGAAGACTGCCACATAGCCTTTGCTCGTGCGTATTCCCCTTCCTTTATTTGATTTGATACTGATATGGCCCGTGATATGGCCAGTGTTGGTGAAGGGCCGGAAAGGGATGACAAAGATTCTTTGAACTTGGAGTGGATCCCAGTTTTCCGTGTTGATCCCAAGATTTTCGATAGCATGGATAGAGGCATTCGTTAGAGGTGTCGAATAACCTCTTGAGCTCGAACGAAGTTTGTTTTTGGACGACGGGTTGATTGAGAAGCATCTCGATTTTTTTGGTAAACAACATCTGGGGGGGTTTAGGAATTATGATTTATGATGATATCATGATAATATTGAAGTTCAGTGGCCTCATGACGCAGCTGTGATGATGCCTTCGCAATTTGTTAATATTACTCAAGTATGTTATGTTCTTTTCAAGCACCATATTTCCTTCTTGATAAGGTTGAGTATCATAATAGACAACAAGGCGCCAACCGTCTCGAATTAAATTCATGTTATTAATACGATCCAAATACAGGGTACTGTTGTTTTGTAGCGGAGAAACACTGTATCTGTATTGCTAAAAACATGAAAAATAGGGCCATGAGTTCAGATGATAAGACTGATAATGTCTTTCTGATGCTTGATTTAGGATAAGGTTTTCGCTCTTCCTTCTGATTGACTGGTAGAATCGCAAGTTTGATAACTGGCCTTTTCATAAAGCCACTTTTAGTTTTCAGGGTTACAACTCTCACTTAACTATCTCCGCCGGGAAGCAGTTCTATGACACGGCTAAGGCACATTTTCCTGAGGGGAGGTTTTCGTCCTTGATTATTATTACCTCATTTAACTTGATATTAGGGTGTCTGAAGCCACTTGCTTCATGATGAGAGTTATGTTAAATATTAGTCACGCCAACGACTCCAGGTGCCAGTGCAGAGTGAGCGTGAATTGAGGCATCCTTCTAGTTGGCTTAGGAGAGCGTGGTAAACTCTTCGTAAGCCAGGTTCTGATATGAGTGGGAACCTAGCATCTCAAATGACTTGAAGAATGCCATTTTCATCTAATATAGGATTCGACTTAACTATTTGGCTTTTACAGCTGACTGCTTTACTTTCTGATAAATTGCTTACTTCGTCCAAAAATGTTTCCCGTTGGATGCTTTGTATTATTAACATATTTGCTCTTCTCAACTCTTGGTACTGTCAAATAATCTTGCTTTTCTTTCTTGCTTGTAAATCTTAGGACCCATGCTAATATCCTTACTGCTTTATTTAACGAAGATTGCCTTTCCAATAACTGCTTTATAGTGTCGCTATCACTTAATCACTTGATATGTGAGTCACACTTGCTTGCTTGATTGGATTTGCCTTTTCATTAGTAGTGTATTTATATTTGACAACTTAACGAGACGTCTACAATAACCGTGATTTTAATTTAAATTCATATAACATCCTATTTTGAGCTACAAATAAGTACCTCAGTAAAATATTAGCAAAAATATTTTTTTGTCCAATTTATGGTGTAATTAAATTTTTCGCCAATCACATGACGATGATAATAAAACGTCTTCATTTTGAGAGGAGTGAGGGTGACTTTGCTCACACGCCAAGAAACCTTGCGTTAGCTGTAACCGAGCCGCATCACTCACCCTCTCTGCGCCAGTCTCTTCTCTGCGCTGGACAGCTTCTTCTCCTTCCTGTCCACTAGCAGCGACTCGTGCTGGAACGGCTCCTTGCTGAGGTGCGCGCCGTGCTGCAGGATGATTCCCTGCATGATCACGTCGATGTACTTGTCCTTGTGCTCCGACAGGTCCTTTATCTCGGTCTCCTAAGGGAGAAAAGCTTTTATTTAGGTTCAAATGTCCCGGGCTCTGTTCGTCCGTCTAGCTATAATCATATCTTGCAATTAAAATATGACCCACTTCCCGGTTTCCAATTGAGCTAAAATTTTGCATGCATATGTAAATCCGATGACAATGTAATATTTCCGGATTTGCAGCTGATTTGATAATGGAGCAGGAAGGTAGCTATGGGAACTGTTTATTAAAACGAGCAACTGCATCAAGTTTGGGCACGTTTGGATCGTCTTGACAAGTACTTTGGTCCTAGATGATATCCCGGGTCTGATGATGGAACCGGAAGGTGCCCACGGAAACTCCTTAAGAGCCTTAACGCACCACGGCGCGCATCGAGTTTGGTTTTAAGCACGACGCTTACGAGCTCAAAAGTGTGTATCTATGCTGCGTGCGCGCATACCTGGGTGTGTGTGTGTTGGAGCGAGATTGATACACCGCGCTAACCTGTTGATACTTTTAATGACTATAGTCGATACGAACCATTAATTATTGGGTTTTAATTATATTACTATAATATCACACTCACATACACACATACATAGCGCCATGCCTTTTCCGATACGGGGAGAGGCACAATTGTGCCACATTTAGCCAGTTATTCATTACTCAATTTTGCGTCGGAAGAGGCTAGCCCATCACTGCAGCTATGAAAATTGAAGGATTCGTAACGATGTTTTCCATCACCGTTAGAATTGAACGTCCGCATTCGTATAATGTACGTTGTATTGTATTGTAAGAACATATTACTTATCTCAACATGATCAGTACCGGATTTGAACCGGCACATCCTATAGTTTGGCAATAAATAGTAGAAATTAAATAAAGTGGAACTATTTTTGAGTGCAACAAACTAACTATGAGTGTGTGTTTTATTCGGAAACCCCCAAAAAGTAAAACAAACTTTGTTGCTATGTTAAAGATAGTGGCGCCCTCGTAATGGTTTCTTCTATTTATTGCCAAGCTATAGGTAAGTAATGAATGGGCAAATTCACAAATGTAAAATAGGTTTTAAAAAGTGTAAGTAATACATTTAAAAAAATGGGTATCTCTTTATTTCATTGAACGTGTTTTTCGGAGGTCAACTATTTCGCTTGTCCCGGGCAGCCCTTTGTTCTCTGGGATGGGCAACGGTTTACTTTGTTCTGACAATGGTCAAGGCGGCGACAGGGTTCGCCACTCGTCATGCCGAACCTCCCGGAAGGGCAAAAGCGGGCTTTGGACACCCGTTTTGCCACGTGGAATGTGCGTGGAGCGATGGATGAAAAGATTGATGAAGTGTGTGATATGATGGATAAAAAGAGAGTAGATGTGTGTTGTGTGAAGACTAAAAGAAAAGGGTCAGGAACAATAACCCATGGCCCTTTTACAGCCTACTGGTCTGGGGTTACACAGGCCGAGGTAGGATGTAAGGGGGTAGGGATTGTGCTCTCCCAACGTACGGCACAGTGTGTTAGTATGAGTGAGTATGAATGTGTAGTCCCAAGAATCCTCTAGGTCAGACTCAGGGTGGGGCTTATACGACTATTTGTAGTAGGCGTTTACGCCCCAGATATGGGTCTGACGCAGAGGGATCGAGAGGAGTATTGGGAAAATGTTCGAGAGGTATTAATGAAGTGCGATGCAAACGAGCGGATCATAATACTAGGGGATTTCAATGCATGGGTAGGAGTGAAGCGAGATGGTTATGATCAAGTGCTGGGTAAGTTTGGTGACGAAAAGGTCAACGAGAACGGCTTAGGTCTTCTTGAAGTGTGTCAGGAAAAGAATCTTTGTGTGACGAACACTTTTTGTCACAAAAAGATTCACATTTATACTTGGCAGAGACAGCAAGTAAGGAGTATGATTGATTTTATAATTGTTGATGAAAGACTGAGAAACAACGTAGTCGACACGAGAGTATGGCGGGGAGCAAACCTAGGATCGGATCATTTTCTGGTGATAAGCCAGATAAATAGTCTGTTCAAACGATGGCGACATCACCATCAAATGCCGACAACAGAGTTGGAACGTATAAAAGTAGAGACATTACGAGAAGAGTGTGTAAAAGTAGAATATAAGAAGAGACTGGCTGTACACTTTGAGAAGATTAATTTGAAAGGAGAGTGTGACCTTGACATAAAACAGTTTTGGTCAATAATAAAAATGGAGTGATAGAGTCTGCAAGAGAAGTATGTGGTGTGACCAAAAGGAAGAAAGGAAAAAGACCAGAACAAGCTGTCTGGTGGGATGATGAAGTAAGAAAGATGGTGGATGATAAGAAAAAGGCATGTACTTGTTAGCTACAAAAGCTAACATGAGAGTAAATGGTGATAGAATAAATGAAGAAGATGTGGATAGAGCGATTGAGAAATATAGAGTGTTGAAAAGACTGGTGAAAGAATGTGTGACAACAAATAAAGAACAGATAAAAGAGCGATGTGATGAAAGGTTTTCTGACAATTTCCGGGCCAACATCAAGATGTTTTGGAAATTGGTGAAGGATGCCCGAGGAAAGTCAGAAAAAACTAATTTTAATGTAATTAGAAGTGAAAATGGTGATGTTTTGAATGAGGAAGAAAAGGTTCTGGATCGATGGAAGGAATATTTTGAAAGTCTTTTCGAACGTGAGGGGACTGGACGTGTAGCTGCAAGCACATCCTCCTCACCCCTAGTTGATGCCGTACCCGCAGCTATCGCTGAGGGTACGACATTGACTGAAGTTGAGTACGAAAGTGATAATATAAGCATGAAAGAAATAGTATGTGCGATGAAAAGTATGAAAACAGGTAAAGCGGCAGGGAATGATCGTTAGAGAAGCTGAGGGGAGCACATGGCGTCGTGGCTAATAAAATATTGATTGAACGAGTGATGAATAAACGGAGGAAAATATCTGGGATCTGCTTGTACGATGACTCCAGTGCATGCGTCACGATAAACGGTGCTTACACGGGCTGGTTTAACATCGAACGTGGTGTGAGACAGGGCTGTGTAGCATCGCCATGGCTGTTCAATCTGTTCATGGAAAGTTGTTTGAATGATTTGAAAGAGAGTGATTGTGGGATGCAAATGGGAGAGTTACTTATCAAGGGCCTCTTATACGCCGATGATCAAGTTATTCTTGCGTCGTCGGTGGGTGAGCTGCAGGAAATGGTAACTCTCATGAACGAATCACTTAAGAAGAAGAGAATGAAAGTGAATGTCATTAAAACGAAGGTCATGGTTTTAGAAAAGGATGGAGAAGTAACTGAATGCGTGATTATGATTGATGATGAACAAATGGAACAAGTGAATGAGTTTATATACTTGGGTAGTATGTTTACAAGAGATGGGAAATGTGAGGGTGATATTGAAAGGAGATTGAGTGCGGGAAATAAAATTAATGGGGCGCTGCACTCCTTGATGAGTAGCCAAACGGTGTCCCAAAAGGCACGTTTGGCGATTCATAATGGAGTGTTGAGTCCGACATTGATGTATGGGAGCGAATGTTGGGTATGGCAGAAGAAGAATGAAAGCCGAATAAACGCTGTAGAAACGAGGTCTTTGAGGAGTATATGTGGAGTAACATTGAAAGATAGATTGAAGAATGAAGTTATAAGGGAACGCTGTGATTGAGAGAAGATATAGTTACAAGGATATAGAAAGACCAGCTTAGATGGTTTGGTCACGTTGAAAGGATGAATGAAATTAGATTAACGAAACAAATTTATCCAGCGGGTGTGAAAGGAGCCGTCGGGCGGGGACGCCCAAGAAGGTCCTATAAAGACCAAATCGGCGATTTGTTAGTGAAGGGGCAAATACGAAGTACCCGTAACCGGCGAGCTTGCATAAAGAGACTTATGAATGTTGAGGAAGCGAGAGATGTATGCCAGAATCGTAGCAGGTGGAGGTCTTTGGTCTCCACCTACCCCTCTTCCGGAAAATAGGCGTGAGCATATGTATGTATTTAACTATTTCGGGAAATAAGCATTTATTTTGAAACTGACTAATCGTTCTTCCATATATTTTTTCCAAAATTCATCATCTTTGACAATTTTTCGGTGTTCATTTTCAAATTTACTCCTTTCAATACTCCAAACTAATTAATTATTTTTTTGTTATATAAAAAATGTCATAATAAATATTTTACTGAAATCAAAACTATTGATGACTGTTATTGTGATATAATGAATATTGATATCCAATACCATTGCAATATTCAAATCGATGATTTTTACACATAGGTAAAAAGTAGCACAGGAATATTTTATCTGTGGTGACCTTTGCCTTATCCTTTACAATCCGCCATTATGAAAATAAAAAAATTTCGTTGTTCGGTTACTGTAAAAGTGGTGAAAGTATAATTCAAAGTATAGTTATTTCATTATTTTTAGAGCATTTTATTTCAATTTTCCACATAGTCGATGTGAAAAGTTGTATGTGTCACTCAGGAGCAAAATTATTTTTATCATGGGCTTTAACGCTTGAATCCTTTGTTACGCTTAGGATTCTACTTCACTCTGGATTCAATGTACCGCCCTTGCCGTAAATACATCATTTTTCTCCCTTGGGACACAAATTACTATTTATACCATTCCTCCTCTAAAAAGCATATTATATTCACTGAAAACAGTGAATAAAAAGCTCTTTTACTCACTAATTTGGTGTTTGAATTGAGAACACATCAATATATTCAACATCTCAATGCTATACAACCTCCTTGCGAAAAAAATACTCGATACAAATTCCTAGTGCAAAGAATACTATAGACATAAACAAACCCCTTGTGCAAATAACTTCTCGAGATTTGATTGGTCGACATTTTCCACAAGGAGTTTAGCTTTAGCATAAAAACTGTTATGTTCTTTGCTGTCTTTACTAAATTGGCGCCTATTTTGAATACTGTAAGTTGTATGAACACAAAATGTATTGTTACTTATTAAATCGATTGAAAATGCATTCAAGTGATGAAGAAGATGCGTTAACACCTGAGTGTATGAAAGAGAGGGCGGCCGATATGATAGAAAACTTTCTACCCAACAAATCATGGCTGGTTTACATCAAAGCCTAGAGTTTTGCAAATGGAAAATTGGAAATCAAGCTTCTGCCACATTTTCAGTCTGTTTTTGTAACTTATTTTAATGAGCTGTCAAAGAAAAAGAAGTCATCGACGCGGCAAATGAAGAGTGTGAGCGATGCGCTATACAAAGCTCAGTAC
This sequence comes from Argyresthia goedartella, assembly GCA_949825045.1. Classification (NCBI taxonomy): domain Eukaryota; kingdom Metazoa; phylum Arthropoda; class Insecta; order Lepidoptera; family Argyresthiidae; genus Argyresthia; species Argyresthia goedartella. Next base: position 15,425,810 of record OX463815.1, read on the forward strand.
CTCCCCTTTCGCGACCCCCCCGGCACGGGTGCAGATCGAGTAAGTAAGTATCTTAGACCGTACGTAGGAACACGAACGTACCTTCTCGTCATTATCGAAGCACAGGTTAGTGATCTCCTTCATGGACAGTACGGCGTCCGGGTTGCACTCGTCGACCACGCGGTCCGCCATGCCTTGCTTGTTTATCTGTCGGTCGTAAATCTTCTTCTCGAGACACCAATCCATGACAAACCGGTACACGAAGCAGGGTTTCTTTTGGCCGTACCTGCAGTCAGAAGGGACATTTACATATTGCGTAATATTTTGTGGTGGAATCTTCTCTGCGACCACAATTGGTATAGCGACGCAGTAGACAAAAACAGCCTCAAGGCTTAAACTGCGCGCCAACAGATATAAGCAGCCCACTGACCAACCTTCACCACGCATCTGCTTGGTCTATGGCTGCACTGTTCAACTCGTTCAATTAAAGACAGGCAATGGCGGCGCTACTATTTGCATCTCGCTCAGTTTGTATACTGTCTGCCGCCGCGTCTTAATGCCGTCTCGTCTTTGGCCGCCATTGCCAGTCCCTTTCTTTATTTGAATGGTTTGTACAGACCTGTACACCCGACAGACGGCCTGCGTGTCGTGGCACGGGTTCCAACTGGCGTCGAACACTATGACCCGGTTCGCGCCAACGAGGTTGATGCCCAGCGAGCCCGCCCGGGTCGAGACCAGGAAGAGGTGGACGTGCGGGTTCGCATTGAATTCGTTGATCAGCTTCTCTCGCTCTAGCGCGTGGGTCGAGCCGTCCAATCCTGGGTAAGAAAGGTAAAACATTAAAGACAATGCAAGATTTCATGAGTAGCGGACGTAACAGGTTTACAGAGACTGCTAATGTTATTTAATACAATACTTACGATAGTAATTGGTGTTCCTTTCCCACGGAGAATTGGTCCCAGGGATGTAATTTTTTTCTAAAAAGTCTTCTATGAGATTGAGTGTAAACAAACTTTGACTGAACAGCAAAAGTCGATCTCCCAATTTTATGCTTTCGTTCAGGATGTAGAAGAATAACTCCATTTTCGCCGAGTTCTCTATGATGCCAGGAATATAGTCCTTCAGCAGTTCAGCCGCCCAATCGTAGGTCATTTCCTCCGCTTTCTTTACAAGTGCTAATTCTTCTTCTCTGTTCAATTTATCTTCTTTTTCACTTTCTTCTGAATCAGAATCATCATTCTTCTCTTTGGACGTCTTTCTATCTTTTCTTTTTTGTGCTTTAGGTTTCGCTTTAGGTTTAGGCCCGCGCTTGGCGCCAGGCTTTTTAGTTTCTTTGCCCTTGCCTTTTTGTTTCCCTTTCTTCGGAGCATCTTCGTCTTCCGACCCAGAATCGCTTTTCCTTCCGTTAGGATTGGACTTACTGTCATCCTTCTTATCAATGGATTCCGGTTTAGCTTCCAATAAATTAAGATCACTTGTAATTTCTTTCTTAGATTCCGGTTTGACTATAGTTTTCGTGTCCAAGTCGGCTATTTTCACTTCACCATCCGATTCCGATTTGATCTCCGCTTTATCCTCAGCCTTGATCCTGTCGACTTCAGTTTTGATGATCGGCCAAGCGACTGGGCTGCCGGAGCTGCCTAGGGGTGGCTTGGTCTCCATGGGCGGGTAGCCTTCGTAATGACCAGGGTAGCTAGGATTGCCGGTCGCGGCAGCGTCATTCGGATAAGCCGAAGGATTCGAATGATCGTAGTTGTAAGCTTGGTTATCGTATGGAGTCGGTCCCCCGGATGGCGTATTCGCCGACATATTTGGCTCAAGTTTCGGAACTACCGATTGGAATTCGCCAGGCTCCAGCTTGGGTGTAAGGTCGGCAGTCACGTTGTTGGTCGGCGGTTGGTTAGGGTCACCGTTGCCCTGGAAGCCTGGGTAGTTGCCGGGAGCCGAGTTGTACTGAGGATTGAAGCCCGGCTGGTTTGGATACGGCGTGTTGGGTGGATACTGGTTCGGATATTGTTGGTTGGGGTAAGGTTGCGGCGGCTGGGAGGGGTAGGGGCCGGGCGCTTGGTTGGCTTGGTTGTAGCCGGGGTACTGCTGGGGCGGATAGGGCTGCTGCGACTCCGGCTGGGCGGGGTAGGGCGCCGGGTAGGGCTGGTCGGGCGGCGCGGGGTAGGTCTGCGGCAGGGCGGGGTAGGGCGCCGGGTAGGTGTCTGGCGGCGGGTTGCGGCGGTAGTCCTGCGGCGGCTGGTTGTTCGGGTACTGCGGGTTGTTGTAGTATCCCGCGTTGTTGTAGTAGTTCCCGTTGCCCCAGTAGTTCTGGCCCTGTCCCTGGCCCTGGTCCTGGCTCTGGCTCTGGTTGTAGGCCGGGTCCTGGTTGTTCTGCGGGGGGTACTGGTTGGGGTAGTTGTTTCCGTACGGCGGCTGTTGTTGGTAGTAGTTGTTGCCGTAGTTTTGGTTGTACACCTGGTTGGGGGGGTAGTAGCCCGGTCCGCCCTGGTAGTTGGGGTAGGGCGGGTAGTTAGGGTCCGGCTGGTCCGGCCGGTAGGGCGCCGGGGACCCGTAGGGCTGCCCGTTGGGCTGGTAGGGCGCGTTGCCGTAGCTCGGGTCGCCGGTGTGCTTAGTGGGTCCGGTACTCGTCGTGTTCGGTGTGATGGTAGCTGCCGGTTTCTTCGCTGTGCCCTGTAACAAGTGCAAAACACAAACAATTATCGTTGTTGTCAGTAATCTCTTCAATCTCTTTATCTTTTCCTACAGTGGTCCAATGTATAGAAAAGGCAATAAAATCGATCATGTGCGCGACGGACTCGCACACAAATGGTTCCGTACCATCGTACAATACAACTGAAGGACAAAAAAAATGGTTTATGTCCAAACTAGGTTTCGAACCAAGCACGACACCTACCCTACAGATAGCGGATCCGACGTCATACCAATTGCGCCACGGAAACTATTAATACACCGCGCGAAATTATCGATTATATTTGTATGACGATGATTTGGTAAAACTTGAAACACATCTCTTTTATGGGCATCCCTTTTATTTATAAAATCTCTTGTAGTTAATTATTTGTTGTTGTATCGGCAACAGAATATACACAGTATATACATAGGTTATTATATTATATATTATAGTAGCCGTGCGTGCGTATATGGTGGTATATGAGAGAAGACGAGAGAAACGCAAGGCGGCCAATTGAGAACTGATATATATTTCCACACAAATTAATAAGGGTTAACTACAAATAAATACTTATGTCTAAAGTGCACTGGCTGTCTTTACTAATTTTGCTTACACATGCAGGTAGTAGATACCTACTACCTGCATATGTAAGCAAAATTAGTAGACAGCCAGTAGGTACCTACTACCTGCAAATGAATTCAAAATTAGTAGAGACAGCCAGTGCACTTTAGACCTAAGTATTTATTTGTAGTTAACCCTTATTAATTTGTGTGGAAATATATATCAGTGCTCAATTGGCCGCCTTGAGTTTCTCTCGGCTTCTCTCATATTACCACTATACACGCACGCACGTAGGTACCTACCTACAATGCACGTAGCATTGTAGGTACCTACCTATTTATTTGAAAACAAAAACAAAATATAATGAGATATAACGCAGACCTATGGCGAATTACAACAAGAAAAAATAAAATATATCGATACAAAAATAGTATGATATACGTTGCTAGGTATAAAAAGTACGTATGTAAAATTGTACAAGTAAGAATTTAAATATCACACAATAAACAGTAAATCGAAAAACTATCGCACGATTCTGCCTGACCGAGTTTTTTATTGCTGCTGAATTGCTGTTGCTGGTGCTTGGCCTTGTATCGCCGTGGGCTCATTTGACATTATGTCATCTTCCTCGTGTCGTCGCAAAATGCCGCTCGTGAATATTTCCGGATGTGTATTTGGCTTTTGCGGCTTAAAAACACTCCTGGAAAACGGACTTTTCAGTGCGGGCTTGCGTTATCTCCGTCGTGGATTGCGGTTTCGTGGTTCAGATCTTCCTTACCGATGCCCAAGCATTCTGTCCAGGATTGCGGCATTGTGGTGCAGATCTTCCTTCCCGATGCCCAACCGTTCTTTCGTGGATTGCGGCATTGCGGTGCAGGTCTTCCTTCCCGATGCCCAACCGTTCTTTCGTGGATTGCGGCATTGTGGTGCAGATCTTCCTTCTCGATGCCCAATCGTTCCGTAGTGGATTGCGGCATTGTGGTGCAGATCTTCCTTCTCGATGCCCAATCGTTCCGTCGTGGATTACGGCATTGTGGTGCAGATCTTCCTTCTCGATGCCCAATCGTTCCGTCGTGGATTGCGGCATTGTGGTGCAGATCTTCCTTCTCGATGCCCAATCGTTCCGTAGTGGATTGCGGCATTGTGGTGCAGATCTTCCTTCTCGATGCCCAATCGTTCCGTCGTGGATTGCGGCATTGTGGTGCAGATCTTCCTTCTCGATGCCCCATCGTTACGTCGTGGATTACGGCATTGTGGTGCAGATCTTCTTTTCCGATGCTCAGTCGTTTGTTGCCAGTTGAATGTGTTGAGGTTCTCCTTGTGTGTGTGCGAGAGATTTGATGGTATGTTGGTCCGCTTTCGGTGATGTGGTGTCCGGGGTATACCTGTAGTATTATGGTTATCTCCTACCATATTAATAGCACGCCGGGAAATCACGAAAATCTGCGTCGAGACATTCTTGCGACGTGATTTTTCAGCGTCGAGATTATTGTCTGAGCGGTGTTTTGTTTTAACGTCGGGGTCACCATTTCTAGGCGTGCGTGCGTGTTTGTTCTAGCTAATGAGAGGAGACGAGAGAAACTCAAGGCGGCCAATTGAGAACTGATAAATATTTCCACACACATTAAAAAGGTAAACTACAAATAAATACTTATGTCTAAAGTGCACTGGCTGACTCTACTAATATTGCTTACATATACAGGTACCTACATCATTATGTTTTAGTTTAGTAAATAATTAAAGGTATATAGTTTTATTGTGCACTAGGCCTCTCGGTTGCACAACTTTTTCTGTCCTGCCTAGGTTTGCTGGTAGAAATCTCTCTTTAGAGATAAGCTCTCCTTTGCCCATAAAATGATTTGTTACCATTACCATGTTACTTACCATTATGATTTCTGTGCAATAAAGAATATGAATATGAAATACACATTATGTGAAAATTAGAACTCTCTGCCTACCACGGTTCATCAGATAGAGCCCAGTGAGGGAAGGACAGAATGACGGACAGCGGAGGCTTGACGATAGGGTCCCTTTTGGTAATTACATTTTCTTAACATTTCTGTACAACGAAAATAGCGAAATTTTTATTTTCTCACAAAAGCACCACATTGACAAATATCTATCCAGTTCAGTGACCAGCACATTCTTATTCACTCACTAATAACTCACTTTGGCACCCTTGGGCTTGGGCCCGCGGCGCTGCGGCGCCTTGGCGTTGCGCGCGCGGCCCGCCTTGCTGACGCCGCCGATCTCCTCCAGGTCCAGGTCCTCTTCGATGGCGGCGTTGGCTTCGCTGCGCTTCTTGAGGAAGTTGTAGAGCACGTCCGGGTGGTTCCATATCTGCAACAAGACAATAAGTTCAAAAACACCGACTACTACAACATAAAGCTCTGAGTATGAAACCTATAGGTAGCGGGCGGTCAAATAAGCAGTATAAACCTATATACAGACACTGAATGCATATTCAAATAAGTAAGCTATTCCTCTCTCAATTTTTTATCAGACTATTATTGGATATTTCTGCACAATTTAAAAATATTGGTGTATTTTGTAATGTTAAAACTAATAATAATATTATCAACAAAACTTGTCTGTTCCTAATCTTTTATTCGGTGTATCCTAATTGCAAGCAGTATAAACTTAACAAAGATATCGCCATATAATTAAAGACACTCCATTTGCTTAGAAGAAATAAAAATAAATTGTTATTATTGAAATTATGTTTATTCCAAAAAATTCCTAACACATTTATAAAACATTCCGTTACGTATAAATTTTTGGTGATGCATGACATTTGGCAGAAATGACAGCACGACACCTCTTGAGCATGTAAGCGATCAAATTTTGTACAAGCTTCTACCGGCATTTGCTACCATGCTTCTGTAAAAGCTGATATGATGTTGATCGACGTTTGATGTCCGCTTCTTCTCTCGCTTGTCCATTGTCTTCTTCAATTCAATTCAATTCAATTCAAATCGTTTATTTGCTTAAATACACGTATACAGGTATAGATGTTATTTATAATACCTAAGTATTTAAATTTCGTTCAGTGTATTTTACCGTATAGTACGGTGTACAAATATTTACAAGTTATCAAGTATAATTTAACAATACAGGGACGATTCGTTTTAATTTTACATGTCAGAGGGTGAAAAAATTTAATAATACCTATACCTAAGTGCCATGTGATTTACATTTTACATTTTCACCTGGTACCACAGATTTTCTATTGGATTTAAATCCGGACTGTACGGGGGCCAATCCAAAACTGTCACAGACTTGTCCCTTAAGAAGTCTTTTACTACTTTTGCAGTGTGTTTCGGATCTTTTTTGCCAACAATGCCATCTTAGACTCTTCCCGCAGAGTAGTTCTCCGTGATCTCGGTTTTCTAGATACGTTTTCGGTCGTGTTGAACTTCTTGAATTTATTTATAGCATTCAAAACCATGTCCTTAGAACAGTTCAAGCCCATATTGATTGGTTTAAATCAGGACACCTTGTCGAAGATAAGACCCCGGTTTTTAGCTTTATCGCTTTCTCGTCTATCAGTGTAATCGTCCATATAGGGTTGAATGCTAAGATATTCATGTCGCATTTGATTGATGATGCCGGTCGAACATGCGGTTCTTGTACACATCAAAGAGAGCTTATGATATGTGTGTAGATAAACTAGTGTATACTGTAATTAGGCATTATGTAACAGTCACATAAACTACTATTATCCACACACGTATCATAAACCCTCTTTACTGCGTTCAAAAACCGCACGTTACGATCAGCATTATGTTAAACTACTTGGTAAAAACTCGTTTCGTATCTGGAAAACTACACATAATGGTCATTATGTGTAGTTTTTCTACATATAATGACATTCAAATTTCGAACGCCGACGCCCACCCGCGTGCCGTCCCTAGTTTGTCTGTGAAGTTGGTACTGACATTCAAATTTCAAGTTGGTACTAAAGAACAAGCTAAACAATTGCAGAACCACAATGCCGGTCAAACATGCGGTTCCTGAACACATCAAAGAGAGCTTATGATATGTGTGTAGATAAACTAGTGTATGTAACTGTACATAATTAGGCATTATGCAGCAGTCACATAAACTACTATTATGTGCTAACAATTATAGTCTTAAATCTGGGGTTTCGTCAATTTTGGATTCACTATAATTTCATGACTGCTTCACTGTTATTCATTTCATTGCGATAATCTCCAGTAGTATCCGTGGATCTATATGTTGAAAAGGCTTCAGGTACAAAGCCTTTTTCATTCCCTGCATGAACTACTATCAAATGTTGACCTATTGAAATTGACTTTTTTACTCCTTATTTCTTGTCATCACTCCAAGTTTCTCCTTCAGTGTGGAATGTATGTCTATCTAACGCGTTAGTATATAAACTATCGACAAATTGTAAACCAGACCGACGGGGTTTAGAATTTACGTTTATTTTGTTCTTACATGTCAACCTAACACGCAGCCTATTCGGGGGCTTCGCTGCACACGCCCCCTCCTCTAGTCTTCCTAAGCTACCGCAGTGCTTGCCCTGGTATTTCGTTTGCAATTCAAGTTAAAACCAGTTCACAATTTAACGGTTTTATTATAAACTAACGCGTCATATCGTAAGCAGTACGTTACAGTTTACAATTTATCGATAGATTGTAAACTAACGAGAAAAATGTTAGAATATAAACTAACGGTTTTCATGATCTTACGGTGACATATATAACACTGAAATTTGCTTAGTATATGTAATAGTAGTTTATGTGACTGATATCAATCAATCAATCAATCAAAAATCATTTATTTCCATAGGATGTTGTTACATCACTTAGATCCGTCATTACATTTTTTTGGGTGAGTTCACTAACACAATGGCGGAATCTGTGGAGAAGAGCTCACCGAAGAAACTCCACAGTCGTCGCATCTTTTGCGTTTCCTTTTTTAAATAAAATATTGTCAAATTACAAAATGAATGCTAATTATATATCGAAACAGCCTGTTACTCAAACAATCTATTCCCATGGACATCTGTCCTCTAAATAATCAGATATCCTATAGTAACCTTTTTTATACAATTTCTGTTTTATTATTATTTTAAACTTGTCTAAAGGTAAGTTTTTAATATCAGTAGGGACCTTATTGTAATAGCGTATACAATTGCCTTTAAAAGAATTACTAATTTTATGTAGTCGGCTTACATAAGCAACCAACTTGTCTTTATTTCTAGTATTAAAATTGTGTATATCACTGTACTTCTGAAAATTAGTTATATTTCTTTTTACATACACAAGATTGTCATAGATATATTGAGACACAAATGTCAGAATATTGATTTCTTTAAACTTTTCCCTCAGTGACACTCTAGGCCCTAATCTATAAATTGCACGAACAGCCCGTTTCTGCAGAATAAATATACTATTAGCATTCGCAGCGTGACCCCAAAATAAAATACCATAGGTCATTAGACTATGAAAGTAACTAAAGTAGACTAGTCTAGCGGTGTCTACGTCGGTAAAAGCTCTAATTTTTTTAACTGCGAACGCTGCCGAACTCAGTCTGTTCGACAATTTATTTATATGAGGATCCCATTGTAGTTTGGCGTCTAAAGTAATGCCCAAAAAGACAGTCGACTGCACAAGGTCCAATCTCTGTCCTTTTATAAATATGTCTGTAGTTACCGGGTTCACATTGGGTAACACGAATTTAATACATTTAGTTTTCTTTTCATTAAGTAATAAATTGTTAACAGTAAACCAGTTCACTATACTAGAGATAGCATTGTTTACCTCGTCATAATTTGATTGCCGTCTTTTAACTTTAAATATCAAAGAAGTATCATCGGCAAACAATACTAACCCATGTTTTGCTTTAACAAGGTAAGGTAAATCATTAATATATACTAAAAACAAGAAAGGACCAAGAATTGAACCTTGCGGTACGCCCATACTTATTGAAGACCCAGGTGATCTTTTCCCATTAACATCGACCATCTGAACCCTATCTGTTAGATATGACTCCAGAAGGCCAAGTGCCTGATCTTTTACACCATAATGGCGTAACTTCCTGACAAGAGTGTCATGATGGACGCAATCAAAAGCCTTGGATAGATCGCAGAAGACACCTATTGCATCCATTGCGTCTTCCCAGGCATCAAAAATATTGTCGATTAGTTCAACACCAGCATCGGCTGTTGAACGACCCTTTGTGAAACCAAACTGAGCAATATGAATTAAATTATTGAGATAAAAATGACTTTGCAATTGATTAAGTATGAATTTTTCAAATATTTTGCTAAGCGTTGGTAGTATCGATATGGGTCTAAAATTGGTGGGGTCTGATGTACTACCAGCTTTGAATAAAGGTATAACTTTACTTAGTTTCATCAAGTCAGGAAACACACCATTATCTATACATTGATTAAATATACAACAAAGGTGAGGTGCAATACAATCTACAATGGAACTAATAATTTTTACTGATAGACCATGGGCGTCAGCTGTCTTTTTCATTTCCAGGGATTTAAACGCTTTTACAATGTCTTCATTATTTACGTGCCTAAATTTAAAATCTGTTTTACAATCCTCAAAGTTTTGTTTAAGTATAGATTCAGCAGCAGCGGGAGATGAATTTAAAGACTTGGTTGTTGAATCTGGAATGTCCGTAAAGAAATTTTCGAAAGCTTTTGCTACTTCTAGGTCTGTACTTAGCAATTGATTATCTATCTTAAGCTTGAAGTTATTATGTGTAGCTTTGGCCTTTCCAGTCTCTCTGTTTATAATTTGCCAAGTCGTTTTCATTACATTGCTACTAGATTCAATTTTGTTTTTAATGAAATTAGATTTAGCTACGGCACAAACGCGTTTAAACATTTTTGAATAACTACGAACATAATCTAGAAAGGCCGTATTTTTGTTATATGATTTCTCTTCATAGAGTTCATATAATCTTCGTCTGCTCCTATGAATTCCAACTGCCGCCCAATCACTAAACAAAGCTTTGTTATTAACTTTTATAGTTTTTGATTTAAATACCGTATCATATTCATTTTTGACAAGGTTAAATACTGAGTTGTACAACAAATTTGGATCATCACTGTATGGTATTTCCCATAGTTTATCTAAAATATTATTCCTGTAGTGTTCTAGCCGAGTGTCACTAACGGGCACACATGTAATATCCTCTTTTTGGTCCTTTTTTATTTTAATATTGAATATACCTATCTGACCAGAGTGATCAGAGGTTAATTTATTGATGACCGATTTGAAAATGGGCGTAATGTTAGTAAATATATTGTCAATGCAGGTAGCAGATGTTGCAGTAATTCTAGTAGGCTCCAAAAACAGATAGTTCATGTTGTGACATAAAAATAGAGATTTTAATCTAGTACAAATATTATTATCCTCTAACAGATTAACATTAAAATCACCAAAAATTATAAAAAAATTGTTTTTATCGCTGATTTTAATCAACACTTCATCCATTTTCTTTTCGAATAAATCAAAGGATGAATCTGGTGGTCTGTATACGCTCATTACAATAAGTTGTTCAAGTTCAATACAGGCTATTTCCATGGTACTGTTACAACCCTTATTAAAATGTAGATAAAGCTTAATAGAGCATAATCTCCACATGGCTGTATTTTTCCGTGTGAATTACTGTTGATCATCATTTTTAGACTTCGTCGTTTCTAACTCTTTTGTATTTTAGTCAGTTAGATTCAGTCACTCGCGGGAAGCGGTAAAGCATTCTGCTACCTCAAAATTGGGAAGTTATAGAGTTGTGTAATTCTCTCTGAGATCAATAAATATTAGTGTTAGTGACTTTGTGGTTTTTTTTTAAAAAGACAAACGACCCAGGCCGCCTAACAACTGGTGTCAGAAGTGGGATGACAGGAAGGTCTTATTTACTGAGACTCTGTCATCCGAATCCGTGGCCACGATTCGTCAAATTGATCGACAGTAAGACTCGACCCCAGGTCGAGCCTGCATCAGCCGCATCCTAGCACCTAGTGATCCGACGGTTAGTCTCCGCTCCGTAGCGTGAGCCCGCGATCTTCACACACGAACTGCTTCACCAACCTGGTCGACGGTCAGCCTCAGCATCAGCTCGAGCCCGCACCATTACTCATCTGTAGATGATGACACAGATCTAACTCAACCACCATCATCCAAGGAAACATTTTCCCACGGCAGTCTTCATACAAACTCTGTTTTGTGGAAAATTCCACACCGTCAACTGCAACTGCACGTTATCTGCTGGCGATAGTAACAGGAGCGTTGCAAAGCCTGCAATTCATTGGATACCCTTGGGCGCCTTGCATTAGCGCCTACTTTCCTGCGCGCCACCTGCCTGCACACATACTACCTGCGCGTGACACTACCGTGAGAATGAAACTCGAGATCTTCATCACCGTGTTCTTGTGAGTTAAAATTCAAAGATAAAATTAAGTGTTTCAGTGATATTTCTACAAGGTTTTACTATATTTTTATGCTATTTTACATTTTATAATTTTTACTTGTGTGTGATTTTTAATTATATACTACACTTGTCTAACATATCACAGTTCGATTAATGTCGAAATTTAAATCTGAAACCGAAGACGTCAGTCTAATATCAGAAGATAGCGAATCTTCAGCAGCCGAAACCGCTGAATCTTCTAACTCAACACCTGAAAAACCCTCTAAAACCAAAATGTCTGTCACTCTTGGTGTTCTCACTAAATTCATCAAAAGCTATAATGGTGACAAGGAGTCACTCCCTGCTTTCTTAACAAACTGTGACAATGCCATGTCCCTAGCTACCCCCGAGCAACAAAACGTGCTCTGCAAATATATACTCTCTCAACTAGAGGGTAAGGCACAAGTAGCCTGTAGCTTAAAAAGCTTCACAAAATGGGAGGATATAAAAGCCTTTCTCAAATCAACTTTTGGGGAAAAAAAACACGCAACACATCTTTTGGTTGACTTGCAAAATTGCAGACAACTCTTTTCAGAAGATGTCACCAAATATTCATTGCGTATTGAGTGTATACTAACTAGAATACAATCCGACATTCACTACAATTGCAAAGATTCCAAAGAACTTCTTGGCCGTATAGCAGCCATGGAAGATCTCGCGCTCAATACCTTCATGTTAGGCCTAAGTGGCTCAATTTCTAATATTGTGCGATGCAGAAACCCCTCAAGTTTAAATGAAGCGGTACAGCACGCTATTGAAGAGGAAAAACTGTACAACTTAAAACAACAGTCAACATCCTCACATCGCTCTCAAAAACAGTGCTCTACATGCAATAAATTAGGGCACACATCCTCTGAGTGTTATAAAAATAAAAAGCCTCACTCACATAACACACAAAGGTCCTTTAACGTAAATTCTGCCCAAACCCAAGGTACATCTCAAGGTTCAACTAATGCAAATTTCAAGCAGTGTAAATACTGTAAGAACCTTGGTCATACCCTTCAGGAGTGCCGTAAACTCAAATACAAAAATCGGCAAAATAATAGCCAAGGTCAAATACCAAACTCTAACTCAACTCATGCAAACGTGCATGTAACGCGTGAGGACCAAGACCTTGATTTAAACAGCGAATGATTTCGGATCAGTGCCTGCCGAAATCGTGTTTTAAAAACGGTACAAATAAGCCCTCTGATTTTGACTCAATCCTTACTAAGTCCCAAAACTTAAATTCACCTCGGGCAACGTTCCCGAGTCACACACCTCGTAAAAATTCGAGTTCATCTCAGCATCCACTGAGTTCACTGAGTTCACTGAGTTCATCTCTGCCTAAAGGCAAAAGTTTTGCTAAGTCCACACCTCACGTGCCACAATGCGAGAGCACGTCGAGTCACACATCTCGGAAAAATCCGAGTTCATCTCAGCCTACACTGGGTCCCCTAAATTCTCTGAGTTCTAAAGAAAAATCACTGAGTCCACCTCTGTCTAAAGACAAGAGTTTTCCTAAATCTACACCTCACGTGCCACGATGCGAAAACACGTCGAGTCATGTTATTTTAAATCAAAACTCACCTCGAGAAAATTCGAGTACTACTAATTTTACTAAGTCAAAAAATACATCTCGTAACAAGTCGTATTCTACCACTTCTATATCCCGGCAAAATAAACAAAGGTCACTGAACCCTTCTACTAACTGCACTGAATTAAATCATACTACCGACTCTATTCCAATCTTTGAAACCTATACCAAAAAGGTGTCTCTACCACACATTTATTTACAAACTAGCCATTCTACGGAACCACTGTGTTTCCTCGTAGATACAGGCGCGAGCATCAGTATTGTCAAAAACTCAAGTCTCAGAGAAACTCCACACCTTTCACACGAAATTGTAAGACTCAAAGGCATAAGTAACACTGAATCTTTAATAAAAACATTAGGAACCTTTCAGATGGTAATTAACATACCCCAAGAATCATTGAATTACAAATTTCATGTTACAAGCGATGACGTCAGTTTGGAATACTATGACGGAATCATCGGCAGTGATTTCTTTAGTCATTTTAAAGTAAAAATTGACTACCACTTAAAAACTTTGCTAATTAAAGGTCAATCCCTACCTATTGTTTATAATCAGCCAACCTACATTATCCCGGCCCGCTCTGAGGCCGTTATCGAATGCGCAGTATCAAATTACTCGCCCGAGCTTTATCAAAATAATGAAGCCCTTATTCTAGATCATGTCTTATGCAATGGTGTTTATGTTGCTAATTGCATCGTCTCAATTAAATCTAATGCAAAAGTTAATGTCTCTGTTTTAAACACCACTGACTCAAGTATAGAAGTCAAAGACTATTATGTAAAACTAACACCATTCGAACAGAAGTTCCTTACTGAGTCTTGTCACAAAATAAATTCGATAAATACTTCTGAATCGGATCGATTAAATAGAGTGCTAAGTCAAATCCGCTGTTCTCATCTCAATGACGAAGAGAAAAGGTCACTATTCGAATGCTGTTCCCAGTACCCTGACATTTTCCATCTCGAAGGTGACCCTCTGTCTTTCACTCATGCTATCGAGCATTCTATTAATTCCGGTAATGCACCGCCTATTCACGTCAAATCATATCGCTTCCCTGAGTGTCATAAAGAGGAAGTCGACACTCAAGTCCAGAAAATGCTCGACCAAAATATAATCCGTCCCTCTGTTTCACCATGGAGTGCCCCTGTGTGGGTTGTCCCAAAGAAAATGGACGCTTCAGGCAAAAAGAAGTGGAGAATCGTCATCGATTACCGTCGCTTAAACGACGTCACTGTTTCAGAAAGCTATCCACTGCCTCTAATCACCGACATTCTTGACCCATTAGGACATTCCAAGTACTTCAGTACTTTGGATCTCGCGAGCGGATTTCACCAAATTAAAATGGGCTCAGTTGACGCCCCAAAAACTGGATTTACCGTGTCTACCAACTCTAGTAGCTCTGGCCACTACGAGTTTGTCAGAATGCCTTTCGGGTTGAAAAATGCCCCCGCTACTTTCCAACGCCTTATGAATACGGCGCTTTCAGGGCTTCAAGGTCTCCACTGCTATGTTTATTTAGACGACTGTATCATATACTCTCATGACCTTGACTCCCACATGACCAAGCTAAAGCTAGTCTTCGACCGACTGCGTGAATTCAACTTGAAACTGCAGCCGGACAAGTGTGAATTCTTACGCCGCGAAGTCGCATATTTAGGACACATCATAACGGACAAAGGCGTGTCTCCGAATCCTGAAAAAGTTAAATCCGTGACCAATTTTCCCACTCCGACTAACGTAAAACAAATCAAGTCCTTCCTAGGCCTAGTCGGATATTACAGACGATTTATTGAGAATTTTTCTAAGTTAACAAAACCACTGACTTCACTGCTTAAAAAGGATGTCCCATTTGATTGGACTCCAGAACAACAAAATGCTTTCCAAATTCTCAAGGAGCCACAGCCCCACTGCTTCAATACCCTGATTTTTCAGCTCCGTTTGTGATAACTTCGGATGCTAGTAACTATGCTGTCGGTGCAGTTCTCTCCCAAGGCGACATAGGTAAAGACCAGCCTATTGCCTACGCCTCGCGTACATTAAATAAGCCAGAAGGCAATTATTCAACTACCGAGAAGGAACTTCTCGCGATCATATTCGCAGTCAAAACTTTCCGTCCCTATATATTTGGTCGGAAATTCAAAATTGTCACAGACCATCGTCCCTTGGTATGGCTGTTCAACGTAAAGGATCCCGGTAGTAGACTCATTCGTTGGCGCCTTAAGCTTGAAGAGTACGACTACGAAATAGTGTACAAACAAGGTCGTCTCAACTCTAATGCTGACGCGTTATCACGCTGTCCCGTCAACGCAATTCATGCTGATTCCCTGTTAAATTCAACTTACGAAAAGTATTTCAAGGAACAGTTTACAAACAAACTTCCAGATTCCAACACTGTTATTGAGGAGCACACGGAGGCTCTACAGCTGACTAAATTAAAATCAATAACATGTCCCGTCTCATTAGATCTCGACTACTCTTTGCCTCACTGCGAAGAGATATTGTCGCAACTCGACAATTCCGCTGACTTGTTCAATTCTGAGCGAGAACCTTTTACTGTTCAGAGCTTAAATAGTAACAATAAAATATATTACTTTCCATACACTAAGGTTCATCACTATGAAGAGACGAAGTACAAGGACATTTACAACTTGTTGATAAAACTTAGAGATCTTATTCTGAAAGATCACCCTGAAACCACTGATCTCGCAACATCCGACTTTACAGACCCATTTTCCAAAATTTCATATACGAAAATCTATAATATGATTTCCCAAGTCTTTAATAACACTAACATCAAAATTCATATCTACAAAAATCAACTGATCTACCCGACTCCTGTCGAGGTCCCGAAAATATTGAAGGAAAACCACGACTCTACTATCGCTGGTCACCCAGGATCAAAGCGGATGTACAATAGAATAAAAGCTGCCTATTACTGGAAAGGCATGCGTTCTGATATTGAGGATTATGTTAAGAAGTGTAAACTTTGTCAGGTCAATAAACCTTTACGAAAATCAAATAAAGCCCCAATGGAGATTACGTCAACCTCTACGAGACCATTTGAACGATTGGCTCTCGATATAGTTGGTCCCCTACCCGACGCGGGTTTCCAAAACTTTAGATTCATCTTAACATTACAGGATGATTTAACTAAATTTTCAAGCGCATACCCCATGGTCACTGCGACAAGTGACGAGATAGCTAGAAATCTCGTACATTTTATGTCTCTTTTTGGATTTCCCAAAACAATACTCACTGATTTAGGTACTTGTTTTACCTCAGAATTGTTCAAACAGCTTACCGAAATCCTGAAAATCAAGTCTCTATTTACTACTCCTTACCACCCACAGACCAACGGAGCACTAGAACGTTCACATGCTACACTGAAGGAATACCTGAAATCCTTCGTCAACGAAAACCAAAACGACTGGCACTGTTATCTGTTTACTGCCATATTGGCATACAATACTACCCCTCATTTTACCACTGAGTTTACCCCATACGAACTTCTTTATGGTTACAAGCCTATTATTCCAAATTCCTTATATGAGACCTCCAGTAATACTACCTATAACGAGTACATTCGCGCATTGCAATACAGAATGCGTTTTAGCCGCGAAAAGGCTATCGAAAAGATTAGAGCCAGTAAAGAAAGGTCAAAGCAATATTATGACTCAAACTCTCGTGACGTCACATATAAAACAGGTGATATGGTTTATTTAAAGCAACACCATAGGCTCAGGAAAGCGCTTTCACCAATATGGAAAGGCCCTTTTCAAATTATAAAAGTGCATAACAAGCACAATGTAACTCTTCAAGTCGGCCGTAAACATATAAAACACCACACAAACGAAATTAAGCCTGCTAAATCTTAACCTATTCCACTCTATTTATTTCCAGAGCCCTGCTCTATGGATGCTACGCTGAGTCTAAAGTTACTCCGATAGTACATAGTCCCGGAATTTATTTTGAACCTATTACAACGGTTCACTTTCATAACGATTACTGGAAGGTAATCACGCACATTGATCTTATAACCCTAGAGCCCTATCTTCAAAATGTAGAACACTTATTACAAAAGACTCAAGATCTTTGTAATAAAATACAATCATCCGACCTCATCCAATGTAAGGATGTCTCCAGCCCAATTGAAGTCTTAGTTGAGTCTAATTTTATCAAATTGCAATCACTATCTCATATTCTCTCTACTCAAACCCCAACGAAGGTCAAACGATCTTTAGAATTCGGCGGAGAGATTCTAAAGTTTTTCTTCGGCACATTAGACGCGGACGACGCCCGGAAATATGATGCCGCTATCGAATCTTGCAAAAAAAGCGAGAACGAACTGTTTTATTTGATGAAAGACAACATTCATATTGTTAAATCGACAATTAATAATTTTAACTCTACGATTTATAAACTCAATCAGAATGAAATTAAACTGAATGCCCAAATTAATAATATGAATGAAATCTTATCTCAAATCACGGAAACAGATAATGTGTTATATTCTATGTCTAGGATAAATAGCTTACTTAATATAATCGAAAGTTCCCTACTTTCTCTTTCTAATTTGATTGATACCACGTTAAATGCTATCCTATTTTCTAAGGTTAATATACTACACCCTAGTGTGATAAGTCCCTCAAAACTGTTTGCTGAGCTATCAAAACACAGCAACCACATAAACAAAAGACTAGACTTTCCTGTTGAACTAAATATAAACAACATTCATTCACTAATTGACGTGTCGGAACTTAACTGTTACTATTATAACAAAAGGATAGTTTTTGTTTTGCAGATTCCACTAATAACTTCCGATAGGTTCACAGTTTACAAAAATATACCTCTGCCTACCCCGCATGATGACTCACATGTCAGAACTTTCGCGCTCATTCAGCCTTCCGATAATTACATTGCTCTAAGTGATGACAGATTGCACTATGCTATGTTGGTCAGTATAGATAAGTGTAAGAAAATTAATTATAACCACTCCATTTGTAAACTTGTCTCAATATTTTCAAGTAATGTTAATCCGAATTGTGAATCAAAACTCCTCACGGAGGTGACAATGTCCTTGCCTCCTCAATGTAATGCTAAACTGTTATTTGGACAAATAAGCATATGGCAAAAGCTTCAAAATAATAAATGGATATATGTACAGTCAAACCCTACTAAACTTACTATGAAATGTGATGATAATATTGTTGATTATTCCATAGTTGGTACCGGTATTGTAAAACTAACCGAAAATTGTATCGGTTTTTCAAAAACTATTCAGCTGATTCCAACTAGTTTTTACTCTTTCGTAATGAAGTCTCCATTGGATATTACTTTTGATATCACATTAGACGACTGTTGTAAGAAAGAAGTTTTTAACCAGACTCTACCTCATTTATCGCCAATTAATTTGAGCAAAATAAGTTTAGAGTCCTTGAAATATGCTACACATAAACTGGATAATTTAGAAGATGAATTAAGTAAGTTACAATCAGAATCCCACTTTGTTAAATACAGTAGATACTATTCAGGTTTCACTTATGTTTTAACTATTATAATATCTCTGTTTGTTTTGTATAAACTCTATAAATGTTACAGAAATCGAATTGGCAATCGTAACTCTAGATGTTGTATACAAATATTCAATCAATGCAACAATAAGAAGCTGGTCAAACATCAAGCTAAAATGTCTAACTCTATTGAAATGTCAGATGTTTCTACTTCAGATGAAGAAAAAAAATCTGTAAAATCTCTGCCAGCCCCACATACTAGTTATAAGTCTTATGATAAACTTCATGGAATCGAGGTTCCTCATCCTTCTAGACGTAATCTTAACTTTTAAGTGAATTCTGATAATACGTTTTGTACTTTTGTGTTAACTGTAAGTTTTGTAAGACTTCCTAAATTTGAGTTTTCTATTTTCAACAAACTTTAGTTTAGAACTTCGCTTCATTTTTAAAGGGATGAAGCTCCGTCAAAATGGGGGAGCTGTTACAACCCTTATTAAAATGTAGATAAAGCTTAATAGAGCATAATCTCCACATGGCTGTATTTTTCCGTGTGAATTACTGTTGATCATCATTTTTAGACTTCGTCGTTTCTAACTCTTTTGTATTTTAGTCAGTTAGATTCAGTCACTCGCGGGAAGCGGTAAAGCATTCTGCTACCTCAAAATTGGGAAGTTATAGAGTTGTGTAATTCTCTCTGAGATCAATAAATATTAGTGTTAGTGACTTTGTGTTTTTTTTTTAAAAAGACAAACGACCCAGGCCGCCTAACAGTACGCTCAACAGACAGGCTCACTATGTCAACTCGTTCCTTATATTTAAAACTATTATTTACAAGTATTAAGGAGCCACCGCAATCAGCTGTTTTTCTGTTGAACGAACTAGCAACGTGGTGGTTATTAAAGTTGAACATGAACTGATAACTCTTTAAAAAGTGCTCTGTTATACATAAAATATCAATATTATTACAGTTCATGAATAACTCAATTTCCAGTTCTTTACTTAACATGCCCTGTATATTTTGATGAACCACCTTTAAAATATTCATAATTACATATACATAATGAAGGGCATTAAAACTCGAGAGTGGGTTTATGAAAAGAGCCGAAGGCGAGTTTCATAATATCACTTGAGATATTGTGCTCTCTGTGCGTTTTGGAGAACTGTACACAAATTCCGGTAAAATACATAACCCTCCTTTGGGTATGCTGTAGTCTGGTAAACCAAAACTTCTTCAAATGTTTTTCTTTGTGAAAATGTACCTACTTGTGTCTTACAGGTTTTAGGTATCATTATTTTCAGAACAGTATAAAGGTCGCTCCAAATTCTCTGTATATGAGTGGCGCGTGGAGGGACTAACCTCTCTCTCTTTCTCACATAGGGACACAGATTAACTTGGCGCGACCTGTAAGCCTTTTGGTTTTTTTTTGCACGAGGTGTCTAATGTGTCAGTATGTTACGTCTGCAGCGGCGTACCTTGCAGCAGATAGCGAACGCCTTCAGCGGGTTGGGCACCGAGGTGGAGCGCACCACCTCGTTCATGAAGCGGTCGTAGAGCTTGCGCTGCAGCGGCGTCAGGCGCACCAGCAGCACGAACTCCTCCTTCTGCGGCAGTGTGGACTGCAGCACCGCGTGCGACCGTCTGGGGAACATCACAATGCGGCTTAACGTTTTGGAGAATAGGGGTACCGTAACCAACACACAATACAGTGTATAATGCGCGGCGTATAAGTTGGACCAAAATGGCGGCGTCTGCGCAGGTAAAAATGATTTTGGTTCAACTTATACGCCGGGTACTGTACTAAGTTGTATTTATTTGTCATCTTTCATCATGCTGGTGAGGCACTAAAGTATTTCTCGAAAGTCTATTGCAAACGAGTAATTCGTAATTTCTTTATTGTACGTACAAAACAGACATACAGATATCATATAATAGAAAAAAAACGTTCCGACCGAGTTAGAAACCGGTGGTTATACCAATACTTTTTGTCCTTTTACGCAAACAGTTGCAAACAAGGACTTATTAATCCTTTCACGTAACCAGTTACTAGGGCAGAATATTTGTCCAACTTTCGACAGTACACAACCATCACCAGCATAAACTTCCTAAAGAATCATCTGCTCCTAGTAATTTTGATAAAATCGTTTGCTCTATGCTTTCTCCACTAAGCTTTGTTATCAACTTCATGATTTTCTACAGGTTCGCCAGGTTTCACAAATTTTGAAAGGTTCCACTATTTTTGACAGATTTCACTATTTTTGAAAGCTGTCGCTTTCCAGTTCAAGCAAGGTTCCACTATTTTTGAAAGCTATCGCTGTATTTGACAGGTTTCACTAAAGTCAAACAGGTAAAAATCACTAACCTGTCAAATATCGTGACAACTTTCAAAAACAGTGAAACCTTCGAAATAGCGCAAAGCCGAGGAGTAGCGAGTGCAGTAAGTGCGCCCGGTCCAGTCGATGCACTGCCCGTTCTGTATGTACCGCTCGACCATGTTACAGAACTCAGTCTTGCTGCCGAGGTAGTTCAGCCACACAGAGTTCATAAGTTAGGTAGTCAGTTACCTCTGCACAAAGCCGAGGAGCAGCGAGCGCAGCACGTGCGCCCGATAGCGCATGAGGCGGATGTCCTGCGGCGTGGAGTCGATGCACTGCCCGTTCTGTATGTACCGCTCGACCATGTTACAGAACTCAGTCTTGCTGCCGAGGTAGTTCAGCCACACAGAGTTCATAAGTTAGGTAGTCAGTTACCTCTGCACAAAGCCGAGGAGCAGCGAGCGCAGCACGTGCGCCCGATAGCGCATGAGGCGGATGTCCTGCGGCGTGGAGTCGATGCACTGCCCGTTCTGTATGTACCGCTCGACCATGTTACAGAACTCAGTCTTGCTGCCGAGGTAGTTCAGCCGCACAGAGTTCGTAAGTTAGGTAGTCAGTTACCTCTGCACAAAGCCGAGGAGCAGCGAGTGCAGCACGTGCACCCGATAGCGCATGAGGCGGATGTCCTGCGGCGTGTAGTCGATGCACTGCCCGTTCTGTATGTACCGCTCGACCATGTTACAGAACTCAGTCTTGCTGCCGAGGTAGTTCAGCCGCACAGAGTTCGTAAGTTAGGTAGTCAGTTACCTCTGCACAAAGCCGAGGAGCAGCGAGTGCAGCACGTGCACCCGATAGCGCATGAGGCGGATGTCCTGCGGCGTGTAGTCGATGCACTGCCCGTTCTGTATGTACCGCTCGACCATGTTACAGAACTCAGTCTTGCTGCCGAGGTAGTTCAGCCGCACAGAGTTCGTAAGTTAGGTAGTCAGTTACCTCTGCACAAAGCCGAGGAGCAGCGAGTGCAGCACGTGCGCCCGATAGCGCATGAGGCGGATGTCCTGCGGCGTGGAGTCGATGCACTGCCCGTTCTGTATGGGCCGCTCGAACATGTTGCAGAACTCGGTCTTGCTGCCGAGGTAGTTCGGCCGCACGAAGTCCACCATGCACCAGTACTCAAGCAGGTTGTTCTGCAGAGGGTAGCCTGCAACGAACGTCGGCACGTGGTGAAGGATCAAGACTTCCCGCTTACTCGTCCATCTAGTTGGACTTATTAGAGCCGTCGTTAGAATTTGATTAGAGCAGTTCTAATAAGGGTCTGAGTGAGAGATTCATATATGAAAAAATCCGCTAGCCAGGACGGGAACCTGCGGCCTCTCGCTTACAAGGTTAATTTCACCGATGTGAAGTTTTTTTTTTTGTTAATTAGATCAGTAGAACATTGTTAGAAAAGTTATTCCTGCTGACACACGCCACTATGTTGCAAATTACCTTTTGAGTTTCTTAGAACGGGAAATATTTTTGAGGTGACAGGGACTGAAATCACCGAGAATGAGGGAATCATTATAAAGAGGCGAGAGTTCATTGAGGGGGATATGTAAATTAACGAAAAAAAACTTGTGTTATCTACATAGTAGCAAATTATTAATAAGTATATTTATTTATCAAACATATACGTACGTGGCGTGCATGTTTATTGTTTATACACCCGGTGTAGAACACAAGTATTACTTACCAGTGAGCACGACTCGTCGCTTGGTCCTCATCTGTTTTAAGGCGTATGATATATTGGAGTGGGAGTTCTTGATTCGGTGTCCTTCGTCGCATATTACCAGGTCAGGGCCAGGCTTTACTAGCGCCTCGTACATTTCTAGAACAAACGAAAGATGTATATTACTTTCCGCCTGGACTACATTGAGAAATCCATACAAAATACGAAAATATGAGATATAAATAGTATAATATAAATAAGAAATTATGAGATATAAATAGTGAGAATGCTACTCACCATCCAAAAGCTTTTTATCCTCCCCAGTTCGCGGGTTTTCGTCTTTCAGATCATCCGCCTTGCTCTCGCAATCTTCTTTTTCCTTAGCCTCTTCCGATAGTTTCGATTGCGACGTGACATCCGAACCCTGAAAATAATCATCATTCAAATAGTCTCAGAAGAGAAACAGAGTCTAGTCTATTAAAACTATAAATACGATACGAGTTGCTTCATACCTGCGTATCGTCATTTCCGAGTTCCGGCTTATCCATTTTCTTATCTTCCTTCTCTTTCTCAGCCTCTTCCTTCTGTTTTCTTTTCTTCCGCGGTTTCTTGTCCTTCTTCATACTGAGCAGTCGGTACAGCTCGTAGCCTATCATAAGTACTCCGCCTACCGTCGTCCATTCCTGCAATACAGGAACAAATTGGTAAAGTTTTTATTGATTGACACACGGCTGTGTCTCAAAGCCAAGTTCGATTGGATCCTACTAGAACTTCTTGTCATTAAGTCATAGGACTGAACAATAGCACATATCTTCTCAATCATACAACGCTCACGGTTGCATTCCCAAAAGGTCAGAGCAGCCAAAGCCCGCTATAAAAATCAGCCATTACTTCCCAATCCCGTCGGTATACCTTAACAACTTTGGCGCGCATCTGCAGTGTCTTGTGGCTATCATTCAGCACGTAGATGGGGAAGTGGCGCGGCCTCACATCGCCCTGGCCCGACAGCGGGTTGTTGGTCGCGTCCGCGGGGAGCCACTTGTTGAACTCTGCCATCTGAAGTGGGACATCACACAATGAGGAGGCGCAAACCCTCGACAGTAACAAGACGCCCCATGTGGCGTTGCGGTTCGACGCTTTGCCTCCCAAGCTAGAGGTCCCGAATATGAATGCCGGCTGAGGTGGAAGAAAAATAATCCCCAGGTGCTGGATGTTTGTATGTGTATGACGTCACTGTTTCTATGGACACAGGGTATATCCTAGTGGGGTCAGAATTAATATATGGGCCTATATATATAACTGTAAATGTATGTCAAGTCATGTCTTGTAGGCGGTATCACATAAAGATTAAAACATTAAATATGTCGAGTAAAACATTCGGATAAAAGCGTAATTAAAAAGCAATAACCAACAGCTGGCTTATCGCCAAAACCAATAAGCCGAAGAAGATGCGGGTGATTTATTCTATTTACGTCCCTGATTAGGAGAGGGTAATGTGTGTAAGCTTGAAGATTCGACACAAATATACAATATTAACCAAAATTTAGTTTTAACATTAAAGACGATACAAATCAAGAGTGTAGGGCCGCCGCCGCCGCCGCCTCAGGGACTAAGGTTAAGGTTAAGCTTAAAAGTTAAGCCAAGACCGCCCTGGGGCATTTCCTATGCAGAGGATTTTACTGGCTGTGCAGCGTGGTAATGCTGTCAGCGTTCTTGGAACCTTTGGCACGGAAATGCCCCGCGGTTCATTCGGATAATTTTAAGTTTTGATGTTTCAACTTTTTTTTTAAGATGTGGAGATAGAACGTTGTTTTAATTAGGAAAGGCAACTCACCCAATTCTGCAAGGTGTTGATGGGCATAATGCACAGCACCGTCTTGGAGGTGGTGTGCCTCAGGAAGATGTCGCAGAAGCAGACGATCTGCAGGGTCTTGCCGAGGCCCATGCTGTGCGCAAGGATGCAGCCGAATCCAGTGGACGAGCTGAATCGCTCCACAGACTCAATGATGTTATCGAATAGGAAGCGCACGCCGCCGATCTGGGAATGTAATTGCACTTTTGTGGATGTTGTTATAGGTCATGATGATATCCCTACGCCCTCAGAGCATACATAGAAGTAGATGCCACAAGCCTCCCGCATATGTATGCGAACCAACTGGGTCAATTTTTGGGTTCCGTACCTGAAGGGTGCCCCAACGGCCTTGTCACTACGCCTCCGCTGTCTGCAGGACCGTCATCCGGGCTGTATCTCATCTCATGAACCGTAATAGGTAGTGAGTTGAAATTTTCACAGAATGTGTATTTCTGTAGCTGGTACAGCAAAAATTATACAATGGTTTTATAAATTAAAGTGGGTCTCCATACAATAACATTTTCCCAGGCCCATGCAAATTACCAAATCATCATCATTCAAATATCATAGCAGGTTTAGCAAATTAAAATGGCGGATAGAAGGGGTCATTTGCTATCTCCTAGGTCCACAAAAAAGTTTTGGCCCAGCGGATTTTTTTATTTTAATATTTTTAACTTTTTTGAAAATTTCTCCAGAATTACTCCTTTAAACTTGAATAAATTGAAAAGTTATTGATAAAACTTGCAATTATTTACTGTTATTGGTTGTGTAATATTGTGCGGTTTGTTAGTCAAAAATACTGGAAATTAACATCTATTTTTTTTTTATTGACTCACAAATGTTTTTTCAAGAAGTGAAATTCTGCAACGAATCATCTGTGTCTTGCAATAAAACTAAACGAGGCTTTTTTCTTAAAGTTTTTAAAAAAGTTTGCTGATCTAACGTCTTTCTAATAATGTACAGTAATGCCATAAAAACCATTACTACGTTCATTAATTTGCCAACTTTGTATCGGGCGGGCGGTACGCATACAGCTGATATTCGACAGCTATGCTAGAATAAACATGATTTTGTAGGTAGAAAGAAATTATCAATTCTTCTTTAATCACAAATACACATTATTTATAAAAAAATATACAAATCTTGCTCGAATTGCCGACCTACATTGCTTATGCACGCGTAACATCGATTCCTTATTTCTACAGTGATAGTTCGTAAGCGAATTTCCTCTTTAATTACGGCGAATGCTGATTGTATCCGTTGGGATAAATCTTCTCTAGATTCGACTTCCGTAGCGTAGACTAACTCTTTCGCCCGTCCCCAGATAACGAAGTTCAAAGGTCAGGTCTGGAGCACGTGGAGGCCATAGAATAGGTCCATGCCTCCCTACCCACGAATTTGGGAAAACATTGTCCAAGTGTTCCCTGACTGCAGTTCTCCAGTGAGCTCGACAACCGTCTTGCTGGAAGACGATAGGCCTGTCTTCATTGAAAAGTGGCACCACTGCCAACAATTCTGGTAGGACATTGACTAAAAAATCAAGGTAATTTTCACCGTCCAAATATCGGTAGGAAGTGTCGTCCAATTACATAATTTCCAACGACTCCTGCCCAATCATTGATACTGAATCGTCTCTGTCTTTTGACACGTGGGTTTTGTCCTTTCGACGAACAGTGGGGATTTATAATTGCCTCTTTTGTAAATTTGGACTCGTCCGTCAACAGGATCCTTTTTAAAAAGTCATGATCCTTCAGGTCTGTGTGGAGCAGAAAACGACAAAACCGGACACGTGTCCCAAAGACGTTATCTTCGAGACCTGAACGATACGGATGAGAACGCATTAATTATTGTCATGTAGATAATTAAAATGAGAATTAAGTACACTACCGTAAGAGACAGAGTGATGATTGGTTCAATCAGGATTGGGTTTCAGGCAATGTGATATTAGTTGTACCTAATTAATTCTGTAAAAAAATGCGTACCTTGTACAGGAGTGTAATAAAATCCACGTTTGTCATTTTGCCGAAGAACCTTCCACATCTTCCAGATTGAAATGTCCAGCAATAGAGCAACATTCCTAATTCACCTGGTCGGTTGTTCCGCAAACAGCGTCAAAATCTGTTTGTCCAATTCGACAATATGTAGAATCACTATCCCTCTAGGTTCTATCTATCCCACTACATCTTAGATTGCCAGTTTCGCTTAAGCATCGGTATGTGTGCCGGTAAGGTAAGCGTCTGTTAGGAAATCTTTCTTGATAAATTCTTTGCGCTTCTCGTGCAACACCATTAGCGCTTCCATATGCCATTAAGATGTCCGCGTATTCTTCATTAGAGAATGTATCAAGACATTGTTTAATCATCAAAACCACAGCATTAAAAGGTTCGCGGCGCTAACTAACACGAAAAACACAAAGAATGAAAAACACAAACACGAAAAACACAAATGTTTGAAAAACGCGCTAATTACAGTTTTTTTTCTGGGAAGTCTCCCACTGCTGGGCAAAGGCTTACCTTAACAGCCAAGTCCGCCAAAATCAACTCGAAATCAGCGATATCGCCCTCCCGCCCGATACACAAAGTTGGCAAATTAATGAACTTAGTAATGGTTTTTGTGGCATTTTTGTACAGTCAGGATCAGATATTGTGAGTAGATTAGCTACTCAAAATGATCTATACATCTTAAAAAATCAGAAATATCTACACAGCCAAAGTGTCAAAATTATGTCAACTCCCTCAGAGTTAACTTGATGTTGACATAATTTTGACACGTTGGCTGTGTAGATATTTTTGATTTTTTAAGATGTGTAGATCTTTTTGAGTAGCTAACCTAATGTAATAATTTAATGGTTTTTATGGCATTACTGTACATTATTAGAAAGAGGAAAGACCAGCAAACTTTTTTAAAAACTTTCAAGAAAAAAAGACTCGTTTCGTTTTCTTTTTATGCAAGACAAAATTGATTCGTTTCAGAATTTCACTTCTTGAAAAAACATTTGTGAGTCAATTAAAAAAAATAGATGTTAATTTCCAGTATTTTTGACTACAAAAGAACCGTACAAATTACACAACCAATAACAGTAAATATTCAAGTTTTAAAGGAGTCATTCTGGAGGATTTTTCAAAAAAGTTTAAAATATTAAAATAAAAAAATCCGTTGGGCAAAAACTTGAGATAGCAATTGACCCCTTCTATCCGCCATTTTAATTTGGCAAACGATGCAACAAACATCCTGTATAATAACGTCGTCGGCAGCACAATTGTTTTGACATCGGATCCCCAATCTGTAGGGACTGGCATGGAAAGTAAGTTCGGACATTTTTTGTTTTGTTTTTGATTTATTATTTTTAATCCCGAAGTTTTCTCATATGATGCTACGGAACCCTTCGTGTGCTAGTCCGACCCGCACTTGACCGATTTTATCATATCAACAAACGTCTGACAGTTAGAGCAGTCATTCATCCTCAGAATAGCCAGTAATTCAACGCTTGTTTGTAATTCAACGCTTGTTTTACTTGTTATAAGGCCCTGTCGCGAGTTCGGAGACAAAAAATCCTACGCCGATAGTAATTCACCCCTGTCTCGCAAGAAGCAGCTTGCGAGTCAGGATGTTATTGTTAGCTCATGGCCCGTGGCCCGCAGAATAAGAAATATGAATTGTGAGCCAATGACTCACGAGGTGGAGACTTCGTGCATACTCATCCCCAGTTCACACTCGCCCGCATTTTATATGCGTATCAGTTGCAAGGGTACAGTTTGTCGGAAAAAAGTGCTATGATGTAGAAAGTAAATACTTATCACGTACTTATTAATTTTACTATGGCAATCATCATGATTGTCGAAACATATTTTTTAACAAAATGACTAACATAGATTCCGTGCAAATAATTAATTGTGAGTTAATAAATATATTACAAATATACTTCAATATACAGACTGAGATTTTTTAGCAGAGCTTTAATTATTGTACAAGCTGTGATTATTCAGAGAAAAGTTTTAATTCCCTGTCTTTATGTAAAAGTGAGAAAGCAAGATTTCTGTTGCTTTATTCGATTCGTTTATTTAATGGCCAGGTATGATATGATTTAAATCACTTGATTAAAATCAGTGATTTCAATCGCGATTAAAATCAAGTGATTTTTAAAAAAAGAAACGATGATTTAAATCAGTACTTTTTTACTGCAACCAAAACAGCCAAAATTGTCTCTACGGCGGCGCATACATAAGTGTGCATCGCTAATATGCCTTACTGCGCATTCAGCTACTATAATAGTAGTTCAATGATACTGCGCCTGCGGGGGAATGCAGTTCGCCGAATATTAGCCGTATCCAGCTAATGCACGATGACGCGCCGCCATTTTCTTTAGTAACAATTCAGCTGCAATTCAATTTTATTGAAAAAAAGCCGAAATACGAATTTATGCCTCATTGTGCAATAAAATGGTGTGGGAAGTCGTAAAATATTGAACTTGCACTTGCGCCCCCGTTGATGTCTTTCGGCCCTCTCTTTCTCTCGCACGGTTAAATGCATAACCAGCTCTCTATTTACTTCGTCCCCCGTCGTAAATTGGTGAGTGCCTCTCCATGGCCTATACCATTATACGGTTCGGGGGTTCCCCGAAATTTAAAATCGCGCCTGGATCCATTCTTTACGCCTTTCGCCGGGTCATTTGTGATTGATTAGTGAAAACAACAAGATGTCTGGAAGAAAGAAAGATGCTGTATGGGTTTATTACAATGAAAAAAGTCCGCTTTCGGCAAGTTTAACAAAGCGGTGTGTAAAAGTTGTAATAAGGAATTTATGGGTTTAGTAGCAAGAATGAAAAAACATTCAGAAAGATGTGCGACAGAAATGGATCGCAGTAACATAGACGCAGATGACGGCGGCGGTGGCGGTGCCGCGAGCATGGGTACTTATTATCTTATATATTTTTTATTCATGGATAATGGTTATGTTGTGTGTGGTTATGTTATTGATAAGTTATGAAAGTATTTTTTGTCTTTGTTTTAGGAGTAAATCAAAATAGCGCAGAGGCACAGCGGTGCACAGAGGTGTCTTCTCAGCCTTCTTCATCTAAAAAAGCAAAACCAAACCAAGAAAAACTAGATGATTACTTAATAAAAACAAATGCTACGCAAAAACATCTTATGGGTTTGCAAGTTGCGAGGTTTTTTTATGCGACCAATACTCCTTTTCTACATGCGGAACACGAGGAGTTCAAGAATTTGATAAATATGTTGCGTCCTGGCTACGTTCCTCCAAATCGACTTGATATTGGTGGCAAGCTGCTTGATGATATATTCAAGGAAGAACAAAATAAATGTAAATCAGATTTAGACAATAAAACCGTATGCATGTCAATTGATGGGTGGTCTAACATACGAAACGATCCTATCGTTTGCACGTGTGTCACAACGAATGATGGTAAAACTGTCCTAGTTGATACCATTGATACGACCGACCATCGTCACACTGCCGACTACTTAGAAACCGTGGCAAATGCAAGTATACAAAAAGCAGAACACCTGTTTAACTGCAAAGTTGGAAGTGTTGTATCAGATAACGCGGCCAACATGGCTAAAATGCGTGGACAGCTTCAAACAAACATTGGTGACGATGTTAATGTACCTATACTTTCGTACGGATGTTCGGCACATATTCTTAACTTACTAGCTAAATATTTTGAAATCCCAGACGCTACAGTCATGTTCTGAAAGTTATCAAATACTTCAGAAACAATCATTTCGCGCATGCTAAATATTCACTCACCAAGGCAAATCGTTTAGTAATGCCACAAGAAGTACGATGGAACACAATGTGTGATTCACTAAAGAGCTATATTAAAAACTGGCCAATATTAATGCAAATAGCAGATGAAAATAAAGAGGAAATTAGCTCTGACATCAGAAACCTCATACAAAATATGAATATTAAAAGAAATGCAGAGGATCTTGTGGCACGACTAGAGCCAATATCCAAAGCTCTAGATAAGATTCAAAGTGATAAGTGTACTATTTCAAATAGTGTACTTATATGGAAAGATTTAATAGATCAACTGGAAGAAATATTAAACATGAACAAAATGAAGCTTGTCATGAATCGTTACCGCCAAGCCATGACACCAGCTCATTATCTCGCTTACATGGTAAATCCAAAACTGCCCCAAGAAAAATTGTCCACTGATGAAAGTGATGCAGCCTTAAAATTTCTGCAAGAAAACTATGGAGACTCTGGAATTAGTCTAATGAGTAGCATTATTCGTTTGCATGCCAAAGTTGAGCCTTTCACAGGAGTGTTAGTTGATAAACAAGTCATAGAGAAAACCGCCCCTACTGATTGGTGGATAGCAATACATAATATGAAAAAATGTATAACTGAAGAACAATTGTATATAATCAAGCAACTGCTCAGTACAGCAGCTTCTTCCGCTGGGGTTGAAAGAATATTTTCAGCATTAAATTTGGTACACAGCAAAATACGGAATATATTAGGCACCAAGAAGGCAGCCAAATTAGTCTTTCTTCTGAAAGAACTAAATTCAAACAAATAAGTGTCTGCGGTGGTTCTTTGTTATTTGTTATGTCAATATGTCTTTTTTATTTTAATTATAATTTTTTGTAAGATATTACAAAATGGAAGTGTTTTTTTTGATTACCTTTAGAAGAATATAATGTTTGTTGATTTTCATGTTGTTTTTTTTAAATAAATAACTGACTTTCATACTGAACAATCAGATAATTAAAAAAATCAACAAAATCTGATTAAAATCAAATAAATCCGATTTAAATCAAATTAATCTGATTTTTTGGATTTTTTATAAA
Organism: Argyresthia goedartella; assembly: GCA_949825045.1. NCBI lineage: Eukaryota > Metazoa > Arthropoda > Insecta > Lepidoptera > Argyresthiidae > Argyresthia > Argyresthia goedartella. The sequence goes on from OX463815.1 coordinate 15,457,271, forward strand.
AATCATGATTTTTATCAACCCTGTTAATGGCACACGTTATACCTGCGAATCAAATTTTTATTGTATTGATTCCATTTTATAGATGTTGAAAAAATACTAGGTACCTACCTACTTACTGTTATATAATGTACCTATTGTAAGGTATGGTGGTGGTGAAACTGGTAAAATTGATCCCAAATTAACAATGAATATATTATACGAACCACTGAATCGATTTTAATAACACATGGCTTAGAACCATCGCAGAGAAGTCTACTACCATTTACAGAAAACCGTCCACCAGTTTGGGCGCTAGAATGCCACACACACACACACACACACACACACACACACACACACACACACACACACACACACACACACACACACACACACACACACACACACACACACACACACACACACACACACACACTCACACACACTCACACACACTCACACTCACTCACACACACACACACACACACACACACACACACACACACACACACACACACACACACACACACACACACACACACACACACACACACACACACACACACACACACACACACACACACACACACACACACACACACACACACACACACACACACACACACACACACACACACACACACACACACACACACACACACACACACACACACACACACACACACACACACACACACACACACACACACACACACACACACACACACACACACACACACACACACACACACACACACACACACACACACACACACACACACACACACACACACACACACACACACACACACACACACACACACACACACACACACACACACACACACACACACACACACACACACACACACACACACACACACACACACACACACACACACACACACACACACACACACACACACACACACACACACACACACACACACACACACACACACACACACACACACACACACACACACACACACACACACACACACACACACACACACACACACACACACACACACACACACACACACACACACACACACACACACACACACACACACACACACACACACACACACACACACACACACACACACACACACACACACACACACACAGACAGAGATCTGTAACTCTATTTGGTCGTTGGAAGAAGCATCTAGTCGCTGTACCTGATGCGGTTTGATGATCCTTGCTATCTGGGGCGCCAGGAAGATGTCCTCGTCGCCCTCGGGGTGGCCGACGTTGATCTGAACGCGGCCCTGCTCGTCGGGGACGTTGTACGCGTCGGTCACGTGCAGTCCTGCCGCGATACACAATCAGCCATCATCATGATTGGCCAGCCAATGTGCCTAACGCCCCGTTTCCGAAAGGAAAATTAGCTGTGACAACTTGTTGAACTCTTTCTAACCTTTTGACCGCTACTAACGGCCACAGCTTAATCGTATTTTTTTATTAAAAAAGAGACTTTATCTCTTATGAATTAAGTTGTAGTTTGCAAAGCACAGCAAACATGTTTGAAATGGGAGTGACACATTATGTATTTGATGTATAGCGGTGAAAAGGTTTAACTAATTTCAGCCAATTACAAGCTACTATTATGAATAGATCTTCGATTAATCGCCTTTTGGCTCAATCTTACTCGTATCCGGATAAAGGCCTGTGCCCCTCGGTGGGCAAATTAATGGGCTAAATTTATTTTATTGTATTAATCGCCTGTTACATTTGACCTTTCAGAAACTGGGGGGTTAGACTTCTTACCGATACTATAATAACTGACTACTTAATAGTACACTAAGGGCCTATTTCAAGAAGTCCTGATAAACCCTATTGAACAGATAAATCATAAATGATGATGACCACCTCTGTGGTGCTGCGGTTATGGCTCTGCCTACCGGTGCGGGAGGTCCTGGGTTCGATCCCCGGCTGGGCATAAAAAAACAGGTCTCGGATGTTTACTTATATGTGTGTGATGTCACTGTTTATGGTTCCCACGAAGACACAGGGTATCCTACTGACCCCACAGTAGGATAGAAGCCATGTATAAGCCTGTATATAAATGTTTATGTAAATTTTGTTTGTAAAATGACAGATGCACCTGTCACATAGAGCTTATTGGGACTTCTTGGAACAGGCCCTAACACTGACATAAGCCATAACCAAAAAACTTAACTTAACTTAACTTTCAACAGGAGTTCCACATAGAGGTCTAAATATTTAAGTTGATGCAAGGTTATGTCAATCATGAAATCCACTTGCACTGTTGAGAAGGGCCTTGCCCATTACAATGACTTGAAGAAGTCCGAGTTATTTTGATAAAAAGGGAATAATAAAACGACAGAATAAAAAACTAATTGAGAGACGATGGACAGCTGAATTGCGCGTGTTAGGTTGAACAACAAAATCCAAAGCTTGTTTTGTATTTTATGCTGTAGTCTTGGGGCTTACGGCGATATTTATAACAAAAGCTGCATTTTTGGCAAAAAGCGAGCCGCTTTGCCCAGCCATTGATTAGGATTGATAAGGATATTAATCAATTCATATTGACATATATATTATTCAAAAGTATACCCCTTAAGAATTTAAAGAGATGTGTGAGAAAATTGTAAATATTATTATTTATTTTTTTTCATTTTTATTTATTTATATATGAAACCTTCACATATTTTTTTCATTTTATTAATCCTGATATTATAAACTAAAAAACAAAATTACATATTTAGATCCCTTATAACTAAACATATGTTTATGTTTATGTTAAGAATAACTATCGCCAATTTTATTTGGCTCTGAGGGAGGGTTGGGTGGGGGTATACATTTTAGGTCAATACAAGGTTATATCAATCAGGAAACCCACCTGCACTGTTCAGAAAAGCCTTGCTCAATAGGATGACTTGAACTACGACTTATAACAACATATATAGGAGCAATAGGAACTAGGCCGACTAACATTAGGATACCCTGTGAACAGAAACGTCACAAATATGTAAACATCCAAAACCATGCTTTTTTCATCCTCCCCAGCCGGGATTCGAACCCGGGTCCTCTCGCTCGGGAACCACAGCCTCGACAGCTATACCACTAACTAAAATATTAGGTCCTTACATATGAAATTGGCGTTTTGTATGGAGAAAGTGAAGGAAACTCAATTTTCAGTACAAACATTTTTGCATTTTGTTTAGGAATGGCAAATCCTAATTTTATAAAACTTTGTGTGCATGAATTAGACAACATTTAGCTCATAGCAAATTAGATTTAAGTTTTGAAAAGTGTCAGCTGTAAAAAAATAATACGAATCTTATCATGAAAATGGATGACATTTAGGACGAACTGATTCTGCAGATTACATTTTAATTATAAAACTGGAAATTAAAAGAAAAATTAATATGTAAATGGAAAACATTAAAATTAACTTTGAAACAATGAAAAAATAATGGATTTGCCAGAGGCAATTATAAGGAGAGCGACATCTTCGGGAGTAAAGTAAAAGGCTTGATATAGGCGCAAATACGAGACTATACTAGACTACTTTATTATAGGGAATCCTAGCTTATATACTAGGTTGGTACATGTTATTAATAACGTCATTAATGACGTGCATAAGACATAGTGCGTGATGAATATAAATATGCCTTATCTGTGACGGTCGTCAATTTATCTTAACATTACGTGAAAATATGACTAACATAGTCGACCGGCACAGATACTCCCCCCTTTAGGGAAAAAAATAAATGAATGTACTTATAACAATGGAAAAAAATCTAAGTTAGATACCATAACAAACTTATCAACTGCAATAATAACTAGTAGTATTTTAATAAACATAAAACCAGATCTTAAGTGGTACAAACATTTTTGCATTTTGTTTAGGAATGGCAAATCCTAATTTTATAAAACTTTGTGTGCATGAATTAGACAACATTTAGCTCATAGCAAGGCGGAGGTAGTGCGGGGATGCCCGCAGGGAGGAGTGCTCTCCCCGCTTCTGTGGAATCTGGTCATTAACGACCTGATTACCAAGCTTAACGCTAATGGATACTACACCGTAGGATACGCCGACGATTTGGTAATCCTCATCACAGGTAAATTTGCGAGCACAGTATGCAACCTTAAACAAACAGCTCTTCGCATTGTGGAGCGCTGGTGTTTAGAATATGACCTGGCGGTTAACCCAACAAAAACGGAAATGGTCATATTCACTAACAATAGGGCTCTTGGTAGGTATACCCTACCTAAGCTCTTTGGAACGGAACTCCAGCTAGCAACTGAGGTGAAGTACCTGGGCATAACCTTGGACAGCAAGCTCAACTGGAGTAGCCACATCGACAACAAACTAAAGAAGGCGAGTATTGCTTTCTGGCAGTGTCGGAGAATGGTGGGGAAAAAGTGGGGACTTTCTCCCAACATCATTCTTTGGCTGTACGTAACGGTGATCCGTCCTCTTGTCTGCTACGGAGCTGTGGTGTGGTGGACCAGGACCAAACTAACCACAATGGTAAGCAAACTCCAAAGCTTCCAAAGGCTGGCCTGCATGGCTATCACAGGTAGTATGAGAACTACTCCAACAGCAGCAATGGAGGCCATGCTGTGTCTTCCGCCACTCCAGCTGTATATTAAGCAGGAGGCCGCGTCATCTGCGGTGAGACTCAACACCTTAGGACTTTGGAGGAAAAACAGGACCTCACACACCGCCATCCTAGGGGAAGTTTACAAAAAATTTCCCATCTCTATGGCTTGCAGTGACAGAATCCCTAAACAATTTGTTTTTGACAAAAAATACAATATACAGTTACATGAAGACCATCGGGTTGAGGGGCTCGACGTTAAAGAGCTCAGAATTTTTACCGATGGTTCAAAAACTGAAGCAGGCACTGGTTCAGGCACCTTCTCGGAGGACCTAAACATCAAGATAGCCATTCCACTGGGTGCCCATAATACTGTCTTTCAAGCTGAATGCATGGGCATCATCTCGGCCGCTAATGCCATAGCATCGAGAAAGGTAAGAGATTCCTCCATTCGAATACTCTCGGATAGCATGGCCGTCTTACAAGCCCTAAATAGCAACACTATTAACTCAGGGCTAATCTACGAGTGTCACAAACGACTAATGGAGGTATGTCAACATAACCGCGTAATCCTTCAATGGATAAAAGGACACAGCGGATCAAGAGGTAACGATGCAGCGGATGAGTTGGCGCGTAAAGGATCTAGCTTGACAGCGTATGGTCCCGAACCTATCATCCCTCTTCCCTTCAAGATGGTACGCTCATTTCTGAGAGAGTCGACCAGGAATGATCATGCCACTCTTTGGACAAACCATGAGGAGTGCAGGCAGGCTAAGCTGGCCTTGCCGTCCCCTAGCGCTAGGCTGGCTAAGACCTTGCTTCGACTTAGTAGGCCGCGCATGCGACTGGTAACTGCAGCACTTACTGGCCATGGTTTCTTTAATAAACATCTATATGTCCTAGGTGTTACCGACAGCCCCCTTTGCAGAGCCTGCTTGGAGGCAGAATAAACGGCTGCTCACGTCCTCATGGAGTGCACAGGAGTAGCGGACTACAGGGCTAAACACCTCGGTCAATCGAGGGACCTTCCAGGGATAGTCGGTAACGTAAAGGGCCTACTGGCGTTCCTGGAGGAGTTGGGTTGGCTCGAATGATGTCGCATTCCCACCCACACGCAAAATAGGCGCTTTCGTCGTCGAGTTGCGGAAACCAGCCCGTCTTACAATTGACAATTGACAATAGCTCATAGCAAATTAGATTTAAGTTTTGAAGTGTCAGCTGTAAAAAAAATATTACGAATCTTATCATGAAAATGGATGACATTTAGGACGAACTGATTCTGCAGATTACATTTTAATTATAAAACTGGAAATTAAAAGAAAAATTAATATGTAAATGGAAAACATTAAAATTAACTTTGAAACAATGAAAAAATAATGGATTTGCCAGAGGCAATTATAAGGAGAGCGACATCTTCGGGAGTAAAGTAAAAGGCTTGATATGCGCGCAAATACGAGACTATACTAGACTACTTTATAATAGGGAATCCTAGCTTATATACTAGGTTGGTACATGTTATTAATGACGTGCATAAGACATAGTGCGTGATGAATATAAATATACCTTATCTGTGACGGTCGTCAACTTATCTTAACATTACGTGAAAATATGACTAACATAGTCGACCGGCACAGATACTCCCCCCTTTAGGGAAAAAAATAAATGAATGTACTTATAACAATGGAAAAAAATCTAAGTTAGATACCATAACAAACTTATCAACTGCAATAATAACTAGTAGTATTTTAATAAACATAAAACCAGATCTTAAGTGTGCATACTTTAACTTAATCTATTTTTATATATAAGGAAAGTCTGTTAAATAAAACTAGATAGTAATAGCGCATACTTCAACTTAATCTAAAGGTAATTCTTACACGAATCTAGAAAAATAAAGGAACTACGGTTATGTTAATTCTACATAAGTTTAAAGAATTACTTAATATTTACCTACAGGCAAGTCTTGTGTCTGGCCGCACACTACATAAAATAAACTAAAAACTGGAAAACTAGGAAAATGGGGCTTCGCGGTTAGTAAACTAACCTAACCTATAACTGGAAAAGATCCGCAGGAGAGTCGTCTGATGCTGCAGCCGCCCATGTTTTTCAGGAATCGATGAGTCAATTTACATCGCACGTCGTTGAAGTTGTAATCACTGTTTGTTTATAATTGCGACCGTACCTACACAAGGATGATTGTGCTGAATCAGCGTCAGCATTAAATCTGTAACCTTGGCTGTAGGCAGTCAATGATCTCGTACGTCATATGTACGTGCGTGCTCTTCACTCTTGAGTGACTATTAAGTTGTCGATTGATGAAATTTGTGTACCTAAAAACCTTGGGATTTGGCAACATAGGGCACATCTTGTACACCAATCGTTTATATATATATGTATCTCTCTCTCTCTCTTCAGTGATTTGATTATGCTTCGTGCGATGTTCTTCCTGGGTGATGAGGTATATCGATTATGTTTCAATACTCTTCTGGGGGCTGGAACGGCTTCCTATGTCTTGAACTTGAAAAGCTGCTTGGTGTGAATGAATTTGCCGACGCGTTCGTTTCTGCTGGTGCGAGCTCCATTTTGATAAATCAGCAGTCGGCTGATTATCGGTTCATTATTCTTGCGGTATCTTGAGTTCGATGCGGGAAATCTTCAGTTGAAATTATTTATCTTTTGGCTTCTGGTCCGGTTATGGCTTGCTTGATGTCGCCTTGGTTTGGGTGGGGGTCTTGATTATGGAGTTCTGCAGCGTGGTTTGAAATCGGGGCTCGGCGATCTTGGACGAAGTGCTTCTTGCTTGCACTTCTAAGGTGGCAGCACACGGAGTTTTCTACGCGGCTGGGTCCATGCTGCTATTACCGAAGGTTGCTGATGTTCAGAAGTCGGGGCTCGGCGATCTTGGACGAAGTGCTTCTTGCTTGCACTTCTAAGGTGGCAGCACATGGAGTTTTCTTCGCGGCTGGGTCCATGTTGCTGTTACCGAAGGTTGCTGATGTTCAGAAGTCGGGTCACCACTTTGCCAGAGGCAATTATAAGGAGAGCGATATCTTCGGGAGTAAAGTAAAAGGCTTGATATGCGCGCTAATACGAGACTATACTAGACTACTTTATTTTAGGGAATCCTAGCTTATATACTAGGTTGGTACATGTTATTAATGACGTGCATAAGACATAGTGCGTGATGAATATAAATATACCTTATCTGTGACGGTCGTCAACTCATCTTAACATTGCGTGTAAATATGACTAACATAGTCGACCGGCACAATGGAAATAACTATTGAATCACACGAATTATGAACTCCTGAATCTGTAAGAAAAAATCGCCAATTTCATAGGTAAGCACCCAATAACTAACCTGAGTTATTAGGATCGTCTTCTGGCTCGGGACTGGGCGGCACCTCCGAATCGGACAGCATGATGCAATCGTCGGAATCGGAGGACGAGGATGTCGACTCCTCACCGCTGCTGCTATCCACAATCTCCACAACCTGCAGAACCACAGATGAAATTTGTTCAATAACTGAAATTTGGTTAAGGCGATGCAGTAGCCCAAAACAGCCTTTTGTAAATCTCAAGTTAGGCAAAATAGGAGTATATAAGCAGTTGTTTCCTTCTACTGACTTGTTGATCATGACTCATGAATGGCAGTAGGGATTCATGAACATATAAACGTAACGATTTTATCACCAAAGTCATCACAAAATCTGTTTTTCATAATATATTTTGCTAAAATTTCGCACCGGGATTTGAATGTACATATGTACTTTTTATTTATTTAATCGTTATAAAAAATAATAAGTCATGTAAGTTTGTCCTCTACTGATTGGTGAAGAGCCATATTTAACATTTGAATCCTATTCTTCTAAACTTAAGCTGAAGATGAAATTCTAAGTGAGTGTGAATACACTCACTTAGAATTCGCGGAGAATTCGCGGAGAATTCGCGGAGAATTCGCGGAGAATTCGCGGAGAATTGGGCAGAACTGGGCACTCCGCGAGAATTCGCGGAGAGCACAGACATTAAGACTGGAGCCACCTTTAGGTTCTGTATGACGACAACGACGGCCTTACTTGCCAAAGCCTGTGTAACACTATCATTGTATGATATTACGTTGAGGACTGGGGTGCATGTTGTTAGTTGGTTAGTTGAGTGGGATGCATATCTTACTGTTTTATGCTTGTCACGTTACTGTCTGAGTGTCAAAACACACCATGCGGAAATTACGCGACCGAAGTTCCTCGGCTGATTATACGTGAATTGAACCTTACGTAATTGTCAAAGCATTGCAGGCGTAATCACGTCGAACTTCGGTCGCGTAATTTCCGTATGGTGTGGTCAGACACAAAGTTTGTGAATGTCGCCGCAACGGGGAACATTTAAAGGTGTCTGTCCATAGCTTAGACTAGAAAAGCCTGTATTTATGGCTCGCAGGCCCTTGCCTCTTCCGAGACGAATAAGCAAAGACATGGAGATTTTAAAGACTAGACTAACATGCAATAAAAATAAGGATATTCGTCGAATAATATAATGTGCGTGTTAAAGGATAATTACGAAGTGTGTGTAATTATATACAGGCACTTGCATTGCTTCTGGCCCCACACTAGGATTCCCTGTGTCGTGAGAACTACACATAAACATCCAAGACCTGGGGTTTTTTTTTCTTTATCCCCAGCCGGGGATCGAACCCGGGCCTTCTCGCATGGTAGGCTGAGCCACAACCGCAGCGCCACAGAGGTCGTCAAATTAAAACAGTTCCGCTATTACACCTTTACCCTTAGCATTTCCGTACCTCTTTCTTCTCGGACTTTTGGTCGGGTGTAAGGAGTTTCTGCGCGAGCGCCGGCCCCGACGTGGTGGGCTTGGGCAGCCGCGTCACCTCCACCTGGCCTTGCTTGACGCTCGTCTTCTTAGTCTCACCGGAAGGCAACTTCACCAGCACCGTGTTTGGGAGACTGTTGGAGAGATAAATATAGAATCGGATGTCCTATGTTGCTTGTTGAAAATTGTTAAATGGATGAATCAATTTTCGAGAAACTCGAGAATTTTACTATATCTATGTACACTAAAAAGCCGTTGACAAACGTAAGACGAGGCAAAGCGAGAGTTGTTTTGCAGAAGCGACAGAACCCTGACGCATTTCCCCCCAAGTAAAAGTGGTCTTATGCAGCACGCGAAACGGGCGGGATATCAAGCTGGACAATTGTGGGGAAAAGCTGTCAAACTTGAGCAGACCTTAACGCCACCCCAGAACTGGGGATGGAAGCAGTCAGGTGATGAGGAATGGGATAACCTTTCCTCACCCTGATCTTGTAACTCAAGGGAAGTTAGTAACCACTACAGAAAATTAATAAGTTTGAATGTTAATAAATAATTTAATTATAACGCATCATATCTGGAGAAGCCCATTCTTGGTATGTTTTTGAAAATTTAAAATTAGTGACTGAAATGTAATGATCTGATATATTTTTGAAACAGATAGGTGTCAGAACAAAAATATATTTTTTCCCATAAAAAAAAAATGACGTCATAACTTTACGCAATCATTAAAAAACGCTGCGCCTCGTTAAAGGCCCGCATCTGTGGTAGTCCCAACTCCATTCTGTGCACGTTTGCCGACAGATGGGATTCACCACTGCTGGGGCACTGGGAACGTCTACATACCTGTCTTTCCTAGTAGTGTGAATCCCTTTCCATATTATTTTTTTTATTTAATCTATGATATATTGCAATTATTTTATTTGAATACAATTCATTTTAATTGGATGTAATGTAATTTAATGTGTAATAATTTTAATGTGGAATTTACTTATGGGCCTTGGAAGCCTGATAGATAATAAACGATTATATAATTTAATTTAATTTAACAACTCCTCTCCTTTTTTTGTGATACAGGGCAAATTTATTGAAATGGCCAAATGATCAATCATTCCGATTCTCATTAAATTTTCGGCATTTTCGCCATTTTCGGCATACCGCTAGCACTGTAATTGGCATACGGCCGTACAACTATGGTGGAATGACTAAAGTCGTACGACAATGATTGTATGACTGGGTAAAGTAGCAGATCTATGTCACGCGTGAATTTTATAAATTTTACCACTCTTTAGAAATTTAGTGAAGGAGATATGTTCATCAATTTGCTTTTATAGATGGCATAGACTGTGTGATGATGATGAACCGACCTAGCGACCATAGCTTATGTATCGCTTGTAACTATAACTGAAATAACCGCAACGTGCGGTCACCCCCGGCAGTTCCACGAAGCGTGCGCGCGCCGCACGCCCAGCGCCCGATATTGGAAGCGAGTTAGCAAGCGATAGAAGTAAGGTCACAATTTAATGATTTTAAGGGATTTTCAACTGAAAATATAAATATATATTTGCTTCAGTGTCAAGTAAATAATCACCCCTGGAGTCGGCCTAACTTCACAAAACAACACCTGTATTTGGCGCCATCGAAAGGACATATCAAAATCACGCGTGAAGTCTCTCATCCTGTTCTCTGTACACCTACAACTTTACCCATTCATAGGATTCTTTGTTGTGCTTGAAACAAAACATCGAAAGAAAGATTAATTCTTGTTTTCATAATGCGCATCCTCATCATACAGTTGCACCACATATTCATCTTCACCACTACTGCTAGATAGCAGTAGTGGTGAACACAGATGTGGACGATGTTACCATGACATATTTCAGATATGAACTTTAATGTTTGAGGTGTTTTGTCACTTACTTCAATTTATTTCCCGGCACACCTTTCTTCAGGAGTGATGATCCGCCTTGAAGCAGCTGTAGGGTCTTCTGGTGAACTTTGTTCTGTCTATTCATTGCTATTTGTCTTTGTACCTGAAAATGTATGACACAAATAGCATTATTCAAAGGCATATAAATAAAAATATAGATAAAGTTATTGAATGACTGGTCACCATCGATGGGTTCATAATAGGATTAGCACAACACACTTCACCTACCTCTCTAATGATCCTCTGTTGTTCCTGGACTCGAGCCAACCGCTCTGACTCTTGCCGCTGGGCAGCAAGAGTGGATGCATCCAGTTGTTTTTCATCCATCACATCTCGAATGTTGCGACGGACATTCAAAGCATTTGTGTTCTTTTTCTGTAAGCAAAGATATTTTTAACAAACTAACATTAAACATTTCTAAATTATCATAAATTTTAATATTATACTTTACATACATACATACTTTAAAATTATTTTAGAAAATATATATGTCTACTATATTTTTTTTTCTGCACTAACTAAAAGTAAAGTAAATGATTTTGAATTATTACCTCGTCATCACCTTCAGCCTTCTTTTCCTCTTCAATGGCATTCTCTGGGTTCTCAGAACCATCATTTTGTACAGATTTAACACTGATCTCTCCCATATCTTTTAACTTTTCTGTGATGTCATAATCCTGACTGTTTTCTTCTTGCTTCATACCAAGCAACTCCTCAGCCGTTTTGTCATCTGGACACAATTCACTTCCTTCAACTTCCGCTATTTCAGTCTTTGTCATGTCTAAATCTCCTTCATTGATTATGTCACTGATTGATAGTGTTTGAGGTTCTTCTGGGTCCTCCATGTCAGCCTCGGCCTCTGGCTCGGGCTCGGGGTCCTGTTCAGCTTCAAGGTCTTGTTCAGGTTCGGGATCTTCTTCCGGAGCTGGTTTAGAGGCTGTATCAGCCGTTACCACTTCTTTTTTAACAGGTTTTGATGAAACTTTTTTCCCTTCCACTATGTCACCAGTCTCAGGATCTATGTAGCTCTCGTTTTCCTGATGGAGTTCCTCAACAGCACTAGGATTAACCACAAATTCTGCTTCAGACAGACCATCACTGTCCGACTGGCTCTCTTCTTCACTGGAGAGATCGCTGAGGTCTAGTATCTTTCTTCCGACAATACTACGGATGGCTATGCCCGTGTCCTGCTTGAGTTTTTTCGTGAAGTTATGGAAGGACTTGACGGCCTCCATCTTGCGCTTTTGGCTGATAGCCCGCGGCCGGACAGGCGCGCGCCGCCGGTTTCGCGCCGCCGCCGCGTAGTGCGCGCGCTGGATCCGCGCGATGGTGGTCTCGTCATCCTCCTCTGAGCTGTCCCATGCCTCCTCCTCTCCTGCCGCCTCGTCCGACATTAGCTCCTCCTCACCCTTCACCTTGCTGCCGTCGGGGCTCGTTCCGCCGGCACGCTCCATCCTTGACGCTGCCGACGACGACGGTTCCCTGCGGCTAAGCGGTCATCGTCGGCATCGATAGCGGAAAGGGAATTTATAGTCCGATGAAAAACACGACTTGTCACACCAGTATCCAGTTCTATTTAAGTATAAATAAAACACTTAGAAATTACAAACTGAGATCCACATTTTACAGGAAGTAGAGTTCTTTGTAGACATTCCCTCAGGACGCTTCAACATTATTTCTCAGAATGAAAAAAGCCGGATGATCCAGCCCATTGTTCACAATGGAAGTAAAACATGTTTATATGCACTGAACCATTATTTTGATAGTTCTAATTGTCGAATGATGCGAAATTACAATCCGCAATTATCAGGAAGCCATTACCCACAATTAAATTCGACAAGCGTGTGTTTACAAAAATAGTCGGAAGATGTCACGAAAAACATAAACTTTAACCTTCCAAAACTTAGGGTACATTATTGCATGTTAAAAGCCATGGGTAAGTATGCAAGTTACAATGGTACCGTTTTTGATTGCCGAACAAAAAACATCCTTCTTGCATTGTATCGAAACGTTAGAGTTACATGGCGAAATCTATTGCTGGCAACATTATTTATCGATTTTTGGTTTGTCTGTGGCCAGTTCATTGAATGAAAATTAAAATTGAATGAAAGAAAGTAGTGTTGCACCTAACTTCGAGCGATTGATTCTCCTCTGGCGCTTGGTTGTAGCTTAGATAGAATAGTTGTTCTCATGATCTGTCGTCTGCTGGCTCTGTCTGTCGTCGGGCTCAACTGGCTCTCTTCTGTCGCACCTCCGCCTTCTGCATTATTTCTAGCTGGGCCAGTTCGCGTCGTTTCAGCTTCTCCCAGTTGTTCCCCACTCTGCATCCGTACTTTAATAACTCCACCATCTCTCAATCACCGCTGAATCTGTAAACTTTGTCGCGGATTGATTAATTCGTTTATTTAACTTTAGTGCCTTCCTTACAACAAATGGAAAATTATCATTTTAGAAAAGTACATGGGGCGGCGGAAATAAAGTTACCTACACTCATACAAAATATAAATCCGGCACTGCTGAGAGGCTTCATAATTTTTCTACAGAGCACCCTTTTTCGAAGATTTTGAAGGCAAAAACAGTTATTTCTTCGATATGACTGATGAACTCTGTGGCGCTGCGGTTGTGGCTCTGCCTACCAGGCTAGAGGTCCCGGGTTCGATCCCCGGCTGGGGATAAAGAAAAAATATACCCCAGATCTTGGATGTTAATCTGTGTGACGTCGCTGTTTCTAGTTCCCACGACACAACAATGTAAGTGCCTGTATGAAAATGTTTATGTTTAAAAAATTGTACCTATACTATACTGGAAACTGTTTTAACTCATAGGCTGTTACAGCCCGCGCCAGGAATAAAGAGTGCTCGGAGAAACTGGTGGGGATTAGCGATGGGCGGTGGATATATTCCCAATGTACCTATTTGGGTATATACCGGGTGCATTGGGTATATACCCGGTAAATATCCGAATGCCATTAAGGTGGGTATATAAAAATATAAAACAAATATGGTGAAAATGAAGAACTAAGTATGCCAATCAGTTCTAACTAACGTCCTCTTCGCATAGTACGTCTTAGCGATTTGTCGCTTAACTTATATTTAAAAATTTAGTCACGTATTAGTTATATTTTTGTATGGGAAGTAACACAATCATATTTAAATATAAAATAATAATCATAAGCTTCATCAGGAATCACTATCCGTTGATAAAACTCTGTCAATTGTCACATTTAAAACATTCAAATCCTTCGGGACTGAAGTGGCTTGACATTAGGTAGATACATAATGAAAACAATAGGATTCATTTTACCGGTACCAAGAAGGGACAAATGACCTAATTAGGTACACCTACCTGGACTGACGCAACAGAACACACATAGCCAGATTTAGAAAGGCTTATCCCTGTTTGCATAATTACCAACATGTCTCTTTCCTACTGCGGTTCGAAGACTGCAGTTCGTCTTCCGTCTGTTGTGTGTGCGTCGTTGTGTGTGTACCTTGCTTGTTTTGGATTTTGGTGGTGATTTATATGACGACTTGGCTTTGCTATAAGGACTCCTAAGATAATCGGCGGTGCTAAAGACTCAAGACTATTTTTTCCTGCTTCTAATGGTGAGTACTACTTTTTGAATTCATGGGTATCTTCTGTTATTTTTAGAACGAAATCTTCGAAATAAGGTTTTTTTAACTGTCAAGCGCCAAATACAGTTGTCCATTGTATTTTAAAGATCTATCTACCTGTGCTAACAATAAAAAATTGTTGGCGTATACATCTCGGAAAAAAAACAAACATGAACGACAAACTTGAAAGTAATGTTAGAATATTACACAAAAACTGATTACTGATGGCTGATTAACTATTGACGAAGCATCAAGTGCTAAACTTTTTTTTAAATCCAACAAATTGGAAACGAACATGACTGGCAATCAAAAATTAAATCATAATGGCGGTTAGGTTAGGTCTTCCGAGAGGTTTCAGTAAAATTTTACATTTCATTAAAGAAAAAGACTGATTGTTTTAGATACCTATCCTTCTTACATTGTTTTAGATACCTATCTGCTCATCGTCCCTAGTAATTCTGCTTTTAAAGCAAGACAGCTATGCCTATTTTCTACAACTGAGTTTCCTCTAATAAATAACAGATATTAAGAGAATTGTCTTGTTTGCCCAGTTATAGGTGCCGCCATCCACGAAGACGCGTGACGTAGTTATTTGCATCATTCTCTTTCATCGGGGCACTCTGCTGAAAGACAAAGATGCAAATAGCTACGTCACGCGTCTTCGTGGATGGCGGCACCTATATGGAGATATAGTTACGTGGTTTTTTGACATGACTCTTGCAACATCTGTTAACAAAAGAACTTGTTTTATAATCCTAACAACAGAGTGGGTTAAAGCAATGAGATTTTTTCTTTGACAGTTCAAAGACCCATCTACTTGCTCAGCGCCATCTATCGATCGCTTAAAAGCAAGTTTGAACGGTAGACGAAACAGCCTCAGAACTATAGGTAGAGAAACTATTTATTTACTGGAGTCAGAGGTTACCGGTCAAGTCTTCTTGAATCAAATAAAAAAATCTCTCAACATCTGTTTCATATAAAAAAAAGATAATTTATCTTATACTCTTATTAAAAACTGATACTTTTACATTGACTAAATGTTAATTAAGTACCTACGTGCATAAATATTATTTTTTTTGTGTCTTTTTCAGGATTAAGACAAAATGGGCAAACCAAGAAAAGAAAAGGTTTGGAAACACTTCAGAGTTTCTGAAGACAAGACTGTCATGTGTGTTTACTACGACAAGAAATGCCAGAGAGCCAATGTAAATAGAGCGGAACGTCACTTGAAAAAATGCTTCAAATGTCCTGAAAAATACAAAGCCGAATTAATTCAATCAACGTCAAGCAATAAGGAGAGGGTCCATGAAACACTATACTAAAACATCTCGTCTAATTCATCGAGTGCTACAAATACCACACTTGCAGTAACATCGACAGCACAATCTGGGACAGTAGTAATGTTGTCTGCTGAACAAAAGCAACGCTTAGACATGAGTTTAGCAAAAGCAATATATGTCACGGGATCACCTCTGACAATGGTCGAACATCCTTTGTGGGCAGACTTTTTTGGACTACTTCAACCTTTGTTCACGTTGCCTTCTTGAAAATCAATTTCCACGACTTACTTTAATAAGATTTATGGTGCAAAGAAACGGCTGATGAACTGGAGTCGCAACATTACTTACATTTGCAATGCGATGGATGGAGCGACATTCGCAACGAGGGGATAATCAATTTCATTATATCAAAACCGGAGCCAGTATTCGTTAAAAGCTTGGACACTGCTGAGAATCGCCACACTAGTGAATATTCATCCCAAGAAACACTTAAGGTCATGGCAGAATACGGAGAAAGGACGTTTTTGTCTTGGTAGGTGACAATGCCAGCAACATTAAAAACTCACACCCTCAATTTATTGTGCCAAGACGTGCTTAAACCAGAAACATTGAAATTTTTTATTGATCTGGTAACACGATGCATAAAGACTATACGAAAGATTCAAATCCTATTCGCGCTTCTAGCAAATATAGTGAAAGAAAAACAAGTAGCCTTTAAAGTTGCCGTGCAAAACGCGCTGGGGCTCACACTGCGTCAGCTTGCAGAGCTTGGAGAAAACTAAACTTGCGTTGCAAACCTTGGCAGTCCATGAAGAGGCGTCAGTTTTGTCAACAGAAGTAAAACAATATTTGCTAGATGAACAATTTTGGACAAAAAATAAACAGACCATCTGCATATTGAAACCGATTACGGAAGCCATATTCAAACTTGAATCAGATAAGTTTAATCCCACCAAAAACGTTCTGTAAAAAACTAGCCAAGTCTCGATGGAGCTGCTTGTTTATGTCTAAAAAGTAATGAAATCTAGACAAAGTCATGCAAAGTCTAAAGTTCCTTACTACGATTTCTTTATTATTATAGTTAATGTTGTGTGACTTGGCCGTTGAACATTCTTTATACGTTAGTGGTTACAAGTCAAATGAAATGGATGAAGAGGAAACAATTGAAGCTATGGAGTACATAAACACGACCGCAAACCACCTGGATATCCAAATTGTTGAGAGCCTCGCAAGTTACAGAGCTAATGACGGCAAACTGTGGGGCAAACCATTTATATGGAGCAATGTGAGTTCAATAAATCCAGTAACTTGGTGGAAAGGACTTCGTAGTACTTCTTTGTTGTGCAAAGTCGCTGTAAGAATATTGACGGCACCATGTACATCAGCCGCTGTAGAGCGCTCGTTCAGCGTCCAGGGGAGAATACATAGTAAAATTAGAAATCGATTAACAGCCGCAAGGGCTGCCAAAATAGCATATGTATATTGTAATTGGAACCTACAGAATAGAACAAACATACGTCCAAATACTGAAGACAACGAAGAATCTCCGGTAACTTCTCCCTCAGACACGGAAATTTCAAATGGCGAAGATGACCCTTCAGGTCCAAATCAGACGGACTTCGAATTTTTTGATATTTCTCACATCGATGAAGTTAGTGCTCATTCTGATGATTAAAGTAGATAAATAATATAACACTTATGCCCTAAGCTAAATTGTAAAAAATATATTTATAATAATGTTAGAGTTAAGTAAAGTGTTTGTAATAAGACCTGTTATTTACATATTTTTTTTATTGTTGTACCTGTGGGTTTTTGGGAATAATTATATAATTTAGTCTAATTTTGCCAATTACTTGTTTTATTTTTATTCGCATACTTACCAACGCATAGATAGTTTTGTATGAATCCACATTCTATTAATGGTGAATGAAAATGGAATATTAGTACAGTCCTAATCATACCTGCCTCCCATTTCAATGTTAGTAACTGCTTTTGACAGAATTTTGGTGATAAGTCAATAATTTACTATCGGATTTGCTTCTCAAATAGAAAAACTATTTTATCAGTCATACAAAATACTTTTTTTAATACAAATGGTAAGTACTGTCGAAGTATTATGACCATGATATATTTTTTTCCCATACAAATAACTAAAACTGGAATAACTTTGTAAATATAAGTTTAACGAAAAATTGCCAAGATGTACTTTAGTTGAGGAAGATTGTTTAGAACTGATTTGCGTACTTTGATTTTATTTTTAACGATTTTCATACTAACTGAAAAGCACTATTTTATACTTCCAGCAAATGGGTGCATACGGGTATTTACCGGGTGCGTGTTTGCAAATATACCCAAAAGTGGTTATATACTTGGGTACGTGCCCATCTCTAGTGGGGATTACTTCGCATGAGTACAGTCGCGGATAATTCCGAAGTGCAATATTAGGGTTAGTGTGAAGAAATGTGTGTTCAGGACTTTCTTCAATTATATTTTATCTCTGCTTGATATTTTGATAATGAGGGTATACTTATTAGACCGTGTAAATAATTCTGAAGGAGAAAAAGAAGAAATAATGGAGTTTATATCAAATAAACATATCTCTATAATATTTCTTTGGCTGGAGGTTATTGTGGCTAAATTTAAATTGGGTTAAACCTAGGTTAATTTGAAACTTAGATACATAAAAGAGATAAATAACCCCCTAGGGCCTAGTAGATATAAACACCTAGTTAACAATAAAAAAACATCATTTTTTTAAGTCCTGCACACTCTTTCCTTCCCGCTAACCAATAATTTGTAACAATAAAACCACTTCAAACCAATTCAGTTAGTAACACAAAATAATGTTTATTATTAATCATCTGACAGTAATGCTATTCCTTCCTTTAAATCATCCTGCGAAATGGAATAAGGCTGCGGTTGGATGCTGGAGGAACTCGTAGAAGGCACTTGATCATCGTCATTGGAAGATTCGCTATCCACAACATGTAACACTAAGACTTGTTGACCTGTTTCTAACTACTTTTTTTTTATTGTGTCTTCTAACATGTTTTGTGGTATGATGGATGATGTGGCTGATTTAGTCTTTGCCAGTTTTAAATCATCCACGATTTCATCAGACTCCTTTTTGATGGAACAGTTTACATTGTAGATCATTTTTCTGGCTTGCCTTTTTACCCCTTTCTTTTTCGGGATCTTCGATCAGCGAAAGGTAAAGTACCTATGCGACTGTACTCAGGAAGCGTTGAGACTAGAGATGGGCAGTGCTATTAATCATGTTAATATTATTTGGCTAGTAACAGGTTAATAACCGGTTAATAGCCAGTTAGTAGCCAAAATGGCTATAAACCCTGCTATTAATGTTTTTTATAACGATCATGTTTTTTACGGTTATATTATCATTAGTGATCTGAAATTCAGATGCTTTCGGTCAAGTCTGTTGCGGACTTCTCAGCCAAGTGCGAATCAGAATTTTCGGGAAATTTTGACGGGAAAAAGTCGTGAAAAGGGTGTCCTAGTTACTAGTCCAATTTGCTTCAAAATCAATATCTGGGGATCCGGTTGAAGTGTGATCATGATTCTGATGTCAGATTATGAAAAAGTGGCCACCATTTTGAACTTTGCAGTTCCTGGTCCGATTTGCTTCAAAATCGATATCTGGAGATTTCATATTGCGTAAACATTCATGAGATTCATCTAATTAAAACTTAAAAAGTGTGGCATACACACTTTTTATGCATGCTCAATAGCTATCACCAACTTAAGTACCTATTATAAATCTAAACGAAAACCAGTGAAGTTCGTACAGATTTGGCAAAATATTACAAAATAACTCAATGAATAAAAAACTAAATCCCCAGACAGTGCTTTTAGTGGATATGAAACCTTCCCCCGACCGCATAGTTCGTACCATTCAGGTAGACACACGGGCTCTCTCTCGAACGCAGAACATTTTCAGATATATATTTGTGCCAGAAAGAGATGGAGTGCGTCTTCGCCGAACACTTCTGCCTGCGTATCCGGTCAAGTACCAAACCTCCAGCCATTGGCGATTTTGAACCTTAATTTAAGGTATTCACAACCTACCACCAGAAAAAATGAAACAGATTCACTTAGCTAGTGGAAGGGGATTTGCAGCTCTACTCAGTTGCATAAAATTGCAATTGCGAATTTGTCAGCTCCTTGTACATCAGCAGCTACTGAAAGGACGTTTAGTGCTCAAGCTGATGTACGTAATGCTAAAAAGAATAGGCTAACTACAGAACGGGCAGGAAAAATAACGTATATATCCCACAATTGGAACTTATCAAACAGACCATCCTATACAACAAGTATACTAGTCACAGAAAGCGATCAGATGGATTGCTACTCGGAGTCACAGCCACCGACACCAGATATAAACGAAGTCGATGAAGATGAAATCAACCAATCAACCCAACAGAAATTGATCCATTAGAATCCGATCCTATCCAAGAAGCCGATCCAATCCAAGATGCCAATCCAATCCAATTGCTTATCAGGGCAGAAGGCAGTGATTGGGCTGCAGAATAACTTTTTAATTAGGCACACAATAAAACATGAAAGCAAAAAATAAATAAAAAAATAACAAAAATCATTGTAAATTAAAAAGCTGATTGAAACATTTTAAATGGGCCAGATTAGTTCCAAAAAATTGCATTCACATTGTTTTAGATTTAGATTTTCCTAATTCTGATAACCATGGAGGGAAATTTTAAAACAATAATAGCTGGGTTAGGTTAGATTCTAGGTAATAGCCTCTAGAGGGCGCAACATCCCTTTGGCTTTGACATAGTCAAATAAAAATGGCGGCCACTTTTTCAAAACCAGACGGCAGAATCATGATTAAACTCCAACCGGCTCCCCAGATATAAATTTTGAAGCAAATCAGACCAATAATTACGAAGTTCAAAATGGCGGCTATTTTATTAAAATCTAACTTCAGAATCATGATTGGACTCGAACAGGATCCACAGATATCGATTTTGAAGCAAATCGGACTAGTAACTACGACACCTTTTCCCCGACTTTTTCCCGTCAAAATTTCCCGAAAATTCTGATTCACACTTGGCCGATAAATCCGCAACGGACTTGACCGAAAACATCCGTATTTCCGATCACTAGATAAAATGTACAACCATAAAAAATCAGTTTTGTATTAAAAACATTAATAGCAGGGTTTTGGCTATTAACCGATTAATAGCCAAACGATCTAGCTATTAACTCATCTCTAGTTGAGACGTGCTTTCGATGCGCGGAACGGGAATAGGCTGATTATCCCTATATAGTCTGTGGACTGATCTACGAATCAAGTGCCGGCGCTGTCTAACGTCCCCGTCACACCTCACTTCCACGCGTCAAACACCTCTGAAAAGTGACTACTGCGCATTCAAGAACAGCGTTCTTTACTCCTGGAGTGGCGCGGGCTGTTCACAACCTTACTTTTATTACGTTTTTTTTTTAATATAAATATGCGAAATATTTTGCGTAACAAATCCTTTGAGTAATAATGTATAAATATAAGTATATGTTTGATATATATAAAAAATTTTGCTTTTGTATTTTATTTAGTATATATCATGTATTAAATTATTATGTTTTAGTTGTAAACAATTAGATGTACAGTTTTATTGCGCACTAGGACTCTCCTGTTGCACAATTTTTCCTGTCCTACCTAGGTTTGCTGGTAGAAATCTCTCTTTAGAGATAAGCTCGCCTTTGCTCATAAAATGTTTTGTTACCTTACTATTTCTATAAGATTTCTGTGCAATAAAGAATATGAATATGAATGAAATACTAGAGTAGGCGCGCAAACTGACTTTCATGCAGCTATAAGTAGAGAGAATTCACTCAACACCAATTCACAGTGTTGCCGTTCTGGCGACTTTGTCGCTAGATCTAGGGGATTTCGTGACTGTTTAGCGGGAAAAAATTTCGTTTCAGCGACAAATAAATATTTAGCGACTTTTAGCGTCTTTTGAACCGTAGGCTAGGCGACTTTTTTCAGAAATATCACGATGTATTGATTTTAATGTGAAATTAGGAGAAGAAATACAAAAACGGCTTCCGACTATCTATGAAACCCTAGAAAAAATGGCTCCATTGAGCGAGGAAGAGGCACTAAAACAATCGAAAAACAAATCAATATTAGATCTTGCAAAGGAAATGAGAATTTCAGAAGAAAAAATAGACAAAATTTTGCAGCAGTAGAAAACTATTCACTTTGTCGATTGGAGTCCGCTAAATGGAAATCCTAATAGCTTTTGGGCTAAAGTGGCTGCATATAAAAATGCAGTAGGAATAAATACCTTTCAGGATTTACGTGATTTCGCTATCGCTATATTATCATTGCCACATTCAAACGCAGAAGTGGAAAGAGTGTTTAGCTCTATGAATATTGTGAAAAACAAACTTCGCAATACACTTTCTGACAAAACGCTAAATTATATTCTTCTAATCAGAAATTAACTCAGAATTAAAAACAAAAATTGCTCTACATATGATCTTCCGGAAGAAGTTGCCAAACGAAGATCAAAAGCAACCAGAGACCTTGGAGAGGCTTCATCTTCCGCTGACATTATAATTGAACACCCAGATGTCTTCTTCCTTGATTTTGAAATTTAGGTATAAGTACCTAGCTAATTATCAAGTTTTTTTGTAAAGTAATTAATGCTTACCTACATATTTAACTATTTAAAGATTAAGGATTAGGTGTTTTATTGGTTACTGGTTTTTTTTAATAAACATGTTTCATTTATTTTGCCTGTTCAATATATTAACAGTTTTGTTAGATTATTATTTATTTATTCATTTTAGTGTAATAAAAGGTGTTTGCATGAGTTACAAAAGTATAAAACTAGATTAGACTTAGGCAACAGCGCTTTATATAACAGATAAAATCTAGGGACATCTAGCGGATTTTCAGAAAAGATTTTATCGCATATCTAGCGGAATTTTTCAGAGTATCTAGCGACTTAAAATTTTGTAGAACGGCAACACTGCCAATTCAGTCTGTGCCAAGCGCTTGCCGAGCCGTGACGATTTTGATGCGAGAGTAATAAACTAAATAATGCCGTAATGTGCTCTGCGGTACTGTAAAAAACCGGTCAAGTGCGAGTCTAAATCGCGCACGAAGGGTTCCGTGCCACCGTTCAATGGAAGCGATCGATGGTGTGGAGTGAATAGTTAGGATTTTACACAGCAAAATATTGTATACAAAGTTACGGTGCGGTTACTTTCACACTCCATGTACGTAACCAGGTGCATCCATAAGTTTGTATGTGGTATTGAAAGAATTGTTGTATGGGAGCCCCCTTAAATATTTCTTTTATCCTGTTTTTTATAGCGGCAACATAAATACATAATCTGTGAAAATTTCAACTCTCTAGCTAGCTAGGTTCTTGAGATACTGCCTGGTGACAGACGGACGGACGGACGGACGGACGCGGACGGACGGACGGTCAGCGGAGTCTTAGTGATAGGGTCCCGTTTGGAACCCTTCGGGTACGGAACCCTAAAATAAAAGATACAAAATACACGCCTGCGCTTAAAAGGATGCAACCAGTATAGGCAGGATTCACTCGATAGGTATACTTTTGGGCAAAGGCGACTGTACGTCTTCGGCATGTCGCATCTGAGCGCAAAGATTTTTATCTATGACAACTGACACGCCCGCTCTCGTCAAGAGGCCGGGCTCATATTTTGTTCGAGCTAGCGCCTCTAGTATTTATACATTATTTATTACTGAAAGAACAAACCGTTCTTAATGTAAACGTTGAATATAAAAATATATGTAACTTTACGCAAAACCACCATAGGGGCGAATACACATCTATCTTACTTTGGTTTTGTTTTTAAAAATGAGTGTTTTACCTATGCAATAAACAATTTAAGCAATCTTTTCCCATGTCGTCATGAAAGTTCATCATTGTATCGTCTGAATTGACAAATATTTTTGTAGAACTCGTACCTCATATCCAAAGGTAAAGCCAATGTAAAGTTGTTTTTTTTTATTTGAACAAAGAAACTGTCAAAATGACATTCCAGTTCTTGAAAACATTTTTTATCATTGTTATTTTTCAGAAACAAGACAAACACAAGTTTATGCTCATCACACAAATGTTCGCCCTGGGCGGGGTTCGAACCTGCCTACGGAGCCATCAATATAGTTATCGACATAATATATGAGTGACATGAGTGACGAATTTAAAGAACAAGTCAAACAGTTCTCCAAACAATTTAAATTTGACTGTCATACAGCTAAACGTAATTTTCTGAGTAGTAAAATTAAGAATAGTTCCGATGTTATAAAAACGACTTGGAAAATAATTAATGAGGAGGCCGGTCGTAGTAAAAAAGCGAGTCACGATTACGAACTAAAAATCAATGGACAGCTTACGAGTTCTAGCTTAGAAGTTGCAACTGAATTTGAATCGTTTTTTACTAATGCACCGGCTTCCACGACTAAGTATTTAAATTCGTCACCTTTGTCTGCTGTTGCAATATTAAAAGATAATGTCTCAGAGTGTGCTTCATACTTGAATTTTAAGCACGTCACAAGTTCAGATGTCGTAAAGGCATTTAAATTGATAAATGTTAAGAAAACGAATGATCTTTGGGGACTCTCTGTTCACGTCGTTAAATCCCTGATCGAATTAATTGCACCTGACCTAGCGGTCATTTTCAACAATTGTATAGACTGCGGTGAATTTCCTGATTTAATGAAACAAAGTAAGATAATTCCCCTCTTCAAAGCAGGTAGTACTCAAGACCCCACCA
This sequence comes from Argyresthia goedartella, assembly GCA_949825045.1. NCBI lineage: Eukaryota > Metazoa > Arthropoda > Insecta > Lepidoptera > Argyresthiidae > Argyresthia > Argyresthia goedartella. Next base: position 15,482,271 of record OX463815.1, read on the forward strand.
ATTTCAGACCTATATCAATACTACCAACTTTTAGTAAAATTTTTGAGAAATTAATCTTATCACAGCTATTACATCATTTTGAATCAAATAAGCTAATGCATAACAAACAGTTTGGATTCACTCGCGGTCGTTCAACAACAGATGCCGGAATTCAGTTCATTGAAAGTATTTTTGATGCCTGGGAAGAGTCACAAGATGCCCTAGGCATTTTTTGTGACTTATCTAAGGCTTTTGATTGCGTTTGTCATGAAACATTGATCAGGAAATTACATCATTATGGAGTTAGAGACACGTCATTGAATTTGTTAAAATCTTATCTGAACGGAAGAATACAAAGGGTAGACGTAAACGGAGAACGATCACCAGGATCATTGGTTTCTTTGGGCGTGCCACAGGGCTCAATATTGGGACCCTTCCTATTCCTCATCTATATAAACGACTTACCCTATCTAGGAAGGGACTGTCATGATATGGTACTGTTTGCTGATGACACCTCACTTATTTTTAAAACAAAGCGAAACCAACACGCTAATGATGATCACGTGAACAATACCATATCAAGAGTGGTAAATTGGTTTAATGTTAATAATTTGCTATTAAATGAGAAAAAGACTAAATGTGTTAAGTTTCTTACTACTAACGTTAAAAATAATCAGACATGTATAACAATTAAAAATGAGGAATTGGAATTGGTAACCAGCACAGTGTTTCTAGGTATAACGTTGGATTCCAAACTCCAATGGGGTCCACATATTGATAAGCTATCGAACAGACTGAGCTCTGCAGCTTTTGCTTGCAGAAAAATCCGTCACTTGACAGATTTAAAAACAGCCAGATTAGTTTATTTTAGTTATTTTCATAGTATTATGTCCTACGGTATTCTGCTCTGGGGCAGTGCTGCTGACATAAATACTATTTTTGTGCTGCAGAAGCGGGCTGTTCGTGCGATTTATAAAATGAATAATAGATATTCTCTTAGAAATAAGTTTAAAGAAGTAAATATATTGACAGTCCATAGTCAATATATTTACGAGAATATTATGTATGTCCATAAGAACATTGTTAACTTTCGAAGAAACTGTGATATACATAACTTTAATACTAGAAACAAGGACAAACTTGCAGTGCCCACTACTCGGCTCCATAAAATAAAAAACTCGTTCAAGGGTAATTGTGTAAGATTTTACAATAAACTCCCAAGCACTTTGACAGATCTATCAATTAATAAGTTCAAGAAATACATCAAGCAAAGGCTTATTTCTAAAGCTTACTACAGTATTAAAGAGTACATAGACGATAAAAATGCTTGGGACTGAATTGTTCTAATTAATTGTGAGCATCCTCACTGCCAGAGTTTCTTTTACTGGACACTTGGAGGCCCTTTACACCTCCAAAGATTAATAATTATACAACTCTTGACTGTGGGGACCATTTACATCTCCTATCATCATTGTATTATTCACTAAAGAGACTATACATCTCTGTTATTTATATTTTAATTATTTTATTATGACATTTGAGACTCTTTACATCTCTCAGAAACAATAATTAAGTACTTTTTTTTCTGATAATATGATACAAATAATAATACCAAATGTTCTGTAAAAATGAAATGAAATGACATGTGAAAGTGCCCTTGTGGCCTATTTACAGAATAAACGTTTTGAGTTTTGAGTTTGAGTATAAACCTTCCGTGAAAACTTATCTAGCTGATTGTTGAAATGTCGTACAAGAGTTAGCAGATATACAGTCAGAGTGACGCGGAGAGCGACTTTGTTTTGTTAGTGTTAATGAAAGTATTGTATTGTTATAATTATAATGTTCTTATAAATAATGATATTAATTTATTTACTTTATATTACGTAAGGATAAGGATTTGATATAATGTAAAAAAAGGATTTCATACTATGTAAAAATAAGAATAAATAAACAACTATCTGTACTATCCTCAGATTCCGAGTCTGACATTTATTAATATATACATCATCAATTAGGAAATCGGCACAGTCTGTAATCCACTTTTAGCATGCATTTGGCACGTTTTGTCCTCCACTTTTAATGCCATTCCACTTTTTTGGTGTCACATTTTGTAATCCCTCATGAAATACCAACCAACACTGAATTTGGTTTAAATTGGGAAAAATACCGTTCAACCACTCCATATAAGACTCGCATTCGGCACGTCAAACAGATGGTGAAAAACTGAATGACAGCCAGGTCAAATTGCAAAATGGCGTCCGTATGACTTTTTATTTTGCATTGCCAGATTCGTTTCAAATAAGTTAAACCAACAAAAAGAATCTAAAGGTTACGAACCCCTTTAGTGTTGCAAGTACCATATATTTTTGCGCCGGAAAGAACTGTTTTCCTTTACATAAAATGTATGTTACATCTATTTACAAATCTGTCTGAATGAGTATGTTTAGTTGTTTCAGAAGTTTTATACCAGAGATGAAAATAAATTATATCTAATATTTTTCTCAATAATCGTTTTTCTCTATAATCGTAATCATCGATATACCTAACAATATTTTTCTCAATAATGGTAACATCTTTGGCTTGAAATAAAAAATTCTACTTTAAAACTTTAAATTAAAACAATAAAATACAAATAAAGATGGATGACGCTTCATATAAAAAGAACCGCCCTGCGCGAAGTATGTATCTTAAAATAAAGAGTACCTATGAGTATAACAATTAGTACCTATAATAATTGTGAAAATAAATTCGAGTCAAAGATCGGTAATTTTTTTTTCCCTAATCATCCATCATTCTGGCATCAGTCTAGCCGGACCAAACTGATGGACTGAACTGACGCCAAACTGATCGTGTAACCCTTGTCTTAAGTCTTGCAGGCGTTCAAACAAACTATAAATTTTAGTGAGTAAAATCTTAATTAATGTTACTGTTTGTAATTTTTAATTATTGATTTTATTAAAAAAACATATAACAACTTATTTAACTGATTTTAATTTCTATTAACTGCTTTTTACTAATTCCGTTTTTATTCTATGCCTATTACAATTCATAAGTTTCGACCCTACACAACAAAAAAAAAACAACTTATAGTATATGTCGAAACCATAATCCATATCATGAAATGGCCAACCATGGTTGAATTAGAACTTTCATTGAACAAATAAATCTTTTAGGGAAAAACACTGCGGTAGTTTAGGTGAATACTAGTCTTCGTGTTAGTACGACATGTATGTCACAAATATATTAGGTAGTTTAGGTACCTACTGAATAAAAATGCTTTTAAAAAGACATGTTTCATCATCAACCCTTTCTGGTCATTCCATGAAATGATTAATTCTATGATATGGCTACGCCATATATACTGCCGTTAAAAACTGTTTTGTTAAATCCCTAATAATAATAATAATAATAAGTACATACTAAATCTGGTCTAAATATATCCTGCTTTTGATGAAAAAAGGGCTTGACAATTATAGTACTTGACCAAGGCAGTGTTACTTAAAAATCGTATTTGACGGAAATCGTTGCTACCTTAAAAGCAAGTCCTTTATGCTAGGCATTGAATCAATTTGAGGGCTAGACCGGGCAGGATGAGCAACTTTTCTATAAAAAAATACCACACTTAATTTGAACTATTTATTTATTTACATAAGTTATATTAACACTTTTTCCACTGATGGTGATTTTAGGCAGCAGCAGCCAGACGGTTCTCCCTCTCTCTCAATCGACGCTCACGTTCAAATTCTTTCATGCGCAGGACATAGCTGAAATAAATATAAAATATTGGTACATGTCTCTCTCCAATGTCAATAATGTTGCTGGCAGTCATTATTAGTACATAATTAATACATGTAAGTACCTATGTAGATAGTTTAAAGTTAGAACATGAATAAAGCTTATAAGCTTTATTCATGTTCTATGCTGCTATAGCAATATTCTTGTTTTAATATTCTATTCTAGAATCAAATTATCTTGAATAAGGTACTGTATATTTAATTTTGCTTGAGTCAAGTAAAACTTATTTGCTTGTTTTGAAAAAATTTGGGTATGGCTCCCGACAATTAAAACTTACTCTTGTTGTTGACAATTCAGGTAGTGGTGCTTCTCATGAGCACACTTGTAGAACAGTGGTGTATTCTTGTAACGGCACTCTTTGTAAGCCAATAAAAGATGAGAACAGTAATCTCTATCCTGGGGTGGGATGCGAGCCGAGATCAACTCTTCCTCTTTGGCTATCATTACTGAAAAATATGATAAAAATAAATCAGTCCTGCTAACTCTACATCTCTCAAAAATAACCTAATAATTATGTAATAGGTTTTATTTTTTACGATTGACTGAAGATAAGAGCTACACTTCTTTTCATAATATGGGAGACACAGTGTTAAATTAGAAATAATACGTAGATAAAACTGAAATACCTACCTCTTTTCTCTCTTGGAAACTCAAACCCAGATTGGTGTTCAAAAGTAGGTTTATCATTCATCTCCAGACCCAGATAGCGGGTGTTGAAGGATCCCATCCATTGCCCCATTTCGACTAACGTTGGCTGTTCACTGAAAAAATGCTTGAAACCCTGAGATTTTTTGGCAAAACAGACAAATATATATTAGAGACCAGCCAGTGTTTTTGTACCTTCTTTCTTACAAGAGTTACGTTCGGCTTTTGCAAAGTTAGAGCTCGAAACGTCAAACTGCATTGTGTTGCTAACTGCGTTTAGTTTCTTTCGGTCGATGGTGATTTAACGATCGATTAATGTTGAGCACAAATTGAACTGAGTAGGACGATGCAGGTAGTTTGAATAAAAAAAGAATAGGTACCTCCCGCTGTGCAAATTGATTAATTATAATGAGGACTTGAACATGGAAATAAAAGAAGCCCTACAGAAATCCAAACTCACTATCCTGAAAACAATAGGAAAGGGCACATACGGGTATGTAAGCAACTTAGTTAATTAAGCAGCTGCTATGTTACGCCATGTCTATAAGTAGGCAACTAGATATAGGTCATTACTGGACCTTTTAGCTTTTTCCTTTTATCTCTATAGAGGTTGCTTACTTAGACCCCAACTTGCTTGACTCATCAAGTCATCAACCGATTTAACCATTCTATGGTGGCAGGTCTAGAAGCCCAAGATTATTATTAGTCATGCATAGGGTACAAACTATGCGCAGTCGAAGTTTAATTCAAAATATCGGCACATGATTGGCTGAAATGAGTTTAACAAGTTGTGTCATACGCCTTTCGGAAATTATTGTTAAACGCTCTCTGGTAAAATCAAGAGTATCAAAGACACTTCCTAATGTCAGGCAAGTTGAGGTTTAAATAGTTTTACACAACAACACTTTAGAATTACAAAATGACATGAAGTTTCTTAGAATAAATATTGATAGGGACCCCACAGAGATAAATTTGCTGGTAAATTAAGTTCATATTGCAGTGGGGACCCCACATAGATAAATTAGCTGGAAGATAAAGATCTGCGGCTTACGCTGTTAGGAACATCAGACAAAACATGGATGTGGCTACATCAATTCTAGTTTATGTTGGTAACTTTCATAGTCATGTATGGTTCAGTCCTATGGTATTTTGTTGTCGGGGAAAGCAGCGGAGAGTATTCAAACTATTTTTATATAACAGAAAAGAGCCATTTGAGCAATTTATAATGTAAATCCCACAGACTCCCTTAGAAAACTTGTTAAAGAAATTGTTATACAAACTGTAGCAAGTCAATTTATTTTCGAAAATATATAAAAATAACCTTTCAACATTTTTCAAAATTAGCGATATCATATATGCTGTTAATATAATAATAATAATAATAATACCTTGGACACTATATACACACATTGATCTAGCCCCAAACTAGGATTCCCTGTATCTTGGGTACTAGACAACGATACACATACTTTTATAGATAAATATTATTACTTAGATTGATAGACAACCAACTGGGGTACAAACATCCGTTCTGATCAAACAAATATTTGCCCCCACCGGGACTCGAACCCGGGACCCTTGGCTTCGTAGGCAGGGTCACTGCCGACTCGACAATATCATAATTCGTATTTTTAATTTAACATATGTTGTTATGTTAACATATGAAATTATCACAGACTATAACATAGTATATATGCGTAGTAATTCCCGCCAACGTCGTCCAGCGCTCTTAATTCGTGGCGCGAGGTATACTAGTTTCATCCCGGGTTTAGACTCGCGAGGTTAATGCATTACTTTACTACAACACCATACTATTGGAGATTTTGAAATTTCCATTTGGGCAATTTAAATACCATTTAAAACCACTTTATCAAATAAGGCATATTAATATTCAAGATAACATAAATGACAAGAATGCATGCAAGATAACATAAATAACAAGAATGCATCCAACTCAAACATAACTCGCTTAATAATTATGTTATTATTTATTCCTGCATATTATTTACATTTATTTGTACTAGTTAAATAAAACCTATATTTAAAAGAGATCTATTAATAAATCTGTGGAAGTTTCGTCGCCCTCTTCTCTAACAGGGGTCCAATGTCCAAGAGACAAAAAATGTCGTTTTCTATACATACATTGACCAGTCGTCTGTGACGCCATAAAACATGGCCCGAGATTTTGACCCTTGTTTGGCAATAAAGTTCAAAACCTAAGAAAAATAAATACCGGATTCCGCTCGCATTCGAAACCGGGCGTAGGTAACTACCAGCCTACATTACATGATCTTCGTGACAGACCAGCTACTAACTTCTAATTGTTGCGGCGCCGCCCCGCCCCGACCCGGTGAATAACTGCCTATTTCACGTTTTCTGTTTCAGAGATGTGTATCTTTGCCAGAAAGATAACAATGGACTCGCTATCGTGAAAGATGTTCAGCTGAATATCAAAACTCAAGGTTATGAACAGGTAAGGAAGGACAGTTGAAAGGTGATAGGACATGACATGGCATGACAAATCAATATCTAGCTAGAGGCTATCCTGCCCACCCATCAGTAAAACGCAGTAATGACCATTTCTGGTTAAATGGAGTTAAATACAGATTCTTGATCACCGATTTTCGCGCTATTTTTCTGTATTACCCGTTTCTTCCCAGGATGCAAACAATGGTGACTAAAAACATTGAACTACCTACTATTACTAGCGTGATGGTAGCTCAATGACTAAAACGACCAAAACGCAGTAAGAGCCGGAACATTTGGTGTAATATCAGTTAAAGTGCAGCGCAGTGGCGTTGGATATGCAGTAATTGCTTAGGTGTTGATTAGAATACAGATTATCACGCAGTTCAAGAATCTGCAACTGCATTTTAATCTTACTCGACATTCTAATAATAATCATATAAAACTACCTAAAAAGCAGTTCAAGCTTGAATATTACAGCTGAACGCCATACTATTTTCATGTTACTGCATTTTAGTCTGTTAAACACATAATTTACTACGCAGTGAAGGGTGGGAAAATTTATTTATTTGATTTATTAGGCAATTAATTATTGCATAAAATAAGTAAGTATCCAAGAAAATTCGCATTCACGCTGTCAAAAAATGCAACGACAAATTTGCAAATATTCAAATTAAAAGTTTTTTTTTTTCCCAACTTACGCGATTTTCTCAGAAGTGCTTTTTGGTCATTACTGCGTTTTACTGGCGGGTGGGCAGTATCTGAGCCAACTGACAAGTATTAATGCTAGTCCGACAAGGGCAAGCCTGGCGCTACAACCACTACCTATTAGAAGCTTTTTATTTTCTAGGATACAGTCAACGAAGTGAAGATTTTGTCTTTATTGAATCATCCCAATATTATCAGATATGAAGACTGCTACTACTTCGAAAACCATGTGATGATATCCATGGAGTACGCCACTAATGGAAACTTAGCTGAATACATGTTCAGGAAATATCCCAAATTGTTACAGCAGCAGGTATGTACGCTACACAGACAGCTGAGTTGAGTAGTACAGTATAAAAATATGCGTAGGAGTCATTTAGTGTCACCCGCATCCTAACCTAAGTCGATCAATATCCCTACTCAGAGACAGGGTCGCCAAGCGTAGGTACATCGAAATAAAGTCCACGCCAAAATCCCTGAGATAACTTTGACTATTCGTTTTATTCGTTTTGTATAAATGTTGCCACAATCAGGATGCTACTGTTAGTATCGATATAAAAAACCGGCCAAGTGTGATTCGGACTCGCGCACGAAGGGTTCCGTATCACCGTACAATGGTAGTGATGGTGTGGAGTGAATAGTTTGGATTTTACATAGAAAAATCTTGTTTACAAAGTTATTGGTGCGGCTATTTTCACACTCCATGTACGTAACCAGGTGCATTCATAAGTTTGTGTGTGGTATTGAAAGGATTATTGTATAGGAGCCCCCTAAATATTTATTTTATTATATTTTTTTGTATTTGTTGTTAAAGCGGCAACAGAAATACATTATCTGTGAAAATTTCAACTGTCTAACTATCACGGTTCATGAGATACAGCCTGGTGACAGACGGACAAACAGACAGCGGAGTCTTAGTAATAGGGTCCCGTTTTTATCCTTTACCCTACGGAACCCTAAAAACGAGTAATGGTTAAATGGTTAGGTACCATTCATTTATCCACTGGTTACGGTGAGTGGATAATCAAATTAAGTTTTGTTCCTAATCTCTTCCAAATTAAAATATGCATCACACAAAGCCATATGGCGGCCGGGCATGCATACAAAATAGAAATTACTTAGGTACTTGGTATTTATGGATAAACAAAACGAATGTCCGGGTTCTCCATTCTCTTCCACTGTCAAAATCTAATCCTCACAGCGAGCGTAATAATTTATGCAGTGTCAAGCAATAGATATGACAAAGGTCACGTATGCAGGTCAATTTTACGAGATAAGGAATGCAAACAAACTTTCAGGGGTTAAAACATTTTTATTTGATGAAGTTATGTTCAAATTTTGAACTTCCTTTTCTAATAGTCAGCATCTATATTAGAAGAATATGATTCATCAGAAGAGACCGAATCAACCACATTTATGACAAAACTATCTGTTGTTTATTTTTAATACAAGGTAGATAATGAATATACAAAAAAACAATATAATACGACACACAATAGTAAATTACAGCATATAATATAATATATATAATATAACACTGACACTACACCTACACATAATAGCTACAAATTTTAAGTACTACTTATAACATAAAACAAAGAGAGTGGCTTTGGTAAATCAATTCAGAGACACCCAAAAAAGTCTGTAGTCTCTGCCACACTATTAAGAGTGGGTAGGCGCGCGTGACGGGCGAGTTCTCCAGCAGGCACGTGCGCACGCGCGGCACAGCCAGCAGTGGCACTCGGTGGCACCGTCCAGCGTAGTTGTTCGGCACGCACAGCCCAACCGTTTGCAGCACCTCTGGGTTGCATAGCATATGACGCAATAACCCAAAAATGTAAGTGGCTAAAGCAGACTCTCTTTTCACCTCTAACTGGCTGTAGCCAACCATACCTAATACAAATAACGTGGGGTACATCAGAGGTTGGAAAGGATGTATCCCATAATATTTGAAATAGAGCAGTTTAGCAAATTTATTTTGGATTTGCTCCACCATAAGCCTATATTTAGTCTCATGTGGACTCCAGATGACTGCGTTACACTCTAAATGGCTTTTAACTATAGCCTCGTACAGGGCACGAAGTGGTGCAATATTTGAGAACCCTTTGACTGGCCAAGGTTCCTAAAGTATTTCTTACAGACTTCAACGATGTGGTCCCTAAAAGTTATATAGGCAGTAAAATGGACGCACAGGTCTCTCACCTCAGTGACGCGCTGCATGAGGACCCCGACAAGTCGTGTAAATGAGATAACTTGGCAATGTGCTGCGTTGAAAAACAATCGGTTCTCTATGCTCCAGGCCAGCTCCATATAATAATACTATAATACTTTGGTCTAGCCCTAAACTAGGATTCCCTGTATCTTGGGTACAAGACAACGATACACATACTTATATAGATAAATATTACTTAGATAGATAAACAACCATGACTGGGGTACAAACATCCGTTCTCATCAAACAAATATTTGCCCCCACCGGGACTCGAACCCGGGACCCTCGGCTTCGTAGGCAGGGTCACTGCCAACTCGGCCGTTCGGGTCGTCTGATATCAATATCCTCTTGCAATTTTAGACAGTCGGAGGCATCCTCAATACTAAGGATCAATTTAAGATCGTCAGCTAAAAGAAGGCATGCCGATGTCGTTCATACTTCGGGGAGGTCGTTAATCATTACTATGAACTCGAGGGGTCCCAAATCGTTACTCTGACTTACTTCTGACCTCGTGTTATATGGTTCGGATTCGGGACCGCCACAATCTACTGCCGCCTGTCCTTCATGTAATCCGCCAAAAAATCAGGTGTATGTGGGGTGCAGCCTACACGCGCCATTATGGTAAGCAGTATATCATTATCGACGCCGTCAAACGCTTTTCTAAAATCAAAATAGGCGACGTCTACCTGACTGCTCGCATCTACCACCGGTATGACACGAGTAATTGAATGCCGCAAATTGCCTGTCATTGTGTGCGGGGCGGAAACCATATTGCTCTTCATTGAGCTGGGACTTTACCTGCAAATGCAAGGTATTGCAGACTCAAAGGTTTTGCCGGTGTACATAAAATAGCTACAAGTCTGTAATTCTCAAACACCCCACGACCCTTCGGCATGAATATTATTTATTATTATATTTATTGTTTATATTAATATAATATTCTTGTCAATTTTGCTATATTTTTTGCTCTACTTTTATGATGTGAATTGAAGTTATCCACACATTTTACCATTTGTCAGCAGATACATTATGGATTGCTTCCTGTAGCAATTTTTTCACATCTTCAAATTCAAATGAGGTATTATTGCATGCCTTTACGTCAGCCCACACGAATTCAATGGGATTAAGCTCGCTATGATGGGATGGTAGTAACTTTAGTAGTTCGCCTTTACCTCGTTCACTTTCCTCAAAATTGCTGCCTTTACGTTTTTTCCAATAAAGCTTTTTAGCTTCTTTATGACACATTTCTACATATATGCAATGGTGGGAGTTTTTTACTGGCGTCTTGAGTGGTAAGACGCATTTTCATCAGGTGTCAGTAAAATATTCTCAAACTCCTCTCCAAGCGTCGTTGTATTGTCATTGACTCGTGGTAATCACCATTCTCAATGAAGGCTGTGCTTATAGGTTTTGTAAATGTCTATTTTAGTTTACTAAGTACAAAAGCGACAACCGTTGCAAACGTCTTAAGAATATTTTGTTGCTCTTAGCACTACCCAGGAGGATGTGTAATGTGATCCAAGTATTGAGAAACAGTCCCCCGGCCCAAATGTTGATTTCTTCTGTTCTGACAGATTTCAATTCAGATTTCAGCCGTCGTTAACCAATAATAGATAATGCCCCGTAGTATTCTAGAAAAATGTATTCCTTTCCCAAAATGAGCTGGGTTAAATGGAGGATTGGATGAAAAATAAAATTATTCATTTTTCAGAAAACTCAACCATAAGTGATTTAGTTGATGTGACGAAATGGGGCGCGAAAAAGGTTTCATTTTCTTGCGACTGCCCCCGTACCATAGCGAGCTCAACCCCATTGAACTCGTGTGGGCACAAGCGAAGGGGCATGTCGCAAGACAGAACAACACGTTTAAGATGGAGGAAGTAAAATAATTATTTATTGAAGGATTAAATATAATAAACACAAGAAAGATGGGCGGAATCTGTCTACCACGTCATAAAAACAGAAAAGAAAATTTTGCAATCATATCATTTAGTTGATTCAGTATCCGATCGATTTGTTATTTTCGTGTCTGTTGATGATGGTGATGATTTTGAATAAATAATGCATGTACCTTGTTTTTTCTTCGCTTACCCAAATTACTTCCTATGCCAAAAACGCGTAGGTGGCAAGGTCGCGTAGGGCAACGCCCCTCAGAATGGTAATGCGATTGACAGTTCTTTTCATTCGAGAGATACTTGATACAATATGGGTCTTTTGTGAATATATATCGTTCATGACACTGTCAGAAATCTTGATGTTATGTTATCTTGATGACGCATTACGGTTCTGCGGCGCTTATAGTCTCAAATATGTTAACAACGCCAATTCCGCAGGCAACTAACAAAACTAAAATACTGTTTGTGTAATATTAATCTACGGTTAGGTTTGACGCCATAGGAACTTTGGAAACTGTCAATTTCCTAAATTTTGGTATTGATATTCTGCTAAGTACCTGCGCATTTATAGTATAGTTTCGAACTTAGTACGGAGGTTATATTACGATCTCCACCGACCGGACGGCACGGCAACGGATTTTACAATCTTTAAACGAAATTAAAATGTCAACACAATGTAATTAAAGTTTATGTACAAGTTCGACTTAGCAAACCATAAAAGTGGATTCGATACTGATTATATTTCGTCTAGCCCTGGTAAGCCTTTATCTGTAATTTACTTGTCAGTTGTCTCAGGGATTTTGACCTAGACTTTAGTTGGTAAGTAGGTATCTAGTACCTTCCAACTCTATGCACTTCCCGTCTTACCATCGTAATACCTACTCCTCTTTCTACCTACTACCTCTTTCTTACACCTACTTGGAAAGTAATGTAATCTTCGTTTTCAGGAGATTCTCTTCTTCTTTTGTCAAATTCTTCTCGGCGTTAACTACATACACAGCTTCAATATTATACACAGGGACCTAAAAGCTGAAAATATACTGATGACCGGAAAGCATGGCCTAATAGTTAAAATTGGTGACTTTGGCATTTCAAAAATGTTGTCGAGGTGAGCAGAAAACTTTCTAAAACTGTTGAAGGCTATATATAGCGGCAGTCAAGAATCCTTTACGTTTTTCGAATATTTAACCCTTTCGATGCCAGCAACGCACCGTTTGCGTTTTACGAAACTTCAACCTCATGCCACCAACGTATCATTTGCGTTTACGTAGTGGTCCTAATAATAATCTAATATACCATTGGCAAATATAATTTTAGTTTTTTTTTTGTAATGGCAACACTCTTCGATATAGGTATTTTACATATAGAAAACCGGTGGCTGGTAGGTACTTAACGTCTGTGGTAAACTTTCGGCAAGCGAAAACATTTGACTGTGATTTTCGGAAATTTTGTTTTGAGTGTACCTAATTTCGTAGTGATAACTATTTCTGAGTGACTTTTGGTTTCAACTAATTGGAGGTAAGTTAAACTAGACATAATTTGAAGATAGTTATTATTTCATCTCAAACACCCTAAAAATATCAGAAAACGACTACCTTGCCTTCAGTGGCACAGGCTAAAGGATCTCTGTTGGAAGAGTCTTTGCCACAAAGCTATTGTTTTCGTGATATGCATTTATTTTATTTTACGTTCCACTTTTCACTATGCACTATGCCAACTTGGCACCTGCCAGTGGTACTCGACCAAGTAATTCGCAAAGGACAATGGGCAAACACGTATGAACCTTGGACTAGGTAACGGCCACTAACAAAACATATATCTATCGATAGGATACAAAATAAGAAACAAAACATTGTACGACGCCAACACTGTAAGTTATTTAGGGCACGAGATAATCGACTTTGAATATGACCTTATAACCCACATTTTTGAAATGCTATTCTTCATTCTTAAACTACTTTTAGGCCCTTTTTGATTAGGATTTTGTATTTTTACTGAAAATAAGATGCCCCAGATCGTTTGCGAGCGATATAATATGTCATTCGCGGCGCTATCCAGTCACAAAGTCAAAGTGTTCGACCCCGATGGCTAAAAATGCTAATCTGGCTGTGGCTAGATCAGGTTGTAACAGAAGACTTTTTAGGTACCTTCAATTAAATTGTCTTGCACGGCGCGCCGTGTCTTAAGTTTGTCGCTTGCCTATTTAACGGTTAAGTGTTAAATAAAACTAAATAGCTTTCTTACTCGTCAATCTGTATCAACTTACTCTATAACAATATTGTCTAAAAAACGTGCAGTTAATTGGAAAGTTCCTTGGTGCCGTAACCATCCTAAATATCATACAATAGACATTACATGGGCACAGCATCCTAAGGTTCGTTTGCCAGTGAGACATGTACGATAGTGTTCCCTAATGCTTTGGGTCTACTATTATATAGACATAATATTGATGTGCCTTGATTGAATGCGACGTCTTAGCAGATAGCCAGTATTAAAATCATTGTTGTATAAAATAGGTCCTGGTTCTCTGGCTATCTCAATTGTGCATATTTACTATCTGTCGATAGTAGACCAACTAGCGAAAATAAAACTTTAGTTTATCAACTAACGGTTTTGACTATCTTACGGTGACATATACACCATTTCGCACGTGCTCACTGCAGTCGGATCGCGTTAGCTTTATTTTATGTATCCCCAGTGCAAAAATAATGAATTCATTTTCTTCCCATAGTGGAAAATCATTTAGGGGAATATGATCCGCAGTTATAGAAACAAAGCTGGCGTGATGCCTATTAAGGTTATTACTTATGTATGACGTATTCAGCAAGGTTATTTGGTGGTACATTTATTGTTGTATTTATTTCATCGAGAATTTCCTCCGCAAAATCATTATCATTAAATGCGTCTCGAAATGCATTCAACAGTGCTGCTGATATTCTAATCTAAAACGTTGAAATATACCAGGAAGTGCTCTGTTGAAGTAGGTTTGCCGAAATTACTTAAAATCCCTCTTAAATCGACCATTTATGGGCTCAACTACCCAGCGACAAATCGTTACAAGCCTTGATTTGTTTGCTTGGAAACTTGTAAGTTGAGTTCCCGTGGCGTGTTTTGTAGGGGGCATGTGTGGTTCATACCCACAACGTTCGATCCATGCCAAAGAATCGCGAATAAAAACATCCCCCTATTTGAAAATCCACGGATGCTCTGATCGTCGGGACAACAACTCACGTATGTTTTCTCGCATCAATAGATCCTATTGCACCAATAATATAACCATCACTACATGTAATTACAAAACGCTTTACCAGATTTACAAACTTATGTAAACTATACGATATAAATTGGAGCTCTTTTGGACGTAAATTTAAGTACCATCAAACACAAATACACGTTTACGTTCTTCAATTCTAAATTACCGAATAAAGCATCGGGAATGCGCAGATTTCTCTAGGTCCAGAGCCTCCACATTTTCATAATTCAAATCTAAGCTATATTCTCGGGCTTCTTGAACCATGTTAAAATCACATCACCTTAAGTGTCACTTTGGAATTAATTAATCAAACTAGGCGGTTCCAACAATGTTTCCCAATGGTCAGAGCGTAGGTAGAATTGTCAACTCTTGCACTACCAGCCACGTATATTTTTTATACGTTTGGGTACCTTGAGCCTTTCTAAAGAAAGGCATCCAGGGGACAAACAATGGACGGTCGTGTTAGCCACTCTTGTATACCCGGGTACTGCGATGACTAAACTGATAAACATGATGATGTTCATCAGCGGGTGCAGCAGCTAGAACAGGTTGGTTTTTTCTTTCTGAATTTCTACCTGCGCGCTGAGCTTGTTGATAGCAAGGACTGTATGTATTGTACTCGTACTCGTCTTGTATGCCGAAAACCCATAAATATAACAGTATTATTATAGGTGTTTTATCACTAGAGATCGTTATTGCTGCAACTTAATGCCCAGCTTTACATGTGAAAAGCGGACTGTACTTGGCTAACTTAGAAAGGACTTAAAAGTGGCGATGGTGACACGTCGTGAGTCCACAGTACGATACGTTTGCAGCAGGGAGTTAAAATCGTTTTGACATAACAGTATTTCGGAAGTCACCATTTCTAGAAAAATATCAGGTTTTACAGATAACACGTACGTAGGTACCACACTCGAAAATATATTTTGTTACTTACGTGATTAGGAGCACAGTAACTGGAACTTAAAACTCACCTCAGCTCCTTGACCGTTTCCCTGATGATCAGTGTGACATGCCCAAGGACTTTGACATAGCTCCCGATTCCAATTCCTTTAGAGTACTGGGCATACAATGGATCCCTCAAACTGATGAGTTCACTTATCGAATTTCTCTGCCCACTCTGACTCAGATTACGAAACGCTCAATTCTCAGCGCAGTAGCTTCTCTCTATGACCCAAATGGATGGGTAACTCCCAGAGTCTTCTACAGAAGTTATGGCTTCTAAAAATTGGATTAGACGAGCCCACTCCCTTAGAGGTTCATACAGAGGGGCAACACATTTCTGAGGATCTTCCTCAGCTCTCAAAGCTACGTTTACCTCGGCACGTCTGCCCCCACAAGCTCACGTCCACTTGCTCGCTTCACGGGTTCGCGGACGCCTCCGTAGCTGGTTATGCTGCTGTCATTTACCTGCACGAACTCGATGCAAATGGACATGTCACCGTACATCTGGTCATGGCCAAGTCAAAGGTGGCACCAGTTAAGAACCACCTCTACATTCCCAAGCTGGAGCTGTCAGCTGCAGCCCTTCTATCTCAGCTCATGATTAGAGTGTCGACCCACTTGTCAGCTCACATTACTATCTCAGACTAAACGTGTTGGTCCAATAGCACCATAGTGCTGGCATGGGTCAATACGCCGCCTTATCGGCTACAGACTTCCAAGCCAATCGAATAGCTATGATCGCAGCTAGCACGACGTGGAGATATGTGCCCACGAATCTTTGCTTTTCTGCTCAAGAGCTCTCTTTACATAACCTTTGGTGGCCTCCCAGTTGGCTCAAAGAGCTTCTCTGCAGGTGGCCCATGATGCCACCCTCATTAGGGCATCATGCTGTTCGAGGGATTAAACCAAAAAAGGTATCAGCTCACATAGCAATCCCATATCTTAATCTAGATTTGCTTACTCTAGTAACGGCTTGCATACAACGGTTCATCTTCAATGTTAATCACGGCTCAGACGCACGGCGTTCTGGTAGGTTGAAAGCCAGTGAACATAAGAAGCCCTACTGTATTGGATCCGCTCAGTTCAGCACAATGTGTTCGCAGAGGCCATTAACCCGCTGCAGAATGGCAAGATTTGTCTCATGCGTCTCCAACGCCTATCACCCTTTATAAAGGACGACCTCTTGAGAGTCGGTGGCCGTCTCTCTCACACGTCAATTAGATACGACGCTCAACATCCGCTCATTCTTCCCAGCTCAAATCCTCTCGTGGATCTCATCAGTGATCATTACCACAAAGTACACTGCCACCCTGGCGCTACACACTACACGCAATTTCACGCCAGCAATTCTCATCAGTGATCATTATTCATATTCATATTCTTTATTGCACATTAATCTTAATAGTAAGGTAACAAAACATTTCCTAGTCCTAGTGCGCAATAAAACTGTACACATCTAATTGTTTACAACTAAAACATAATAATTTAATAAATGATATATACTAAATAAAATACAAAAGCAAAAAATTTTATATATATCAAACATATACTACTTATATATACATATATAAAAGTACCTATCACGAAAGAGAAAGGAAATGCTCTTTCAATCTTGTCTTAAAAGTGAAAATTGAGGGACTATCTCTAATAGCGCAGGGAAGTGCGTTCCACAGTCGGATCACCGTTAATCTAAACGAGTGTTTGTAAGCGGCAGTGTTATGCCGAGGAGTAGAGAGAAGAGACATCGTGTGGGATCTCCGGTTGCTATGCCTGGAGGAAATAAACTCGAAACGTTCTCGAAGATATGAGGGGTAGCGGGGATTTCGCAAAATGTTGAACAGATAGGAGAGAACGTGCATATCACGACGAAGGCGGATCGGAAGCCACCCCAACTCCTTGCGATACTGTGAGACATGGTCATACTTGCAGTCGTTCGAGTTTGTTCAGTTGTTCTTCGTTCGCACCGATCCAGAAAACATCTGCATAGTCGATTAAAGGTAGTAGGAGGGATTGGGCAAGGGTGATTTTAGTCTGCTGTGGCAGGAAGTGCTGCAATCTCCGTAGGGAGTGAAATGACGCAAAGACTCGTCTGCTGACCTCACAAACATGGGGCGACCAGGACAACAATTTATCAAATACAACCCCAAGATTCTTGGCCTTCTCGCTGTATGAAATAATGTTACCATCATACACTATAGGGTCGACGGGCATTTTCTGAACTAGGTTATGACCACAAAGTACACTGCCACCCTGTCGCTGACACACTATACGCAATTTCACGCCAGAAATTCTGGATCCTCTCTGCCCGCCGTATTATCAGACACCGCGTATTCAGATGCATCAGATTTTTCCGATGTCAAACACAAACTAAGGCCCCGATCATGGCTGATCTGCCAGCAGATAGGGTCAATCCTCAGCCAGTATTTAGCCAGGTCACAACTGATTTTGCAGGTCCTTCTCTCGTTAAATCCAGCACATTGCGCAACGTGAAAATCTTAAAGGCATACTTTGGTATTTTTGTTTGCCTCGCAACGAAGGCGGTTCATATGGAGGCCGTCTCTGCCATTACCACGGAAGCGTTCTTTGCGCAATAACAACGACTTGTATCCCGCTGTGGGACGCCGACCCTCATTCGAAGCGATTGCGGCACAAACTATCTAGGCGCTAGGAATCAGCTCAGGGAGGTACAAGAATTTCTCAGCTCGAATAATGATGCAATCACTCAAAAGCTCGTGACTCAACTAATAACTTGGTTACTCAACCCCCTTAAAGGGTTGTGGTTCAGCGCGTTACATGAAATCAATGTGAAATCCATCAATAAACTTTTACCACAGTTTTATCGTATCATAGGTGAACAGCACTTCACCTTTGAAGAATTCTCCACCCTTTTAGTCAGAATTGAGGCTGTACTTAATTCAAGACCTCTCTGCCCACTTTCGGCTGACCCTTCGGTCTTTGAATCTCTAACAGTCGGACATTTCATTATAGGACGCCCGTTCACCGCTCTACCCGAGCATTCACTCGACAATCAGCCCATCTCACCTCGCAGACGTTTTCAGCTGACGCAAGCTCTTTCTCAACGCTTCTGGATTTTTTGGTCCACCTTATACATCCATACCCTCCAAACCCGCTCCAAATGGTTCTCCCCATTATCTCCTCCTCAAGTTGGTGAACTGGTCAACTCATCAAAGAAGATGGCCTGCCTCCGCTACAATGGAAAATGGGAAGAATCAGGCGGACGATAACTGGAAAAGACGGAGTGGTACGAGTGGTGGACCTTGACACAGCCCAAGGAAAACTGAGAAGGCTTGTTTTCAAGTTAGCCAGACTTCTACCTGATTCAGCTCAAGAGGAACCTCAGCTCGGCCCGCCCAGGATGTTCACGCTAGAGGCATGACGTTATCGCAGGCGTAGACTTAGAATTCGACAGTCCACCAATCAACTCTTGCGCAGGTCGTGACAGCGACCCGGCGAAACACTTCCTCATTCCATCCGTGAACTGCTCTGATACTACACGCGTGCAGCCCCCTCATCTCACTTACCGCCATTTTGGACGCCACATGTGAGACGATCAATTCCGCTAATAAACAATGGGAAATATTAAACTGAACATCAATAATACTGATTTGCACGGCAAATATACGGATTTTCACTGCAAATTTCAGGGCAAAGTACTGCGGCAGCTTAGGTGAAGGTAGGAAGAAGGTAAAGGGGGGAGCGAAGCGAAGCCCCCTTTATCCTTCGTATTAGGTTCAACAAGTAAGAACAACAAAAATACTTAAAACATAAAAAGTGTTTTTGCTAATCCTTTTTTGCTGTGAAAATCAGTATTTTTGATGTGCGATTAAATACTAGCCATAAACAATTACAAGCTAGCCAGCTATCACGTCGCGTTTTAAGTATACAAACCCTCTGCCGCCAACTAAGTGACTTCGCCGGAGTAATTCAGTGCAGACACGTGCTATCCACGCATGATTCACCCCAGCCCCCAGTCATCTGGAGTTCCGTCCCTCACAAGGGGTCCGCTACCAGACATCCCAAGCAACCTCGAATCAGCCACTATTTACCGCTCACCTACCCACTTCCGACTTTTCTACCAATCTTCTCCATCAGCTCATCCCACCGGCGGTACAATATTTATAATAGCGGTCTTTTATAATAGCGGTCACAATATTTAATATTTATTTATATTTTGGATGTATATTTTATGTATATAGTTTATTGAGTTTTAATTAGGGTTTGTTGTACACATATGACATGGTTTTGCTAGAAGAGATCTTGTCATAGAGATAAGCTCTACTTTGTACACTATTTTAATGTATATCTTATTATTTTAGTTATTTGTGTGAAATCAAGAAATTATGAATTATTAATTATATGTTTTGTTGGTGGCCGCTAGTCCGAATTGCCAATTGTAATCTACTAATCAGTATTGGTTTTTAATTTACTGGCACCGGGGAGAAGTTCAGCAAATTAGAGGTGGCACGGAAAGGGTTTATAGTCCCTTACGGTCGATTTAATGAGCGATTCACTAGCTTCAGTTAAGTCGTCCCTTAATGACGCATTGATGTGACCACTAACGGTGATGGAAAACATCGTGAGGAAACATTCAAGCCAATGAAGTACGGTATTTAATAACTAGCTAAACGTGGCCACTATTGTGCCTCTGCCATCCCGTATTAGAAAAGGCGTGACTCTAAATAACCATGCGTCATTTTAGTCCACATTAATGCTTAACAGTGATGAAACCTATTCCATTGATATAAGGATATGATTCATTTTATTCTATGGCAGTTACCTATGTCAAGAACGAGTCGCTGACCGATTTGTATGGAGAAGTGAAAAATTATGTTGGTCTGATCCAATCGATTTTTCAGTAAAAGTTGTTTAGAATGATGTCCCTAAGACCCCCCTAAAATAATACTACACCTTTTTGTTTCACCTATTATATATACAATTGGATTGTTCGGTTGCTATTATTGTTCAATATTAAATAATAACAAAAAGGTGAAGTCATAGTTTAAGTTATTAGGTTGGTAGAAACGTCATTCTGAACGACTTTTAGAAAGAAATCGATATGATCAGACCAACCTGATTTTTCATTTCTCCATACTAATCGACCACTTTGAACAAAATTGTCAAAAACCGGCCAAGTGCGAGTTGGTCTCGCGCACGAAGGGTTCCGAACCATTATCTATAAAAACGGCAACAGAATCACATTTGTTGTGTGGGAGCCCCCCTTCAATATTAATTTTATTTATAATAATAATATTATAATAATACCTGGGACACTATTTACACACATTGATCTAGCCCCAAACTAGGATTCCCTGTATCTTGGGTACTTGGGTATTTGTTTTATTTTAATTTAATTATTTGTTTTAAAAGTGAATAGATAACTAAATATTATGTGAATATTTGAAGCGTCTACCAGTTGCCGTTATTAATATAGAGCAAAAAATATCAAGTTTTTCATATGGAAGCCCCCCTTAAATATTTGTTTTATAGTATTTGTTGCTATATCGGCAACAGAAATACATCATTTGTGAAAATTTCAACTGTCTAACTATCACGGTTCAAAAGATACAGCCTAATGACAGAGGACAGACAGACACCGGAGTCTTAGTAACAGGAATAGGGTCCCGTACCTTTGGGTACAGAACTCTAAAAAACACTGCATCTGCCCGCAATTTCGATATAGTACCTACGAAAAAATTACACTTCAAAAGCACATTTAGCTTAAATCTTAATACTTTTGACCTATTGGACCGCGGGATACATGTAGCTCATGACCCTTTTGGCAGACTGTAACCGTGTTACTTACTACAAAACACATTAACCGCGGAACATTTGCGCAGTAATTCCCGCCCTTGTCGCCCAGCGCTCTTTCTTCGTGAGGCGACCTATAAGTGTCTTTATTTCATATGACAATACAATAACTATTATATTACCATCGAGCTGGTCTGATGATGGAGCTCCTCCCCCCACCCACGCGGGAGAGGGAACCCTGGGATTTCTACTTGTAAAACCATCGATTGTTACGCTCATTAGATTGGTCGTGCGTGACAAGTCCTATTTGCATTTACTGGCGATTTTGTCATCATCATCATCACCTGATGATGGAGCTGGAGGGAGGTGGTATTATTCCTATTCTTACTTGTAAACCCATCGAGTTTGTGCTCATTTGATTCGTCTTAACAATACTTATTCAATTCAAAAGGGTGTATTTAGTTTTTAAACTACTACAGGAAATTAATCCTTTGGTTTGAAAATAAATGGTGATATATTAGCGGACTACAGCGTTTTCGAAATAGACAAACCAAATATTTCTTTTCGAAAAACATTGCCATTTTATTTTCATGTGTTCCCACTTTGTCACAACCTTTGAGTAATTAATAATGTATACACTAGAGACGCTAGCTCGAACAATATCTGTGCCCGGTCTCTTGACGAGAGCGGGCGTTTCAGTTGTCATAGATAAAAATATTTGCGCTCAGGCTCAGATGCGACATGCCGAAGACGTAGTCGCCTTTGACCAAAAGTATATTATCGAGTGAATCCTGCCTATACTGGATGCATACTTTTAAGCGCAGGCGACCTATAATGTGTATTTGGGAATAAAATAAAAGAGAATATGCACTGTCACTGCTATGAAATTTATTCTCATCATCTTGGGCTTGCTGGAAGAAATATCTTGTTAGAGATAAGGTTGCCTTTGTAAATGTCTTTTCCATAAGTTTGTAATGTGAATTTTCACGTGCACTAAAAATTTACAAAATATATGACGTGCACAACACGTTGGTATTCGGAAATGTCACATCTGCATGTAAAAATCTTGTTACTCTTTGAAAATCAAAGAGTAACAATTTACAAAATATTATTGAATATGTGTATTTTACTGACTGATGACAGGGTAATTAATATGAAAAGTTATTCTTAGGCTTTTTTGGTCTGTACGGTGTAGTTTTTACAGTACCGCAGAGCACATGACGGCATTATTTAGTTTCTTACTCTCGCATCAAAAGCGTCAAGGCTCGGCAAGCGCTTGGCACAGACTAAATTAGTGTTGAGTGAATTCACTCTACCTAAAGCTGCAAGAAAGTCAGTTTGCGCGCCTACTTTAGTATTTATACATTATTACTCAAAGGTCACAACACAACCAACATATATCGATATCTGTGGTCACACCCATCTTGGTGTGTTCCATCACAGTGTTACAAACTGGGGAAAACATCCCAGTTTATAACACTGTTGCCAACTTGGAATGAAAATAGAATGTGATTCCCATTTTGTCACACCCTTGTGTAACACCACTTTGTTATACCATTGATCATGGATTGTCTTATGTAGGTAGGTAGCTATAAAAAATTGGATTGTCAAAATCAAAATGGTTTATTTTATTATTTAAACATTTCTTACTTTAATCGGAAGTAGTAGAAAGGAACTGTAATTTGGAATCTTAACAATTTCAAAGGTAAGTAACTCCTTATCATATTTCTTCCTAGCCAATTTCTTTAAATAAGTAAGTTTATACTCGTGTATGGTTGACTGATGTAAGCCTAGTTTATGACATAATCAATATTATTTCTGATCTCTCGGCAGAACTCGGGGAAAGTTAATAGTGCCAGTTTGTAACGCTGTTGAACAAGGGTGTGACATATTGGGAATCACATTCTATTTTCATTCACTGTTGGTAACAGTGTTATAAACTGGGATTTTATTCTAAGTGGGTGTGACAAACTGGGAACACATGTTTATTTTCCAGCATTTCCTGCCTACTTATTTACCGTGCGTTCCGAGTCACGTCAACAAAGACTTCATAGCTCACGTGACGTCACAACCATCTTGCCCGTTCCGAGTGGGAAATGACGACCATTATAGATATCCATTCGGAACGCTTTGAACGCCACGGCACAGAATACTTAATAGTACTACGTACAGAAATATCACTCCGCAAATACACTTAAATAAATAGCTACTCTCGCTGCGCGACAATAAAGCGCAATCTAGCTCGCACCTGCGCTAACAATCGTTAGCACCTACCTTAGGCACCTACAGATTCGGTTGCCCCGCCCGTGCAGGCTGGATTGCGCCGCATCACTACGCCTGAGAGCTTCTTTTACTCTGACATCACAAGGACGTCCTGTAAACTCCTGTCTCCCTTGATCACGGTAGGGTTACCTACGCGTGCGATTTGTGTTTGTGATTTTAGTTCACTCTGTGTAAGAGATGTTATTTTATTAGTGCTTATTCAGGCTATTGGCAAATTCTACTTACTTACGTGATTGTAATTTGTTTTATACTGGGTCCACGGTGCGGTGTTTACTTTTAGGTAAACAAAAAGGTATTCAATTAAAAAGGAATCGAATTTTATTTGTGAACAATTCCTTTAGACACCCTAAAATGTTAGGTAGATACTTAATATTGTTGTTGCAAAAATCACAGAAAAGTTGCTTATGATATGAGTAGCGGATAGCGCGCGAGGCGACTGCGTGCCAAGCGAGCGGCAACATAACTGAATTCCCGTCGGTCGAACGTACCTAAACTGTTGAGTGAGACCCCCTAGCCACGGTAGACATTGACTTATAAATAACCCAACTTTTGTTAGTTATTGTCATTTCCAGTCGTAGCTTTGTTTTGGGTAAATAAGTGAGGAAATACACAATTATGGAGCGCCAGAATTCGCTGCTGGTTGCTGTTCTATTCCAAGTTTGATTGTCAGCGTGACAGCTGTCACTTTTTAGTTCAAAATATCAGTGCTCACGCTCACAACGATAGTCGTTGATATTCCAACATGGCGGAGTTAATGATGACATTAATGACGTCATATCAATAATTCTGAGCTAACTTTGTCACGCTAAAACTCATTCGGACCGACCACGTAGACGCTATAATCCATAGAGTAATATAATATATAGGGAACTATAATCGATCTTGTTGTGACTCCGTAAGCGCGGTTAGTCGAGGGTAGGTACCTATCTAATGTTTGACATTGACAGCGCCATTACAACAAGCAGTAGGTACTTATCTTGAGTATGTAGGTACTTAATACTTATACCTATCCAGTTTGTGGCATGAATTTGCACTACTTACAACCGAAAGGGTTCCTTCCCTAGAAATAGAAAATACCTTCATTATTGTAGACTACAAACTATGCTATTTTTATATCGTTTCAGTGCTAAAAAGACTTCGACTGTAATAGGAACGCCCTACTATTTGGCCCCCGAATTGTGTGACGGAGAACCATACGATACTAAAAGCGATGTTTGGTCCCTCGGATGTCTTTTGTATGAAATGTGCACGCACAAACGTGCCTTCGAGTCCGAGGTACGTATGGTTAAGCCGGGAATACATATGCTCTTTACTCGCACGGTACTAGGCTAGCTACATGTGTATCGAGATTCTGCCTGTAGCTCACGTGCCAGTCCATAGATTGCAGGAGATCGCATCATCTGCAGCAGATGTGGGGAGAGGGAGTCTCGCATGTCGGCAACAAGCATGCCAAACACTTCAACGTCACGTGTTGCTCGCAGCCTTTTGTGAAGTTTTGTAGTTTTTGTCATTAAAATTATATAAAATTCTCTGCAGCATCGATATTATATTATATATATTATTATATTATATATATTCTATACACTCTTTACTTGCTGCCAATCGTTGACGTTGATGACGAATTCGCAATGTTTAAAGCAATTTATCTCTAATATTCTTAGGGGCACTTTTCCCTCCGATGAACTGTTTCAAAGTTAAAAAGCAATGTATGGCAGAAAAAGTGAGGCAAAACTCATCTTTTTTCGGAGGTCATATCCTAGACAACGATTGGGAATGGGTAAAAAATATACAGTGTGAATCTTTGTAAAGTGCACGTAAATCTGGGTAAGATAGCGCATTTCAATGTTAAAAATGGCTTTAAAAAAATTGGGAGGGTGAGATTTTTTTTTTCGATGAATTTCGATGTTTTTTAACCCAGATCGTTATCTGCACTGTATGAAGATTCACACTGTAGAATTCCTTCAGTATCACTTTTTCCACATTTTCATCTCGTCTACATTCCAATCCCAAATCGTCCACTTCCTATCTCGTAACATCAGCTTTCATTATGTACCTACTTAGTAAAACAAAACGGGTCAGTCTGCTGTGTCTTATGGGGGCGGAACCAGCGGCAGGTCCTATGACCAGTCGTTTTCGAAATGTAAAATAAAAAATCAAAAACGGGACCTTTGTGCCCCCCTTCTCTATCTAGAAAGAATAATTCGTTGACTAGTCGTCTGCTAATGCTCTTGCATTCTTGATACATAAGGTAAGGTAGGCAAAGCGAATTTTCTACCGACCTTTAGGTTTGACTGACATTTACCTATCTATATTAAATCTCAAAATTTCAGACTCTGGTCGGGCTGGTAAAAGCCATCACAAGTGGGAGCGTTCATCCAATTGACCCAACAATGTACGACAGAGGGATGCAGGACCTTATTGACTCAATGCTATCGGTCTTACCGGAAAAGCGACCGAGTGTTGCCGAGGTGATGGGAAGACATATCACCCTGGCTATGGTCTATGCGGTATTCTTAGATGCTGGAGATGATGACCTATTAATTGACGCTATTAAAATGACATGGATTATGTGAATACTTTATTTGTGATATTTAATTAATTGTATCTACACACGTATCATAAACCCTCTTTACTGCGTCCAAAAACCGCACGTTACGACCAGCATAATGATGTACAACTTGGTAAAAACCTTTGAGTAATATTCATACACCATTATTACTCAAAGGTAAAAAATCATTTGTTATCTGAATTCGACATATTATGACAGTAAAATTTCGAACGCCGACGCCCGCCCATATTTTGTCAGTGAAGTTGGTACTACTGAATAAACTAAACAAGTGCAGAGCAATGATCAATGCCACGATGCTGGTTGAACATATAGAGAGCTTAAGATATATGTGTAGATAAACTAGTGTACCTATGTAACTGCATTACCCACTTTCGAGTTTTATTGCCCTCCATTATGTATCAGTCACATAAACTACTATAATTGCTATTGAGATATGTGAGCTCTATTGAAATAAAACGAATAAGTATGTTAAAAGACGTATACGACTTTATTTCTCAGGTCAGCAATTAAAGTGAGAATGTATTGTGTAATATCTGTTCTTTTATCACCTAATTGATCTGACAAATGTAGTATTTGCTCTTTGCATCCGGTTTGAAGTAGTGTAGTATCATTCTTTGAAGCCAAACATAAGAATCAGTATTGACTCAAATGGTTAGAATAACTGTCTGCCTTTTCAACTTTCCTATCATCGATAATGTATCAGTGTTGTATCCATCCTTGTAGCATAAAGGATTAGTGAAACAAAATGTCTCAATTTTTAGAATTAAAAATTAATACGAAAATCACTGCATGCAGCCATTGCCCTACTTTCCATTGGCTTGATCGGTTTCCATTTCTTCTTCTTCTGCCTCTGTAACAATAAAAATATAAATGACTTTTATTATTGTATAGATGTTCTTAGTTGCGCAGACTGCAGCAGCGTGGAACTAATAGGATGATGATTCATATCTCTTAAGGGCATATTGGCGACGGCAGCATCGTGTTAATATACTACAGAATCATGAGTGTACGCCACACAGCAAGGGATCACGGTCGCGCGATTTTTTCCTGGTAAAAAGGCATCGTTGTGTAGAATTCTCAAGTGGTGACAGGCTTGCCAACCGGCTGTCTGTAAACAAACGTACAAAAAGGGATTATATAAAGTCATCCATGGGGATAAATTTGTTTTCATTCACGGGTTTTTCTTCAGCAGTTGTTTCAATTCCATGATGTGTTCATATCTCGTCATTCAGGCACTTCAGCGCCAAGCCAGTAAGGTGACACTGAAAAGCTACATTGTATAATTGAGATTAATTGAAGGCCTTTGATAGTGATTGAAATTCTCAGTAGCATTATATTTGCGTTTCAGAAAGCTCAAATGTTATGTAAATTCTCAATGATAAATTTATTCACAAACCCTTATTTTACACTACATCATAACATGTAGAGTTCTGTGGGCTTGCCTCCAGAAATAATTTACCATGTTCATTATGATGCAAAAACACATAGGACCCTAAAAATTATGATGTAGTACAAAGAGGGACCCTTATGATTAGAGCAGAATGTGCAGTCATAGTTACGTTGGCCATTGGTCTGAGAAGTTGGTGGTAAAGGCTTCTGTCCAGGAATTTGTCCCGATTGCAGCATCCGAGTCAGCCTCTCAACCTCCTGCAGGGAGGAGGCATTCTTGATTGCTTCCCGGATCTTATGTATCTCTTGTGGTGTGAGATCTGGAAAAGAGAAAGAAAAGTAAGATAATATTTATAAGAAACACTATAGGAAACAACTTTACTGAGGTATTTATAAAGTACATTTTTTTGAAGCTAAAGTAAACTTACTTGTGACTTTAGGATCAGGCATGTTGCCTCCAGGAACAAACGTCTTGGACTTCTTTGTGATCTCTTTCTGCATTTCCTTCCCTTTCTTGCTTCTGAATAAGGTGTTAGCATCATCTCTTTCTTTTTGTTTGATCTTTCTAAAGTCCAATAGCCTAAGTTCAGGTAACTTAAATGCGACATATGCTCTGGAATCAATCAATAGTAAAAAGGTAGGTATATATTATAGTATTTTTTTTCTTTCATGATTGAATCATCAAACATCTAAGATTAAATAAATAGGGTCTTGGAAGCTCTGCTACCATCCCAGAGCAAACTACCAGTCACTCAGTTATTAATAAATGGTTGACCAAGTTGCTTTTTGTCTATTGTAATGTAGCATTTAATTTAATATTTATTTGGTTACCTGTAGTGCTGCTTGTTGGCTACTGGGTTGTGCATCAGGGCGAGTGACCTCAGCTTCGGAAGAGTCACAAGAGGATCCAAGTCCCCAAGCTCTTGCATGTGATTGTTTGTGAGTACCAGAGTATCCAAATTAGGCAAATATTGTTCCAGATTTTCACCAATTCTCCTGTAAGTATAGAATAAAGATGCAGGGATATTTAAAAGAAATAAATACCAGAGCTTTTCAGTTTGGGCGCATAAGATGTAAGATCTTAATTTAGTAAATTAGTCTATGTAAACAATGGGGTAGATAAAAAACTATGGCCAAATCTTCTGTGCAAAAAAGGTGTTATGCTCAGTGTATTACAGCAATAAATTAACTTAATTTTACCATGACGATATTTCAAATTAAATGTATGACTGCGGATGGAGAAATGAAATTTATTATGTGCTCTTTAAAGAGAGAAATCAGAGGTCACTGTGGTAAAGCCAGAAAGCACTAAGGCCGTTAACATATTTAAATTATATTGTTGTCCTCTCATTGCTCTTTAATAATGTAATAATTTATGGCTACATACAAATTTTCATTGCTGTGGTATTTTCACTGAGTATCACACCAATATTAGGGCTTGAGAAAACTTTTGATGTAGGCTTATTACACTAGACTGAATTAGGGTATCAAAACCCTAAGAGTTGTAATAAGAGTAAGTTTCTAAACTATCTACATTGATTGTATAGATGTATGGAGCTATATACTACATCTGATAAAAATAATGTAACAGACAATCAAGGATGTTGAATTTGTGGCGGGGTATTTAGACTATAATACATACACAATCCTGTTGTTATTGAGGAGCAAGCACTTTATCCGTTTTAACAGCGGAAAGCCGTCTAGTTTCCTTACATCATTGTCTGAGAAGTCAATCGTGTCAAACTGGTCCAAAGTGGCGCCCATATTCTCTATCTGGGGAATTTTGTAACCTGGAAATCATATAAAACAGTGTGTTAGACATCTTGGTCAGAGCTTCACACTCCAACCGGCATCTTACGAAATGTGCTGTTATAAAAACCAAACAGTAGTATGAAAAGCAAAGCAAAATAAAACTAACCTCTCAAATCCAATTCGCGATCTTTGCATGGATTCATATATTGCATAGAATTTTGAATCAACTCTGTAGTTAGCTTCACCATGATCGCAAAATCGAAATATTTATCTGCACTGGGAAAACACACACTAATTAATTAGAAACCAGCTTGTAATCCCAACCAAATTCTCAATCAAACATTGCGGACCGACCGACCACAGACATTTTTTTTTTCCGTCTTTATCCCTAAGGAAAGGCAATAGCAATCAAAGCCGTACAGCCATGTCTTCAGTGTTTACATCTTCTTATTCCGTTTTCGAGGTTTCGAAATGCCGAAGCCAGGTCTTCCGTATTTCTTGTTTTTAAGGCCAAAGCCGAGTCTTCCGTAGTTTTGTTTTTTAAGGCCGAAGCCAGGTCTTCCGTATATCTTGTTTTTAAGGCCGTAGTTTTGATTTTTCAGGCCGAAGCCAGGTCTTCCGTAGTTTTGTTTTTTAAGGCCTAAGCCAGGTCTTCCGTTTTTCATGTTTTTAAGGCCGAAGCCAAGTCTTCCGTAGTTTTGTTTTTTTAAGGCCGAAGCCAAGTCTTGCGTGTTTTTGTTTCAGCCGAAGCCAAGTCTTTTTGTTTGTTTTATAAGGCCGAAGCCACATCACATTTGAGGAGTCATGTCCGTGTAATATATCTCTTAGTCCGTGTATTGTTCCAAGTCCGATACATATTTTTACCACTCTAAATATCTTCAATAGTAGAGCAGATATAATCGTAAATATATTGATAATTTTCAAAATTCTTCAATAAGTCAACAGTGGTACGCGGGATATCTTCTGGTTTGTAGATGAGCAACAGTTTATCAATAAAGGCAAGGCGTTGTATAATATGGGCGGGGCAATCGAAAAATATATGATCCAGTGTTTGATTAGCGGCATTACAGATATTACAAATTGGCGAAGAAATAATTTGCATACGGTGAAGATGTGATCCGAAGCGACAGTGACCAAATCTGAGACGTGTCATTATAACATAGAATTTCCTGCTTTTCCACATGTTTGACTTAGAGAACCAGGCACGTCCAATCCTTCCACTAACGGATCCGTACCAGGAACCTTTAACTGCAAGAGTTTGTTGCCAATAACTAAACCATTCTTGTTTCAAATTTTGTTTGAGTTTGGTAATGAAATCAGAGTTTGGCACAGGTACAGTAGACTCAGGAGCATTACTTTTAACGATCGCCTTGGCCAGGAAGTCGGCATTTTCGTTTCCTGTCACTCCGACATGAGATGGAGTCCACATAAAGATAATATGTACATTTAATTTATGAAGTTGGGAGTAGCGATTCTTGATATCGTAAATAATATAATTGGTGTTGCAGTCTAGTTTGTTTGATTGAAGAGCTTTTAGAGTACTCATACTGTCAGATATTATGACCCACTTGTTTTCCGGGGAATCAGCTGGGTGTTCCGAAATATAAGTTAATGCTTTCGATATAGCAAGTGCTTCTGCTGAAAAGATACTCATTTCTTGTGGCAATTTCACTCCGAATCCATTTTTAATGTGCGGTAGGTATATAGCTGCGGCAACGCCGTTATCAGTTTTTGAACCATCAGTGTATATTTGAGTAAAATCAATATATCTTGCCAGTTGTTCACAGATTTCATGTTTATTCTTTTTCTCGGGATCAATATGAAATACCATTGAAGTGAATTTACTATCAAAATCGTCTGAGTAGCATGCCCAATGATCTTGGCTTCTATGTATATTAGACTGCTGATTAAAGTCAACCATATAGGAAAAATCATGAAGAATGTAGGGAGTTTTGGAGGAAGAGGCCAAAGCCTGATTATTTCTGTAAAATTGTACCAAATTTTTAAACATAGGATGGGGCTCAATGGCTAACATTTTTAAGATAAACCTGTATTTTAGGTACTTGAAGCGAAGATTCAACGGTGGAATATTACATTCCACTTGAAGGGAATTAATGGGCGTGGTTTTCATAGCACCAGTAATAAGTCTCAAATTGTTATTTTGAATTACTTCCAATTTTCTTACAAGTTGATCATTAGCTGCAAAGCAAATAAAGCCATATTCAAAATGACTCCGAACTATGGCCTTATACAAAGTTATTAATACTTTCGGATCTGAACCCCAGTAAGTTTTAGTAAGAGACTTCAATATGTTAAAACCCCTATTTGCAGAGAATATAATCTTATCAACATATTTCTTCCACGAGCAGTTACCCGTAAAAATAACTCCCAAAAACTTGATCTCCGATGCAAACATTAAAGGAGTGTTATTAAAATAAATTTTAAACTGAGCTTGTTTGATTTTGTGGAAAATTAACACTTTAGATTTTTCAGGACTGATGTCTAAATTTAAATATATGAAATAATTTGAGAACCTAGAGAGCGAATCATTTAGATTTCGCATAACCTCATTTGCATTCATTCCAGAGCTATATATCACCAAATCGTCCGCAAACTGAAGGTTTCGGACTTTGGAGCCCAAAATAAGATTAAGTTTATGAATATACAAAGTGAATAAGAGTGGGCTTAAAATCCCACCTTGACAAACTCCCTTAAAAGATGAGCGGGGACCGAGCAATTGATTGTTAATCTTAACATAAACTTTTCTGTCGTGAAGAAAGGAAAAAATAAAATCTATAAATTTAATAGGAATCCCAATGGAAGCTAAATCCCTACACAAAATATGATGATTGACATTATTGAATGCACCAACAACATCAAAAAAGACTCCGGCAAACGACATATTCTTCTTCACAGATTGAAAGATGTCTAATTGTAATTGAGCTATA
Source organism: Argyresthia goedartella (assembly GCA_949825045.1). NCBI lineage: Eukaryota > Metazoa > Arthropoda > Insecta > Lepidoptera > Argyresthiidae > Argyresthia > Argyresthia goedartella. Next base: position 15,514,879 of record OX463815.1, read on the forward strand.
CTTTCTCTTGACGATCGACCTTTGCGAAACCCAAACTGGTTCATGGGTAGTATATGATTGGATTCAACAAAAAACTCTAGCCTTTGTTTTAGAACTTGTTCAAAAATTTTACCAACGCAAGATGTAAGTGCTATAGGTCTATATGAGTCAGGGCAATGTTTCTCTTTATTTGGTTTTAATATTGGAATAAGACAATCTGATTTCCAATCATCAGGAATTATATTTTGAGACCATAAAGAATTGAACACATTTAAAAGAACTAATTTAGATTTATTAGAAAGCATTTTTAACATTTTGTAAGGAATCCCGTCAAGGCCAAAAGCTGTATCTCTCCTAGATGAAATAGCTGACTGTAATTCTTGAAAAGAAAATGGTTTTACCAGAAATTCGCTATTCTTAGCATGCACATAACTATGTAAATTCAAGTTAGACTCAACGGTATCAGGCGTATATTTTTTAAGGAATTCGAAGACCCAACTTATGTTATTGTTTGAGAAACTATGTACGAAAGTTTTATTAAATTTTTTCATGATAGTCCAAATATGCGAAATCGGCGTGGTTCTGTTGAAGGATTCACATAATGCAACCCAACTAATTTGTTTTTGCTGCTTTAATGTAAGCTTTTTAAGAGCTTGCTTCTTTTTAAAATTGATGTAATTACATTCAGTTGGATCATTTTTAAATTGAATATACGCTTCTTTAGAGCACTCTACAACCTGGCTGCATTTTTCATTCCACCATGGGAGAGGAATTCTTTTTTTCCTAAATATGCCTGGTGATGAATTATTATTACGAAAACTGGACACTGGTGATGAATTGCGAGCAGCTAAAATTAAAATATCAATAAGATTTTTATAGCAATCTTTAGAGTTTGAGGTATCTATATTGAATTCTTGTAGAAGGGTATCTACATTTTTTTGTAATTATTCCAATTAACACGACGAAAGTTTAAATGAGTTTTCATAGCTGAACAGTCTAATGGAGATGAAGTGTAAGGTGAATTGTTGTGAATAAGTATTTTAATTATTACTGGAAGATGGTAACTACCTAGCGGGTCATCATACACTGTCCAATCACAGTTCAGAGCCAGTGATGGAGAAATAAAAGAAAAATCTAAAGCATTTCGCCTCCATTGGTGTGATCCAATAGTGGTCATTTGGCCATCATTTAGCAAAACTAAGTTATTGTCATTAGTACTTGAAAGGACATCACGACCACGAACGTCTGTTGATTGACATCCCCATGCCGAATGGAGAGCGTTGAAATCTCCCGCAAAAAGCACAGGTTCTGGAACACTTTGTATAAGTTGGCGTCAGCACAGGTTCTGGAACACTTTGTATATGTCAGGTGGCGCTAGTTGCCATGTCAACATTGAGCTCCGTATAAATAATCATTTTAATAGATAAAAGTACATAGAATTACAAAAAAAACTGAATTTTTCGGTAAATAGTAAGCCAATTGAAATGTGGAATTGTTATCCAATGATGAAAGCTAGTACAAACAATATTATAACAAAGTGATTACAAGTGAGTGCGAAGTGATAAAAACCAAACAAATCATATGTGTAATGCAACTGTGACGAACAAATATCCTGCGCAAGGTGAAAAGTGAAGAAAAACTACTAGTGCAATACTCTAATACTGGATAAAACAATAAATATCGCATAAACATCATAACAAGATAACGTCATCGACACGACACAACACAGAATAAAGAGTGTTGCCATATAAACATTTCGATTTCTACCAATCGTCAAATAACACCAAGTGTTGCCAGAAAAACGGTTTCGAGGCTGTCTGCGGCTGCTGGGTGTCGCAACCTGCACACTCACTGCACCCGTTAGCTATGGCGTCTAACTTCGGTAAATGTGCCGGATGCCGTAAGACCATAAAGTCTGGCAAATTCCTGATTTGTCACGAATGCCATCTGAAATATGACATCGAATGCGTCAATATTACCTCCCAGCGCTACAATGGCTTCGACCCGGAGCGGAAACGCAATTGGAAGTGCCCGGAATGTTGCTGCAAAACGCCTAAAACTGGCAATACTAATACGCCAATTCGCCCTAATGGTCCTCCGGACACCAGCGAGCGTTCGAACTCACGTTCTCCATCTCCTCAAAGCAACGTCACTTTTAGAAAACCTATCCAACCTCAATCGGAGGAAAGCACACCAATCAACATGGAGCCTGCTGGAGAAAAATCAATACCAAGTGATGACCCGCAGTCCCTGCCTACGTGGTATCACAAACTCGAATCGTCTCTGCGGTCTATGATTGTAGATAATAAAGAGGAAATTCTCAACAGCTTGAACTTCCTTAGCAATCAATACGACGACATGCAGGCACTTATAATGTCGTACAAAAAAGACATCTCGGACTTAAAAAGAGAAAACTCGGAACTAAAAACTACTGTTGCCGACTTGTCATCGCGAGTATCCTTGCTCGAAAATCACACCAGAGAGTGTAATGTGGAAGTTACCTGTATCCCAGAGACACGCAACGAATGCATCACTTCGACAATAATTCAGTTGAGTAACGCAGTGTCGTATTCCTTACAAGAAAGTGATATTGTTACCTGTAAAAGAGTGGCAAAAATCAATCCGTCTGACCAGCGACCTAGAGCAGTTATAGTCAAACTTCGCACAACTGACCAGCGTGATAATTTGCTGGCTGCCGTTACGTCGTTCAATAAGACAAATCCTCAGGACAAACTCAGCACGAAACACATCGGAGTCTCTGGTTCTCCATCGCCCATCTACATCTCAGAACACATGTCGCCTGCAATGAAACATCTGCACGCCCAAACTAGACGCGTTGCCAAGGACAAATCATACAAGTTTGTATGGGTTCGCAACGGACGCATAAGGGTCCGAAAAGATGAAAATTCGAGGCCTATTCTAATACTCAGAGCTATTGATCTCGAAAAGCTGTAATTTTAATTTTAGTTTAATTTATGTCTAAGACCTTTATTGTCTACTATAAAGTTCACAGTCTATTATCAAAACATGAGAGGCATCAAAACCAAACTCAAAGACCTGAAATTAGCATCAACCCTAATGGAGTACGACATAATAGTAGTAACAGAATCGTGGCTACAAAACGGCATTTCAGATGCAGAGATTCTAGACTCTAATTATTCCATATACAGACGTGATCGCTGCACGACTGCTTCTTTAAAAAAGGCAGGTGGTGGGTGTTTCATAGCCGTCTCCAAAGAAATATCGTCTACGAGGCTTTCTCAATGGGAGAGTCAACAAGAAGATATTTGGGTTACTATCACTCTATCATCTAAAGAAAAGTATCACCTTGGCGCTGTGTATATCCCACCTCAGTCCAAAGTGGCTACCTATAATCACTACTTTGATAACATTAGCGACAGAATTAACCTTTGCAATAACAAAGTTATGATTTTCGGAGACTTTAATCTTAACGATATGAAATGGAACATCGATCCTTCAGGACTCTGGACAAATCCAACACATTGTGACTCAAATCCATCCATATCTCTATTTGATTTCATGTCCCTTACGAACATGTACCAGCTGAACAATGTCGAAAACAGCAACCATCGTACGCTTGATCTTGTCTTGAGTAGTTTTCTGGGCCCAAATCTAAAGAAGAGTATTTCTACCTTAAGTAAAATTGATGTGCATCATCCCCCGCTGGAGATTAAAGTAATATTATGTACAGATAGTCAGGAAACCTCGAAGCCAAAACAATTTATTCACTATAGCTACAAAAAAGCTGATTATCAAGTAATCAATCAAGAACTAAAAAAAAATTAATTGGGAATATATTTTTAGTAATGTGATAGGCGTAGACGACATGGTTGCTACATTTTATGAACAAATTCGTGCTGTAATAGAGACCTTAGTTCCAAAAGCTAAACCAAGAAAAAGGAACTACCCGCTTTGGTACAGCAATACACTTATCAAGATGATTCAGGAGAAGGATAAAAAGAGATCACTATTCCGCAAAACGCAAAATCCTCGAGATAAACTTGAGTTCTCATTACTTCGATCTAGGGTCCACACTAAAATTAAATTAGACTATGACTTGTATGTGAAATCCATTGAAAGCAAACTCAAAACTTGCCCAAAAGCATTCTGGTCCTTTGTCAAGGAAAACCGGAGTGTTAAGTCAACCTATCCTTCTCGCATGCAGCTTAATACAGATAAAGCAACAAACGATGTTGAAATTTGTCAACTTTTTGCCAAACAATTCTCTTCCACTTTCACACAACCTGATCATAATATAAATCACAATCTGAGTAAAGCCATATTGAACATTAATAATTCCAACTTATCTAGTATACACGTAACAGAAAGTTCGGTCACATATGCAATAAAGAAATTAGATATTAGTAAAGGTGCGGGCCCGGATGGCATTCCTCCCGTTTTTATAAAAAGATGTAGTAAGAATTTAGCACTCCCGTTAACGTTATTATTTAATAGGTCCCTCCAGTTATCATTATTTCCATCATACTGGAAAGAAGCCAATGTGGTTCCCGTTTTCAAAAAAGGTGACAATATACAAATTAATAATTATAGGCCTATATCTCTTCTATCAATAATTGCCAAATTGTTCGAATGTGTTGTGTACCCGGTCTTGTTTTCCCATGTTAAGGAGCAAATCACACCTTTGCAACACGGGTTTGTCCCTAAGAAGTCAACGACCACGGCTCTTATGCACTACATTGTAGATATCTCTCACAGTATCGATGCGGGGCATCAAGTAGATGCAATATATACGGATTTACAAGGGGCATTTGACAAAGTAGATCACCATTTACTACTATATAAATTAGAAAACTTCTGCGGAGTGTCAGGGAAATTACTGAAATGGTTGGAATCGTACTTAATAGGACGCACACAAAGAGTTGTCAAGGACGGGCACTTTTCTGTGGCCTACGAAGTATTATCTGGCGTCCCACAGGGATCACACCTAGGCCCGCTCTTATTCAATATCTTTATAAACGACATAGTTACAGTAATAAAAAATTCAAATTATTTATTGTTTGCCGATGATTTAAAGTTATATAAAGAAATTTTAAGTGACTTAGATTCAATGTTGCTTCAAGAAGACTTAACAAGCGTTAATGAGTGGTGTAGAACAAATAGAATGATATTAAACGTAAAAAAATGTAGTCACATAAAATTCGGGAAAAAAAAATGTCCTAAACCTACACAATATACTCTAAACCAGGAAATATTGCAAGAAGTAGATACAGTGAGAGACTTGGGTGTGATCCTTGATGGTAAATTAAGCTTCAATGCTCATGTGAGCCACTTAGCGGAGGTATGTAACAAGATGTTGGGTTTCATAAAGCGAATGGGGAAGCACTTTAAGCAAATAGACAGCCTAATAACTGTATACAACTCACTGGTTCGGTCGCAACTCGAATATTGTAGCCAGGTGTGGAACCCCTCATATAAGATTCACAGTGAAAGGCTAGAGAAAATCCAACGATCATTTACAAGGTACCTGGCGTTTAAGGATTGCTTCCGTGGTGAGGGTAGGCGCGCGAGCTACGAAGAGAGACTAGAACACTTTAATATACACTCACTAAAGCATCGCCGGGATTATCTTGATCTCACATTTCTTCACAAGCTGCTTAATAACTCAATCAACGAGCCACATCTACTGGCAAAATTAAACTTTTTTGTACCTCGCCCCATCACCCGATTGTCCAGGGCTTCCACATTCCAACCCAGCGCTGTACGCACAAATCTAGGTAAATCGGCACCTCTTCATAGACTTCAAACTCTTTACAATTCTCTCGAGAGGCCAATGGAACTGGATATATTTGCTGATCGCATTGGTCAGTGGAAAACAAAAATGCTGCAACCAAGTCCCGCCGATAGTAAATAAAATTTATAATATATAATATAAGTAAAATAATAATTGTAACTGTTCACTTTAATGTAATTTGTCTAATAATCTGCTCTGTCAATTATTTACAATAAGTTATAATTCAAAAATGTATTGAATGCTGTTGCACGCCTGTTATTGGGTATTAGGCTAGACAAGAACCACATAGCATAAGAACTCTGTATTTTTGTGCTTAATACCTGTTGGCTGTGTCAATAAAATATATAAATAAATAAATAAAGTTGATCAAATTTATGTTTGGTAAAAACCGGTAGACAATTTTTAGGGCTATAAAAACTAACAATTGATACTTCCTTATTATCTCCGTACATTAAACGTATTGCTATGTTCTGAATGGAATTATCATAAAATGTATCAAGTTTTCTAAAAGTTAAGCTGTTATGAACAATTATGGCAACACCATTATGGTCGTTGCCGGAGTCCAATCTACCAATATTATAACCTCGAATATTGAAACGTTGATTCGGTTTTAGCCAAGTTTCACAAATAATTGCTACGTGAATATTATTCTCCTTCAGGAAATGTGTTAAAACAAGTCTATTACTAATTAAACTTTGTGAGTTCCATTGCATTATGTTTAATTGATCCATTAAAAAAAAATAACAAATTAATTACTCTTACTTAGTGTTTCAAGAAGAATGGTTTTAATGTTTTGTGAATTAATTGAAAGTTCGTTTGTTTTGTTCTGAGTTAGTAACTTAGTTATTGAGCCTACTATAATGTTCATTATATGTTCTGAATTGAGAAGCAGTGCTAGCTGATCAGAAGGGCTTTTAGATATTAGTGGAGGAAATGATTTTTCCAGGGTTTCAGCAAATGTTTTCTTGTCTAATTTCATTTTGTTTTGATTAATTTTCTCCTTTTTTACAGGGCAGTCAGGTGAGATGGCGATATGATTGCCTTTGCAATGACAGCAAGAGGCATCCGCTGCATCAACTGTGCAAGACTTGAAGTTGTGGCTGCCTGAGCAGATAGAGCACTTCTCTGCGTTTTTACAAAATTTAGCTATGTGTCCATACCTCACGCACCGCAGACACTGCTTCACTGGAGCGATGTACGGGCGAACCTCGAAGCGCCAGCTGTTCAGATCCACACTGTCGGGCAGGGATGGGCAGGAGAATGTTATTGAAACTGTCTTCAAAGGCTGGAACTCAACAGTGTTATTGTTAATTGTTCTTTTCATAAATCTTCTTACTGATACTATGTTTTTGGAGCAAGAAATATTTGAATAGATCTGCTCATTGGATAAATCAAGTGGCACATGTTGTATTACTCCAGTCACTTCAGTGGCCGTAGCAGGAATAGTCGCCTTTAGTTTGTATGAATCCAGAAATGTTTTATTGCTTAAAGCTGCATTGGCGAGCCCTGGCCGCTCAAACACAACGCCAATCTTGTATTTGTTGATGCGTCTTAACTGTTTTATGCCTTTATTGAATCTTTTGAGGCAGTTCGCTAGAGCCATCATGTCTCTGTCGCCCAATGCCTTGCCAGTGTCGCTGCTTTCAAAATAAACGATATAATCTAATTTACCTCCATCCACTGGGTAATAACGGACATAATCCGGGACCTGAAAAGGCTTATACTTATCCTTGTCAACTTTTGGGTCATCACACGGACTTGAGGATTCCCCACTATCAGACAGATCCTCCTCCTCCTCTTCCTTCTTTCTTTTCTTAGGCTTCTTCCTGCCCATTTTTAACCAATTTACAGTATTTTTAGATAGCCTACTGTAATTAAATTAAATTTTCAAAATTTAAATTAAAATTTTGCGCCTATCAAGACAAAAGTTCCCGCGCTTTTTTTCCTGACCACAGACATTTTATAAGATCTACGTATCAGATCAGACCGTCAACTCTATGGTCAATCTTTAGACTTGTGTTGTGTATGACATTTTTTTGTGGAGGCAATGGAACCGACTTGTTTGTGCTTTCACGTGGGTAGGTATGGACTTATCCTCTTTGGTATGGGACCAGCGTTGCCAGAATGTTACTTTTGTAACATTTTACGTTACTTTTGACCCTCTCATGTTACTTTTAGGTCAATATATAATATTTATGTAAATATTTCCCAGCAAACAAAAATAAATCATGAAACGGAACGCATCCAATAAAGAAATTGTTTTTGTTGTCATGTTGGCGCACTTGATTAGTCACTTCGTTCGTTCGTATCGCGAATGCACTAACTCGCCTGTATTTCTTAATGTGGCTGTGGTAAATTGCCGTATGAGCGCCTAATGGTGACTGACAACTTCACTCGCCCGAGTAATGTCCCTCGGTAATGTTCGCGGCTTCTAACGGAACGGAATCCAATCTCTTGCTAAAATCCGTCAAGCCGTTTGGGCTGTAGCACTTCCTAAATGTTCATACATACATACACACTCGAAAAACATTACCCTCGTTCTGGTGCAGTCAGGTTAACAGGAATAAAACAATCGAAATCGGAAAACAGACATCAGAAACTTTATTTGCATATCAAGGTTTACATTTGGTTTTAATATGTAATTTCAGTTTCACATGTTATATTATAAACCTTAAATAGCCTCACCTTTAGCGGATGACCTACTCGCTGGAGCGTCCAAAATTTTTTAGCATCATGTTGGGGTCATTTGATCATCTTCCTGAAAGTTTCAGAGTGCGGAATTCAATAGTTTTTAAGATATGATTTTTTGAAAATCTGAAAATACTTTGTAAAATTATGTAATGCAACGCAAATAATATATTTAAATCTTGTCTGTGGTCAAAATACATTACCTACATTTCATTGTACGCATATTTGAAAAGATGAGAATTCTCTAAAAAAAGGAGGAAATGTGGAATCTTTTTTTAATAATACCTATTTTAATAAAAACTTTCATTTAACTTGCAATTATGTTTGTTTATTTATTTTACGTCAATCAAAGTTAATTTAGTATTTCTTTCGTAAAATATCACTTTTGATAATAAAAAAGTTGTAATTTTTGTTTAAAACGGTACGCATTTTGTTGGGGCGTTTTGCCGCGTTTTTGGTTGGGCGGTAAAGTAGTAGTCCCTTTTCTAGTAGTTTCGCGAATGTTCTATTTTCTTGTTCTCTCGATATTTACAAGCAAAAACAACTGGCTAGAGTAGGTTATTGTGGCTACTTTTCAATCGGGTTATAGGTTATGTTAGAACGTTGAAGAAGCTAAACCGGAGCGTATGCAAACAAAAACGATTGGCTAGAGTAGGTTATTGTGGCTACTTTTCAATCGGGTTATAGATTATGTTAGAACGTTGAAGAAGCTAAACCGGAGCGGAGCGTATGCAAACAAAAACGATTGGCTAGAGTAGGTTATTGTGGCTACTTTTCAATCGGGTTATAGGTTATGTTAGATTATAACGTTGAAGAAGCTAAACCGGCTGCCAGCGCCAGTGGGTCCTTTGGCGTGGAGCCATTGGAATCTGTCCATTTTTTAATTTATTAAATGTGTACAGTCCAGACTCTTGTTCATCTGGTGGTCTACTGAATGACAAAGCGAGCTCACTCCATCATTCAATGCAAAATACTTTTCCCTAATGCACAACTTTGCAGAATAATATGTTTTATTTTTATTTAGACCTGCTAAAACTGACATTTTATATTTAATCTTTACAGGTACTGATGACTTCTAGCAGCTAAATGAATGTTGTGCTGTAAATATTTTAAACGTAGATATTATAGTATTACTATACTAGCGTATCTTGAATACCAGGTGATCAATTTTAGACCCATATCGATACTACCAACGCTTAGCAAAATATTTGAAAAACTCATACTTAATCAATTGCAAAGTCATTTTTATCTCAATAATTTAATTCATATTGCTCAGTTTGGTTTCACAAAGGGTCGTTCAACAGCCGATGCTGGTGTTGAACTAATCGACAATATTTTTGATGCCTGGGAAGACGCAATGGATGCAATAGGTGTCTTCTGCGATCTATCCAAGGCTTTTGATTGCGTCCATCATGACACTCTTGTCAGGAAGTTACGCCATTATGGTGTAAAAGATCAGGCACTTGGCCTTCTGGAGTCATATCTAACAAATAGGGTTCAGATGGTCGATGTTAATGGGAAAAGATCACCTGGGTCTTCAATAAGTATGGGCGTACCGCAAGGTTCAATTCTTGGTCCTTTCTTGTTTTTAGTATATATTAATGATTTACCTTACCTTGTTAAAGCAAAACATGGGTTAGTATTGTTTGCCGATGATACTTCTTTGATATTTAAAGTTAAAAGACAGCAATCAAATTATGACGAGGTAAACAATGCTATCTCTAGTATAGTGAACTGGTTTACTGTTAACAATTTATTACTTAATGAAAAGAAAACTAAATGTATTAAATTCGTGTTACCCAATGTGAACCCGGTAACTACAGACATATTTATAAAAGGACAGAGATTGGACCTTGTGCAGTCGACTGTCTTTTTGGGCATTACTTTAGACGCCAAACTACAATGGGATCCTCATATAAATAAATTGTCGAACAGACTGAGTTCGGCAGCGTTCGCAGTTAAAAAAATTAGAGCTCTTACCGACGTAGACACCGCTAGACTAGTCTACTTTAGTTACTTTCATAGTCTAATGACCTATGGTATTTTATTGTGGGGTCACGCTGCGAATGCTAATAGTATATTTATTCTGCAGAAACGGGCTGTTCGTGCAATTTATAGATTAGGGCCTAGAGTGTCACTGAGGGAAAAGTTTAAAGAAATCAATATTCTGACATTTGTGTCTCAATATATCTATGACAATCTTGTGTATGTAAAAAGAAATATAACTAATTTTCAGAAGTACAGTGATATACACAATTTTAATACTAGAAATAAAGACAAGTTGGTTGCTTATGTAAGCCGGCTACATAAAATTAGTAATTCTTTTAAAGGCAATTGTATACGCTATTACAATAAGGTCCCTACTGATATTAAAAACTTACCTTTAGACAAGTTTAAAATAATAATAAAACAGAAATTGTATAAAAAAGGTTACTACAGGATATCTGATTACTTAGAGGACATATGTCCATGGGAATAGATTGTTTGAGTAACAGGCTGTTTCGATATATAATTAGCATTCATTTTGTAATTTGACAATATTTTATTTAAAAAAGGAAACGCAAAAGATGCGACGACTGTGGAGTTTCTTCGGTGAGCTCTTCTCCACAGATTCCGCCATTGGGTTAGTGAACTCACCCAAAAAAATGTAATGACGGATCTAAGTGATGTAACAACATCCTATGGAAATAAATGATTTTTGATTTTGATTTTGAATAAGAAGTATTTTTCCAATTTTTAAAACATTTGCTATACATATAAAAACATAAAACACAAAAAAAAAATTAGAACAGCAGGCGAATTAATAATAATAATATTTTATTACTAGAAACATAAAATGTAAATATCAAAGTAAATAACTAATAATTAAGTTGTGTAAGGTTTATAATATAACATGTGGTATTTAAGGGAAGGACTTTAGCGGATGACCTACTTTTGTTGACCCTGAGGTAGATTGGGGTAGATTACCCCCTACTACTCTACTACTAGTAGTAGGGGGGGCATCTACCCCCCCCGCCCGCGGAAATGCCTAGTTTCTGAGATATGATTATTTAAAGTTTTGAGGTTATGTTGTTAAAATAAAACAAAATTTAGACTGACCTTGATCTTTAAGTGGGGGGAGGGGGCGCGGAAATGCCTAGTTGCTTTCTTCGAAAGGGTCATTTTTCTGCCTCGACACCTTTCTCCTCCACAAATGCTCCATAATGCTATCATCAAAATTTACATGAAAAGTAGCCACAATAACCTACTCTAGCCAATCGTTTTTGTTTGCATACGCTCCGGTTTAGCTTCTTCAACGTTCTAACATAACCTAAACACTCTCAGACCAGGTTTTATGTTCCTGGATTTGCTATACCTTACTCTTTGCTGTCAGCTATGCGATAACCCGATTGAAAAGTAGCCACAATAACCTACTCTAGCCAATCGTTTTTGTTTGCATACGCTCCGCTTCGCTCCGGTTTAGCTTCTTCAACGTTCTAACATAACCTACAACCCGATTGAAAAGTAGCTACAATAACCTACTCTAGCCAGTTGTTTTTGCTTGTAAATATCGAGAGAACAAAAAAATAGAACATTCGCGAAACTACTAGAAAAGGGACTACTACTTTCTCGCCCAACCAAAAACGCGGCAAAACGCCCCAACAAAATGCGTTCCGTTTTAAACAAAAATTACAACTTTTTTATTATCAAAAGTGATATTTTACGAAAGAAATACTAAATTAACTTTGATTGACGTAAAATAAATAAACAAACATAATTGCAAGTTAAATGAAAGTTTTTATTAAAATAGGTATTATTAAAAAAAGATTCCACATTTCCTCCTTTTTTTAGAGAATTCTCATCTTTTCAAATATGCGTACAATGAAATGTAGGTAATGTATTTTGACCACAGACAAGATTTAAACATATTATTTGCGTTGCGTTACATCATTTTACAAAGTATTTTCAGATTAAAAAAAAATCATATCTTAAAACTATTGAATTCCGCACCCTGAAACTTTCAGGAAGATGATCAAATAACCCCAACATGATGCTAAAAAAGTTTGGACGCTCCAGCGAGTAGGTCATCCGCTAAAGGTGAGCCCATGCTATTCATTGATGATTGGAATTGTGTACTTTTAGCTCATAATTTCAAATGCAGGTTTGATAAAAAACAACAGGAATCTCCGTTACATCACAGGAATACTGGAAAATGGCATGATACATCATAGACATATAATAAGTTACTACGACCGACCGACCGATAAGTACGGCATTTCAAATGTACGGATTCGTAATGAGAGCAACCAAGGACTTTAAGCGTACTTCTACCTATATTTACCTTTACAAAACTCTGATACGATCACAACTGTGGAGGTCCACACCAAAACGTAACATTACGTTCATAAGTGATTTTACAGAAATTGGCAAAGTTTAACCACATCATGGTCATTAGAGCTAGTTTTATTTTACAAAGGGAATTAATTGACATAAATAAAGATACATCTATTGGGTATATAAAAACTCGGAAATTTTGATTCCTATAGCCAGGACATTCGTTTTAAAGAAATTTATGTTACTTTCTGGTTGACTTTTTTTTTTGTAATGTTTTTTCCTTTATGGAAAAGGCTAAGAGCTTAAGCCGATACCGCCTGGTCTTATTTTAATTTATTTTCTTCTCTTCATATTGATTGAGGCTAAAAGCCTTGTCTTTCCGTAGGTATTTTCTTCAGTCTTTATTATACATTCGAGGCACATAGCCTTGTCTAACGTATTTATTCTTTAACTTCATAATCCAGTATGTTTAGGTCAATCCGTGTTGTCAAATCAGGTATCAATTTTCCTCCAGCATTTATAGGTCACATCCGAGTTGTCAAATCAGGTAGTATAGGTCTATTCCGGTGTATTATTATTTTTCAAATAACTCCAATGGTACTCTTGATAAAATTATAAATAGGGTAAAATGCTTCTATATTCTTAAGGAGATCCTGAATAGAGCGCGGGACATCCAGGGCTTCTTTGTAAATGTTCAATAAGCTGTCAATGAATTCTAGTCTATGTATATTGAATTGAGGGCAATCAAAAAATACCTATATGATTTAGAGATTGGTTTTCAGAATTACAAAATGTACAATTTGGGGAAGGAATCATTTTCAATCTATGTAAATGTTCATTAAATCTGCCATGGACAAATTAATTAGTTACCACCATTAAAAATAGAAATGTAAGTTATTTAGATCCAAGAGGTACTTTTTCATGAATCTGGTTCGAAGAACCAAATGTACGCTCGGGGTCAGCTATATAGTAGACTGTATGACGATAAAGAAATGGGTTTGTGAAGGTAAGTTTGTATGTGTGGCAGTTAGTCTTCTAGGCCCAACAAAGAGAGGTAAGAGCTTCACACCTACCTCTGTTTCTGGGTCAGGAAACTCCCTCTTGGAGACCTATATCGCCGGCGCGCCGCTTAACTGAGTAACACCGTACACGCTGTTCATACTGCTATAAAATATAAAACTACTGTTTAAAAGTGTTACATACAGTGCGAAGTTACTTAATTTTGAAGTGAAACCCAAATCCTACAAAATGGTTATACTGTGATGTAAAAATAATAAGTGAATAACTTCAAATCCTAGAAAGAGTGCTAACAAAGTCGTTAAATTATTCAAAGTGCCGATCAGTGAACAAAGGAACTCGCTGACTCATAACTGGTTCAACTCTAACCGGCTTCTAAACAGACAACTCTGCAACCCACTGCGTATTTCAAGCCAACTCTTACAGAGCCCGATGGCGCAGTGGTATAGAAGGACCGATTAAAGTGCAAATGACGACAAAGCGCAGGTTCAAATCTCGAGTATATCAAAAATTTTACTTTTTGGATTTTGATATCCTCTAACTCAGACTCTCGCAGAGCCTGAAATCACAGCGGTATAGAAGGACCGAAAATGTGCAAGTGACAAAAAGCGCAGGTTCAAATCTCGCCTTTTATTTATTTTTTGGTTACTACTAGCGTTAAAGGCACATCAATTCTCACTGTAACAAAAAAAAATATATACAAAATAAAAACAAAATGGATGACATCAATATCACTTATAGAAGAAAGGACTTGAAGGACTCTATAAATTCAAGCTTTATTAGTCTGGAGGAAAACAGCATTTTAGAAGAAACATTGAAAAGCCTACCAGATATGACTGCTACTTCTATATGCGACAGTGAGCTTTCGGAATTGAAGCTTAAAGTGGAGACTCTCGAACTAGAATTAGATGGAGCACACGTAGAAATTGAAAATATATTGATGCAGAACATAAAATTAAAACAAGACTTAGAAAAAAGCCGGAAGGTAATTCAATTATATAAAAGACTTGCACCGAACTTGACACCAGCCAACAGTAGCATGAACAATTCAAAAATATTAAGCCAAGATACTACAACAAAAACAATAGAATTGCAAAAACCGACAAAATCGATACAAACAACTGAAAAGTACGCAAACCTAGACAGAGCAAATCAAATTGAGATATCAACAAAGCACCAGTCTACCCAGACTATGACTACAGGTACCGACAAAGAATCTGAGATATGCATACAACGGGATTGCCAGACAGAAGCAAAACTCGGTAAAG
The DNA here is from genome assembly GCA_949825045.1 of Argyresthia goedartella. Lineage (NCBI taxonomy): Eukaryota > Metazoa > Arthropoda > Insecta > Lepidoptera > Argyresthiidae > Argyresthia > Argyresthia goedartella. The sequence goes on from OX463815.1 coordinate 15,529,918, forward strand.
ATAATATTATGAAGAGCACGAAACCAGACAAGGATACTTTCCTGGAGGAAAGTAAGAAGACGAATGAGTTAATGGGAAACCAAAAAAAAATAACCATCATAGGAGGAAGACAATGCGTTGGATTAGCATCGAGGTTAAGCGAAAACAGATTACATAATAAATATGGACAGTACAAAGTAATGGCTCTGATTAAGCCCAACGCAACATCGCAGGAAATATGCCGATCATTAGATAGACTGGACAAGACGCTTATGACGGAAGGAGATAAAATTGTTATATCTCTAGGTGAACATGACACCAACCCTAAGATGGTAGAAATAGAATTAGGCGCAGCTCTAAAGTCTCTAAAATATAATAATGTGTTAGTGCTAGGCGTTTATAATAGTGATCACTTAAATGAAAGGAAATTAAATGACACGTTACGAGTGATCTGTAAACAGTTCCCAAACTGTTCTAGGAATCTAGATGCTGAGGGATTGAAATTGCATTATAAAAATACGTGTACAAAGATTAATGCTGTTGTAGACCAATTAGATTACACTGACACAATGAAACAAAAACTAAGATTGCAGAACATACCAACCAAACCAAACACTCGAACAAATCAACCCAACAAAGAGACACGGAAACTGGGCACTATACCATATTACTTTGAAAGTTCTTATAAAAATAGTACAAACAAATATCCGAAACATAACAAAAACCAAACCGATGATGAAACAAAAAAGGGGACGATTCCCTATTATTTTAAAGTATCTTGTAATGCAGATCTTCATGAAACTGAACCCCAAAAATATACAAGTAGAAGTAATACTACTAAAAATGAGTTTTTTCGTTCCTCCTAATGATTTAAAGTTTAGAGTATTACATCAAAACATACAAAGCATCAATTCCAAATTGGAGTTACTTGAATTAGCAATACAGGACTTGAGTGACAACAAGGAAGAACCAGACATCATATGTCTTTCTGAAACGTTCATACAGTCAGGTAATGAAAACATGATAAATTTAAATAACTATAAAATGACAACGGCCTTTTCAAGAACCAAAAGAAGGGGAGGCACTTGTATTTTGGCTAAAAAAGAAAATGACACCAAAGAACTTCCTTACATCAAAGATATGGCTGTACCAAACCTATTTGAAAGTTGTGGAATAGAGGTTCCAAAACACAAACTAGTGATTATTTGTATCTATTCCTTTAGGACACAAAAAAATAAAACAGAACAATTCTTTAATAAACTTGAGACCTTATTATTCACATTATCAAAAAAGCAAATTTCTAATATAATTATCACAGGAGATTTAAATATCAATATTCTGAAAAATAACATAAACACCACAAAACTGATTGACATAATGAATACGCATAATCTTAAGGTACTGATAAAGACACCAACCAGGGAAAAAGCCTGTCTTGATCATATTTACAGCAATATTAAGGATGCACAAGGAACGACACTACCTCTCGAATTATCAGATCACGACACTGCGCAAATGGTGAGCTTTCCAATAAAATCAAAAGACTACGCGATTAAGTCATGGCACATTGTGAAAAGAGACTACAGTGATGACAACATAAGAAAGTTTTGTAGCGCTCTACAAAACATTACCTTCAGTGAAGTATATGAGCAAACAGATGCAAATACTGCATTTGATAAATTCCACGAAATTTTCACTTTGTTCTATGAACTATGCTTCCCGAAAATAGAACGCAAGATAAATGCAATATCAAAAAGAGCATGGGTAACAAAGGGGTTAAAGATATGTTGCAAAACGAAAAGATCTCTGCGCTATAATTTTTATGTTAACAAAACAGAAGCAAATAAACTGCAATATAGAAAATACACGAAACTACTAAAAAAATGCATCTCACAATCGCAAAGGAACCAAAATAGTAAAATGGTTTTGGAGAGTAAAAACATTTGCAGAGCTTCTTGGAAAATAATAAAAGAAGTTGGCCAAAATAAAACAGAATATAAAAACATAAATGCTATCAAAGACGACAATAATCATTTATTAATAAATCCTCTTGACATAGCCAATACATTTAATGATTATTTAATAAATTTGACAAACAAAAATAATTCTGAACTAAATAAAATTTATTTACATAAACGCAATTGTACAGGAACTAGTTTTTTCATCACTCCCGTAAGGGAACAAGACATAAAGAAAATTATAATGGGTCTAAAAAATACTGAAGCAACAGGGTACGATGACATAAAAACAGATGTTATCAAGACATGTAGCAATTCACTATGTGCAATTTTATGCCATTTAATAAATATCTCGTTTGAGGAAGGACGATTTCCTGAAAAACTAAAACTTTCGATTGTGAAACCGCTGTATAAGAAAGGGAATGCAGAAGAAGCCAGCAACTATCGACCAGTTACACTGATACCAATATTCTCGAAAATATTTGAAAAAGCTATGCAATTTAGGCTTAATGACTACTTTGAGAAGCATAAAATAATTACAAAGGAACAATACGGTTTCCAAAAGGATAAATCTACAATTCTAGCAGCATTCAATCTAGTATCTAGTGTGGCGAAGGGCTTCAATCTTAAATACAATACATCTGTTTTATTTTTCGACATGACGAAAGCTTTTGATTTTGTCTCGCATGATATTTTGTTAGATAAACTAGAACAATATGGCGTAAGGGGACCACCCCTACAATGGATACAGACCTATATTCGTGATAGGAAACAAAGTGTGCACATAAATAGATTAAATAGCAATAACAAAGAAATTAAATATGTCTGTCTATAAATATAATAATTTTGGTGTACCTCAAGGAAGTGTTTTAGGCCCACTTATGTTCTTAATATATATAAATGACATACCAAAAGTGACATTACACCAATCCATCTTATTCGCGGACGACATTTCGATTATAGTAAGCAATAATAATAATGACATTCTATTTAACAAATCAAATTATAATAATGGTAATAAGGATAATAAATTAATTGATAAACACAGAAATGACATACATAAAACAATAGGGTTAGTAGACGATTGGTTAAATAATAATAATCTAAAAATTAATGTGACTAAGACAAAGTTAATGAATTTCAACAATGTCAGTGATATCACTATAAACTATAATAGCCAAATAATAAAATGTGAAAATAGTGTGACATTTCTCGGTATTGTAATTGACAAAGACCTTAACTGGAAACTGCAAATTGACAAGGTTTGCAATAAAATAAGTAGATTTGTATTTGCACTCTCAAAGCTGAGAAAAACTACCACCCTCCAAACAACACTTGCTGCCTACCACGGATACGTGGAATCCGTGTTAAGGTACGGCATCATCTTATGGGGAAATAGTACAGATGTCAACAGAGCGTTTGTTATACAAAAAAAATGCGTCAGGGCAATCTTAGGAGTAAAACCCCAAGAATCATGTAAAACGCTGTTCAAAAAACTAAACGTTTTAACTTTACCGTGTCTCTATATATTTGAAGTAGCAAAATTTGTGAAACAGAACATGAATATGTTCACGACTGCTAAAGAACAGTTTCCAAGGAATACTAGAAATCCGGATAGGTTAGTACTGGAACATAAGCCACGAACAACGCTTTACCAAAAGAATTGTTATGCAATGAGCGTAAAAATATACAACAAATTGCCCACCGACATAAAAAGTCTCCCTTTCATAATTTTTAAAAGAAAGTTATTACTATGGCTTCAACAGCATAATTTTTATGCACTTTCAGAGTTTTTGATTTATAAGTCTTAATATTAAATTGTTTGTGTATGCTTGATAGGTCCTATATATAAATCGAAATATACTACTATTTGCATGCTGTATAAATATAGCTGAATAAGGAACTTCTAATATTATTAACATCTGATATGTCTACCTAATTTCATAAGCAAATAAACGAATCTTGAATCTCGAATCTTGAATCATGTCCAATTCTCAAACGACAAATTGTTGTGTAAAAGTTTCTATGTAGATATTTTCCGACGATAAACCATGGTATCTTAATGTCCGAATTTATTATAGCTGTACCATTTTCCTTTTATTTGTGTCGTTTCTCTCCAATGAAGCATCCATTGATGTTTAATATTCGTTCTAATGTCGGTTTTGCAATCTGAAGCTGGCAATTTAATGTTCTTGACAGGTATTTGGTGAATATTGGGGTTTTTTATTATAGAGCTGGCAAGTTTATCAGCGAGTTCGTTGCCAGAGACGCCAATGTGAGATGGTGTCCAAAACAAACTTATTTCTCTATCTTGATTGAGCCAAAGCCTACTAATTTTCTGCCTTATGTTATAAATAATATAGTTTGTGCTACCATTGTACGTGGGATTTGACAGTGCCATTAAAACGCTCATGCTGTCCGAAATTATCAACCATTTCTTGAAACTGATGTTAGTTGATTCTATATATTCTAAAGATGCATAAATGGCTTGAGCTTCTGCTGTGTATATACTTGCATTTGATGGCAATCTGAACCCATGTCCCAATTTAGTGACAGGGTCATAGTAAGCCATGGAGACGTTTTCGTTACATTTCGAGCCATCTGTATAAATTTGTCTAAACTCTCTGTGTTCATCCAATTTATTGTAAACTGCATATTTATCACTCAGTGTCCTATCTATGTGAATCTTTAACCCACAGAATTTGCTCTCATATGATCCTTCATAACAAGGCAAAGTACTACTATTGTAGATATTATATTTACTCTTATAAGTTAAAGTTTCTTGAATGTTACAAGTTAAAAAGTTATTAGAGTTAAGCATTAGTAGTTTAGAAAGAAGGAGATTGCCATCTTCAGACAACAACTTGATAATGAAATTAAGGTTTAAATTATTGAATCTGATCATTAATGGACACAAGTTACACTCAACCTGCAAAAAACTCAATTAATTGGAGATGACTTAAAGGCTCCCAAGATTAATCTTAAATTTATATTTTGGATCTGTTCAAGTTTATCTACTAATTTTGGATCTATACAATAACAGAAAAAACCATAGTCAAAGTGACTTCTTACAAGGGCTTTGTATAGAGTTAAAAGAATCTTAGGATCGGCACCCCAATGGCTGCCAACCAAAGATCTTAAAGTGTTGGTAGCTCTTAAAGCTCGTTCCGTTATGCAATCAACATATCTACACCATGAGAGATTCTGTGTAAAAACTACACCCAAAAATTTTATTTGAGATTGAATTGGTAATAAGTTATTGTCATATTGTAGTTTAACTGGGATGACTTTCTTCTTTGAGAATATGACTACTTTACTTTTAGCTGGACTAATTTCTAGATTTAAATATTGAAAGTAACTATGTAATTTTGCCAGTGCTAAATTTAATTTTTGAGTTGTGTGTGTGATGTTATTACCACTGCAATAAATAGCCAAATCCGATGATTTGGCTATTTATTGCAGTGGTAATATTAGGAACAGAAGTCAGCAACTTACAGTTTGCCGATGCAAACTGTAAGTTGCTGACTTCTGTTCCTAACATTTCATTGAGCCTGTGGATGTAGAGAATATACAATAAAGGGCTCAAAATGCCACATTGACAGACGCCTTTTGTTGAAAATCTAGGCCCAAAAATATTATTGCAACTCATCTTAACATAACCTTCTCTTCCACTGATAAACTCATAAATCCACCTAACACATTTTTCAGGTATTCCCAAAGAAGAAAGAATGGTACATAAAACAGAATGATTAATGTTATTGAATGCTCCTACAATATCGAAAAAAATACAGACAAGATGTTTATTACTGTTAACCGCAGCGTCAGTATCATGGAAGAGATGGCCCTATACTTTCTCTTGCTGACCGACCGCGACGAAACCTGAACTGATTTCTTGGAAGAATATTATTGGATTCAATATAAAACTCAAGACGTTGTTTCATAAGTTGCTCAAAAAGTGTACCTGTACAAGATGTTAATGCAATTGGACGGTAAGAGCCTGCATCATTTGGATCTTTTCCTGCTTTTAGAATTGGAACCAAGCAATCTTGTTTCCACTCTTTTGGAATTATTGATTGTTCCCAGAGTAAATTTAAAATATAAAAAAAAAAATCACAAGGAAATCTGTTTCCAGTTTTTGAAACATTTTGTAAGAAATGCAATCTAAACCAAAGGTTGTGTCTTACGTGACTTGATAGCTGCTTTTAACTCATCTATGGTGAATGGATTGATAATGTAACTATTGGCGGGGTTTACGGAAGAAGTATTATTTATTTGCATTGGTTGTGAAACAAAGTCAGGTGTATATTTCCTTAAAAAGTTATTTATCCAAAATATTTCATTATTATTATTTAGTTTTGTGCTTTTACTGTAGGATTTATTAAATTTACGCATAGTTTGCCAAATTTTAGAAATTGGAGTGGATCTATTTATTTCAGTACAGTATTCCTTCCAACTATTTAATCTTTCTAATTTAATAATAAGTTTTTTCTCAGCCTGCATTTTTTTTAATTAATATAGTTTAAATCACTAGGATCTTGTTTAATAAAAGCTTCCTTACTTTTTTGAACTGCATTAGCACACTTTTCATTTCACCATGGCGAGGAGGATGCCGGTATTTAAAATTGCTTCCTGTCTGTTTCGAGCTATTATTATTCATATTTGAATTTTGGCCCTGACTTCTAAACATCGATTGATTAATAGCTTTATGAATGATATCACAATAGTCATAGTAATACTGTAGAGGATCGTTATGGTTAATAATAAATTCTTTAAGCATAGTGTTGGCGAGCTTTGAAAACTTATTCCAATTTACTAGCCGTAGATTAGGTTTTTTGAGTGCAGCTGTGTTATTTTGAGAAATAAAGTTGTTTGTAGAAGAATCAGTGATAGTGTTGAACAAAATCTCAGTTATTGTGGGTAGATGATAACTTCCCAGGGGATCATCATATAATGTCCAATTGCAATTAAGGGCTATAGAGGGACTGACTATTGTTAAATCCGAACCATTTGGTCTCCAGTTATTTGTACCTACAGTTGTTGGTTGTGTGTCATTTAATAACACTAAATTGCATTCATTTACAGCGTCGAGGACATCTCTTCCACGAGGACTGACAGATTGGCAACCCCACATGGTGTGATGTGTATTGAAATCACCTGCTACTAAGCATGGTTGTGGTAAGGTATTAATAAAATTAACAAATTTTGTTTTTCTAAAAGTAGGACTACAATTTGTCGGGATATAAAGACTGGCCAGTGATAATGAACTGTTATTAAAGTTTATTTTGATAGCAATATTCTGAAGTAAATCATCAAAAAATGTTTTTAATCTACTGTATTGTATGTTGTTACGAATGACTATGGCAACACCATTGTGTTTATTGCCACAATCATTGCGTTCTATTGAGTATCCTATAATATTTAAACGTTGTGTAGGCTTGAGCCAAGTTTTGCAAACTAAAGCTATGTCAATATTATTTTCATACAAAAATTGTGTAAAAATATGACGACTACATAACAGACTTTGAGCATTCCACTGTACTATCTTTAATTTGTCTGTGAATTTGTACTAATGTTCTTGGTATCACTGGAGTTGAAAAAATCGCTTAAAACATCTAACACATTTTTAGAGGATATTGAGGTATCTTGTGTCTTATTTAATGTTATAATTTTTATAATGCTTTGCACTAAGAGATTCAGTGCCTTGTCATTTGATTTTAATAATGAGATCAAGAGGCTTCTTAGGGCCGAGAGGTGGGAAATTTCCATTTTTGAATATGTCAGCGAATGATGGTGTCTGAACTTTTTGTCTGTTTTCTTGTATTTTCTTTTGCACACTGAGCTGAAATGCTAACGTGATTGCCATCGCAATGGAAGCATTTGGCCTGTTCGATCGGAGTTTTATAAACTTTATATGAGTGGTCTTCTTTACAGATGGAGCAGCGCTCGGAGTTCTTGCAAAACTTTGCTAAATGGCCATACCTGAGACACCGGAAACATTGTTTGACTGGTGGAACATACGCTGAGATGTCATGCCGCCAACCGTCCAAATCTACGTAGTCTGGAAGAACTGACGTCGCGAAGGTGATGGCTACTGTCTGCAGCGGCTGTTGAATGAAGTTATCATCAACTTTGGTCCTTTTTGTGAATCTTCGAACAGATATTATTTTCTTGTAACTTGATAGCATTGTGAATATCTTTTTGTTTGTCAAGTTGGTGGGTACATTTTTAATAATACCAGTAATTTCAGTGCTTGAAGCTGGTATATTGCCCTTAATTGGTAGTCTTTTAAAAATGTAGCATTGTTCAAGAAGGCATTAGCAAGGCTGGCTTTTTCGAAGTATATGGCAATTTTGAACTTGTTCATTGACCTAAGATATTTGATTCCTTTATTAAACCTTTTGATACAGCTACATATGGACATTAGGTCTCGGGTTCCTATAGGTATATCCGCATTGGAAGACTCTAAGAATACTACAAATTCTGTAGCACCGGAATCCTCAGGGTATCGTCTCTTATAATCTGTTACCAGATAAGGTTTGTACTTATCTGCGCTTTCGACCTCTGACTCGGACGACGACGTGGAGTCTCCTTCACTTTTCTCTTCAGCCTCATCTTTTTTTCTCTTTCTTGTTCGCATCTTCCCCATGACTGGTTTTTTTTATTTGTCTCCAGACGCCTTTTATTTCTAAAAACCCCGATTGATACACGAGTAATCGATGAAATTAATAAAAACTTCGAAAATCCCGCCTGGTTATTTCAATGGTTTCCCGCGCTTTTTTTCTTTATTTTTCTTGTTATGAGAGATTGTTTGACCAACAGTTCAGAAACAGCTTAGAACTTGCCAACTCACATCGCGTTCCGAATGGAGCTTATAGTATTGAAACTACCATCAAACTACTCACGCCGAGTCACGCACGCTAAAACACAGTCAAACATTTGAAAAGAAAAATGTAACGCTTTGGTGCGACTGTAGGGTACAATATGTACGAGTATGGTGGAAATGTTACAATTTGTTATGATTACGTTCATCGTCAATTTCAGCTTGAAAAACTGTTACGTTTTGGTGCAATCGACTGATTTCAGGGCGGCGTAACAAGCGATTTGAAATCGTTTTGTCGAAATTTTAAGTAAGATTTCGATGGAATTCAGTATCTGTAACAGATCTGCATTCATTTTTTTTTTGTAAAAAAGTGAAATGAGACGTTTTGGTGAGGACCTCCACTAACTAGAATATGCCGTCCGTAATTATTGAAAATGTACAAAGAAAGTTTCTTCGTGCATTACATTATAAATGTCATCGCCCTAGTACCCAACTCTCGTATCTTAAGCTATTTAAAATATACAACTTACCTACGCTCGAATCTAGACGTAACATTCTAGAAGCAACATCATTGTATAATCTATGTAACAACATTTTCGACTGCAGAGACCTCACTAGTAGATTGTGTTATTTGGTACCTCGATTGCATATATTGTGTAGCTGTTTTTTGTTCCAAATAAATAAAATAAAATACTTCTATGAATTTATAGATTAGTATGTCCTCTAATATTTATTTATTTTCTGCACTGCCTACTCTTTCGTGATAAAGCCTATCATGTCTTGGTTTTTAGGAAGAAATCTGTTTTTAGAGGTAAGCTCGCTTTCATCATATTTTCTTCTCTAAATGTAACTTTTTAAATATCTGTGTGCATTAAATAATTACGTATGATGAGTTTTTGATTTACCTAATATAACGTGAGATGGGAAGATGTTAACTCATAACACTCACGGTTTGAAAAATACCACCTGGTCTTTAAGCTGTATTTTTACGTTGATGTGAGTTTGACATTGACAGCTTCTTGACAGAGTTTTATTTGGTAGCGACAGCAAACTCAACAGAAAACTGCTATAAGTAGGACTAAGCAGGACTTTTAAAATAAAATAAACATCGATGTCGACAAACTTTTGCAGTGAATATCTACTTTTTGCCGTGATTTTGAAATGGTAAATTGGATGAAAATTAGTAAAACCAATGGCTAAAAGTGTTGCCTATTTTTTCGCAGCCATCAACCAAACCATGAAATGAAACACATGAAACACTTGTTTAAAAACGAAAACGTATGTGATTTGACGTTTGTTTTGAGGTTAAGCGCTGTTAATATTTTTGTGGTAACACGGTTGACGTCCTAAATTTTTTTGACTTCAGTATGGGGTTAGGGGTGACCAACTCTAAAGATATAGTTACTGTGTTGTTAGTGTGAAGTGTTATTCATTCATTCGTTCATCAATCATGTTTTTTGCTATCAGTACATTGTGCGAAACCACTCACATTAACATAGGCTAATACAAACAAACTGTACCTACAAAATCCTTTTTAGGGTTCCGTACCCGAAGGGTTCCAAACGGGACCCTATTACTAAGACTCCGCTGTCCGTCCGTTCGTCCGTCCGTCCGTCCGTCCGTCTGTCACCAGGCTGTATCTCAAGAACCTAGCTAGCTAGAGAGTTGAAATTTTCACAGATTATGTAGGTATTTATGTTGCCGCTATAACAAAAAATACTAAAAAACAGGATAAAAGAAATATTTAAGGGGGCTCCCATACAACAATTCTTTCAATACCACATACAAACTTATGGATGCACCTGGTTACGTACATGGAGTGTGAAAGTAACCGCACCAATAACTTTGTAAACAATATTTTGCTGTGTAAAATCCAAACTATTCACTCCACACCATCGCTTCCATTGAACGGTGGTACGGAACCCTTCGTGCGCGATTTAGACTCGCACTTGACCGGTTTTTTATTTTTTGCATCGAATTATGATGCAGACTATGGTTTGACTCCCCTCGATATTTTTAACAAGCTTCATAAACTTGCTGTATAGTTGTGTTTTAGCAATGAATTCGTTCCTTCCATTCGATCGATCGATCGATTCTTTCCTGAGACTGGTTGAAAATTGTCAATAAACAAAAATAAACTTGAAGAACAACAATACGGCGGAGGAGAAGGTGGAGCGGTGGAGTGGAGAGAGGAGTGGTGGTGGAGGTGGGAAGCGATTTCGATTTGTGTGATGTGATGACAATCTCGTATTTACAAAAAATAAATCTACGGCACAGATTCGGATCGTTTCTGTAACAAGTGCCTACGTTACTAGAAGTGATATTTTCTCTATTTGTGATCTGATAACTGTTGTTTCTCAGATAAAGCGCCACAGTTTTATCATACGCCTGAGGTAAGCGATGAAAGGAATGATGACTTCCATTCAGAACAACATTTCCGAATTGTTGCAGTTAGCAAGGAAATTTAACTGTTTCTACCTGTCAGGTATGTGGACTACTCAATAATTAAGTTATTGCTGAAGTTTTTCCACTCTGATTTGTCCGTAAATAGTATTCTGTCTATAGGTCTGCATCACGGAGTTTATAAACCCTTCATAGTCGCTGGACACCAGGTGGGATTAGTTCGACCTGACGTTATAAAACATCTGCAGGCGTTTCCTGAGGTATGCATTCAATAAATTCTAGACAGAATCATATAAGACCCCATAACATCCTGTACAGGTCGCGCCAAACTTCTCTGGATCTGACCAAGCTCAGGGTGGGGTAACCTCTTTCTCGCATATGGTGAGAGAGACAAAGAGGTCACCCCCACCCCACTCTTGGACGGAGTCTCTCACGGAGAAACTTAGCAGAGAGTTGCCCAATGTCAAACTCAATGATTTCTCTGGTATTTTAGGTATTCAATATCACAGGAAAGTGTGTAGAACTCAATCCAGCATTTAGAGACTACAGTGAGCGGTCCTCAAAGGTTGCTGATGTGCTGCAGAATCTGCGCAAGGAAAATGAGATATGTGCTTTGAAAGGATGGAGAGATGAGGTATAATAAATCTTAGAAAAAAATAATGTTTTTCAAATTATTAAGAGGTTAAGATGCAGCTGTTGTTACCTATTGAACAACAAGTTGGCTGATATTCAACTTAACTTTTTGATAATGATATTGTTCCTTTCAGTGTTTTGAAGTGAGCACACCAAGTTACCATGAAGGCCTTTTGGAAATGGAGAGAAGCGCTATATGCCTCTTTGGGATCAGAAACTATGGAGTCAGCGTGACTGGTTATGTTAACCATCCAACCAAGGGTCTATGCATTTGGCTCCAACAACGAAGCTTTACGAAGCAAACTTGGCCTGGTGAGAATCATTGAAAGATACACAATTAGGTTTTCTATCCCAGCTAATGCTGGAAATATAAACCAAAACCAAAAGTTTAAAAATAAGCCCTGACTTTCCTGAAACTGTCAAGACATTACTATAGAATAAAGTCCAAAATCATGAATGGTACTTCAAGGACATCACTTAATATATCATTAATTATTTTACTTAACTTAGATTATAATTTTAAATAGAGTTATTGAAATTTGTATTGCTGTTAGTAAGGTTCATTGTCTTTCTGAATCAGTTAACATATTTTCTTTTGTTTATACTCCTATTGAAGCCCTATTATCTACAGATTGGACAATGTACTGATAAAGCACCCCAACCAACAAGTGTAATCCCCACATGGCAGGACTTAGAATGAACTGTTGTTTTCAGGTAAATGGGACTGCTTCGTCAGCGGCGGCCTGGCTGTCGGGTATGGAGTCCTCGAGACCACAATCAAGGAGGCGGCCGAGGAGGCTTCGGTACAAGGAGATTTAGTTAAACAATTAGTTCCGGCTGGGTGTGTTAGGTAATTATTATGTTTAATAACCCTGCCACACTAAGTTGCACACCTTGTTCTACTCCACGCTCTGCCGCGATGTTTGCGCTCTCTTTCTTTGACTCGCGCCAAAAAGGGAGAGCATGACCAGGGGCCCAATTCCGGTACACAATGACATCTCAATGACAATTATATGTCAATTACGGTCAACTTTAGATATACAATGTCTGACGATTTTGTAATCCCATTCCCTTTGTTGATTAACTAAATCATTATGCTTACCAATTAACTTAATTTTTACCATAATTGCCTAAAAAAATATTCTCGAAACGCCAGATATTGGATATCTAAAGTTGACTAGGCGTACCCCTACCATGTTTCGTGTGTATCGTGTGGCCTCACCCTCACATGGCCATACTATGTTTCTGCCATCTTTCCTCGTTACTTCCCACGCTACTCGACGAGTGTGACAGGGGATCATGATCATCAGGCTGAATATCCCCGCGGTTGGGATAAGGGTAAAATCTCCCATTTACATGTTGGTACCCACCAGACATAGAGGACCTATTCCGCTAATTTATAAGGAGTGAATTTGTGACTCTAGTGACGTGAAACGGTCCACTCTAGAAATTCCGTAACTGAGAATGGAAATTGCTCGCTGTTCGCCGCCTCTATCAAAAGATTATGCTTAAATCCTATAAATAGCCTAGCGTAAAGTAATAATAGGATTATCGAAGAAACGGACGTTTTACATAACGTGGGTCAGTAGAAAAGCCAAGGTCAGCAAGGCAGTAAAGGGCAAAAAGTTATTATACTGGCAATGGCTCTATGTTACTCACTATCGGTAGAGAGGCATCCATTTGCGATACCGACCGGTCGAATTAGAACCAGCCATAAGAATTTAAAATAACTTAATACATGCCCACGTTTAGCAGTTACTCAATTATCCGTGACAGTGGGCTAGTCCATCGCCGCAGCTAATGAGATTGAAGGTTTCCTTACGATATTTTCCATCACCGTTAGAACGTCTGTCCAGTGTTATTGATAAATTACTTATCTCATTGGTACATACATAGTCGGTCGGATTCGAACCCGCATCTCCTGTGTGAGAAGGCGGGCATGAAACCACTAGACCACGGAACTCTTCCACAAGTAATAGCATTTCGCATTTGTCAACAGTAAGGAAGGACAGAGTTAGGAGTCAGTCTCCTCATCGTTTCGCGTAGCAAGAAATGCTGAAAGTTCTGCTCCATACTTATCTGTTGTAGACATCAACCTAAAGAAAGACTATTTTAAATGTAATACATAATATAGATAAATGTAGCCCGTTAATGTCCCTACCGAGGGGCACAGGACACCCACACACAGCATACCCGGACACGAGTAAGCTTAAAACCACGCTTAAGTCATTCACGACCACTACCACATAGTGATAGTAGCCACCCTACCCATTAGACCACGGAGAAACTTAATATCTGGCTTATTTATTTATTCATCTCTCTGGCTACAAATGACCCTAGACACAGCTGATGTTCACACTCAAGACATGTCACTTGCACGAGATAATAGTGGAAGTAATGTCTCGAAAGGTAACTGACATATTTATAGAGCAGACTGGCCGAAATATTGAGGAACCGATAAGAACGTCTGATTGCTACCGACTCGTTTGCCAAATTATTATCTCTAGATGATCATTATAACTCAAAGTTTAAATGGTATTTGTATAACATACATCGAATAAGAACAATGGTCAATGACTAATGGGTAACACACACCTTGTTACACATTTACGTTGGTGTTAATGCGTTAAGTAGGTACATGTATACAGTCGCGTCGCTAAATCAAATACGTAGGTACGATACCTACCTTCAGTACAATCAATCAATTTCTTATATGACTAGCCGTTTCCGGCGGCTTCGCTCGCGCAGTCGTGTAAAATGGCCAGTTCATATTCATTGTTCAACTTTCTATCTGCCCAACTACAGATTCTTAGATCAAGTAGGAACTGATTTTTATACAAACTCTATCGCGATTCACAGGTCAAGTTACTGTTACTACACTATTTTTTTATGTTCATACAAAGTTCTCCACACATACCAACCCTTTCTCCTTAGTGGTAGTTCATTTGAAAAAAGAACCCGTTAACTGACGCCTTGCGCCTCTAAACTACCTGCAAAATTTCGGCTTCATAATTCTAGTGGTTTTTAAATTTCGTACAAACTGTGACCCCCCCTTTTCCCTCCTTTAGGGGTTGATTTTCGCCAAATCCCTTTGTGCTACCCTACGCTACGTATTGCTACCCTACGCTATGTATGTGCTACCCTACGCTACGTATGGAACCCCTGTATAAAGAAAGTTTCATGATTCCAGTTCCACCTGTTTAGGCTGTGCATTGTCTGTCAGTCAGCCAGGATAGCGTTTTTATTTATTTCAGGTTTTAATTTTGCTATAATGGTGTTCTAATTTGATAAATGCAGGCACACAACTAACAAGATAGCACAAAAAGCCACTCAAAAATACCTCAAAACTTCCATCCACTGCAGCTTCTTCTTCGAGAGCGAACGCGGGCTGTTCCCCAACACGGAGTACGTGTACGACCTTGAGCTGCCCTTGGAGTTCTCGCCGCAGAACGCCGACGGCGAAGTCGAGACCTTCGAACTGCTGACGGCGGCTGAGTGTGTCCAGCGAGCGCTGAGCCCGCAGTTCAAGACCACTAGCGCTCCAGTGCTCATGGACTTCCTCGTGAGAAAAGGATACATCAACCCTGAGAATGGTATGTTTGTTGGCTGCTTTTTACCCACGCCAAAACGGGACGGAGTGTGTATGTATAAACAATTTTTCTGAAAAACGATTTTTTATTGATTGACTTCATTGCAGTGGTTCCTAGCTACATTTTATTAAAATCGGTTTAGAGACAAGGAAACGAGTGAATCCAATTTTTAACTTAAGGTTTTTGCAATTTTTCCTTATTATTTATGCTTGGACGCACTGCCTTATCGCTGGCCTGTCGACGAGTCGTCACTGCCCAAGTTGTATCTTTTGTTAGTGTTCTAGTAAAGGTGATTGGTCCCACATCAGAATCCTAACGATATCATCACTGGCTTATCTTTGTAAATGTTACATTTTCTCTCCTGTCATTGTTGTATCTTTTTGGAGATGGCTCCTTGATGTCGAGTAGCCTCTACGTCTACTCAGTTACTACAATTACTATAAGTGAGTGTGTAGATTAGACGTCGGGACTATGACGAGCCATACTGTTAACTGGCGCAAGAATATGTTTTGTTTCCAACAGCCGCGTAATCTTTGTTCCGCAGAGCCGAACTACCGATATCTGGTGGAATTACTGCACGTGCCGCTACAGTCGATATACAACTGGCCCTACAGCGCTGCGTCTGCGGCGGTCAACGGAGCCGCTAACGAGATACGGAACTCCAACTAACCCGTCTAATGTAATCCCACTTGTATGTACTCCTTACTTACAATCAAATTAGCGAGAGTTTTTAGAATTTTTGTCCCTGACAACATTGAAGTATTTTTATTTCAACAGAATTACTCTTAAAATATTTATGTAACTCTGTCAATTAAACAAGGGGACTGACCTGTCTCGTGTGGGAGGTCGATTCCTCCGTGTAATTGAAAGTGTTAAGCCTATTGATAACTTGGTTTGGTATATATCCGTGGTTCTATTTGACCTATCTGTAATCTACGCTATTGTATTGAAGTGATAATTTAGGAATTAGATGGCCTACATACCTTATTGCTGAATAATGGTTATATTTAAATCAGCTTGCTCATAGTATGTGTGTGTTGTGTGTTTCCACAGACAGTTGTCATCGCTTTGTGTTATTTTATTCAGTGAAAAATTATCTGTGACCAAGACCGTAGCTGTAATGGATAAGAGTTTGGTTTAATAGTATTTGGTCATTTAAGACAGGATTATAGATTAGCTAGGTATTTTAATTTCTGTGATACTTTGCCAGTGTGGTATAAGGTATTATTATTATTAATTTAATTATTACCTCTTTCATTGATTTAGAATACTGTGGCCTTTATGATTAATATGTTCAAACTCGATTTTGATTTAAAATATGTAAATGGTGATGTACGTTGACGGCTAATAGAATCGTTCTTTATAATTCTTAATAAACTAATGGCCTGTATAAAGAAGTCCCGTTAAGCTCTATATAACAGATTCATCTGAAATGTTACATACGACACGTATGATACATCTGTTCAATAGGGCTGGGCTTATCGACATCTTCAAACAGGCCCTAAGAATAGCAATATATTAGTAGCAAAATACTGTAAAATTTATATAAGTATGAAAATGGCAGTAACAGTAAAATTGTAATTGTCTAGTCATTCATTGGCTCGAGTCGAGAATCTATATCAGAACATAAACGTCTCATGCACTTCGTACCACAGATGTACAATACATTAAAAATGTAAAGCTATGTTATTGAAACAATAAGCCACAAAGTATATATGTACTTACCTACCTTTTCCTATAATCTTGACATATTAGGTGTAGCGGTGCTTCCAGATAAATTTACTTATTTTCTAAGCACAAAGTGATCATTCTAAATCATTGTGTTTAACAATTTTATCTTAACGCTGAAGCAATAATTGTCAGTGCTTTTTTAAATTCGAATTTACTTTGTTTTATCTTTGAGTTGAAGCCGGTTGTCAAGGAAAATTAGAGTGAGATTATTTTAGACAACAATTTAGGTACATTTTAGTGCGCTTTGACGAGTCATGTTTTCCTCTTATTTGTTGGATGAGGAGTAATGAAGACAGTAAAACATTAAGGTTCAGGCTGACACATCGAGTGTCGACAATGTATGTATCCCACACCAGGAACTGACACAGATTGTAGTAGACTCAAGACATTATTAGCAACCCAAATCTTCACGAGGCATCATTCCATACTAGGAAAGCAGCGAATAGACCGTGCGATAGTTAGGGCTCGATATTAAGGTGGTAGTGGTCCCTAACTAACTAGGCAGTGCGCTTCTACCTTACGGGCGCCATAACTGCATTAGCTGATTACGTTACCAGGTTTACGCCAGTCAGATTTAGGGTTACGGTAGAGATAATAACTGTCGCACGGGTCTGATCGCTGCAGTTTACTTAGAATGCATCCCCAGTGCCCTTCAACGTGTGATAGTTATCAAGCCCTATTAGACTGATATGTGATGAAGTGGGACTATTTTCGTTTCAGTTTCGTTTGTTCGGTTGTATTGTCCTTTCTATAAACTTCTGTTTAGACCATTTCCATTTAAATTAAACGTGACAACAATGTATTTACTTAAGAGACATGCTATTACGTTTCCTTACGACAAACGATAGACATTCTGTCTTATTAAACATACCGATGTATATTCTAAAACATTAATGCCTACCCTACACCATACATTTATTCTTTACCAGAAACAAAGGCGTGCGACAAAAACAGTCCAGTTTAGTTGAACGTCCGTCAAAGCAAAGGAACAAACGAAACCTCCGAACCAACTAGGCGAGAAGCAGCTCGCGTGAACCCCCATAGTGATGCAACGATTTAGCGAACTGATCCGGGGGCACGAATATTTGACAGACCGAAACGAGTTCAGATGCAATGAACACTACGACACTGTCAGTTCATTTTGAATACTTTTCCGAAGCGTAATTGTTCGTGACACTGACAGGCTACAGGGCTAGCATACATATTATACATATACTTACATACCTGTACTGTAGATAAATTACTCGTAGATATTTGTAATAGTAAAATAATTAGCATAAAGGCACCACCCAGTGAACGAAATATTAGAACTTGAATAAAAATTGTTTTGTAGCTGTAAATGCTAGCATCCAATTTTTATACATTTTTTACGAAAGGTAATGTCAATCAATGGCGAAATTTTGTAATGTTGAATCGTAGGTGATTTACTCAATATACGGAAATATAGCATTTTGCATACAAATTATATTTAGTAATTATGTTTTCCTAAAATTAAACGTACATTTTAATGCACTGTGGTTTTACTGATTCATATCAAAAGCCTTTAATCATTAACACACAACTTTATTATTATTTGATTCGTTATTTTTATTGACAAGACCATTTACAGAAACATCTTATTTATGTCCAGCCCTAGTATTGTACAACAAGATTAGTAAATGAAATAACACTCTTCTACAGCTTAGCTATACACGAAAAATAATTGCCATAATGACTTGAAAATACGCAGACCGTTACCTACTCAGAGTAACACAAACGCAAACAACAGATATAGACACTTTGTGCCGCAACTGTTACATTATTTCAATTATATGTATGCAGTTAAACATGATAACAATAGAAATAAGAAACTCGAATGGTTACATAACAGAAATACTCTTACAAAATCAGTATTAGTATTTACAGGTTCCATATTGGTACGTGCCCCGCTAGGTTGGAGCGAGCTGACGCTGTGGGCTTCTCTCTACTACACTCGTCGACACAGGATCATTCAGTGATCAATCCGGCTCCATCATTAGACGATAGGATTTAACAGGGTCTGCCCATTGTAGAAGCATACCAACCAGGTATAGCGTAGAAGCTCCAGGTCGAGTCCACGATACGTCATCACGACTGTGTTACCAGTAGTGTGTGATTCACAAGTACTAAACGCCAAAGTTGACTTGACCCTTCGCTCCGATGACGCCATAGCGTCCGTCACTGTCCTATTGACTCGTCGAGGGCGAGAGCGTTATGGCGTAATCGGCGTAATACAATAACACAGGCCGATGTGATGACGTATCGTCTTGAGCATCTTTGCTATTCCTGGGGCTCAATTGTCTTATGGGAAACGGATAGCGATAACGTATCGATTGCACCGAAGGGCGCAAAATGTCGTATGTGGCAGTCGGTCTCCAAACAGAATAGACGCCGCCGACAAGCCATATCATTGTGCGCCCATGTTAGCAATCGATATGCTAGCGCTATGCGCGCCAGGTATGCCTCCACTGTTAATTCATCGTAAGTCCTACCGTCCCCTCCGGCCTAGTAGTCGTTGCCGCGCGACACCACCTCCTTGCAGGTGGGCCGCAGCAGGATGGTGTGCTCGAACTGCGCCGTGTAGCAGCCGCGCACGTCACACAGCGGCGGGTACGCGTCCAGCACGCCCTTGTCACACAGGTCCTTCAGCGCCATGGCGTAGCGCGACGCGCCGGCGCGCTCCAACCAGCGCTTGCAGAACGCGAGCGTGCCGAAGTTCTTGTTTATCGTGTTGAGGAGCTGCTTCGATGACTGCAGCCTGGAATAGGAAGGTTTCGGTACTACAAGGTAGCCTAATAAGTCTAGGAATATGTGCAAAATGGCTTGACAATATCACAATTGTATATTAACTATATAAACTCTATTTAGTGTAAAACACTGTATTCCAAAACTGATAATGCGCATAGAAATCTTCGCCAGTTGAAAATAACAAAATTCGCCTAAGAACTAATTGAATGTCGAAACCTTGGTGTCGTTTTAGATGATAACCTACACTGGGGTCCGCACATTACAGCGACAGCTAAAAGGATACGTAAGCTCATATTTGTATTCAAGCACCTCCGTTTATATGCAAATAGAACTCTGCTTTTACAGACTTATAGCGCCTTATGCCACTGCGTGATTGAGTACTGCATCTGTGCTTGGGGAGGTGCTCGCAAAACTATTCTACTGGAGGCCGAGCGCGCCCAGCGTGCCGTGCTTAAAGTTCTTCTGTACGCGCCCTGGCGGCACCCCACCACGCTTGTGTATAAAGAATCCAATGTGCTTACCATCAGGCAGACCTTTATATTAAAATGTATTAGGCGATATCATAGTCGTACAGTCCCGCTCTTACCTGTAAGTACCAAGAGGATTTATCGTTTTCCAGTTCCACGTGCCATAAGTGCTTTTGCGCGTAGGCACTACAACTATGTAACACCTCGCTTGTACAGTACTATACACAATAAATTAAATATCTCAAAAGAAAGAAACTACACTTTAAAAAACAGAGTCTACACCTGGCTGAGATCCCACGATTATGAGGGCACCGAAAGCCTAATGGACTCTGCGTACTAAAACCATTAAGATAAGTATATTACACTTACATTCACCACACTGCACTCACTACAAGCCTAACACACACACCTACACTAACAACTACACCTACACTACACTTGATAACTCTGGTTAATTATTATAATTCTTAAATTTTCTGTCTACTATATAAAATCTTTTTGTTTTTGTAATTAATGTACAATCGAACCAACTGAATCATGACCCACTTGCCTGATAATTCGTTTGAAACTTTCAAACTTGTAAGATCTATGTAAATGTCAGTGTCTAATCAAATGATAACAAGTTCGTTACCAAGGAAATAAACCTTCAAGCGAATTTCGACCTACTTGCATTTAAGGGGTTTAGCAAAATAAGCTTATGGTGGGTCATGATGCAGATGGTTCGATTGTACATGCTTAACTACTTTATTAATTTCACAAACATTGTGACTATAATCGGGAAGAACTGTTTCCCTAGATACAGTTTAAACTAGTTAGGGAGACAGGGATCCACCAATATGGAATAAGGATTTATTGTGAATAAATATTTTTTCTCTAAAAAAAAAAAAAAAAATGCCCTACAATATGAAAGACGAAAAATATCCTAACCGAACAATCGCCCGCCTGCCGCAAATACAAAGTGATGTTTTTTCACGCGATACCAGCCGCTAAGTGGTCAATATTTTTCTTTTTATCTAGTTCAAGCAACCAAACATAACCCAACACCGCCTTTTATGGCAAATAAAATTATGAATATTCAATAATGCATGTGAACATGTTACACCGGAAGATTGAAGGAAACTCGTCGAAAGAACTAGTATTTTATTTTATTTTTTTATTATGGAAGCGCGATGTACAATTTGACAACAAAGTATACCCAGGAACTGATTATTGAACTGCAAGATTGCTCCAGTGACTCCGAATCGGAATTTGACTTTGATGATGATTTGGGCTGAGAACCATTATTAGAAGAATAAAAATGTGTAACAAAATCCTTTTGTTTGATTTAATTGAAACATTCAGTTACATATAGTCGAAATATCGTCGATTATATCGCCATATTCTCAGTTCTAGTCATGCCATTCTGACAGTTGTCACAGCTATCATGCTATATTTTACAGAGTATAATAAAGGTGAGCAAGAAATAACTATATTGGATCCAAGATAAATGATGATTTATTCGACAATGTAACTACGCCCACAACCCATTCTAAATTCAAAATAATATTCTACCGCGGTCATTGCTATATGCTATATGCAATAAAACACTGTCCTTGTCGGTTCAAAGCGAACTTGCAGTGATTTTGCCCGTAACATACCACTGATCATTTCATTCACTTACATACCCCAACTGCTAGTCGAAGTTCTTCGTGTAGTGTGAGCAGCTGAGCAGTCGATGTCGCCGTGCACTTAGCCAGGGCCGATTGGCTCGAAAGCTAACCAGCTGTGATACAGGTGTGTATTGTTTACTCATCCAGTATCAATTGGAGATGCCGCGAATACTTGCTAATATTCGGTATTCGGCATTACTCGACATTTTTTTGTTATTCGTCGAATACCGAATAATAGACTTGTTTGTATCCTAGTCATGGTTGTTTATCTATCTAGTATAATATTTATCTATTTAAGTATGTGTATCGTTGTCTAGTACCCAAGATACAGGGAATCCTAGTTTGGGGCTAGATCAATGTGTGTAAATGGTGTCCAAGGTATTATTATTATTATTATTATTATATTTTTATGAATTTTTCATTTCACTCTTGTAATAAAGAGGTTCTGATACACGGGCTTACGCCAAGTGCTTATCTACTAAAGATCACGGTCCTTGCCCATGAATTTCCGTACAATTCTACATGTATTTAGTATTGTTGCTTTTTGAAGAAGTATGTGTGTGGATCTGGGTATATTTAGTGTTTTGAGACTAGTGTGTAATGTGTATGGGATGACTCTTGTGGATGAGATGACTATTGGGATGGTTTTGACAGATTGTACCTGCCATTGTGTTTTAATTTCAATGGCAAGGTCTGTGTATTTTGTGTTTTTTTCTGTAAACGTTGTGGTAAGGTTGTGTGTATTTGGTATGGCTATATCTATGAGAAATACTGTTTTGTTTTGTTTATCGTGGAGAGTTATGTCAGGCCTGTTGAAATGAATAGTTTTGTCTGTAATTATAGTTCTGTCCCAGTAGAGTTTAAAGTCTGTTGATTCTAAAACTGTTTGAGGTGTGTATTTATAGTAGGCTGTTTTTTGTGCAATCAATTTGTATCTGAATGCGAGGTGTTGGTGTATGATGGCTGCAACTTGGTCGTGGCGATGTTTATAATCTGATTGTGCGAGTGATCTGCAGGCTCCTGTGATTATTATTATTATTATTATTAGATATTCGGCGAATAGTTGTCTAATATTAAATGGACAGGAAAACTATAGATCGTCAAAATAATTATCAGTATTTAATTAACGGTCTAGAGAGTTAGTAAAGTGTCTGATTTAACCAACCAACTGCGACATTATCATCATCATTATTAATATAACAGATATCAAAAATCAGCCATGTTGAAGCTTTTCAATTAATATTCAAAATCCAAAAGAGATCTCTTTCTACCCTAATTCAAAATGCACTTGAAAAAAAAGGCTACCCAATCAAAAGAGCGACCAGTCCTTATCGGCGTATGTTATATTATACCCGTTTAGCTGGCTTTAAGGTGGGCTCTATTTTTGTACCGATTGAAAAAGTTGTTTAAACCTGCTTAAATTTATTAGAGTTTTAGACATGAAAACGCATGAATAAAAGTCAAAAAAATAAGACCGTAGTAAGAGTTTAAGAATAGCCGCAGAACGTTCGAATTGGCGGTCAATTGGGGAGGCATATGTCCAGCAGTGGACAAGAACATGCTGAAGAAGAAGAAGAAGAGGTTAAGGTCAAATCTTGCTTTATTTTTATAATAGGTCCGAATTGAGTCTTCCTGAATCCTGGAGCAGGTCTCACCGATAAGGAAAAAATCATAAAATGGCCCCCATTGCGGGGGGGATAATATTTGATAACAAATAAATGATTTTTATATTCCTTTTTTATGTCGAATAATAATGTCGAGTATTCGACTATTCGCCATGGGGAATGGCGAGTGATCGGTCTTCGACTATTCGCGGCATCTCTAGTATCAATCACTCACCTCAGCGGCACAACTGCCGAAGTTCTTCATGGCGTGCGAGCAGCGAATGTCTCGATCTCTTGTTCCTTGTTGATTCAATTCAAAGCAAACTTTATATCTTTTGTCCGTACCATTAACTGACTGTATCGTTCAATCATCCAGTAACAATCATTCACCTCAGTGGCATTAACTGGTAGTCAAAGTTCTTCATGCAGTGCGAACAGCGAATGTCTCGATCGCTCGTCCCTTGTCGATTAAATTCAAAGTGAACTTGCTGTAATTTGTCTGTATCATTCACCGATCGCATCGTTCACTCGTACCGTATCAATCACTTACCTCAGCGGCACAAACTGCTGGTCGAAGTTCTTCATGTAGTGCGAGCAGTCCATGTCGTCATGTACTTGGCCGCGGCCGGTGGAGCCGAATGTCTCGATCGCGTAGAACTCGTTCTCTTCCATGCGCGTCGTCTCACCGCCCTTCACGATGGGCACGGTCTTGCCGGCGTGGATCCCTGCAAAAAGGAGTCAAAGTCAACATTTCTTTATTACTGTAGGTATTACATATTGTACATATTATTTATTTATTTATTTAGGCACATCAACAGCACACTTATACATATTATTACAATAAAAAAATTCTGCAGTTTTGTTCATATATGAGTGCCTATTATAGATGAGCACAACATTGACCATTTTTGTACTAACTAGTAATTCTAATTTTTAAGTAATTAACCTAAGGTAGTGGAAATAATTTAACTTAAGATTACGTATTAAATTAATAAAATTTACAATATTCTTTAAAAAATTATAAAAATTTAACAATTTTGGATGCAAGTATTTTTTTCCTAAAGTCAGGCAAGCGATCATGAAATATGTCTATGTTGGTTTGGCTACTCGTGATGTTATAATTGTCGCACATTCTGGGTAAGGGTGAGTGCTTGTAGATGTTTGTTCTGAATAGCGGTGTGTGAAGAGTCTTAGGGATGGGTTTGCGCGGATAGTTGTAAGGCGACAATTAGTCCAATCTGACTCAAGATGTTACTGGCATCCAAGTTATTGTTACAGACCTTATGCAGGAATAGGAGTTCCTGTAAATTTCTTCGGAAGTTTAATGTTTCCATTCTGAAGTAGTCTAATCGCCGTTCACAATGTTCCCTGTGAGAAATGCCTGGTTGGCTGTACGCTAAATGTTTAGTGAATGCGTGCTGAATGCGTTCGATTCTTTCGGAGTGAACCGCGTAGACGGGATTCCAGACAACGGGTGCGTACTCGAGATGGCTGCGAACCAGGGCATTGTACAGGAGGATCTTGGTGCTGGAGAGACGAAAACCTTTTGTATTGCGCTTTAGGAAGCCCAGCATTTTCGCAGCTTTGCACACATTAGTGTTGACGTGGGATATGAACTTTAAGTTGGGCTCCATCATTACACCGATATCTCTCATTTCGCTGACAGTTTCGAGTTCGATGTTGTTGATAGTGTACGTGGAAGCTATTGGGGTCTCTTATTGGTAAATGTTATGTGGTAGCATTTTGCTGCATTGAGGACCATTCCATTATTGCGGCACCAATTCGCTATTTCGTTCAGATCATTTTGCAGCAGTTCCACATCAGCTTCCGACATAATGGTTTTATATATTTTTAGGTCGTCTGCGAACATGGAGTACTTGCAACGCGCAATACGGTTCAAAAAGTCATTGATAAATATTAGGAACAGGACTGGTCCGAGGTGAGAGCCTTGGGGCTCCCGATTTCGCGTAGTAAAGCTGAGATTGGTGTCCACTCACATTCACAACCTGAGGTCTCTGTGACAGGTACGACCAAAACCAGTCCAATAATGACCCGTGGACACCCAGTGCTGCTAATTTACTCAGAAGAAGTTTGTGGTTTACCTTGTCGAAGGCGCTACTTAAGTCGGTATATACGGCATCCACCTGGTGACCACTGTCCATCTCGCGAGACAAATCATTAACGTAGGAGACCAGATTAGTTTCCGCCGATCGTCCGCGCTTGAAGCCGTGTTGTTCGGGTGAGATAACCCTATCGATGTGGTGTGTGATAAGTGGGCAGATAAGGGATTCAAAGAGTTTTGAGAAGCACGATAGCATGGATATAGCTCGGTAGTTTTTAACGTCATTTTCATCCCCCTTTTTGTAAACAGGAACAATTCTACTTTTCTTCCATTCATCAGCAAAACGACCCTCCCTCAAGGAACGATTCAGCAATATGAATAATGGGAAGCAGAGCTCTTGTGCGCAGAGTTTCACAAATACTGCAGGAATGTCGTCAGGTCCCGCGCATTTGAATACATCAAGGGTTTTGCAATTCTTGCGCTCACTGATTGTGATGTTTGACAGACCTGTTTGGTTAGTTATGTGTGCGTCTGTGGTTGTTATTGGGTCGAGATCAGTATAAACTGCTGAAAAGTGACTAGCAAAGAGCTGTGCGATCTCAGTTCTACTGTTTGCCGATGTGTCATCTTTATACATGCTCGATGGGTAGCGTGGAATAGCCTTTTCGCTTTGATTTAATAAAACTCCAAAAAACCTTGGGGTTGACTGGAATACTGGATTCAATATTATTCAGATACGATTTCATGCATGTGTCGTATAGTTTATGACAGCGCTCTCAGGAAATCTCGAATTCTATCTTGTCTCGGGGATTCTGATATTTGCGATATCTCCGTCTAATTCGTTCCTTTTCGGCTATCAGTCTCGTTAGTTGTTTGTTGAACCAGGGAGGGTGTTTGTTTGTTTTTATTCTCTGTTTAGGGACATGTTTGGCAATGGCGTCTTCCAATGTAGAGAAAAAGGGTGAGGTTATTTCGTTTACATTTCCACAATTCTCGAATGTTTCCTCCCACTTGACTGACCTTAGATGCAACTTTAGCCCTTCGTAGTCGGCTTTGAAGAAGTTGTATCGATATGCAACGTTTGGTTTGAGGTAGGTGAGCCGTGATGTACTAATCTGAATGTCTAATGGAGGGTGGTAAGAGTCAAGCTTGCTCAGGGTATCAGGAGATCGAGCAACGGTCACATGGGGAACACTTACCAGTACTAGGTCGAGAATGTTGTCGTCCCTATTACCGATCCAGTTAAATTGAAACAGGTTGTTCATTGAAATAAAGTCGACGAGTCGGAATCCCATGGTACTTTCGTAGTTCGAGGGGATCATGTGGAATCTTTGTTCCCATCTATGAAACCTAGATTAAAGTCTCCTAGTATTGCAACCTCATCGGCATAGTTTATTATCCTATTAGCGTTGTCCAAAAAATCAGAAAAGGAGTCTAATTTGATTGGGGATGGTAAATATACTGCACATATGGCTAGCTTTTTTGTGCAGCCTTCAGTCTTGGTCTCAATAGTGACCCATAAGTCCTCAAATTTCCTATTTTTACTCTCCCAGCTTGTCACGCGAGTGGTTTATATTTTTTTGATACTGCTATGAGGACTCCTCCCCCGTCGGCCTTATTTTCTTTGGTGGGTTTAAGACTACATAAGCGATCTCTTTTGTGGATATTGTATCTAGAGTCCATAAGTTCGGAGTTTGCGACATTTGCATTTAACCAAGTTTCTGTGAGTACAATTATTTCATGATCACTGCTGGAATAATTTTTGAATAGGTCGTTAGTTTTGGTCCTAAGACGGCGGACATTTTGATAGTATATTCTAGCGAATTTAAAGGAAATAATATTATAACAATTGAACAACAAAGCACCAATCTTATCTAACACATAAGACGTAGGCTGTCTTCACTTCGTATGAGCAGAGCCTGACAGGTGGTGTCCTTTCTTGCGAAGATTTTGCCGTTGCGAACCCAGACGAATGAATACCCAACCTCTTTGGACTTCTTACGAGCCGCTGCATGTAGAGATTTGTTTGCAGGTGTTAGGTGCTCGGAAACGAAGACTGGTTCTCGAAGCCCTCCAAAGCCAAGGTGTGTGGAGCTCAGTTTGTCCTTAGGGTTAGCCTTGTTAATCTTTGTAAACTTTGTTAAACCTTGTATATTATCCACCGACGTTAAATAGGCACCCCCGAGGAATGCGATTTACGTTCCCTCTCTCACTCGAAAAACTGATAATGCGCTCAGAAATCTTCGCCAGTTGTCGTATTCTCGAAAACACTCGTATCACATTATCGAATTAGCCATACATTGCACTTGCAATTTGTACGTTAATCGAAATAAATAGGAGTCTTTGTCATGTGCAAACAATCGAAACCAATTACGGGCGCCGATCAGTCAGTTAGTTGTCTTTGAGCATTGACGCCGACTGCAGGTGTGTACGTGGAATTATATAGAACTCATATTACACACCCTTCTTGGTTTTGTTTTCAGAGGTAAGATTAATTTCAACTTTAATTATGTATGTTGGCTGGACAATCAAAACCAAAATCAGTGTCTATTGATCATGCAAGTCATTTATTCCTATTTTCTTCCAGGATGGAAAAATTTAAACGTGGGAAGCTGATTAAGTCGCAAGCACGGCAAAAGGTGTTTAAAATGTACCTTTATTTCTTAAATGAAGCCAATGTATTTAAAAACCGGTCAAGTTCGAGTCTAACACGCGCGCTAATATACAATTTTCATATATTCCCAACTGCAAATACTTAACTTGAGAAAAAAAGTTAATCGAAGCTATTAACTTTAAAGGCTGTGCAGAGACTTTACGGAACATCTTGCAAGAAATGGGGTTTAGGTTTCTGAAAACTGATACCAACAGACGACTACTTATGGAAAAGCAAGATATACGTTTTAAAAGGTTCGAATATCTCAGAGAAATACAACGTCATGCGTCACTAGCGCGAGCCGGGACCTCTCGCCAGTGACGCAAAACCTTGACATTGAATCCCGGAGACGAAGAAAAACACATGGGTCTTGGATGTGTAAGTAAATGTCTCTCGTTCCCAAGACACAGTTTATCCATGTGGAACCATGCTCGTAGATACATAGTATTTGTGGACGAGTCATACGTGCATACATCGCTTACTAAATGTAAAACTGGGCAAGAGAGCAGCAAAAAAGGTATTATACAACCCATTTCCAAAGGAGAGCGAAGTATTATTGTACATGCGGGCAATGAAAAAGCTATCGTCGCAGAGGCTGCAATGTTGCATAAATGTGTCGATTCAGAAGGTGACTATCATAAAGAAATAAACGCGGAATCTTATCAAACTTGGCTACGCAATCAATTGATTCAGAACTTGCCTCCTAATAGTGTGTCGGTAATTTATAACGCCCATCATATATCATGTCATGATGTATCGTAATAAGCCATGTGTAAAATCACCAAACTCAAACACATCCAAACCACAAATGATGCCGTTAAATGCAAAGATATAGATAGACAATTCGACTCAACAATCGATAGTTTTGCCAATGAAATGATTATTCATACAAGTGATATCAGTGGGGAAAGTCACAGTGAACAAGACCAAGAAATACGACACTTTCCGAACATTGGCGAAGATTTCTGTGCACATTATTAGCTTGGAGTACTGTAAGTACATGGTTTTTAAACTGCTCAAATGGCGATTTGGTATTGATGTCGAATCCGCCACTTCGAATAGCATCGACGTCGAATCTACAAACTCGCCTATAGTAATGTTAGTATATGAGTAGACGTAGCAGTTAATTGACGTGGCGGGACTCGACGTCAAGGAACAACATCAGATGGCAATTTCAGACATATTCATGACTTGGCATATTTGTGGCAAACAAAGCTTCGGTTGGACGCCGCACGGCCAGGTGCTCTGATGACCCGAAAGCGGTGGCAGAGGGTAGCAATCGGCTTGGAATGATATCAACATATCTTGGTGACATATACTGAACATTACTCCAGGTAGACGCAGCAAATGAGAGAGTGTCATACGATATGTGTTCTGCACCTGAGCAAGTCTTTCTTATGACTATTGGCAGTGGGTGCTAGTCCCTTAGAGCTTAAAATTAGTAACCCTTCGTAATACAGAGATGGCGCTAGCAGTAACGATTGTAGTTTATCGCTATGGTTTCAGTCAACACACTTCAAGATGGCACCACAGGACGCTCATTTCAAGCAGATTAGTTACTCTTCTTATCCCATAGATGGCGGGACTTTGCAACTGTGAAAGTGCGCCTGCATCGCTGTATCTGTGATCGCTAGCACCCCTAATAACGAACCACAGATACATACATATTATACACAGACGCCTGCACTGACAGATACACTCTCTACTCTATTTAGTTTGTGGATAGTGGATACATTCAACAACAACATCAATCTACGCTACGTATCTTTGCTTGCAGAGCATAAAACAAGAAGCTTTCCTCAAAATGCCAAGAAAGTGTGCTTTTTACAATTGCTCAAACGCTAATATTAACAGGTCGTTGTTCCGTTTTCAAAATGACCAATGTCGCCTATTGTCCGTGATCCTAGCCAGAAAGTATGATCTATAAATATTATACAGATTCTGATAATTTGTGATTATGCACATGTTTTGTGTGTTGTTAGATATAGGTAAATGGCTACAATTTAAAACCAAATTTATTTTTTCGCACCAAAATGTGTAAATGATCACCAAAAGTTGCAGCAAATATCAGGGAAAAATACTGCGGTAGCTTAGGTGAAGGGTAAAGGGGGTGAGCGAAGCGAAGCCCCTTTATCCTTCGTATTAGGTTGAACATATAAGAACAAGAAAAAATACTTAAAACATAAACTTAAGCAAACAAAACATAAAAGAAAAAAAGCTTAATTTCTACAGTATTTCGTGAAACACAATTTGGTGATCATTTATCCATTCTGGTGGTCATTTCGAATGTATTTGTAGTAAAATAGGTCCTTTAAACACAAGCATTCATATAAATGTGACACACAAATCTGGCTTTTTGGTCACATTTACCACTAACACACAAAATATTTCGATTTCATACTTTCTGGCTAATATCACGTTTCGATGTATAAATAATGTTACTCCTGATTAGAGTTATAAATTAATCGTTAAACCCAAAAGTGCACGATTAAATGCTCGTTACTGTGCCTTTTGTGCAGTTAAATTGGTTAATTATTTATGTACGTATATACTTAGATATTATTTCCAAATCGCGGAACAATTTAGGTTTCAGAAAACTTATGATTATTTAAATTGATAATTTTATTCCTGTAGGATTTTATCGGGAAATCCGTCTATATAACTCTTTAGCAATCCACGAGGAACTAACAATGTAAATAAAAATGTAACTCAAGTATTTGCGATAAAAGATGCATTAAACCCAAACCCTCGATCAAAACGGGTTACCCGCACATGTGCGGTTAAATGTGTTTAGTTGGTATTTAAACAATCGGTTTAATACGGACCTTACATCTCTACTCCTGATAAAAGGCAAGAATATATCAGCCATGCAATCAAAGATGGAAATAAGATGTGCAATCTTGACGATTTGATTGACACAGTCTCAGACTCTTTAATAATTCATGTCAGCGATGATCATGATGATGATGATGCAGATAGTGATATTAGTATTAATTCTGGCTAGGATCACGGACACAAAACATCACGCTCGACTTTTACCATGTTACCACAAAAAATGTTAAACAGCGTTTAACCTCAAAACAAAATACATATGTAAATATATAAATAAAAGCTTTTTATAAACACACGTGTTTGTTTTTCATACTCAGGGTCATATAGTTTAATATGAGTAAAATATTAGTATATGTGGTAATATAATAGTACCTACCCACCTACTTTCAAACTCAAACTCAAAACGTTTATTGCTTTGATTATTTTTCTTTCATATTATACCTACCTATATAGTTACGTGGTTTGAATGGTCTGCCACAAGGCACACGGCACACGGCACACGGCGCACGGCAGAAGAGGTTACTGATGTATAGTGTTATAGTATCTGTGCTGCCTGCAAGCTGACGCAAGTAGAATCTGCAGGGTTTTTGTCCGAAGGCCCGCGATTTTCAACCTTATAGCTTGGTAAAAGGGTTCAAAACTGGTCAAGAGTCTGCTTGTACGGGCGATGAGGAGGCGAACTTTCGAGGGATCATTCAAGTATTACGTAAGCATAATTCTAGTAGTTTTGTTTCTTCTATTCATATACACCACACACATCATTTGCAGAAAAATTATTAACGTCGTATCGTTTATATTTTTATTATTAACATTTAAACGATATTAATTTTTTTTACACAAACAAAAAAGGAAGTAAAATATTGATGACGTAATCACCATCCAGACTCCCCCGGCCCCCCTTACATTAAAATATGCTAAGTAATGATCCTTCCCCAACCACATCTTGGTGCTTTCGTAATACTTGGATGACCCCTGAGGTTGTAGTGAGCTTGCTGCATCAGAGAAGAGAGTTTGCGCAGTCCCAGCCGTCTTCTGAAATCTGGCAACGTAGCCGCGTTGATTGGGCCGCCATTTAGCGACTTTGTCGCTAGAAATGGCGACTATTGCTTAAGTCCTAGACAAAAAAAAAATGGATTTACATCCATTAAATGCCTGTTTGCATGTTTTTTCCATTTTTATTTGTCTGTAAGCATTATTTTGTGCAATATTATTACATTTTTATTTTATATTTGCAAATTATTCATACATTTTTAGGGTTGATTACAGTCATATTCAAAAATTACTGGACCCTTGAACTTTTTTTTTTGAACTTTTTATTTATGTTTTTACAAAATTGAGCTTAATAATATAATATAACAATTACTGATAATTTTGTTTAGCTAATAGGTACAGTGGTTTGCTGGCCCCGAACTAGGTAGTCCTATATTTCAGGTGTACCTCAACGATAGCTATTGCAGGGAATTAGCGTTTAGAACTGTAGCCTTTACATGTGATTCTGACATCTAGGAATATCAAACGCTTTTGAAAAAATTTACCAATCACAACACGATTATTTAACACGAGCTGTATTATAGGTACTTATAATTCGACTTTGCTGTTTAAAAGCGATGTTCTGATTAATAATTTCTTCAAAAGCCATAAATTTGGTTGAAGAATCATCTTGCGTATTTTCGTGGCGTTTTTTTTCTTTTTTATTACTGTAGATATTTACATATACTTAGCAAACGTCATTTTTGCCTCTTCTCTACATTGGACCACTTTGGGAGAAGAAGGGCGTAGAAACTCCCACAGATTGATTTTTAGATCTCTTTTAAAAATAGGTTGTGCTTAAGTACGTGGCTAGCGACATGGAATTTTCGTAGTTGGAAACACTGTTTCGAATCGATGCGATTGAGAAGCATGACGCTGCTCACGCTCAGCCTTCTCTATTTAATTATAATTACAAGCCATCCATGAATGAACAGAGAAGTATGGCAACGCCGCGGCGTGTGGTCCGGCACAAACAACAAAGTTCTATTTCCTAGTCCAAGTCGAATACTGATGCTGAGATTCGGTGTCCGGTATTCGGAAGCCATCGTCTTTTCTAAAGGGTCCAGGTCGTAGGCAGAAGTCGAAAAAGGTGAAGGAAACTAGTAGGTAGGTAAACGAGGAGCACATAAATCCAAATCCACTACATAGTCAGCCATTGAGTATTAGAGTAAGTTGGTCTTTGGATTTGGAGTACATAATACATTTGCATAAAATAGAGTTGACTGATTGTACATTTTAGGTAGGTAGTATCTAATAAGCAATACCTACAGAGCAATACCTATTGACATTGACTTGACAAGAAAGGAACCAGCTGCACAAGCGCCATCTCGTGGCATCCGCAGTATGTAATTAAAGATCCTAGCGCCATCTCGTAGTATTTGCAATACTGCGATGGTGCTGCACCTAGCGATATAGGCCTCGAACTAAAGATGCTTCCGTAACATCTCTGTTTACGCCGGTGACATTTTTTGTTCTACGTTGTCCATCTGTACTGTATAGTATTATAGTATCTGTGCTATTAGATATAAAGAAAAGTAAGAGTTTGCTATGACTGTACTAGCTGACAGAAGTTTGATATATAAAATTGACACGGTTGGTTCGCCATACATATGAGGGTGGTGTAAACTAGCATTTCTAATCTGGTGATTATTGTGTATGCAAAGAAATGTCATTGGCCTGTACAAAAGCTTTGACTTTGACGTTCATATTATATTTTTTGTACAAGACAATGACATTTATTTGTTAACAAAAAAATCCACAAGATTAGTAATGCGAGTTTACTTTGATGTATGGTCTGTGGTGTAATAAGTGTAGCAACTCACTGTACGGCCCGATGGAGTGTCCGTTCAGGTTGCGGATCGGCTTCACTTGGTACACCGTGCCGTCCAGCTCCACCTCGTGAGACTCCATCACCTGCCAACCACAACACATAATTAATGGCGTATTCTAATACAAATAATTATAGTGAACCGCTGAAAACTAAATAGTTGGAGTCTGTGTTTGTATTTCTATGGCACTTTAGCGGTCAAACGGGTGGACGGATTTTAATGTGATTTCCTGTTAATGGTAGTATACTTCCCTGCTTGTGATGGTTCTTAGGCAAGTTTTATTAAAATCTGTTCAGTCATTCATAAGTTATTAGCTTAACAAGGAAACTACTCAGCCACAGATTAGACTTAAAGTTTCATTTATCGGGTTTTTTTTTTATAGTTATTACAAAAATATATCGGGCACGCTTGAATCTCTTGCTACATTCTGGACACCAGCCTAAACTACTATTTGGAGACAATTATTAACTACTGTGAGATGAGGCGACTGTGACATAAAACCATTATCCTCCTGTTCATCTTCTTTTCGTGTGTCCATGGATCAAGTTGAAGTACCTATTTAGCTGTAGCAGCTGTGACTAGCAAGCTGCCCCTTCAACTACTCATTTCTCGGTTTTCATAAGTTCTGAGCACGGGGTGGACGCCACAAAGTCACCTACTTCGCGTGTCATATCACAGGTGTTCTGAACTTACCAAACCGCTCAGTCGCTCTGACTGTTCTGTCAGGCGTTTTTGGTACGCATACACATTGGGGTTGCTCGTAAGCAACGTGAGCCCCTCGGTCTACTTCTATATACTACACGCCAAAGTCGCCAAGGCACTGATGACGTCATAGCGTCCGGTCACTGTCCTACTGACACGTAGAGGAGAGGAAGAGGACACGGGATGCCTAGTGAAGTAGTCTGTACCTCCTGCACCGCGGCGCCCACGTCGCACAGCCTCGCGTCCACCCCGGCCGCCTTGATGCCGGCCTCCGTGGCCTCCTGCACGCCCCTCACGAGAGGGTCGTACCGCGGGTTGAAGTGCAGCGTGAACGCGCAGTCGATGATGCGCCCGTTGATGTGCGTGCCGAAGTCGATCTTGACCACGTCGTCGTATTCCAGGACGGTTGTGTCGCCTGGAGAGGGTGGTGAAACCGTTTCAGCCTTTTGTAAATCTCAAGTTACCAAAATGGGAGAATTAGAGCAGTTGTTTCTGTGTACTAGCTTGAGTGAGTATGAGTATAAGTCAGTAGGGATTCGAGAATGTTTAAACGTAACTTGATTTTTATTTCTCCACAATCGGATTTTCACAAAAATAATTCACCAAGTAAAAAATTTACTCAAATAAAGCAAGTAATGTGCTCATTATTTTGACAACCTTCTTTGAGCAAAGTCGACATTGCCGCGCTACTTGGAGGAGCCAGAAAAGGTGCCGGCAATTTCCTGTGAAAATCCATTACTGTCGTGTTTTAGCGACCGGCAATCTCCTGTCAAAATCCATGATTATCGAGTAAAGGTAAAAAAAAGGCAGTACAAAAAGGCTTTATTCAGAATTTGGTTATGTGTGACAAAAAAAAAGAGCGGGAGATCTTCTTGCCACTCTCAATTTTCTTTCCAATATTTTGTTGCGTGCCAAAACAATTGTAGTCTTAAATGTTCATTTACATAGTCATTTTTATTAAATAAATGATTACTAGGTATAATAAGCTGGTTTTATTTAATTACTCGCATTATTTGAGTAAAGTACTATGAAGGCCTCGAGCTTAGCTTATCCACGCTCTCGGCCTGTAAGCTTGGTCACCATTGCAGCCTTTGATGTCCGCGCTGTAAAAGCCTCGACTGCGGTCTCGGCTTCTATTCCAGCTTGTCCATCAAAGGCTGCAATGCTGATCGCGCTGTGTAGGCCTTGAGCCGCGCTGTGCTGCGCTTTTGGCCACCAACAGTGCGACCAGCAACGCACTCATTACAGACCGCGACAGTAATGTACTATAAAAAACCGACTTAAAGTTTAAGCCATATTTCATCCTCCCGGCTCGGGAAACGAAAAGTCCTCATCAAAACATTTTTTGAAGAGAACCACAAACCAAAACGTCTTCTGTGTATATTTTATTTTTATTTTTGTTGATTTTTTTAAAAGCGCTTCATAAATTTTCATAAAAGTTATATGGGACCACCACTGAAGTATGACTTACCGATCAAAACAACAATCATCAAAAGCCTTTCACAATTGACAAAATAATCGCGTAACAAACATACAGTTGAATTGAGAAATTTTTAAAGTCGGTTAAAAATAAACAATCTTTTCGCACCGGATTTTTGATCATTATAAAAAATATCAAGATATGCTGATCTTTTACTCTATAGATCGGTATAGAGCCTTATTTAGGGTTCCGTAGAAAAACAATACCCTTACAGTTTCGTCAAGTCTGTCTGTCCGTCCGTCCGTATGTCACAGCAACTTTATTCCGAAATTATCGGGACTACACAGTTGAAACTTGGTATGTAGATGTATTCTGTGACCGTTTCACGTTTATTATCTTCCAAAAATAAAAATAAAATAAAATTATTATACAGGTTGACATTTAATTAGCTGACGATATTTTGAGGAATGATAGTACTCATCATTATGAACAACTTTCTCCAAGAAACATATGGTCAATGGTCGCAAAGGAAAAAAAAAATAATGTCCCTCAGTACATTGACCCGATCAGCTGATTACAAGTTACTATGGGGGAACCAACATTTTATTTCGTTTGCGACCATATGTTTGTGACATTTAATGACCTGAAATATGGTCAGCTCATTAAATGTCACCCCTTGTATATGGATTTGAATCCAATTTATTTTTCATCAAATATAATGTGTGGGGGGGGAGGGGGTCTTTAAAAATGACGTTGAGTTTCCTGAAACGCATTTTCCTCAAAGTAAATTGTTAAAGAGAGAGACAGAACATTCCAAAGTGGAAAAAAAATGTCCCCCCCCCCCTGTAACTTTTAAAGTAAGAAAGAGAAAAAAAAAGTTGTGTATTTTCATATACACTTTCAACGAAAATTGGTTTGAACAAAATAAAATAACCGGTTTTTAAAATATAAAACATTTCTTAAAAACCGCAAATATAACTTTGTCATTCATGAAAAAGAAAGTAATTATTTGCTGGTGAAGAATGATAGTGATATTTTGGCTAGGTGTATCAGGTGTATGTGAAGTGAGTACCTTCCTAATTAATTTATTTTGCCTTATATTCTACATTTATTACGGAACCCTAAATGTGCAGTGAAGTCCGACTCGCACTTGGCCGGTTTTTTACATTTGAATCCTATTCCTCTTAAAGTAAGCTTAAGGTGAAATTCTATGTTTCACTGCCCGGCTGCCCAGCCTAAGTCCGTTACCGATTTCTAGTTGCGATTTAGGTATGTTTGCATGGGTTTAGTTCGAAAGTCATTTAAGCGGTTTTTATTTTACTGAACAGCATTGATCAATTGCTTAGATAATGCTTTATTTCTGCGAAGCCTTAATTAATACCTTAATTTACCGATGCAACGTTTCATCGTAATACTACTTACCAATGCTCATTTAAACAATTATACTTATATCCAACAATTTAGTCAATGGCATGTTTCATGGAAACAATGAGATTGGAAGCAATCACACTTGCACATTTAATTGTACAGAAAAACCGAGAGTCATAGAGTGTGGATCGTTTTCGACCCTTTGGGATTATATTGGAGGATTATTTCATACTTTGATATGATAACACCTTTTTACTTTACAGTGTGGAAGAGATATCACTTAAGGACACCCTGACAGCCATTAGTAAACGAATTAATAATATTATGAATATATAATTATATATATTACGAATTATGAATATCTTGAGCCAGGATATAAATTTATAGCAATAATTATGAAGAATTATAGAGGATACCTAAATATGTGTTTACAACATTCTTGATTTATTTGTTCAGCTAGCGAGATTATTATAATTTTCTGGCACAGTTGGGTCCAATGAACCTATACCCTCTGAAAAAACCCAATATTCCAATATATAAGGTTTATCTTATAAAAATATATTTAGTAAACAACAGTAATCCTATTTACTCGTATATTACACCTATAGGTAAACATGTAGCAGAATTCCAATCAAAGAATGATTATTTGATAGCAATTGCAGCGTTTATATATATATATATATATATATATATATGTTGCAATAAGACCCCGTTTTCAGTTAGAATGCGTTTTCACTAGTTAAAACTAGTTTTGACTAAGTGCCTTAGCTAAAACAAGAATTCATAATTCTTTATTGCACATAGATAAATAAAAAGT
Organism: Argyresthia goedartella; assembly: GCA_949825045.1. Taxonomy (NCBI): domain Eukaryota; kingdom Metazoa; phylum Arthropoda; class Insecta; order Lepidoptera; family Argyresthiidae; genus Argyresthia; species Argyresthia goedartella. The sequence continues at coordinate 15,568,230 of OX463815.1, forward strand.
TACATTTGTGGAAAACTTATGTACAAAGGCGAGCTTATCTCTAAAAAGAGATTTCATCCACCAAACCAAGGAATGATAGGAAAATTTACCATGAAAGAGTAGGCAGTATCTAATAACTTATCTATAATAAATAAATTATAAATAAATAAATTAAATATCTATAAAATGTGGAAAATAAAATACCTATATACCAAACTACTAAATAAGTAGCAATATATACATAAACCAGTACATAGTGTAATAATATACATACTATAACTACTATCATGAAAGAGAGAGGAAGTGCTTTTTCCCGGTTATTGAGAGAGAGAAGAGCGGGACTGTCTCTTATGTTGCAAGGAAGTGCGAAACTCACAGTCGGACCGCCTGCTACCTGAAGGAGTGCTCATATGTGTTGTGCCTTGGTCCACACCAAGGCACAACACATATGAGCACTCCTGATAGCAAATAAAAGTGAGACCGAATTTACTGCTGGTCAAAAATTCATTTCAATTAAGCAACCAATACGGTTCTGTGAAATTATATGGAATCGCTCGCTCCGCTCCGCTTCACTCAGCTCCAGGTTGTACATAAAGTTGTGACCTAACACAACCTAACTTTGGTATTCAGACAGAAAGTGACCTATGGCAACTAATTCAGCTACAAATGATTACTTGGAAATGCTAGTTTTAACTAAGGTAAGTTTTAAATTGTGAAAACGCGTTCTAAATACATAATAATGGGTTTTCTCTATAGCACATTTACATTAAAACTAATTCATTATTATTATTATTTAAGCTGATGTGCGTATATGTAATTTTTTAGATATTTGGCAAATGAGTTTTTGAGTGTTCACTGAATTTGCACTGATTATAGATGTGTATCAGTAAATTAAGGTTATTACTAGGAAATTCCAGTGTTATCTACGGCACTTAGTAAAAACTAGTTTTATCTAGTGAAAACACTTTTTAACTGAAAATTTATATATTGAACATACATTGCTTCTGGCCCCACCCAAGGATTCCCTGTGTTGTGGGTGCCAGAAACAGTAATATCAAACACATATAAACAACTGTTTTTTTTTTGTATCCCCAGTTGGGGATCGAACCTGGGACCTCTCGCATGGCAGATCCACAACTGCACCGCCACAGAGGTCGTCAATTGGATAATCCATTGTTTAACTCTTCTTTCCATGGAGAACACTGAACTATTAGGGCAACCATTTTGAAAATAATTACAAATACTCTTGACTCTGATAGTTTCTTTCGTCAAACATCGAACTATACTTAGTCCACTCTATTAATGGTTTTTTGACAGATAAAAATCCCCACACTTTTACATCTGACACGAAAAATATGTCTTATACTGTATGCAATAAGGAAATGTCTAAAGTTCAATAAGGGATTGGACAGAGTGTAGTAAAGTTTAGTTTTGTATTAGACTACCCATTTGATGCAAACAACTTCATGTATCTGGGAATTTGTTGTTATTTAGGTTTCTACTCTATATCCTTTTGCTGATTGTAGCTCAAGTATTGCATACTAATCCATGCTGTTTTACCTGTATTAGGTGTATAATGTGCAGCGCAGTGGTTGCGACTGCAGCCGGTCGGGAAGGCTAGCCCGGCCTTCAGTCCATCCTCGCCAATGAGAGTGCGGGCGGTGGACTCCAGCTCCTCGCAGATTTGAATCATGGACATGCCCGGCTTAATCCATGAGCGCATGTGCTTCCGGGTCTGTGAAAATGAGAAATTTTATTTAATATAAATTCAAATGTTTTAACTTCAATAAAATTACAGGCATATCCTATAATATCATCTGTACAAATATCTAGCTCATCTAGTATATTTTTTCTTGTAAGTGTTAAAAGTTACCTGTCGATGGGCTTCAGCAGCATGCCTAATCTCTTGATAAATGTCCTGGTGCATGCGGTCCAGTGCCCGCTTCTCTTCACTAGAAAAGCGGTCCTTTGCTGTCCTGTCATCGATGCCCTCAGCAGGGCCATGTTCCATGATCTGACCCTCAGGAAAGTTTCCTGAAAATTCAGTGTTTATTTTAAAAACAATCCTTTAGTTTCCTCCCATGTTCACTTCCTCCATTGTAAGACAGTCATTAAGTCTAATAATAAAATAACAACACTTTAAAAAAACAATTCAGTATATCTTATCTGATTCCCTCACTTTGTGTAAGTTTCACTCACCATCCGGAAACAGATCAGCGATGGGTACAGTTGGAGGATTAGTTTGATCTTTTGCCCCCATTCCTGATTTACTCTTGTTCTTTTTTTTCTTTTTCTTTTTGTCATCTCCCTCAGCGTCGGCCTCCGCTGGCACCTCTGGAGGCGACGGTGGAGAAGCACCAATGTCACCATCAACTACATTTTCACCTGAAAATCAATTACAAAGGTAATTCCGTGGTAGGAGTGTAGATAAGGGGGCGCCAAGCTTCCGCCCCCTTATAGACACTCTGACCGTAAACTAACCTGTCTTCTTCTTCTTTTTTTTCTTTTTCTTCTTCTTGGCGGGGTCTTTCGGATCGTTCTCGTCCACCTCTAACTCTTCTTCTTCTCCGTTTTCCACGGTTTCTGCCTTTAGATCTTCCTCGGTCTTTTTTATTGAAGCCATTTTGTTATTTTCACAAAATAAGATTTTGCTGTGCGGTGCGGATGTGATTTGATTTCCATCCATGCGACTTTTATGATAAGTTCTGAAATCCGAACTGTGCTTAAAGACCGAAAACAAAACGCTATCAAATTAAATATGACTGATCTGCTTTAAAATGCATGGATTTTTTCGGTTCATAATTTGTCCGTATTATATTTGACCAGTGACAGTTTTCATGGTGAATTTTATTTCTGTACGGAATTTTAGGGATGTTCCCCAACACGAATTGTTCGATCGATCAATCAAACTCATGAGGATAGGTATCGATTGGGGGAAAGCTACGTAGGGATGTCACGAATCTATTTTTTTCGATATTTGCGAATACGAATGCGAATGCGAAGGCAACAGCAAAAAAAAAACATATATCATAATTTTTATTAGGGGCTTACTTAGACTCGACTACTATAGTTTTATCGATAAACAATGTATGAATGAACAGGTGAATAAATATAGAAAAAGGATAATTATGAAAAGTAATAAATACTAATGAAAATATTGTGTCAAATTTTTTTTCTTTACAACACACCTGGTCCTTAATTTTACAATGCAGCTGATATAAAAACATCGATTAATCAAATAAATCCATACACGAAGGTCGTTCGGTCGCAGTAAAAAGTGCTTAAATCAGTCAATAACAGTGCATCAAGTTAAAATGTGGTGTCGTGTTATTCATTTACTCCTTAAAACAGTAAACCGCAGTGAATTTGAACGTGTACTTACCGAGAAATAGTCAGTTTTAGCGAGTGAAATTTTAACATATTGGCTCGCGTAACTGACCTACGATATAATAACGACACTCGCACGGTGTTCGAGTCAGCAAGCCAACCGGTTTTTAACTATTTGCCCCTGGACCCGGTGGCGGCCCACTTGCACCGACGGAGTTCATAATATTTAACCCTCAACATGGATACGGTCTGCCATGGATGCAATAAGAAAATACTATCTATCGATTTTATGGAGTGCTGCAGATGCGGAAAGATTTACGACCTTCCTTGTCTCAATATCACAGGGGAGGTATTTAAGAAGCTCACCGAGAATAAAAATCGAATTGGGTATGTCGTCTTTGCACTTCCAAGGCGCCGAAGGGTGACAACTCGTCTACGCCAGTCCGCAGACTAGTGTCGAAATTAAATGACACCTACGCCATCAGCGGATCGGAAAACGTCAATAAACATCGTGGTTCCCGTATGCCGGCGGTATTAGATAACACCCCTACACTAGAGACGGTGGTGAGTAAGCTGGTGGAGGAGATCCGGCTGTTGAGACATGAATTGTCGGAAGTCAAAACTTCTATAAATGAAAAACTCACAGCTATGGAGGACAAGCTGTCTTCGCAACGTCGCCAAATTGACACCATAAGGCTTACTGTAGCTAATCTTGAATCAAAAGATTCTAACCAAGAGCAGCAACAATTAACTAGCATTGAATTAGAGATAGCGGGTATCCGCGAAACCGAGGGCGAGAACTTAACTGACACAGTCCTTCTCGCAGCCAAAAAGATAGGCGTTGAACTGCATGAGACAGATGTGGACTACGTTACTCCTGTTGGTCCACGTTGCGGCAATACCCAGCTACCCAGGTTCATCGTGGTGAAGTTGGTGAGAAGAGCGAAACGCGATGAACTCATCAAGGCTGCTAAAGTCCGACGTGAACTCAGCACGGAGGGAATATTAGATGGCCCTCCTTCTAGGATTCATTTGAACATAAGACTTACAAAACAAAATCGCGATATTTTTCGTGAAGCCCGTATTAAAACCAAAGAAAGTCATAGGTTCTGTTGGATCCGAAATGGAATCGTACACCTTCGCCAAGACGTGCACAAGCCAGCCATCGCAATTCGCTCACATGAAGACTTGGCACAACAACTTGGAGGCGTCAGCTCAGACGCTACTGTGTGTTTTCTGTCTACCTTTGGTGACGGTCTGCATGTGTTTACCCATGATTATTAAAAACTTTTTTGTTACGGTCCCATTATGTGCCTGCATTATCGAAATGTCAATGTGTAATACAATCCTTTTTCACAATGTTAGATCAACTTTTGCCTCACTTACTCAGACTCGTGAAAAAGTTTTATCAATCACAGTTACTTACAAATCTATCAAACAAACCATCATCCACAAACACACAACACTCATTCTCACTTTTTTATGCGACAGTGCGCTTTGCACAAATTTAAATTTAGTTACGGTCACTGTTCCTTCAGTATTTATGAATGGCGGATGACGTAGAAACAGACATTGATAATTTTCTCAGTGTGCCCTGTCGCAAACTGGAATCAGTGGAAGCATGCCAACAGATGATAGATGGTAAGTACAACATGAAAGTGATTACCTTTTTTTTTTTTTTTAATCACACTTTATTTAAGAACTTTTTATACAAAGTACATGCCAGTTCTATAGTAGCAAAACAAAAATCCTTCTTAATTATTCTATAAATAAACTAAAAAGCATTTGAGCGCCCTCACTACTCGGCTCTGATAAATAACTATTTACAATACCTACATTATTAACTTCTATATTTAAATAATTAAAAACATTTAATCTTTTAGGTTTCATCCGTACACACTCCATCAAAATGTGAAAAACATCTTCGACCAAGTGATTACCTTATACGCAGTATGGGTAGGAATTTTGATGCATTCTTGGTGGTTCTTGATCGCCTAAATCTGATATTTGACGTGATTATACTGAATGACTGCTGGCTAAGCGAACACTCACAAATCAAATAAATAAATGGATATACTAGTTTCACACAAAAAATAACATTAACCAGGCTGGTGGAGTGGTAGTTTTCGTTAAAACTGAACTGTCAGCAATAGCTAACGAACCTGACCTAAATGATGCTAACTGTTTAGTAGTCGATATTCCAAACGGCTTTACTGTTGTAGGTATTTATCGCTCACCTTCCATTAGGTGCGTCAATTCATTCTTATCTTCACTAGAAGAGTTACTGATTAAATATAACTCCAAATTATCACTCATTCTGTTGGGGGACATCTTATCTTCACTAGAAGAGTTACTGATTAAATACAACTCCAAATCATCACTCATTCTGTTGGGGGACATCAATATCGAAATTTTATCAGACAGTTCCGACCCCAGCCGTGATGAATACTTGTGCCTCATGGCAGAATCCGGACTATTGCCTGCTATCTCGGAACCATCTCGGCTCACCTCATGCCTGGATCACATATTTGTTAGAAGTAGAGAGTGCGGCGGGATGGAGTCTGTTGTATGTACCACGGAGGTCATCGATCATGATCTCGCCATTCTCGGTATCCAGTGTAGTCGTCAGCAGAAACAAAAATATCATAGGCACGTTCTAAAAATCGACTATGCTGGCATATCAAGTGAACTCCGTGAAGTTGATTGGTCTCTCGTTACAAGACATACGGAACCATCTCGGGCTGCAGCTGAATTTACCAATGTTGTCAACAAAACCATTGAAAAGAACAGCACTGAGGTAAGATTAAGTCGTACAAGGTTTAAGATCAAGCCCTGGATCACACCAGGTCTCATAAAGATAAGCTACATCCTAAGAGCAAAAAGAATCGCAAAGATCAAATTGCGAGACTTATCTTTACGAGATACAAGAACTTTTGTGATAGTTTATTACGGCGTCTCAGGACGGCACATGAACAAAAATTACTAGAGGACAACAAACTAAATCCAAGAAAGTTATGGAAAGTAATGAAAAATTATGTCATATAAAAGCCTCGCAAAGTGATGATTCCCAGCTGTTAAATCCGTCCGTACCAATTTCGGAGACTCTCGATGAAACAAACAAATACTTTTCTACAGCAGGTAAAAATCTTGCTGACAATATTCTAGACAAGCTTGCTAACACCGAAGAAAATCTAGCCGCCTCTGTAAAATTGAGCGCGGCCGCTCCGAGCAATTCCTTTTTCCTGAGTCCGACGGATTGCATAGAGGTCACGGAAATAATAATGCAGCTGAGACTCGACAGTGCTCCTGGGCCAGACAATATAAAAAAAGTCCTGCTTAATTGTTGTGCCGATTACCTGGTACAGCCTTTAACTCACATCGTGAATGTCAGCTTCTTGAGTGGTACATTCCCCACGCCATGGAAACTGGCTTACGTATCTCCTATTCACAAAGCGGGTCCTAAGAATACACCTAATAATTACAGGCCCATTTCCTTGCTGACCAATGTATCCAAAATAGTCGAGAAGGTTGCAAACAAGCGTCTCGTGAGTTTCCTTGAGAAAAATAATCATATAACTCAACGTCAGTTTGGTTTCCGTTGTGGCAGGTCGGTGGAGGACGCGGTGTCATGCCTCGTTAAACTAGTGTCTGGTTAATTGGACTCAGGGAAGAAATGCTTGGGAGTGTTCCTAGACCTAGCGAAGGCTTTTGACACTGTCTCCGTACCGATACTAATTAGAAAACTTGAGCTGCTAGGAATACGAGGAGTAGCCTTAAATTGGTTTAATAGCTATCTCAGTGGGCGGAGACAGTGCGTAAAAATTGGAACATCAATCAGCGACCCTCTTGCTTTAAACGTGGGGGTGCCCCAGGGAAGCATCCTCGGGCCTACACTATATTTAGTATATATGAACGACGTCGTAGACATACCGTCAATGGATGCTGAGTTTATATGTTACGCTGATGATACCGCAGTTTTATTTCGTGGGGCGTCATGGAAAGAAACTTATGACAGGGCAGTCCTGGGAATGAATAAAATTGCGACCTGGCTTGATAATAATTTGCTAACTTTAAACACAAGCAAAACAAACTTTTTAGCTCTCCACATTAACAAGGCTTCTGCTCCTGTAACCTTACCAGACAATCCTATACACCAATGTGGAGAACCCGAGAGGCATTCTTGCTCCTGCCCAGGCATTCAGAGGATCAGTAGTATTCGCTACCTAGGTGTCCAACTAGATGAACGTTTGACATTTGAGACACACATCTGATTGACATTGACATTTGAGGCATAATGAAGTCCCTAAGAGATAGTGCTGACAAGAAACTACTGAATTACATATACATTGCTCATTGCCAGTCACTTATCACTTCTTGCATCTCGATTTGGGGAGCCTCTGCCAAAACATTTATGATCAAGGTTGAGCGAGCGCAGCGATCGGTGTTGAAGGTAATGTGTGGAAAACCTCGCTTATATTCCACGGATAGTCTCTACGAAGAATGTTCGGTACTTCGTGTCCGTCAACTCTACACTAAGTAAAAAAAACTATAACCCGACTACGTGAGTTAAGAGGTTTAAAAAGTGCGAAACAAGGAAATAATTCAGAAAGAAGTCAAGAAATGCGAAGGTACAAAAATGGTCGAGGTAGAGCCGTGGTCGCACCTACTGTATTCTCATTCGTCACTAGATTTTTAATCCAGTCGGTCCATTGAAACTACCAGCACCGGCAAACTCAAAATGTACCTAACGATTCCACCAAGTTTGTTGTTGTGTCTACTTAATCTTACACAGATGTTGGTTAAAAGTGATTAACGTGAGTTAGATGTATACATCATTTTTTGATAGTCATTTGGCGATGGCGATTGGAAACCTTATGTATCAAATATGTTACATTGCTCAATATATGGAGAACTAACAGGATACTGATGACATAAACGTCATAAGGCTGATGAGCTCGTAGATGCATCACCTCGCGTAGGAATTATTGCCAGAATCTTCTTGGTTATCTCCCATTGTAGCCCATACCATATACCATATAATATATGATCAAACGAACTTCACAAGCGAAGTTCGATCATTATTATATGAGCAGCTCCATTCGAAGATATAGGGACCCACCCTCCGCAATCGACATCTTCGCTACGGGAGGCAATTGCATAATGTCTCCAAACAACATTATGTTGACACCACCAAAGAAATCAGAACTTTGTTTTATTTCTTGGAGCCGAATGTGTATGTTTCTAAGTGATTGATACGGCACCATAGATATCTCGTCTATAATAAGCCAGTTGATGCTCCTCCATTTCGCTCGCTCTCTTTGGAGTCGATCCCCGGATAAAGGCCTCATTGGTGTTACTCGACCCTTTTCAATGGGCAATGAAAAAGTCGAGTAACGTGCACCCACCAACAAGGCGCGCAGCAACGCCAGTTGGTGCTGTTATCACTACACTTTGGCGATCTGTACAGAGTCTACGAATTTGTTGCACTATAAACTTCAGTGTGAAACTTTTACCGCTTCCGGCGCCACCAGTGACAAACATGCGAAGAGGTGTGACAATAGCATTGTCCTGTAAGATTTTCTCACTGATTAGCGCAAATAACCGTTTTTGGTCCACATTTAAACAACGAACTTGTCGTAAGAACTCTTCGTCAGTCATTACAAGATTAGCGGGTTCTGTAACTTCTTCATCAACATCAGGCATGTCTAGATGAATGTGAGTATCCGGATCTAAAACGTATGGTTGCTGTAGATTAGCATCAACATCATTTGCACATAATTGTGCAGCATTTTCAGCTGTAACACGGCGAATTGCATCTTGAATCTCTTCTTCCCAGTGATTCATCAGGTCGATATTAGCACCCGGCTGAAGTGGGCGCAATCCAGCGCGTTTGGCTAAAAATGCTTCTCTAGCACTATTATAGTCCATCAATAACTCATCTTCGACACGAAACGGACAATGAGCTACCAATAAGCTAAAATAGTACGCTTCAGGATCGGAAGCGGCGGTATAGTATCTGGTTCTTAAGATAGCACTCTTCCTACGCCGTTTCATCCGTCCCATCCGATTTAACAAAGTTATGGTTGGAGCTGATTCCTCTTCTAGGGTCTCGTAGGCGTCGTCATCGCCATTTTCGTCATCACCGAAGGAAGCCGAAGATACAGGTTCATAAGTAACAGCAAACTCCCCTAAACTTAGACTTTCTAGATTTCTCGGACGGTTTTCGTACCGCTCGAAAATATTTTTATACGGTTCAGGGCAGTCTGTATCAAACCGTAGCATTCGGTACCTTTCTTGAGGTTTACACGTGTTGACGAAAACGCATTTTCGTGAAACTTCTCTAAGCCTTAGATGGCATAGCCTGAACACGCATTCTGAGGCCGACACTTGTCGATGACTTAGTAGAGCACTTTGTACGGTGAATATTTGTTAAAAAAGTTTATTGAATTCGAATTTCGAATTTTTCATGAAAATTAAAATGTGTACTTTTTAGAATTTTCCTCATTTTTAAATATGGAGTGGACACTTAAAGAAGACCGTGTCGCAGTTATTGCGTTGCATCGTTGCGGTTACGCGCCAATTCAGATTTTCGACTTACTGAAAAATTTGAGTATAACCAAAAGATTCGTTTATCGTACCATAAAACGATACAATGAAGACTCTAGTGTAGATGACAGGTCAAGAAGTGGTCGCCCTCGCTCTGTTAGGACTCCAGCAATGATAAAAGCTGTGAAGGCGCGAATTCAAAGAAATCCCATACGTAAGCAGAAACTGTTGGCCCTTCAGATGGGGTTAAGCAGGACCACGGTGAAAAGGGTGTTAAATGAAGACTTAGGGCTTAGGGCATATCGAAGAAAAACAGGACATCGTTTGGACGCTCGTTTAATGGACCTGAGACTGAAGAGATGCCACGCATTGTTGAAGCGGTACGCGGGAAAAAAGCTTCGGGAAATTATTTTTTCGGATGAAAAAAATTTCACCGTGGAAGAGATGACAACAAACAAAATGATAAGGTGTACGCACACAGCATTGAAGAAGCGAGCAACCATATTCCGCGTGTCCAACGAGGTCATTTTCCATCCTCGCTCATGGTTTGGTTGGGAGTCCCTTATTGGGGTTTAACTGAGGTACATTTTTGTGAGAAAGGCGTAAAAACGAATGCAGTTGTGTATCAAAATACTTTCCTCAAGAACCTTGTGGAACCTGTTTCTCATACCATGTTTAATAACAGGCACTGGGTATTCCAACAAGATTCTGCGCCAGCTCATAGAGCGAAAACCACACAAGACTGGCTGGCGGCGCGTGAAATCGACTTCATCCGGCACGAAGACTGGCCCTCCTCCAGTCCAGATTTGAGTCCGTTAGATTACAAGATATGGTGACACTTGGAGGAAAAGGCCTGCTCAAAGCCTTATCCTGATTTGGAGTCACTCAAGGCATCCTTGATTGAGGCAGCCGCCGATATTGACATGGACCTCGTTCGTGCTGCGATAGACGACTGGCCGCGCAGAATAAAGGCCTGTATTCAAAATCGCGGGGGTCATTTTGAATAAACTTTATTACCATAATAGAATCTATGTTTTATTAAGTTCATTTTGCTGTATAAATGTTTACATAAATAATAAACATGTCTAAATTATTTCATATTGCACATGTGACAGAACTTATGACCTGACTATGTACATTGCTACACCTATTTGTACTATATGTGGGTAGGTTCCACCTTCCTCAGTCGAGAATAAACCTTGGAACGAACACGCGTATTTTATTATTCGCCGATACTTTAATGGCTAACGAGGATAAAAGTGCCTAAGAACAGTTATACCGAACATTTTATTAGTGTGTGGAGTGTCTGGAAATCTAGATAGTCATTGGAACGCAAAAATGTCTATCGGCAAGGTTGGGGCATTCAATGTGTCGTCGGGTAATTGGACCATGTACGTGGAACGTTTGGAGATGTATTTTAAGGTTAACGATGTGAAAGACGAATTGTGGCTTCCGACTCTTATCGCGGTGATGGGCGAGGACGCCTATGAGTTGCTGAGTAACCTGGTCAGCCCAAAGAAACCGTCTACTATGAAATATAGTGACGTGGTCAGTGCGTTACGTAATCACCTCCACCCGAAACCATCAGCAATGGCTGAACGTTATCGATTCCGTCAAAGAAGACAATTGACGGAGGAATTTGTGTCACAATATATGACGGAGCTAAAGAAATTAGCGAAGGATTGTGATTTTGGAGGCGTTTTAGAAGAGAACCTGCGTGACCAATTTGTGTGCGGGTTGCGTAGTGACATCACTCGACAGAGACTCTTCGCCGAAGAGGACCTGAAGTACGCCACAGCTTTGAAACTGGCTTGCTCACTGGAAGCGGCGGAGCGGGACGCAGCGGCAGTGGATCGAGCGGAGTTGGGCGGGCGGACCAGCGCGCCGCCGCCCACGCCGACCGCGCCGGTGCTGGCGCTCACGACATCGTCGGGCCGGCGCGCGGGAAGACAAACACGTGCCGGGACGAGCTCGAGTACGGGGACAAGCCAGCGACAGACCAGGACATCGGAAGGGGGTGCGCATTGCACGGTGTGCGGGGCGGACAGCCATAGGCCAGAGGACTGCCGATACAAACGGTTCATTTGCAGCAGATGCAAGCAACGAGGCCACCTACGTAGGCAGTGCTCGGTACAGCCTGGACCAGCGCATTCCCGGTTTGGCAGCAGAAACGTCCATCACGTGGACGCGGCGCAGGAGTCGCCGCAGCAACGGGACTATAATCATATCGAGGATTCCTCGGACATGGAGGAAGACTTTCATCACCTCAGTTTGAACAGTTATAGACCAGTGAGCATGTGTTTGATGGTCGGTGATGCGAAAATAAAAATGGAGGTAGATACAGGTTCGGCGGTATCGTGCATTAGCAAGGCAACGTATGACACCTATTATAGTTCATACGACATTGAACCTTATCCCTTAATGTTAAAGTTCTATGACGGAAGTAAAGTAAAACCGCTGGGTTTTATCAAACCAAAGGTGGTATATAAGCAAGTTGTCATGAATCTGGAATTGTTCGTAATTGAAGGGGGCACGACTTCTTTGTTAGGCCGACATTGGTTGTATGAGCTAGGAATAAACATTCCCATGGTAGGAAGTTATTCCCAATCGGATCAGATGGAAAACCAAAACAACCTGTCAGCTGGAGAAAATACTGATCTAAAGTTATTACTCCACAGATATAAGGACTTATTCAGCGGAGGACTAGGAAGGTACAGCAAGGGTAAAGCTACACTGCACGTGCGCGAGGGTGCCGTGCCGGTGTTTTGTCGCGCGCGCCCGCTACCATACGCACTGCGGGAGACAATAGACGCGGCGCTGGACGGCATGCTACGCGACGGCATCATCGAGCCGGTGGAGACCTCGGAGTGGGCTACGCCTTTGGTGCCGGTCCGCAAGGCTGATGGTGGCTTGCGTATTTGTGCGGATTACAAGGTAACCCTAAATCCTGTCTTGCTGATCGACAAATATCCTTTGCCTAAAGTGGAGGACTTATTTGTAGGCCTTAATGGAGCTAGGTATTTTTCCAAAATTGATCTCTCACAGGCATACAATCAGATAGAACTAGATGACCCAAATAATTTAACGGTCATCAACACGCATAAAGGCCTATTCAAATACAAACGGTTGGTGTATGGATTATCGTCAAGTCCAGGCATATTCCAACGTATTATGTCAATGTTGTTACACGATATCGCTCATGTCCATGTATTTTTAGACGACATAGTTTTGGGTAGCTCAGATGAGAAATCGCATATAATTCTGATTGAAAAGTTATGAAGAGATTGCAAGAGGCAGGTCTGAAGCTGAAAGAGCAAAAATGTTATTTCATGATGGATGAAGTAAAGTATTTAGGTTTTATAATATCTAAAGATGGAATAAAAGTGGACCCCGAAAAAGTGGAAGCAGTGACAAAAATTCCACGACCAGTCAATGTTTCGCAATTACGTTCGTTTTTAGGCTTAGTCAACTTCTATGCCCGATTTGTACCAAACATAAGTACAACCCTATCGCCCGTATATGAGTTGTTAAGGAAAGGGGTACAATGGCAGTGGAGTCAAAAGTGCGAAGCAGCTTTTAAAAAGATAAAACATATTTTGACGAGTACAGAAGTACTTGCTCATTACGACCCCAATAAACCGTTGATTCTCACTTGTGACGCGAGCCCAGTAGGTATCGGCGGGGTGTTGACACAAGTAGACGGAGAGGGGATGGAACGACCGGTTTCATATGTGTCGCGCTCTTTATCACAAGCGGAAAATAATTATTCCCAGATAGACCGGGAAGCGCTAGCTATTGTATTTAGTCTGCGGAAACTGCATCAATATGTGTATGGTAGACAGTTTACCTTGCGTACGGACCACAAACCCCTCGTAAGTATTTTTGGCCCCAAACAAGGAATCCCAATGATGGCAGCTAGCCGGTTGCAACGCTGGTCAGTCATTCTTGCAGCATACACGTATGATATTCAATACATTAATACCAAACGAAACGGGGCGGATAGTCTATCACGGTTGCCAATACAGGCGGAGGTAGGAAATGAAAAGTTAAGAATGCCAGAGCAAAGCCATCTTCATTTCGTGGCAGATGAAATGTTACTAGACTACCATGAGGTGAAGAAACAAACATGCATGGATCCGTTGTTGAGCAGGGTTCTAGGTTATATTAGGACCGGGTGGCCGGAAATCAACGAAAACAAAACGCTCCAACCGTACTTTAATCGCAGATCAGAGCTTTATGAAGAACTTGGCTGCGTCATGTGGGGCCACCGGGTAGTAATACCTACAGCTTGTACACAAAAGGTTTTAAAGGATTTGCATGAATGTCACATGGGTATAGTTAAAACAAAAGGCATAGCACGCAGTTATGTGTGGTGGCCGGGCGTGGACGAGGCGGTAGAAGCGTTGTGCCGGGGCTGCGTGGTGTGCGCGGCGGAGGCGGACGCGCCGCCGCGCCAGGCGCCTGCGCCGTGGCCGTGGCCCGCCCAGCAGTGGTCACGGATACACGCTGACTTTTTAGGTCCAATAGAGGGAAAACTCTTTTTGTTGGTAGTGGACGCTCGAACAAAGTGGTTAGAAGTATTTAATGTACCCAGCACGAGCGCTAATCATGTCATTAGCAGATATAGTGAACTGTTTGCTAGATGGGGAATCCCGAGGCAACTGGTGACAGACAATGGCCCCCCTTTTTCCAGTGGGGAAATGGCATCTTATCTGAATAGGCAGGGCATAAAACACTCGTTCTCTGCGCCATATCACCCAGCGTCAAATGGCGCGGCGGAAAATGCTGTCAGGACTATTAAAAGGGTGATTAAAAAGGCGATGCGGCAACGTCATAATTTAGATTTAGCTATTCAAACGTTCTTACTATATTACAAAAATCAAAATCAAAAAATCAAAATCAAAATGTATTTATTGAGCCAAAAGAAACATAATTACAAAAACTTTTGTAAATTCTAAACCCCAAACTAATATTAATTGTATCTTGGGGTTTATTACCGCAACACTGAACATTGCACGACCGGCGAAAGTCCCGCTTCGCTTATGTTAGGGCGGCCACTTAGGACCAAGTTCGACTTGCTCCGACCGGACTGCGAGGCGAGAGTGCAGGCGGCGCAGGAGCGGCAGCGCGGGCAGCGGGGCGGCGGCGGTGCGGGCGCGGGCGCGGCGGCGCGGCGCACGCTGCGGGACGGTGTGGTTGCGGCAATATCGCAGCACGGACCGCTGGGCGCCGGGTACGGTCGCACAGCGTGTGGGTACATTGGACTATAGGGTTGTTGATGCACTAGGCCGAAATCATCATAGGCATGTCGATCAGCTAAGACAGCGAAATAGGAGTTCCTTAGTAAGTCCAATAACTCAGCCAGTTGATACTCAAATAATTATTCCTGGCCAGGATGACGCACCTGGGGACGTATGGGCCTCCCCTCCGACTTCTCCACAGGTTCGGGCGAGCCTGAGCGAAGCAGGGCCTGGCAGGGCGACAACGAGTGTCACGCCAAACGCATCTGTACTGGAAGACGATCCCGCGACTACGTCAAGCGAAATACTTTTGGATGCTACTACCCCTGCTGTACCTACCACCTTTCGGCCGATACGGCAATGTCGACTAACGAAACCTCCAAATTATAAAATTTTATGACTTCTATATTTTTTGTTGTATTGTGTATTAGGTATATAGGTATTGGTAGGTAACTATTTTTTTTTATATACATATTTACAGCCTAGCTAGTAGTCTAGTAGTCTAGTAGCCGTCACTTTGTGTAAATTCGTAAATATTAAGACAAGCCAAAAATTTAAAAGTCTACATTAGCCCATATGTGAAAGTTTTTTCAATGTTAGATGAGTTAGTTATAATTTAAATGTATTTTATGTAGTACATTGGTTCCTGATTTCGCATTTGTTTAACTATTAAGTTCCCACAGTATGCGTTTATTATTTTTTTATGTTTTTTTTATTATTATTATTTTAAGAAATGAAAGGGGGGTAAATAAGGGGAAGATACTGTACTATATGTGGGTAGTTTCCACCTTCCTCAGTCGAGAATAAACCTTGGAACGAACACGCGTATTTTATTATTCGCCGATACTTTACTATTGCTGACACAACAGGCTGTATGTCGATAATGGCGCGCCAAAGCATTAACAGCCGCAAGTTGTAGTTGTTAATCATATGCTCATCAGGACCACGTTTCAATTCATAGAACCAACCACCATTCCTTGTGGCCTGCTGATCGTCGAGAATCTTGGTCGTTTCCGAGACTGGTCTCGGAAACCCAAATCTACACGCATTGGTGTCATTCCGCATGTAATAGGTTGCAGTATGGTGGTGGGTTTGCAGTCGACGTACCAATTCTTTTCCTTCATCTTCATCAGGGAGCTCACATGAAATGACATTTTCTATCAAAGCTATTCCTGTTGGAGAATTGAAGTCAGGCATGTCTTTGCACCACACTAACATATGGACATGGGGGCTACCTCGGAGCTGAAATTCAATTCTCCACCAGTAGTCCTCAACATTGCGCCCTAACAATGGATGGGTGGACTCTGCTTTTAAGAGTCTTAGCAGAGCATTCAGCCGGAACATGAATTGTCGAGACATGGTTACCGGATATGTCTCCACTAATCTGACCTTTTCCTTAAAAGTGAGGTCCTCAACGTTGGCGTTCGGCCTGCCGTCAGCGACCAGTAATGCATGCAACATATCGGGCCAATTAAGATCATTGCATAATAGTGTAAGATACCAGTGAGCTGGGCCAAGGTTACGCACCATAGCCATCAGCTCACTGTAGGCTCTATGCCAGTACGAGGATGTTCCTCTGATGTTTCTCATACAAAGATTTATATTTTGAAAAAGATCAGAAGGCTGGGCTCCATCTTGTCTCAATCGTCCGCAAACTGAAACGTTTTGTCTGGCTCTCAGTAATTCTACTACTGAGAGTGCATAAAATAGGTATTCTGTGGTTTGGAAACGTTGGTCATTACCCATAACTCGCGCTTGAAAGTAATCAAGCGGTGTAATTTTTAGGGGCCTTTCCTCGTTTAGTCCGTTCTTCCCATCTGGAAATAATTTAACCCAAGCAAACTCTTCTGCCCTACGCTCTAGAAGAACGCTGACTGGGGGTGCTCTTTTACGGGTTATTTCTCGTATTGGTATGGCGCCATCATCATTAACATTTTGACTTATTACATCGGCAATGTCTGGTACTGGAACATCAATAGGCATTAAAAGAGTTGTGCTTATGCCAAAGTCATCAGATCCTGGGAAATTAGCCATATTAAATTGTTCTTCCAGTCTTTCCGAATTCACATGTGATGAATCTAACTCACGATCCAGCAATTCATTACTTTGTCCTACCAATTCTGACTTTACGGTGGTGAGAGAGAATTGAATATCTCTTCTCGGTCTTACACCAAGTACGAAATGCAAGTGCTTAGAAAGTGCATCTATTGTCGGGAAAATCATAACCATTGCTCGACCAGCACTGGGAGCAATGCGGCCTTTTGGACCACGGGAGTGTGAGTCAAAAAGGTAGAATTTACCCATTTGCGCTATCACTGCCACTGAAATTTCATTGCAAGTAACAATGCAGGATGTCAATTCTGGCCTCTGCAACAAATTTTCAAGTCCAGCCTTGGTACTTCCGAAATATCCACTGAGTACGTTTCCAGAACTATTAACTAAACCTACTGCAGCGTCTACTCCGATATCTAAGGTGTATCTTTTTTCGGCAATTGTTACTATAGGCAAAAACTCATCAGTGGCTAGATATTCCGGCTGAATATCTAGATTTTCAAGGCAAATTTTATAATATTTGTCCCCAAACATCAGCACCCGGTCAATATCGGAGGATTTCCAGCCTTGCAATGGATTTGATGAGGCATAGGCGATTGCTGCTGTTGCATTGGCCGTGAACTGCTTGCCTCTACTTGTAGAACTAAAAATATCACTACCTTGATGGAACGACCCTCTGAGTATAAACAGAAGCGGAGATGAGTTCGGTATTTCCTGGTAATGATTTTCGTTCTCAATAGTTGCAGGCACTTCCGTTGGTACTTCCACAATATTTTGATTGATTTCGTAATTCAAATGATTTAAATTTATTATGACATTGGCATATAAATGATTGTTGGTTTTCAACCAATTCAAAGCATCTCTTATGTTTTTCATGTTGACTTCATACTGCTTTGTTGAGTCAACGTTATCCAGTTTTTCCACTAAAATTGTTAAACCTGCTTGCTGATAAGACAACGGCAACTGCTCAGCTGGTTCTTCAACCTGTTGCGCAAATGAAATGGCCTGACCCTTGAACCCTTTCTGCCCAAAACGACCGCCCAATTTCACAACTTTTAAGAAAGGTCTTATCCGTGAAATTAATCGAAGCTCCATTTCACTGAGAGTTTTCAGTTCATCTGGAATTGGCGCCACTTTAATATTGTTCCAGTATGCGGTAGTTGGCACCTTGTTTTTTATAAGACTAGAATGACATCTGTTGCATACCACAAAACTTTCTGGGCAATCATCTGGCAGTACATGGCATTGCGCTTTATACATTTGCTTTGTCTGGTTTTAAACTTTATTTGAGTACAAATGTGGCACTGTTCATCCGCCACCTTTGATATTGCATGAAGAAACTGAATAGAAACAGTAGTAAACAATTCTCTTTGACGACCATATGCACGTCTAGATACAGATTGCATATTATGCAATCTTACCTCCCGCGATGTAGGAGATTCGGCATCTCTGATCTGGGAGGCATGTTCACTCATAACTGCTAGTCGCAACTCATGAGACTGTGGGGATTCTAAGTCCCTAGCCTCAGCAGCATGATCTCTCATCATGGAGAGTCGCATGTCCCGTGAATGCGGGGATTCTAGGTCTCTGACCGCAGCAGCATGAGCTCTCTTTATGGCGAGCCGCATCTCACGGGAATGCGGGGATTCTAGGTCCCTGACCTCAGCAGCATGAGCTCTCTTCATGGCGAGCCGCATCTCACGGGAATGCGGGAATTCTAGGTCCCTGACCTCTGCAGCATGACCTCTCATCATGGAGAGTCGCATCTCACGTGATTCCGGTGACTCTGCTGATCTTATTCTTCTGGCTGCTAACATCAATACGTTCACGCATTGATGTTAGCCTTTTTTCTCTGGATAAAGATTCTTCACGTGCACGTGCGTTAGAAGCATGCTCTTTCATATTCTTCAGTCTAGAGACTCGTGCCTCTGACAACTCTTGTTTACTACTTGTCTTGTTTACTACTTGTCAGCTTTTTTTGTAGCTTGCTTACTTTTCTTTGAAAGTGGCATTTTTTATGTAATTACGTATAGGAATGTATACTTTTGTATTTATATACTATTGTTTTGAGAAAATTGTGAGTGTATTTTTAAGGAAGGTATAACTATTTAGGCAAATTATCCGCTTGCGCGTTTTAACTTGATCTGAACTCCATCTATCGGTATTAAGTGGAACTTAACAATGTATAGGACCAGTTTATAAGTTAAGATCGATTGATATTTCTTAATATACTTACGTTAGTGCAATACTGTCTGAGAACTAAGTGGGGTATATTCAATTTCGCATCGTATGACAACTTCAAAGAAAGAATCTGTCAAGCCGGCTAGGCTGCTAAACGTGCTAAACATTTGAATTTGTCAAAAAAAATGCGTTTCTTGTATGGGAGCCACCCTTGTATATTAAATTTATTCTAAAACAATTATCAACTTTTGTAGCATATGTCCAACGAAATAATCTGTGAATATTTCAAGCGTCTACCTGTTGTCGTCAATAATTTAGAGAAAATAATAAAAACGTACAAATAACATTTTTTGTATGGGAGCCCCCTTTTATAATTATTTTTTATTTATTGTTTTTAGTATTTGTTGTTATAGCGGCAACAGAAACACATCATCTGTGAAAATTTCAACTCTCTAGCTATCATAGTTCATGAGTACCAAACATTTACCTAACTAAACAGAGTTTTTCATGGCCGCTAGAGGGCGCCACATCAGATCTACATAGCCTATGTCACCCGCAAAATTATTACAAATCTATTGACACCTCATTTACTAAAATCGGTTCAGTAGTTTAGGCGCTACGAGTGGACATACATACATACCCACCTACATACATACATAGACTGCCAAAATCATTACCCTTCCTTTTGGCGGTCGCCGTAGTCGGGTAAAGATACGCTGAACTCACCGGAATATGCCCAGCGTTGCAATCAAAGAACTTTCAGAGTCCCGGTACCTAAAACTAGAACTGCTTTTGCCCAGCGCTTTTCCCACTTTACTTCACCCTTTCTCTATAACAGAATACTAAAGCACTGCGATATACATAACTGCTCAGTGGGAGAAAGTAAACTGACTATAACATCCCTTTAAAAAACATTCAACTATGAATCTACGGAGGCCTTGCTGACTATATAAAAATGGCATACTGTGGGGAGAATAACCCAAAACCCAAACACACACACACAACACAACATGAAATGGAAAAGTAAATGAATAACTTAATATAATTTACTTCAATTGCCTTGGTTGACCAACGGAGCTGATTTTGAATATTATGGTATTAGAGGTTTATGTGACTGATACATAATTGAGGGCATTAATGTCGAAATATTGATATATTATTGTTATAATGTATCAAGGTTCAGATAAGAAATGAGTTTTTACCAAGTATATCATTGTGCTGGTCAATGGGGATGGTTTGTGATGCGTGGGTAGATAAAAATAAAAATATGTATGGTTGTGCTATGACTTTACATCGTTAGTTATTACGTGTTAGCTATAATTTCCTTCTCTAATAAAAATGCATATGTTCGTTATCTGTAACTTCTCAAAATGGAATTACTTTTATATATATCCTATAATATTCTATCCTATATAGCCTCTGACATTTTGGTAGACTATTGTATATGTTTTGAATCGGGGCTTAGTGTGGGTGGGTTTTTTCTTGTGACTTCCGAAACCCAGACTGCCATGGTTTTATATGCATGTCTTCAGTCCAGTACTCAACAGACATGTATTCGGCGACTTTTTTGGATGGTACTCCCAGCTTGAATGAAGCGTAATCTCCTCTCGCCGGGCAGATAGATTAAAGGTGTTCTTCTATCTTTTCCACCCCAGTACCTGCTTTCACATAGTATAGGTGTAGGTAAGACTTTCTTTCGGCTGCTTCTAGTACCGTAGAACCAGGCGCCGCAGTTCCCCTGATGACATTGGATGGCCGACGGCGGGCTCGCCTATTTACGGTAACACAAGGGTTGACGGCGGAGTTAGGCTGGAGCCTTGGTAGCACAGGGCGGTCAGCGCGAGGTAGACGCGGCCCCGATGACGGAGCCCCCATTCGGCCCCCCGCGGACCCCTCGGCGGCGGCGGTGGCGGCGGCGGTGGCGGCGGCGGCAGCAGCAGTGGCGGTGGCGGCGGCGGTGGTGGTAGCGGTGGCTTTAACCGACTCGGAGTAGGTGGGGCATGGTGGAGAGGCGCTTTTCTGTCTAGTTGCCAATTCGGCAAGTTCCGATCGCAACTTCTTATTCTCCTTTTCGAGATCCCCTACTCGCTTCTCAATGGCTTCGAACCTAACTGCCATGGTATGTGTAGCCTCCAACAATTCAGTCTTAAGTTGCGTACAGGCTGCACTAAGTTCCCTAGACATGGCGAGCGATATCTCGCTTAGATTTTTGTCCAGGACGCCCGCTAATCTTGAGTCCAAAACACCAGAGAACTCTTCTAGGGTCATATTTCCTACCGTAGCTGCCACACGTATGGGCACACTCTCTGTAGGTGTCAGTACAAGTTGCTGCTGTTGGTAGTTACGGGCCTTAAAACAACTGTGGTCGAGTTTAGAGTCATCCCCAGCCGTGGAGGAAGTGCCGTTTAATGATTCATCACACGACATATTATTATTCGACATATTAAGAATATTTGCGATATTAGTGGTCCCGTCATTCTCAGTGGTGTCAATCTGCGAACAGGGGTGTGTTATCATTCCTTTGAGATCGCCTAGTGATGTTCTGGCAAAAGGAACATTCCCATTTCTCCCTCAGTTTATCTATGTTACTCACATAAGGTATGTCATCTATACCTAGGCATTGGTAGTGATATGTTGCCCGACAGGCACGGCATTGAAGCAGCTCATTGGCTCTTATTTGCTTATTACAAGCTTTACAGTTCATAGTTACTCACGAACAGGTATCAGCGCTGAGAGATGGTCGCGCTCCTATACTGATGACGCAGTCGCGTGACTCAAGCTCCCTGATTCGCAGGCGTGCGAGACAGAGGCAGCTGCACGGCGCTGTACGGCGCAAGAACGGGTGAGAGAAACAAGGTCACTGACCGCGCACGGCAACAGCGAGCGATGAACTTGCTCAGCTGTTTTACGATGGTTACTCGGAGGATTTTCGGATCTTCCGAAGATGTTTCTGAGGTGGCCACTGACAACTAGCACTTGGGAATATCACAGTTTTGAAGCCACTGGGAATCACTATAGAATGGTGTACAATTTTGAATTTAAGTAAATGTTTACACGTAAGTTGTTGGCAATTATTGCAGAGCGAATTTAAATAGGTGTATGCGCAAGCGGTTTCGTACGTCGACGTAAAATTGCGTAAAATTTAAATCAAATTATCATGAGCTGATTATGATAACATCGTTAGGAGAAATGAACAGGTCATATTGCTACGAACCTAATGAGCCTATAGGCGTCTGTCTAAAGTACAAACCTATATAAACAGTTTGTCATCCGTCAAGGTTAGCTGAATAAGCAACCCCGATTGTATATATAGCTGAGTTTCTCAAATAAACACAATCAATTACTTATCGACTTCAATTCAACCTTCCATATACATGAAGATAGGTTTAGGTAACTAATTAAATCACCACATTGGGAAACAAGTTTACCACGGAGTTAATCACCGAAACGAAGATGAGTTCGGACAACAATGCAACCACTATAAATAACGATCCGAGATAGCCAGCGGGCAACCACTGCTAATGACGGAACTGTTATCGCAAGTCAGCAAGCTAACTTCGGAGGTCGCAGCACTTAGAGCCCAAGCCAACGACCACTGTAGAAGAAGCAGGTCCCCTGGCAGATTCAAGACGGAGCCGTTCAAGATACCAATCAAGATCAAGGTCGCGTCCAGGGTCGGATGTTATGCTGGTATCATTCCAAATACAAACAATGAGCTCATAAATACGAACAGCCATGCAAATGGAATAAGCCATCACACCATCAGAAAAGTAGAGTCAGCTTTGACCGAGGCCATTCAACGCTATTCTCTCCCGCTAACAGACTGCGTTACCGACCAAAAAAGTGGGTACCATTTTCTGGTAGACACAGGCGCAAACATTTCTTTGCTGCCGAAGCAAGGCCGACAAACTAGATCAACATACAAGTTATACATTGCAAATGGGACGGAAATAAGAACTTATGGCGAGAAAACGCTAACGGTTGACCTAAAAATGAGTGCGACCGTGCTAATAGACTTTTATCGTTGCTGACATCGCTCAACCAACACTGGGCGCTGATTTTTAGTACTATCAGGACTGGATTTCGTTTTCACCCACATCGACGATATCCTGATAGCTTTAAAATCAGAAGTGGACCACATGCAGCATCTTGACGAACTTTTCAAGAGGTTAAACGACAGCGGCATCACACTCGATTATGCTAAATGCGACTTCGGACGGGCTGAAATTGAACTTTTGGCATACCTAATCACGTAAGATGATATTAAATCACTTCCGGAGAAGGTCAAGGTCATCCAAGACTACCTCCGACCAAAAGCCGTTCAAGAACTAGGACTTACATCCCACAACTCCCTACAACTCAAACATCTGACGAACAAGGGTAACACTAAATGAAGAAAATTAAATTTAGCCACGGAAAACAGATATGGTGCGAAAATTCCACAAACGAGCTTCGTCCATACATTCCAATTAAGCTCCGCAAAAACATGACACATCCAGGAGTGAGGGTGTCAGAGGAGGTAGGTGTCACGTATCAGTAAGGCACCTATCAGCATTTTTCCTTCTACGTCGCATCTGGATCATGTGCACATCGACATCGTCGGCCCACTAGCCGAGTCCAACAACAACAAGTACATAGTCACGATGATTGACCGGGGGACGTGATGGCCGGAAGCTATTCCGGTACCGGAACTGACAGCAAACACCTGGATCGCTCGATTTGGGTACCCAGCCGTCATAACAACGGATCAAGGACGACAATGGGAATCCGACCTGTTTAAGTCCCTCACAAATATTTTGGAGTGAAAAAGACCAGGACCACCAATTATCACCCCCAATGCAACGAATGGTAGAGTGATGGCACAGAACCATGAAGGCAACCATAATCGCACGTGGCCTCAAGAATTACCGTTCGTCCTGCTTGGTTTGAGGGCCGCAATTCGCGAAGGCGTCAACATTAGCCCCGTACAAATGCTCTACGGAACCAACATCCGATTCCAGAATGTTTTTTGAGCCGAAAAGGCAAGACAAATCTCCGGAAAGATTTCACGAGCCAACTATTAGCCGCCATGGATAAGATTTCAAGGACCTTTCAAGATCACCCACCATTCCAAGCCATCATCATTCGTCCACCCAGACTTGAAAACTAGCGGATTTGTTTTCGTAAGGACTGATGCTGTAAGGAAATCATTGACCTCACCGTACGAGGGACTTTCAAGTCATCGAAAAACATGACAAATTTTTCACGATCAAGACAAGCTCAATACAGTATTGATTGACAGATTGAAACCTGCATAAGTATACAACAGCTACGGTTTGGATGAAACGGCAAACGACAGGAGTAATAACAAACACTCGGCGGAACCATCAGAGAAACCAGGGCAGGCTAAGGCCACAGGCAGCAACACGGTAACGAGTGCAACCGCTCTACACAACAGGACACGAGTTAGCAGAATGCAAAAAGTCACGTTCGGGCAGATTAATTCGCTCGGTAGTGGGATTTGCCTGAATGAAAGCCGCAAATACCGCTAGGTGCAGCTCACACAACGTCGTCTAAGTTTTTTGTCGTGTCTATGCTTAACTCTTAACATGTATTATTACTCTCTATTTTTCAATTTTATATTCTTATGTTTTTTTTGTACCTATTTGACTCATTCTCAAAAAGTTGTCCACTTTTAGAAAATTTTGTTGTCCACTCATGAGAAGCGTTTTATTGAATTAAATGGAGCTTATTATTAGAAATTGTATAACATAAATTGTTGTGGGGGTCATTCCTGTTTCATTAAAAACGTTTATATTCATAGAGGTATAAAAACAACTCTAAAAAATGAATTTGTTTTGGGCAGTAAAGTAATGTAAGTAAAAAATAATGTCCCCACCCTGCCCCAAGAGATAAAAGTCTTCGTGAAACCTATATTTTCAAATTATTAGAAAGGTATTTGATCTTATCTACAGTTATATAAAATCAAAATTGAGCTTTTTTATGCCTTTTCCATTGTTTAAAAGACAAAAACAAAAAATGTCCTATATTTTTAATACTTTTCAGTCAGTAGTCAAAGTGATATAAAAAATATTTCTTGACGTGTTTTCGACTCGAAAAGTAAGTAATATAATGATCAAATATGTATAAACCTTTGTGGTAAATTTGATAAATAGCCAGAAACCTTTTGTTTTTGGATCCAATAGATACTTTCGATGTAGTTACAAAAATACGATTGCGTGCCTGATTTTCCTGACATGATTTCGTGACGTTTTCTTGACGTCAGGAAATTTTGGATGTTTCATGTTCCTTAGCCTACCCACCATTAGGGTACCCACCATTTAGGCTAAGGAAATAAAATAAAGACTGCATAGTAAAAATATGTGTAAAATGTGAACTTACCATGTATGGGTGTAGTAATAAACGCAAAATTAGAGAGTTTATTAGAATCAGCATAGTCAATTTTGTTTTTTTTTGTCTTTCCATACAAATCTGCCGGGTGACTTATCGAGTTAGTATGAAAAATTGGAAAAAGAAAATTCTCGCTTTAAATTCTCGCTAGCAAGAGCTCGATTTTAAGTGTTTTTTCAAACATCTAGTGGTCAAAAGAAAACATTTTCTTATTTTGCGTTTATTCATTAACACGTTGTATATACAAGGTGTAAACTAATTAACACAAAATGAGAAACTATTTTGTTAGAGACATCATTCTGAGCAACTTTTACTAAGAAACCGATTTGATCAAAGCAACTTTATTTTTCACTTCTCCATACAAATCGGCTGATCCACTCAGGCCAAATTGTACCTACTGGGAAGTGAAAAATAAAGTTCCTCTGATCAAATCGGTTTCATAATGAAAGTTGCTCAGAATGATATCCCATTACAAAGTAGTTTCTAATTTTGCGTCAATTCATTTACAACTTGTATACAAATTACCTCACTGTTACCTGTATGGATCTCAAAATAGGTAAAAAAAAGTCTAATAAATATATTTGGTTAGTACGGTACCAATAGGTTTTTCCCCATTTTTTTTTAATAAGCTTTAAGTAGTAAGATTATTAATAAGTTTTACAACAATTATCATCATCATCATATACAACATTATTATTCCAGATTTCCAAAACATGAAGTCTTAAGAGAAAACCGGCGGCAAATTATTGCAAATGAAAGGGGCGATAAATATTTTAAGCCAAAGGATTCAAGTGTGGTTTGCTTAGGAAATATGTATATGTGCGTTTGAATTATATTTGCAAAAAAGAAAATATTAAGAAGAAAAAGCTCTTCTATACGACAAGTGTTTAATTAGCTTAATTCGTTTCAAGGGACATAAAAATATATATTTTTAAACAATTGTAACCTATTGTTTAAATCACCTTTTTCCATTTACACTCCCAATCAGGGCTTTTCTGTAAGTTGTCTAAAGTGACGTAATTAATTAACAATTGTAACCTACTTTGTTTATTCACCTTTTTTCCATTTACACTCCCAATCATGGCTTTTCTGTAAGTTATCTAATGTGACGTAATTAAAAAAACTACAAACCCGACTGTGGTCTTCAAAAATGCACTAAAAACAAGAAGATAATACTTAGCGTAATTATTGAGATTCGATAAAATGATTGCAGTACATTGTTGAATTGAATGAGATTTACATGATGGTGGATTACCATTTTAAGTAATTTTTATTGATATTGCCATTTTCCTGCTTTTTAGTACAAAACTGGGAAAAATCTGTAGATAGGTACTTAGTTTAAAACTACAGTTTATTTTTTATAGTTTATGCAAGGTTTGTATATTTTTCCGTAATATACTTTTAAAGCCCTTTATTTTGATACCTGAGTCTTGAAAAAAAAACCCGCACATATAATCCGCCATTATTATGTAGTCAGATATCGAGTTTGATCTCTTATTTTATTGGATATTACTTTTTCTGTATGTTGTTTATGTATGTACAATAAAGAAAATTTGAATTTATAAATTATGAGGTCAGACTCTTACACGAAGGGTTCCTTACTATCGTACGGTATATTTGCAGTTAGAGCTTAGTTCTGTCTCGAGTAATGAGTAATCTTCGATTATTGCTAAAAGAATACCTACAAATTATTACGTCCAAAACGTAATTTTAACATTGCCTATTTCACTACTCCACAGACGCCCTGTTCCATTGTGAGCCGGTGGCAATAAATTTTATGAGGCACGATGCGCTCGCATTTTGAAATGTCATAACCGCCAAATACTGGCATTGGAAATACAACGCGTTGCAACGGTATGTCTAACGTATTTCGGGTATAACGGGTAGTATTTCAAAAACTTTAAGTATGATCTTAGGTACAATACTTGGTTTAATGTTTGGCTACCACACGCACACACTCGCAACGAGCGAAGGACAGGTTTTGTCGTGATTTTGAACTTGATGCTGTATCTTGGGTATATATGATCGAAGTTCGTACCCTTTCCTGTAGTGTCTACCGAGATATAGTGTGGGTTTTTGCGCCAGATCTGGGGTCCGGCGAAAGCATACATGTACGGCGAAACCATACGATCAAGTCCGAGCGTTGTACGTGTGTGTACGCGCCTGCGTATTACAAAGCTTCGGAAAAAGCATCACAACAACCGTGGTGTATTGTACTCGTGTATCATTTAAATAATCATTCCATTGTTCAATAAAAACATTTTTAGAATATGCCGAAATTAAACGCAGACTATTGTCGTGAATATCGAAAAAAAAAATAGCAAAACTAAAAAGACAACAAAAAGTTAACTAAACCCTACAATTATCCTACTCTTAAAATTTTACAATCGTCTTAGTATATTTGAGTTCAAATTTTTTGAAGGTTTCACTTCTATCGCGTGTGAACTGCACACATATTTTTTTATTATATCTGGTGGATCCTTCCATGTTTCCTGAGGATCCGATATGGTGCTCTCTTTATATTCTTCGCAGCCCGGTAAGTGTGTCTCCAACATGGTTTCCAACACTGTTTGGGGTTCAGATATACGTTTTCCATCTATTTTCAAACTTCCTAGTTGGAATGTTTTGTCGCTTCCTAGTAGTTTCACCAGCCGAGCGGCATCTGAATATGTGCTCATCTCTTTGCAGTACAGGCGCCAGCTTTTCCTACTTCTATGACTTGTTTTGCTATATTCATTCCTGACCCTTCTATACTCATCCCAGCTATCTTCATTGTCCCTTGAAAGGGCTAGCCTAATAGCTCTCCGATTTCTTTTTCTTTGCTTCTTCAGGTCTTTGTTCCACCATAGTAGACCTTTTCCTTCCGGAATTCTTCTATGTGGGCATGCCAGGTGGTATACATATAATAGAGTTTTAACTAATTCATTCGCTCCCTCTTCTAAATATTCTCTAGTTCCAAATGTTTGTCGGGCTGGAGTCCATTTGCCCATGATGTCGCGGAATATACCCCAGTCCGTCTTCCGAGGATTTATTATTTTTAGTATCTCAAACTGATAGTCTAGTTGGAAGGTTATACGCCTATGATCAGACAGAGTATCCTGCTCATCTACTCTCCAATTCTTAACTATTTTTCCTATGTCACCCGAAGTTAGTGTTATATCGGGGACCTCTCTGCGAGTTCTTGTTATAAAGGTTGGTTCGTTGCCTAAATTCTTTATATCAAGATTATTACTTGTGATAAAATCTAATAATTCTTCTCCTTTCTTGTTAGTATCGGTACTACCCCACACCTCATTATGGGAGTTAGCATCACAGCACAACACGAATGGAACGTCTTTACCTTTATAGTTCTCTACAATGTCTTCTACCTCTCGCGGGGGCAGCACGAAGTCTGCCTCGCTCGGCATGTAGCTAGATATGAGCGCCACCTTCTTGCTTGCCCGCCAGCTTCCATCAAATTAAGTTCTATAGCGACCAGATCTCTGGAACATGGAAACGGTCATGGTAATTTTGCGGATCAGCAAGTTCCTAAACTGACTCGGCATAAGACGTTATGGTAACCCCCGTGGACTATTTAATAGGATTGCAATCTTGTGTCAGCAAACTGTCCAGTACTACAATGACAGGAAGACAGCCATATTTCGCACAATTGAACTTTCGCACTTTCGAAAAATTGCAATGCCTCATTTACAATCACGCACTTGAAGTAAGTAATCATATCGGAACCTCTGGATTCCTTCCTATATTTGAGCAGTTACAGTGGTATTCAGCATCAGATCCACTTCATAAAATGATGCTTCCCGAGAGTAAATTCACGAGTTACTATGGAAAATACAAAAATCGCTATAGGTCTGTCTATAATATTTATAGAGCTGACTCGATTTCTCCAGGATTCCATCATAATATCCAAAATGTCAAGGGGACCAGTTGAAGGAAAACCCTTTGAAGCCAAAACAGATTTTTCCAAATCGTCCTAATCTGGGAACATACATAAAATTAGGGAAATAATAGTCCCACCATCAAATAAATGTGGCCGGCTACCCACTAAGGGATAAATATATATTTTATCTCCAGATTTCTTTTGTTTTGTAAGAATATATCAAATAGGTATGTTTATTAAATATGTGCTGCCAATATCGCGAAAACGCGCACGCGCTTCGTGGATCGGCCGAGCGTGTCCGCACGTTGTGGTTATTTCAGGTCATTTAATTACAAGCGATACGTAAACTATCGTCCACGAGTCAGGCGTAACTTTACAAAACATACCTAATTCTGTATATGGCCCATAGTGGGTAGTCGGCTTTAACCTTAAATACAATTATTCAGCAGCAACATTTCAATTTGCCGCTTTTTTCATTGATTTCGTTGCTGAGCTATTAATTGGTTAGGTAAGGTTAGATTTTAATAAATGTTTGATTAAATACTCAGGGCATACTGAAAGTTTCTGGATTCTAATAAATGAGACCCGCTATGATACTCGTAATGCATTAATTACTTTTCAAAGTATATTTCCTTGCAATCAATGAATTTTTGCATTCGTTGGAACCATTGGGAAAAACAGTTGGACCACTTATCCTTAGGTACCTCTTCAATGGCTTTGTTGAACACACTCACCGCCGCTTCCGGTCTCGTAAATCGTAAGCCTCGGAGCTTATCTTTTATTCTTGGAAATGAAAAGAAATCGCAAGGTTCTAGGTCCGGACTTTATGGTGGATGTGTCATCTGTTCCATATTTGAAACCTTCAAATACGCCTTCGTTAGCTTAGCGGAATGTGCGGACGGGTTATCGTGGTGAAGGACCACATTGCTTCGAGGTCGCTTTTGGCGAACTTTTTCTATCTCCCTGGGCAAGCAAGTGCTAACATACCAATCTGCAGTCACTTTCTTTTGATCTTCGAGTGATACTGGTGTGTAATGTCCTGTTTTACCAAAAAAGCGACTTAATTCCATTGTACTTAACAAGGACAATTATACTCATGCTCCGTCTTCGAAATGAGTAACCTAAAATAGTCCTTATTACTGTGTAGTAGCGCATCCAGCTGTCACACTCAACACTGTATTTGAGGGTATTAGTATATTTTTTTTCTTTTTCCCTCCGGATTCTCCACCCGTCGTTCGTCATTCACGTTTTCAGTGTCAATCACTCAGAAAGCTTCCTTTAATTTAAAAAAAAGTTCTTTGAAATTTCGTCATGCCGAAACGGAAAAATAGTGAGAACATAAATGAAATCGCTGGGAAGCTCAGAAAATTGGAAAAGAAGATGAAGAAAAGTAAATCTAGACGTAAAAGGATCATTTCATCGTCATCGGAAGAAGGTTCGCGATCTCCAGAAAAACAACAAGGTAACTTTAACCTATACATATGTATATTATGCACCAGGACGCCTGCGGGGCGATCCGAGCGTACTTATTTACAACCAGGTTGGCTTTCGGAGCCCTCCGCTGTAAACACATTGCGAGCAACCAGATTGGCCTACGGGGCCCTTCGCTGCAGCGCACTAGTATAGCTATAATACAGCTACATTTACCGTTTTTAGTTGGAGAAGACGACAGACCGACGAGGGAAGTAATCTCCGACCTTGACTCTATCGTCCTTGACCGAACTACGACGGAAGATCATGAGCCTGGCCCTGGCCCTTCGACCAGCAATCTAGGCCAACCCAACGGGCATCAAACGCCGGACTCTCGGGCCAATGAAACGAGCGCCTACGCAAACGGCGACGCCGCCGCCGATATACAATACCTCGACAGTGACGCGACTGACAATATCGCGCTGCTGGATGGTGAAGCGCTCGATATCTTAGGTGAAGATCCAACAAACATCATTATATATGGCAAAGACATTCGATCAGAGGTAGCCATCAGGTACGAACATATAGTGACTAATGGCTTGAATAAAGATATAAGAAGTGACCTCTGCAGTAAGTACCTTATCCCTGCAAATGCTATACTCATCGGGGCCCCAACCCTCAACACCGAGGTTAAGGCCGCTCTGACCGAGCCGGTCATCAAGCGTGACAGACTTATCGAGGCGCGCCAAAAACGTCTTGCCTCCGCTATCACTTGCCTGGGAGAAGCTGCAACCTGCTTACTAGACAGCAAAGAAAGAGACAACACGCTTTTAAAACTCATAATGGACGCGGGCCGCCTCGTATGTGATGCTCAGAACAACGAGTCCGTATCAAGACGAAACCTAGCGGTTTATTCACTCAAGAAGGAGATGCAAGGCCCACTGCTTAACACTAAAATAGACAAATCTCTGTTTGGCGAGCAGTTGTCAGAATCTTTGAAGACTGCAAAGGCTGTTTACAAGTCCGGCACGGATCTTAAAATACAGACCAACAACAAAACCACAACACCAGCAAAAAACTGGAAAGGCCAAGCTGCCAATCGCCGGCCCCCGCCGCCCCTGATGACACCGAGGAAACGGGGATACGCTGCGCCCATGGCGCCAGCGCAGTCGGGAACTCTGCCGCCGCCGCCGCCGCTGCCACCGACGCAGCGCAGCGGGCGCGGGTACTCGTCGAGGCCGCCTCCGCCGCCGCCGTACAAGCAAGCGCGCAGGCGATACTAGACCCGGTAAGATACGGGGGTAGGCTGGCCCTTTTCTACAATGCATGGGTTACAATTACGAACGATCCTCAGATATTATCATGGATAGAAGGCTATAAAATAGTATTTTCTAAACCAGCCATTCAACTGCATAATCCCCCCGTTCGAACATATTCAGAAAGCGAAAGAAATATATTTTTCAAATCTATAAATAACTTAGAGACAATAGGGGCGATATGGCCATGCATACCATGCAAAGACCAATTTATATCAAACATTTTCATGCGACCCAAATCAAACGGCAAGTGGCGGTTTATTTTAAATTTAAAAGAACTGAATAAATCCATTGAAACCAATCATTTTAAAATTGAAGACCTTAGAACTGCTCTAAAACTAACATCAAAAAATTGCTACATGTCAACAATCGACCTAAAAGATGCCTATTTTTTCATAAAGATTCATCCGGAGAGCAAAAAATACTTACGATTTTTATGGGAAGGAAAATTATATGAATTTAATGTCCT
Organism: Argyresthia goedartella; assembly: GCA_949825045.1. Classification (NCBI taxonomy): domain Eukaryota; kingdom Metazoa; phylum Arthropoda; class Insecta; order Lepidoptera; family Argyresthiidae; genus Argyresthia; species Argyresthia goedartella. The sequence goes on from OX463815.1 coordinate 15,601,020, forward strand.
GCCGTTTGGTCTGTGCACCGCACCGTACGTTTTCACTAAAATAATGAAGCCCGTAATAAAACTGTTACGGACGGGGGGCTTCATGTCTACCATATATTTAGATGACATACACTTGATTGGTAGGTCCTATCAAGAATGCCAAGACAACGTCTTAATCACAAAAAAGCTAATATCTTCACTCGGATTTAAAATCAACGATGAGAAAAGCAAACTAACACCTTCAACCAAGTGTACTTTTCTGGGTTTTACCATCGATTCAGTAAACTTTCAACTAGCTTTGCCAAACGAAAAAAGACAACGCATCAAAAAAGATCTTCTAAAATTCATTAACATTAAACAATGTAACATGAGAGAATTCGCCCAACTCGTTGGAACCCTGGTCTCCGTGTGCCCAGCAGTCGAATACGGGTGGCTTTATACGAAAGAGTCTGAAAGATGTAAATACCTGAATCTAGCAAACAACGGTCATAATTATGACGTCATCATGAACATACCGGATTCATGGCGTAACGATTTTCTATGGTGGCTAAACGCAGTAGACCACTCAGTTCACAGAATTACTGAAGATAATTACTGCTTAGAAATATTTTCTGATAGCTCAACGACTGGGTGGGGCGCGGCCTGTGGGGGTGAAACGGCCAGCGGCCAGTGGTCCAACGAGGAGCGCAAAAATCACATTAACTATTTAGAGTTGCTTGCAGCATTTATAGCACTAAAGATTTTTGCAACTAGCTACAACACTTGCCAGATTTTACTCAGAGTAGACAATTTAACAGCAGTCTCCTACATAAACCGTATGGGAGGCGTTCAGTTTCCACACCTAACTAAAATTACTAAAGACATATGGCAGTGGTGCGAAGCACGTAAAATTCTTATCTACGCGTCTTTTATTCGATCTGAAGACAACAAAACTGCAGATACAGCATCAAGAAGTATACATCCAGATATAGAGTGGGAACTGAACGACTCCGCATTCCAATTAATATGCCAGCAATTTGGAACCCCTGATATGGATTTGTTTGCTAGTCGAATAAATAAAAAATGTGACAAATATGTAGCATGGCACAGAGACCCAGATGCAATTGCAATAAACGCATTTACTCTTTGTTGGTCAGAATTCTTCTTTTACTCGTTTCCGCCATTCTCGGTTTTACTAAAAACCATGCGTAAAATAATATCAGATAAAGCAACAGGTGTAATAGTCGTCCCCAAGTGGGAAACTCAGCCGTGGTATCCGCTATTTAGACGCTTACTCATTAGCGATACAATTTCATTCAGTCCTTCTGACAATATCATTATTTCACATTCCAGTCAGAGCGATATTCAATCGAACCTTACACTGATGGCCGGAGTGCTCTGCGGTCGGCGCTACTGCGACGCGGCGCACCGGCAGACGCCTTAGATATTATGATCGCTTCACTCGCCGATAACACTATGAAGCAGTATGAAGTCTGCCTGAAACGCTGGTTTGCTTACGCTATAGATAAATCCATCGACCCTTTCGAAGCCTCCATCCCCGCGGTATTATCGTTCCTCACACACTTATACAATTCAGGAAGCCAGTACGGCTCGTTAAATATCTACAGGGCTGCATTATCAATGCTGATTGGATCGCATATAAATCAAAAGATTTTTTAAGGGGGCCTTCCGCCTCAGACCTCCCTTACCTAAGTACGATGTCATCTGGGACACGTCCACCGTACTTGATATTCTTGCAACATGGTACCCAAACGAGGAAGCTTCGCTCGAGCATCTTTCAAAGAAATGCGCAATGCTTCTAGCACTTACGACTGCACACCGAGTACAAACATTGTCTAAAATTAATATACAAAATATTACAGTCTCTGATTCACAAATAGAAATCAAAATAACCGATCTTATCAAGACATCCCGGCTGAGGCAAAAACAACCAATATTATATTATATTATATTTACCATTCTTTACACAAAAACGAGAAATATGCCCAGCACTTACGCTCACTTGCTATCTAGATAGAACCAAAAATATTCGGGGTGACAATCAGATTCTTTTCATAAGTCACAGAAAACCTCATGCCAGTGTCGGTAGCCAAACCATAAGCAGGTGGATCAGGTGCACCCTTGATGAGTGCGGTATCGACGTGTCTAGATTCAGCGCGCACAGCACGCGGCACGCTAGCACGTCGCGCGCGCGCCATCTCGGCCTGAACGTAGACACGATCCGTAAGACTGCGGGCTGGAGCGGCACGTCTACGACTTTTGCTAGGTTCTACGATAGAACCATTGTCGATAACAATAACCAATCCTTAGCCAGACTGATAATAGAGTAAATTACGTAAATTGTAAACTTGTTTATAATATTTTATGTTACATTATGTTATATTATCTGTTGCAGTAAGTAATAATTAATTTGTTATTACTTCATGTTGAATTAAAAACCAAATGATTGATTATCACACCTATGCCTTTGATATTTCCTGTTCACATAGTAAGTACGCATACTCTCAAAGTCTACACAGTAATAAGGACTATTTTAGGTTACTCATTTCGAAGACGGAGCATGAGATAATTAATGATTAATCGAACTTACCTGTACGTGAAGTTCTATCATGATTATACGAAGGCTCCGTCTGAAGAAATGAGTAACCACATCCCGCCCTTCCCGGCCCCAAGCTTCATCGGAAATATCATAGCATAGAGAGGAGCTGAAGCCAAGCAGGGGCTAAGTGAAGACTCCAAACTAAATGACGAACGACGGGTGGAGAATCCGGAGGGAAAAAAAAAAATAATACTAATACCCTCAAATACAGTGTTGAGTGTGACAGCTGGATGCGCTACTACACAGTAATAAGGACTATTTTAGGTTACTCATTTCTTCAGACGGAGCCTTCGTATAATTATGATAGAACTTCACGTACAGGTAAGTTCGATTAATCATTAATCAATTTTTAAAATGCCGCCACAATGAGAAAACACACGGCAATCTTGTTTTTTTTAATGTATCATATTTCGAAAGTGTTCTATTTTTAAAACCCAGAATTGTTTTTTTATTGTTTTAATCATAAATGGCCAGTTCCAGAAACTTTCAGGATGCCCACTATGAAAAAAAAAAACAGAAAAGAACAAAACGAAATGATTGAGACTCTCCTACTTTATTGAAGTCGAATAAAAAATCGTAGAAAATTTGTTCAGAATGGCTGTTTTTAAAGCGAGGGTCAGACCTATATGCTATATATATATATATATATATATATCTGTCCCCCTCATTTAACTACACCTTTCTGTTACACCCTGTATAATGCAAGTAAGAACTTAAAACTTTATGGATAGTTAAAAAGCTTTTCCGGTTCTAAAACGGAATTAATTCAATTTGTCCCGTCCTTTACGATTTGTTTACGTTCGTAATAAAAAATAAAAATTAAGGGCACTATGATATAGTACCACGCAAATAATCCAATGCGAAGCAGGCAGAGTGCCTCGTGCCCGGTTGCAGACTGCAAATATAACCAGGTTGATTTATAGGACAAGTTATGATTGCCAATTCGCTAGTTTTCAAATAATATTATTGATTTCAGAGTTTACTTTGAGGTGCCAATAATGAGCTTACAAGTCGCGTGATGGAAAGCAGGTAAACATGGTTGGATATTTCGCAGAGCGAGCGGCGATGGACTAACCCCCTGTCATGCAAAGGAGAAGTGTTGGAGAAGATATAAAAGCTTTTTCCTGCTTCTATTTCGAACCAGAAACAGCGACGATACGAAACATTAAAGATCATCAATGTATTCCTGCCCTATCGGGATTTGAACCCGTCGTCGCTGCCTGGCTTGTAACGTGCAAGCCGACAAGCAAAATATGTATAATCTAATAATATTATGAATTCAATGTTTAAACATAACTTTAAAAAAAAAAAACAATATGCATTGAAAAATCATGATCGAATCGAGTTACCCCAATACTGAGCGATCGTAGTCTCTATGAGATGACGCAAGAAACAAGCAATGTGCAATTTTATGAAGAGTTCACGACTGTACCTACACAAATGATATAGAAAGCCATTCTATTTTAGTCTAATCTAAATGTTCAAAGAGTCAGATTGCTATCTTGTCATATATTAAGATTTTCGAGATTGTATTGTAGCCTGAGGTAGAGTTGAGCCAGACTTTATTTACGTATGAAATGACGGCTCGACATCAGTTAACATTTACACATTTGTCTCTAAGGCGCTACTCAACACTACTTCTTCGAGGGAAGAAGTGTTCAAGAAGTGATTTTTGATGCTAAATTCGATAGGATTACTAGTTATCATTAGATAAAAATATGTAGGTATTGCCGTAAGAAATAAGCAAAACAATTCAATTTATGGACTACCTGTATGAAACGTGCTTCACCCAGAGGATATTGGGTCAGAAGATCTAAAGATCTGAGTTAAATACGTCGATGAAAGTTTGTTACTAAAACAATAAAGGGTACATATTTTCCACCTGCGTTTTTTCGCGAGAAGGTATTTATTTTTATTTTATTTATTATTATTATTAAACGTTTAATAGCATAAATACGAGTACCGAAATTAATTAATATAAATAGGAAATGTCAGTTATGAAACAAACTGATAAGAAAGGTAACCAAGAGGAAAAATAACCTTATCCATTGGAAAATTATGGAATAAAATAATAATTGATAATTACATTGACATAAAATTAAATTGAAATAAATTAATAGTTAAGTGTGCGAGTGTGTGTGTGTGTGTAAGTATGTTTGCGTGAGTAGATAAATAGTTCCCCGCATATCTATGTTGATCTCTGTGTAGAATCTCTGTACGAATCCAGACATAAATTGAGAGCGGCTAAGGCAAAACACATCGACTTCCGCAAAGTTTCTCTCATATACGTTCAAGAAGACGTTGTGGTGATGCCACCTAATAGGCAATATAAGGGATAAACAGCATGGTACTCGTATAGGGTGGTTTATTTATGAACCATTTTCACCTGTTATATTACACGTCCAGGTTACAAACGACGTGTGGAAATTATTTTATTAGAGACCTCCTACTGAGCTTTTCTTTTACCACTAGGTCGTTACAGTGACGCGCTCTGCAAAAAAGGTTGACTGCCCCAAATTTCACCATTTGTGTTTGAGTTGTTTATTACCCCAATTTTGTTACGCGGGCAAAGGTGAGATCGCTTCTCCTTGTAGAAATGTTTTATGTATATGCAAAAAACCATCAGTCGCATGTCATATACAAGGCATAAACAATAGGTAGACTAGTCAAGGAAAGATGGAAAACTCTAAAGTAGAAAGTTTTATTTCGGAACTTTGTTTGGACTCTAGAGACAAATATTCTAAAATTCCTGACCCCTCTGAGGTGAGGTGAAGATCCTGCTTTTTATTTTTTTGCTTAGATCTCGAAAACGACGAATCAGAGGAAATTTGGATGTACTAAATAATGGAAGCTGATAAAATTCTCTACAACTTTCTGTTTTTTTCTTTCTGATTTCGACTTTCTCTCTAGACCTCCCTTTCGAGCACTCATTTAGTAAGCTAATAGCACCTACTTCAACATTTGCTAATGTGCCTAGAATTATAAATACAATTCACTTTATTCTTCACTTTATACCATTCACAATGTTAGGTCAACTAATGCATTGTATTAGTTGACCTAACATTGTGAATGGTACAAATAAACATAACAATCTATTACGAGTTGAGTGCGCATTATTAACTTATCCCAAACTCGACTTGAGTGCTCTCAGTCGCTAAATATACTTCACATAGGATCGTTAATTAGCTCTACTTTTGTACGACCTTATGGCGTGTACTCAATTAGGACGTATACACTAAAGTTTATGGCGTGAACAGCTCAGGTATTTGCCTATTTCAGAATGTTGGTTGTAACAATTCTGCTTAACCATTTGGATAAGCAGAATTGTTGTATTGTAAGCGAATAACAGTGTAATACGGTGTTATGCTGTGGAGTTGTGTGCATAGAAAATGCGTGAGTAATTTGAGACCTGCTGGAAGAAAGAAAACTGTCACTAGGAAGTTTTGATAGCGTGTATTCCGTAAAATGTAGAGGAAAGTGAGGATGTGAGAATCCCGGCGAAGACGGATCGGCAGCCTCTTTTACTCCTTGCTATGTTCTATATGCTATATGCGCAAACACATGGTCGTATTTGCGCAGCCCGAAGATAAACCGAATCCCAAGATTTTGAAGTAGTTTCTTCTTCCCTAGCCGGGATTCGAACCCGGGACCTCTCGCTTGAGAAGCACAGCCTCGCACCATTACTAGAGATGTTAATAACGGCTGTTTAAAAAAGGGGAATAACAGCAGAGTTATTTTTTAATGAAACGTTATTGAAAACGGCTTTTCGATTATCCGTATTCCGTTTCCGTTTTTTACTTAAGTGATTTTTTTGAAAAATGAATCTAAAATAGTCTTTCATGCACGACCACTCCTTTACGAGTAATCAGGAATACGTACAAGTAGGTATGCGAATGCGCGCCACGCAAATTACGTAATTATGCAATGAGAATAAGCGATTCACTAAAACAAAAACAAAACAAACAACGCCGCATGCATTCGGGCGCGCAGTAACCAAACCGTGCCGCGCCGGGCGACATGCGATCCCACCATATCAATAATATCATACGACTCAATCAACAGCGAAGCGGCAACGTATCGTGAAAACTGAAGTGACAACTTCGCGCGCCAGCAGGTTCTTACGAAAGCTGCTTTATTTGATAGCCGTCTTTTCAAATTATCAATAGCGGGGTCTTTCATTATTTTAAAAGTGCGCGTTATTTTTCGCTTTTTTGAAATAACGACCACCTCTGATAATTACTAAACATAATACAAAAGAACCATTAAACCATTTCGAAAATGAACCAGAAATGAAAAGAAAAAATAATAATATTCGTAAAATCGTACAGCCCGGCTATTTCCGTTACATACAGAACCTATGAGTAGGTAAGTTATTTTGCATTGATGAGTATTATTATGAATACAAACTGTATTCGCGGAAACAATCGTGCGGGTAGCAACATCTGGTTCGAGACGGGTACTGCATGGGTGTCCGTTTTTGTGGCATTTGTCTCGACGCTTCCGTGTTTCGGATGCGTTGAGCTGTAGGTTCCGGCTACTATCGCTACTCGGTGATAGTAGTCGTAAAGCTGTGTCAGACAGAGGTCTAATAGGGCAGCTTGATAACTTCTGACGGTTATCAAGCTGCCCTATTATGCCCACTAGCCCGACACCCGTCCATCAACCCGCATTGATCCAGCGTGTTGGAGTATGGCTCAATCCGGTCAAAAGCCCGTGCTCCTCGGTGGGCTATTTATTATTTATATAAGTACATATTATTACGCCGCGGTGACGGTTAATTCAAAGTTAACATGCACTTGCCCTATAGGTTTAAAATATAAATATATTTATAAATGAACAGGTACTAATATAGTTCTAGTTCTAATTATTGCTTTTCTAGTTTTTACATCTTCATTTCACATTCCTATTTCCTATTCTCCCTGGCATCTTCCGTTGTGACTAGATTTTCATAGCTAATGGTCTATGTAATTAACGCATAGCGATGCACAGTTGCACGCCACCATTCCGCTTTAGATATTCATAGGTATGCTAATATCTAACTAACGTAATAAGGCATTATTTATTAACTTCTCTTGAGAAGTTATTATAATAGGTCTGAAAATTGAAATAGGTAATTTTGTGTTTTCTTTACGTTTTAAGACCTGGAGAATCATTTGCAATCATTTTTAGAGTGATGTCTGTGTGTGTGTGTGTGTGTGTGTGTGTGTGTACGTACGTATGTACGTGATCAAAATTATGGAATTCGTTTTCTCAATAACTACTGGACCGAATCGCTTTGATGACCATATCAATCGATACGCCACGTCATGACTTAGATCTGAAAGGAGTCTAGAAAAAATCGGTCCAGCGGTTCGTTTTTTATTTGTAAAAAACTGACTTTTTTGAACACGCAACGTTAATTTTGTATGTAATTCCAAGTATTGAGGGGTAGATGTGGGTTTTTGAGGGTGCTGGTTTCGAATCTTTCATCAGTTTTTTAAAATTCAAAATGGCGGACCCACTATGACGTCATCTTTTTCGTGAAAATTCTTTAAATTCGATAAAATTTATTAATTATTGTGTAATGTTAAACAAGAGAAGTTGCTTGTACGGTACTTGCTGCCGAACCGATTTTTTCTTTATTTTTCAGGGATGCATGTTCTTCGTCTTATTAATCTACTCTTTAGGGTTCTGTAACTGAAGGGTGCCAAACGAGACCCTAATAATAAGCCTCCGCTGTCCGTCTGGCCGTCCGTCTGTCCGTCTGTCACCGGGCTCTAACGGATCAACCAAAATACGTAGAGAGCTGAAAGTTTCACAGTGGGTGTATTTCTACTGCCGCTGTAACAACATATAATGAAACAAAAGGGTTTTTAAGAATTAACAGTAGTACCCATATAAGAGATTATTTGTATGGTAATTTTCTTAGACATTTTGTTTTATTTGTTTATCGGTGAACTGGACTCTCCCGATCTTATCGGAAAAGATCCCTAATTGCGGGTATCGAGTTTTATGCTTAGTTATTTGTCATTATACACTGGCGAGCAATGAAAAAGTTCCAGTGACATAGCACCAAATTACTCCTAAACGGGAAAGGCTAGCTTAATGACGCCGTCTGCAATATTGAAGTACAATTAACAGCGCATCAGAATATTACCAATTAAAAACGTAAATATTGTAAACGTAATATTGGTTCTATGTCTTAGGAGATATTAAGGTGTTTGTCGGCATTTTGTGGGTGGAACTTTTTCATTGCTCGTCAGTGTATGAATAATAATTGCTCAGTCGAATTAGAATAAATAATGTAAAGATTTTTATCACATTTAATTTTATATTGCACTCCGTGTCTAATGGGTTTCACGCTTGCTTCTCACAAAGGAGATGCAGGTTCGATTACTGACCATGTACCAATGAGATAATTAATTTATCTTAAGTACATTATACGGACGTTCTTACGGTGATGGAAAACATAGTGAGGAAACCTTCATTACTCCATAGCTGCGGCGATGGGCTAGCACCCTGCCAAGCAAAATGGAGTATTGAATAAAAGTGGGCACAATTGTGCCTATGCCACCCCGTACGGGAAAAGGCGTGACGCTTTGTTATGTTAAGTTCAATTTCTATTCACTTCCGGTTTCAATGAGCAAAGAGTTTCGTTAACCTGAGTACATAGTTCAAAATTTACATACTACATGCATACTACTTACATACACAAAACTCTTTTTCAATGTTTCGATGTCTTGAATGTAGTCCTACCTAGTATTTAATTTAATATATCATTATTAAAAATTAACAAGGTACCCTCGCACAAAATTCTGTCGTACTACGTTTTTCCGTGCACAATGGTATAAGAGTTTGTTTATCTGCGAGGTATGGAACCCTTCGTGTGCGGGTACCGTACCCGAAGGCCTACTCGCACTTGACCGGTTTTATTATGACATGTTTAGATAAAAAAAAGACACAAGCTAATAAGTTGTAAATCTTTAACCCGCCTAGTAAAATTGCGCACTCTAGAGAGTATGATTCGTGTAACTGAATGCAAGCAAAGCGGATAGCACGAGCTAGTAATATAATCATGGGTGCTAACTAATTAGATGTTCTAGCTAGCGGAACAGATGAACAAACATACATACATACACATATTTGGATTTGCCGTAGTCGGGTAAAAACATAGTGTTATGATACGGGTTGGCAGTAAACAGGTGTTTCCCCGGATATTCCGACGGTAATGGAAATCTTAGTGAGAAAACATAATTATCTCTGCTTATGCGGCGGCGGCGATTAGCAAGCCCCCTTTGTTACGCAAAATAGATTATCGCCTTACTGGCTTAGCGTTTCTATAATGAAATAACTTTTTATATTTAATTACCTTTCTTGCAGAAAACAGTTGCTTTATTGGCACCTATAGAAAATGCGTCGCCAGTGAAGCTTGTAAGGTGAAGGTGAAGAATGAAGAGGAATGGGTCTGTAGAGATAAATTAATGTGGACGGAAGACGTCATTAAAAGACCCTAAGTGAAAGGAAAAGGAAAGAGGGCGATAACGATGATTGAATAATACTTACGTGTGAGGAGACCCTTTCCCTTACTGAAGTGTATACAGGGCTTTATTGTATACCTTGTCTAAATGCCAATACAATGTATACGTTGCGTAACGGTTTTCCCCTATGTGATGTTAGTAATAGATATACGCACAAACTTTCAGTCATAACTTCTACACGCCTTTTTGTGATAGGCAGTATCCGTTTTCAGACATTATTTTACATAATGTACCATATAGCGAAAAAAAAATTCTGCTCGGTCAATTCCAGGTGGATCTATTGTGTCAACGTGAATATTAAAAGCTACTAAGCAAAGTACATTTATGTGGTTCATAAAGAGACATGTGTAGACTGATGTTTATCTAGACACAATCGTTGATCGCGTGTGAAGAAGCACGCCACGATGCAGAGCTTGTTGACAAACCTACGTCTATACGTAGAACATCACACCAGCCGCTTCAGCGCCTTTTTTCCTTAACGCAATACGGGAAAGCCACATAGACTACTTTACCAATGAAGGTTTTATCTGTGTTCCTTGATCTAAGGTCATGCCAAGACGGCGATAGTCATCGAACATAATACAGTTTACGCTCACAGCCGTTACGAGTGCCGACAGTGCCGTAGCGGGCAATACGTTCAGTCGCGTAGTGCACGCTCGGCTGTCTGCACGTTGCTACGAAGCCTCGTAGCGGCTACAACCGTCTACGTAGCTCCGGTGAACTTTTCTAGGTGTTGTATTATTTTTCAAAATACCTATGTTGTGATTCTGACCAATCTCTGAAAGAACTTCGGTGTTCACAATCAACTAGCCCGTATTCCCTTTGACTGAGTGCTAACTGTTCGGTAAAGTTGGTACAACTACCTAACCCTATATGTTTGTGTGTGATGTGGAGTTGACAGAATAAAGTTTACGATGTGATAATTATTTTACGGTGATCCTGTATATGGTAATGCACTTACCTTCCAGTTGTTAAAACATTTCCTCGGTAAGTTGTTTGTGAATCAGTTTTTTTCTTTTACGGATTGTCTAGAAAGACCTAGAGCTAATTATGCACGTCCCTACATTTTACACATCAAGGGTATTTTGATATCTTTATTTTTATTATAATATACTTAATTTGTATCCATGAATTCGAGTCGCTGTTATTAATATTGCACTCGCTATGCAGGTCCATCTATGTAGCGAAATACCTTGTCAGATACCACCATATATCTTCATTAACGGCGTGTTAGAAAAACGCTCTGTACAGTGGACGAGTAGGCTTCTCCATATACATCATTCAACTCCGTCTCCTGTGTAATTCTTACATTAATGTATTTTTTTTTCATTTCGAAGACTGATGCTTATTGCAAAGTGACAAATATAGTATATTCAGCGAATCGCTCTACTCCTGAAAGGGCCAATGATTTTTGAAATTTGTAATGAAAAATATTGCTTATGAAGATTTATATATATTGAAGACAATGCTATTTGAAATAAAAATATCCAGTAAGTGTGGCAGACACCATAAAAATATAAATCCTTTTGTTTTTATGTTTAGTAGGTACTTATTACTTCACGGCTCTATTTTATGGAACGTGGAAATCTTTTTATTTTTTACGATTTATGAGGGTTGAGATTGCTGTGAAGTTGCATCCTGAGATAATATTTCTTCATTTTCTAGATTGTTTTGAGTGGCACTCTTAGTGTTTAACTGTAAAATCCTGGTATCTTTTTTACTACAGAAAGAAGATAGTTAATTTCGATGTTGAGAATTTTAATTTAATATTGGGATGTTAAATTAAATTTTGGTGAATGAATTGTCGCTTAGAAATGAAAATGTAATCTAATAGTTAAAAGTCATAATGAGCATACTGTTGTTGGGGCGGCTCAACCACGTCAATTTTACATGTCTGACTATTCGATTAGTGTGCACTTGATAAGATCTCTGTGAGAGACGGCGCGAGTAACTCGAGAATAGCGGAGGATACTAGGCGCTTTGAGAAAAAAGGGTAATGATTTTGGCGCCCCATGAGTTTGGCGGCCGGGTCCCCCCTAGATACGGGCCTGCCTAAAACACTGACGAGCAATGAAAAAGTTCCACCGACAAAATGCCGACAAACACCTTAATATCTCCTAAGACATAGAACCAAAATTACGTTTACAATATTTACGTTTTTAATTGGTAATATTCTGATGCGCTGTTAAATATTTTCTTCAATATTCAACGGCGTCATTAAGCTAGGCTTTTCCCGTTTAGGAGTAATTAGGTGCTATGTCACTGGAACTTTTTCATTGCTCGTCAGTGTACTTAGGTCTTAGGGTCGCATCCGAAATCCTACAACGGTGGAGAATCTCAAAATATAGGTAGATAGCTTCTATCGCCCTCGACGTCCAAATTCGTCGCTTCCACCTGATTACCTATGCAAAGAAGAGCTCATATACTATTGAGATGAGGGGCATGTTCACTGAAATCTTTATTGATTTCACGTCTAAGTCAGTTATACGTGATGTCAGCTTTTTGACTCCGCAAAAGTGATTCTCGGCCTTTGGGACTTACAGAACTGTCTCGTGAATAAAATAGATCGGAAAATAAAACATCGGTAAGCATAAGCAAACAGAGCCAAATGGGAAAAACAAAAGATTACAAATAATCTCCTGAAGTTTACCAGATATTTTAGACAATGTCAACATTTACTCAACTGTTTATTTCAGAAAATATACATAGTTACTTAGGAGTAGAGTTATCAAGACCTAGACTCTTGATGAGTCTAGACCTAAGAAGCATTGCATGCATAACGGCAAAACATTATACTCTATTTGAAATTGGCTTTTGTAGAACCTTTGGCCAATTGTATTTTGATAATTTGACCTGAACCTTCAACATGAACTATAAATATCTGCCTGTGGTCAGCTTTAAGCACCTTGATGTTTACGCTCTGGATTGGTTTCACTTCCCGGTATTTCGCCTGACGGAACGGGTGAGCTGACTGCTCAAACGAACTCTGAGCTATTACTATAGGTAGGCATTATTTCGGAAGTCAGAGATATCACTTGTTTGACTGTGCTGAATAGCTGGCAGTTTTGACTAGAAAAGCATTTTCGGTCATGAAGTACATCAACGTTGGCAGGCAAATTGAGAAATCCGACCATTCTCATGAAGCGGTATTTTGAACGGATAACAGTGGAATGAAGATTTGAAGCAAATCAATTCAGTATGTAAGGTGAAGACTAAACGATTGACATAACAGATTTCGCGTAAGTTTTAGACCTATAGACTCAAAACCTTGATGTGCAGCAGAAGACTGCTTTAAAAAGGATATAGTTGCGGTTCAGTACGGTACGGTACATTAAAAGGAAAAAAAGGAACACTAATAGTTATAAAATCACTTCTTAGACCGTCTGTCCGTCTGTCTGTCTGTCTGACAAGGCCCTTTTCCCTCAGAAACGCGCGAAGTTGAAGTTAATATCAATTACTAAGGTCTGTGGTCCCCTGAAAAAAAAACTAACTTATAGGTCAATGCAATCAAAAGATGCCGCCGTTGAAATATTTACAAACACATTTACATATAGGCACCTACATTTATTCCGGCCCCACACTAGAATACCCTGTGTCATGGGAACCAGAAACACCGACGTCACACACATATAAATCCAAGACCTGGTTTTTTTCTGCATCCCCAGCCGGGGATCGAACCCGGGACAGCTGAGGCAGAGCTACAACCACAGCGCCACAGAGGTCATCAACACGTGGACGTGTCTAGACGTGAACTAATATGAAATAATTGAATAATCAATAGTGGCTTGGGCTTGCTTTATTTTTCCCGGAACGTTTGTAAACAAAAACGACAGCAGTCAGTCAAAAAAGTCAGTCAGACACAGCCGCTTGTTCGTACAGAATATTAAACGATATCTCTATGTCTGATCTGAATACAATCACGATATCATTCGGGCTTGCAAAACCAATTATTAATGTTTATCGAATCACTCTGAAGTTTGTGTAACTACATACCTAAGAGTGAAATAATTTTATTGTTTTTACTGTTTTATGCCTTTAAAAAAATGTCGTTTTATGATTATGTAATAGTAGTTTATGTGACTGCTACATAATGTAGGGCATTAATACTCGAGAGTGGGTTTATGATACTAGCCGAAGGCAAGTTTCATAATAATATCACTCGAGAGTTTTAATGCCTAATTATGTACAGTTACATACACTAGTTTATCTACACACATATCATAAGCTCTCTTGAATGTGTTCAGGAACCGCATGTTCGACCGGCATGGTGGCTTTGATAATTCCTTTACACTTGTTAAGCTTGTTCAGTAGTACCAACTTCACAAACAAAGTAGGGGCGGCACGCAAGCGGGCGTCGGCGTTCGAAATTTGAATGTCATAATATGTAGAAAAATTACACATTATGGTCATAATGTGTAATTTTTCAGATAAGAAATGAGTTTTTACCAAGTAGTTTAAAATTATGCTGATCGTAACGTGCGGTTTTTGAACGCAGTAAAGAGGGTTTATGATACGTGTGTAGATAAATAAATAAACAACTTCTCTTTACGATTTAATTTTCAGAATTGTGAAAAACTGTTAAGTTCCTGAAACTTTTGAATTATAAAATAGTGATGTGCACCCATTCAGAGGCCTATACATCGATTTTCTCATCTCCTTTGTAGATCATTCACAAAAAAAAGGACGCAACCCGCGGTGGTTGAGTCCGACTCGCACTTGACCGGTTTTTAGTTCACACTAAAGTTAGCGGCCTTTTGGCAAATGAAGACATCCAATTGTAAGCAGGCGAATCATATTTGCCTGCGACATCACTAGTAATGATGTGTTCGAACCGTACCCAATTGATCCTTCAGTAATTGTGCCGGAGTTGGAGGGAGGAAATGAGAGGCATACCTACAACAGACCCAACACTGCAAACAAGCTTGTCTCTCTACCATCAGTTTTCGAACGGACTTGTTATTATCTTCGAATACGAGCCCCGCACATGCAATATGTGCCTTTGTTTGATTTGATTAAATATCGCACGTGTATAGGCATATGTTTGATATCGACCTGTATGTATCTGATATCGCGAAAAGTCGCAAAACGCAATATAAGAACATCAGCGTTGATTGGTTGTCATCAAAATCGGTTTAATAGTTTTCAAATTATGAAAGACTGACAGGGGAAAGACTTACCTCCCTTTTCTGAGTTGAGAATTTCACTAATCAAATACTTAAGTATCGAGCTGTCTCTTCTGATGTCATACAAAAGAAAGTGACAGAACGATACTTAAGTATTCACTTAGTGAATTTCTCAATTCAGAAACCGGCGCTTAGCATTATAAGTATATCAATTGAACTAAAAATTACGAAGTAAAATAAATTTATAAAAAATGTCGCCAAACTAGAATGTTTTTATACATATACCAGGAATCCACACAAATAGGTACAAAACAATTTGGGTCCATATTTTTTGCCGATCGATTTGTTTTGTCACACAAAATCATGCAAGTAAAAAGAGTATCCGTATTATACCTTCGCCCACATACCATTTTTACACTGCTTGTAATGGGTCATAATATGACCAATCAGGCCCTGCACTGCAATTATTGTAAAATAATCGAAATTTTAATGAATTTCGGGATTTCTGCATATTGTAAACTATTTGAGATGAAATAATACATTTATTAAAACAAAAATATAAGGGACAAATCAAGAATGAATGGGTAAAATCTTATCCCACCAAAAACATTCTGTAAAAAACTACCCAAGTCTCGATGGAGCTGCTTGGTTATCTCTAAAACTTAATGAAATCTAGACAAAGTCGTGCCAAGTCTAAGGTTCCTTACTGCGATTTCCTTATTATTATAGTTAATGTTGTGTGACTTGGCCGTTGAACATTCTTTATACGTTAGTGGGTACAAGTCAATTTTGTTAACACGTAATGTTATATCTGTTGTAACTACCTATGTTATATCTGTTACTCTCAATGTCAATAAAAATAAGTCAAAGCAAAGATATTTTTATTTTACATACTAATTTACTTAAAATAGAATTCCTTTGTATACCCTTAACGAGCAGCATAAAACAATGACGGAAGGCGCCTGCAGTCATTGTCTAATATTTCATAACGTGTCCCTATCAGGGAACTTGCAGCTTGTAATTTATTGTAATTAAATACGACGCAGTTTAAAATTGACGTGCACCCACTAACGTATAAAGAATGTTCAATAGCCAAGTCACACAACATTTACTATAACAATAAAGAAATCGCAGTAAGGAACCTTAGACTTGGCACGACTTTGTCTAGATTTCATTACTTTTTAGAGATAAATAAGCAGCTCCATCGAGACTTGGCTAGTTTTTTACGGAATGTTTTTGGTGGGATTTCACTTCTTTTTGTAGAAACGTGGGCATATTGATTTATTTTATTAGATTTTCGGGAGATATGAAAACGGTATACACCGAATCTATACCAAGAGAAAACCAAGCTCTTGTGTTTTATAATCAGGGTCACCAGGTACTCCAGATCTTCGATTATCCTAGTTTTTATAGTTTTACCTTTATGTGGCCCTTAAACCCTAACTCTGTACCAAATTTCAGCTCTCTGAATTTTTGGGAAGTACTAGTTCTATTCTGATGATCATGAGTGAGTGAGTGTCATAAAGCGAAACTTTGCTTTCGCTTAACTTCGGAACTAAATGATCTACAGACTTCAAATTTTAGATTTAAAGTATGTGATTGTAGCTTACTGGATGACAAAAATTTCTGCGTTCTGGTCTTATCCAGAGGTTCTCAAATAGGGGCCTAAAAATGCGGCGAAATGGTTCCAGTAAAGGATGGTACGGCAGTGTTTGCTTCACGCTCGACTTGGCGGGGGCACTGCCGTGCCCCCCGATGAAATATTACGGGTTGCGCGCAAAATGGTAGTTAGCCACCACCACCGTGTGTTTATACTCTAAAGTACATATACAAATCATAATTACTTTTACAAAAAACGAAAAACCTAGACATGTTTCCTCCGTTTTTCCAGCGAATTTGTTGGTAATTTACTGAAAACAGAGTTAATTTAGGCGGCCGGCAAGTCTCTCGAAATTCCTCCAACAGAAACTAACAGAACCTTTTTTTTGTGCGGGAAGTCTGTTTTCTATTGACTTAAGTTGGAGTAGGCAGCCAGTGCTACCAACCTAAATGAACCACATACCACAAAAGTTCGTTAGTGTACTGAAAACACACCTAGAAAGGACACCAAAAACGGCCATAATATTACCGTTATCAAACAAGCTGTCAGTCATATTATGACCGATATCAAAATTAGTGACTTAAGGTCAAACGCACGCGTGGAATTTGCGGAGCACTGTTTATCAGTGACGTATCATGTGGGATAAAGGGAATGATAAGTCACCCGCAGTGCAACGTAGTGAGGCTCGCAATGACGAGTGGTAGACGTAGTTGTAGAATGATGTATGTACTGTCTTAATGTAAACCATAATTTTTCACAGTTTTCGTATTTAATATGTTGTCAGTTTTTAAGAGAGTTTGAATTTTTTAGTTCTTTACCCGTTGATCTGGAATAGTAAACAAAAGTTACGTAGGTAGGTGTATGTGTGTATGTAAAAAAGACAAGAAAACACATCCCCCATTATTTATTATTGTGCTCGAATCCTTCAAAACATTGTTGTAAAAAAAGTTGTCACATTTAATCATGATGTACTGAGACGGAAGACTGGTGGAAAGAGGAAAACCTTTTCATCGTTTATCCCACAAAACCAAGTCAAAAGTTAAAACACAGTTTTGAAGGGCATCCAAAAAAAAACCTATGACATACAAAAATATCGGAAACGTGAGCAATTTTATGCAAAATTTTATCTTAGGTATTTTCGATAATCGGCTCTATTATTGTTAAATTAAAAACTTACTGATTTCTGACCAAACTAAGAAGCCTAGGTAGTTAATTTTATTTGATTTAATTACACAGGCAGTATATAATTATTTATACCGAGCACGATGTCCGCCAATCATCTTACGGCCTTACTAATAAAAAAAGTTATTCACGGTTTAATTTATACGGTGTTTTGTCCTTTTCATACGTCGAGTAAATGTCAAATGTCAAAGCAAGACAAAACACTGTATAAGTTATACTGTGAATAACTTCTTTTATTAGTAAGGCCGTTAGTGTCTAAGGGCCTAATTCACGGTTTCGTTAAAACTAGTATTTAGGGAAATGTTTTTTGATTTGATTTGAGTAATAAATAGTTTGGCATCGGGACCAATTCTTTAGGGAGACGAAAAGTAATCAAAAAAGAAAATGAAAAGGGGTTCTTAAATTTAATTGTGGAGGTAGACACTAACTAAACTACTCTGAGTGTTATTTTAATTTTGAAATGAGGTCGAAATAATAGATATGAATGAAAATTTTACAATACTTTGTCCTGAAAGTTATCGTTTAGGAGTTTTTGTAAGATTTGTGCATCTGCGTATTAAATTATTGGTCTTATGGCAGATTTTTCAATCCTAAGATAACGATTTATCAGTCTGTTTATGCGAGGAATTTGACTGTTTATCTGGGGATTGGAAATCGCCCCTTCAACAAACAGAAGCGCTTTTGGGCAAAGTCAGTTATCCGTTTGGTTTTGCAATTAAAATCTAAGTACAATTTCAATAACTGCGACTCTCCTTTGAATATAGCTATAACCTAAAGTTTGTTACGGGCACTGGAGATAATTGAAATTGTTCGCGGATATTGGAGGTGACCTGAATTGATTGCTTGGGAAGTATATGCCTAAATCAATTTACTTGGAATATTGAATATGTAGGTACAAGTTAGTAGATAACTATAGATACTTAACCTGTCCACTCACGTATGAATACCTAGTATGGACTTGCATTAAATTTTAATTTACCTACCGTCCACTCGCGCATGAACACCTAGTTTGGACTTGGAATGATATTTATATTTATTTTTATAAAATAATTACTACTACCCACTATTATTTTTTATTACTGGAAATAGAGGATAAACGTACCTTCTCTCTGGTATCTCACACTTGATTGGTCGACTGACTGAGGAAATGAAAAAAAAAAATCGGTGATGTGGCTGGCCGCCATGACAAAGTTTTTTTTATAGCCATATTTTTTTTTGGATATTGAGAGGGTTAAGTAATTAATCATAAACGTCCACTTTAGGGATCTTGGATATGACGTCAGTTAATAATCTGCTATCATTTATTCATTTCAATTAACTTTGATTAAATTACAGAGCGTTCATCTGATGTTGGTGATTTGACTTAACTTTCATATTACATTGAAAAACTAAAAAAGTCATTATGATGACGGCTAAGATTGTATAGGTAGATGACGTATAAATTGGTAGATGCCATGATGTCGGTCGATGTAGGTCAGAGAAAGAATTCAATTCTACTGTTTGTTTGACCGTGTTATAATCTAACACCCGTTTGTCAGTGCCTAATGTCAATAAACGCTCTCATATAAACAAGCCTCGACTAATACTGACTCTTTGTCTTCGTCTGAGCAAAAAATTCTTAAAGATGATTCCAGGAATCCTTTCATTGAATTTGGTATTCAGTTCATTATAACTTTTTAGAAGTACATATCTGGAGTGACCGCGGCGTTGGGTTCTGGACCAACTAATAAAATAGTTACAAGGCTCCATTATAGTTTTGCGCTGTTTAAGCTTACCTGTTGGGAAGCAAGTAAACTATTTATACATTTAAATACAATATAATAAGAGAAAAATACTTTCAAAAACTCTTGTGGCATTTTTTTTCACAAACAAAACGGCGACGAGTTGAATTTTCTTTTCCTCATTCCTAATTAAATTTTAGAGTGTTTGAATTAACGTTGACAAAACAAAGGCCCTGCAGATGTTGGGGGACCAACACTAAATAAATCACTTAGAAGTATGGTACTGTCGCCTCTTTACTGTATAATTTTGTAGACACATTTTCTTTTTTCGTTTCGTTTTTACTGCAGCTATATTTTCCGGGTTCAAGTCGTTCCCTCCGAAGATAGTCAGTTCACTAAATCTACTGTGAGGAACCCGACTCTCCTGCCTCGGCGCTGAACTTCGTAAAGTGTACTTTAGCACAATTCCGTTTAATATCTGTCATTATGATGATCTCTGTGACCGTTTGGTTCCGACCCAGCTTCTTGTCCCAGAGATTTCATATTTGAAGCTCTTCAATCCACAGCAAAAGATAATTTAAGTGACTCTTCATTTTGAACCTAAGATATGCTGATGGTTAAACTTAATTAAGGTTTCAGTACCAGTTCTGAATGCAGGATTATCCATTATTGTGTTAGGCAGAACAATAGAGATATCGCGCAGGTTACTTAAATATGAGATTGAGTGGCTGTTGCAGGGGAAGAGTATTCGTCATACAATAGCAGGGCTCACACTGGGCGCCTGATGGAATTGTAGGCGCTCCTTTCAACGGCTTTCATTTTTAATTGGGTATGGATAGCAATTGGAAAATAAATGAAAGCTGGGTTTCATTAATTATTATTAATAACTCATTATAATTCTTTCTATGTAATCTCAACTACGAGTATAATTTACACACATTCGGATACAACATATTTTGGTCATAACTTCATGTTAAATTCTCAAAAATGGTCGGACCTATTTTAATACCATAGTTGTATACAAGCCAATTCTACTATAAACATATCACGATCAGTGCTGGGATGCATATATTTGGTTGTATCTTGAGTAGGCAAGAATGCATTGTTTTTTGGATAGGAGAAATCATACCTTCCGACGTAAAAAAAAACACTACCAGATCTTTGCGACCTGGTAGCGGCCTATTGGGTTAGTTTTTTCATTAGGTGTGACTACCAGGTCTGAAACACCTGGTACCCGGTGACCCGGTAATAACACTGGATGACGAACTATTTTGTCTAGTGATTAGATCGAATGACGTTGTATTTTGCAATTTTGTCATCATAAATTGTTACGTAATTAAGGATGCTAGATGGCTTCCATACAGAATTTTGGCACCAACATGGGCAATATCGGTCTCCAAATTTAGCTTAGCCTATTAATAAAACATAAACAGATTCCGTTGCTGTTAATGATTAAAAACTTTGTAGCATGGCTGTTGTAATTAAAACCATGTGTGCAATATTAACAAAATGTAACATTTACACACAGGCACATACATTGCTTCTGGCCTCACACTAGGATACCTTGGTTACATTGTAATTGAAACTTTATGTTTTCTTGTCAATCTACCTCGAAGTCAAAGTCGATAAAATATAGATCGAAGTTGCGTTGACAACACTAAAATTTTATCGATACTTTCTTTCAGTGCTGATACCAGGACGTTGGGACACAGTAAATTACATATATTATTTAAATATATTATAATCATTGTATCTTGGGCCGCAGCCATATTTGTACTGATTGGTTCATTAAAAATCAGTTAAAAATAGACATGAGACATTTGACCTCAAAGGTAAACAGTCGGACCAGGTGTCTTCGACCCAGTGCTGGCCCAACAGAAACTTAAGCATCAGATCTAAATAACCTGGTACATCATTATCTGAAAGTAAGCTTGCCGCGCTGAACGTGTTAAACTACCTGTATATTCCAAGGGCGAGCTAGCCAATTCTTGTTTATTTTTAGCATCGCAACTAATTTGTGATAAGATATAACTTTATGATTGAAACACATTCCTCTGTTTTGATAGTCCGGAGCTGTTATTGCCTGCATTGTTATGGATTCCATTTCATGTCGTTATCAGGGAAGAGCAATCATTGCCGTTCGTGGGCTGTTGAATTGTGAATAGGTGACTTGATAAGGTGTTATTAACTAAGTTACGTGCGTTAGTTACCGCTGAATGATTCGATTTACCTGTTAAATGTGATTATGTCTCATACCTTGAATATGTTCAAATAGCATAATTATATTTAATTGAAGACAAATACCTCAAATCTTGATATCCATATGTATTAAATTTGGAAGGTACGCACTTCACATACAGATACAACTAGCCAAAATATCACTATAATACCAGCAAATAATTACTTTGTTTTTCATAGTGTTTGTATGAATGGCAAAGTAATATTTGTGGTTTTTAATAAATGTTTAATATCTTAATAACTGCTTATTATATTTTGTTCAAACCAAATTTCGTCGAAAGTGTGTATTGAGATGTACACAACTTTTTATTTTTTATTTTTCAGTCTCTTACTTTAAAAGACACATTTTTTTCCACTTTGGAAGGGTATGTCTCTTTAAAGATTGACTTTGAGGAAAAATGGTTTCAGGAACGTCAACGTCATTTTAAAGAACTATCTATAAGACTCCCAACTCATATAGGTTTGATGAAAACTTTTTTTTTTGGTTTCAGTTCACAGTACGGGGAGCCCCCCTTTTTTAAAATTTTGTATAAAAATCGTAAAGCGGTTTACAGAGTACTTCTACATACCAAGTTTCAAATTGCAGTCTTGATAGCTTCGGCATAAAGTTGCTGTGACATACGGACAGACCGACAGACAGACTTGACGAAACTATAAGGGTTCCTTGTTTTCTACGGAACTCTAAAAATGGGAGCAAGTTCAATATCAATAATATCGTGGCTGACGACATCGCCGACAAAAGATTTGATATCTAAATGAATGCCAAGTTCTGTACCTATGATAATCCTGAAATTCTAACGTTACACAAAGTAGATAACTTAACACAAATAGAAGTTAAAGATTTAACTTGGCTTGCTTTTACCGGTAAATCAAATTTTAGAAGGGAAGTTACATTGACCACACTAATATACAATAACGTAAGAAGCATAAAAACATTATAATACTAACAAGTATATTATTTGCCAAATATAAGTATTATGTAAAAACTAGCCAAGTCAAATCTTTGACTACAATTTGTGTTAAGTTATCTACTTTGTCTAACGTTAGAAGCCGAAGTCGAATGAAGCATACTTGCGCGGTAGTTTTCTTCTGAGTCGTATGGTTCACCGTTTTGGGCGCGAGTGTAGGCACTTAATGAAATAAGAAATTTCCATCGGGATGCATTGGAATAATTCGTTGTAGTATAAGTGGGTCATCCATCCTTAGTTCTACTGTATGACTCACTGTGATACGTAAAAAAAATAAGTTACCAAAATTTACGAATGTTAATCTATTTATTTCAGAAAGAAAAAATACAATCTGATAAACAAACCACCTACGTAGAAAAAAACAAATTTAGAACTTTTACATACTTGTTATTAATCTATGTAATAACATAGATTAAAAAGTATATGGAAGTCCTCAATTTCTTTTAATACCAATTTCTCGATCGTTGTTTGACTGAATAGATTTACTTATTGGGTCAGTCACTTTGTTTTATTTTAATATCGGTGGTTTTATTAATATTATATAAGAATTAGCTGGGGGTAATTTAAAAGGTATTACATAAGAATCATTATGGGCTCCGTTAGATCATTAGAAGCATCCGCGGCCATAGCGGTATTTGCACACCGGAAACGATCGTGCGAAGAGCAAAATCTGGCGGAGACGGGCGCTGGATGGGTGTCGATTCTATGTGGCATTTGTTTCGGGCGCTTTCGTGTTTCGGATGACACGTTAAGCTGTAATCTTGGCTACTATCGCTACTTATTAAGTCCACTTATTAAGTACTATTTAAGTCCACTGTGACCCATATGAATATTGGTGTACCCCAGGGTTCTATCTAAGGTCCGTTCCTTTTCTTAGTATACGTGAATGACCTGCCATGGTGAAAAAAATTACTCAGATTGTTCTATTTGCTGATGACACATCTATTATTTTCAAGGTGAAAAGACAAGAAGAAATTCTAGACGACATAAATAGTACACTCTCTCATGTGTTAAGTTGGTTCAATGTAAACAACCTCTTATTGAACTCAAAGAAGACTAAATGTATCAAATTTGTTTGCCTAATGTACGACAGGTTGAAACCAGTGTTAGAATAGGATCTGAAACATTGGACCTCGTTGAGGGCACAATCTTTCTTGGAATCAATATAGATTCGAAACTTCAATGGGGTCCTCACATAACTAATCTCGCACGAAGACTTAGCTCAGCCGCTTTTGCGGTCTGACAAATCAGATATCTTACAGATGTTGAAACTGCCAGATTGGTTTACTTTGGTTATTTTCACAGTATTATGTCTTATGGAATACTGCTCTGGGGGAGAGCAGTAGATATATACAATATTTGTTTTACAAAAAAGGGCTATCAGGGCGATAGATCAATAAGATGTTAGAGAATCATTAAGAGAAAAATTCAAAGAAGTTAATATACTTACGGTTACCTGTCAATATATATATATACGAGAATATCATGCATGTAAGAAAGGTGATAGCCATACGATTAACACTAGAAATAGAAACAAGTTACCATTATTTAGACTAAGTAAAGTAGCCAAATCGTTCATGGGCCACTGTATTCGCTTCTACAATAAAATACCACAGGAATCATTGATCCTTCCTGAAAAGAGGTTCCAGAGGATGTTAAAAATTTGCTGATAAGAAAGTCCTATTTATTATATATTATGGAATACTTGGATGACAAAACTGCATGGTACATACCATCTCAATGCACAGAACTGAAAATAATTATTGCCATAACAAATTTGATATGCGCTTAGTGTGTAAATACAAACTTGGGTTTTGGAAAATATTACAAATCGTAAAAAACACTGTTTCTTTATCTTAGGTTCGTCAACATACAATAACCTAGCTGGATGCCAAATTTCAAGTTGCTTGGTCTTCTGGAAGTGGGTTAGGTTTTTGATGGTAAGTCAATCAGTCATTGAGAAAAATCCCGACTTTTAGATGTTTGTATCTTAATAATAAATTGATCTATGATTCATGAAATTCGGAGTTCTAGTTAACCTTAAGGGTTTTAATAAATGAAACAAATTTCATATGTTTATGTTTTATAGATCGATCGCCAGTTCTCTTGTTTTGAACTTGGCTTTGACATGCTTCCCCATGCTGCCTTTGTTATAGCACCACACCTAGCTTATATATTTAAAAATCGGTTCGGCAGCAAGTACCGTACAAGCAACTTCTCTTGAGAAGAATTCTTTTTTTTAATGTTTCGATACCTAGAAAATCATTTGAGAATTATTACTGGAATATCTAGCGACGTTCCTACCTATCCCACCTCTCCGATCCCTACCTGTCCTTAATGCGATGAACGCTTCACGTATTTCCTTATCTACACCTAAAATTCCCACTCAATTAATTCTCATATAATTACTATATAGCACTATCTATCTAGATTAAACAAATGCATAGGCATTCTGATGAATATCTATTTCAACTCTACGAATCCATCCTTTTATTATAATAATTAATAAATTTTATCGAATTTAAAGAATTTTCACGAAAAAGATGACGTCATAGTGGGTCCGCCATTTTGAATTTTAAAAAACTGATGAAAGATTCGAAACCAGCACCCTCAAAAACCCACATCTACCCCTCAATACTTGGAATTACATACAAAATTAACGTTGCGTGTTCAAAAAAGTCAGTTTTTTACAAATAAAAAACGAACCGCTGGACCGATTTTTTCTAGACTCCTTTCAGATCTAAGTCATGACGTGGCGTATCGATTGATATGGTCATCAAAGCGATTCGGTCCAGTAGTTATTGAGAAAACGAATTCCATAATTTTGATCACGTACATACGTACGTACACACACACACACACACACACACACACACAGACATCACTCTAAAAATGATTGCAAATGATTCTCCAGGTCTTAAAACGTAAAGAAAACACAAAATTACCTATTTCAATTTTCAGACCTATTATAATAACTTCTCAAGAGAAGTTAATAAATGTGTTGATGATGGAGCTTTCCCAGACCTCATGAAACACAGTAAACTTATACCTCTGTTCAAGTCGGGAGACAAGGGTGATCCGTCAAATTTCAGACCAATATCGGTTCTTCCAGCACTAAGTAAAATTTTTGAAAAGATTATACTCAATCAAATGCTCTTACACTTCAACCGTACAAAACAACTCCACGCCAAGCAATACGGTTTCACTAGGGGTAAATCGTCTACGGATGCAGGTATTACCCTTATATCTCATATTTATTCTGCATGGGAAGCCGCACAGGATGCTATCGGTGTTTTTTGCGATCTGTCGAAGGCATTTGATTGTGTTGATCATGACACGTTACTAATGAAATTCAATCATTACGGAGTTAGAAATAAAGCGTTGAATCTACTAAGATCATACCTAAGCAATATAATTCAAAAGGCAGAAGTCAACGGCGTTAAATCTGATGGATCGGGGGTAAAAATTGGCGTTCCACATGGTTCCATATTAGGCCCTTTCTTATTCCTGGTATATATTAACGATCTGCCTTTTATGGTGGAGAAATTGACTAACATAGTGTTGTTTGCTGATGATACTTCACTGGTCTTCAAAATTGAAAGACAAAAAGAAGATTTTGATGATGTCAATAGAGTATTATCTTTAACCTTGGATTGGTTCACAGTTAACAATTTATTGTTAAATGCTGGTAAAACCACATGTATCAAATTATCACTTCCAAATGTCAGGCAAGTTGGGACCAGTTTAGTGTTGGACAGCAATACGTTAGAATTAGTAAATGACACGAAGTTTCTTGGAATAACCATTGATAACAATTTGCAGTGGGGACCCCACATAGAAAAATTGGCTGGTAAATTAAGTTCTGCGGCTTACGCTGTTAGGAACATCAGACAAAACACGGATGTGGCTACATCTAGGCTAGTATATTTTAGTTACTTTCATAGTGTCATGTCCTATGGTATCTTGTTGTGGGGGAAAGCAGCGGATATTCAAACTATTTTTATTTTACAGAAAAGAGCTATTCGAGCAATTTATAATTTAAAACGCACAGACTCCTTAAGACAGCTTTTTAAAGAAATTGACATACTAACTGTAGCTACTTAATTTATTTTCGAAAATATAATGTATGTACGCAAGATCCTTAAAAAATTTCCCAAACTTAGCGATAGCTGTAATGTTAACCAAGAAATAATCACAGACTACTTGCGCCCCGGTTTAGACTCGCGAAGGTTAGCAATTCTTTCAAGGGTCAATGCATTCTCTACTACAACAAGATACCTCTGGAGATCTTGAAATTGCCATTTCAGCAATTTAAAATCCATGTTAAAGCGACTTTGTCGAAAAAGGGATATTACAATGTTCAATATTATTTAAATGATGGGTCTGTATGGGGTTAATCTAATCTAGTTCAACACAGACCTCGCTGTTAATAATTTTGTAATTATTTATTATTGCCTGCTTATTAAATAAAAAAAAACTTAATTGTATTAGTTAAGCACAACCTATTTTTAAAAGAGATCTAAAAATCAATCTGTGGGAGTTTCTACGCCCTACTTCTCCCACAGTGGTCCAATGTAGAGAAGTGGCAAAAAATGACGATTGCTAAGTATATGTAAATATCTACAGTAATAAAGACATTTGGAATTTGGAATTTGGAATTTGCCGCGTGTCTAGATGTATTGTCGCGTTGCGGCCTTCGTTCTGTTAATCGATCGATAGACGTACTAAATTAACTTAATTGGCCTTAACTAGCTGATTGATATAAGTAACTTGGATAATCGATCAAGTAAGCGTCACAAAAGAAATTACCTATTTGTCAGTTTATCGTCGCCATATGTATGTCGTCATCGTAACCATATCGTAGAATTGACCATCATGATGTGATTGACCATTTCATGAATTACGACAATTTCATGATATAGCTACCTCAAACTGATCATATCATGAAATGGCCTAACCAGAAGTCAAAGTCAAAAAGTCAAAATTCTTTATTACTGTAGATATTTACATATACTTAGCAAACTTCATTTTTTGCCTCTTCTCTACATTGGACCACTGTGGGAGCTGAAAGGCGTAGAAGCTCCCACAGATTGATTTTTAGATCTCTTTAAAAAATTGGTTGTGTTAAAAATAATACAAATATTACAATATTAATTATTAAGATTAATAAGTAACAACAAGGTCTGTGTTGAGCTAGATGAACCCCATACTGTCCCGTCATTTAAGTAATCTTGAAGATTGTAATATCCCTGTTGCGACAAAGTCGCTTTAACATGCGTTTTCCTAACAGCGTAAGCCGCAGAACTTAATTTACCAGGTAATTTATCTATGTGGTGTCCCCACTGCAATTTGCTATCAATGGTTATTCCAAGAAACTTCGTATAATTTACTAAGTCTAACATGCTGTTGTCTAACACTAAACTGGTCTCAACTTGCCTGACATTTGAAATTGAGAATTTGATACACTTGGTTTTACCAGCGTTTAACAATAAATTATTAACTGTGAACCAATTCAAGGTTAAAGATAATACACTATTAACATCATCAAAATCTTCTTTTTTCTTTAAATTTTGAAGACCATTGAAGTATCATGAGCAAACAATACTATGTCAGTCAATTTCTCCACCATGAAAGATCGTTAATATAAACCAGGAATAAGAAAGGGCCTCATATGGAACCTTGTGGAACGCCAATTTTTACACCCGATTCATCAGATTTAACGCTGATGACTTCTGCCTTTTGAATTCTATTGCTTAGGTATGATCTTAGTAGATCCAACGCTTTAATTCTAACTCCGTAATGATTTAATTTTATTAATAACGTATTATGATGAACACAATTAAATGCCTTAGACAGGTCGTAAAAAACTCCGATAGCATCCTGTGCAGCCTCCCACGCAGAATAAATATGAGGTATAAGGGTACTACCTGCATCCATAGTCGATTGACCCCTAGTGAAACCGTATTGTTTAGCATGGAGTTGTTTTGTACTGTTGAAGTGGGAGAGCATTTGATTGAGCATAATCTTTTCAAATATTTTACTTAGTGCTGGAAGAACAGATATTGGTCTGAAATTTGAAGCATCACCCTTATCTCCTGACTTGAACCGAGGTTATCAGTTTACTGTGTTTCATGAGGCCTGGGAAAGCTCCATATTTAACACATTTATTGAATATATATAACAAGAATTAGTGAACCTATGACTTTGACTCATAGACCTCACAGGTCTTCAGTATTTTTTAAGTTAAGTAATCTTAATATTTTGACAATGTCCTGGGGATATACACGATGAAATTTTAAATATATATTACTGAACCTAGTGTTGTTTTTTAATAAAGGCTTTGCTTCATATGGAGATGAATTTAGACGCTCTGTTGTGAGTAAGGGTACATTGGTGAAGATAGTTTCAAAAGCTCGAACTACCTCAGCGTTGGATTTAACAATATTCACCTATCTTTAAGCAGAAATAATTGTCCCTTGGTATTATTTTGCCAGTTTCACGGTTTATGATTTGCCAAACCGTTTTCATTATATTATTTGAATTTTGTATTTTTCTATTAATGTGTAAAGTTTTTGCAGTTCTACAAACCAACTTGAAAGATTTGGAATATTTGTTAACATAGTCATGAAATTTTCGATCAAAGTTATAGGTTTTTTGGTCATACAAGATAACTCTACTTTTACGAATTCCAAACGTTGCCCAGTCATTAAATTTAGATTTACCGTTGTAATCACTAACTTTATTTAATTTAAGAACTTTATTGAATTCTGTTTGAATAATGTTGAATAAGTCTGAATATAATACTATCAAACAAACAAAAACCTCTACCGACTTTAAAAACTTTCTGCTAGGATACAATCTAAGACTTCAATTTGCAGAACCAACAAGATTGTCATCTAAAACCTGTCTTGATAATTTTGCTCACAACATTAATCACGGAATAGGAAAAGTTATTGATTACGGGCTCTCAGACCATACAGCACAGCTTTTAAACTGTCCCGTGAAAAAAACATGTGCAATCAACTCTTGGAAAACCACCAAAAGAGATTATAGCCAAGAAAATTTAGACAAATTTAAATCATATCTTAATGCACTCTCTTTCTCTGACATATATACACTTGATGATCCCAATGAATCATATGACTGCTTTTTAGAAACATTCCTACTGATTTATAACCTATGTTTTCCAAATATTACGGTAACTGTGAAAATAAGAAAAAAACCCAAATGGATCTCGAAAGGAATAAAGAAATGTAGTATAACACAGAGACAATTACTATGGAAATCTAGACTAGACCCTACAATAAAGAACAAAAATGACCTAAAGTCCTATTCAAATCGACTTAAAAAAATTGTGAAGTTAACTCAAAAATCTCAAAATAATTATAATATTCAAAACTCATCGAATAAATCAAAAGAGTCATGGAAAATAATTAATGACACCAAAATCTCTCTCCCTAGTGAGCCTATAGAGAAAATAAAAATTGACGACAATGTCATAACCGATGCCCAACTTATTTCAGAAGCGTTCAATAACTTCTACATAGATCAAATACAACAAAACAACCAGTCACGTAATAAAACCTATCCCCACCCGATAAATCATCAGCAACAGTCAATGTACATGAATCCAACAGCAGCGGATGACATAGTCAAAACCATTAATGCTCTAAAAAATAAAAATAGTGTAGGATATGACGGCATCCATACTAAAGTAATTAAACATGTCCGGTATATCATTGCACCGCACATGAGCCACATTATAAATTTATGCATTCTCCACGGAGCATACCCGGAAAGTTTAAAAACAACAATAGTAAAACCTCTCTTTAAGAAATCAGATAGGGAATCTATGACAAACTACCGACCCATTGCACTCATCCCAGTGATATCTAAAATCTTCGAGAAAATCATATATAACGCACTATCCTCTAGTGCGTTATATATGATTTTCTCGAAGATTTTAGATATCACTGGGATGAGTGCAATGGGTTGACTTTGGAACAAAAGGGATTCCGCAAAGGAAAAACCATTAATATGGCAATTTACGATTTCTTGAAGGACATCATGTCCTGCGTGGATAGAAGACAACCAGTAGTGGCCCTTTATATGGACATGACAAAGGCATTTGATTATGTTGACCACAGAATACTGCTCGAAAAACTATATGTATATGGTATACGAGGAAACATACTGCAACTAATAGAATCTTACTTGAGCAACAGACAACAACACACAGAACTAACTAGAATAAATACAAAAACAAGATTAGAGAATACATATAAATCAAATGTAAGAAAAGTACTGTTTGGTGTCCCGCAAGGCAGTGTACTAGGGCCTCTTTTATTTATTATATATATCAATGACCTTCCAAAAGTGACATCTAATAAAATGACATTATTTGCGGACGATAGCACAATGATTTTAGAATGCAATGAACTAAACGATTATAATTTAAAAATAACTGACGCTTTAAAAGATATAATTAATTGGATGAATACTAATAATTTAATTGCAAATTTAGATAAGACCAAATTAATGAATTTCTGTCAAAGACAATCAAAATTAGAAAATCTTAGTGTTTATTGTGAAGGCACAACAATAGAAGTTGTCGAAAAAACCAAGTTCCTAGGATTAGTGGTAGATAACAATTTAAATTGGAAACATCACTCGAAACAAATATGTGATCGCTTAAGTAGCTCCGCCTTTTTGCTCTACAAACTTGTGAAAATCGTTAGCATCGAGACAGCATTAGCTGCCTATCACGGCTTTGTGTCGTCTACCCTGCGGTACGGTGTGATTTTCTGGGGCAACTGTTCTGAAAAGGAAACCATTTTTAAGGCACAAAAAAGATGCCTCAGAGCTGTGTTTAGCCTCAAAACTAAAGACAGCTGCGAACCATACTTCAAGAAACACAGAATACTCACCTTGCCCTGCCTATACATTTTTGAGGTGGCAGTTTTCGTAAAAACCAATCCTATTAATTTCACTGAGTCCACATCCACAACTAGTTTTTCCCACCGTCATCAACATCGGCACAGACTTTGCTTGCTAACTTCTAGGACAGCTTTATTACATAAAAGTATATTTTGCATGGCACCTAAGATATACAATAAAATTCCAAACGAAATAAAAGATTTAAATTTACAACCATTTAAGAGTAAATTATTCCATCTGCTCAGTAAAAAATGCTACTACAATATTAATTCCTTCCTAAATGACAAATCTCTATAATTTTGATATTTTGTAATTAAGTTTGACATTTTAAATTTGTGGTAAAAATAATAGACGTAATCTAATATAATAATATGTGTAAATGTTAATGTAGGTACTTTAGACAATAATATTCATACACCATTTTACTGGTAGGACATAGCGGTAATCTAATTTCTTTAAGACCTGTGTATTAATGTAACCTATGTTCATGAAATAAACAATTCTATTCTATTCTATTCTATTCTAATAGATTTTGTTTGGGTTCTGTTCATTACAATCCGATACTGGCAAATTTATATCTAAGTTTTTTGTATATATCCCTAGCCTACGGCATGTAGGCTTACTATAGAATGATAGATCAGTCTTATCCTTACTAGCAGCTGGGAATGAAACTGTTTGACTACTGTGATCGGATGTGTTAATTCCATTTTTACTTCTGAATGCACAGTCACAAAAAACGTTAGCTAAGCAAGTTTGGCTAGTAAGTGTAAATCTAGTCGGCTCTAGATAATACATGACATAAATTAAATGATTTGAATAAAGTTATTAATAGTTGTTTCATTGTTGTTCCTACAAGCCCCTGGATGTTTTGATGGGTAATATTTAAGTGGACCCTTTAACATATTGAGTGGCTCTTGTATTCTAGAGATTTCCTCTATTGTGTTATGAACTAATTTATATTACTTTGAATAGATTCCAATGTTGCATGCAAAGTATGATTAACCGGTTAATTCCCCATGTCATATTACTCTTAACATAAGCAGGTTTCTGATTAGTCTTTTCAACAAAAACAGCTGATGTCAAGTTGAACTTGGTTAAACCAACTATTAGACAGGTACAACGTATCCTGAGTCAGTGTAAAGTTATGAATAAAATTATTCATGTCAAAATATAAAATAGCATCGCTGTGATGACACGTTAAATTAAATAAATGAATATTCATTCTACGCACAGATTTTTTCTGTAGTACTGTCAAATCAATGAATGTTTAGCATTTGATGAATTGATGATATGGATAGCAAAATGCATGATTATTTCATAATGTGGTTAAACGTTAGTGATCATATCGTAAAATAATTACATTAACCTTCCTATGAGGCGCTGATGTCGCTCGTGGTATAATAATAAGTGGTAGATACCCTACATTATTAACGTTTGACGATATAGCCAAACGTGCATGGCTATATCATTTCATGATATAGTTATACATATGTCGTGAATTTGTCAAAGACATCACGATATGATAAATTCTACGATATGGCTACGACATGTATATGAAATATACAACGTGTCATCGATCAAAAGCATAATGAGAAACTAGTTTGTTCAAAATTACGAGCAGAGTCGATTTCCCTGATTTTAAATATATTTAGGTCATATTTTTGAAGAAAAAAAGTTATTGTTGGTGCTCTGTCTCTTTATAGCTAAGCTAACTTAGACACGACCGTCCAGTTTAACTGACCTTTGCCTAGTCTCTACTTACGCTGAAACGAAGCTCACACAGGTGGCTGCCCCCCAAAATGAAACCTGATTTCGTTTTCTTTACTAAGCAAAACGAAAGGGTAATTTCGTTGGCACGCTTACTTTCTTAAACCGTATGGAAAAATGAGACAGCCTCTGCGTCGCGTAGGAAACATCGAATGAGCGAGTGCAAATCATTGAAAGGGAAGGGCTAGGGTTGAGGGGTGCGGGGACATCTTTGTTTGTTTTGCATGGTGGCGCGTACCACGCAATTTCATTTCACACAAATGTGGAACATTGTGAAATAGTGAGAGTACTGTACTTACACAATGTAATGCCAGTATCAATCAAGCTGTGTCGGTGTAGTTTGAACGTTTTCTTGAACGAGTGTCACAGCGACTACTACGGTACTTTCACACAAACACAGCCCGTAGATACAGTACCTACATTTGGAGTGCATTCAAATCGCAGAGCGAATGGTAGGTACAAGTAAGTATAAAACGTCGGAAATTATCTAGCCCGTTTTATACAAGCCGAGCCAAGTTTCTGTGGCTCTGAGCGAGCGGGGACTCTCTTTCACTCGTAGTGTAAGGGTCGCGTGAGTGAAAGAGAGAGGTACCGCTCGCTCAGAGCCAAATAAACTTGGCGCGAACTGTTTTGTAGTTAGTAGGTACCTAACCTAAATTTTAGTATAACTTTATCTTTCCATTGATTTATTTCTAAATAGGTATTTACTATTTTGCCAGAGGCAATTATAAGGAGAGCGACATCTTCGGGAGTAAAGTAAAAGGCTTGATATGCGCGCAAATACTAACTAATTTATTATAGGATATACTAAGCTTATATACAACTTACTACAAAACTAGGTGATGAATATAAATATACCTTATCTGTGACGGTCGTCAACTTATCTTAACATTACGTGGAAATAGATATTTCTGCATTTCTGTGGCGGGCGTACGTGCTGGCACAGATACTCCCCACTTTAGGGGAAAAAAAAAATGAATGTACTTACAACAATGGAAAAAATCTAAGTTAGATATCATAACAAACTTATATCAACTGCGATAATAACTATTAGTATTTGAATAAACATAAATCAGATCTAAATTGTGCATACTTTAACTTAATCTAAAGGTAAAATCTTACACGAATTAGAAAAATAAAGGAACTACGGTTATGTGAATTCTACATAAGTTTAAAGAATTACTTAATATTTACCTACAGGCAAGTCTTGTGTCTGGCCGCACACTACATAAAATAAACTAAAAACTGGAAAACAGAAAACACTAGAAAAATGGGGCTTCGCGGTTAGTAAACTAACCTAACCTATAACTGGAAAAGATCCGCAGGAGAGTCGTCTGATGCTGCAGCCGCTCATGTTTTTCAGGAATTGATGAGTCAATTTACATCGCACGTCGTTGAAGTTGTAATCACTGTTTGTTGATAATTGCGACCGTACCTACACAAGGATGATTGTGCTGAATCAGCGTCAGCATTAAATCTGTAACCTTGGCTGTAGGCAGTCAATGATCTCGTACGTCATATGTACGTGCGTGCTCTTCACTCTTGAGTGAATATTAAGTTGTCGATTGATGAAATTTGTGTGCCTAAAAACCTTGGGATTTGGCAACATAGGGCACATCTTGTACACC
The DNA here is from genome assembly GCA_949825045.1 of Argyresthia goedartella. NCBI lineage: Eukaryota > Metazoa > Arthropoda > Insecta > Lepidoptera > Argyresthiidae > Argyresthia > Argyresthia goedartella. The sequence continues at coordinate 15,636,279 of OX463815.1, forward strand.
AATCGTTTATATATATATATATATACAGGAAAAGTCGTGCTAGATCCGTTAAGGGCATGGAGTACCCATAATTTCTGACTTATTTAACTATCAAACACCCTACCCTAAACTTAACCCTTTTCGAGATATTCGACTTTTAATTTTTTTATTTAAAATTGCCGATTTTTAGGCTACTAAATTTAATTTTGTTTATTTTGTGTGTCTTATTATTATTATTATTGCATTTTCATATGTGTAATAAGATGCTTTAGAACGTCAATCATTAAAATAGTGCATAAGTTAGTTGAATAGGCCGAGTAGACAAGTGAAAGTTAAGAAATAAAAAAAAAATATTCGAAAGTTTATTTTTCTCTAAGGGATATCTAAAAAAAATAATATGGCAGTTGTTCGGCAGATGTGTTTTAAAATATCTACGTTTCATCAGCTATCTAACGAGGTATAACAATCTAGAGTTTTATTTAAATTAATTGAAAAAAACTTACTTTCATTGGCGACAGTGGAGAAGAAAATTAATACTTAACCCTAAAAAGTAAAATAAAACAATAGGTAAGCATGTTGTCATTTATTAAATCAGGTTTTCACACAACTTTTTCTTACTCTACAGTTCATGTTCAACATGGCCGCCTCTGTTTCTAATAAATTGTCGCATCCTTCTACGGAGACCAGTCTTCACTACTCCAGTGGTCAACGTTGTCCTCATTTGATTTGCTGCATCCACAATCCTTTCTCTTAATTCTTCCACAGACGAAACTGGATTTGGCTCGCTGTAGACAAGACTTTTCATGCGCCCCCATACTTGAAAATCCATGGGGGTTAGGTCCGGACATCTTGCTGGCCATGGCAACGGCCAACCTCGTCCTATCCATTTTTTTGGATAATTTGTGTCCAGCCAGTCCCTGACACTTCTCCTGAAATGGGCAGGGCAGCCATCATGTTGGAACCACATGTCCCTGATCAAGTTGAGTGGCAGATCATCGAGCAAATCACTCAAGTCTCCTCTCAAGAAGTTTTCGTAGCTTTCCCCATCTAGATTGTCCGGGAGAAAGTAAGGTCCAATCAAATGATTGGAGATAATGCCCATCCACACATTCACGCTGAATCTTCGTTGGGACCACTTCACTCTTTTCTTATTGGGATTCCTTAGTTGTTTTGGGGCCCAGTAATGGGCATTGTGATAGTTAGTTATGCCATCTTTATCAAATTTGGATTCATCTGTCCACAAGATATTTCTTAGAAAATCTGGGTCTTCTACGTCAGCATGTACCATAAATCTGCAGAAGTCCAACCTTCTTGCGGGGTCTCCTTCTTCAATAACGTGTACCGGCGTGTAATGGTACGGGTATAAGCCAGCAGTATGCACTGTAAACCACACTCTCCATTGCGAAAGTCCCAGATCACGGGCAACAATATTAGTGGAAGTAGTCGGATCCGCTCGAAAGCGTTGCAGTATCTCATTGTCCTGTTCTTCGTCGTCAACAATTCGTGGTCTTCCCATGTCTGTATTTCGTCTCAAAACAGAGCCAGTTTCTCGAAGTCTTCGATAAACTCTGTCAAAAACGGCTACATCCGGCACTCGACGACCGGGGTAACGAGTTATGTATTCGTTGCGAGCTTGCGCAGACACACAATCGCAGTATCCGTAACAAATGAGCATATCAGCATATTTCTCAGGTGTGTAGGACGTCATCTTCAACACTTCCGTATCACAAGTACTAATCAGAGTCCGATTAACAAGCACGTAGTCACAAATCAGAAGAAATAGTCCAGAATCACAGCCTAGTCGAGAAAAAGAGCAAAACGATATCACATCTACTGTACGAAGCACAAAAGCAGACTGACAACCAAAACAATATCCCGTGTTGTATTCCAGCCTTAACCGGTCTCTACACATTTTTTCTTTCATTCACACCTACATAAATCGTCACTTGTCTCGCTCGCACGGTGCGTCTTAACTTGAAGGACAATAAGCGCGGGGCCGTTAGAGCTGCTACCTGGAGCGTCCCAACTACTTTTATATCCACGAAATGTAATACAAATCCTAGATTGTTATACCTCGTTAGATAGCTGAGACATGAACTGTAGAGTAAGAAAAAGTTGTGTAAAAACCTGATTTAAACCCCACCCTCTCATAAGTACACCGGTTGAACAAACTAACAATGGAGAACAAAAGACGGCGAGGCAATGAAAATGACATTTCATGCTTACTTACCTATTGTTTTATTTTACTTTTTAGGGCTAAGTATTAATTTTCTTCTCCACTGTCGCCTATGAAACTAAGTTTTTTTCAATGAATTTAAATAAAACCCTAGATTGTTATACCTCGTTAGATAGCTGATGAAACGTAGATATTTTAAAACACATCTGCCGAACAACTGCCATAATATTTTTTTTAGATATCCCTTAGAGAAAAATAAACTTTCTAATTTTTTTTTAATTTCTTAACTTTCACTTGTCTACTACGGCCTATTCAATTAACTTATGCACTATTTTAATGATTGACGTCCTAAATCATCTTATTACACATATGAAAATGCAATAATAATAATGATAAGACACACAAAATAAACAAAATTAAATTTAGTAGCCTAAAAATCGGCAATTTTAAATAAAAAAATTAAAAGTCGAATATCTCGAAAAGGGTTAAGTTTAGGGTAGGGTGTTTCATAGTGAAATAAGTCAGAAATGATGGGTACTCCACGCCCTTAACGGATCTAGCACGACTTTTCCTGTAACCCTGTATATATATATATATATACATATATATATATATATATATATATATATATATATATATATCTCTCTCTCTTTCTTCAGTGATTTGATTATTCTTCGTGCGATGTTCTTCCTGGATGATTTCAATATTCGTTGAATTAGGTATATCGATGATGTTTCAATACTCTTCTAGGGGCTGGAACGGCTTCCTATGTCTTGAACTTGAAAAGCTGCTTGCTGTGAATGAATTTGCCGACGCGTTCGTTTCTGCTGGTGCGAGCTCCATTTTGATAAATCAGCAGTCAGCTGGCTATCGGTTCATTTTTCTTGCGGTATCTTGAGTTCGATGCGGGAAATCTTCAGTTGAAATTATCTAAATAATCTTTTTTTTGTCTGAGGGTAGCCTAGAAATAAACTGCAAAATTTTGTGGCTGTGTAAATAATTTAATTTAAAAATACAATTATTCTATTAATGCTAATAAATCTTATTGAAAACTAGGCCTGAACCCCTACTTAAACTGGGTCAATAATTTGCAAAAGCATTCCTCACCTCCTTTCATCACAACAAAACACCATGGATCTTTACACCAAAGTCAACCAGAAAATTGACACAGTCATTGCCAATTTCAACACCCAGATGGCACAGTACACAGGCTCCTTCAGCTGCCTCTCAAGCTGAAGGAGTCCGCCACCATGTCGATGTCGTGCAGCCCGCAGGACATCAGCACCTTAGCTAGTGACTTCAGCGAGTTCAAGGTATTCACATGGAACTGCCTGGATGCGCTCCGTTCACAGGCAGAGCTACTGCTGGTGGGCCAAGACCGGCTTGAGCAGGCGTCGCGGCGCAAGGTGCTTCTCTTGCACGGTGTGCCTGAGGTTGCAGGCGAAGAAACAGAAAGTGTTGTTAAGGGTGTGCTAACCAACAAGATGAAATTGTCGCCAGAGTGTGTATTGGATATTCAAGTTGCTCACAGGCTCGGGTCCAATATCAAGATATCAGCTCCCCGCCCCTGCTTGTGAGGTTCAATATGTACGGATCCCGGTCCGAAGCATGGAACGGCAAGACATCCTTGAAGGGCACGGGCATCACAATGTCTGAGTTTTTGACAAAGGCCAGACATCAGGTTTTCATGGCGGCCAGGAAGCATTTTGGTATGCGGAACTGCTGGTCCACTGAAGGCAGGATCATCCTGCTGCTTCCCGACAAGTCCCGGCAGAAGATTGAAATGATGAAGGAGCTTCTGGTGTTCACCGACAAGTTCCCATCTTCTGCTGCTCAATCCGGGACAGCGGGCAACCCTGCATCCACATCTACTGCACCTGCTGCTTCTGCGCGGGCGCCTGCCACCACTGCCAAGCGTACACGCGGAGGCCGAGGTGGATCGACGACGGGGGCGGCTAAGAAGTAGTTCGCCGACAACCAGTGTTCTTCACTTCAGTGCCTCCGTCATTCGGTCGGATTATGCCTGCGCGCAGTGGACTATGTGTGTATTTTCAATTTCTGTGAAGATTGCACGTTTTTCCTTTTTTTTATCTATCGTTTTCTCTTCCGACCCTCGTTTAATTCATAATTTCTTGGTAGGTAATTGAATCCACCCACTCACTGTCACCTGTCATTTTTGACAGCGACGTTTTTTTTTTCTTGTTACTGTCATGTCTCTGTACAAACATTCCGTATGACGCGTAACGAAACGCAATAGCGAGATTTCGATATTGCTTGAATCTTTGCTGTTTGTTTGTGTTTTATTTGTTTTACTTTTTTTCTGTATAATTATTGCAAGTAGATTTCTGTTAACCTTGATTTCTTTCCCAGCTTGCCCAGTGAAAGACTGAGTTCAGGCTTGGCACCGTATTTTAAAGTAGATCCTATTAATATAAATTTATTTTATAATTTATATGTATATCTATTTAGTTTATACCTTAAACAATTTAAACGATAGCTTCTTTTCTAGCTCTGATAGCGATGTTTCACTTAGTGCGGGAGGTGGGTTGTCGGCGGATGGCTCTTTGTCTGATAAACGCGTGTTCTCGACCCTTGGCTTTAATCTCAACATCGTGCATATTAATGCCCAGAGCATTCACGCCAGCTACGCTGATCTTCTTGATGCCTTCATTGACCAGAATATTCACGGAATTCTTGTCCGAATCTTTCCTCAAGCCATCCCTCTCTTCTTCCATGTATGCTCTGCCAGGGTTCACGCTCTTTCGTAATGATCGAACGGGTAAGGCTGATGGCGGCGTTGCCTTCTGACCTTCGTTCTGACATCTCGTGCAAAGTTATCAGCCACTCGCCCAGCCTATACTCTGGTTTTGCTGAACACTTATTTTTAGAGATATGTCTTCGTCACAATAAAGTTCTTCTGGGTGTTTACTACAGCCCCTCTCTTCGCATAGATTACTTTGAATCTTTTGAAACTCTTCTTAATGACCTGTCTCCTCTTTATCCTGTTACTCTTATTCTTGGTGATTTTAACACCTGCCTCCTTAAAAACAATGCTCGATCAGCCAAACTGCAATCCATTGTTAACTCCTTGAATTTACACATTCTTCCCCTTGATGCCACTTACTTTCAGCCTCACTGTACCCCCTCTTTTCTTGACTTGATGATAATATCTAACCCCACTAAGGTTGCCGTACATGGTCAACTCAGTGCCCCCTTCTCCTATCATGATTTAATTTACCTATCCTACAAAATTAGGCCCCCCAAGCGTAGAGCTAAGTTTCTTGAACTTTGTAGTTTCAAGGGTATTGATGTCACTTCCCTTAAATCCGTCGCCTCTTCCATAGATTGGTCCCTTGTTCTGGGAAGTGAGTCCGTTGATGATAAGGTCCAAAACTTTAACACGATTGTCCTGAGCTTGTTTGACAAACATGCTCCTGTCAAGAAGGTTAAAGTTAAACATCTCTGCTCCATGGCTTACTGATACCATTAAGGGTCTGATGGCTAAGAGAAACCGTGCCAAGACTAAATACAAATCAAAAAATCAAAATCAAAAATCATTTATTTCCATAGGATGTTGTTACATCACTTAGATCCGTCATTACATTTTTTTGGGTGAGTTCACTAACCCAATGGCGGAATCTGTGGAGAAGAGCTCACCGAAGAAACTCCACAGTCGTCGCATCTTTTGCGTTTCCTTTTTTAAATAAAATATTGTCAAATTACAAAATGAATGCTAATTATATATCGAAACAGCCTGTTACTCAAACAATCTATTCCCATGGACATCTGTCCTCTAAGTAATCAGATATCCTGTAGTAACCTTTTTTATACAATTTCTGTTTTATTATTATTTTAAACTTGTCTAAAGGTAAGTTTTTAATATCAGTAGGGACCTTATTGTAATAGCGTATACAATTGCCTTTAAAAGAATTACTAATTTTATGTAGTCGGCTTACATAAGCAACCAACTTGTCTTTATTTCTAGTATTAAAATTGTGTATATCACTGTACTTCTGAAAATTAGTTATATTTCTTTTTACATACACAAGATTGTCATAGATATATTGAGACACAAATGTCAGAATATTGATTTCTTTAAACTTTTCCCTCAGTGACACTCTAGGCCCTAATCTATAAATTGCACGAACAGCCCGTTTCTGCAGAATAAATATACTATTAGCATTCGCAGCGTGACCCCACAATAAAATACCATAGGTCATTAGACTATGAAAGTAACTAAAGTAGACTAGTCTAGCGGTGTCTACGTCGGTAAGAGCTCTAATTTTTTTAACTGCGAACGCTGCCGAACTCAGTCTGTTCGACAATTTATTTATATGAGGATCCCATTGTAGTTTGGCGTCTAAAGTAATGCCCAAAAAGTCAGTCGACTGCACAAGGTCCAATCTCTGTCCTTTTATAAATATGTCTGTAGTTACCGGGTTCACATTGGGTAACACGAATTTAATACATTTAGTTTTCTTTTCATTAAGTAATAAATTGTTAACAGTAAACCAGTTCACTATACTAGAGATAGCATTGTTTACCTCGTCATAATTTGATTGCTGTCTTTTAACTTTAAATATCAAAGAAGTATCATCGGCAAACAATACTAACCCATGTTTTGCTTTAACAAGGTAAGGTAAATCATTAATTTATACTAAAAACAAGAAAGGACCAAGAATTGAACCTTGCGGTACGCCCATACTTATTGAAGACCCAGGTGATCTTTTCCCATTAACATCAAACATCTGAACACTATCTGTTAGATATGACTCCAGAAGGCCAAGTGCCTGATCTTTTACACCATAATGGTGTAACTTCCTGACAAGAGTGTCATGATGGACGCAATCAAAAGCCTTGGATAGATCGCAGAAGACACCTATTGCATCCATTGCGTCTTCCCAGGCATCAAAAATATTGTCGATTAGTTCAACACCAGCATCGGCTGTTGAACGACCCTTTGTGAAACCAAACTGAGCAATATGAATTAAATTATTGAGATAAAAATGACTTTGCAATTGATTAAGTATGAGTTTTTCAAATATTTTGCTAAGCGTTGGTAGTATCGATATGGGTCTAAAAGGATCCGACCGACGAAAATCTCTTAGCATACAAAAGTCTTCGTAATCGCTGCTCCCGTCTGTGTCGAGATGCCAAACGCCGTCATATATTTGAATGTATCGAAAACTACGCCCCTGCACAAGTTTGGAAATTTCTGAAGACCCTTGGTATTGGTAAGTCCCAGGACCTGACGGTTGGTAACATCGACCTTAACGGTCTCAATCATTTTTTTGCCGTCCCCCCCGTCCAGATGGATCCATCTGTCAAGGATGCCACACTCCGTAACTTGCTTTCCAGGACTGTCTCCTGCCACTCTTCTTTCAATCTGCGTCATGTTGGAATCGCTGCAGTCAGGAAAGCAGTGCTAGCAATCTCATCAAAAGCCGTCGGCGATGACAAAATCTGCTCTCAAATGTTGACAAGTGTTCTTGGAGAATTACTGCCGGTTATCACTCACATAATTAATGCTTCACTCTCTGACTGTCACTTCCCTAGTCAGTGGAAACGTGCTCTCGTGATCTCTTTGCCTAAAACATCCAACCCAACTTCCTACAAAGAATATCGTCCTATTTCTATCCTGCCCATCCTTTCCAAAGTCCTTGAATCCATTGTACACACTCAACTATCCACCTATCTTTCCTCCATGAATCTCCTTAATTCTTTCCAATCGGGTTTTAGGCCGGGTCACAGCACTACCACCGCTCTACTCAAAGTGACAGATGACATCCAACTTGCGATGGATCAGAAGAGGATGTCTGTGCTGGCACTGCTTGACTTCAGCAGCGCTTTCAACTGCGTGGATTTTGATATCCTGGTTGCAATCCTCCATTCACTTAATGTCTCCTCTCTTGCCACCCGCTGGTTTGACTCCTATCTCAGAGATCGACAACAACGCATCAATTCTGAGGAAACATCCACCGATTGGTGTGATCTATTCACTGGGGTTCCTCAGGGTGGCATCCTTTCACCCCTTCTGTTCTCGGTTTTTATCAACTCAATCTCTGATGTACTTACTTCTTCATATCATCTTTATGCAGATGACCTCCAAATATACCGGCATTTCTCTCCGCGTGATGTGACTCCGGCTGTGGAGGCTCTGAATGCTGACCTCGAGAATATCAGGAAGTGGGCCCTCTCATATGGGCTTCTGGTCAACCCGAGAAAGTCGCAGGCCTTGATCTTGGGAACCCGATACTCTCTTAACCTGTTACAACTTCCAATCGCTCCTCTAATATTTGATGGAACCGTAATCAAATACAGCGATAAAGCTAAAAATCTCGGAATTGTATTCGATAACATGCTGTCTTGGTCGCCCCATGTCTCCGAGGTCAGCAGATGAGTCTTTGCATCGTTTCAATCTCTTCGGAAATTACAATACTTCCTTCCACGGCATACTAAAGTCACTCTAGCCCAGTCCCTTCTACTTCCTTTAATTGATTATGCCGATGCTTGCTGGGTGAGTGCGAACGAAGAACAACTGAATAAACTCGAACGACTTCAGAACCTCGGGATTCGGTTCGTCTTCGGGCTGCGCAAGTATGACCACGTCTTGCAGTATCGCAAGGAACTGGGTTGGCTCCCGATTCGTCTTCGCCGTGATTTCCACATATTGACTTTACTTTTTAACATCTTGAGAAACCCCAGATATCCTTCCTACCTTCGTGAACGTTTTGAGTTCCTTTTCTCCAGAGGCAAGGAGCGGAGATCTCACACGGTGTCTCTTCTATGTATTCCGCAGCATAACACCGTCGCCTACGAGCACTCGTTCAGGCTGAGGGCCATTCGGCTGTGGAACGCACTTCCCTGCACTATAAGGGACAGTCCCACTCTTTTCTCCTTTAAGAATCGCTTGAAAGAGCACTTACTTTCTCTTTCATCATAGGTATTGTATATATAAGTATGTAATTGTATTTATCTATTTATTATTATTATTTGTTTATTCTTATTTTATCTACTATTTCTTTGATTATATGTATTTTTATAGTAAGTATGATATTTTATTGGTATTTGGTAAGTATTTAATTGCACTAGACTACCCTTTTCATTTCATATGTATCCTATCCAGATAGGTTTGCTGGAAGAAATCTCTGTTGAGAGATAAGCTCGCCTTTGCCTTTTAATTTCGTGTATAATTGTATTGTTGTAATGTTCTGTGCAATAAAGAATTGTGAAATTATTTATCTTTTGGCTTCTGGTCCGTTTTCAAATCTGGTCCGGTCATAGCTTGCTTGATGTCGTCTTGGTTGCCGAAGTCGGGGCTCGGCGATCTTGGACGAAGTGCTTCTTGCTTGCACTTCTAAGGTGGCAGCACACGGAGTTTTCTTCGCGGCTGGGTCCATGCTGCTATTACCGAAGGTTGCTGATGTTCAGAAGTCGGGTCACCACTTTGCCAGAGGCAATTATAAGGAGAGCGACATCTTCGGGAGTAAAGTAAAAGGCTTGAGATGCGCGCAAATACTAACTAATTTATTATAGGAAATACTAAGCTTATATACAACTTACTACAAAACTACGTGATGAATATAAATATACCTTATCTGTGACGGTCGTCAACTTATCTTAACATTACGTGGAAATAGATATTTCCGCATTTCTGTGGCGGGCGTACGTGCCGGCACAACTTTGATGTTGCTATGGTAACCTTACTAACATAAAAAACTAACCTGCCTTAAAAAGTGTGACGGATAATTTGATTGAAATCGCGGGCCACGGCACGCACGCACCACAGAGTTATGAATTTGTCGGAAATTACACAACAACTTAAAGTTTAAATATTTTCTACAATATTAGGCAAATATTTGTTTTTTCTTTCTCAATATTTTTAATAATAAAGAATAAGTTGGGGTATATGAGTTTATGCGTTTATCCAATGACACGTTGTATGAATATAAAAAAACGGCCAAGTGCGAGTCGAATACGCGCACCGAGGATGCATAAATAGTATTTTTTGTGATGGAACTACAAATTTTCGGTATTCGGATTTTTTCCTTTACTCTTGCTATAAGAACTTGCTTCGTACCAAATTTCATGATTCTATGTCAACGGGAAGAACCCTATAGATTTTGATTCCCTTGCGAGTACCAAACAATTTTCAAAAATTCAAGAGACTATATATAGACTTGAGTAAACGATATTAATTTCAACTTGATATCTCCAGGCGTCTCTGAGAAAAAAAAGGTCTTTTACAGACACAAACGGACAACGAAGTTCCTTTTTTTCCTTTTAAATACGGAACCCTAAAAGTGACAACAAAATACATATGTACACAACTTAATTACAGGGTATATCTCCAATTGCATACACTTGTAGTTCATCTATGCGCTTACTCAGCTTTATCGCGCTACTTCAAACTAAGTAGTTATTGTGTATGCTCACACCTATAAGGCAGATAAGAAATCCATTTCCGACTGGGAGCTTGCAATGGAAACTCAATTTTGCCATGTCTGTGTCTGGAGGCTCACTTTATTAATGCGGTCGCAATAGCCACTTGCTCCACACGTAATGCATTTATCTCATAACGAATATGTAACCACATAGGCTGGATATTATTAGAGCAATCATTTTATGGTTGAAAATTGATACTCTGTTAAGCAATGTAGTTCTTATGCAGCTGACTGTTTGATTTAAGTACGTATGTATGTATAAGTGTAATTTTGGGTGTTTCTTACTCGTCGTTACATACCTATATAATAAGTAGTGTTTCTAACGCAGAGGTACATATATGTATTAAATGTATGACACAATAACAAATATGTACGTACCCATTTATATAACAAATGTGTACTTAATAATAGATCCAAAGGGCAGAGCCGAGAGAGAATTGAACTGTGAGTGTCTCTTAGTCATAGTGTCTTAAGGGACTTTTCATCTGGACTCGAATATTTATTTGATCTGTCTTATATTCGTGCTCCAATCGAATTTATACTTTGAACTATGTTCACTGACCAGACTTAACTTTTAGGTTTCAATTCAGATCTGTCTCCGTACTCCAGCACTCCTGAGAGAAATCCGTTCTTTGATGATGAGTGACATGATGACATCCTAGGAAATCGACACACGGAAGCGCCGCCAATATTAGTGTGGCATGGATTGACTGGATACGGGTAAAATCAATGTACTATTTGGTACATCTTACTCCGTTTCCAATATTCCACTTGTCTCTATGAATCAGCGTGGTGGAGTATGGCTCAATCTTACTCTTATCCGAGTAAAGGCCCGTGCTCCTCGGTGGGCTACATTTATTGTTATTATTCATTATTATAGTCCAAGTCTGGTTCGGATATTTTATTGTTGTCGTCGATGGCGATAGTTACCAAAATTGTACACGACAAAATGAATTACAATCTTAATCAATATCAATCATCTCTAGAAACAGTAAAGGAATCTTTGTTACTGGCTACTCCGACTTCCATGATAAAATCCTTCTCTTTTTCTATTCCTATATCCGTCACCCAGTATACATTTTCTAGTGTCTGAACATTCTTCGAAAATGTTCAATTTCTCATTTTTCCAGTATTATTCCTTTTCATACGTGCATCGCAACCGATGCCATTTTGATACACACGTACAAGTACAAGCTTCAACGTGAGCAACATCGAAATCTATGACAAAGGTGACGCGGGGCCTTTGCGGGTGTGCGGTGAGCGGGACCTCACCCCCTCCGCGACTTACTCTTTGCCCTATAGCCATCCCAACCTGACACGAACTTATCTATGTCACTGGCGGCTACCTATTTTTGCTGTTAACATTTGGTTAAATATTGGGAACGTCAATTACAGCAATCTAAAGATTTTCATTTCCAAGCACGAATGGAAAAAAGAACTACTGTTTATTCGAATATTTTCCAAACTTATCATATCAAAAGAACTGCTAGGAACATTAAAGCTTGTCGTTTCATCTTACGACGCTAGCAAATGTAGCAAGATTTGTTTCACGACGAATAAAAATATTGAGATAGAAGTAAGAGACCGGTACTACTTGACAATATACGTATATTGGACTGGAGTTTAGGATTGAGACTGGAGGATTGAAATCTTATTGGCACATATAAATACGATGTTGTAATATTGACATTAGATTAGATTGTTTTATATGTATTGTACATAAATGCATAAAAAAATTACGAAAATTGAAAAAATTACAATCCCGTAGACTTTCATGGAGTAGTTTAAGAAGATAGCAATCTTCTCTGACGGGCATATTTCCGAAGCACTGGTAGAGTTAATGGAGTTTCCCTTTCCTGTCCGAGATTCAGATATGAATCACTACCTTAAAGGGAAATTTCCTTTTTCTACTCAAACCAAAATCAGTTACGCATTAGTTTAGTTGATCATATTTGATTATTTTTTTATTTTTCTCCACGTACGTTCGTGAGACTTATCTAGTGTTTGACTTGAAAAATACATTATTTTTGCCTACAAACAACAATAAATAATTTGGCATTTGAGTTTGAGTTTGAGCAAAGTGAATGTGCTGAGAAAAATAAAAGAAACAAATACGACAGTAAAAGAAATGAATTATTATGAAAACGTACATGGGTCATTTTCAAAAAAGTGTACATTGTGACTAACCTGATAAAATTTGTGAGTAAACTGTTTCGTGACATTCCTGTATTTTTATACTTATGTGAGTCACATAATTATAAGGAAGTGTGTACATGAATCAATTTACATACACATACTTACATAATAATTTTACTTGTGTTTTAATTTATTATCTATTTAGTTAATAAGTCCGTACTATTCTTTAGGGCACACTCACTAAAATTACTTAAAAATATTAGCTTAAGCGGTTTTAACTTTATTTTTCACTTCTCCATACAAATCAGCTGATCCACTCAGGCCAAAATGTACTAGGAAGTGAAAAATAAAGTTGCTCTGATCAAATCGGCCATTCGGTTGTGGAATGCACTCCCTGGCACCATCAGGGACAGTCCTACTCTCAATATATTTAAAAGTCGCGTGAAGAACCATTACCTCTCTCTTTAGAATTAGAGGTAGTATGTATGTAAGTATTTATTAGCACATTTATATGTATATAATAGTAGTAGTTAGTATTATATTATAAGTATTTAGTATATAATTATAGTCATTAAATGTTTTATTTTATTTATTAATATTTATGTAAGTACTCGTTTATTTCGTCATATTGTTGTACACATTGGTCTACCCCTGATCAACAATCGACATCTCCAACTTTAACCTGGTTTGCTGGAAGAGATCTCTTATTAGAGATAAGCTCGCCTTTGTACACTATTTTTATGTAACTCTTTTTTATATCATTTGTATGTAATAAAGAAATTATGAATTATGAAATCGGTTTCATAATGAAAGTTGCTCAGAATGATGTCCCTAACAAAGTAGTTTCTCATTTTGCGTTAATTCATTTACACCTTGCATAATATGTTTATTTTTTTTTATTTATGACTTTCTGCAAGTGTGTCTAAACACATCTTTACTTTTCTTGTATTATGTGAGTCACGTCACATGAGTCACAAAATTGTGACTCTCATGTCTCACATGGTTAGCACGTTTTGTGAAAATTCTAACCTCAAAAAGCTACAATGGCAAAAAACAAATGCAGAACAGATAAATCGAACATATAATAAAACTTGTATGTGCTAGGTCTATTATATGTAAAAACATAAGAATAAAAGACACGTTACCTTGCTTGGAAATGTGCTGTGACTCAACTGATAATTTTTGGTAAATTCTGCCGGCCGTTCAGTGTTTCACCACAAAATAGCACTCGATTAAAATGGCGGAGGTTTAGTAATGATGGCTGACGCATAGTGTTGCCAGTTACGAAATAAATGCATAGAAATGGCAAGATTGCTACAAAAAACTCTGAAGTTGTCCGTGACATCCCCTGTGTGACTCACATGCAAAATATCTCGGACAAAGTTAGGATTATGTTTTTAATGTCTAAAGTAACTTTTTTATTGGTATTGTTTCTATTGAACAACAGGAAGTATAACAATTGTATTAGATACAAACAGATAAAATTTGAAAAAGAACCGATATGCTCTCCATAATGATTATATTCTGCTAGGGTGCTAAAAGGACACCGTCTGTTTGTATGGGTCATTTCTGTGAGAAAAAGTAAAATGTATATTTTAATAATAAGATCACCCTCTTTGCTATTGATTCAAATGAAGGAATTGAAGGAAAAAGTCAATATTTATATAAAAAAACGACGCATAAATATATGCACAGTAACTTTGTATTTTATCGCAGTAAATACACCGGACAAGATTTTTAAACAAATGTACACTTTTTTGAAAATAACCCACATATCGTTTTCATAATCATTCATTTCTTTTACTGTTTACATTGCGTATTGCAACAAACGTAACGCAACTAACTCGTCTGCATATGATTAATGCAGCTCAAGAAGACGTGTTGTTTTTTCCATGGCCAACTAGATTAAATGGAGGAAATGATGAATTCAACCCACAGTTCGTCTAACTAAAGTTTAGACTCAAACTAAAGTGACAGAAGAAAACCTTGATGTCGATTGATTTTACTGTAATGCAGGGCGTCCGATAATTCGATGCAAATATTGTGAGAGGTTGAGGGTAATGGACTCATTTTCAGCTTATTTAACCCCACAATACCCTATCCTGAAACCTAATGTGAGCTAAAAAAGTAAATGTCAGTAAAAAAGATAACCAGAGTTCTACTATTTTCGTTATGCCAAATAAAAAAAAAAAAAGTATAAACCTTAATAACACGAAACTCATTCATTTTAGGATAAGGTTAAATATGCTGGTAATGGGCTCTAGTTAAACCCCTCACAATATGTGTATTGAATACCTGGACACCCTGTTTATGTTACACGTGGCACTTTTTACTTTACTATTCATGTATGTATTCATCGTACATCTAAACTTGACTTGAAGGTTAAGAAATGTGACATGATCACAAAACATTTTTTTTCGATTTCACTAAATCTGGTCTTAATTCTGCATAGAAATAACATTATTTCCCAAAATTCTACATCTAACGCAAATCTGAACAGATAAGCCGTTTTGTTTTATGAGATAGGGATGAAGTGAATGAAAGAGCGAATTAATGAAAAAAATCGGCAGATAATGGAGAAAGTGCGTTTCTTTTTTGTTTCCCAATGACACAACGTTTGTCCTTTTATATTTCGAAGACACAGTCACATCCATTTTTTCAGGTAACAATATGGATCTGATTTGTTTCTGTAGGCCATATATAGCAAGACAATCAACATTTGTTAGGTAAAAAAAATCTGTAGGTCTGAGCAAAGGTCTTTGAAACACGCATTTTTTTTCGTCAGACCACTTAAGTACGTAACGTACAGTTAATACACGCCTTAAAAGTACGAAAGTAGATTATGTGGTTGCTGGGATGATGCTATCCAGCAACCCCAAAATAATAATTACTCGTTATTTTATGAAGTATATTTTTTGTGTTAAGTTCTAATTATGTGCCATTTAATCATGTACATATTCAAAAATAGCAATGGGGTTGCTAAGATGAATGACGTATCAAAAAAGGGGATTTAGACAAATTGTTGGTATTTTCTGCTTTCAACTTGAGAACATGTGTATATTTATAACCTTTCAAATACAAAAACCATTCACGCAAATTTCCACCAACGAGTTATATCCAAGTCACGTTCTATCTATGGGGTTCGTTCGTTCGCATGTTCTTCAAATATTGGTATGTTGGATGGATATTTAGGTAAAGTCGATTTTCGCGCGTTCGCGTTAAATATTTACGTAACACATGTAGTATACGGCGTTAGCAGGTATTTATACTTGTACCTATATAACTAGATGTATAGGTATAGCCAAGTTGCCAACATACCCGTACTGTTTTAGTAAAACTCATCAAACATGGTCTTTCTATATTGAATACAGCAGTATGTACAGTTTAAATAGATTCCTGCCCACGTAAGATCAAATCTTTGTATTAGTTGCCTACTGTCATGGAGCCCTCAGTTGTTATATGACAGGACGGTCAGCCATACACAGCAAATACATTGATGTATTTATCGTGTATTTGTAATTTTGAATGATGGCTGTCAACTGTCAACTTAGCTTAGCGTTCTTGCGTTTAAATCTTAAGGCTCGTGTATCAGTAAATTTACGAACCCGATTTGTGGTGATCGAAATTTTCCCGTTGGACGCAAACATATTACTTACAAAAAGCTTCAGCTCACTTTGCAACATGATATTTCGTAAGTCACCGCTGCAAAATATCGCGAAAATTTAGTTATTTTTTAAAAAACCACTGATTATTTCTTTAATTGCGTTTTAAGATATTTTGAATACCTATTTTTTGACGCAAGAACCATATCAATTTTTTTTAGATCCCCAGAGTTGAAGGTGAACAACATTTATTATTTTTTTTTCTTCATCTAGTTATCATTGACATTATGATGTATTCAAACACTACGCTTGAAGAAAAGGTATGTCTTCTTAACATATTTTTTTGGATTCGGAAAGTGACTCCTCTAGGATGAATAAAGCTCCAAAGATGAGCATTTCACAATACCGTCTTAAACATAATGTATATTTGTACTTGTATTGCTTAAAGCTTGCAAATTAGTGTAATGTAGGTTCATACTTCCCTTATATGTTTCATTTCATATACTTACCTTTACATATATACGTACGGTACGATTATACTTTTGTTCAGATGTTCCAGAAACTGGCACAGAGGTGTATCTTAAAGAGTATATAAAGGGAAAAATCTGTCAACAGTTAATTGATTTACGGTAGAAAAAAAGGCGAGAAGAGTCCGAGCTTCTGTAAAAATCTTCAACCAGTTAGTTGAAACGTGACGACGTTAGGCTATTGAGTTATACTTATTTGCATAGTTTAGGATCTTTAGCTATTTTTAATATAGTCAAGGTCAGCACATCACGATTTACCTATACAAGTACCTTATACTCTTGAAACGAGATAAAAGTTACAATATGTAAAACCATTTAAGCGACGCTAAGCAACTTTTGCGGCTTCTCGAGAGCGAGATTGATCTTGGTACGTATTTCGAAGATTTCCATATAAACGATGTTACGCGTTGGCACAGTACAGGCTTTTCGTTACCTCCCTGATAATTTGTTTGAAGGAAATTGTTTTCTTATATGTATAAGTGTAATTTTGGGTGTTTCTTACTCGTCGTTACATACCTATATAATAAGTAGTGTTTCTAACGCAGAGGTACATATATGTATTAAATGTATGACACAATAACAAATATGTACGTACCCATTTATATAACAAATGTGTACTTAATAATAGATCCAAAGGGCAGAGCCGAGAGAGAATTGAACTGTGAGTGCCTCTTAGTCATAGTGTCTTAAGGGACTTTTCATCTGGACTCGAATATTTATTTGATCTGTCTTATATTCGTGCTCCAATCGAATTTATACTTTGAACTATGTTCACTGACCAGACTTAACTTTTAGGTTTCAATTCAGATCTGTCTCCGTACTCCAGCACTCCTGAGAGAAATCCGTTCTTTGATGATGAGTGACATGATGACATCCTAGGAAATCGACACACGGAAGCGCCGCCAATATTAGTGTGGCATGGATTGACTGGATACGGGTAAAATCAATGTACTATTTGGTACATCTTACTCCGTTTCCAATATTCCACTTGTCTCTATGAATCAGCGTGGTGGAGTATGGCTCAATCTTACTCTTATCCGAGTAAAGGCCCGTGCTCCTCGGTGGGCTACATTTATTGTTATTATTCATTATTATAGTCCAAGTCTGGTTCGGATATTTTATTGTTGTCGTCGATGGCGATAGTTACCAAAATTGTACACTACAAAATGAATTACAATCTTAATCAATATCAATCATCTCTAGAAACAGTAAAGGAATCTTTGTCACTGGCTACTCCGACTTCCATGATAAAATCCTTCTCTTTTTCTATTCCTATATCCGTCACCCAGTATACATTTTCTAGTGTCTGAACATTCTTCGAAAATGTTCAATTTCTCATTTTTCCAGTATTATTCCTTTTCATACGTGCATCGCAACCGATGCCATTTTGATACACACGTACAAGTACAAGCTTCAACGTGAGCAACATCGAAATCTATGACAAAGGTGACGCGGGGCCTTTGCGGGTGTGCGGTGAGCGGGACCTCACCCCCTCCGCGACTTACTCTTTGCCCTATAGCCATCCCAACCTGACACGAACTTATCTATGTCACTGGCGGCTACCTATTTTTGCTGTTAACATTTGGTTAAATATTGGGAACGTCAATTACAGCAATCTAAAGATTTTCATTTCCAAGCACGAATGGAAAAAAGAACTACTGTTTATTCGAATATTTTCCAAACTTATCATATCAAAAGAACTGCTAGGAACATTAAAGCTTGTCGTTTCATCTTACGACGCTAGCAAATGTAGCAAGATTTGTTTCACGACGAATAAAAATATTGAGATAGAAGTAAGAGACCGGTACTACTTGACAATATACGTATATTGGACTGGAGTTTAGGATTGAGACTGGAGGATTGAAATCTTATTGGCACATATAAATACGATGTTGTAATATTGACATTAGATTAGATTGTTTTATATGTATTGTACATAAATGCATAAAAAAATTACGAAAATTGAAAAAATTACAATCCCGTAGACTTTCATGGAGTAGTTTAAGAAGATAGCAATCTTCTCTGACGGGCATATTTCCGAAGCACTGGTAGAGTTAATGGAGTTTCCCTTTCCTGTCCGAGATTCAGACATGAATCACTACCTTAAAGGGAAATTTCCTTTTTCTACTCAAACCAAAATCAGTTACGCATTAGTTTAGTTGATCATATTTGATTATTTTTTTATTTTTCTCCACGTACGTTCGTGAGACTTATCTAGTGTTTGACTTGAAAAATACATTATTTTTGCCTACAAACAACAATAAATAATTTGGCATTTGAGTTTGAGTTTGAGCAAAGTGAATGTGCTGAGAAAAATAAAAGAAACAAATACGACAGTAAAAGAAATGAATTATTATGAAAACGTACATGGGTCATTTTCAAAAAAGTGTACATTGTGACTAACCTGATAAAATTTGTGAGTAAACTGTTTCGTGACATTCCTGTATTTTTATACTTATGTGAGTCACATAATTATAAGGAAGTGTGTACATGAATCAATTTACATACACATACTTACATAATAATTTTACTTGTATTTTAATTTATTATCTATTTAGTTAATAAGTCCGTACTATTCTCTAGGGCACACTCACTAAAATTACTTAAAAATATTAGCTTAAGCGGTTTTAACTTTATTTTTCACTTCTCCATACAAATCAGCTGATCCACTCAGGCCAAAATGTACTAGGAAGTGAAAAATAAAGTTGCTCTGATCAAATCGGCCATTCGGTTGTGGAATGCACTCCCTGGCACCATCAGGGACAGTCCTACTCTCAATATATTTAAAAGTCGCGTGAAGAAGCATTACCTCTCTCTTTAGAATTACAGGTAGTATGTATGTAAGTATTTATTAGCACATTTATATATAATATTAGTAGTTAGTATTATATTATAAGTATTTAGTATATAATTATAGTTATTAAATGTTTTATTTTATTTATTAATATTTATGTAAGTACTCGTTTATTTCGTCATATTGTTGTACACATTGGTCTACCCCTGATCAACAATCGACATCTCCAACTTTAACCTGGTTTGCTGGAAGAGATCTCTTATTAGAGATAAGCTCGCCTTTGTACACTATTTTTATGTAACTCTTTTTTATATCATTTGTATGTAATAAAGAAATTATGAATTATGAAATCGGTTTCATAATGAAAGTTGCTCAGAATGATGTCCCTAACAAAGTAGTTTCTCATTTTGCGTTAATTCATTTACACCTTGCATAATATGTTTATTTTTTTTTATTTATGACTTTCTGCAAGTGTGTCTAAACACATCTTTACTTTTCTTGTATTATGTGAGTCACGTCACATGAGTCACAAAATTGTGACTCTCATGTCTCACATGGTTAGCACGTTTTGTGAAAATTCTAACCTCAAAAAGCTACAATGGCAAAAAACAAATGCAGAACAGATAAATCGAACATATAATAAAACTTGTATGTGCTAGGTCTATTATATGTAAAAACATAAGAATAAAAGACACGTTACCTTGCTTGGAAATGTGCTGTGACTCAACTGATAATTTTTGGTAAATTCTGCCGGTCGTTCAGTGTTTCACCACAAAATGGCACTCGATTAAAATGGCGGAGGTTTAGTAATGGTGGCTGACGCATAGTGTTGCCAGTTACGAAATAAATGCATAGAAATGGCAAGATTGCTACAAAAAACTCTGAAGTTGTCCGTGACATCCCCTGTGTGACTCACATGCAAAATATCTCGGACAAAGTTAGGATTATGTTTTTAATGTCTAAAGTAACTTTTTTATTGGTATTGTTTCTATTGAACAACAGGAAATATAACAATTGTATTAGATACAAACAGATAAAATATGAAAAAGAACCGATATGCTCTCCATAATGATTATATTCTGCTAGGGTGCTAAAAGGACACCGTCTGTTTATATGGGTCATTTCTGTGAGAAAAAGTAAAATGTATATTTTAATAATAAGATCACCCTCTTTGCTATTGATTCAAATGAAGGAATTGAAGGAAAAAGTCAATATTTATATAAAAAAACGACTCATAAATATATGCACAGTAACTTTGTATTTTATCGCAGTAAATACACCGGACAAGATTTTTAAACAAATGTACACTTTTTTGAAAATAACCCACATCTCGTTTTCATAATCATTCATTTCTTTTACTGTTTACATTGCGTATTGCAACAAACGTAACGCAACTAACTCGTCTGCATATGATTAATGCAGCTCAAGAAGACGTGTTGTTTTTTCCATGGCCAACTAGATTAAATGGAGGAAATGATGAATTCAACCCACAGTTCGTCTAACTAAAGTTTAGACTCAAACTAAAGTGACAGAAGAAAACCTTGATGTCGATTGATTTTACTGTAATGCAGGGCGTCCGATAATTCGATGCAAATATTGTGAGAGGTTGAGGGTAATGGACTCATTTTCAGCTTATTTAACCCCACAATACCCTATCCTGAAACCTAATGTGAGCTAAAAAAGTAAATGTCAGTAAAAAAGATAACCAGAGTTCTACTATTTTCGTTCTGCCAAATTAAAAAAAAAAAAAAGTATAAACCTTAATAACACGAAACTCATTCATTTTAGGATAAGGTTAAATATGCTGGTAATGGGCTCTAGTTAAACCCCTCACAATATGTGTATTGAATACCTGGACACCCTGTTTATGTTACACGTGGTACTTTTTACTTTACTATTCATGTATGTATTCATCGTACATCTAAACTTGACTTGAAGGTTAAGAAATGTGACATGATCACAAAACATTTTTTTTCGATTTCACTAAAAACTGGTCTTAATTCTGCATAGAAATAACATTATTTCCCAAAATTCTACTTCTAACGCAAATCTGAACAGATAAGCCGTTTTGTTTTATGAGATAGGGATGAAGTGAATGAAAGAGCGAATGAATGAAAAAAATCGGCAGATAATGGAGAAAGTGCGTTTCTTTTTTGTTTCCCAATGACACAACGTTTGTCCTTTTATATTTCGAAGACACAGTCACATCCATTTTTTCAGGTAACAATATGGATCTGATTTGTTTCTGTAGGCCATATATAGCAAGACAATCAACATTTGTTAGGTAAAAAAAATCTGTAGGTCTGAGCAAAGGTCTTTGAAACACGCATTTTTTTTCGTCAGACCACTTAAGTACGTAACGTACAGTTAATACACGCCTTAAAAGTACGAAAGTAGATTATGTGGTTGCTGGGATGATGCTATCCAGCAACCCCAAAATAATAATTACTAGTTATTTTATGAAGTATATTTTTTGTGGTAAGTTCTAATTATGTGCCATTTAATCATGTACATATTCAAAAATAGCAATGGGGTTGCTAAGATGAATGACGTATCAAAAAAGGGGATTTAGACAAATTGTTGGTATTTTCTGCTTTCAACTTGAGAACATGTGTATATTTATAACCTTTCAAATACAAAAACCATTCACGCAAATTTCCACCAACGAGTTATATCCACGTCACGTTCTATCTATGCTATGGGGTTCGTTCGTTCGCATGTTCTTCAAATATTGGTATGTTGGATGGATATTTAGGTAAAGTCGATTTTCGCGCGTTCGCGTTAAATATTTACGTAACACATGTAGTATACGGCGTTAGCAGGTATTTATACTTGTACCTATATAACTAGATGTATAGGTATAGCCAAGTTGCCAACATACCCGTACTGTTTTAGTAAAACTCATCAAACATGGTCTTTCTATATTGAATACAGCAGTATGTACAGTTTAAATAGATTCCTGCCCACGTAAGATCAAATCTTTGTATTAGTTGCCTACTGTCATGGAGCCCTCAGTTGTTATATGACAGGACGGTCAGCCATACACAGCAAATACATTGATGTTTTTATCGTGTATTTGTAATTTTGAATGATGGCTGTCAACTGTCAACTTAGCTAAGCGTTCTTGCGTTTAAATCTTAAGGCTCGTGTATCAGTAAATTTACGAACCCGATTTGTGGTGATCGCAATTTTCCCGTTGGACGCAAACATATTACTTACAAAAAGCTTCAGCTCACTTTGCAACATGATATTTCGTAAGTCGCCGCTGCAAAATATCGCGAAAATTGAGTTATTTTTTAAAAAACCACTGATTATTTCTTTAATTGCGTTTTAAGATATTTTGAATACCTATTTTTTGACGCAAGAACCATATCAATTTTTTTTAGATCCCCAGAGTTGAAGGTGAACAACATTTATTATTTTTTTTTCTTCATCTAGTGATCATTGACATTATGATGTATTCAAACACTACGCTTGAAGAAAAGGTATGTCTTCTTAACATATTTTTTTTGGATTCGGAAAATGACTCCTCTAGGATGAATAAAGCTCCAAAGATGAGCATTTCACAATACCCAACGTCTTAAACATAATGTATATTTGTACTTGTATTGCTTAAAGCTTGCAAATTACTGTAATCTAGGTTCATACTTCCCTTATATGTTTCATTTCATATACTTACCTTTACATATATACGTACGGTAAGATTATACTTTTGTTCAGATGTTCCAGAAACTGGCACAGAGGTCCGAGCTTCTGTACAAATCTTCAACCAGTTAGTTGAAACGTGACGACGTTAGGCTATTGAGTTATACTTATTTGCATAGTTTAGGATCTTTAGCTATTTTTAATATAGTCAAGGTCAGCACATCACGATTTACCTATACAAGTACCTTATACTCTTGAAACGAGATAAAAGTTACAATATGTAAAACCATTTAAGCGACGCTAAGCAACTTTTGCGGCTTCTCGAGAGCGAGATTGATCTTGGTACGTATTTCGAAGATTTCCATATAAACGATGTTACGCGTTGGCACAGTACAGGCTTTTCGTTACCTCCCTGATAATTTGTTTGAAGGAAATTGTTTTCTTATGTAGGTGCAGTCGACAGATTTTAATTTCCGACCCACGTAATGTTGAACGCCGTATATAGCAATCTGGAATTATGAGAGCTATGGTTCTTAAAGCACATATGTTGCTAAGACGCCCAAAGAGTATAGAACCATGATGACTACGTTGCATTCATTACTTGCACATAACTAGGCAACTGATTGGTTAGGTGCGTGATTGACAAAACTTTTTTCGTATTGATAACTTTTCACAAAGAGTTTATAACAGTGTGAAAGGAACAGGAGGGTTACTACAACCTTTAAAGCGATTTAGATTAGGTTCAAAATAAGAACATCACCATAGCAACCAATTCCATTCCAATACGCCATTATGGTTTTTATTTGCATACCATCAAGAATTGTTTTAAGACGGTCATGGTAATTTTGCGGATCAGTTTAGGTTCCTAAATTGAATCACCATAAGACGTTGTTGTAACCCCCTATTTTAAAACTGTAATAAGTTATAAAATAAAAATTAACGTCAAAGTAGTTTTTTTTTAAGTGAATAACTTCTTTAGCCGTGATTCGAAAATCTTAAAGTTTATGAGAATGAGGGGTGACAAGCCAAAGGCTAAAATTGGTGCCTTTAAATAAACATTGGTCTTATAATATCTTACCAAAAAAAGTTTTTCAGTATGGGGTTAAGGGTGACTTACTCTCTTAACTTAAGATTGGGGCGAAAATGCTTTCGTATGTCCGGATGTGTGACCAGATGTTACCATCTAGAGGCCGCATTTTTCAACCGATTCTCGTGAATTGACGTCCTCTGTGGCGCAGCGGTCGTGGCTCCGCCTACCATGCGAGAGGTCCCGGGTTCTATCCCCGCTGGGGGTAAAAAAAAACCCAGATCTTGTATGTTTGTATGTGTGTGACGTCGCTGTTTCTGCTTCCCACGTCACAGGATATCCTAGTGTGGGGCCAGAAGCAATGTGTGTGTCTGCATGTAAATTTTTATGTTTATGTTTTATTTTTGTGAGCAGGTTCGATAACTAAATAGATATTTTTTGTCGATTCAGTTTTTGGAAAAAATTTAAATGACAGAGATGTAGGGGTTTTAAAATTTCAAAAAACTGCTACAGTCCAAACAGCTTGACGGATTTAAACAAATGAGGTGTCGTTGGATTTGTAGAGACCGTGAGAGTCAGGCTTTATAATTTTAATGAAAAGTCAATAGGTTGATTTTAAGACAGCAAAATGTAGTTTACAAATTTATTGGTACGGCTATTTTCATACTCCTTGTACTTAACCAGGTGCATTCATAAGATTGTATGTGTTATTAAAAGAGAGCCTCTAATATAGGTAAAGATAGATTTTATAAGGTTGGTGTAAGATGACAGCTTCATGACAGGGTCATTTTGACGTTGAAATAAAAAAATGAGCACGAAGAGGTATAAATCAATAGAGACCTAAATGGTTTGTCCGTTTGTCCAAAAGTTTTCATATGTAGGTACCAATCTTGAGGACGAAGCATGAATTATAATTAATAAGAAATTGATGTTCTAACATAATTATACGAATGTGTAATTATCATTATCATCATATAACATGATAATCATTATCATAATTGGTACAGACGAAAAAATATCGTATTTCGAAAACGTTTGCAAACCCCACAGATTTTTTGTTTTGTTTATATCCGTCCTACGAAAACAAAACAGATCGTTTTTTTTACCTTAAAAGTGGATTTGTCTTTGTCTTCGAAATATTAACTTGTGTTCGACTTCGAACTTCGAAACGAAACTATGTGTCGTTGGTAAACAAAAACGAAACGCACTTTATCGATTATCTGCCGAAAAATTATTTTGATATTTAGATATCAACCCTTCGTTGAGCGTATTTCATTCATTGGTTCTTTCATTCACTTCATCTCCCATCTCTTAAACGAAATATGTCAAATTTTGCTAATCTGTGTTGAGATTTTTGTTAAAAGTAGAATTTTGATGACCCTCAAGCTGTAGTCGTCACCATTGAAATCTTCATGAAAATTAAATTTGACACTGCTTAAAAATAGTACAGAAATAGTCCTGAATAGTCTACAAAGAAAGAAAAATATTCCACTTATTAGTAGAGTATTACATCTTGACTGTAAGCTGTAATGCTCATGTCTGGTGCAAGCAAACGGAATGACCTATTGACTTGGTTTAGGTTTCAAAAAAAAGCCCAAATTTTTTTAAAATTACAATGTTTAATTTCCCTTACAAAATCAAATCGTGTACAAAATCAAAATTATGTTTTTACCCTATTTTGATTCCGGTATAAAACGGTTAATTCTTAATAAACCGTTTTATACCGGTTGAGCTCCATTGTCTAGTGGTTTCATGATCGCTTCTCACTTAGGGGATGCTTGTTCGAATCTGATGCTGACCATATACCAGTGAGATAAGTAATTTCAACAAAGTATATTATACAGGCGTTCTGACGGTGATGGAAAACATGAGAAAACCTTTAACCTCCATAGCTGTGGCGATGACCTAGCCTCTTGTCACGCAGAATAGAGCATTGAATAACTCGCTAAGCGTGGGAACATTTTGCCTCTGCCACCCCGTATGGGAAAAGGCATTATGGTATATATAACGGTTAATTTAAATAAAGCTTTATATTCGAACCTAAAATGAAAAGATATTTTATTTGTAAGGGTGTATCAAACCGAGCGCCGGTTGTAGATATGATATGAGTATATTTATGGTAGGAAAGCCAGCACGTCAATCTTTACATGTGCATAAAGTGCTATTAAAGATTATACTTAGGTATATTAAAGTGCGCTTAAGAGTTGAGCAAGGGTTCACTTTTCATGTAATTTTTTACCTAAAATTATCACCTACTAATAAAAGTAAAAATTTTAATACCTATATATTTTATTTCAATATGAAGATTGATATATTTCACTAAATGGCGAATATTTCTTTGACTTAATGAAAAACTAAATGAATATCTACAATTCTAAAAGAATTATTACCCCTCCACCACAGGAACTACGCCAGGTTCACTTCAAACAAAACAGTGAGCGCGGCCGCACACACATGGCCACAATGCATTCCGCATAAGCGCACGCCGCCGCACGCACACATTGCCGAGGTTCAAAGGATCGAGATTCTGTATTTTAATACTTTTTCAGTATACAGGGTGGCCAAAAAGTCGTGGATCAAACGAATCAGGGAGATAAAGGAGGTAATTTCCAACAAAAAATCTTTCTACAGCATGGCCATAAATTCATTCCACGAAAAGTTATGATTTTTTAAATCGTCGATTTAAAAGTCGGTTTAAAAAGTCGATTGGATTAAGGTCGCCCGACCTTAATCCAATCGACTTTTTTGTTTGGGGCTATTTCAAAGAAATAGTGTATCAAGGAGAGAACAACACCGAACAAGAACTACGACAAAAGCTCGAGTTTGCTAGGATACAAATTATTAATAACAGAGGTGCATTCCGCCGATTACGTGCGAATTTTATTAGGCGGTGAAGATTGTGCATTATGGTCAGAGGTAGGAACTTTGAACATTTAATGTAAAAATTTACATTTTAATAAAATTACTAAGTCATAATAAAATTGTTTTTTTTATTATTTCATGATGGCTTCTGAAATTACTACATAGTATGTGAGAAAAAATCTAAATTTTCCTTTAAATTTACCATTTTATAAATTTGCACCTTAATATGACAAAACGACCATAAAACCAAAACTAAAGGTCAAACACTAAAGTGTTGTACCTCATTTGAATCAGCATTAAATCGGCAAGTTTTTTTAATACAGGGTCACTTTTCCGTGATACATTTTTTTTTCACAGGATGCTCTTAAAGTGAGAAGTAATTTTTCGTAACGCTTCACAAGTTACGGAAAAAAAATTATTGCTCGTTAAATTTGGTACCAAGACCTGCAATACAATTCTCGTAGTATTGATACGTTATCGAGTCATAATACAACACATTTTGTTTTATTGATTTCAATCAATTTACTTTTTTATTGATTAAATTGTAAAAAAATCGGTAGGTTCATTGAAAAAAATTTAAAAAATCATAACTTTTCGTGCAATGAATTTATGGCCATGCTGTAGAAAGATTTTTTGTTGGAAATTACCTCCTTTATCTCCCTGTTTCGTTTGATCCACGACTTTTTGGCCATCCTGTATATAGATAGATAATTAATTTATTCATTGTCCAGTACAAACACAAACACATTTTTGGTAATTAACGAACTACAAACCACACAAAATAAATTATGACAAAAAAAAACAAAGAAATTAAATAAAACAATGAAAATAATTATAATTAATACAGCAAAAATATAGAAATTAAGGATCGCTATGTGGCACTGTGACTGTACCGCGACAATGAAATGGCCCTGACTCAGCAATGTCACAGACAAACCTGTTATGCATCAGCGTGCTGCCAGAGCCCAAGCGGATGAGACAGCAATAGGCTCAAGAACACAAAATATACAAATTATTACAGCAATTAAATAAAATTAAAAAATAAAATAAAATATGAAAATCTACTAATATATGGAATTGAATTAATAATTGGAATTGAATTTGAATTTAAATTGAAATTATAATTTAAAAAAATATTTGAAATCACTGTTATTGCCCTTGGTTATAATTTGAAGAAATCACCAACCTGACAAAATTATTTTTTTATTTGACTACCATACGCCATAATCATTGACATCACATTATCCTTTGGCTATTCATATTATATAATTCTGAAATGTTATCTAATTTTAATCACACAATTCCAATACTACCTTAGATAAAATTTCAGAATTATATAATATGAATAGCCAAAGGATAATGTGATGTAAATGATTATGGCGTATGGTAGTCAAATAAAAAAATAATTTTGTCAGGTTGGTAATTTCTTCAAATTATAACCAAGGGCATAACAGTTATTTCAAAGGGCTCCTCAGTCTTCTGCTGCTGTATTAAAAACTTCTGGAACCAGCCTTACTAGTTAGCAATCGAAGGGGTGGTGGAATGTTATTCCAGCACTTGGTGGCACGGTATTTAAAACTGCCACGGAAAGCTGCACTTTTGTGTCGAGGCATTGAGAAGAAAGGTGCGACTCTCTGGGATAAACATCAGGTGAGTTTATCATTAAGATAAGGTGATGTTCTCATCCGGAGAACCTCAAATAGAAACATTGAATAATAAGGATTCTGTCTAGCTTTCATACATAAAAGATTTGCCTTATTTAAAAAAGGAGTGACGTGCGTTCGAGGAGGAATAACGAAGCAGAACCTGGCAGAGGTTGTATGAGTTTTCACGTTTTCTCAAACACTAAAGACAGCAAAGACAGCACTAAAGCTTCAATTAATAGTATTCGTAGGTCCACGCTGAGAAAATTCCCTCAAATAGTATATTTCATGAAATTTCCCGAGCATCAGTATATTCTTAGGTATATTATCAGAAATCAGTATTTTGGGATATATTTTAAACAAGACGTTATGGAAACACCGTAACGATCGTCCTCGCGAATATCGTTCGCGGAATTCCCCGGATTTAGCTATTGCGAACGTCACGAACATTGATGTTTACGGAATTCTCCGGATAGTCTATACATTTTATCGTGATTTTTGGGAAATAATGTTATGTCTCAGCAGAATTTAGACCACTTTTAGTGGTCTAAATTCTGCTAAACAAGTGTAATAAACATCGAGTGATCCTTTTGGAATATCGAGTTTTGTGATCATGAAACATTTATTAATCTTTCTAGTCAAGTTTAGATGTACATTGAATACATTGTGAATAGTTAAGTAAACAGTGCCACGTGTAACATGTACAGGGTGCCTAGTAATTCGATACACATATTGTGAGCATTAAATTAGAGCTCATTTCCAGCATATTTAACCCTATTCTAAAATTAATGATTTAGGTTTTTAACTTATTTTTTATGTCCAAAATTTAGCATGAAATTGTTAATTATAATAATATATATAATAAAATAATTCGGGTAACTTTTTGACAGTCGTTTGTTAGCTAACACATAAATTATTCTGTAGAATAAAGTTGTAAAAACACTTTTAATTATAATGTGAGCCCATCAAGTCACCTGATGGAAACCATAATTTTTTTAACCATATTTTTTATTTTCTAACATTGATTTTATAAAAAATGTACGGAGCTGCGCGTTCACATTGATTAAAATACTTATTTGTTTAATCAGCTATACTCATATATAAAACATGTTAAAATGTTCACACTGACTTTAAAGAAAAAAAGTTATTGCAATAATTATAAAACTACAAAAAATAAATTGTGAATAAATAAACAATTTTAGGTCACATACATATGATGATAAATCAATAACCAAATGGTTATCATTATTTCATATATTTTTCTCACTACATGTTAACCTTACTTACGTATTCAAAACATTATTCTTATAGGTTGTTTAGTGGTTTTGCCAGAAAGATAATAGCCAATAGGTTGGGTTTAAGACCCTTGAATACCACCGGCGTTAACTAACGCCACTTTTCCGTTATGGGTTTTCAATTTTATTACCATGGCATAAGGTTCAAAATCGCGAGCCGTCCCAACTACCCCTCGGTTTTTCAGAGGTTAAGACCGCAAAATGTTTTTTTTTACGAAGTAAAAAGTTTTAGTTGCGGCTATTTTCATACTCCCTGTGCTTAACCAAGAGCATTCGTAAGTTTGTATTTGTTATTAAAAGAAAGTGACACTACAGCTTCTACAGCTCCCAGATCCACTAGTTTAGGTAAAGATAGATTTTATTAGGTGTGAAGATGACAACTTTATGACAGGGTCATTTCGAAGAAATCCAAAAAAAATAGTACGAATAATAGGCAGAAAATAAATGGTTTGTTCGTTTGTCCAAAAGTTTTTATATGAAGGCAGCAATCTTGAGTACGAAGTATGAAGTATAATTACGATCCAAGTGATGTTCTAATATAATTATTCGAATGCTTCGTCCGAAGCGAAGAGATTGGTAACACCCTCCCATCCTCGAGTTTCCTAATATTTCTGGAAACATCAAACCTATGGTGGTGAACTTTAAACAAATAAATGATGAGTTCAATTGCCGGGCCTGAGCGGTGAAATAAACCAATCTACCCTTAATACATTTGTAAATTAAAAAAAGGATAGCACATACGTTCCTACCTTCAACTAAGTGAACAAGTGTTGGCAACTATGCGTTACTATATGTATGAATAATACTTTTCCTGGGTACCAGTCTGTTTGGACGAAGCATTCGTATAATTATGACAGAACGTCACTTGGCTAGTTTAGTTTGATCAAAAATTATTCAGTACTGAGTAAAATAAATAATGTTTTAGATTTTTTTAAGATAATAGAGGTATAAAATTTTACAAACCGATTATGATAAATTATTCGAAGCAGTGTTCCTATTTTTTTTTGATGTACCAAAAAAAAACGGTTTCTGGCAAATACCTCGCTTCTAGTAAAAGAAAAAATTCGTTTATTCACAAAAACAATTCCTTGACAGAAGGGTTTCCCTGTCTCCCAAATTAGGGTAACCTGTCTCTTGGGGGACAGTTTCTTCCCGTTATAAAGTTAATCCATTTGTTTTTGTTGCACAGTACACAACTGAGTTAATATAATAAAAATATTTGGTGCTTAGAGAAAAAAAAGTTATAAGTAAAAAATAAATGAGAAATATTAAAATTTTTTTCCCCAGTGAAACAAAAGAACATAGTTATTTTGGTAGTGAGGTTTATGTAATGTAGAGTGGGTACTGAGTGAAAGGGGTGTTACTGTGTATTTACGTGAGTATGTGTATAAAGTGTTATGCCTGTTTTTGTTGTATAAGTTTATTTGAGCTTACTTATATCTAGTCTGTAGAATGTGCAAGGTTTAAGCTATCTTAAGTAACAGGTTTTCAGTAGCATCATTATCTAATCCGATAAGCCAATTTTTGATTTTGTTCTTGATCTAATAGTTATTAATATTTTTTATATTAAGGAGATTGTTTATTTTATTATAAAGACACGAAGCAGTAGATACATGTCGTTGGGCAAAAGCACTTTTAGTAGTTGGAACAGGGCATCCGAACAATCTCTTGTCACTGCGAAATCATGGAAATCACTGGGAAGCAATTAAGGGTACATGAAACCTGTGATAGTATCTTACACACTTGTAAATGAAGGTTTGGCGTATTCCAATTTTGGGAGTCGGTAGGGAGCAAATAATATAAATTTTAGGATAGCACGTTGGGCACGCTCTGCTTCCAACAGAATTATTTTTGAGGCACCACCCCAGGCGCTTAACAGTATTCAATTATCCACTGGCACAAAGCATTGTATGTTTCTACGAGTAGATTAAGATCCGCATATTTTCTTAAGTTTTTGAAGATACACTGGCGAGCAATGAAAAAGTTCCAGTGACATAGCACCAAATTACTCCAAAACGGGAAAGGCTAGCTTAATGACGCTGTCTGCAATATTAAAGTACATTTAACAGCGCATCAGAATATTACCAATTAAAAAGGTAAATATTGTGTTAAAATTTTAAATTAAATGTTTTAAAAAATTGGGGGTGTTAGTCGGCATTTTGTGCGTGGAACTTTTTCATTGCTCGTCAGTGTATTTATTACACTGACGAGCAACTTGACTACTTTACTAAGATACATTTTCTAATCCTTTTAGTTGCAGCTTAAATATGTGGACCACATGTGACACTGGGGGATTATCAAAATTATTGTTGAGACCGTTGAGGTTGACATTTCCAGCAGCCGGGTCCACAATTTAATTTAATTTTGGCACAAGACACAAGAGCGAAGTTTGAACGTTTAGTGCCGGGGGCGAAGCTCCTTAATAAAACAGATTTGACCCTGTTGGGGGCGCCGATATTTGTAGAAGATGCGCCGGGTGTCCTGCGAAGTAAGAAGGAGGCCTTGGTTGGGGCTTTGCCACATCTTAAGGAGCTTTCCGCACGTGTGGCTCTTATTATACTGCGAAATTGTTTGTCCCAGCCGAGGTTAACATATTATTTGTGAACCGCTCTGGTCTGGATGTGCAGGAGGGAGATTCATACGACCTAGCTTTGAAGAATATTTTGGAGACGATTTTGAATGTGAAGATGTCTCCCTCCCAGTGGTTACAGGCAACACTTCCTATCAGATTTCGTCGTCTCGGCGTTCGTCGCCTACAGCACACGGAACTCCCGGCTTTCTTGGCCTCTTCGCATGAGGTCTTTAAACTTGTCACTCGCATTTTGAATATTAATGTTATAAAATTAATGGTGACAATTTGAACATTTCTTTTAAGGCCGAGGCTTTGCAGCTGTGGCAGGTACATTGCCCGGGGAGAGATGTGCCTGAGCAGCCTGGCGTGCAGCGTGCCTGGGATGAAGATCTTTGCAGGTCATCCCTTGACGGGTTTCTGGGCACGCAGAGCACGAGAGATATGCTCGCCTGCGTGCAGTCTCCCAGCCAGTGTCTGGCGCCTGGCTGCATGCGTTGCTATTTCCGCAGTTGGGCACCTTTTTGGACGACAACTCCCTGCGTGTGGCAGTGGCGCTTCGATTAGGTTGCGACATCTGCGAACCACATCGATGTGTTTGTGGTGCGGCGGTTGACTCGCTGGGGCGCCATGGGCTGCACTGTGTTTGGAGTGCAGAGAGACTCTTTCGCCATCACTTAATTAACGACATCGTCCAGATGGCGCTATTCTCTGCCAATATTCCGACGGTTCTAGAACCTCCGGGTTTGAGCAGCGGCGACGGGAAACGTCCGGGCGGTCTCACGTTAATACCGTGGGAGAGAGGTCGTTGCCTATTGTGGGATGCGACCTGCGTGTGCACGTATGCACCATACCACATCAGCCTCAACTATGGTAACCCCGGGTGCTGCTGCTGAGTCGGCAGCGCGGCAGAAATGCATTAAATACGCACAGCTAATGGGAAGTTGTCTGTTTGTTACTTTGGCCGTCGAAACCACAGGGGTGTGGGGTTCGCAGGGTAGGGCCTTCGTCAAGGACATTGGGCGTCGTTTGAGGGACCGAGGATTTGACCACCACTCGGGATCATTCCTGTCACAGAGGTCCTGGGACTTACCTGCACCAAGAGTCTTCAGGAATTTCCTGAAGACTCTTGAACCTGTGCTGGAGTACAGCTCTCAATACACTCGTAGTTAAAGTGTTGAATACTTGGTATGACGTTATTCTCATCTATCATGACAATTAAATCAATTCGAGTTTCTAGATTAGATAAATAACCTTGACTAAGTAAAAATTCGCATTTACACTGCTTATGTTCACTGAAAGAATTCGTAAGTCATTATTCGTAAATTTTGTTTTTTGTGTGGCCGTGTATTTGGCTCGATTATTTAGGTAAATGCAATCGATTTCACCCATCTTTTCGATGTCTTTCATAATATTAGCAGTCTTATATTTTGAAGAGGATGAAATTATTTCACATGACATAGATTCCGGGTAAAACTTAGGAATACAATGATATTTATAAATCTCCGAAGCCTTAGTTTACAGCTTTGGATAATAGAATGATAACCTGCTTTTTTACTTTTATCATCTAGGTTCGAGTAAGCGCTACCTAATCGTAAGTATTTAGGAAGTTTTGTGTTTGGTGTGATTACATGTATTTGTTGTGTTGTATATTTGGGTGGTGTGTATGTATAGTATGTTGTGTTTATTTTTAAAGCTGTGTAATATTCTAAACTAGTTAAATATCTAAAAGTAGAGTTTGAAATTAACTGATTTACATATTTGACGAAGTGACTGCAAGATATTGTTGACAAACAGAGGTAAAGAAAAGTTCCCAACAATGTTTCAGGAAATAAATAACTTTTTGTTTTCATCATTGTCCATTACTTTATAATGTAGTCACTGCGACATATTGGACCGATCTAGCTTATTTTAGTCTGCCTCTTCATCAATACGCAACAGCGGTTTATTTTCCTCAAGCCGGAGGAAAACTTTTCCATTTGCTACCCAGAAAAAGGTATAGCCATGCAGCTTTGCAAAGTCGCGAGCTTTGTAGTAGAGTTTTCTAGTCTTTGTAGTAAGGCTGTAACGGCATAAATAGCTAAGGTCGAGCTACCGTTGTCAGAAGCTATGATCGTCTATTCTATCTACCCCCAACTTAGATGTCCCGATTCAGCTGTAAAAATTGCAAGTTAAGAATGATAAGTCTGAATTTCTCGTTTGTTGAGAAGTTCAGTAGGCGTACAATAGTCGAACGGAAGATTGGTTCAGGAAGTTAGAGTTTCAAGTTAGACAGAGAAAGCAAGTATGCCCGCAAGCCGGTATTTCGCATCAGTTAGCGGTGTTTTGCGCCAGATCGATCTTTGTTATATTTTGTGTAATGGTACCATTTATTTTTTCGTATATATGGGCGCTTGGAGCTTCTTTTCGTGGTCGACCACAATTTATGATATTTGTTTGGGATATCGTATGGTTATCCGTCGTAGTGTTACGTGAGTACTCAATGATATTTCTTTATGCTTTAGTGGCTCCAATTATATAATTAGTTCACGGCAATAACGATCCAAATAGACCGGGTTTACACAATTGCGATTTGATTTTCCGAAATGGGTCTGAACTAGCGGTTTCCTCAAAAGGTCCGTAACGTTTTGTAACCTTCAACTCTGCGCAATTTGAGCTGGATGTTATCGAAACGTTTTCTTTAGCGCTTTTGGAGATCTAACCCACTCCACAACGAGTTACATACTTCGGAAAATACCGAACTAAGTATCTAGTTAACCACAGCTCTTCCTCGACTGAGCCCAGCAAAATAACTGCTTGACACAATCTACACGTTAGATCTCCAGCGAAATTTACATTTAATTTAAAGATGCAACTTGAATCCAAATCGATCCAAGGCAAAGCAAAACAATCTACCCGGCCCTAAACAATGAACTTTAGACTGTAATTTGATCTCTTCGCGCGTCCCCGACAACACTCAAATGTCAAAGATATCAACGGGATAGGTTATCTGAGTGGAAAACGTTTATACTTTGTTCTGAATTTGTGATTTTCATCCGCGGAACCCCATCGATCAAACAGTCTCCCTATGCCTTGACAACCTAGGTTTAGCCGCAACTAAACTCCTGTCTAGCCTAGTCTAAAATCCTATATACCACGCCCATCATCGACACCACTCGAAAATGGTTGAGTATGATTTGAATGTGTTTGTATGGTTAACGACTGTGTGTGTGGGAATTTCAAAACTCGCTATACGAAGGAAATAAGGAAAGGATTAGCCCGCGAATATCCTAAGAGCCAATCCAGGAACCCTATGGTGAAGGAAAAAGGAAATTAGGGTCGCTCCAAGCCCAGACTCAGACTCAGATCAAATTACCTACAAGTTCTTATCTAACGACCCAAGGATAGTTTTGGAATTTGGGTCAGGTTGATTTAAAGGATAGGAACCGAGGTATATTTTGGCGCTTCAGACACACACGAAAATCCACTGTAGCACGCAATCACAAATCTTCCAGTTCCAGACGCGTAAAACGGCAGACCGAACTGTATAGAATTACCGAAAGACAAGTGTACCACAGTAGTTTGACGTAGTGACTGAATGCCTCCCCCACCCACGCGCTCGTATTTGCCCCACATGTCTGAAAAAAATGGCGTCCTTTGCGTGACACAATCTGCCCAAGCGCTAGCTTCTCTAACTACACAGGGTCTAATTTCAATCAAACATGCCATGCACGCCTGCTGTCTACAATTTTGTGTATGCATTTTCCATAATTATCACTCAAGTCATTTGGTATTGCCGATACACAAAATTTGTCGATCGCTGGCTATAAAAGCGGTTGCGATTAATTAAGCCTGCCCGACCGCTAACGTCTAAGACAAAGATCACTAGAATGATATTCAAACCCGTGATGTCAAACTCACCACATCGTATCAATCAAACGCAATTGTATATTTGCAGTCAACACATTAGCTTTCTCCGTATAGTTCCATAAGAACCTTCCATTATTCAGTTATTCATAATTTATTCAATGCGGAATCAAATCGGCTCTGATCCCTACACATTTCGCAGGAATGCGACAAAAAAACCTGACCCGACCTCGCTTCTCCGAACCAACGTTCTATGGCCCCTTTCTTGTCAACTTACTTCGAACTACTCGATAACCCAAGCGTTAACTGAACCGACTATTGTATTCAATGTGTACCGTGCGGCGATGGGCTAGCCCTCTGTCACGCAAAATGAAGTATTAAATGAACTGACTCTTGTGTACCATTACAAGGCTCTCTGATATGTAGATCGGTTTGGTAGAGCCTTGTCGCTGTATGTGACTGTAGTTGAGCTTGTCCTTATTGGCCTTCTTGTTGTTGAATTTTTTAACTTGATTATCTATGCGTTACTTATAGAGAACAGTATTGAATTCAACCTCAATTGGTCTGATCTTGTCCTGCTTTGCATAAACACGATAAATATCACTTATGTCGGATTTCCCAATTTCTAGACCCAACGCCGCCGTTCCAATGCCAGTGATTATCTTTGTGAGGTCTTCTTTAGTTTCTTTCGGCATTTTTTGGGAAATATTCCTTATTTTTAGCTTTGCGGAACACTTGTTACGCTCTAGGCTTTCTAGTTCATTCTCAAGTTCTTTGATATGAAGCATGTGGTCAGTGCGCTCCTTTCACAGGCTCAACTCCTTATGCATATCTTCTTGTTTAGAAAATAACGTTTCCTTAGAGGATTGTTTATCGTTATTTTGGGCCTTAATATGAAAAAGAAAGAAGAAAGAAACGTTTATTCACAGCTGACGGAGGCGCATACAGTCAACAAGTTCAACCGCATACCAAAACCGTTATCGCGATTCGCCTCAGCAGCTGCAAAATGGCAGCTGACTCAGCATAATGCTAAGGTGAAAAACGCCTTAGCGCTGGGTTTCAGTCAGTGCCAGCGGTGACCCACAAGCGTCGCCAAGCGTGGTAACCTGGTGTGTAGGCACATTAATAAATATTCATATGATATTATACTTGTATACATGCTTTCAATACAATAAATATATTAAAGTACGTCTCAATGATATTGGTCACTGTAATAAAAAAATAACAATTTTTAAAACGAAAAACTAAAACTAAAACATAAAACCCAAGCACATCCCACCACACCAATATCAGTTATAGATGCCTGAAGTTTAACGAACTTTTTATTTTGCTGTGTTTCAAGATTCGCTGACATATTGCGAATTTCGTCTTCAAATTCGGACAACTTGAAAACAAAGGTCACCTTGGTCGAGTTGACGAAAAATGCACCGTGTGGACTTCGATTGACAACCGAATTATTATTATTACTTGGTCGGAAGACCAAGTGGTTCTTCTCCCACAGTGGTCCAATGTAGAGAAGAGGCAAAAAATTACGTTTGCTAAGTATATGTAAATATCTACAGTAATAAAGTACTTTGACTTTGCGGACACTTATGCAGACAAACATCAAAAGTCGCAAGGATGGGATCTGTTAGCTGACATACTAAAAAAAATAGAACCCAAAGCGAACGCCATACATAATATGCGAACTGCATACAAAAGGGAAGCAAAGAAGGTGAGTTAATTCTGTAGGTAATTACATGTTTATGTCTGTCCTTTCTGGTGGTGTTTCTAACGTTAATTTTATAAGTACACTCGCACACAGCTCTAGTCACCCTTTTTAGCGTAATCCACAACTAGTTGTGGTATAAGCATATATGCTCGTGTTTCTGTCCGTGCGTCCGTCCATCTGTATAAATGTTCGAGATCTCGGCCCCTAGACCACGACATCGGATTTTCGCTAGTGCCCTTATAATTATAGAATAGAGATCCACGTCCGCTTGGTTTTTTAACAATAATATGCTTTCCGTCCATACAACCCACATAGTTATGAAATTGCCATTGTTCTTGAAAAAATTTTCCTGCTATTTTCCATTCATTTTCCGTTGAAAGCATCTGAAACATAAAAATAATCATTACTTTCAGAACTCACAACCACCATCTGAGAGGGAACAAGCCGGACCAAGTAAATCACAACCATCTGAGAGGGAACAATCCGGATCAAGTAAATCACAACGATCTGAGAGGGAACAAGCCGGAACAAGTAGTGCTAAGCTGAAGAGGAAATATCCCAACGACAGAGTTTTGCAGCAAAAAAAAACATTCATTGTTAGATACAGCCCAAGAACTTCTTAAAAAAACAAACACTTTTGGACTTCATGTAGGAGAACAATTAGACCAAGTAGACGTCTTTCAAAGACAAGTTGCAGAAAACTTATTGCTGAAGTATTATTTTTGGCAAAAACAGGGTACCTAGATTTTGACACCAAAATTGAAAATCCCTCAACTAATACAACAATCTCCTCCACCTCAGTTCATTCCACAATCTCACCCACCTCAATTCATTTACTCATCATCCTCGTCCTCTAATTCATATTCACAACCTCGCCCCACTCAAATAATACAAGTATCTTCGCCACATCAATACATTCTGCCATCTCCTCCACCTCAGAGCATTCCAACATCTCCCCCACCCCAATACACTCAACCAATTCCTTCACCTCAATTTCAGTCACCTCCTGACGGTGGTGAAAGCATAGTGCAAGTATCCATACCATCACCGCCATTATTTTCCATACCCGCCGAAGAAAACAACACTATACATGAGGGCCTAGTAAATTCCCTGTTGAGGGAGTTTTTAATCGTTAGGAAGTCTAAATAAATTAAGTATGTCATAATTACCTTTATTGTTTTCTTTAGAACCTTGTATATCGCCCAACATGTTTCAGGAATAATTTTTTAAAGTAATTGAGATGATATAACTGTGCTAAATCTCAGATCCTTGTAATCTCTTCCCGTAGCTAGAAATCTCGATGTAGCTATCAGTCGTTCTTCAGCAGAAACAGCTTCTCTCATAACTGTGTCTTTTTTTGTAATTAATGGCCGCACCATTTCCAATAATTCGTTGAAAGTGTTCTGGTCCATCCTGAGGTAATTATGAAAGTCATCAGAGTCGAGTATCTTTAAAATATTTAAATGACTCAAAGCTGTTCTCTCTTTTAACCACTGTTTCATCCATTTTTTTTTCTTTCTTTGTTTTTCTTGGTCACTCGCACATAAAAGAGCCAATGCCACTCCAACTTTCTGGTGTTTTGAAAGACACGGTGCCATACTACAAGACGTCTTTACTGCTTGCGATCTTCGAAAGCACTGACCAATTGAGCCAACCACGCGACCGTGTAGAACGAAATCAAGTTTGGTCGGCCCAACAAAGGTGACCTCTGTTGGTAGTTTGCACTGGTTGGTTCCGATCGTGTATTTAGCCCTTAAGCTGGCACGTATTTATAGTGACCTTTGGTACAACGTTAAGAATGCGCAAATAAAGGGTTTATGCAAGTTTCCAGCTTTTTATCTCACATTCCGAGGTTGACCATCTTGGCAACCCTAACTTTCTTGCATTATATCCTATTGTGGGGCCAGAAAAAGAATATATATGCTCGTTTTTTGTTTATCCTAAAATAAACA
Organism: Argyresthia goedartella; assembly: GCA_949825045.1. Classification (NCBI taxonomy): domain Eukaryota; kingdom Metazoa; phylum Arthropoda; class Insecta; order Lepidoptera; family Argyresthiidae; genus Argyresthia; species Argyresthia goedartella. The sequence continues at coordinate 15,676,487 of OX463815.1, forward strand.
CGCCAATAAAAAAATCCTAAGCACCAAATTAAAATATTATATATCGTATATTTATGCTCTTTAAACTATTTAAAAAATTCTAGGAAAAGTTGGAGGAAGGTTATGGTAAAGCAGTTAATAGAAAATTAAACGTGTGTTAAAAAAGGTTGTTGTTATCTCACTTGCTTTTTGACATAGAGTAACTCACTCTATCTCGGTATTATCTCTCCTCTTGTCATGTCTGGCAAGAACATTTGGCCAGTCTGTCTGTGTAACTCACCTCTAATTGCCTACGACAAGTGAAATGCGGTAAACCAAACCCCTTTCGACAGCCTTTCATCAGATGTTCCATTCCTAACCACATCAGATCAGTGATAATATGAAGAGAAATTGAATAGGTATGATGTTATTTGCCGTAATTCACTACATCTAGGCACTATCTTGAATTAACAAAATAATCTGTTAAACGTTGTCATAGACCCTAATCAATAATTGTGAAAGTTCATCACAAGTTGTAAAAGTCAAAAGTTACACGTTTTCATATAATACAAGAATTTGTGAATTAAGTATTTTTCCTACTGACGCAGACTTGATTTTCATCAATAAACTGAAAATAAGTAATCTCAAAGAACCCCGCTGCCGTGTTAGGTCATCAGCAATCATTTTCAATGCAATCTATTGAAATTGAACCTTTCGCGTTCGCCTAAGGATATCACATACAATGGGGTTTCTTCGCTGATTGCGCATCGTATTTTGAACGAATATTTCCTGAATGAGGCCATCCCTGGGATGGGTCAACGTGAAGCATGCTTGAATGGATGTTTTTGTACTCATATTATTGTATGCCTTTATTGTTGAATTTTGAATACAATAGGCTCTACAATTCATCTCTTCTAAATTGGTCGTAACCTTCATAAGGTGGATGCCTACTTACCTGGTTACCTTTACTTACCTTTGATTTTGGACTTCAACGAGCACTTCAGATGGCTGAAGAATCTCAAAGTTTGCGTCGTCTTAGGCGCAGAAACAACTCTGCTTGATTACTGCCATATATAAGGTCGATTTTGGTGGAAGTTGGATGCGTTATACTCGTTCAAATATTTAGGACAAGTCATAATAAACAGTAATTTGAAAAACATGATTTTTAAATTAACGCAAAGGTAAGAAAAACAATGGAACCATTATTTGATTTATACAGAAGTTTGAATTGGTTTGAGTGGTTGATTTCGGGTATGTGTACAAATATTATCTTTTTAATTAATTTGAAAATGACTTAATTTTTTTAAATCGCTTTTTGTTTCGTAATTTTCATTTTTATGGAAATACTTGTAATGAATACCCCTAACCACTTCCGCCTTTGTTGCACCCTGTTATATTAAGAAATTCAGAAAGAATTAAACACCGCCAATTTGTAAGCTAGATCAACATGTTTACATGTACTAGTTCATATCTCAAAAACTACTACATCGATTTTGACAAAACTTGCACTGTTCCCTAAGATGGAGTAAATGTCAATGAAAAATAATGGTTTAAACCTGATTCATAGTTTCGGAGAAATATGTAGACAAACCTACATACAAACATGCATACAAAAATACATAAAACGTACATAAACACATACATACAAAAGTACGTACAGACTTACTTACAAACATACATACATATAAGCATGCCGAGTCCTTACCGCCGCCTTAACGTAAGCGACGGAAATTAAATTTTACAGGTGGGCTTTTTTGAAATATTATGAAACATAGTGCTGTCATGTGAACACAAAACAGTAACACTGTGTTTAAGTAACACATTCTTTCTGAATTCTGTGCAGCATCACCAAAATCAGTCCACCTGTTTGAGCGCCAATACCAGAGACCCCTCTTTTTCGTCGTCTCTGACTTGTACCGCATCACCAGTATCCGTCCACCCATTTGAGCGCTAGGGTGCCACAGACAGACACACACACAGAGACACATCCTCACAGAAACACAGACGTAAATTTCAAACTTACATATATATACTTATTATATACTTATAGAAGTAATGGGCGTTTGAAATAACGTAAGTATTTCTTTTTAATATATTCAAACGACTTCATTCATGATTTATTTAAGTGTTATATGGAATTCCATTAAATAACACATTGAAAACAATGCAGGGATATATTAATTTGAATCATAGTTTCCGTGAACAATGAATTAAAATGTTTTTTTTTAATAATTTGTTTGTAGAAAGCGACTAAATATTGATGCGGTATATCGGTTGCGATATCAATTAGGGTCGCCTGCTGCGTTGCATTATTCTAAGGCCATAGTAACTTAGGTACAATAACATGATTACGTCGCTTACGTTAAAAATGCAAGAATAACTTGAAATTTTACGATGAAACTTGCAGTTGCTAGAATTTTCTATTGGGTGTATTTTAGCGGGAAATGTCAATGTGGAACCATCCGTTGTAGTTTGACATATCATTTACGAAAAAAATCGGAATTTCGATAAAGTGTCGCTAACGATAAGTCGGCGGTAAATGCTCGATATATACATTACACCTATGAAATTTTATAAAATACTGATTTGTTTAGTTGTTGAAGTTGTTGAAGTTGCTCTGATCAAATCGATTTCATAGTGAAAGTTGCCTAGAATGATGTCCCTAACAACCCGCTAAAATATGACTACACCTTTCTGTTACACCCTGTAAAAGTAATATTAAACGACTTCTAAACCGAATTCTGAACAGATTAAGTTGAAAATTGGTACACTTATATATTTATTACATGAACATTTTGAATTTGGGGGGCAATTGTGGCAGAAAATTGAAAAAAAAACTTTTTCAAACCGTAAAGTGTGACATTTCAAATAAAAGGGCTTGTGAAACATTTAATTAAAAAAGTATTCAAGAAAAAAGCCCCTAATCTCCGAAACTATTGATCCTAAAATTATGAAAAAATACTTAAATAGGTCTTTACTAATTTATTACAGGAAAAATAAGAACAATGTATGGTTTAAATAGGAAGAGCACAATTGCGGGATAAATCATAAAATTAAAAAAAGAGTTTTTAAAACTGTATCGAGTGGACATGTTAACTTGTTAACTCGTGACCGGTTAACGCCCACGGGCATCTTAGGATGCCATTTACCTGGTACAGGTATTTAATTTTATTACCATGGCATGAGGTTCAAAATCGCGATGCCTCAAACATTCCGTGGGTTTTAAAAGGTTAATCGATGAAAGGCTTGTTGCAAGGATCTTATAATTTTTTTCATAAACCTGAAATGCGTAGTTGACATTCAATGGGCAAAATGTACTACCCACTTATCTCCAAAACTACTACTGATCCTTAAATCTTGAAACAATTACTTAATATAGCTCTCAACTTAAATATTACAGGAAAATAATGAGCAATGTATGGCTTTAAAGAAATTGTGAAGGATTGAAAGAAATTTTGTATTTAAATACACAATTTCTTTCAATACCAGATACAAACTTATAAATGCAGCTGGTCACATACTTACTTTAAGTATGAAAGTAGCTATCTTAACACACAGGAAAACACACAGGAACAGTCCGACTTGCATTTGACCGTTTTCATTTTGATGTCGGTTAAAAGTAAAGCTTATATAGCGTAGCTTAGCTTACTTTGTTTCAGTTGGTACTTGGTACCTAATCGTACAGTCTTACTAAGGATGCTTGATGATGATGTTGGATGTTTCACTTGCAATTTATTATCATAAATTCCTTCATAATATATCAGGTAGTTGCAAACCCACAAATTCATCTGATTTTCATCTGATTACTGAGACCCATCAACTACTACATATTTGCTCTTGTCTGGATACCTACCGTCTATCTGTGTCGCGAGTCGCGACTGTTAGTTTACATATCGCTTCCGGGGATGAATGGAATACATCTCATCACATTTAGGCTTAACGTTAACATAGTAGCAAGAAAGAGTCTATAATGTTCTCTGTATTTTTCACAAAAGTGATTCATTACTTACTAGCAATTGGCACCCACGTATAAAAAGTGTGTCCTATCAAATACTTATTTTAAATCAAATAAACGAATAGATACCTATTTAGATAAATGTTGGGTTATTAAAAGGCTATTTACTAAAATGTCAAACTCTAATCATCCCATAGAAAGTGCTATTGGCTGATTCGGTAAATACCAAACATGGATCTACATCCTGATAACCATCGGTCGTCTGCCCACCGCATTTCAAATATCGAATGTTGTGTTTCTGATGCCAAGTGTCAGTTATGTATGTTTGGACGATGCTTCGAGCAACTCGACGAACACTTGTCCGTGCCAGAACCCGCAGTATGATACGAGAACTGCAGTTAGTTCTGTGACGAGTACCTGGAACCTTATCTGAGAGAGGAGGGCATGGCCAGGCTAGCACAGTGGATCATCAGGCTACTGGCTGGCTGGCAGCTTGACATTTGGATACATATCTGACAGGTAGCTAAAATCGAAAAATAAATTTTAACAAAGATAACTAAGTGATATTTCTATGTCTCGATCGCAATTCATGAAGCCATTTTTATTTCATTTGGAAGATAATTCATACAATTATATTACATAATCCTGTTGGTAAAAATATCTACTTGAGACGGCTTATATCGGAAAGATGCAAAATCGGCCTTTTCAAGATTGATGAGAAGCCTGATAATATTGAATATTATTTATGTGGTGTACACTTTCTTCAAGGAAATTTATTCCATAATATAAATTTAAAACCGCATTAGATAATTGTCCAATACTAATGTCAAATTTAGCTGTATTACCGCAACGCGTATTGTGAACTATCCTTATTCCCGTCATTTTGAACCCTCGTCACATGGTGAATACCTACTGAACTTACGAAAATATAGATTAATTGTAAAGATACCTTAAGTTTTAATCGATTGACTTAATATTTTTATACTAATACGACGATTTTATTATTCCAGGAAATTAATTTTCTTTACGATAAAACACGTGTCATTGTAAGGTGAATACAAAGTAAATCGTAGGTTTTCCTCTTACAATATACTACACCTAACTCATTAACTGCAATAATTGTTAAAAATTTGTTAGAGCACCAACATATTTACTAAAATTAAAATTAGCAGCCTAAATTATAAGATGCGTTTTCTTTGCGAAAGGTTTCCCACGTCACTATCGGCCAAGTCATTCCTATAGTTATCGCTGGTCTCCGCGAAATAAAAATCCGTGAATCGCAAATTTGATAAAGAACTGGGGTGTGGTTACTGAATTGGCGCGCGCGTAACAGATTTTCATACTTTGGTTATTATTTATGATATTAGTTTATCGTTTTTTTTAAATATAGTAACGTTTTCACTTGTTAGTCTGCGTAAAAGTTGAACAAAATGCCAGGGCCTGGGGGCGCAGGGCGAGGGGAGGTGACAGGCTGACAAGACACACAAAATATGCTGTATAGCGTAATAATAAAACATATATTCGACGACCCGAATGGCCGAGTCGGCACTTCGGGTTCGAGTCCCGGTGGAGGCAAATATTTGTTTGATGGGAACGGATGTTTGTACCCTAGTCATGGTTGTTTGTTTGTCTAACTAAGTATAATATTTACCTATATAAGTATGTGTATCGTTGTCTAGTACCCAAGATATAGGGAATCCTAGTTTGGGGCTAGATCAATCTGTGTAAATAGTGTCCAAGGTATTATTATTACTAGTGGGTTTCCACAATTTTAATTAATGTGCTATTTGCATATTAATGAAATGAACATTATTAGTTTACATATATGTGTATATTTATCATTTGAATTTCTTGTGGTCTCGTATTACCTCTGACGATTTCGATGAAAATTCGGTGGCTAAATTAATTTATTATTTATTTTATTTATCTCATATGTCCGTATCCATCGTCTGTCATACAGATTTTGCAGCAAAATAGTTAAAGATACATTCTTCAAATTTTCGCAGTATAAAAATCTTGTTGACTCAAATATCAAATAAAAATTATCAAAAAATACTCTTTATACTTCCATAAAGAAAAGGGGGGCGCGAAAAAAATTTTGAACTACCCCATATAGGGGGTAGCGTTGTTTAGTGCTCGTTGAGTTATTAAATACTGCATTTTTGTTTAAAAAAATAAGGAAGCCACCAAAGTCAGCGTTTCTTACAAAATTTGTACCGAATGATTTCCTTCGCCCATGATCTTAAATTTTGGTGATGATGGGGCTAGATCAATGTGTGTAAATGGTGTCCAAGGTATTATTATTATTATTATTAGGTAGATTTTACTAATAAATACCAATATATTGATAAATCTATTTTTTCTCTTTGAATATCCTTAATTTTAAGGCTTACATTCTATATTTAGTACGGAACCCTAAATATGCGAAGCCCAACGCGTACTTGGCCGGTTTTATTATTTTTCCTACTATCTAGTAAAACTAAAATACTTATGTAAATACATCGTCTTTTACCTACTTATAAGGGTTCCGTACCTTAAAAAGGAAAAACGGAACGATTATAGGATCACTCGTGTGTCTGTCCCAGGTGTACAAAAGTTATTACTTTAACTGACTGAATTCTAAAGCGATTTATTGGAAATTCGGTAAACTTATGTATTTATGTGATCCAAGCACGGATGTGTTACGTAAGCAAACATTTTGCATTTGGAGGGCTATTTTGGTGGCAAATCATTTTTTATTTTTTTTTTCAAGCTGTATCGTGTGACATGTCAAATAAAAGGACTTAACTCATTAACTACAAGAACTATGAAGATGTGGCACATAGGTATAGGAGAGGATAGACAAGGGGGAAGGGGAGTATCTACGACAGGGCCGTATCAAGGGTGGAGTACAAACAAGAAATTTAAAGTTAAAGAATAAGAAACGCCTGTATTTGTGGTTTATCAACTAACGGTTTTGACTATCTTACGGTGACATATATACATAGTCAGGTCATAAGTTCTGTCACACAATAAAAACTTTTGAATTTAGAACGCTGGCCACAAAAAAGTTTATTGAATTCGAATTTCGATTTTTTCATGAAAATAAAAATGTGTACTTTTTAGAATTTTCCTCATTTTTAAATATGGAGTGGACACTTAAAGAAGACCGTGTCGCAGTTATTGCGTTGCATCGTTGCGGTTACGCGCCAATTCAGATTTTCGACTTACTGAAAAATTTTAATATAACCAAAAGATTCGTTTATCGTACCATAAAACGATACAATGAAGACTCTAGTGTAGATGACAGGTCAAGAAGTGGTCGCCCTAGCTCTGTTAGGACTCCAGCAGTGATAAAAGCTGTGAAGGCGCGAAATCAAAGAAATCCCATACGGTAAGCAGAAACTGTTGGCCCTTCAGATGGGGTTAAGCAGGACCACGGTGAAAAGGGTGTTAAATGAAGACTTAGGGCTTAGGGCATATCGAAGAAAAACAGGACATCGTTTGGACGCTCGTTTAATGGACCTGAGTCTGAAGAGATGCCGCGCTTTGTTGAAGCGGTACGCGGGAAAAAAGCATTGGGAAATTCTTTTTTCGGATGAAAAAATTTTCACCCTGGAAGAGAGCCACAACAAACAAAATGATAAGGTGTACGCACACAGCAGTGAAGAAGCGAGCAGCCGTATTCCGCGTGTCCAACGAGGTCATTTTCCATCCTCGCTCATGGTTTGGTTGGGAGTCTCTTATTGGGGCTTAACTGAGGTACATTTTTGTGAGAAAGGCGTAAAAAACGAATGCAGTTGTGTATCAAAATACAGTCCTCAAGAACCTTGTGGAACCTGTTTCTCATACCATGTTTAATATCAGGCACTGGGTATTCCAACAAGATTCTGCGCCAGCTCATAGAGCGAAAAGCACACAAGACTGGCTGGCGGCGCGTGAAATTGACTTCATCCGGCACGAAGACTGGCCCTCCTCCAGTCCAGATGTGAGTCCGTTAGATTACAAGATATGGCAACACTTGGAGGAAAAGGCCTGCTCAAAGCCTCATCCTGATTTGGAGTCACTCAAGGCATCCTTGATTAAGGCAGCCGCCGATATTGACATGGACCTCGTTCGTGCTGCGATAGACGACTGGCCCGCAGAATAAAGGGCTGTATTCAAAATCGCGGGGGTCATTTTGAATAAACTTTATTACCATAAGAATCTATGTTTTATTAAGTTCATTTTGCTATATAAATGTTTACATAAATAATAAACATGTCTAAATTATTTCATATTGCACATGTGACAGAACTTATGACTTGACTATGTATATATATATGTCACCGTAAGATAGATCTGTGGTACAGATCGATAATAATAAATCTCATGGTACAGATCTGTGGTACAGATCGATAATAGTTCTTTAATTCATCTCATCACTATCACACTATGTTTTTTACGAATATTTCAGTAATTGTGTAATATTTTTAATGGGAATATCGGAATTTAGTTGAGATATCTTGAAATGATTTTCTCAGTTTGGTGCCATTAATTTTTTACATTGCCAATTAAATGATTCAAGTTAATTTTAAGTTTTTAGTTTAGCTCCCAGTACAAGCTCTTCAATACAATCTCGCATTGGCTGATATACCGTAAGTCAGCATTTTACATGTGTCACGATATTATTAGGTAGATTATACAGGGCGAGTATTTATGTATGTATAACCCCGGAGCTATAGATGTTTTTATTTTTTATTTAAAATCACCACTTTAGCCAGGTTTCTGTCAAGCCATTTCTACAAATAAAGCCTGCCTGTTTTTTTTTCATTCAAGGTCTTTGTATCAGATATGGACGTAAAATCGCTGTTTTGCTGTCCTTGTTGATAGAAGTAGCGACTGTAGTGATGTCAGCCCTAGCGACAGACTTTTGGATGAACCTTGTAAGCCGGTTTCTCATCGGGACTGCTATAGGAGGCACCATGCTATGCTGCTACTTGTTCATCGTCGAACTCAGCGAAGAGTCATTCAGGCCTTACCTTACAGGCCTCAACGATTTATCCTATGTTCTGGGATACGTTGTGCTGCCAATGACAGCTTAGCTTCGTCCCTTCAGCTTCAGTGCCGAGGTTACTTGTAATAGTCCTGTTTTGGATCTTACCTGAGTCTCCGTTATATACGTATGTAGCTCTGGTGACAGCTAGAAAGAAGCAAGAAGCTACTTATCGATGTCCTGACACACATTTCCAAGATGTGAATCAAAGATCGTAATCTCAATACATACTAAGATGAAATGGATGTACCTACCTGAAATGTAAATAATTTTGTCTACACTGTTATAATGGCGCTGGTCTGGTTTAGTATTGATCTAGTTTTCTTCGGGATTAACCAATACATAGGAGAACTGAAGGGTAACCTACAGGTACCTACAGGTACACCTGAACGTGGTGCTATCAGCTGTTGCTAGCGTGCCTGGGCTAGTACCGTGTGTTATCAGAGCTCTGTACTTCAAGCGGAGAACATATGTGTTGTCACAAGTTTCACAACAGCAGAAATTTCACTGATAGTATTAATATTTATTCCCAGTGATTTACATTCGGTAAACATCCTCTTCGCCATTATATATAGCACATTTGGCGGCACTTACTGCTTTTATTCGAGTTTATTTTTATTCCTCAGAGTTGTTCCCAATTGTTACAAGAAATTCTGCTATGGGTCTGGCATCAGTGTTTGCCAGATTGGGTGGGCGTCCATTTTAATATTTAGTGGCACAGCGTTTTTGCTGCCATCCTGTGTAGTTTCCTACCAGAGAATAATGGAGTGGTTTTGTTAAATACAATAGAACCAACCGAAAATAACTCTCACAAAAATAAGGCAAAAAAATAAAGCATTTCTAAAAATTCTTCTACAAGCTTTACATATCGTAATTTACCCTCTGCGTAGTTTCTCACTCAGAAATTTGACCGGCAAAATGGGACCGACAGGTAAATCTTAAAGCTATTAGAAGTTTGAAGCCAAACAGTTTACTGAGAGGTGGGCCAAACATGGACCATTAGCATTTATATTAACCCTTCGCAGAACAGCTTTGAGGGAAATCGTTCAATTTTTCAAGTGATTGAAGTGTCTTTTGAATGCAAATATTTTGACATGATGTTTGATTTTTCGCATTTTAAAAAAATACCGATATATTATCCATGTTAAATGTCTGTAGTATCATAAGTTAACTCACTGTTTACTGACGTTACCAACAAACAGTCCCAAAACTAGTATCTCTATTTATTTCAAATATTCTCCCTTTGAGTTGTATAGAAGAAAATTTCCATCTGTGATATACTCCAAACTTATTTCGTTTTACATAACATACAGTAATGTAGAACAAAATTTGCACCTATTTTCTTCGAAGGTGGAGGACAAAATATGCTATTTATCCAAATTTTTCGCGTAAGCTCTCCATTATTCTCCACAATCGATGAGATATGAAGACCTCTACACACTAAATCTGCCGCCACGGCGGCTTAACCCAGCAGTTTAGTGTCGGGGCATGGTTTATTTAGTAAACGATTATCGTGAAACAAGCCCGGTGGCCTTACCAACCGGGGACCGGCGTCTTTGGTGTGTAGAGGCCTTAAGCCACCGTATATCTCATAGCCTTTATTCACATAACAATTCTACCGTTCTTTGGAAAAGCAGCGATTTTCGCGGAGTCTTAATCTGAAACAGGTGTATAACAGGCTATTGAATATTCATAGTGAATGATTTAATTTTGTATGCCACATTTATTGAAGTCTAATATTGAGGAGTGGGTACGTACTCCCTTTGGTTACTTATTTGCGTTGAAACGCTGAGTGTTTCACACTGCTTGGTACACTCACTAAGCACCCGACCGTGACGACCAATTTATATATTTTGGGAACTTGCTTCCACAAAAGTTACAATAGGCTTAAATTGTTGTATTGTAGTGAACTTATTTATCGATTTAAAGAATGTGGTTTATGCGCTTGCTCTAGGACATATTTACAAGAAACTTCCACTATGTGAATATTTTTCCATAAGAATGAGCAGAAATTAAAAATTCTTTCAAACCTACTAGTCCGAGTAAAGCATAAAATTGAGTGTATTGGAATTTAATTTACCATAACTGTTAGGCAATTTTTTTAAATAATACAATATATCTTGTATGTCTAGTTTAGTTTTAATTTAGTCTGTGATTACTTCTTAACATTACTGCTATCGCGAAATTTGGAAAATGTTGTAAGATTCTTGCGTACTTACAATATTGTTTGAAAATAAATTTTCTAGCTACAGTATGTCAATTTATTTGAAAAGTTCTCTTAAGGAGTCAGTGCGTTTCAAATTATAAATTGCTCGAATAGCTCTTTTCTATAATATAAATATAATACAGTTTCAATATCCGCTGCTCTCTCCCACAACAAGATACCATAGGACATGACACTATGAAAGTAACTAAAGTAGACTAGCCTAGATGTAGCCACATCCGTGCTTTGGTATCATAATCCTAAAATCTAGAGCCGCAACACTTTACCTTTGAGCTAATTTATCTATGTGGGGCGGACCCAATTTGCTATGAATTTTTATTCCAAGAAACTTCGTATCATTTACTAATTCTAACATGTTACTGTCCAACACAAAACTGGTTTCAACTGACCTGACATTTGGATGTGAGAGATTGATAAACTTGGTTTTACCAGCGTTTAACAATAAATTATTAACTGTGAACCAATTCAAGGTTAATATAATTAAAATCATCAAAATGTTATTTTTGTCTTTAAATTTTAAAGACCAGTGAAATATTATCAACAAACAATACTATGTGAGTCAATTTCTCCACCATAAAAGGCAGATCGTTAATATATACCACGAATAAGAAAGGGCCTACTGTAGAACCTTGTTGACTGCCTTTTGAATTACATTGATTGAATTGATTGATTTATTGATTTAATTTTATTGGCAGCGTATCATGATGAACAAAATCAAATGCCTTCGACAGATCGCAAAATCGCCGATAGCATGCTCTGCAGGCTTCCATGAAGATAAATTATGAGATATAAGGGTAATCCCTGCATCTGTTGTCGATTTACCCCTAGTGAAACCGAACTATTTGGCGTGGAATTGTTTTGTACGGTTGAAGTGTGAGAGCATTTGATTGAGTATAATATTTTCAAATATTTTACTTCGTGATGGAATAACAGATATTAGTCTGAGATTTGAAGGATTACCCTTGTCTCCCGACTTTGAACAGAGGTATCAGTTAACTGTGTTTCATGAAGTCTGGGAAAGCTCCATCGTCAACACATTTATTGAATATATAAGGTAAGTGTTAGCCCCACACTAACTAGAGTTACTGAACCAATGATATACCCCACAGGTGCTCAATATTTTTAAATTAAGTAATCTGAATGTTTTTACGATACGTTTTTTTATTTATTTAATCATGTATATGACGTTTTGGGCATATACATGATTAAATGAGTAAAAAAAACGGTAACCGGAAACCCGGGACCACTCGCTTGGGAAGCTTGGCCACTAGACCACAACACCACAGAAAAAGGTCGTCGGTAAAATAAATCCTATATGTCCAGAGTATGATTGCAAAATTTTATTTTTTTATTTAACTACAGTTATTTTTATATTTATGTTACAAAGTAAATCTATTTATTGTTTGTTATATGCATATTGGTAATAATATATATTTTTTTCTACGACACCGCAATTCCTCCCTGAATATTGAAAGTGGTTAAAAGTAGGTTGAAATGGTTGCTGTAAATAAAACTCGGCTGGTGCATCGCCCTTTACTCTGCTTTAATTTGGCTTGTCACACTGCTGTTTGCGTTGATATAGTAAACTTTTGTAATTTGTATACTTGATAAAGTAAACTTTGATAAATAGTATATTTACTAAACTAGATTTAAATTAAAAACTTAGTTAAATATTTTCTCTAGAATAATGTCGGATTCCAACAAACACGAATGGTTTGTGTTTTACTTTGAATTAAATGTTTAGCTGTGAGAGAGACATTGTGTTGCTTGATTACATGTCCCCAAATGTATACAAAACCACAACCTTTCAGGTAAAAGGGCTCGCTATACGAGTATTATGTGTCACTCTTATGGACTCCTTTCTACATTTCCCATGATTTATCTGACAACGTCAGTGACACATTTAAGAATATTAACTTGGAATTACAGGTTCAATTCAACCTGCTGTTTCTGCTGCCCCATTAAAGACAGACAATAACTGTGCTTTCAAACTGAAAGGCACATGCTTAAGGCGACGCAGTAGGCCAAAACAGTCTTAAGAAAAGAGTAGTAAATTACAGTACAGTACCCGGCGTATAAGTTGAACCAAAATGGCGGCGTCTGTGCAGGGTAAAATGTATTTAAAACAGTCATTCTTACATGCGCAGACGCCACCATTTTGGTTCAACTTATACGCCGCGCATTATAATCGTGATGATCTAGAGATCGGTCAAGAGCCTCTTTACCTGACTACAACAAAGCCAAGAAGGGCATGTGTTTGACCGGTATGTATGTCTATATAACTTTTATTAATTTATGTCAGGCTTATTCGCTGATTTTGGCACATGAAAGTGAACAACAGTGAAGTGATGTTCACCGAGATCAGTGACCAACCGAACACTTTCGTTGTTTTGATATTCAGTATCGCTTTTATGTCACGTGATCTTTCGGCGATGAACGAAAACTTTGAGTGCTCATCGACATTAAATTGTTACCACTCTAGACATCCTTCAGTGACCATCAAATTAGCAGAGTGATGCTCACTGAGCGGCACGCCATTTTGAAATTTTACAGTTGCGCACCGAACTTACGGAATATCAAATGTGTGGTTTGACAGTTGTTAGTTGGAAACTATATTTTAAACTATCGTTAGAAGCGTCACACTAGATTTAATATGCAACCCACTAAACTTTTCTTGGACATGGCCGTGTTCGGTATCAAATTAAAGGACTTAATTAGCACATTCCAAATATATATTAATCGCAGACGTTATCTTGCATCTTTTCAATGTGTCGAAGAGTGAATATTGTTATTTTATCTACACACGTATCATAAACCCTCTTTAATGCGTCTAAAAACCGCCCCTAGTTTGTCTGTGAAGTTGGTACTACAGAACAAGCTAAATAACTGCAGAGCCACAATGCCGGTTAAACATGCGGTTCCTGAACACATCAAAGAGAGCTTATGATATGTGTGTAGATAAACTAGTGTACGTAACTGTACATAATTAGGCATTAAAACTCTCGAGTGATATTATTATGAAACCACTCTCGAGTATTGATGCCCTCCATTATGTAGCAGTCACATAAACTACTATTATTAGCTTATTATTTGGTCATAAGGATATTACGTTTAAACATGATAGAGTGACATTCAATTTTGAATAATTCTCGTTCAGTAACGTCTACAAATGATGGTAATCATGTGGCAAATGTATTTTATCGTATGTATCTCGTGCATTGTACTATTCTTTTTTCATAGCGGTAATCATGTAGTATGCGTATATTGTCGTATATAGTGTGTATCGTTGTCTAGTACCCAAGATACAGGGAATCCTAGTTTGGGGCTAGATCAATGTGTGTTAATAGTGTCCAAGCTATTATTATTATTATTATTATAGTTAAGTCTTTGTACGCCCGATTGTAACGGCAATCATGTGCCACGCTGTATATTTTCGTTTATATATCCCGTAATTTCTACCTTTCTTGACACCTCCGGTTATAACGGTAATCATATTACACGATATATATTGGTATCGTGCATTGTGCCCACTTTTAACATCCACGTCCATCCACTTTTCAATTCATACATCCAGTGTTATTTTATCCAAAGCAAGCTGGGACATCCAATAATAACTTGAACAACTTTAGTCATTCAAATCTTGAATCTTCAAGTATTTTTTTCTTGCCATCAAATTGTAATTGCTTTTGAACCAGTCAGCAATTTAATTATGATGCCAAAATAGTAGGTACTGGTGGGCCGCAACGATTATCATTGTTCTCTTTTCTAGCAGTTGTTTTCTGTGATCCAAATTTCGCAATATTTCAAAAAACAACGGATGATGGATTAATAAGTATGGAGTCTGGTCTTATTGCTTGACATCACAGATCAGGATCTGATGCCATTAACCCTGGAATATCAAGATAACTTTTCAAATATTATAGGCATAGGATAATATGCTAATCAAATAAAGTTTAATTAATTTTATTAAAATAAAAAAAAGTTTTCCCATGGTTTATAAATTGCTCAAATGGCAATTTCAAAATCTGCAGATGTAACCCTTGAAATAATTGCTAACTTCGCGAATCTAAACCGGGTTGCAACTATTCTATGACTATTTCATAGGATAACATGACAGCTGTCGCTAATTTCGGTTGTTGTTGGTTCAAAAATGTTGAGAGGTTCTTGCATATATACATTATATAGGACTATTGGTAATTTGATAAAACATGTGATGAGAGCACTAAAACCAGTTTTAAATTTAATAACAGGACTTTTGTAAAAAAAAATTTGGAACTGAGCATACAAATTTAGTTCAATGTTTTATCAGGTATATAACATAGCAAAACTGTTCACACACAAAAAAAAGGATCCCAGTAATGCCCCCACCGAGGTCCACGGGCCTATACCCAGATAAGAGTAAAATTGAGCCAATACTTACTGACACTTAACACACACACTAACTCGTTTACACTAACTTTAAAATTAAAAACGTTATCGCAATAAGTTTTTTTTATATGTATCACTTATGTGGATAGGAATCCAAACAGCATTAGGCAACTTCGAGAGTCCCTCAGGGGTCACACCTATGTCCAAAACTATTTCCAGCCTTTCTCAATAATCTAGTAGCAGAATTACATCATTGCAAGTTTTACTTCTTTGCTGATGATCTGAAAATTTACAGTCTACAACAACCGGCGGTTGTTCTTCTTCTTCATCCATCACTAACTTACTACATACGTATAGATACGGTTTACAACTGGACGGTGAAGTATAAACCACTTAACACTTGTAAATGTAAACATATAAAGTTTGCTAAGAAGTAACTGCTGGTTCTATCAAATTACCATATATTTATGTGGCTTTAATCTCGAAGAAGTTGATGAAATTCGGGATAGGGAGTTATCCTCGATCAAAAATATCTTTTAACACCCACATTGACGGTATAGACAAAAGATCCCTAAAATTTTTGGGTTTCTTGTGGCGCAACTGCAAGCCTTTTAGGGAAATATCAGCTCTTAAGATGTCTTACTTTGCACTGGTTCGTAGCTCCCTAGAGCACTGCTCAAGTATTCGGTCTCCTCATTATCAGTGTCACATCGACATCATTGAGAAAATTCAAAAGATATTTTTTTTGGAAAATGTTGACTTTGCTACTACATAAGTACCACTTAAAGTTCTTCATAGTTATGTCGCTTACAAATAGATGATCTGTTGCTGATCAATTCTGACTATTTAAGATTTTAAGGGCCACTCCTTAAAATCTTAAATCAGAATTGATTGAAAGGTGATGTGGGTGGTGCCACGTAGAAATACACGAATTTTTAATAATCGTTCGTTTTATGTCAACATGTCCAAGAGTAAATGTTGGGTTAAATTGCATTACGTCAGAAATTCCCGCTTTCATAATAAATTATTCTCATCTCACTCTAAATATATTTATCGACACACGTATCATAAACCCTCTTTACTGCGTTCAAAAACCGCACGTTACGATCAGCATTATGTTAAACTACTTGGTAAAAACTCGTTTCGTATCTGGAAAACTACACATTATGTTCATTATGTGTAGTTTTTCTACATATAATGACATTCAAATTTCGAACGCCGACGCCCGCCTGCATGCCGCCCCTAGTTTGTCTGTGAAGTTGGTACTGACATTCAAATTTAGAACGCCCGAAGTTGGTGCTACAGAACAAGCTAAACAACTGCAGAGCCACAATGCCGGTCAAACATGCGGTTCCTGAACACATCAAAGAGATCTTATGATATGTGTGTAGATAAACTAGTGTACAGATGTAGTGAATAATCCTTTCCTTTCGTATTTTCTCGGAAATGTTCGTTTTTGTCTTACTACTTCACTCGCACTCAGTACCCATCGAGACAACGTAGGGAACGGTCGCATTGCAAGAGGAAGTATCTATATAGAGTAGTTAATACCACATAAATATTTTGTTGATATTTATGTTAGATTTTGTGATAAACTTCATGGACTCGTGTATTAATGCAGGCCACCTATATTTTTTTTTTGACTTTACATTTCACTCTTGTCTGTCATTTTTGTAAATAATAAACATTGATTTTATTCGATCCACATTAACAATTTATAACAGACATGCCGAAAGCACTAAGAAAAGGGAAACGTTTAGATCGGCAAGCCTGCGAAGTTATTTTCAATATTTATTTATATATTCACTGAAAATGAACGAACAGTAAATAAAATATTGCAAAAAGAATACATAAATCAATCCACCTCCAATAGTCCGAAGTCGGCAAAGTTGGGTAGACCAAAAAAATTATTTTGTCTAGGTCTTGACGATTTTGACTACAACGTTATACGCCGATTAGTGTATAATTTCCATTTGATATACAAACAAGTACCTACAATTAAAGGCCTGAAGTCCAAGTTATCCGAAGCCATAAATTTTAAGGGATGTGACTTTACGCTAAGAAAAATTCTTAGAAAAATGGGATTTCGGTATAAAAAAGTTGAAAATAACAGAAAATTACTTATAGAGAAAGATGATGTTCGTTTAAAAAGAGTAAAGTTTTTAGCCGCAATAAAAAAGTACAGATTGCAAGGGAGAGAGATTGTTTATATGGATGAAACATACATCCATACCTCACATTTGGCAGGTTATCTGACTCGTCAGAAAACGGAGTGAAACAGTTAATTTCTAAAGGACAACGTCTTATAATAGTGCACGCTGGTAGTAGAAAGGGGTTTATACCTGGGGCATTGTTAATGCATCAGTCTACTGATAAAACAGGTGACTATCACAACGCGATGAACAATGAAAACTATGAAAAATGGCTTCGTAATCAAGTCATTCCAAACTTAGCTCCACATTCGGTACTAGTAGAAGATAATGCTGCATATCATAATAAGTACGTAGAAAAACCTCCTAATTCAAATACCAGGAAGCAAGACATGATTGATTGGCTATCCAAACATAACGTTCCGATTGATCCGTCATTAACAAAACTTGAAATATATGAAATTATTTGCAAGTACAAACAAGACTTTGTAGAATACTCTATAGATAAACTTATGAACGAATATGGACACAGCGTACTAAGATTGCCACCATATCATCCTGATTTCAATCCGATTGAAAACATATGGTCTCAAATAAAGGGATACGTATCCAAAAGAAACATCAGTATGAATATGACTACTGTGAAACAATTGGTACAGGAAAAGGTTAATATGATTGGTTCCGATGTTTGGGCCAAAGTATGTGACCACGCCATCAAATGCGAAAACGAGTACCGAAAACACGAACCTGAGTTGGAAAATTATATGGCTAGTTTTGTAATCACCGTTCATGAAAACTCTGACGATGATACACCAGAAAATAGTTCTGATTCTGACTGTGATATGGAAGTTGGAAGTATTGTTTCGCATCACACTGTCCACCCCGCTCCTCCTCCTCTTATCCCGCTATCATAATCGAAGTCGTTCATCCAATCAGAAAATCATATTTATTTATATTAATTTCTCTGCTGGTTTGTTTTGTTTTATGTTGAGGTGTCTTTTTTGTTAAGTCATAGTATTTTTAATTAATTACAAAAATATATTGTTATAAAAAAGGTCTGCAAAATCCTACTGTAGTTTTGACTTATGGTTAGACTTTTGGGGTTCCAATCCTTATAGAATCATTAGATCATCCCAACCGGAATTTGGTTTTTATCAGTGCGTTTTATTGAAATAAAACGTCCTCAGTAACTAGTTATATTTTTGTTTACCTAACGAATTCTTTATATGATAGAATCGTGGTGGTTTTAACATCTCAGTGTAATATACGTCAAACGGGCAATTTGACATTTGACATTGATAAATAAAGTATGCGATTTATTTGATACCTACACGTAATTTAATAATACAGTAATTCATAGACACATCGGCACCATTCGGGTGTTATCGTTGTTCCGAGTTTTGCCGATAGGAAAGGATTATTCACTACATCTGTATGTAACTGTACATAATTAGGCATTAAAACTCTCGAGTGATATTATTATGAAACTCGCCTTCGGCTCGTTTCATAAACCCACTCTCGAGTTTTAATGCCCTCCATTATGTAGCAGTCACATAAACTACTATTATATATTTAAAGTGGAATTTTTAATTTTAGGCCAAAGATGTAAACAAATAAACATTACTGTCAGAATGACATTCCAGTTATCGAAAAGATATTTTGTGATGAACAAATAAACATTTTTGTATTTGTATTTGTACAATGAAAAGATATTTATTCATTGTACAAATACAAATACAAAAATGTTTATTTTTTCATCACTGTTTGCCACTAGATTTTATATTATTTGCGGTGTTTCAAATCATAATCATAATCATTTATTCATTGAACAACATATGTTGTATGTGAACATTAATACACCAGAGTCTTAACTACTACTTACAACACTTAAATTTAATCTATTAGTAGGAGTAAAGTTATTATTATTATGTTAAAAAGTGATTGATATATACTACTCTGTCAAGAAAGTACCGGGAAAAGATCAATAATACACAAAATGTTAGTTATTCATCTAAATTTATTTTATCGCCTTCAAAGTATGCTCCTTCAGAAACGATACACTTACGCCAACGGATAGTCCAATCATCAAAACATTTTTTAAACGCTTTTTCCGGAATTGAGTTCAGTTCTCGTCGCGAATTCTCCTTTATGTCTTCTACCGAATGAAAACGTGTGCCACGAAGTGGTAATTTGAGTTTAGGAAAAAGGAAGAAGTCGGCTGGAGCCATATCTGGTGAATAAGCTGGTTGCTCGATAGTATTTATCAAGTTTTTGGTCAAAAATTCGTTAACAATTATGGCCTTGTGCGAAGGCGCATTATCGTGATGCAAAATCCAAGAATTTTCTTTCCATAAATCTGTCCTTTTTCGCCGATCTTCTATCACATCTCGACCGCTTTTAAACGTTTTGTACCACTCATAACTACGTGTTTTTTAAAAAGTCGATTCACCGTAAGCCTTCTGTAACATTTTCAGTGAATCCGAACACGAAATTCCGTTGGCGATGCAAAATTTAAGACAAACTCTTAGTTCGATATTTTTGTCCATAGTGAAATTCGCAGTACACTAGATATGATCTAACTAAAAACAGCACTATAATAAATATAAACAACAGATGCAACTCAAAATCCGCGCCAAAATGGAAAACAGGTGTGCCAATTGAAAAACAACAAAAAAAAAACAAAATTTGAATTTGGAACCATAGACAAATTATCCATTCCCGATACTTTTTTGACTGAATGTATATAAAATGTTCAAAATTTAAATTAAAAGCCATCAAGGTCCACGAGTTCGAAAATCATAATTAATGTCGATTATAAAATTCATTCACAGAATAAAAGCTGTTTTCTAATAAATATTTTTTTAGTTCAGTCTTAAATTTTGTGCTCTTCTCAATTAATTTATAAGACATAGGTAAGGGATTATACAGCTTTACGGCTTGATTCTTGGGACTATGCTCTGCAATTCGCGTAGTTGGCCGAATTGTATCGACACGAACGTCCTGTCGTCTAGTTTTTAATCTTTTTATTTTGTCATCTGCTGTTTCTAGATTAGATAAATGTTTAGCGAGGTCAGATAGTAGAAAATATATATAGAGATGGAACTGTCAATAGTCCTAGATGTTTAAAGTCATCCTTACACGATTCCCATTGCGGTATTCTAACTATAGTACTTATAGCTCTCTTTTGTAAAACAAACTCCCTGTTTACATATATTGGAAACCGTTTCCCCAAAATTGTATGCTGTAGCGCAGTCTAGACTCAACCAGAGCAAAATATACAGAGATAAGATGTTTTTGGGACACTTCATCTCTCAAACTCCTAAGTGCGTAACAGGAAGAGTATTATATAAGTATTTGTCGATAGCAGCTAATTCTGCTTTCCAATATAATCTAGAATCTAAAGTAATACCAAGAAATTTCATCTCTTTTACTTCGTCAATTGCGCAACCATTAAGTGTTATCTGAAGCTTGTCACCCTCTCTTGCTGTTGATTTAAATAACATAACATTGTTTTTTTAGTGTTAAGATTGAGATTATTAATAATAAACCAGGAGTTCAAAGTTAAAAGAGCGGTTTTTACTTTGTCATTTTTTTTTATTTTTTTTTTTAGCCATTGAGGTGTCCCACTGCTGGGCAAAGGCCTCCCCCTCTTTCGTCCACACTTCTCTGGTCTGTGCCACCTCCGGCCACCCCGGCAAAAACTTGTCGAGGTCGTCCCGCCATCGCCGTTTAGGCCTGCCTCTACGCCGGTATCCGTCCTGTGGAACCCAGTTAGTGGCGATTTTCGCCCATCTATCTGGGTGCATGCGACTTACGTGGCCGGCCCAGTTCCACTTTAGCTTAGCGGTCTGTGCACCCACATCAGCGATGCCAGTTAAGGAGCGCAGTGTGGTGTTCCTTATGCGGTCCGTCCTACGAACACTTAGGATGCTGCGCTCCATTGCTCGCTGGCAAACCTTGAGTTTGGACTTCTGAAGTTCGGTCAAAGACCATGACTGAGTGCCGTAGGTTAGGTTAGGTTGGGTTAGGTTAGGTTAGGTTGGGTTAGGTTAGGTTAGGTTATCTAACCTAACCTAGCCTAACCCAACCTAACCTAACCTAAATTGTCTGCATGTATAATAGCGTTAGTGTCATCAGCAAATAAGACTACATTTATGCCTGGAATTTTTATATTCATATACTCTACTAAGTCGTTCACGAAAATAGTGAATAGAATCGGTTCTAATATAGAGCCTTTAGAGACTCCACGCTTGACTGTAGTGATGCTAGAACGCGCAATTTGTTCGATGCCTTCACTGTTACTTTTCACCTCGACATATTGCCATCAGTTCAAGTGAAGCATTTCTCACTCCGTAAAATTCAAATTTTCCTAATAATATGTCATGATCGACAGTGTCAAATGCAGAACTGAGATCAAGGAAAAGTGCTGCCACCTTTTTTTTCTCTTTTAAATGTCTAAGTATGTCATCAATTAATGCATCCACTGCTTCCGAAGTCCCAATGCCTTTCCTGTATCCGAATTATCTTCTACTTAGGATTTTATTTAAAGTAAGTAGTGTGTTTAGCCTATGTTGAATCAGCTTCTCAAATATCTTGGAAAGAGTACGAAGAATAGAGATTGGCCGGTACATTTTAGGGTCAGTTTTCGAAACCTTTTCAAAGATTGGTAAAACCTTTGCTAACTTAAACTGATCAGGAAATTGTTCGCTGGCAAAGCAGTTGTTGAAAAATTCTATCAATGGTTAGGCCAAAAGATCGAGAATTCCCTTAATTATATTAATAGACATCTCGTCCCAACCCGCCGAGTTTTTTTTTGTCCATAGACAAAACTAATTTAATGATCTCTAGTAGTGTCACAAATCTAAGCTCTATGTCATTATCAACTACTTCAAAGTGATTTTTTAGAAGTTCTATGGCGACAGCTGGTTCTGTTGATGCATCTCCTATATGTAAATTAAAGTTTTCGGAAAATATATTTACAATGTCATTAAGGTCATTGATGATTTTACCGCTAAATTTTAAAATAACATTACCTGATTTAGTACAAATTTTATTTCTGTGTTTGTTCACTATTTTCCAAATCACTTTTGTACTGTCCCTGGCTTGTAATAACTCATTTTCTATAATAAGTTTCTTCATTTGTCTTATAACTTTACGATAAATGTGAAGGTTTATAGTCTTTAATTGTGATGTCAGACGATTGGTTTACGTTATTTATTAAAAATCTTTTCATTTTGCTTGAAGTTCGTATTCCTTTTATAACCCAGTTAACCCTGTTTTCTTATTTTGCGTTGCTCATTTGTATAGTCTCTTTAAAGCTGTCCTTGTATGTTTTGTGAAGTTTACTCAGAAAAGTGTTAGTATCCATACCACGCCAATCTTGCCTTTCTAGTTGCGTATAGAAATTAGATTTATTTTCCTTTTTATTTTAGATAGAGATTTCTTTCTTTCCAATCACATTTGTAACTGGTTTACATGTTAATGCAGCATGTCCATCGCCTAGTCCATTAAAATCTACTACGGCTGTGTCCAACACGTCTTGAGCGAGATTGGTCAAAATATGATCTATGCAGGACTGGGAGTCATTGCGAGCAAATGTTGGTGGGTTTACAAGATGCCTAAAGTTATAGCAAGTTAGTAGAGACAGAAAATCATTTTTCTGGCTGCTATCAGACAGCAGATCTATGTTGAAATCTCCAACTATTACGCATTGCTTATCTAAGAACTGCTCAAGGAGCTTTTCCAAGCTGACCATAAAGCTATCATTTTTTTTGTGACCGGCGTGCGATATATACGAATAATATTGATGTTCGTGTCGATATCCTTCAGCCCCCATATTTCAAAGCTATTGTTTTTCTATAATTTCTGGCAACTATTTAGATTTTCGACCTTTCTATCACTTTGTGACAGAATGAGTGACCCACCTCTCTTTTTTTTCAGTCAAAGGTTATAGTCAGTAATATTAAAAAGTTGAGCATTGATGGCATTTAAAAAATGTTCACAAATGCAAATAAAAACAGATTTTTTACCAAGTCCTGTTCGATCTCATCTCTTTTACTTGTGACGCCTCAAAGATTCTGATAAAAGATGCATATATGAGAGTTTGACCGCGTTTCACTAGTGTTGCTTTGCTCAGCCAGTTCACTAGTAACTCCGAAAAAACTGCTTCGTGTCGTGGCAACCGGCGCCTTCGTCGGTATTTAATCCTTCTGGTATTTGTTGTATAGAGCTTGATATGTCTCGAAATACCGTTTTCATTCCGTGATTATTGATTTGGCCACTTTTCCTGAAGAACATATCACTGTCGTACTTTAGATTCCGATTTGTATCGATTGCAAAGGTGTATTTGTGTGTCTCTAGAACCTTGAACAACCGATCATTAAACAGTTCCACTCTCCAGTTGAAATTGTCGCATGTCTGTGCACTTTGAACGTTGGAGAGCATAAAATTGCGTTTGTGTAATTTATTTTTGCTAGGGTTTCCCTCATCGTGATGATCAAGTCAGAGTGGTTTTTGGCAGTTTTAAAGTCACCCTCGCCAGGTAAAACGATGCAGTAGTCATCGGTTGTGTAGTTTTTTGTGTTCTCTTTTACTTTACTCATTAATTGTGTTATTCCTGCTCTAGGAGTCAGATAATGAAAGATGTCGCATCCAGGTAGACTATACTCGGCAATCTGTAGAATCCTATTTGTGTTGTTACTGCTAAGTATGCAGATTTTGCCTTTTCTTGTTCTCTCTGGGGGTCTTTCTGCAGTCTCGTCATTTATTTGTTCGGAAATCCTCGTGCTGTGGGAAAACGGAATTTTCGAGTGTTCTTGTGCAGTAATCGGGTCGCTACGGATATCTTCCGTTTGTGTTTCCTTATCTTTTATTAATGCTTTGCCTTTGGATTTCGGTGTTGAATTATCTGTGTGTAGTTTTGATTTAGCAGAAGTAGAAGAGTTCCTAGAAGGCGTATGACGGCCTTTTGGTAAATGATGGTACCCAGTAGTACTGGGTGTACAGATATTAACCTTATTATATAACATCTTAAATCTAAATTTGTATGTTTTGTGAAGTTTACTCAGAAAAGTGTTAGTATCCATACCACGCCAATCTTGCCTTTCTAGTTGCGTATAGAAATTAGATTTATTTTCCTTTTTATTTTAGATAGAGATTTCTTTCTTTCCAATCACATTTGTAACTGGTTTACATGTTAATGCAGCATGTCCATCGCCTAGTCCATTAAAATCTACTACGGCTTTGTCCAACACGTCTTGAGCGAGATTGGTCAAAATATGATCTATGCAGGACTGGGAGTCATTGCGAGCAAATGTTGGTGGGTTTACAAGATGCCTAAAGTTATAGCAAGTTAGTAGAGACAGAAAATCATTTTTCTGGCTGCTATCAGACAGCAGATCTATGTTGAAATCTCCAACTATTACGCATTGCTTATCTAAGAACTGCTCAAGGAGCTTTTCCAAGCTGACCATAAAGCTATCATTTTTTTTGTGACCGGCGTGCGATATATACGAATAATATTGATGTTCGTGTCGATATCCTTCAGCCCCCATATTTCAAAGCTATTGTTTTTCTATAATTTCTGGCAACTATTTAGATTTTCGACCTTTCTATCACTTTGTGACAGAATGAGTGACCCACCTCTCTTTTTTTTCAGTCAAAGGTTATAGTCAGTAATATTAAAAAGTTGAGCATTGATGGCATTTAAAAAATGTTCACAAATGCAAATAAAAACAGATTTTTTACCAAGTCCTGTTCGATCTCATCTCTTTTACTTGTGACGCCTCAAAGATTCTGATAAAAGATGCATATATGAGAGTTTGACCGCGTTTCACTAGTGTTGCTTTGCTCAGCCAGTTCACTAGTAACTCCGAAAAAACTGCTTCGTGTCGTGGCAACCGGCGCCTTCGTCGGTATTTAATCCTTCTGGTATTTGTTGTATAGAGCTTGATATGTCTCGAAATACCGTTTTCATTCCGTGATTATTGATTTGGCCACTTTTCCTGAAGAACATATCACTGTCGTACTTTAGATTCCGATTTGTATCGATTGCAAAGGTGTATTTGTGTGTCTCTAGAACCTTGAACAACCGATCATTAAACAGTTCCACTCTCCAGTTGAAATTGTCGCATGTCTGTGCACTTTGAACGTTGGAGAGCATAAAATTGCGTTTGTGTAATTTATTTTTGCTAGGGTTTCCCTCATCGTGATGATCAAGTCAGAGTGGTTTTTGGCAGTTTTAAAGTCACCCTCGCCAGGTAAAACGATGCAGTAGTCATCGGTTGTGTAGTTTTTTGTGTTCTCTTTTACTTTACTCATTAATTGTGTTATTCCTGCTCTAGGAGTCAGATAATGAAAGATGTCGCATCCAGGTAGACTATACTCGGCAATCTGTAGAATCCTATTTGTGTTGTTACTGCTAAGTATGCAGATTTTGCCTTTTCTTGTTCTCTCTGGGGGTCTTTCTGCAGTCTCGTCATTTATTTGTTCGGAAATCCTCGTGCTGTGGGAAAACGGAATTTTCGAGTGTTCTTGTGCAGTAATCGGGTCACTACGGATATCTTCCGTTTGTGTTTCCTTATCTTTTATTAATGCTTTGCCTTTGGATTTCGGTGTTGAATTATCTGTGTGTAGTTTTGATTTAGCAGAAGTAGAAGAGTTCCTAGAAGGCGTATGACGGCCTTTTGGTAAATGATGGTACCCAGTAGTACTGGGTGTACAGATATTAACCTTATTATATAACATCTTAAATCTAAATTTAATCTAAACATATTTAGAGTAGTGGACATATTTACAACTTAAACCAGTATCAGTATAAGCATTTTATTTTAGTTTTATTTTATGACTTTTTATTTTTTATATTATACTAATATTGCAATGCTAGACCGCTTCACACACCGTGGGCTAGGCCTAGAAAGAAACGGCAAGAAAACTCAATCCAGCCCATTTACTTCGACGCGGATTTTTTGAGTAATCAGTTCTTTGTCATTAAAGTATTAATTGATATCATAGTACATTTTATGTTTTAAGATTTTATTAAACGTTTTAGAAAAAAAATTAAAATCCAAATATTATAGCATTTGTGGCATTAGGATAAATATTTTTATGGCGACACAGAAAACGCTTTTTCTATATAGCACGCATTTAGGAGAAGGAAGTACTATATGGTTTTTATTACTTAGGTTTCTTGTGTGAATTGTGATTCTTTCTATAAAACGTGTATGATTGTTTTTATTAACGAAACACTCTAGGATAAATATCGATTTCAAAGTTAGAATGTCTAATTTTTTGAAGTAGGGTTTGCAGCTTTCCGTCTTTTTTATGCCAGCGATGGCCCTAATACATTTTTTCTGATGCCTAAATACGATGTCCCTATCAGTAGAATTTCCGAAAAAAATGATACTGTAACAAAGAATAAATAGCACACATCTGAAATATGCAGTAACAGCTGCCTCTGTGGTCACAATCTGCACAAGGAGATTAGGTACTCTTTAGAGGGTAAACAAAGCTGTTTATCTTGCAGCACAGTTTTTCTATGTGAAGTTTCCATCCGCAGTGTTGGTCTAGGTGCAGTCCGAGGAATTTTATTATTTGTGCTATTTCTACGTTATTGTTATCATAGTTTATGTTTAGTTCGGTGGGTTTGCTTGTGGTTGATGAAATTGCATAATTTTAGTTTTTTGTAGGTTAATTTTTAGATTGTTATTCTGAAGCCATTCCATAAGCTCACTCAATGTTTGTTGTAGTTCGAAGTTTAGTGGCTCTGTAAATTTTATGACTACGAAACAGTCATCCGTATACAAAACTGTAGGATGTGGAACACTTTCTGGTAGGTAATTTTTATAGGCTAGGAACAGGACAGGCCTCAAGATACTTCCCTGTGGTACTCTGTATTCTACAGCCCTAGTGTCGGACGCGTAGTTTTCTATTTGCTAAGTATAAATTTAATAGATTTTGTGTTGGACCCCTACTACCAAAACTTTTTCCAACAATGGTTTGCGGTCTACGAAATCGAAAGCCTTATTGATGTCCATGAAGATCACTGAGATATGTTGTCTATTATTGATACTGTCATACACATATTTTAAGAGGTCATATATCGCTAATATTGTGGACTTATTTTTTCTAAAGGTATTCTTTTCGTCTACAAATATGTTGTGCACTTCTAGAAAAGAATTTAGTCTGTTATATTATTTTTCAAAAACTTGGCAAACACAAGAGTGTTAGGGACTCAGTAGAATATTTAGGGTTTATAATTGACAAACACGGACTACATAAGTCAAAACAAAAAATTTAACCTATTCAAAACTGTAAATGCCCTAAAAATGTTAGTGAGTTAAAATCATTTCTAGGCATGGTGAATTACTTTAGGTGTTTTGTGCCGAATACATCAAGTATATTGTTTCCGCTTCACGAGGTATTACAAAAAGGTGTGAAGTGGGTTTGGGACGAGGAGCAACAAAGCGCTTTTATTAAAATAAAAGAGGAGCTAATGTCTGAGCGAGTTCTAGCACATTATAATCCCGACTATCCAACCATTGTGACGTCAGACGAACGGGCCCGCGGGACTTGGGGCTACTTGTCTCAACATCAGCCTGACGGGTCAGTCCCGCGACGCGTTCAGACGCGTGATAGCTTATAGATCTCGCTCATCATCTAAAGCGGAACGCAACTACGCGCAAATAAAAATACAGAAAGAAGGGGCGGCAATTATTTTCGCAATAAAAGAAATCCACCACTACCTCGTCGGACGTTCAATTCCATTTGTCCTCAGGACAGACCACAAACCACTTATTAACATTTTTGGAAGAAAAAAAGGGTTCCGGAACTAGCGGCTAATAGGTTACAAAGATAAGCTTTGTACTTGACGGCATACAACTTTAATATAGAGTATGTTTTTTATTTTTTTTATTTAACATACAAATAATGATCCCAGACTTAACTTAATACAAATACATCACATAAACCACGGAGGTTTGTGCGTGGTGCTGACATTCGTGCGTACACGGTACAATAAACAATAAATAGTGGGTAAGAACACTTATAAAGTTATCAAATGTGAAAGGCAACAACAATGTTGCAGTGTAAGAGTTTCTTGCGCCACTTATTCTCCGCTGCCATAACACACACAAATGACGTTCAAAAAGTGTTCGTAAGAATCTATTTTGAATAAAAAAAAATAAGTTTGAAGTTTGAATGTTGCCGGTTTTTTGTCGCGATCGATTAATAATTGCTCAGTTATGGACAATTGCGATATGTTGGATTAGGGCCCATATATAAACTATATAAACGACTCACTGCTAGAACCGATCAAACTTCCAACATCCAATGTGAGACGGAGAGGGACGAAGTCCTAAGTAAGGTTAAAAACATAATTGAGCATGGTTGGCAAGCAAAATGCAAAGATGATAGGTTAAGGCCTTACCACATGTGTAGGTTAGAACTATCTTTAGAAAAAGTTGGCGAAAAAAGAAAGAAAAAGGCGAGATCGCGTATGTGGTGGCCAAACATAGATGCACATATAGGAAAGAAGATAAGTTCATGCGCGATGCATTACAGCATTGCGAGCCGCACCGCCAAGCTCACCGCTCGCTCCGTGGCCATACCCGGAAAAACCATGGCAACGTGTACACCTAGACATGTTTAC
The DNA here is from genome assembly GCA_949825045.1 of Argyresthia goedartella. NCBI lineage: Eukaryota > Metazoa > Arthropoda > Insecta > Lepidoptera > Argyresthiidae > Argyresthia > Argyresthia goedartella. The sequence continues at coordinate 15,705,803 of OX463815.1, forward strand.
GTTGTGTAACAATCAATTTCAGGTATTGGTAGACGCTCACTCAAAATGGACTGAATGTTTTATTATGAACAAAACTGATACGAAAAAGATTTTGGGTAGATTAGGGTAAACATTTAGCGTTTTACCACAAAAAATATTAAACAGCGTTTAACCTCAAAACAAACGTAAAATCCCATACACTTTTGATTTTAAACAAGTGTTGATCAGTAGTTTATTTTTTTGTGGTAAGGCCCTTAGTGGATTTGGTCCATTTGAGACTTAGGTGACAGACAACGCATCAAATTTTGTATCAGATGAATTCGAAATTTTCTTTTTTAGCGCTTCATACCAACCTGCTTCCAATGGCCAGGCAGAAATTAGTGTGAAGACTATTAAAAAGTCCTTAAAAGTTATGTTGGATCAGACGCGTAACCAGTGCATTGTACAACCGCTTCCTCACCGGCACAACTAATGTTTGGCCGTTAGTTGCGCAGTCGTCTCGATCTGTTGTTATTAAGCGAGCCACAGCCTCATGACGTCGGTGACTCACCTGTGTCATTGTCATCGGAAGCTAACCATAATGTTTTGTCCAAACAGACCTCACAATATAAACACTTTGGCGGTCAACGAAAAGCAGACTTTACGGTGGGTGGTCAAGTGACGATAAAATATTACTATTACAACGGAAACAAAAGTGTCTGGAAACAAGGTACAGTTAAGGAAAACTATATGGTTTTCACAACTGAATTGAATATTAGTAAATTCAGCTATTTCAGTATCTTTCTCATAGTACTGTATGTAAAAATAAGACAGCTACGGAACATCATTGACAACTTGTAGAACCTGAAACTAATGAATTATATTTTTATTTTATTTTATTTTATTTTGATAGCAAACGAACAGAATTATAATTATAATAGAATTAATTAATAACATTCAATGAATAAGTTCCAATTATAGGTTTACTTAGCCAATTATACGTGAGCTTAGCCTAACATGCAAACTAATTACTTAATTAATTCATAATTGTATTTATATATGGAATTGTGTTATAGGTTGAACTTAATTTAATTATAAATTGGGGTAATTCAGTGTCTTGGTTATAAGATTTCTAAACGCATTTACGGATAACTTGAAATTGCCAACATCGTTAAATAGCTTACTATAAGTATTAATTATTCTATCCATTGGGGTATTAGTTGGTTTTATGGAACGGGATATGAAAAAGAGAAATCTCTTTTATTCTATTCTGGTTGATGGTCTTGGAACTCTAAACTTTACTCGTTGTAGCAACTCAGGACAGTCAATTATGCCATTTACAACTTTGTATAGAAACATCATATCGGAAACTGTTCTCAAGCGACATTATTTTGTGTCGATTAGCGGTTTCCTTGATATCGGAGTCTGTCGCACGATTACGAAAATTTCAGTGCCTTGAGAACTTGTTCTGGATGCTTTCTATCTTATGCAGATGGACATGGTTTAAAGGATTCCACACCATGGAACAATATTCAAGGTTGTTGCGAACGTAGGCATAATAGAGCATTTGACAGTTAAGTCGTTCTTAAACTCCCTGGACATTCTTAACACAAAACCTAGCATTCGGTAAGATTTATGTATTATGTGATCAAAATGACCAGTGAATGATAGCTCGGGATCCAACAATATTCTAATTAATAACACCCAAAGAATGATACAGTGAACCATCATATATCACTGATAGTGCGTCATACACTGTCTTTGATTTTGCATCCCACTTAAAATATAGTTATAAACAAGCAATATATTTTAAGGTCAAATACATATTTTAAAGACAATTTTGGTACGTATTATATTTTATTTATACTTTACATAACATTTAAACTTCACCGGGTGAGGTGACCTGTGTTAGTTGTAAGCTCCAGTACGTGCTTATCCCTGACACGGACTACTTTGGACCAAATCTAAACTCAGTCTCATGTCGATTTATCGGTCTCAGAGAAACTCTGGCTGTAATCACATAACATTTATTTATTCATTAATTCGCCTGTTTCTTCGTAGCCGGGATGCGAATGTCGTCTTTAAACATGAAAACCTGGCTACAAAATGTCTTCTGTCTGACAGACTAGTCCACGCATATTACTAACACGACATAAACGAATTGGCAGTACTTATAGCCAGAATTAATCTCATCATAATGACTGTAAGCACCGCTAAAAAGTCACAGGACAGCAACATCAGATAATTTAGTTTACATGGATAACATCATGCTACCTTTTATAATAATATTGGCTTTGATGTCTTGGTTTGCTGGAAGAAATCTCTCTTTAGAGATAAGCTCGCTTTTGTAAATACATTTTCTTTTAATGTAACTTGTAAAATATTTGTATGCAATAAAGAATTATGAGTTATGTTTGCCCTCACCGGGATTCGAACCCAGGACCAACCAGCTTTGTAGGCAGGGTCACTACCCGTTAGGCTAAACCGGTCGTCAAATTTTAGTTTACAGTTTCCACTTTTTCTGCAACTTTTTAATACTGGCAGCACAACATCGTCACGAATCAGTCAATTTCACTACGAAAAAGCCTTCCATTCCGAAGTTTCTTTTTTTTGCAGTAGGTTTCCAAATAGCGCATTTCAATATTAAAATAGCTATAAAAATGTTTTTTTTTTGTCGATGAATTTCTATGTTCTTGAACCCAGATCTTTATGTGTGCACTTCATGAAGATTGACACTGTTTAAGTCACTGCAAGATTGTCAAAACATTTAGTTTATGATCTAACGTTTTTTCTCTCGTTAGTTTACAAATTATCGATAAAGTGTAAACTGTACCGTTCTGCTTAGGAAATGACACGTTAGTTTATAATAAAATCATTAAATTATGAACTGGTTTCAACTTGAATTGCAAAGGAAATACTAGGGCAAACACTGCGGTAGGGTTAAGACTAGAGGGTGCGAGCGCAGCGAAACCCCCAAATAGTCTTCGTGTTAGGTTGACATGTAAGACACGTAAGACAAAATAAACGTAAATTCTAAACCCTGTCGGTCTGGTTTACAATTTGTCGATAATTTACAAACTAAAGCGTTACTGTATAAACTAACGGTTTTGACAATCTTACGGTCACACATACAAGGTGACATTTAATTAGCTGACCATATTTTGGGGAATGATAGCGATCATTATGAACAACTTTCCCAAAGAAAGATATGGTCGCAAAAAAAATATTTTTCGTCCCCCAGTACATTGGCCCCAACAGCTGGTTACAAGTTACTATGTTTGTTTTTCGTTTACGACCATATGTGTCTTCGGGAAAGTTGTTCATAATAATGGGTACTATCATAATAATATCAGGTCCCATAATAAGGTCAGCTTATTAATAATACAAGCTCTTGCTCGCTGATTTGCTTGTATTTAGTCTAAACGTAAGAAGTGTATTGACCGCCAGGTGGCAATCAGTTTCATACACTTTAGTCGGGCTTTAGTTTTTGAACTTATTGTCTTCTTAACATTTGAATCCCGTTCATCTAAATGTAAGCTAAACTTGAAATTCTCATTTCTGCTGTCCCAATGCCCAGCCTTAACAGAAAAAGGATTTTTACTCGAATTACTTTCTATTTGTGTAAAAAGTTATATAACATTCAGTTTACATGTCTACACGACATAACTATGCATATTTAAAGATACATTATAAAGGATATTCTGCACAAATCCAAAGTTATTTCATTACCTACCAAAACCTGTACCTAATATATGTAGTGCTCACCTAACGCCTACGGATATTGGCAGTATTTTTTTTGTTATTTATTTATATATCTGTGATTTATAGTCATTTATTAGTGCGAGATGGGCGTCCTTAGCGTTGGTCCCACAGATATGGGTTGGTCCGCAACCCGTCTAGGAGAAAGAATAACTCCTAAATTAAACCCGGGACGTAGTTTACGTTAGGCGCAACCTGCGGCAACTGCAACTGTGGCATCAGGGTAGGATGTCAACGTAGGGCGGCGGCGGATGAGTGTCTTATACAGCAACGGCGGCGCCTATAGGCCGAGTCAGTAGGCTACAACTCACCTGCCAACCCGCACTAGGTGGGCGTGGTGGGTTAATTGTCTAAACCTCTTCCCCATTAACATTAACAAATATGACAATTCACAACCAAAGAGGCCCCGGCCCATAGACCCCGGCGGCTCCAGCAGCACCGGCAGTGGCGGTCAGCCGGCAAGCTCTGGAGCAGGGTTGATACCTCTTACCGTCAAACGGCAATGGCTATGAATAAGGATTCCGATAAGCTTATTATTATTACATTCAATGTACGCACTCTTAGTACCGAAGAAAGGATGATCGAATTTGAAAACGCGTTAGATACAATTTCTTGGGATATTATAGGATTGGCAGAGGTAAGGAGAGAAGGAGAAGATATTTTAAAAAGGGAGAAAAATGTCTTCTTTTAGTTAGTAGTTTTAGTTTGGGGTAGGATTTCTAGTTGCCAAGCGTTGGGCAAATAATATAATATAATTCATAGGGATCTCTGAAATAAATGCTATTCTTAAATTTCAAATTGCAAAAGAAAAGACATTAATCGTACTTCAGGCACATGCTCCAACATCATCTCATTCAGACGAAGAGGTGGAAAAATTCTATGATTTACTCAATAAGGCCTGTGACGAGAACCGTGGTAGCTGGAAAGTCGTGATAGGCGATTTCAATGCAAAGGTAGGACGGAGACAAGACAACGACAACTGTCACATACAAGGACCGTATGGTTTCGGCGACCGCAACAAACGGGGCACTCGTCTCATCCACATTGCATTTGGCCAGAATCACTCGATTGGCAACACCTTCTTCTACAAAAAGCCCCAAAGAAGGTGGACGTGGATCTCACCAAACGAATTAGTAAAGAATTAAAAATTGATTACGCCTTAACTTCTGACCAATCAATAGTTCGCGATGTAGGTATAATTAATAATATAAAATTTTATTCCGACTACCGACCATTACGCACAGAATTATCATTTAACTTAAATAATCATCGCCAAAAAATGTTAAGAAGTAAAATTATACAATTAGATAAAAACTCATTGATAGCTAACATTAATAACTTCAAAATAGAACTCAAGAATAGTTTCGACTTGCTTGAACATATATATTTAGGTAACGTGGAGAAAAGATATTTACATATTCAACATTGTATAAAAGAGGCGAGCAACAAAATAAGGCAAACTAAAACGAAGTTATAAAAATTATCATCCGAGACTCTACAACTCATAGAAGAAAGACAAACATTCAAAAAAAAATGCACAGAATACAGAAAATTAGATAGACAAATAAAAAAATCAATCAGAAAGGATAAAAGGCGATATAACATACAACTAGTGGAAACAGCATTGTTCAGGAATAGCTCACTTAAAGTGGCAAAGAAAGGAATAAATAACAGCAAATCATGGATGTCATGTTCTAAGGACAAAAATGGGCAAAAACATAGGAATAGGGGTAAAATTATGGAAATATGAGCTGATTTTTACCAACAGCTCTACTCAGAGACAGCTAATATACCGGGTTCACAAACTGTACAAGATCATTCTCTCCCACATTAAATATCACCCATTACAGGTTACGAAGTTCATTGTGCACTGCGTTCAATGAAATTTAACAAGAGCCCAGTATGTGTTGGCATTTCCACAGAAGTGCTCAATCTAGGACAATCAGTACTACTTCCACATTTAACAAATCTATTTAATTGCATTATACATATTGGACGATTTCTTGAAAATATGTGTCATTCGAGATTGTGCTTCTAACAAAAAGGGTGAAAAGTCAGATATCGGCAATTACAGGCCAATCAACCTTGTGTCTCGTCTCTACAAGGCATTCATAAAAGTGATTGAACGCTCTATATCTGGACTGCTCGATCAAGCACAATCACTAGAACAGGCTGGGTTTAGAACTGTCATGTCCACCACCGACCACCTACACGCTCTCAATCAATTAATAGAAAAACACCAAGAACATCAATTTCTTCTTTATCTGGCATTTGTAGATTACGGCAAGTCATTTGACAGCATAACACATAAATCAATTTTCGAAGCATCACACACCCAAGAGATACACGGCTTTTATTCAAATCTTATTAAATGTATATAATAGTACAGCCGCCATAAAATTACAGACCTCTGGACCTTCCTTCCCGATTCAAAAAGGGGTGAAACAAGGAGGCCTACTTTCCCCAAAACTCTTCACGAGCACCTTAGAAGAAGTATTCAGAAAAGTAACACCAGAATGGGAACAGAAAGGCATCGAGGTAGGCGAAACAAGGTTGACCAACCTTCGTGTTATTTTCTCGTTCTGCAGGAGAGCTACAGTCCATGCTGGAAGACCTGAGCGTGGCAAGCCTCGAGGTGGCACTGCAGATGAACATGTCAAAGACCAAGGGCATGACAAATAGCACTGAGCATTCAGTGGAAGTGGATGGGTCCGGAATTGCATATGTCCAAGAATACATCTACTTGGGCCAAATTGTGTCCTTACAGAGCAGACAAGACAAAGAGGTCTCTGTGATTAACCTATCTCATCCTGACATGGTTTGCTGGAAGAGATCTCTTGTTAGAGATAAGCTTGCCTTTGTACACTATTTTAATTAATATCTTGTCAATATAATTATTTGTGTGCAATAAAGAAATTATGAAATTATGAGGTCGAAAGACGAAATGATAACGCCTGGAGGAGGTATTGGTCAATGAAAGAGCTCATGAAGGGACAACTTCCGTTGTCTCAAACGAAAGCTCATGGACATGTGCATTCTTCCCATCCTTACCTACGGAGCTCAGACTTGGTCTTTGACTGACATCCAAAAGTCTAGGCTCGAGGTTTGCCAACGAACTAGTGAACTAGCAAAATATGGAGCGCAGTATCCTGGGGGTCCGATTGGTGGATCGAGTAGGAATACTGAGATACGCTCCAGAACTAAAATAAAGGACGTAGCGGAAAAGGCAGCCGAATTGAAGTGGGACTTGGCAGGCCACGTCGCCCGTATGCAAACAGACCGATGGGCCAAACTAACAACTCTCTGGATCCCAAACGCAAAAAGGGGACGTTGTCTACCCAGGAAACGCTGGAGTGACGAATTGAGGTACCACAACAACAACTGGTGGGAGGTAGCCCAGGGGCATGAAGAGTGGAGGAGGGAAAGAGAGGCCTTTGCCCAGCAGTGGGATGATGTAGACTAATAATAGTAATAATAATTTATTTATGAAAAACATTACATAGGTTCAAACACGATCGAAAAACATGGTAAAAAACACAAGTGATTTGTCCCAACGCCAACTTATACACAGAGTAACTTTGCAAACAAATATAGTGATTTTTACATCATTTTACTATCACAATTACTTGTACTAAATTTTACACAAACGAGGTAGTGTTAATGTCGCAGTTGTTTGATTAAATCAGACACTTAACTAACACCCTAGACCGTTAATAAAAGATTTACGTTTAACCATGTCACTAGCATTTTGATTTAAATAAAGCATCGTCGAAAACGTTGAACAATCTGTCTTACCAAAAGCCGGCGTGTTGGTTAAATAATATAAAACAAGATGGCGTCACGACAACAGCTGATTACTTTAGGAGTCTATCTTTTCACTACTGATTTGCCCAGCTTATATCAGAGCAAAACATTGCGGTAGTTTGGGTGAAGGGTAAATCCTTCGTGTTGGGTTGAACATGTAAGAACAACGAAAAAAAAAATTAAAACATAAACTTAAGTACACATAAAATATTTTTATTTTTACTTAAGTGTATTTATATGATATATGTCTTGTTGCCTAGGAACGTTTAGACAACTCGTTTCGTTCACTCACTTGTCTGACGGAACTTAGGCGACTTGGTTAAATGTCGGTCTTTAATTAACGGTATTGGGTATAAGTTAAGTGTCTGATTTAACCGACTAACTGCGACATTAATATTACTTAGTGATTAACTCTTTAACTAGATTCTACGAAATGTGAATTTAAAATTGTTTTGTTATTTATTGATATGCACCTGAAAAGTTCAACACTGACTTGATAATATTGAGGATAGTTGACTTATCGTCTGGTGACAAATAAATAATACTCTCCATCCCTTTCTAAGATTTTTATTAAGCGAAGCTATGTTACTGGAGCAATTTGTTGAGATTTATCAACTTACAATGCAATTTCAAAAGGTATCACTGAGTTATGAACAACGGACGTCTAAGAGAGAGCAAGTTTTCGGACTAAAGTGTGTTGGTCACCTGGTATATACTATGTTTCATATTATATGGATGTTTGTATCAACCAGTATTTCTATCGGGTATCTTAGCCCTATTGCTTTATTTATGGCTCGTTCGAACTGCACTAAACGCGAGTGCTGCGATCATTTGTCACCGGTATCTTTGTGTTGCAAGCTGCAACAGAAGTTATTTATCACGCCATGTTTAGAAGTACACGTGGCTGCCACGACGACGACGCGAGTGACCAACCCACATCTACAGTGGAAGCACAGTGGAAGCACAGCTACCACACACTAGCACTTTGCTTTTTCCTATACGGTGTCGAAGAAGCACAGATGTTGCATCAACGTGACCCTCTAATGTGACGACATTTATCAAGAACCTTCTGGAAGTTTTTTTTATTTTTATATAAAGGCTCATTGCTTCCGACCCCACACTAGGATACCCTGTGTCGTGGGAACCAGAAACAACGACATCACTCACTTATCACAGTTTGGTTTTCAGTTCAGGTTTTTACCTTCATTTATTCTTCGCTAAGGGTCATTCAGCAGTTTTGGTTTGAAAAGTTTAATAAGAGCATCTCAAGTACCGAGCTAAATTCGGCGCTCGGCCTTGGCCCGTTCATTAGGCTAGGCGCACATTAGGCAACCAAGTAAAATTTAAATGCCGCCCGTTAATGTCCGCAACGAAGGGCACAGGGCTTTACCCGGATACGAATAAGATTGAGCCATACTCCACTACGCTGGCTCAGTGTGGGTTGAGCGAGGAGTTGACGAGGGGCGATGGATCGACTCTATCACTCGCCGGCGAATTTCCTTAGACCGAAACCAGTAGTACCTGTTGTGAAGTCACTTTAAAAAAAAGAAGGTATGGGGGAGTTTCTCCTTAACCCCGAGGCCCACCTTCCGAAACGGTGTAGTCTCTTTTTTATACAAAAAATTGACTTGTAATAATAAGTAAGTATAATTTTGACGTTGAATAAGATTATTTATTTATTTATATTCAATAAAAATAATAATCTGAATCTAATCTAATCTGTTGTAAATTGGATCGCGAAATTGCACTTTAACACTTTAAGGTAAGGTTCAAATTATAGAAATAAATCGTTTTTACGATCGGTAGTAACATTTGGGTTAAGGTAAATTACTTATCTCATTGACACGTGGTCAGCACCGGATGCCGAACGTATCTCCTGCGGGAAAAGCAATCGTGGAACCACGAGAGCACTCAATAAACACTCGTGGTATTTATTTTACATTGTCGCCTGCAGGTTGCACAGGAAGAAGTGAAAATTTTATGTTTAGGGTCACATGGCAAGCCCTTGTTATGCTGTTAGTTATAGCTATTTTGCTCGACTATTAACCCTTCCGCGTCACAAGCGCAGCGGTCGCGCTCAGACGAGCACGGAATCTTTTGTTCTCAATTCGTAGACAATTAACAGGTTAAAACCCGGAGAGTCTGCTACAGTATGATAAAGATAACATGGTGCTTGACGGGTCAGCCTGATATTGCTTAACCATCATCAATTAATCAAGTGAATCGATAAACCCTTTAAAAAATTGTGAATTTATAAATGTAGCCCATTAATGTCCCCACCGAGGGGCACAGGCCTTTACCCGGATCAAGTAAGATTGAGCCATACTCCAACACGCTGGCTCAGTGTGGGTTGCTAGAGGGGTGTCGGGCTTGTGGCCAACCCGACTGTCAAAAGTTATCAAGCCGCCCTATTAGGGCCACTGACACAGCTTTACGACTGAGTAGCAATAGTAGCCGGGACCTACTGCTAAACGTGTCATCCAAAATACGGTAGCGTCTGAAACAAATGCCACATAGAACGGTCACCCATCCAGTGCCCGTCTCGGCCAGATGTTGCTACCCGCACGATCGTTCCCGATATGCGAATACCGCTAGGCCACGGACGCTTTGCGAATATAATGCATAAAAATAAAGTCAAGCCTTTTCCCTTACGCGGTGGCAGAGGTATAATTCTGTTAATCAAAGGAATCTTACCTATCATCTCCGTCTCCTATCCAACATGGTTTGCTGGAAGAAATCTCTTTTTAGAGATAAGCTCGCCTTTGTACATGTTTTTTCTATCATAAGTTATCTGTATGTCTGTTTTGTTTAGTACAATAAAGAAATTACGAAATTACGAATCGACACACTCTTAAAAAAATTGTAAATTAGCAGCAAATTTGGATAGATTTTGACAATTTGTTGAAATTAAGTTAATAATAGATATTCGATAGATAAATGCGTACATTTTTTGATACCAAACATATTGCTTATCCCAAACACATACTTATTACTTGTTTATTTGTTAACCCGAAATATAAAAATTGCGTAGGTATCCCAAGAGATGTTACTACTTTTTACGTACATACATCGCGTTCGATCCGAAGGGCTCAAAAAAGCCGTGTACGACAGTCAGTCTCCAAACAAAATAGGCACTGCCGACACGCCAAATACGGCATTTTGTGCCCTTCGGAGCGTTCGTGATGCGATCGCGATGCAATCTCCAGTACAGAATAGGTCCCCAGAACTCGAGTAACGCAAGGCTATGCGAACAGGAAGAAAAGCCATACTCGTGAAAAGGAATGTTTCTCATACAGCAAAAAATTGTCTGTCTCTTTATCTCTCTCCACCTCAAAAGTCCCGTCAGAAAAAGGAGCTCGCTTTATTATATGTCACGCGGTTTCAGCTTCTGCAGGATTTATTCCAAGCTACCATTGCTAGTATAATGCTTATTTCCGCACAATTGAAGGGTTTTGCAGCGCGCAATGATACTTAGCCATCCTTCAGTAGCGGCAAAATGGTAACTGCATGTGCAAATGTTACTAAAGAAGACTGGGGAAAAGTTGCACATAAAACAAAGGAAAAAATATTTTAGAGGACTTTAAAAGAGACATCAAACAAACAAACATTTACATACATTGCTTCTGGCTCCACACTACGATACCCTGTGACGTGAGAACCAGAAACAGCGACGTCACACACATATAAACATCCAAGACCTGGTTTTTTTTTCTTTACACCTCAGCCGGCGTTCGAACTCGGGGCCTCTCGCATGGTAGGCAGAGCCACAACCGCTGCGCCACAGAGGTCGTCTAATAGATAATATTATTGAAAATGAATTAATAATATCCCTAAGTGCGGATAGCAGTGATGACAATGACAAATCTTCTATTAGTTCAACTGATTGATCAATTTAGATTCTTTTCGATTATTTTGGTAACATCCCTAGTGTTTAAAAAGTCGATTTTATAAAGTTTTAGGTTATCTGTCGTATCACTACTAAGATTTCATGAACTCTAGAATAGTTATTAATCAGTCTTTTCTTTTGTCATTATTCAGGTTCGTCAATACGGTGAGATATACCTACTCGTACTTATGGGAAGGACGTCCTTTATTCCTATTCCGATTTGCAATTATCACGAAACCGTGGGAACTGCAATAGGGTTGCGGGTGTCACGCGCGGATTTAAACGATATAGCCAACGTCACAGAATTGCAATCAAATGATGTTCTCGTACTCAGTCAGGGCCATCCATCAGATGATTAAATTACTTCATATTACTCATTCCGGGTTAGGGATACGGCATACGACCCTTGCTGTTTTCGCAGTATCCCTTGAGGATTTCAGCCCTGCGGCGCATATACCAATTGTGAAAACTTACTTGTATGAACCGTAAGATACAATGTGAGTTGCGAAGTCATGATTACCTGCTGAGATGAGATATGCATCATTAAAGTTCCACCATGTGATCAGGTAAGAAACATTTTTAAGAATTCTTAGTAAACAAAGCAATAGTATGAAAAGCAATTCCAAGTGAGAATGTCATGAGGATATAACAAAGAATATCTCTCGCGTTCGCTTGATTAAATTTCAAGAATTCAAAGCGTAATAGTAAAGTTTTGTTTTAGCGTTCGGAGCTCGGAGTTACTAATAGCTTAGAAAATAAGTGCTCAAAAGGGGGTTCTAGATGGAAAACTCGATAAAATAGATTGCAAAAAACAGTGAATACAAAACAAATATAAAGGAAATAACTTGTATTAAGGCGAGCTTATCTCTAACAAGAGACTTCTTCCAGCAAACCTAGAATGGAGAGGAAAAAAAGAAACAACAGGTAGATCTATGTGCACAACAATAAATATGTTAATAAAAATAATATACTACTTACCAATATCTACATAATACTAAAAATAATGTTATACATAAATATGAAACATAAACATAAATTTCTTCCAGAGACTGATAGCTCATAGTCTGAACCAATTCAATCAAACATAACTCCTAGATTTTTGGCCTTGGTACTGTATGAGATTACGGTTCCATCATAGGTTACAGAGCAATAGAAATATGCTGTATCAAGTTGAGGGAGTATCTGGAACCAATAATCACAGCCGGTAACTTAGTATTTTTTTTTTCAGGGGTTACAACTGGACCAGTTTCAGCACAAAAATAAACAAGAAAAAATACACAATAACATAAAACATAGTATCCCACTTGTGAGTTAAGTGGTAGACGAAAGTGAGCTCCTATTGAACAGTGTAAAATAATATTCTCCGATCTCCAGTAACAGAAATATATCAAAAAAGTTAAATAAAAATAGTAAACCCACCAAAACTTCGGTAAAAAGTGCAACAAACGAACAGTGAAAATCAAGTTCAACAATGTGAATGTTATATAAAACCTGCCAACAATTCTTGTAAAAAGTACGACATACGAACAGTGAAAATCAAGTTCCACAATGTGAATATTATATAAATACAAGTGTTATACGGTGTAAAATTAAATACAAGTATTATTGTCAACCTTGGAGAACAACAACTTACGTATGGTATGTTTGAACCGATTGACAGATGAATCAAACAAGTCAACTTCTGCGAAGTTCTGTCGTGATCCGCACAAAGGCGATGTATTGGCGCCCTTTTACCAGCATTGGTGCGAGTTGTTTTTACGTGGAGAAGCCGCTTGTGCCGAGGAGCTCTCTGAGATATATAGTATTTTATAAGGGAGACAAGCTCTTGGCAGTTGTAGTCACTGGTGCAGATCCGCTTCTTTTTTTTTGTCTGAGAGGAAAAAATGGAATGACTCATGCCTAGGAGTCAGACCTCCCTGCTATGTCGTACACATTGATGACTACACATCAGCTCGTGTAGTATGCGGACTAAAACAACCCCTTTGTTGTATTGTATGACACTTATCGATAAGCGATATAACTGTGAGCCATGGAAAAGGTGCAGATCCGCTTGAAAACGACAGCGTTCCCGAGTGTGCGACGAGCATTGAGGGACATCTGTCTATAGTGTGTAAGAAGATTGATTACTTCTTTGGAGACCTGACACGATAATTTAGACTTCGAAGAAATTTCTTCTGCACCATTTCGAGTTGTGCGACATATGTGCTGGGGTTCCAAATAGGGGAGGCGTATTCAAGATGGGATCTAACAAGAGAACCGTAAAGGGTGAGGAAGGACTTGGTTTCTTGAAGCTCTTCGTTACCCGTGGCAGGAATCCAAGCATCTTACCAGATGCTACCGGCTTTTTTAGTGACGTGTGCAATGTGTGCATCGAAGATCAATTTTTCATCAAAACAGATGCCTAGGTGACGTATACATGTTAACCTTTGCAGTAAGTTGCCACCTATGTGATATTCACGTGTATTACGCTCTGTCACCTGTTTTGTAAAACGTATGTATTGACACTTATTATGTGCTAGGAATATCTTATTATCGATGCAGTAAGTGTCGAGTCTATCCAGGTCTTGTTGAAGCAACACAGTGTCCATGTCAGTATGGATAGTAGGGTTGAAAAGTAGACCATAACACGGGGCCCAAATCAGTATTTGATACCTCTACAGCTAGTGCCGTATCACAAGGGCGGAAATGGCGGTAGATCTAAAGATCGTTGGCGTAAAGATGGTATGATGAGGAGAGGACATCTGAGATGGAATTAATGAAGATAGAGAAAAGAAGATGGAAGAGTATATCACTCTGGGGGACTCCCGCAAAGAGATCACACCACTTCGTTGAAGTCGTCTTCAACTTTTTACGCTGCTCAAATAAGAGTCGAATCTGTTAGCAGAGACGGAGGACACTTTTAAGGACTTCAGTATCTCAACGAGAATGTCGAAGTCGACGCAGTTAAAGGCGCTGCTGAAGTCGAGCAATACTATCACAGTGAGTTTCTCATCCATTGCGTGCTGAATGTCGTCGGTGACTTTGAGTAAGGCCGTGACAGTACTGTAACCCGATCTAAATCCAGACTGGAATCGATTCAGCAAGTTGTAAGAGGATAGATAGGAGAAGAGCTGAGGAAGGATAATGGATTCTAGGACTTTGAAGAGGATTAGCAGGATTGATAACGGACGAAACTCTTTAAAGGAGGAGGAATTTGATGTTTTGGATAAAGGGGTAACTAAGTTTTTTTCCACATATTAGGGAAGGAACAACTGGAGAGAGAGTGGTTTGGTATAAAATGTGTGATAGCTGGAAGTAGCTCGTCGAGCACACTACTGATTATTTTAGTGCGGAAATTATTATCTCCTACAGCTTTGAAGGAAATGGTGAGCACTGCTTTCTTAACTGTATCAATTCCAACAAGGCTGAAGCCAAATAGAGTGGAGGTGGAGGCGGACCTCGAGCGCAGGAGACTCAGAGTGGCATCCTTTTCAGTGGATTCAATGACGACAAGGGGGTATGAGAAGAATGTGTTGATACCGTTGAGATCAACATTGTCAACCAACTGTCTCTAAGAATTACCGACACCAAATGACTTGAGAAATTTCTACACTTAGGAGGGATGCTCTGAAAGATTGGGCGTCGTTTGGCATCACGACACATTCGGTTACGTCGATTACCAAAGTCTTTTTTTTCTGAGCTCATATCAGACAACGATTGAGAATTCTTAAAAAGTGTTAAGAACCAAAGTTGTAGAGAATTGTATAAGCTTTAATTATGTCATACAACAACATTTCCTATGATGTGTCGTTTTCGAGATGAAAGCAAAAAAACAAAAAACGGGACCTTCTTTGCATATTATATACAGATAAGTATAATATTTAGAGATGAAATGGTTGTCCAGTATCTATCCGGTATCCAGCCTATCCTACCTAAATTTAATATCCGGCCGGATCCCGGATAATAACTCACTAGCCGGTAATTTTATTAATATTTTATTACGGCGATATATATACGAAAAACAACCTCTACGATTGTCACGCAAAATGGAGTATTGAATAAAAATAAAGGGTCAAGTCAGAGTCGGACTCACGCACGAAGGGGTCGGTGCCACCGCACAATGGTATTCAAGTTTCTTGCATGGGGATTTTCTTCTTCTACTTCTTAGTCGTAGCACTCTTGACAGAGTGGTCTTGGTCGTCATTTCGGTCGGGTGACTCGTCTCACAATTCGTTGCCATTCTTCTATGAGGGCAGCTTTTTTGTGCATTGGTAGAGGGGGTCATCCAGTGCTGCCTTGATTTGGTCCGTCCATCTCATTGGTGATCTATCACTCACGGAATGTATTGTGCCAAATCCCATGTAAGTGCTACCCTACGCAACATAAGAAACACCTGTACAAAGTTTCATGACTTTAGGCTCTCCGGTTTAGGCTGTGCATTGGCTCTCGGTCAGTCAAATGCCGTTTTATTAAATATATTTGAACCGTCCATATTTCATTTGTTTATAATGGGATTCGTGTGGTTTGAAATAAACGTTTTTTAATTTTAATTTGAGAAGCGTACTGCGTAGCTAGCTATCTACCTGCTTGCCTGCTAATGACTCCCGGGAGGCTTGGGTGTGGTTTACCTCTGCGTGTTGTCTACGTCGGTGGCTGCGTAAATTGATTAATAAATAATAATTTGCTGCTGACGAGGGTCTTTGGCCTATGACACATCTTGAGCCTGAACATTAACTTCTACAACCACAACGTAGGTCTTGTGACCCAGACTGCCCACCTTACGTAGTCACTTACTCCAAAACGTTTAATCATCTTCATGGCTATTTTACCTATATACTCATTAAACATATTTAGCCTCAGTAGCTTTCAATAGGAAAATGCAGTCGTTTTCATTCAATCTTGTTTAAAGTAAAACACTTTTTTATTGCTTAGTGAGAATGAGAGTATTATTCCATTTTAAAATGTAGATTATCCGGCAGATTAGAAGCAGTCTTTAAAAATTACTGATTTGAAAAAAATATTTTACGATCACCAAGTTACATTTGTTGTAGTAAATGGACACAGAAAAGGTATTATGTGTTAGTGAGATCGTTAATGGTAGTCCCACTTATATAGGTATTATGTGTTTGTGAGATCGTTAATGGTAGTTCCACATATATAGGTACACAGAAATGTTTAAAGTTTTAAGCAGGTCATTTAACAAGTCCCCTACATAAATTCGCCGTTAAAGTGTGTTAAGTACGCTCGTCGACACACACGCATACCCTCTCGTCTATTTAGTTAAGTCTGACATAAAAACCCACAATAAAGTTAATAAATAACTGAACTTTCTTTATCGAGGGAGACTCAACTTTTATCATTGGAGCTGGAACGCAGATTGCCTACCGATCTCGCTTATTCAATAGAATATAGAGTTTGACATATAAAGAAATATACGAACTTCGGCAAGTGTTTGCAAACACATTAGTTCCGTGCCATTGACCCGAACATATTGTATTGTTAAACGTATTGTGACTGCGCAGAT
The DNA here is from genome assembly GCA_949825045.1 of Argyresthia goedartella. Classification (NCBI taxonomy): domain Eukaryota; kingdom Metazoa; phylum Arthropoda; class Insecta; order Lepidoptera; family Argyresthiidae; genus Argyresthia; species Argyresthia goedartella. The sequence goes on from OX463815.1 coordinate 15,722,713, forward strand.
ATACGAGTAAATATGCACCAACCTACCTAGATAATATTAAATATAGTAACTTCGAAAGCCTCGCCGCAAGATCGATATATAGAGTATTTAATTTGAGAAAATAATTTGAAAATTATGCGTAGAGTTGGTTATATAGTTTTACTCAATTACTCAATTACGTATAATTACTTTCAAACAAATATGTTGTAGACCAAGAAAGAAATGTATCTTATTTTCATCATCCACATTTTCAAACCTACTTGTATATCAATTAAGAGCTTTCATCCTTATCTTTTTATTTCCATGATGAAACAAGAATAAATATTATTCATGATTAAGAACTCATGATTAATGCGAACTCTATCAATTTTATGGCCTCTTTTACAAATTACGCTATGTCATGGATAAACCTTATCTGTCTGATAAATCGTCAATTCTGTAAGTGAAAACACAATATATCTGGCAGATAAAGTTTATACTTAACATAACATAACTTGTGGAATAAACCCTAACAATTATATTCTATTGTCAATGACACATTGAATGATAGATTTCGTGAGGTTATTTACGTGTATCGTCTGAGAAATTGTAGAGTCAATAGAATCTAATCACAGCCGAAGTATTGACGAAAGAGTACTTAAAAAGTTGTGTCAAAATATTTTATAAATATAAAGAAAAGGACGCCAAATGATGTCTTGCAAAGTCATACAAAAATAAGCAATGAGAAAGTTCTGGAAATTCGTATTTTTTATGAAAATTTGTTGACTTCTGATATTTTTATATAATAAATAACTTTAAAAGTTTGTGTAAGAAACTCTTGAAATTAAAAATATTGGGTACCCAGCCCGTATTCTGGTAAATCTAAGCAGTGCGCTAAGATAATCCTTTTCAATACAATTATTTCTGTTGTACTGTTTGTTACATTGCTTAGAGTAACTAACACAACTGCTGCGTAGTTTTACAGAAGGGTTTACCTTGATTACAACTTTACAGGTACACTGACGAGCAATGAAAAAGTTCCACCCACAAAATGCCGACAAACACCCATCCAATTTTTTAAAACATTTAATTTAAAATGTGAACAAAATATTTACGTTTTTAATTGGTTATATTCTGATGCGCTGTTAAATGTACTTCAATATTGCAGACGGCGTCATTAAACTAACCTTTCCCGTTTAAGAGTGATTTGGTGCTATCTCACTGGAACTTTTTCATTGCTCGTCAGTGTATATTACGATTGTATGTGTTGATAGTTTAAGATATTGCTATCTGCTGGTTTTACAGAGTTGACAATTAACAACAATGTCGATATTATATCGTTTGGTATTGTCGTAAGTGAAATAATGTAGATAATACATTAGGACAGATCAGCATTTGAGTTTACCAATATGAATAAGGGATCGATAATGTTTATACTTATTATGTAGTTGATCAATAAAATTAAATCATCCTGACGGAGGCGTTTTATTACATTGTACATTACACATATGGACTAATATCATTTGGAGCGTTGGCTCCACAATCCATAATAATAAAGTGTGCTCACATAATCCTTCTTTATTACCAACGTCTGGTCGGACAATTACAAATAAGTCTGCAATAATTGCATACATTGTCCTATCTTTACAAAGACAAAAGTAAAGAGAAAAAGAAGATACCTTTTTCTGTGGAAGGACACTTATGTATTTATCTCTCTTTTCTATGTATTTTGTATGCAAACGGTCCCGGCTACCGGCGATACTGGGTAGTAGTACTCGTGAAACCCCTCTATCAACCCGTACTGAGCCAGCGTGATGGAGTATGGCTCAATCTTACTCGATTCCGGGTTACCCCATTAATGTGCCCGTCGGTGGGTACATTAACGGGCTACATGTATTATCTATTATAATACTGGCATACATTTTTATACAATATACATGTCGTAACAATATCGTAGAATTGATTATAACATGTCATTATGTAGCCAACCATGGTTGAATTAGAACTTTCATTGAACGAAGAAATATTTTAGGGCAAAACACTGCGGTAGCTTAGTTAAAGACTAAAGGGAGCGAGCGCAGCGAAGCCTTTGAATAGTCTTCGTGTTAGGTCAACATGTATAATACAAAAAACATTTGTACTTAATACAAATGCTTTTAAAAAGACATATTTTCATGGAATTCATCATTATTTCTGATCATTTCAGAAAATAATTGAATATATCATGAAATGGTTGGCCATTTCATGATAAAGTCAATCCATGTTTGGCTATTTCATGAAATAACCAAATTAAACGATATAGCTACGACATCCATACAGTCACGCTGTTTCTCATATGGAGTGGCAAAGGCCCAGTAAACGCACTGGTAAACGTGAATCAATAAGAGATAGCAGCAGCAGCATATACGAGTTTTAAGCTAGCGAATCCCGAGAAAACCTGCACATATCAACAACTACGGCGATGGGCTAGCCACCTGCCACGCAAAATGGATCTGAATAACTGACTAAACGTGGGCACAACTGTGTCTCTACCCCCCCGTACAGGAGAGGGCGTGACGCTGTGTTGTGTTGTTGTAGAGCTAGACAATGTTGATACGAAAAGGTTCCTGTCTACCCTGATTTGTCACGGTTTTATAAACATGGAGTGACAGCAGCTGCTGCTGCCGTTTGTCCATCGGAGCATTATATCCCTCATTCGAATACGTTGCTTTTGCGTGTTTCTGTCGGAGATTTGGAGTTTTATTTTATCGGCTTCGTTCATTGTTCATTTTATTGTTGTTTTTTTCTGCTTGTTGAGTGTGTGGAAAATCTTCTAGCTCATAACAGAAAGTACCTTTTGAAATTCAGAGCTTTAATATTACTATCGACGACCGGTTTAGCCGAGTGGGTAGTGACCCTGCCTACGAAGCCGACGGTCCTGGGTTCGAATCCCGGTAAGGGCAAATATTTGTGTGATGAGCATGAATGTTTGTTTCTTAGTCTTGGATGTTTTCTATGTATTTATCTCTATTAAATATATCGTCATCTAGTAACCACAAGCCCACAACACAAGCCGTGTTGAGCTTACTATGGGCCTAGTTCGATTTGTGTAAGATTATTTTCTAATATATATTAATTTTATATTTATATTTTACTATACTTATATTGTGAGTTTCAATAGACAGCTCCTATTTCCTCGGAATAGTGAAATAAAAACCAAATTGTGTTGTTCTGAAAATAATGGACATTTTATTAAACACCTGCTTTACACAATTCGATATTTTACCTTTATAGCAAATACACTTAATGGTTAGTTATTATAAGACTTACCTGAAAAGAAAAACAACAATTAAAGCTATTATTCAGAGACCTATAATAAATTATTCACAATAATCTCTAAATGCTAAATAGTTTAGAGATTTTTGTAAATAATTATCATAGTGACATCTTTCACAACCGCCCGTTCCATACCATAGATCCTTCATCTAGTACCATAGACTACTATATATTACTATTATACTAGTATACTATAGAAATATAAAGAAAATGTTCTATATTCATGTTCGAATAATACCTAGCGAGGACGTGCCGATTGCGATAATTTGCTGATTAACGAAATGCCAAATTGAATTAATTAAAATGAAAAATTACATGATATTACCAATTCTCTTCAGAAAATAAACGTCCATAGGCATTCTTTTATTAGTTACTTAGTTAGTCTTTTCTAATCGAATACGATTGATATTTTACTACTACATTACAATGTACGTTTTGTAATGCACATAAATTCTGCTAAGTTCAGCGCTTTATCGGCGAGTGCCCGTTGTCATGCCACCAGAAGTCAAGGGTCAACAAACGGAATAGTGCAAGGGGCGCTTAGTATTACACGTAAAGTGGAGCAATCGAGCTACTACGTCGTAGCGGCAGCGTCTGTCGTAGCGGCGGACGTAGAAGGTGCTACGCTGTGTAGCGTGACTGCTACGATCGTCTCGCAGACACGGAATACACGAGTTAGGGCTGGTGTCGGTGTCGATAGATTCGAATGTCGATATTATAAAATAAATACATGCAAAATAATAAATCCTATAGTTGACGATATTACCAAAATTGCGAGAAGAATCTGGATTGGCACAATACCAGACCGGCAGCAGGCAAACAAGCTGACCAATGAGGAGTAAGACCTGTGCTAGTGATTAGTGATTCTAAATCAGTTTACCAAAATAAACGAAGTCAGCAAACGATATATTCATCTAATTCTAGTGCTGTTGTGTTATATTTAACTTACAGTGGTCTGGGGGAACTGTGTTACTGTGAGTGAGAAAATAATTACATACATGATTTAAGTAAAGAAAGAAACATTCAAGATACAATAACTCAAGAACAACACTAGCCCCGGTCACTGGCCCTGTAACCCAGCCAACCCCCGAACTGGTAATCCAATTTCCATAATTAAGGAAAGCGTGGCATTCCCTTCAATCAAAGCCTAAAATTATAACAAACAAAATGTATACGGCCTTCAGTAATATTCACAAGTTCGGCAATTCTTTACTGCTATACATACCATAGTAGCATAGGCATAGGTTTGTTTATTCAGATAAACTTTACACCTGCATACAACGTCGAGGAAATTCCATTTCCCGGTATAATTTTTAATTGTATTACCATGGCATAAGGTTCAAAATTTCGATACCTTGCGCGTTCGCGCAGTAATGAACCGGTTATGAAATATCTACGCGTGAGGATAGTGGCAGCTGGCCGCCTGCAACCTTTGGTGTAAGTAAAGATATGAGTGAGTGATTGTTTCGACTGTAGCTACCTGCTTACTCAAACGTCGGCAATCCGGAAAACCGGTTGCTTACACGGTTTGGTACTAAAGTGAAATCGGACGGCTGAGTGGTGAGTGTTCGTTCCACAAGATTTTTCGCCACGGAAGAAATTGGTTATTTACTTATATCGGGCGACAACGGTCAACAGATAACCAATCCCACTAGCTATAATTTTAGTACGCAGTCCGTGTTTTCCTCGTCGGGAAGCCGGCTCATTGAATTTTCGCTAATTAGAAGGAGCGCTGAGAGTATTTTCTTATTAAAAGGACATCGATCGAAAGAGAAATTGAAAATTTTCGGTAAGAGTGAAACGGGCCATTTTGAATATTTATAGGTAGTAATTATTTTAGGTATGCAACGTGCATTAGACTGTCTCGAAACGGGGAAGCTTTTTCCCAATAGAGGGACACAGCACTTACAGGCTTGATAAAAAAAAAACAGTATAAACCACTTGCTAAAACGAAGATAAAGTGAGAATTCAATTGGACACTAAGATTAAAGTCGTGTCACAAATATTAAAAGAAGGGAGAAGAATGTAAAAAAAAAAAAGTGAATACCGCATCAAAATCGGTTCAGCCAAACGCGAGGTAATCGCGGACAAACATACGTACATACGGGTCAAGCGGAGAACCTCCTTTTTTTGAGTCTGTTAAAATACTGTTAAGTGGAATCCCTTTTGAAGTATGTAGGTATGTATAGATTTATATTTCTCGCTTTCATGATTTTTTCTATATTTTATGTTGTACCCACACGCCATATTAATTAAGTATCTATAGAGTATGATTATAACATCAATCAGACACGGGGGTTGAAATTTAAAATAACCTGCTTGTTTGCTGTAATGCTGCTGCAGACAGAATTCCCAATATTTTCATTTAATAGTAGTTTATGTGACTGCTACATAATGGAGAGCATTAATTCTCGAGAGTGTTTCATAATAATATCACTCGAGAGTTTTAATGCCTAATTATGTACAGTTATAGTAATTATATACATACACTAGTTTATCTACACACATATCATAAGCTCTCTTTAATGTGTTCAGGAACCGCATGTTCGACCGGCATGGTGGCATTGATAATTCTTTTGCACTTTTTAGCTTGTTCAGTAGTAGAAACTTCACAAACAAAGTAGGCACTCAGGCGGGCGTCGGCGTTCGAAATTTGAATGTCATTCATAATGTGTAATTTTTCAGATAAGAAATGAGTTTTACCAACTAGTTTAACATTATGCTGATCGTAACGTGCGGTTTTTGTATGCAGTAAAGAGGGTTTATGATACGTGTGTAGATAAACAATATTATTCTTTACGCCATTTCCAAGAAGTGGAGCAAGAATCATGTTGCCAATTACAATCCACAATTAATGACACACATTATACAACATGAGTTTGAGGTTCGACGGGCCAAAAGTCGATCGCTGTTATGAAATTTAAATGGGCGACGACGTACACAATTCGATCGATAACCGTGTTTGCCGGAGCGCAAGGTGCGAACATATTTGGCTTGCCCTATTTGTGCGTACCCCCAATCTGTGACCCTACCGAGGGGGATTCCGGCGCGGTGTGCTAATTAGAGTAATTCTCCACGTCACCTCAGAGACGAATGCCTTTGGTGGCTATATTGGAAGCGTCATCGAATTAATTGAATAATGGACCAACTTTAAAAACAATATTATATTGGTACAATACGGCATTTGACAAGGTAATTCAATAAATTTAGAAACCTGTCTCAAGCTGAACCTATTTCAACAAAAACTATTGACCATATCATAATTCTAAATTTCCAGACGTTGTATTTTATAAACTCAAATTTGTGTTAAAAAGTCAGCATTTCACTATGACGTCACCTGCAAATTTTACATAGAACTAAATTACCGTTTCGACAGTTCCTAAAAAGTATCTATATTGACTAGAAGTCAAATGCCGTATTCTTTTACGATTTAGTCGTGGATATTCACGTTCTTTAAGCGTCACGGTGACGTCTTTTGAATTGTTGTTTGTGAAAATGTACTGTACCTTTTAAGATAGAACTATACATGTAAAGCTAAGAAGTTCACGGACATATCCACGATACCCCAACCATCTGTGTTATAGCTACCTTTTCCTTTGTTGATGTGAATGGTTTTGCACAATGTACTGGTAGCAAAAATGCTGATGGATGAAAGAATTAATGAATTACACTAGCTTACAAAAAATACTCAGGCATGGAACCAATGTAAGTAAGAGTAAGTATAAATAAACTTAAACATTAATACAGGCATATTTATTGCTTCTGGTCCCATACTACGTCACACACGTATAAACATCCAAGACCTTGGGGCCGGGCATCGAACCTGGAATCTCTCCTATGGTACGTAACAGAGATAGTCAACCACCCAACCCAACCCCTGTACTGAAGTCTAAAAATATTTAGGATGTCAATATAAAAACTGGTCAAATGGGAGTCGGACTCACGCACGAAGGGTTCTGTACCACCGTACAATGGTTGGGATGGTGTGGAGTTAATAGTTTGAATTTTACATAGCAAAATGTTGTTTACAAAGTTATTGGCGCGGCTTCTTTCAAACATACACCATGTACGTAACCAGGTAAATTTATACATTTGTATGTGGTTTAAAAATAAATAAAAAACCTTGGCTATTTCGGGTAGGTTTTCCTGTAATCTTTGGCTGAAGTTCTATATTCTGTATTATTTTTTCATAATTTTAGACTCTGTTTTTTCTTATTAGACTTGAATTATGTTACGGTTATCAAGATGAGTATTTTTGCCGAATATTTTAAGACTCGTATAGTTCCTGAGAAAAGTTCCTGTGAAAGACGGACGGACGGACGCGCGAGTGATCCTATAAGGGTTCCTTCTTTTGAGCTACGGAACCATAAAAGTATATGCACTGACTTTCGGTGTGTATATGTCATATTATGTTTTGTTTATTAATAGTTTAGGATCGATATTTTATGGTTTGGATGATGGCCGAAATAAAATAGTCACCACTTTTAGCCATTCCTTTGTTACCGCTCATCTTTCCAATTCACGTTATTAATCTGTGTTCACGGTCAAAGTAAACTTGAAAAGTTTGTCGACGTCGATGTTTATTTTTATTTTACTACATATTGCAGTTTCCTATATTGTAGCAACAGCAATCGCTACAAAATAGAACACAGTGTAGGAAGCAGGAATAATTACGCGTCGAAAAAGTATGCGAATCGAACTGTCAGTGACTCTTTTGTACAATGACACAAGGTTCATTTTATCTGAATTTGAACACTTTTTCACATTGGAAATTATTCATTATTATTTCACCTGCTTGAATCACTGATTTCAAAATTCCGCTGTCGAGTAGCTGTCAACATTACATCAATAAAAAAATACGGCTATACTTGTCCCTGTGAATCACACCATCTACTGATAACACTGGCTTTATCTGTATAATTGTATCATGCCGTACCTATACCCAAACCATGAACAAACCATAGCCAGTCAAGCGTCCAGGTTACTCAACTCCCCAAAAATAAAAGAGGGTTAGGCGTCCGGGGGAGGCAAGACACCAAAACGACTTGCGGTATCTAATGCCATCTTTTGTTGTTTTCTTTAAACTTTAGTACTGCTACTCGGCGCTAGATGGTACTCTTGATTGTTTTTTAGTGGTATAAAACAGAAATTTCTTTCTGGCAACATGCAATGTGCAAAAAAAAATGGAAATTTCGCGAGGCGATTTCGAAGTGACATTTTGTGAAATTGGTGTTGTGTATCTCCGCAATTATGAGGTAATTACGCTGTTTTTACTATTTAATTATACAAATATCATACCAAAATAGAATCCTGAGGATGCCTAGATTACGTATAGGCACGTATTATAATAGTTTCATGGCTACCAAGCCCAAAGAAATGCAAAAGATAACTTCCTCGTACCGAATCAAACATGCCGTCAAACTACTTACGAGTTTCTAGTGCCAATTTTACAAAGACCTGATGTAGTTATAGCAGAAATAGAAGGAGTAGTTCCTTAATTAAGTTGAACAACCTTTGTCGTGAAGATTTATTGAGAGATTTGTGACTATTTCATGCTTTGAGTCAGCTTTGAGTACTTTGGTTGGTGCCTTTACCGGTCTGGGGACTTGACTCCCCAGCGGACAATTGCAAATGAATGACAATAAGGCTCTCGACAGACAGACGTAGGAAAATGGGAAATTTTTTACTTTGATTTGAATTGCTTTTGCATTACCTTCATTGGACTCCTACGGAGTCTATACAGGTGACTTTTATTTAGCTGACCAGATTATTACCATTTTTAACTTAAATTGGATTTGGTTTTGCAGTACCTACGGGGTCTTCATGCACTATACAAGGTGACTTTTAAGTAACTGACTAGATTATTACCATTTTGAACTTAGATTGGAATTGCTTTCGCAGTACCTACGGGGTCTTTATGCAATATACAGGGTGACTTTTAATTAGCTGACCAGACCATTAACATTATTTATCACTTTTTTTTAATATTGCGGTTCTTTTGGGGTCTTTAACAAACACTATTTTCAAAGACATTTTTAAAGACCTATCTATAAATACCCCACACATATGTTTTTTTAATATGTCATTTTTAAAGACCTATCTATAGATACTCCACACATATGTTTGATGATTTTTTTTTGTTTTAGTTCCATGTATTGGAAGCCCCCATTTTTTTTTTTTCAATTTTTGCATTAAAATTGGAAAGTTGTTCATATTGATGGGTACTATCATTACCCAAAAGGAACAAAGTTAATAAAATGACAATCCGTATACATTGTACGTTCACCCGGTATAGTTTTTTTATTTATAATTGTTTCTTTAATTTAAAATAAATACATTGCAGTAATAGCGCATCCATATGGATAGGTATCCATATCATTTCCCATGAGGAATCACCCTGTATAGTTGATTTCTTTAAGTATATTGTTTTAATTTAAAATAAATATTTTGCAGTAAAGCGCATCCATATGGATGGGATCCATATCATTCCCCAAAAGGAACAAAGTAAAAAAATGTCACCCTGTATACTGTATAATTGTGTGTTCACCTGTATAGTCGTTTTTTTTTATTTATATAATGTGTTCTTTAATTTAATAAATATTTTGCAGTAACAGCACATCCAAATATATTTCATTGAAAAAATCAAACTGTTTGACGAAAACCTTACATCGGCGGCCATCTTGCCAATATTTCATCGACATGAAGCCCGATTGGGTTGGTCGAAATTTGTTCTGCTAGCGGTAAGTAATACATTTATTTCTGCTACATTAAACATATGCAGTGAAGAGTTATTGATATCGTTAGAAAGCTAAATAAATGTAGTTTATTTTTAAATAATTAATTAGGCTTCAAGTAATAAAATTAAGGGCCGGGCTCGATGTAAATAAAACATACGACAAAAAAATGTGACATTGTGAAGTTTACTATTTTTTTTTGACGCATTTGTTTTTGTTAAATGTAGTATTACTTTCCATATTATTATTTTGTATCTAATCACCTGTTAATTAATATTTTTATTATCTATATAACTATGTTAGTGAAGCAGATATCACGTTTTTCGTAACATGGTGCCTGCCGCTCGAGTCGCTACACCACTGGATCGCGCGCTCGGACGTTTGAGCGTGTGGTGGCGTGGCGCGACGGACGTTCAAGTGGATAGAGTAAATTATATCTACAAACTACAAGTAACGATTTCCCCCTTACTCAATACTACAAATTTAATTGAAACTTGCTTATAATGTAATACGTTTTGACAATTTCCACGTGTCACAAGCATGCTTTCTTTCAGATGTGACTAAATCTTTCCCTAACCGATAAACTGCAAGAAATGCGTGCCATTTCTGAAAATTGGATGGAAGATAGAAGCCTTTAAAAAAAGGAAAGAAAAAAAAGAAAAGAGAAATGACACTTGACATTGGCGATATTAACCTACTAGTTGTTAGACCGCCATTAAAGGAAGAAGAAGAAGACAGATGAGACTAATATATTTTTGCTATTGACCTCATTGTTACCGCGCGGATTTCTCTTCGTTTTACATTTAGCTCGAGAAGCAATCGACCGAGGTTTATTTGGCGGCGGCGTCGCTCGATGTGTTTTGTCCTCGGATATTTCTGCTTGGGGAGCACAAAACGACGTCCTTCTGAACTTGTAACTCAACATATTTACGACTTCTTACCCATTTATTATTTCTATGCGTATGTTGCTGAACCAGAATATAAGACTATATACATAGTCAGGTCATAAGTTCTGTCACATGTTCAATATGAAATAATTTAGACATGTTTATTATTTATGTAAACATTTATATAGCAAAATGAACTAAATAAAACATAGATTCTTATGGTAATAAAGTTTATTCAAAATGACCCCCGCGATTTTGAATACAGGCCTTTATTCTGCGCGGCCAGTCGTCTATCGCAGCACGAACGAGGTCCATGTCAATATCGGCGGCTGCCTTAATCAAGGATGCCTTGAGTGACTCCAAATCAGGATGAGGCTTTGAGCAGGCCTTTTCCTGCAAGTGTTGCCATATCTTGTAATCTAACGGATTCAAATCTGGACTGGAGGAGGGCCAGTCCTCGTGCCGAATGAAGTCGATTTCACGCGCCGCCAGCCAGTCCTGTGTGCTTTTCGCTCTATGAGCTGGCGCAGAATCTTGTTGGAATACCCAGTGCCTGTTATTAAACATGGTATGAGAAACAGGTTCCACAAGGTTCTTGAGGACTGTATTTTGATACACAACAGCATTCGTTTTTTCGCCTTTCTCACAAAAATGTACCTCAGTTAAGCCCCAATAAGAGACTCCCAACCAAACCATGAGCGAGGATGGAAAATGACCTCGTTGAACACGCGGAATACGGTTGCTCGCTTCTTCACTGCTGTGTGTGTACACCTTATCATTTTGTTTGTTGTAGCTCTCTTCCACGTTGAAAATTTTTTCATCCGAAAAAAGAATTTCCCGATGCTTTTTTCCCGCGTACCGCTTCAACAAAGCGCGGCATCTCTTCAGTCTCAGGTCCAATAAACGAGCGTCCAAACGATGTCCTGTTTTTCTTCGATATGCCCTAAGCCCTAAGTCTTCATTTAACACCCTTTTCACCGTGGTCCTGCTTAACCCCATCTGAAGGGCCAACAGTTTCTGCTTACGTATGGGATTTCTTTGAATTCGCGCCTTCACAGCTTTTATCACTGCTGGAGTCCTAACAGAGCGAGGGCGACTACTTCATGACCTGTCATTTACACTAGAGTCTTCATTGTATCGTTTTATGGTACGATAAACGAATCTTTTGGTTATATTCAAATTTTTCAGTAAGTCGAAAATTTGAATTGGCGCGTAACCGCAGCGATGCAACGCAATAACTGCGACACGGTCTTCTTTAAGTGTCCACTCCATATTTAAAAATGAGGAAAACTCTAAAAAGTACACATTATTATTTTCATGAAAAATTCGAAATTCGAATTCAATAAACTTTTTTGTGGCCAGCGTTCTAAATTCAAAAGTTTTTATTGTGTGACAGAACTTATGACCTGACTATGTATATACATAGGATTCGAACGAAAGATTTACGCGTAAAGCAAAAAATAGAAAAGACTGTAAAAACACTATAGTTGTGGCTCTCAGGCTACCAACTTTTAAGGCGACATAATGGCATATTAAATTAAATTGGCCAAATTTATTAATTGTTTGGCCATGCGATTGGGTGTGGCGTTAAAATAGCACAACCCCCCCCCCCCCCCCCCCCCCCTCCATCTTTCGTTGCACCTCTCCTGAGCGTAAAATACGAAAAAAAGGCTAAAGCATAAAGAAGAGTAAGTGTTTTTGATATTATCAGGGTTTTATACCACAAAACCAAAAAAAAAATACACTGCGACACTTCTGTCATATCTGATACAGTTTTTAAAAAAAGTGAAAATCACGTCGATGGGGACACATTTTACGGTTTGAGGGTGTGAAGCGTAGAATTATTTCCTTATATCATAGATACTATAATATATAATACACAGCATATCGGCTTTTCTTATTCAACTCAATCACAACAAAACATTGTAGACAAATAATAAACCTAAAACATGCTCAACCGACAAAATTGGCTTTCCGCTAGAAGTGTTGTAATCGCAGGGGTTAATCCGGAAGCTTTGAAATAAATCTTCAAACTGGCGCCATTCTCTAATCTTTTCGTAAATCATCTTTGTGTTGTTAGTTTTTATGGCATGACATTGTACACATAGATAAAACCAAAAACCGATATTTTCAAAAACGTTTGATACTAAGTCTCAGCGTGATGTAGACACGCTCGGACAAAGTAAAGTAATATTAAGCAATGAAATCATCAAGTTGCACTATCGTAAAGTAAATTAATTAGATCATCGAATCTCAATATCGTTTGTCAAGTCTGAAAAGCAGTTATGGAACTGCTGGATATGTTGTGATCTTCGGGGTAATTTTAGGCAGCTTAAAATCTGTCAGCTCGTGTACTCGATTTCTAATTAGTTTAGTTGGTTTAGATATCTCTAGAATAAATCGGCGTATCGAAGTATTTTGAGGATCATTTGGCTTTCTAGACTTCCGTACCCGAAGGGTGCCAAACGTTACCCTATTATCAAGCCTCCGCTGTCCATCTGTCCGTCTGTCCGTCTGTCAGCGGTCTTTACCAGATCAATAGAAATAGGTACAGAGCTGACATTTTTACAGAGGTTGTATTTCTATTGTCACTATAACAACAAATAATGAATAATACAAGTTTTTAAGAATTAAAAGTATACCCATACAAGAGATTATTTGTGTAGCCATTTTCTTAGCATTTTGTTTAATTTGTTTATCGGTGAACTGACTCTCCCGATGTTATCGGAAAAGATCTTTAATTATTGGTATCGAGTTTTGTGCTTAGTTATTTGTCATTATACTCATATTCATAATTTCTCATTCGAATTATAATAATTAATATTAAGTTTTTTATCATATTTGATTTTATTTCTTTAAATAAGTTACTCAATTTATATCCACTTCCGGTTTAAATGAGCAAAGAGTTTCGTTAGCCTGAGTACATAGTTCAATACTTAAATACTACATACACAAAACTCTTTTTCAATGTTTCGATGTACGGCCTTGAGTGTCGTCTCACCTAGTATTTAATATTTTATTATTAAAAACTAAAAAGGTATACTCGTACGAAAGACTGTCGTTTTACGTTTTTCCGTGTACAATGGTATGAAACCCTTCGTGTACGTGTCCGACGTCCTACTCGCACTTGACCGGTTTTATTCATCTTTGGCCTGGTTGATAATCAATTCAGGTAAAGTGATCTTTACCATATTAGCCCAAGAAATTAGGAGTTAGACTTGGAATGTGGGATAATAAGCTGGAAACTTGCATTAATCCTTTATTTTGGCATTCTTACTGTTGTCCCTAAAGACACAAAAAATTACATGTCCACGTCTTAAATTATTCAAGGTTAAAAGTATAGTTTCATACTTGCTTAGACCGTTTATTATTAAAATCCTTAATGTTGTACCAAAAGTCACAGAAGTTTTCGCAAATATCTCGCCTCCTATGATTTCAATGATAATGGCATCTTAGTAAAATAGTTAAGCATGACAATGATGTTAAGGGGCCATCCTCAATGAAACCATAGGAAGCGAGATATTTGCGAAAACTTCTGTGACTTTTGGTACAACATTAAGGATTTTAATAATAAACGGTCTAAGCAAGTTTCTAGCTTTATTATCTCACATTCCGAGTTTGATCCTCTTGACAATCTTTATTTTCCTGCATTATATCAGGCTTTATTTTTGAGTGGGGCTTTATTAGGATTAGGATGTATGGGATTTGACTTGCAAAGCCTACAAATCGTGACTTCCTTCTGCACATAGGTAGCTAGGTATTCATTGATAGTTGAGCCTTTAGTGCATGTCCGTGCTACTGGTCCGTTTTCAGCTTTCCCTCTTGCCAGGACATTTGTGAACTTATGATGGATGGATGGAGCCGTAATGTTCGATACAAAAACCAGTTAGTTAGCTACGAATATGTACAAGAAAGGAGCGTTAAATAGCAATTGCCAGTGAGTTGTGATTACTTTCTCTCTTTTTGCTTTTATTAATGAAGTTATTCTCATGTCATTATCGGGCGCTATTTACTTAAATGCGAATGGTCTCATACTCATGGTCTTGTAATGTGACTATCGAATTATTTCCAAGTAATTAATATATTTTTAATTTGTTTCAGGTAATTATTAAACTAATGAAAAATAGCCCAGTTTTTGTAAATTGACTTTGAGACCGCCGTTTTTGTGAAAGTAAATAATAAGTGAAATTCAGAAAACTTAGCTCCAACCGATTTCGAGACCAAATGCCTTGCAAACAAAGAACACAACAAGTTGAGACCAAAATGTTTGTGAATGTAAATAATAAGTGAGTTCCAACCGATTTCGAGACCTTGCAATAAAAGAAAAAGTGACGTAACCAACTGATCCCGATATGAGTTTCCTTAAGTAGGAGGAGAAACGCCCAAAGAATACAGTGTACATTACAATCAGTGAAATTGAACAACAGATCTCACGAGTTTCCACCAACATTGTGACTGTGCTCCTTCTAAATCGGGCGCACAATAGTGATGTCAGCTTGTGTGATGGAGGAGGGTCGTGAAGAGGGCGGCGGCACGGCGGAGGTTCGCGAGGAGCTCGAGGGGGTGCTGCGTGAGGAGCGGGAGCGGGCACCGCGGCGGGAGGTGCTGCTGAGCGCGCGCGGCAGGCGCGCCTGCTCCGAGCAGGGTCCGCATCCCTCGCTGCACCCAATATGTGAGTATGGTCCATTTAGCGCCAAACATACAGTCTCTGAAGTTACCGCGCCGTGAGTTGCGCTGTTGCTCAGTGGACCACTGATATCTATACCGCTATTAAAGAGACGATTGCTTCAAGATGTTCAGCTCTGTATGTGTTTTTGTAGGAATTTGGATGCACAAAGACTAATCAAGATGAGCAATGCTAAATAAGCAGCCTTAAAATTACCAAAATGCTAATGATGGCTACGCCAAAATTCGCATAACGACCAAAATAACAAAAACAAACTTTACGGAGGTAGCTAATCCATGTCTCAATCAAATTCATTAAAATATGTAAATTCAAATAATATCTCTCTGTCTTTGTCACTTATGGTGGTGTGATTTGAAATTACTATTACAAACCGAATTAGGAGTACTTACACAAATATTAGGATTGATGGGACAGCAGAGGCAGACCAACTAGTAGGCTAACTCATTATGGATTCATACATGCTGCTTTATTACCATATCGATCATATCAGCGCAGCATGTTATGCTAAACAAGAGTTGTGGGGATAACGCCAGCTATGAATACGCGGGGAAACAGTTCTAACTAAAATATGTGAATATGTGGATTTTTTCATTGAATAGTTTAAATCGAAAAATATAGTATCAATATGTATTTTTTTAGCTGAATTCTGCAAATGTTTAATAATGGAGTTGAGTTGTGGTTCTTCCATTATAGAAGTGATGTATGTTTGTAGTTTAATTTCCATCACTACTGAACATAGTTTCAATAGTTTCCCAGTATTGAACCAAACAATAAATAGTATAGATGTCGCAGTTGGTTGGTTAAATCAGACACTTAACTAACTCTCTAGACCGTTAATTAAATACCGACGTTTTACCATTTCACTAGCATTTTGATTTAAATCATCGCCGAAAACGTTGAACAATCTCTCCTACCAGAAGCCGGCGTGTTGAAAAACAAGATGGCGTCACGACAACAGCTGATTTGCTCAGCTTATAGCAGGGCAAAACACTGCGGTAGCTTAGGTGTTAGGTTGAACATGTAAGAACAACAAAAAATACTTAAAATATAAACTTAAGTACACATAAAAATATTGATATTGTATATGTCTTGTTGCCTAGGAACGTTTAGACAACTCGTCAAACGTTTCGTTCACTCACTTGTCTGCCGGAATTTTAGTGACTTGGTTAAACAATGGTATTTAATTAACGGTCTAGAGAGTTAGTGAAGTGTCTGATTTAACCAACTAACTGCGACATAGATACCTAACTCAATCTATCTATCCAGCCTTCTGCACCCACTGTTGAGTAAAGGCCTCATCTTCATTACGCCACTTATTACGTTCCTGGGCTAAGAGAAACAAATGAGTAGTATATTATTTATTATATTAATTATAAGTCAAATAATTGAGACCTTACGATACAGGTCTGACCTAGTGTGAGGGCCGCTGGTAATTCCTATTACCTGTGTGATTCCTTAGCAAACAAGTACGTCATCATTAACATATGAATCTGTAAACTCTTATGTTAAATAAATTATTTTCTTGTCAAAGGGGGAGGGAGTCGGAAGGAGGGGAAGGGAGGGGGAGGGACGGGAAGGAAGGGCGATGGAGGGGAGGGGAGGGAGGGGTAGAGGTGTAGGGGAGAGGTGAGGGGCAGGGAGGAGCAGGGGAGGCTCATGTTTGTATGGACTTAAATTTTTACACGAAATTGCGCATCTGATAGTAAACCATTGTTTCAGCATAACTAAAGAAACTCCTACTTATATAAACTGCCACGGTTATGATGAAGGGTAGTGGTACCCATCTTTGAAGCATTATTCCAAAAAAAGGAGACACTTTCCAAATCCAAAAAATATATGGTTATGAAATGCTTTTCCGTCTTTGTTTGAAAACATCATAATAATGGAATATTTCTAAAGATCTAGAAGGAATATTGATATGGTTTTTGCGTCAAAAAGTAAGTATTTAACATATGAAAAATAAATAAAAATCCTCACAATTTTTGCAATGTTTTGCCGCAGCGACCGACGTAACAACCATGTTGCAGTATTAGCTGATGTTAACATTATTTAAAATATTTAGTGTCCAAAACTTCAACCAACACGAATCGAGTTACTAATTATACAGATAAACGGGCCTTAGAAAATACCCGTATTACTCGTTTCCTATATAAATATAAATCAAAATTAGAAATATTCTTTACCTCTGGCGTGATGCTAATTGAATAAAAATTTGAATTTGGTTGAACCGAATGAATGTAATCCTTGTATGCACTTCATAGGTGAAAACCAGGTGTACGATTCCATCGTGCATCGTCAGATATTTTAAGGTCAGCTTTAATAGATATTGCTGTTTTCATTATATCGATCAGTTCACATTCGTCTATCAATAAGTGCGCACCAATTGTAATCATTACAAATAAAGTGATTTATCAAGTTATCCCTCTTCTTTCCTTTTCCACCAATCATCATCAGAATCAAGTTTTAAGGTACCGCCAGCAAGGGCTCGTACATTAAGTGGTATTTCGAGCCGAGGTCAGATTCGGAGACATCAGCCAAAAGATTACAACTAATGAAAGCAAAGGTGAAGGTGCGGAGGGCACATATCAGTTCATTCAACCAGAATTGATGAAAACATTGGGACTTAATTGGAACTCGACACAGGACGACTTCAAATTTCGATCGAAGATTGAAACCACGACTGAAATCAAGACATTTTGTAGGAAAAGACAGGTGCTATCGGAAATCGCCCGATTATTTGAACCTCTTGGCTGGCTCACACCTATTTCTGCACAAATGAAATTACTTTTTCAATCCGTCTGGAATAGAAATCTTCAGTGGGATGACAAGATACCCGAATATATTCACAAATAATGCATAAAAATAAAACAGCACATAGCAGCTATAACTATATAGCTAAATAATCTAATCATGCCAAGGTGGTTAGGTACAGAGACCTCAAACGATATCGAGTTACACGGGTATTGTGACGCATAGCAAATGCGTACGCCTGCGTAATTTATTGTAAACTTAAAAATAGATGGCCCATATCAAATAAGTCTCGTCGCTGCAAAATCAAGATTAGTACCACACAACAAAGAGATTACATTGCCAAAACTGGAGTAGTGCCGAGCCCATTTGCTAGCCACACTGATGGAAAAAGTACTAGAAAGTTTGAGAAACCATCGTATCAAGATGTATGGGTAGATTCGACTGCCGTCTTAGGCTGGCTTCAAGATCAGCCCCAGCGCTGGAAGTAGTTTGTTGGCAACAGAGTGCAACAGATTACTCAAATTATACCCGCGTCATGTTGGCGGTACGTCAAATCTGCCGAAAACCCCGCAGATTGTGCTAGCAGATGGCTCAACGCTACACAACTACAAGATCATCCACTTTGGTGGCATGGACCGACTTGGCTAAAAGCCTTTGATGAAAAGCAAAGATTAAGCAAGACTTATTCGACTGATAAAGAGGCCAAGCCATTGAAAGCGACTGTACAGGCTGTAACAAGAAACAGCAATATCGTACTTGAGTTGTTAAACAAGTACAGCTCATTCATCAAGGTAGTACATGTGCTGTCGTGGATACGCCGATTCACAAGTCGTAAACAAGACAGAAAATATGAAAAAAATGAGATGATGAGAGACTTAGACAAACTACTGAGATGATTATAAAGGATGTTCAAGGAAGGGAATTTGACGGAGAGATAAATGACCTCTAAGACGGCAAACAAGTGTCACCCAAAAGCAAGATTTTGAGTCTCACACCTTTCCTCGATGAAAAAGGCTTGCTCAGAGTTAGAGGAAGAATGAAACATGCACACATTAATACAGAGATGAACATTCTGTAATTTTGCCTCAAGAAAGCCGTTTGACGGAGTTAATTATTTTGCAAGCGCATGAACATACCTACCACGGCGGTGCTCAGATTACATTGTCATTCATAAGATGAAGCCGAACGAAATCGCATCATTAGTTCCTTCACCATAGGAGCGACAACAGCAAGCAACATGCTACTCAGTCTACGGAATGTTCAAAACACGTTATTAGATACTATCACTGATCTACACCACGGTCGGTTCGATTACCATTTGTTAACTCCCGAGCAACTCATCAAGGAATTGACGACAATTGCAAAGATGTATCGCTGCCGTTGGAGAACCTCCACACAGAAGTGTACAAAATTTATAAATAACTACAACTAAAAACAAGACCTTTGGACGACGTACTTCTCTTTGAAATAAAACTCCCACTCATCAGTCGAGACAGTTATGAAATTAAAATGTTAAACAAGTTTAACCTCAAAACAAACGTGAAATCCTATACATTTTTTTTATAAACAAGTGTTAAACATGAGTCTAATTTTTTGTGGTAAATCTTACCGTTACACTCTAATTTTTGAGACGTCTAATCCATATTTGACTTCTAGAAGTGGCTAAAATTAGTGTTTAATTTTGCAGATTTTACTCAAATATGAAAGAAGTACTAAAATTGTGCCTACTATTGGTACCTATATGAGTACGTATGTAAATTCCTTCTTAGGATGCGACCATCGGACCTATATGTTTTTGATAATTTGATATGCAATTATGGCAAAGAATATTTAACTTATATTGGGTCAGAAAGCGTCCAGATTCATAGTTATCATCGATATTTTATTCAAAATGAACATCGCTATTTTCGTCGACCGCTGGTCCGTAGCGGTTGCGGGCGTCAAGTTTGTAGCCGCTACGACTTTTCGTAGTCGTGTTTATAATGACCTTTATACACGTTTTTCAACCGACTTCACAAAAGAGGTTAACAATTCTTCGGGATCTATGTTTTTTTATGTATGTTCATCGATTTCTCCAAGACGGATGAACCGATTTGGCAAATTGATATTTTTTAATTGAAAGGCTTCCCCTTCCAATTGGTCCCATTTTCATCAGGTCACGATCTAATGATGGGATCCTGGAAAAATCGATGGAACTCTTCAAATATTATAGCCAGACCTCTAACTTTTTTTGTAATTTTCATAGTAAGTCGGAAATTTACTCTCGGAAAGCATCATTTTCTGAAGTGGAGCTGATGATGAAGATCACAGATGGCCACCGAAACCGCTTAATACAAGTTAGCCTACAGGTACATAGTAACTTTATTAAGGTTGTTCAATAATGTATGCTCGTCTTAATGCATAATGATGAAATGAAAGTGATGGTGACGTAGGTACCAGGAGAGCTTTTCAACTAATTATCAATCTGATCTGATGCCATCATCAGATCAGATTGATAATTAGTTCCTATGATCATGGAGAAATAGAGGGAATTCTTTAATTAATGAAGACACGTATGGGTATGTTTTGTAATCATTGGGTTTAATTGAAGCCGGTTTTTCATTTTTTTTTTATTAAATGCATTTATGCACCCATAATTTAATTGAAATTTTTGATATCCTTGTCTATAATAACAACAATATTACTGAAACACGCATTATAAACTCATGGATTACCAATGAATACTCCTATGATTTTGTACATGCCAACGACATGCACACAGCTTGCTTAGCAATTATTTTTGTACGCTACCGTATCGCGCTTACACCGTTACAGTGGAAAAGGCGGAAATTCTTAAAAAAATTGTTGAGACCAGCTGACTGTAAATGCGTTTATTACAAAGGCGTCTGGGTCTCGATGCCAATAAATGTATTTTTTGCATTTTTTATTCGTGCGGCACGCGAATAAATCAATTGATGGTACGCCAATTCAGGATTCCGGCGGAGTTACGGGTTGAGCGGAGCCTTTGTGCATGTCCCCTTCGCCTGCACATCTACATCAGCCATCCCAACTCCTGCACCAGCTGGAGTAGGAGGCCTGGGTGTACTAGGAGCTCGTGGGTGTTTGTTGTATCACTTAGGATAGCCATCCTGGTTTCTGTTGTGGATGGACATGCCAGTAGCATGTGCTTTACTGTTTCATCCACTTCCACGCATCCCCTGCACAGGGGGCTGTCCGTTGCACCTGTAATTGTCAATTGTTTGTTTAGTGTACAGTGGCCTGTAATAAGGCTTGTTAGTATATTTATTTTACTGCGTGGCAGTCTTATTAAGTAATTCGTAAATGGGTTCTAGCATTTTTGTATGGAGACTGGCATACTCACTGTCAAAATCGTGATTTCTGCGGCCAGAGTCGAAACGGGTATCGATCGATAGAGTAAATTATTACAAACAAACATGTATCTTAAAGTATTTGTGAAACGATACACTTTGCGAAAAATCAGAGTTCAAATTTCAAAAAATAAATGGCGTCATGAATGACCTACTCCGACATTTTCTTATTATGCCTGTTTCACACTAAATGTATGTGATAATACTCTGATAATAGATAAGTTAGCGAATGCAACTTGGAAACGGGGGCTGTTCTGTCTCGGCGTTTGCGTTTAAACAACAGCAGTTCTGAGCTGTCCTTATTGAAAAAAATAGTTCATACTGACAAAATAGTTCACTAGTTCATACTGAACTTATTATAAAAAGTTAAATAAACGGAACACAGTTTAGAATACAAAACTTACATTCTTATATATATATGAACGAAACGAACACGCCCAACATTCCACCATCACTCTACGCAAACACTAGACAGTGGCAGACAACGTTGGATAAACGTTCCAACGTTGTCTGCCATTGACAATCAATCAAATGAGAGAAATAGGGAAAATATTGACTTGACGACGAGTGAGTATTCCTAAACAAAACAAAAATACTTAATACGCAAAGGAAAGAAGGTTATGGAATATTTAAGACTACCATGTAAAAGTGATGTTGAGAATAGAATTATTACCCTTCCAACTTGCGAGAACACGGAAAAAATAATGGTTGAGTACCTACGAGATGTTCTACTTGGCTCTCGCTAGACCACCGCGCCTGACGCTAGGTAGACGCGTGCCAGGGGCAGGCGCCGAAGAAGCCAGCAGCTTCAGCACCGCAGCTGGTTTCGGAGTAGCCCCCTTATCGACACTCTGACCGGATGTTGGCCGCTCCATCCGGCATAGGTGGGAACTTGGTGGTGTGAACATGGAACTCTGACATAACTACGCTCCTCCTTCTGTCTAGATTTGTCAGGAAGCAGCAAAACGATCCTGCCCTCAGTTGTCCAGCAATTTGTTTAGCAATATTTAGTGAAATAAGGTCGGCCACCACTAAACTAACCCACCCCTGGGATTAAAGTAACAATTAAACTTTGGTCTTAATCGTCGTAATAATCATCTCATCAACGACTTTTTTATTCACTCCTATTAGGATCTAAAGTGCATTTACCCAACTTAGACTCCTTAAAAAAAACAGATAATTATTTATTTATTATTGCACTTATGTTGTGATGTGAATTATATGTAGTGGCTGACAGTGGAGATGAAGGAAAGTCCAAGGATGTGCAATTATGATTTATACTCAGTTCTTACATAAAGTGACTTAAAATTAACCAATGTTAGAAAGCGTCCGATGCTAGGAGCGCTGGTAATAAAAGTGAAAAAAAAATATATGCTTAGTTTTACTATTTCTAAATTGAGGGCATCGACGATATGTGCCTAACTTTGTGTGTTAGGTATATGACGACGGTGGCTTTGTATTACACCTCCCTCCTTAAGATGAGCAACTATTTGCTGATGTCTACTGCAAATGTTGCGGCTCGATTGTCCTGTGCTAAGTTGAGATGCGATAAGGGAATATCAGCCTGAGTCGTTGATTCGCATTTGTTATTTACAATGTAAGCCTTTCTTCGGCGTATAATGTAGACTGCAGTCAGTGCAGTTGCACCGATTAGTGCGATGACGTAGAGCGGAATCGTCGTATGATAGACGGAGGTATCTATTGTTTGTATTGTAATTGGACGCTCTGTTGCTAGCTGCGCTTGAATGTTATGCAGTTTGGATAATTCGATGGTAGTTAAATTATACTTTATTGTCTGATGTTTTCCGGCGATTGCTGGCCACGGAATGTTCATCAATTCAATCGGTAGTCCTTGAATCCTGTCTTCGACGTTGACTATTGTAAACTCCGGTGCCTTGATTCTGCAGTTGTGCGGGATGCGAGCTAGATAAGTTCCTTCCAACAGCTGATGTTGTTCTTGTTTGCATATAAGTTGAATTTTGGTGGGCCTTGGAAACGATAAAATGTAGTTCTGGCTATCCAGTTCCATAAGAGCTTCCTTGAACAGCGAGATAGGCGTAGGTTGACACGTCTCATCTATCTCCTGTAAATATATTAATCGATGGATGCAGTCCCGTTGCGTTCGTAGTTGATGGCCGATGTTCTGCTTGCAGATGTGCCATGCGTTGACCTTCGGGCATTCAGCCTCTATGTACACATACTCGTTTATATTGGATGCCATGAATGGATAGGATGGGAGGATGATATTATTATTCTTGTTGGGGATCGGACATAACTTATAGAGGTCAAAGGTTTTTTTGATAAATATTGGGAATTTAAGTACTATAACAAGTCTTGTGTCTGCAAAGTAGGTTCCTAAATTTATTATATCATAATAGTACCTTATGTCCAATGAAATGATCTGCTCTGGTTCATAATAATTTTGCAACTTAAAGATGAGATCTCGTAATTGTTTAACTGATAAAACCGAATGATGCATAGAATTAGTACGACTAAATGCCAAAATATTCTCAAGTCTATCTATTTCATTACATAAATCTTGAACCTTCTCGCCAAAAGCGACGAAAAAATGAACAAGATTTGCATGTCTCATATTTCGCTCGTTATCAGTAGCCGTCGAATTATTGATGGCTGAAAGAGCTATCTGTAATTTTGCCTGATTATTTTTTAGATCGGTAATTAGGTGGGCCTGTTGAGTGGTCATTTCATTGCATAGAGTAATGTGTTTAGTGTAGGTATCAGAAATACTTTTTTGGTTGTTATTCAAGACCTGGATAGCGTTTTCGAATCGGATAGCATCGTTTTGATCCAGATTGCCTGTGATATCTTTGATAAGAGCGCCTAAAGGGTTGAACAAACCTCTCTTGACTCGAGTGGCTAAAAATGTTTCAATGTGAGTAAGCGCTTTATCGAGTTTATTATATAAATGTTTAATTTGAAACTTAAAGATTGACGTGTCATCACTAAGAGTGTTGGAAGTATATGTGTAAGTGTCGGATAGCTGAGTCTTTAAGTTGAAAATGGTATCTTTGATTTTACCTAAGTCTATTTCATGGATGAAAGTGTGGTAATGGGAAATTATTTTAGCGGTGCCTAGTTTGAATGGTAGTAGGCCCGGTCCATTACTGAGGTTGTCGAGTTGTATTTCTTGTACTTGGGCCGCGGAGGTCGAGATCAGTATTAGGGATCTGTAACAACGGAACGGTTCTATTCTTTAGTGGCCGCTTAAGTCTTACTTGGGCCGCGGTTTTTTGTAGTGTAAATATGAATTGGTAAATTACTAGTTACTCTGTCAGACTTAAAGCGGGGGGCAAGTTTTTGTCGGGCTGCGGCGGGGTTTCGAACAAACACCTCTTGATTTGGTTCATATTGAATTTGGGGTTCCCGTGTCTCATTTATTCTATTAGTACATTTTTCTCGGTCGGCGAGCGACATGTTATGTATATGGTGGTAAATAGTTTCCATTCGTTCGCGATGGTCATTTATATATTGCTGCATTAATCTCTCTGTTAGGTTTATATTAATAGGGTCTCGGGGATCAAAGTGGCCTGATATAACTTCGAAAGGTCTGCATTTTGTGAAACTGTGCACTGAGCTATTGTAAGCAATTAGTGCGTAGGGAATAAGATTTTTGGCGGTTTCATTTTTGTGTTTTACTTTAAGCAGCCGTAAATGTTCCAAAAGGGTAGAGTTGAAACGCTCTATCATCCCGTTTTGATTTGGGGCATGGGGCATTGTAGTATTGTGTTCTATGTTGTGTAATTTCAAAAACTCTTTTACAATTTGATTAACAAACTCAGTCCCATTATCTGTTACCAAAGTCAAGGGATATCCGTGATGAGTAGCAAACTTCAAAAAAGCTTTAATGATACTGAGTCCAGTACAATCAGGGATGTGATATGCTTGCGCATATTTAGAGAAGGAATCTACGAGAGTTAGGTATTTTTCCTGTTCGATAGTAAGTACATCGGCGTGCGCTACTTCAAATGGCCTAGAGGGAGTTGGTACTATGTTGAATTGAGGGCGTGGTGGGTTGCGGTCATATTTAGCGGTATTACACGTGTTGCAAGTACTTATGTATTTTGTAATCGTGTCGCGCATTTTTGGCCAGAAATAACGTTTTGATAATGAAAGCAATGTCTCATTGATGCCTCGATGATTAGTTTTCCCTTCATGATATGCTTTTACTATAGATTGCTGCCTAAGGGGTAAGACAACGTTCTCCAGTTCACATTTTACAAGGACCAAGTTCATGGCTGAGCTACCAAAAATACGTTGTATGATAGGAATTATGGTGTAAATTTTGTTTTCGGGGTTGATCAAGAGAGCTGTGCGTGTATTGGGGTCTACATGATTTTGGATTGTTTTAGATAAACTACTTTCTAATCTTTGGTCGAATAAGTCAATTGAAGTCTTAATATGACCTTCAAAAGGTTGCGTGACTGTAGGCCTGGTTCTAGGCGGGTGATTTATAATGTTCAACACAATCTGTTTTTTAAATTTATTCAAAGGGTCAGTGCTTATAGGGATTTCTAGTGTCGGATTTTCGGCGCTAGTGTGAGCGGTGGCTGTAGCTGAGGAGCTAGGAATAGGGTTGTGATCGGGTGCTGATATCGTGGAAGACGATGAACTTGTATTAATCTCCGAATGATTGACTAACAGTGACATATTCTCGTTGTTTATCTCGATGCGAGACAAAGCGTCTGCGTTTGTATTGGCCTTGCCTTTTTTGTAGACCACCACCATAGTGTAATCATATTCCGCTAACTTTAACCTCCATCGAGTGAGTCGAGAATTGGGCTCTTTCATGTTCATGAGCCATTGCAAAGGCTTGTGGTCTGTAATTATTTTAAATTTCCGGCCAAAGAGGTAAGGTCTAAAATACTTGGTAGCCCAAACTATAGCAAGCAGCTCTTTCTCAGTGGTGGAGTAATTCACCTCGCTGTCATTGAGAGTCCTTGAAGCATATGCTATAGGGTGGTCTACGCCCGTAGAACCTTGAGATAAAATCCCTCCTAGGGCGTAATTTGACGCGTCTGTAGTCAAAATGAATTCTTTTGAAAAGTCTGGATATACTAAAATAGGGTCATTTGTCAAAAGAGTTTTACAATGTTCGAAACAATCGATGTAATCGGAATTGATGATAATTTTGGATCCTTTTTTTAAGCATGCGGTAAGCGGTTTCGTAATTTTTGCAAAATCTGGTATGAATCGACGATAATAGCCCAGTAAACCTAAAAAACCTTTAATCTGTTTAGTAGTTTTTGGGATTGGGTACTTGCATATTGCGGCAATTTTATCTGGGTTTGGTTTTACGCCTTCTCGGGTAATAATATGGCCTAAATATGGGGTCTCGCGTTTTAAAAACTCTGATTTATCCATCTGAATTTTGAAATTGGTTTCGCGGAGTCGTTGGAATACTTTCTT
The DNA here is from genome assembly GCA_949825045.1 of Argyresthia goedartella. Lineage (NCBI taxonomy): Eukaryota > Metazoa > Arthropoda > Insecta > Lepidoptera > Argyresthiidae > Argyresthia > Argyresthia goedartella. Next base: position 15,749,840 of record OX463815.1, read on the forward strand.
GAGGTTCACTATGTGTTCCTGGAGCGATGTGGAGTATACCAAAATATCGTCCAAGTAGACTATGGTATTTTCAACGCCTTGTAGGATATTATCCATAACTCTCTGGAATGTTGATGGGGAGGTTTTTAAGCCCATGGGCATACGAAGAAACTCATAGTGTCCGCGCTCTACATTGAAACCAGTTTTGTGAATGTCTTTTGGGTCCATCTCTACTTGGTAAAAACCGCTGGCCAAATCTAGTGTAGTAAAATACTGACACCTTCCCAGTTTATCTAAAATATCAACAATATTTGGTATTGGATATTTGTCCTCAACAGTCTTATCATTAAGTTTTCGAAAGTCTATGACTAGTCTCCACTTAACCTTTCCTGATGCGTCTGATTTTTTTGGGACTACCCAAATAGGGGCACTCCAGGCAGAGGTAGATGGCCGAATAATTCCTTGTCTCAACATACTTTGTACCTGATTTCTAACTTCTTCTCTATGTATGTATGGATATCTATAAGTTTTACTATGAACCGGGTTATCGTCAGTTGTATTAATCGAATGTTTAATCTGATTTGTGAACGACAATTGTTCGCCTTCCACATAAAAAACATCGGAGTATTCGCTGCATAAGTTTATCAAATTACATGATTCTTCATCGTTTAGGTGTCCAGTGCGCAAACGCGGTATGACTTCCTGTGACCGGGCATTGACACTTGAAAATTGCAAGGTTTGCTCATTGTATAGTTGTGCATGTACGGGTTCTGTTAATAATAAAATAATGTCATTCTGTGTTGGATTAGATATTTCCACATATGCAAAGTTATTTTTAGATATTGAAATACACTCGTTGATGTTACAATTACAGATCATCTGTTCATCTATATGAATTTCACCGTTATTTATTGTGGTCGGGACTTTTAGTAATTTTGATGACTGGGCCGGGATTATGTCCTCCAATAGTTGGTGACTTTCTGGTCCATGCATGTGAATTTTGTTATTCGCGAACTGGGTGCTAAGTATTCGACTTCCTAGATCGATATTCGCTTGCCACTGTTCAAGTAGATCGCAACCGATAAGGCCATCGAAATAATCATGAAATTTATACACGTATAGTTTTATTGATTTTGAGTCTTGGATTTCGTTAAAACAGGGGATAGTGACTGAATAGTTGTTCATGGTAGATGCGTGTATGTTGGTGACGATAAATGGGTCATAATTAAGAGTCAAACCGGGAAAGTATTTATTTAAAGCCTCGGGACTTATGAAAGATTGATTAGCGCCAGTGTCCAGAAGTAACCTTAGGAGCGGGTTTTCAATCTGTATATAGGGCAGTTGCCGCTTGTTTTGTATATTTAACTCTATTCGGGGTAACTCCCCTCCGTATCTAAGGGAAAATTTGATTCATTTTCTTGGTTAACGACAACCTGATCATTTTGATCATAACATAACGTATCTTGGGGTGGGTATTCGTATGATCCCATATAGAATTGTTCTGCAGATAACGGCTCTTCATAACCATAGTAACAAGACTCAGAAGGGTTTTGTATTTCATGTAAATGCATTTCTCGCGACCTGTAGTCAACATGAGAGTTGTCATTGCTCCGCCAATTGTTGGGCCTTGTTGGTGGCAAAGTTCGGGCCACGGGGTGGCTAACACCACTCATGGGTTGGGCTTGATTGTAAGACTGATTTTGCCGAGTAAATTGCGCTTGGGGGATCCTAAAGCCGGTAGACATGTTAGATCTGGGCATGGCACTAAAAATTTGCTGTGTGCGTGAAGGACCTGGATTGTTAGGGTTCCGCTGATACCTGTTTCTTTGCATTGGTGGTGGGATTGGATCCTGATTTGTCATAAATGCGTGTGTGTGTGGATTTGGTGCAAACGAATAATTTTGAGGGATTTGAGGTCTAACAGATGTAGGTGCAGTGAATATTTGTGACCTAGCTGAAGGTGCAGTGAATGGTGTCATGTTTCTGAAGGGGGTTGGCTTGTTTTTGCCTTGCAAATAAAGGATGTTCAACTCTTCTTGCGCAAATTGGAGAGCATCCTCTAAGGTGTTTGGTCGCATGCATCGAATTCGCGATCCTAGTGGGTCATTTAAGCCTCTTAGGTATGACTGAAGGGCAAGCTTTTTATATAGGGAACGCTTGGCTTCAACGGTGGTGGCTACGCTATCATGTAGTTCCACGTATGTCATGATAGTGCTCAATAGATTTTGTACCCGTTCGTAAAAATCTTGCGGTGTACCTGTGCCTTGAATTAACATGGACAGGTCTGTGTAGAGAGCAGACTCGTCTCTTTGATCACTGAAATTGTTGACCAAAGTATTTCTGATACCTTGCCAAGTGGACGGTGTGCCATTGGTGGCTAATGTACGGCCAGCAGGTCCCGTAATTTTATTTAAAATGCCATTTAATAGATATAAGTTAATCAACTCATGACCTGGGGCGGCATTTACATATGTCTGAACTAATTGATCACATAATCTTAGGAATCTAATTAGGACGTTTGGATTCCCGTCAAATTCGGGCAAATTTCTTAGTGCTTTATGAATGGTATCTAAATCTGCGGCCGCCATTTCAGTAGGAAATTCCTCCTGTATAGGGTCTAAATCCCTAAATGCGTCTCTTTGCTCGATGCGAAGATTACGGCGCCTATTACTATCACTAAGGGAACTACCCCTAAATCGTGCTGAATTAGGATGGAAAATTTTTGGGATTATTCAGGACGATTTGGAAAAAAAATTAAGGAAAATGGCAACCAATAATTAGAGTATAATGTACTTACAAAATTAACAGCATCTTTCCTTGGTTGGAGCCTCGTTCTATCGATGTCTGGATAAGGCGGGTTCCTCTTCACGTCCAAAAGCCAGCTCTCATAGGTTCTTCTTGTAGATGTAGATACAGCGACCAGTTCAGCAGATTGATACTCGAAGAATCCGGAACTGATTCTACAACTCCGTGACTGCGCCAATTATATGTAGTGGCTGACAGTGGAGATGAAGGAAAGTCCAAGGATGTGCAATTATGATTTATACTCAGTTCTTACATAAAGTGACTTAAAATTAACCAATGTTAGAAAGCGTCCGATGCTAGGAGCGCTGGTAATAAAAGTGAAAAAAAAATATATGCTTAGTTTTACTATTTCTAAATTGAGGGCATCGACGATATGTGCCTAACTTTGTGTGTTAGGTATATGACGACGGTGGCTTTGTATTACATGTGACACATAATGTTTACATTTTACTATTGTTAAAGTAGGTATTTACATCAGGGGAAGGGATTAAGTCTAACACCTCCTCTAGGAAGAGACGAGATAGAGAGAGAGAAACTAGGGACAGATGAGGGAATAGGTGATATAAGTTATACAAACACAAACATTGGAACAAAAAGTATTTATCTCTACACAATAATAATAAAGTAAAAATAACATAGCTTTTTCCTATATGGAGTGGTACAGTTATACCCACGTTTAACATGTTATAAAATATACAGTTTTGTGTGATAGGGGGCTAGCCCATCGCCTCAGCTATGTAGAGTGAAGGTTTCTTCATGATGAAGCATGGACGGCAAATTCGGTCAGATGACACTATCTGCAATGCCAAACACAATGTGATTTTAGCGAATGAAAGCGAAATCCCATTAGCAAGGATCGTAAATAATATTCATATGTATTAAGTATTAGTTATTATTGTGTTACAAGTTTTGATTAGGTTATTGTTAATTTCTTTTTTAAATTTAAACTAAAACTTGATTAGTACAATTTATTTACTTTTTAATTTATTTAGTTATAGGGAGGGATGTAGAAGTGTGTTGATACTGTTGATATAGCGACTAGAGAATAGTTTTAATAGATGCTGGTTTTTCAGCAACCAATAGGGAATGATCACTCTATTGTATCTGACAATTGTTTCTTTCTTTCTTTCCTAGAAACATGTGTGTAACTGGGAATAATGTAATGTACCCAGCTATTTATATTTATTTTATTCAATATATTTAGTTGGGTCTATGGGACAAGGAGTGGAGGGAGACCGCTCAGGATCGGATAGAGTGGAAGAGGGGGAGAGAGGCCTTTGCCCAGCAGTGGGACATGGTGGGCTCGTAATAATAATAATATTTATCGGTTCTATGGTTTCAATTATTAAGGTACTGTTTCCACATGTGTTTTGTGTTGTCTAGAATAGCTTGTTTAAGAGTATAATTAATATGTGCTAATTTGAAAGCATTCTTAATATGAGCACACCATATGGCACACACGCTAGTAAGGAGCAATTTCTCAATAGCATGTGTAACAGTACCTTTAGTTAGAGACTACAAGGCTTGCTGTAAAAATGATTGATATTGTAGGTAGGTATTTTAAGTACTTACATCTCGTGCGTCGACTCTATGGTTTGCATATACTTGTATTGTGAATGAGCAGTAAGATATTCCCCAACTAACTCATAGCTTCGTAGCTGCTGTCGAAGAGCACGACCTCCACTGCGACGGCCAGTACCAGCGTCGCAGAATAAACACGGCGGGCCCTTGTTACTTGTCATGGTAGGCATTGACAAATAACAAGCCAACAACAAAAACTTTAACAAACACAGCTAACAACAATACATAAAAAAACCTACAAGAGTTTTGTTCAATTAGATAAGATAAGATAAGATAAGATAATGGTTTATTTAACGGAAGAATACAGAGTTTCACTTATTAATTAGGTACGTATTTGCTAAGGAATTGCATAGATTACCGGCGGCCCTCACACTAGGTTAGACCTGTATCGTGAGGCCCAGTTCTTTGACATAAGAATCACAACTTAGGTTTTACTTACGGCAAGAGGTGTACATTATAATTATGCAGTTTGTTTAATAAACAATGGATGTATGATATGGAGATAAGATCGTTAAATGGAGAGAAAAATTATAGGAATACTTACTAAATAGAAATACTTAAATATAATAAAAGGGAGGGGAGGTGATTATGTATCGATTTTCATGAAATCCTCAGTTTCTTGGTATTTAATAGATTTCAACCATTTTAGAATAATGAGTTTAGAAGCTCTCACCGTACAGTGCTTGATGTCGCATTGTCCGATAACCCTGTTGTAGATGAAGGGCATAATGAAATTGGGGAAACGACGAGCAAACGATGTTTTGGCTGCAGGTTGCGGCACACGGAAGATTCTTTTTTTCAGAAGATCTTCATAAATTACACTGCGGATTGTCTTGCCGTGCATGTGGGTAGCAGCTTTCAGTATAAAGATTTGTCGTACGCTCAAAAGATCCGCTTCAGCATACAGAGCATCAGTCGAGAATCTGTATGGTTTTTTTAGCATGACTTTTATAACCGATCGCTGCGCTCTCTCAAGTGTCAGCATAACAGACACACCAGATCCTCCCCAGACTGCAATGCAGTAGCTCAGTATTGAGTCGCACAGAGCCACATAGACCAGCCTAAGAATACGCTTGCAGGCAGAGTTTCGTAGCGCACGCATGACGTGAATAACTTTCCTTACCCTTTTGGCTGTGTCGGCGATATGAGCTTTAAAGGAGAGGTTCTGGTCGATCGTGACTCCCAGGTATTTTATGGTTTCAGCACGTTCGATCACCTCACACTTGCATGACACTGAGTCACAGAGAGAGTGAATCCGCATGCGGGTGTCGGACTTGGGCTCTGATGCTCGAGTTTTGTGAAAACACATATATTTACTCTTTTTGCCATTGAGCGTAAGGAGATTGGAGTTAAGCCATTCAGCAATGCTCGCCAAACCTATTTCGCTCTTTTGCAGAGCATTGTGCCAAGTATCTCCGTTGAAGATGGCAACAGTGTCATCGGCGTAGCAGAGTATGCTTACGTCTGGGGGTGGGGCACTATGAATATCATTTATGTATATTAGGAAGAGTGTAGGGCCTAACACGCTTCCCTGTGGTACTCCGAAATTAATAGGAAGCTCGCGACTGGTGTTAGTGTCAATTTTTAAGCAAAGTTTTCTGTCCGTGAGGTAGCTTCTGAACCAATCAAGAGTCTGCCCTCGGATTCCTTTGGTTTCAAGCTTCTTGAGTAGTATGGGTACAGATACGGTGTCGAAGGCCTTTGCGAGGTCTAGGAATACTCCAATACACTTTTTGCCTAGGTCAAGGTTTGAAGATACCTGATCAATCAGAGACCTAACGGCATCCTCCGTAGATAATCCCTTTCGGAACCCAAACTGGTTTTCCGAAATTAGCCGATATTTCTCAAGGTAAGATACCAAGCGCTTGTTAACAACTTTTTCGAGAATCTTTGAGAAGAGGCCAAGAAGTGAGATGGGTCTGTAGTTCTCTGGAGATTCTCTATTGCCATTTTTGTAAATGGGAATGACCTGTGCCAACTTCCACGTTTGGGGGAATATGCCTGTTGAGAGGCTCAGATTAAAGATATGAGTTAGGGGGACAACTATTTCGCTACTTATTTCTTTGATTAGCTTGGGTGTGTGGCCATCGTGACCAGGAGAGCTATCGTTCTTTAAATTCGCGATGATCTTCCTTACTTCAAAAACATCAGTTGGCTGCATGAAAAAGGATTCAGGAGTCGACTCACTAATTGTGATCTCTGAAGTGGCATCCTTGAACGATTTATGTTGTTTTTGAAGCAATTGGTTCGCTAGATTCACGCCTACATTGGCAAAGTATTTATTACAGTGATCCACTGACTCTTGAGGGTCGGGCTTAATTTTTATAAGTCCAGATGATGTAGATGGTTTGTCTGTACGGTTGCTAATTTTATTTATTACTTTCCACAGACCTTTCGGGTCATTTTTTTTGCTCTCCGATTCGGCAGTTTCATGAGCAGACTTAAGTTTGCGGAGCAGATCCACACAGAAGTTTCTGTACCTGATGTAAACAATTTTTCTCACAGGATCATTGGGATGTTTTCTAGTATCGAGATGAAGATTGTCACGATGTCTGATGCATCTCAGTAAACCTGGGGTTATCCATTGTTTGAGGATGAGGTTTGATCTTCTGACCCGCTTCAAGGTTGTGTGTTTATCTACAGCATCACTCAAAATCTGATTGAATTCTGAGACGGCCTCTTCCACATCGGTGGCCAACATAACGGGTGCCCAGTTTGTGTTTCGCAGTTCGGAAGCCACTAGCAGAGAATCGACCCTTTTTATGATTCTATCGGGTTTCTTCGGGCAGCCATTAGTTAGAGACAGTGCCATCACCGCTATGTTATGGTCGGTGATGTCTGTTTGAGCTACCATGCCGAGTATTTCTTTGGTTTTAGCTCGGACGAAAATGTGGTCTAGGCAGTTGTTTAGTCTGGTGGGTTTTGTTATTGCAGGAATGAGTCCTGATTCTGCCATTATACAAAGATACTCTGTGCTGTTTTGCTCGTCAAGGATGTTAATATTGATGTCACCAGCAACAATTACCGTTTGTTCATTTTTAATGCCGACTAGAAGATCATTAAGAGAGGCAATGAAATTTCCGCAATTTGTAAAGGAGGGGGATCTGTATAGGCATATTATAGTAGTTGAGTTTGGAAGCTCTATGGACAGGCATTCAGTTTCAGCTAAGTTTGGTTCCTGTACACTTGCGTTCCAGCACTCTTTTATGTATGTAGTTACACCACCACATCGATTGTGGGTATTTTTAGTAAAGTATGAGTTGTATCCTTGTATTTCTCCTACGCCGGTTCCGGTTGCCAGCCAACACTCAGTGAGCACAATAACATCGAAGCTGGTATCGAAGCGTTTAAGGGCTACTAAAAATTCATCGAAATTGTGGGCAATACTGCGGATATTGAACGTAAGGATTTTAAGGTTAAACGTTAATAAAGACTCGCTACATTTTTCTATTTTGTCGTGCAATTGACATTCTATTGTGAAAGATTTGTCTATTTGATTAACAGTTTCAATTAAGTCAAGGGGGGTGATTGTTGCAAGAGGCAGTTAAAGATGTCAGTTGCTTTAGGGCAAGGTATGGTAAAGTAGCGAGAAAGCGATAGTTTGTATCTGGGAGGATTTGATAGTTCAGTTCTAGTGGTTGGGAAAAGGATGGGGATTCTCTGGGATATCGAGGGTTGATAGATATAATAATACATAGGTATAAGGAAATTATAGTTGCCAGCATTTTACTACATATTACACTCAGTGCACAAGTAAATTTAATTATTTTTATGCGCCGAGTTTGGGGGGTCGGTCCAGAGGCCAATTTTCTGGTCAATATCAAAGACAGTGCGAATGGGGATAGCTGGCATTCTTTCTGCTTTGCGGACGAATATGCAACCGTCCCGTACCCAGCAGAATCGGTATTTTTGCTGCGATGCTCGTTGTCTTGCGTTCCGAAATAACAGTCGATTAGCTTTAGTCAGCCGTTCATTCACGAAGACCCCCATGGACGTCCCGGGTACAATGTCCTGCGAGGTAAGGTTTTTTCTTTCTTTTGCAGCTTTAACCATTTCATCGCGCTTAGCTCGGCGGACTAGTTTGACTACAATTGGCCGAGGTAAGTTTTTGGGATTGGTAGGGGATGGTACCAGGGGCGATCGCCGGGGTCCGGCTCGATGAATCCCGTCGATGTCTGACTCTGTAAGGTCAACTCCGATCTTGGTAGCGGCTATCAGGACAAGTTGGCGCGTATTTTCATTGTCAACCTCGGGAATTCCTGCAATCTCTAGCTCATTTCTGAGTCCTTGTTGCTGTAGTTCTGCTACTGAGGAACGAAGATCAAGAATTTCTAAGTCTTTTAGTTGCATGGCTTCATCGTTTTCTGGGCTTGATTGGCAGGTTGACAAGAGGCTAATTTGGTTTTTCAGTTCTGTTACTTCTTTTCTGAGTAGCAAAATTTCTTGATTTTGGAGAGATATGTCATTGACTGCCTGTCTGAGATGCCGGATCTCTGTAAGTAACATCGAAATATCGAAAGCAGCGCCAAACTCTAACGATGTGTCCAATTCGGGTGCCCTGTCTTTCCTATAAGTCACATTCATGTGCTCTAAGTGAGTATTTGTCCGCACGGGGGTATTGCTATTATCTCCTTTACGTTTCTTACACTTACACTCTGGACATACACAGGTTAGATTCACCGAGTCGGAGGGCTGGACCTTGAGAGAGTCGTACACGCATAACTTGTGTAGTCGGTTGTCACAGCTGATACAGTCGTAGTACTCTAGTTCATGTATTTCTTCACAGCAGGCGGCACATAGGAAGAACGGACCCATAATCATGGTAAAAAGAAAAAAAAAAAAACAATCAAGTTCAAAGTTTCCTCACAGAGACAATTCGCACTCACGTTCCGATGTCGCTTCTGGCAAGTAGTGTACTCGCAGGTAGGCGGCTATGAGCGGGCGCGGTGAGTCACGCAAACTGCTTTTGGTCGACGCGTCGCGTCGTCGACTCCTGCAAGCGATAGTGGTTCTTACGTCGCTTGCGCAGCGGTGGAAGTTGCCTGCACTTGCGCGGTCAGCTGTTCCACGGGCCCGTCGCGTGATCGATGAGTTAACAATTGATTTATCTCTTCAAATGCTTTCTTGCAGTTTGTTGCAGGCGGCTGATAGGCGCACTTTGGGTAACTACGTTTAATTGATAACTGGTAGAAGTTTAGTTAGTAATATTTACAGATTACTAGATTTAAAGCAATAAAAACTGCGTAACGATTACGGAAGCGGTTTAACGGCCAAGTGGCGCGTCAAAGAATCGTTTCAATTCAAGCCATAAACCAAATCAAATAACCCGCGCAAAGTATTTTTTTTTATGACTGATGTCGGGTTTTTCAGTGGGTCATTTTTTCGTCGCACTTTGAACTCAGATTTCTCGAAAAGTAAATCGTTTTAGAAACTCATAACTGCACAGATTTGTTTATAATAATTTACTCTATAGATCGACACCCGTTTCATCACTGGCCGCAGTAATCATGGTTTTTGAGTAGTATGCCAAAATGATAGATGCCCTTTATGGTTATACTTATCTACCTATATAAATAGTTTTGTGTTTATGCAGTCTTCTCTGCTAGACCATAATAGGTTTTGTTGCTGTACTGTGGCTTCTCTGAGCCTTTTCCGTAGAGCTTCCACTGATAATGGCGAGTATGGTGGAGGGCCAATTGTTGGCCTTCCTGCCCCTAATTTTGCTAGCTTGTATAGCAACCCCTTTTACCTTACTGCCACATACTTACGATAAGAACTAGGGGACAGAACCGAACCACATCAGCGACCTACTTTTGTATTACTCGATAATATGAAATAGGTTCCCTGATAGGCTAATGATAATGATTAAGAAACAATAAATACTATTACATCTTGCTGTATTTTACTACAACTATCAACTCCCAATTAACTAATCAACGGGCTGGTGCAACAAGACCAGATGTCCCATAAAGATTTTCTTCACAAGTTAACCAAGCGCATTTATTAATCCTTACACTATGGCTTAAGGGTCCCCTTTCCTTTGAACCATTAATTAAGTCGTCTGATTACTATGCGTAAAGTTTATGGGACCTAAGATTTATTGGATTTGGCCGTCTTAGACCCCCCAAATAATTTAATACAGCGGCTTATTAAAAAGTTAAGTTTTTGTTATAAATGGTGTATACCTCGGCTGCAGCAGCTGTTTCGTTTTTATCGATATTCTATTATTTTTGTAAAAAAAGACAGAAGCTTTTTTTACAGTTAATTTCTAATAATTGAGATTTTGAACAGTAACTGTTTTTTTCTTTAAGAACAATAAAACATCGATACTAAAGAAACGGTAATATTTCCGCAACACAAGTTCGACCTAAATGGTTCTAAATGATCTGTACTACCTTCGTTTGAACAATTTGCATCGATCTACTAAACATTCTGTATACGAGTAGTAAATAATAGTTATACATTATGACGTGTGGACTTACATGCTTGTGACCGTTGGTTCCTCAATTTACATAATGTATCGCATGAACGACTAATGAACACTTTACGACAATCTGGGGTAACTTGGTGGTAAAATAATAAGACCACAAAGGCTAATACTAATTATAGGTACAGTACGATCACTTTAACTTCACGGTTTTAGCCGATGAAAGTGATCAAGATGTCCTGGAAACTTGATATTTGGCACAGAGGTTATCCTAGGGGAAAGTCTGACAACAGTTAATTTAATTACGATAAAAAAGCCGAGAAGTCTCGAGCGGTGCAGTTAAAATTATAGTTTTTTGTGCAAAGTTTTAGTTTTAAGGTTAGTCATAACAATAAATTATCTACAAATATAAAAAAACGGTCAAGTGCGGGTCGGACTCGCACACGAAGGGTTTCGTACCATCGTGCAAGAAAACATAAGGACAAAAAATATAAAAAAAAACCGAGCTCCTTGGTCTAACGGTTTCACGCTTGCGATGCAGACGCAGACTCACACAGGAGATTCAGGTTCAAATCCTGATCATGTACCAATGAGACAATTAATTTATCATAAGTAATGAGATAATTAATTTATCTTATATACATTATGGGACGGTAGGTCCCGGCTTCTATCACTACATGGTAGTGGTCGTAAAACCCCTCCACCAATCCACACTGAGCCAGCGTGGTGGAGTATTGTTTAATCTTACTTGTACCCGGGTAAAGACCTGTGCTCCTCGGTGGGGACATTTATGGGCCACATTTATTTTTATTATTATTTATAAAATAATTTGTACCCGAATGGCACCCGTAGCATGTCGCGAAAATAGAGGAACAGAGCTACATACAGCGCTATATAGTTCTGTCCCTCACTGTCCCACACCCCCCGGGGTCGGCATGCTGCGGGTTCAGGTCCTTCAAGAATGATAATCCGACGTCAAACCAATCGCGCCACCGTGGATGACGATTATGAGGGAGCCGCGAAGTTTGGGAGCCCGTCGACGGACGGCCGGACGAACGGACAGCGGAGCGGCGGCTATTAATATGGACCCGTGTGGCATCCTTCGGGTACGGAGCCTTAAAAACTTATGGCAAATATTAGATGTCAGTTCAAAAGAGTAAATAGAACAGAAGAGTTGAATTGAACATGAATTGGCCCTAAGATCATAATCTGCTTAACCATACTTTGCAAATTTAAGTAAAATTGGTTCAGTACAGTTTGGCTCTAATGAATAATCAACATCCATCTCCCGTCTACCGTCGTAATAAGTTTGACCTAAGTTGAGCGTTTATATTGGTAGAATTACTCCCTGTCGCACAAGGGAGTGTTGAAATGGGCTAAAAAGTGTTATTATTATTATTATTACGAGCCCACCATGTCCCACTGCTGGGCAAAGGCCTCTCTCCCCCTCTTCCACTCTATCCGATCCTGAGCGGTCTCCCTCCACTCCTTGTCCCATAGACCCAACTCATCACTCCATCTCTTCCTGGGTCGGCCACGCTTTCTCTTTGCATTTTCTGGGAGCCAGTCTGTGGCTCTCTTAGCCCAGCTATTCGGCAGCATCCGAGCAACATGGCCGGCCCAGTCCCATTTTTAGTTGGGCAGCCTTCTGAGCTACATCTATTATCTTTGTTCGGGAGCGCAGCTCTGTATCTGGTCTAAAAGCCGAACACCGAGAATACTGCGCTCCTAGTTTCTCTGGCAAACCCCGAGTTTGAACCTTTGCACGTCAGTCAAAGACCAGGTTTGGGCTCCGTAGGTAAGGATGGGAAGAATGCACATGTCCATGAGCTTGCGATTCAGGGACAACGGAAGTTGTCCCTTCATGAGCTCCTTCATATACCAAAAGCTCTTCCAGGCATTGTCGACGCGTCTATCGACTTCCTTGTCTTGTCGCGCCTGGAAAGAGACCATTTGGCCTAGATAGATATATTCCTGAACATATGCAATTCTCACCTCATCCACGTCTACCGCATGCTCCTTGCTGTTAGACATGACCTTGGTCTTTGACATGTTCATGCTAAGTCCAACCTCGAGGCTTGCATGGCTGAGTTGTTGCAGCATCGTTTGTAGCTCAGAAGGTGAATTAGAAAACAGGTCTATATCATCGGCGAAACGAAGGTTTGTAAGCTTCGCCTCACCGACGTCTATACTCCTGCTCTCTCAATCTGGCTCTAGTGTCTTGAAGACCTCTTCCAACACGCTCGTAAAAAGTTTAGGGGAGAGAGGATCGCCCTGCTTGAGGACTCTTTCAATTGAAAATGATGGACCCGGAAACTGTAATTTAATTGATGCTGTACGGTTTCTATAAATTTCCTTGATGAGGCTGATGTAGTGTGTATTTATATCTTGATTATGGAGTGCTATTAATATGGATGTGTGTGTCAAACTATCGTAGTTTGAGTAATCGACGAAGGCAATATACAGAGGGAGGTTATATTCGTGATACTTCTCAATAATCTGGTTCAGTGTATGGAGATGATCTGAGGTCGACATACCGGGTCGAAACCCAGCCTGCTCGGGTGGTTGAGCTTGGTCGAGTAGAACAGATATGCGGCGCTCTATGTCTTTGATAAAAGCCTTATTATACAGGTGGGATGTAAGGCTGATAGGACGGTAGTTGCCGATATCTGATCGCTCGCCTTTTTTGTGAAGGAGTATGATTTCCGAGTGGCACATGTTGACTGGAAATCGTCCGGTATGCATAAGAGAGTTGAAAAAGTTCGTGACGTGTGGTAGTAAAATGGGTTCGCCCAACTTCAACACTTCTGTTGATATGCCGTCGTGGCCCGGACTCTTGTTGAACTTCATTGAGCGAAGGGCGCAATGAACCTCATAGCCAGTGATTGGTTGTATGTTATCAGGGCAACAGAATGCTGAAGCAGGTACTTGTTTGGTTGTTTTCGTCATTCTAGTGTAAAGGTTTTGGTAGAAGTTAGTGCAAATATTTATAATTTTGGTCCCGTCCCTCTGTTTATTTCCGTTCGTGTCTTTTAGGATCCATGATTTGTTTTGTGTTATTCCTTTCTTAGCAATTTTGAGGTATTTATTAATTTCTAACGCTGTTTGTACTAGCTTTGTGTTATATTGTCTAATATCTCGCCTTATTGATCTTTTTCTTTTCTATCCAGCAGTCTATATTCTTCACCGCTTCTATCATCTTTGTAGTCCTGTCGTTTATCAATAAGCTGTAATGTATATGTTGAAAGTTTTTTAAGTTTTGGTTTTGTTTGTTTAATTTTATTGCTTGCTTTTATTACACACTGTTGAATATTTATGTACTGTTCCTGCACATCATCTTTATCTATATTTGGTAGCAATCCAAAACTATTTTTGAGTTCTAATTGAAACTGGTCTGCATTAGCCATCAAATGTCTAGTTCGGCTCTTAAATAATTTCAGGCGGTGTAGTTTTGTATCAAAAACCAATTTGGTGCGGAGTGGTATGTGATCAGAGGCAAATTTAATATTATTAATTACGCTGACGTCGTAAACTATTGATTGATCTGAGATGAAGGCAAAATCAATTTCGTTTTTCACGCGAAAAAAGTGTTAGTTGTCTAAAATTTTTATTAAAACACAATTGCAAATTAAACTGACAACCGAAAAATTTTGCACTTGTCATGCACTCATCTCGGCTCTGTGAGCTATAGACCTCGCGGGTATGTTGGTGGAAAGCTGAACTTCTAACATACAAACATACGAATGCACCTGATTACATACATGGAGTATGAAAGTTGCCGCAAAAATGACTTTGTAAACTACATTTTGTGATCTAAAATCCAATCTATTGTCTATTCTCTTAAAAATATAACCTATGTCAACCTCACAGTCTCCATCAATTTCGACACCTATTTTTTAAAGTCTGTTAAGTCGTTGGGGCTGTAGCGTTTTTTATTTACATTTTCAACCAAATTTCCCCGCCATTTTGAATAATTTCCAAAAACTGAATCGACGAAAAATCCTAAATACTATCAAACCTGCTCACAAAACTTCACGAGAATCAGTTGACAAATGCGACCTGCACACAGAACAGCCGGACAGAAATCCAGACATACGAAAGCATTTTTGTCCACGCTGAGCCGAGACGCTTCGCTCGCTCGGTCAATTAAGGCCATTGCAACAGACCCATTTGACACTTTATTCAACAATGTAACCTTGTAACGGAGTGCAAACAATGTTATTTGTTTTTAAAATTAGAACTGCACATTTGCTTAACTTTTGCATCGATCGATCGTATGCTTTTCAGTGCTTCAGACTATTAGATAATATTTTTCAATGGTATTGCACCATTACAAAATATTAGTGTGGCGATTGGAAATATGCCAGAGAACCCACTGTTGGGCATAATCATATTCATGTTATTCAAACCTGTGGAACCCACTGCCATGGTTAAACAAAATTATTATATCTCTCTGCAGACAACCCCGGCACAGCGCACCTGTGGGGCGCGAACAGTGGCGGCGCGGGGCGGCGGGGGTGGAGTCGCAAGCGCACGTCCGCGCCGCAGATGACCAGCAACGCGCACGGCTCCATGCCGCGCGTCGCTCTCGTGCTGCGATCTCGCCGCAGCTGGCCGGTCGCCCCGCAGTCATGCCGCAGGTATTACAGCTAGAACAGCGGTAGTGAAGTCGTAAGCGCATGACCGCGCCGCAGATAGAAACGAGCACTGCTCCATGCCGAGAGTGGCGGTTTTTTAATCGGATTCTTATCAATAGTAATATGCAGCAAACTCACACATACACTTTGAGCTTTGTTTTGTGAGGCATTTCCTTTCTATGATAATTAAATTATCAATTCTTTAAGGGTTAGGGTACAACTGAAATATTACATTACAGGCAAATGTTCGCGATGAATCAGCTGTAATGTAAGGTTACGCTCACATCACAGCTGACAGTTAGCGCGAAATAGACTGAGCAGCGAAATTAGCGCAAACTTAGCGCGAATTTATTGGACAGCGCTATGCGTAAATCTCCTTTCCTTGTTTCGCTAGGAAAAGGAAATAGAGAATGGCGCATACCGCATACATAGCTCGGTCCCTTATTTTCAATGTCTATGATAGAAATCAGCAAAGAGTTTCATCGTACATATCGTCTTCATAAATAAATATGAAGGGCCTTACCACAAAAAAAAAAACTACTTTTCAACACTTGTTTAAAATCAAAAGTGTTTGGGATTTGACGTTTGTTTTGAGGTTAAACGCTGTTTAATATTTTTTGTGGTAACACGGTAACTCTTTGATATACTTACGTGAGTTTCAGAAAAAAAAATACAAAACCTTTTTGTACCTACAGCGAATTCGCCTTGTAGGTGCAACTTAAAATCACCAAAATAATGTATTTATATGACCAAACCAGAGTCCTAAACTATAAAACATGGGTTTATTTCCATAATAAGTGCTAGATTGTTTAAAAAAATACGAAGGATAACAACAAAATATATTAATCTGCCATGTTATGTTGAACACCATCAGAACGGTAATTACGACTGGTCTTAACCATAGATTACGTAAGTAGGAGTTCATGTTTAGGCAAACAGTTTCATTAATCGTTATCCAACTCGTGACGTCACAAACGACACCATGACCTCTGAGGGAAACTGTAACTTGAAAAATATAATGTCTTATTTTTCTAAATTAACTTTAATTTTTGCTAAAATATTACTGAAAGTTATATATACGAGTTTGTATAATAAACAGTTATCTATAAGAAACAGTTTATAACATACCAGGCGAATACCATGGATTTTTTAAAACAATAACAGACTTGTAAATTCATCAAATCTCGGTATGGATAGAGCTAGAGCTGGTCTAAATAACATGATGACTTTACTCTGGCGGAGCAGCAACTTCTACTCAAAGTGTTGACCGTACCTGGTAAGCCAGGCCACATAATAAGGAGCAGTCGTGGAGGCAGACCACTGTGGAAGAAAAAGTTGTCACCAGCTTGTCATACATTTTATAATATTTTAAATTTTAAATTTTCTATATGACATTTAAAATGTCATAGTTTTGTATAGTTTTATAGATAGATAGATAGATAGATAAACGTTTATTGCATTTAAACGTTTATATTTTTAATGGTAAAATTTTATAATATAAATATTCCTTAATGCTATAAAAACAGTGTTGTAGTAGCTACTTTATGAGATAATTTTTAAAGACTTGCTATTCATTACTTTGAAGTCGTCAGGCCTCTTGTTATACAAAATAATATACATATTGAATATATTCTTCCTATATATGTCCTTGTTGATCCAAGGTTGACATAGTAGGTTCATGTGTTTTGCTATTCTATGTCTTTGGTGCCCATCATTTCTGGTTCTCCAGTATTCACGATGAGAGGCAACAAAAACACAAACATCTCTAATGACTACATTAGACATGGTAGGGGTAAAATGTTATATAAAAGCGGTTTACAGGTTTCATCAAATTTAACCTTACAGATTGCTCTTATGCACTTTTTTGAATTTTGAAAGACCTTCCAACCTCCACCGAATTTTCCCACAAGATCAGACCCCAAATAACAATGTAACGGCATAACGGCTAAGGTCGAGCCACCGCTATCAGTAGCTATGATCGTCTATTCTATCTACCCCAAAATGAGATGTCCCGATTCAGCTGTAAGATTTGTAAGTTAAGAATGATAAGTCCGAATTTCTCGTTCGTTGAGAAGTTCGTTAGGCATACAATAGTCGAACGGAAGATTGATTCAGGAAGTTACAGTTTCAAGTTAGACAGAGAAAGCATATATGTCCGTAAGCCGATATTTCGCATCAGTTAGCGGTGTATTGCGCCAGATAGATCGTTGTTGTATTTTGTGTGATGGTACCATTTATTTTTTTTGTATATATGGACGCTTGGAACTTCTTTTAGTGGTCGACCACGATTTGTAATATTTGTTTGGGATATCGTATAGATATCCGTCGTAGTTTTACGACGTGAGTACTCAATGATATTTCATGTGCTCGCTAGTAGCGGCTTGTGGTGGTTCCAATTATATATTTAGTTCACGGCAATAACGATCCGAAAAGACCGGTTTACACAATTGCGATTTGATTTTCCGAAATGGGTTTGAACTAGCGGTTACCTCAAAAGGTCCGTAACGTTTTGAAACCTTCAACTCTGCGCAATTTGAGCTGGATGTTATCGAAACGTAGTCATTAGCGCTTTAGGAGATCTAACCCACACCATAGCGAATTGCATACTTCGGTAAATTCCGATCTATGAATTCCACTAGCCTCAGCACGTCCTCGACTGAGCCTAACCCACGAGACGCACAGTCT
The DNA here is from genome assembly GCA_949825045.1 of Argyresthia goedartella. Lineage (NCBI taxonomy): Eukaryota > Metazoa > Arthropoda > Insecta > Lepidoptera > Argyresthiidae > Argyresthia > Argyresthia goedartella. The sequence goes on from OX463815.1 coordinate 15,767,954, forward strand.
GCTGGGTTCATTTCCCCTGGAACATGTCTCCAGATTAAGGGAACCTCCGAATTCAAAATCTGCGAAACCCGATTCGCCACAAAAATCTCCAGCTTGTGAACTGAAGCCTTCAGCCAGCATAACTCGATCTGGCTGTCCGTCCAAGCGTAGACAGTATCTTCTAACGCTATTGACCCACGAAGAACCGTCATCGTGTGGTTGACCAGACGAGTCAGGAGAGCCGCTCCTGAAAGCTCTAATTTGGGAATGGTCAGGCGAGTGCGTAACGGCGCAACCTTGCTCTTGGCCATGACAAACCGCACATCAACCTCCCCCGAGGAGTCGACCGTACGCAGATATACCGCAGCTCCGTAGCCCTTCTCCGAGGCATCGCAAAACCCATGCAGGGTGGCGGTATATCGTTTGGTGGGGACCAACCTCCGTGGCAGTGAAATCCGATTGATGCCAGGGAGGGTCGAAAAGAACGAGTCCCACTCTGAGCTCAATGACCCGCCGATCGGGTCGTCCCATTTCAGCTCAGCAGACCACATTTGCTGCATAAAACACTTGAGCTGAAATGTTACCGGGGTGATCCACCCGTTTGGATCAAATGTCCTAGCCACCGTTGAAAGGACGTTCCGTTTCGTCCAGACCTTCGGGGAGTCCAACTCGACCCGATACGAAAACATGTCTGACACCGGCTGGTACTGGACGCCTAATACCGACAACATATTTGGATTTTCCAAATTTTCAAAAATGTGGGGATCCTGCTGGTAGTCATCCGGAAGACCAGACAGTAACTCTGGAGAGTTCGACATCCATTTCCGGAGCTCGTAACCTCCACCCCGTAAGAGCTCAACTAGCTCGTCCCGACGAGCGAGCGCCTCCTCTACGGAATCTGCACCGGTACAGATATCGTCCACGTAGAGATCCTGCTCCAGGATTGCTGCTCGTCTAGGGAAATTTAACCGTTCTCGATCCGCTAACTCCCGCAGAGTGTGAATCGCCAAATAAGGACTAGACCGTAGCCCGTACGTGTTGGTGTTGAGCTCGTACACCTTGATGGGCTGATCTGGGCTCTCTCGCCACAGTATCAGCTGATACCGTCTATCGTCAGGGTGAATGACCGTCTGTCTAAACATCATCCGGATGTCAGCTACAAACACAACATTGTGTCGACGGAACCGTGTGATAACATCCGCGATGTCATGGTTCAACTTCGGCCCTGAATGCAAACACTGGTTCAGGTTCATGCCGTTAGATGTTGATGCCGATCCATCGAACACTACCCGTATTTTGCCCTCCGGGGTCCTCAAGACCGCGTAATGAGGCAGGACGCAGTGGTCTTCACGCTTCCAGTCGATACCCGAAACCAACATGTGGCCGAGCGACTGGTATTCCCGCATGAAGTCGACGTACTTCTGCCGGAAAATCCCGTCACGCTTCATGCGTCGTTCCATCGACAGAAGCCGCGTCTCGGCTGCATGGTGTGAACTGCCCAGCGGTGGGCGATCACTCCGGAATGGAAGACGTGTGAGAAATCGACCTGACCGAAGGCGACCAGTATTGTTCCGATAAAACTGTTCACACTCTTCTTCAACCGGGTCCAACCGGCGGACCGTAGGTGGTTCCTCCACCTCCCAAAACTTCTGTATCACCTCCGAGAGTACAGAACCGAATAAGGGACTACGAGTCGCTAGGCGTGGGGCAGCCGGCATGACCGGACCCATTACCGCATGGCCCAGTCTGGTGTTGACCAAAACCAGACCAGTCGCCTGCAACACGTGGACACCTGGCACTAACAGGTATCCCAAGGCATCGACACCCAATAAAATGTCTACTGGGGCCGGAATATCGAACTCCGGGTCAGCCAGTGACAACCCAGCGACCAACTGTCGCACCGAGGGCGACAACCGTACGTGAGGGTGTGAGCCCATCACATTAGGCATGACTAATGCCATGACCGTCAGATTCACCGATGAATCCACCCGTGACGAGAGAGCAATCCGACATACTCCCTTAACGGAACCGACTTCCGTGTTCCCAATTCCCCGAATGGAATGTGGATTCTCCCTTACCGAAATGCCCAACCGTCTTACAAGGTTGCACGAGACTAAGCACCCCTGGGCCCCCGAGTCCAATAGTGCTCGTGCCACACATGATTTGCCGTCCGAACTCCACGCTATCACAGAGGCGGTGGGGAGCATGACCGTCTGTAGAGTGGCAGCACCCTGTAAGTGGGCGGCGTGTCCCTAGCGGGAACCTCCGCGGGATCCGAACCCGCTGAGACCTCCGTCGGCCTGTGAGTAACTCGGCTGCTGATACGCAACCGGCATATCAGACCGTATGTACATCAAGGGGTCCCAACCCGGATAATAGGCCCCTCGCTGTCCCGGTATCCGACCATACCGGACGGTGTACGGTGTGCCCGGTGGCCACCGTGGATGGATGGGGGAGAGCGGATCCAACCTGGGGCGCTCTAGGAATGGGGGCGACATCCGACTGTTCGCCTCCCAGAGCGACGGGCAGGGTGGCGCAGAAGGTGGTGGGCTCCCAGCCTTCGTGCCACTCATAGGTGCCATCTGACACCCGCCCGTAACACGCGGTGGGCCAGCGGCCCGAAGTCCTCGCTGACCGTGGACAGCGGCGACCGAACCCCGGCTATCCCGCATGTTACCCCCCGCGCTGCCCCCTTCCCCTCGGGGGGGGTCCCGTCCGCGGGTACCCCAGTCACCCCGTTGGTGACTCCCGTTGCCCGGAGGGGGACTGGGTCCGGCCCTGGTTGGGCCCTGTGGCCGACCAACCTGAGTCCGGCCCTGGTGACCGTCCGAAGGGCCTGACCGATTCAGGCACAACACTATGTGGTGCTTGCCACCATAGCACCCACAGGGGAACGCGCGCGAGCACTCGCTCAGCGTGTGCGGCCCCAAACAACCGAAACACAATCGGTGGCGGAAGACTATCTTCCTGCGGGCAGCTACCCCGAGCGCCTTAAAGTTGGCGCAACTGGTCACTTCATGACCGGCACTGTCGCAGTGCACACAGCCGTCACCCGACGGCGCGGCATTCAAAACGCCAAATTGTTTCGACCGCCCACCCCCCCGTGGGGGCGGGGGGCGCGGCCCCTCCCGCATCCGCGCGGGTTGGCGCTGCACACTGGCCTCCGTGTCCAGTATGTCACATCGCCTGCATTCACCCTCCAAAAAATCCGTCAATTGGACGAGCGTGGGCAGTTCCGTGCTACTGCCCCCATGCAGCTGTTCAAACCGACTTTGAACAGCTGCAGGCAACCGTGACAAAACCATATACAAAACAATGTATGACCATTGGTTTACCGGAAGACCAAGGTTCTGAAGGGCCTTAGTGGCCACCAGCACAGGGTTGAGCACCTGTACTCGGATGTCAACATCCCGGGTTACTTTAGGGATGCTAAACAGCTTCCCCAGCTGCGCATCAACCAACCGCCGTTTGTGTTGGTAGCGGTCAAACAATATGGACCTGGCTATCTCATAATTGCCCGCCGTGACCGTTAGGTGACCGACCAACTCCTTCGGTTCACCCCGCAGAGCCATCAATAGTTGGGCCAACTTGTAGGCGTTGTCCAGGTCGTCCCGACCGTGGACCAAACTATCAAATAAATTAATGAATGCCGGCCACTCATCAATTGCCCCACTGAAGGCCGGAATGTCCAGGTGTGGCAGCCGTCCAACAACCCCCTTCGGGGGTGGGTCTCCGTTACCCTCTCCACGGTCGTTCCTTCGCGACCGCTTAATTTTCTCCGCGCGACGCTCGTTGTCACCCAAGCATTCCATCGCTTGGTCAGCATCCGCGCAGAGCTGTTTCACTGCAGCCACCGAGGCTTCATCCGTAAGCTCGAGAGCTTCAGCCTCCGCAGCCAGCCGACACACCTTCCCGATGCGTGTCATTGAGTCCTCCACACGCTTGAGCAGGACATCGTCCATGTCTGGTCGCTCCACATACTTATGAGTATGGGCGAGCCATCTCATTTCCTCCCGGACACCATGTCGCAGTACCGTCAAGGGCGAAGGTGCCATGTTGACCGATTTAATAGATTCTGGTCTTATACTTCACTACCGAACTAAGTATAGCCAGAGACCAGCACTTGCCCGTCAGCGCTGGGCACATAAATTAAAACTAAGGCAACCACTAAAACAATTAAATCCTAAAAAATATTTAATATGGTCGCCCTGTGGACATACACCTTATAACTATACACTCTAAATCAATTAGAGAATGCCACCATAAAGCACAATAAAAAATAACACACAAAAATTTATTATAAGAAAATAGGCTATTTTTAATATAATGAAGGTAGCTGTGAACCTTCTAGAAGTGGCCCCTCCGATATGACCCACACTTCTACTGAGGTTAGCAAAATCAGCTTAATACCCCTTAAATAGCCTGACCCTGCTCTGTAATCCGAAATAACACTGCAATGCTATGGAACCCGACTGCAATACTATAGTCCGACCGAATGACTGTTTCTTATGCACACCGAGTAGTTTCCGACTACAAATTTATAATAATTACTAACTAAATCGTCAATTATACGTTCACTAACCGAAAATGAACCTAAATTGTGGTATACCGACCACACGACTCACTCACAAAATGGTTGCCGACCAATCTGAGGTATCCACCCTCTCCCAGCTACAATGTGGCAAAAAAACAACCCTACAACCGTCCGTGAATCGATTTCCCACTAGGAAACCGCGCCTGCTACCAAAATGATTAAATTCCACGCCTTAACCGACAGGGCGTGGAATCTTGGTAGGGTTGTTTTTCACCAGGAGTACTGACCTTTGACGCCGTGGAGCGGAATTCGAAAGCTCAATTCGAGGCAGGAACACGGGATGAGGAGCACAAGGGTGGGGGGAGAGGAGTCGAATCTTACTCTCAACGTACCCCGATGCTGTTGCCGTCGTGTTGCTTGCCGACACAAAGGGTCGCTGTCCGAATGCGACGAATTGATCCCCGAATCTTTTCAACCTTTCACAACACGAAGCACTCACTCCGATGATTTGAATCTACTTAATTCCCGACGATTGTTCCGTGATGATTATTACAAATTAACATTCCGACCAGGCCCGACACCTGTGTTAGACAATTATTACTAATAAAAATACAGCCAAGGCCCGAATGCCATGTGCCGACATTTTCTCCATGTGCAAAAAAAAGTAACCTCTAACTCGTCATCTCGTTTCTATACAAGTGACAGCTAGCTAGTTCCGTTTAGACATGGGTAACTCCTGAGTGAGTTATATAAAATAACTATATCTTTCCGTTTCAACCAATCACTCTCCATATCCCTCTTATTCTGAATATATCTCTATATCCGTAACTCATTTTCTTCTCACTCACGCCTGGCGATATTTGTATCGATGTCACGCTTTCGGTCGTCAAGCGAGGCAAGGGTTACTAACTTCACTGCGGACATTGTGAACAACTTCATAGTTCATACCAGTGATACATTCCCGAACTCACCCTTCCACTCATTGGACCCACTATTATAACATGACCCCGAGGTGGACAAACATTTCCTGAAAATAGGGGTCAAAATAAAATGGCCTTTCTGAAGTAAACATATCCATTCCCTTCACCTATATCAATCACTCCACTAATCAACATCTCCATCTCTCTCAGATACACAGCACGAGTGAGCTTCTCATTCAGACAGATATGGATATAGAGTTATGAGAGATATAAACTAGAGAGAGAAAGAAAGACGAATGTCGCCGCGTGTCGCGTAAGCGCGGGATACATTCGGATATAGAGATATGAAAGAGAGATATATATCCCAAGGTACAAAAGATACATATCACTCTTTTCTTTGAAGTGAGTTACTTTGCCCATGTCTAGTTCCGTTCCGATCACTCGCGGTCCGAGTCGCGCAACAAAAAAAGGTGCGTTCCGAAGCATAAATATTAAACAGGCTCCTTTTTATTCCGAAAAATAAAGTGTTATCGTAGGATGAACAAAGCATTGTAATGCTCAAACGGCTTGACCAATTTTGATGAAACTTGGTGTGGATTTTGAGGAAACTAAGACCCTGGAATAACACATAGGCTAATTTTATTAAAAAAAAATATTGTGTTCCCGTGGGATTTGCAAGTTCTATAGTTATAGGTTAACCATTGTACTAAAGACATCAAGCAGTGACCCATCTTGCTGTGCACCTAACAAATGGTGAGCGCGTGTATTTAACAGAGGCGAACCTGCGAGATGGAGTTACAACACGGCCTATTACCGCCCTCACCGCATTTTTCCGCCTGTGCCAGGATGACGAGTTTGCCCGGAAGTTTTTGTGCGTAGAAGTGCCGAAGTATCACACGTGGAATGCGTCATGGAAAGAATGGAAACGTCGCGTGCAATGCGCACAAGTCGACTTCGACCTCAGATGCTCTGGGTAGAATTTATACCGTACACATAACACAAATTTGAGTGTTATTGTGTACGGTTGCTACTCACTAGAGTCCGAGGCTCCACCAGTTTTCAGGCACTCAAAACCGTTGACGGCCAGGAAAATCACATTTTCCTAGAAGCATGTGAGGCGATGGGTTTGTTGGAAGACGACGGCCACTGCAACGATGGAGGACTACGTTGAGAAAGCTCTTTGCGACTATGGTAAACACCTGCGGACTCTCCAACCCCAGGTTATTATGGGACAAGTAAAAAAATGCTTTATCAGAAGACATTTCTCACCGATACCAAGGGACTGCACCAGCCAACGATGGCTTGGTTTTTAACAAAGCGCTGAAACTTATCGGGGACAAAATTGTTGTGATGGTTGGGAAGCTGCTTTCGGATTTCAATGTGCCTACCCCATAAAGAACGGGAGAGCTGTCCACTGATTTGGACAGAGGGCTTGGTTATGATGCTGTCGCAATGGGGGCTCAAGTTGCCCAAACAGAGTCCCTGTTACTACCGGAGCTAGCGGAAAAAGGGGTCTTTTTTATTGGACTGCAAAACTTTCCTACTAAATTTGCTGCTGGCACAGTTGCGCAAAGGCAAAGTGGTTGCGCTGGCTGTTGCGTCCTCCGGAATTGCTAAGTGGTGGTGGTGGTGAACCTTGCAAGTGAAGAAATGCCCAATTGCAACATCAGCAAACGCAGTAGTTGCGGTGCTCTATGTAATGGTGCAGATTGTCACACTTTGAATGCACGTTGTCATACAAGCGAGCGATTGAACCACTGGATCGCAGCTTGCAAGGCATTGAGGCAATCGAATGTTGATGGGTGGAGTGATCGTTTTGCTCGCAGGTGATTTCTGGCAGATGCTGCCGATTATTGAGCGGGGTACCGTGGCTGACGAGTTAAACTCGTGTCTCAAAGGTTCGCTGTTGTGGTGTAAGGTGGAGCGGTTACAGCTGAAGAACAACATGAGGGTCCAGCTCTTTAATGATCAGGAGTCTGGACTCTTTGCACAAACACTCTTTGAGGTCGGTGAAGTTCGCGTGCCGACGGACGCTAACGGCCAAATAACTTTTGACAGCCGATTTAGCAATGTTGTAAGCTCGGAAGATAACCTTATTCATGAGATATTTCCGAGTTTTCAACAAAAACTGGCTAACGGGAAGTGGTTGGGCTAAAGAGCTATCATGGCGCCAAAAACAAATCTGTAGGAATGATTGGAAGAGCAAGTTGCAAGAGAGTTGAGGACTTACATCTCAATAGACATGGTGACGACAACTGTCGCTGCAACTACATACCCTGTAGAGTTATTAAATTCCATTGTCCTGTCAGGGGTGTCCTCCCATAAGTTGGAGATCAAAGTTGGTGTGACTCTCATACTGATTTGTAACTTGGACGCGCCCAGATTGTGTAACGGCACCAAGTTATGCGTCACAGAGCTGAGACGGAACATCGTGCAGGCCACCATCCTTACCGGAGGGGCGAAAGGAGGAACGGTATTGATACCCAGAATCCCCATAATACCCACCGACTTGCCTTTCCAGTTTAAGCGCTTGCGACTTCCTCTTAAAGTGGCTTCAGCTTCTTCTCTATTACGATTAATAAAATCTACTAAAGTCAGGGGCAAACTCTTAAACTAGCCGGCATCTACCTGGGCACCCACTGCTTCTTCAACGGGTAGCTCTAAGTGGGTTGATTGCGTGCGTCGAGAGCCAGTTTTTTTTTATTTCCGCAGAAAACAATAAGTCCCTTAACGTTGTTTACCAAGATCCGAGACCGTTGGTGATTGAGTAAGGCCGTGACGGTACTGTGACCCAGTCTAAATCCGGACTGGAATCGATTCAACAAGTTGTTAGAGGAAAAGTAGGAGGAGAGCTGCGATTGGGTAATTAATTCTAGGACTTTGGAGAATATTCTCAGGATGGATATCGGACGAAACTCTTTAAAGGAGGAGGGATTTGATGTTAAATGATGGGTAAAAGTGGAACAAATGCTTTTTTCCACACATTAGGGAATGAACAACTGGAGAGAGAGTGGTTTAAAATATGTGTGATAGCTGGAAGTAGCTCGTCAAGCACACTACTGATCATTTTAATGCAGATATTATCATAGCAGACATACACCTACAGCTTTGGAGGAAATAGTGAGCGCTGCCTTCTTAATTGCATTAACTCCGACAAGACTGAAGTCAAATGGAGTGGAGGTGGAGGTGGACCTCGAGCGCAGGCGACGCAGAGTGGTATCTTTTACAGTGGATTCAATGACGACAGGGGGGACTGATAATAATTTGTTGAGACCGTTGAGATCAACATTGTCAACCAACTGATTGAGACTTACGACACCAAGGGACTTGAGGAATTTCCATACCTGGAAGGGATTGTAACTCTCAATGCACTGAAAGACATGGCGTCGCTTGGCATCACGACACATGCAGTTACATAGGTACTGGCTTTTGGCCCCATTCCGTTTAGCCATCAAGTGCTTGATAGCGTCATTGAGCCAGGGTACTGGAAGGTGTTTTACCTTGACCTTCTTAACCGGTGCATGCTTGTCGAATAGTCTCAGAATCATTGCGTTGAAATGGTGGATCTTGTCATCCACAGTTTTACTGGAGATTACAGGTGACCAGTCGATCGACGCGGCATCAGATTTAAGTGATGCAGTATCAATACACTTGAAGCTACGAATATGGATAAATTTTGCTCTGCTCTTGGACGGTTTAATCTTATGCGAGAGATAAATCAGGTCATGAAAGGAAGAAGGAAAGTCAAACTGTCCATGGGTCGCAACTTTTACCAAATTCAAGACGATTATGAGATCAAGGAGGGAAGGTGTGTAGTATGGTTGAAAATGAGTTGCGTTAAGAGGAAGAACATGTAAATTAAAAGAATTTACAATGGACTGGAGTTTAGCAGAGCGGGAATCATTTTTAGAATACATGTATTAAAATCACCAAGGATGGGGGGGGGGGGTATCATTGTAAAGAGGAGTCAGCTGTTTGAGCAAACACTCGAAAGAGTCAAAATCATCAATGAATGTCGGAATTAAGGACTATAGAGAACGCCCATCAGAACTTTATAATGGAGACAGATTTCAAGAAAAATATGTTCTGCAGATGTGGAATACTCACTCGGCGAGAGACTTACAACTCTGCAAGGAATATCCGAGCGAAGGTAAATGACTACGCCATCCCAATTCTGTCGTTCCGATAGAACTGGAACCCAGGCAGCCAGTACATAGTGGATAGTAAAGTTGGCTTGACAAAGGATTCAGATACAAGAATACCATCTACATGTTTACTACTGAACGCCTCGAGTAAATCCGGGTAACTACAGTGGATACTTTGGGCGTTGATATGAACAACATTTAAATTGTTGCCCAGTTTGCCAAAAACAGCGATATTTTGTCGGATTAATATAGTCGTCGTTTGATGAACAAGAGAAGAAACAATTATCAATATAATATAAACTATCCATATATAAAATACCTATATATATAAAAATATACTAACACAAACTAAAGAAAGTAACCTAAACGATAACTAAATAAATACCGACCTAGATCCTAACTTAAATTATGTTTTCGTAAATAAATTGACGAACTAAAAGTTTTCGGCGGTTGAAACGGCTGACGTTTTGGAGGCAATTATGACCTTTAATGACGGGTCCGCAGCTGGTCTTGATGGGATCCGCCCAGTAATTCTTAAGAAGCTGACTTCTGCTGGGGCTGGGGATAATGATGCGGCTCTCTAACGGTCGCTAGTAAATCTAGCCAATTTTATGCTGAGGGGAATGGTCAACAGGGAGGTATGCCCCTTTCTTTATGGCGCTTCTCTCTGTGCCTTGAGTAAGATGGACGGTGGGATTCGTCCTATTGCTGTTGGGAGCGTACTCCGTCGTCTGGTGGCCAAACTCTGTTGCAGAGCTGTTAGGGGAGTTGCATCGTCTTTTCTTCAGCCACAGCAGTTGGGATTTGGAGTACTGTTGGGCTACGAGGCCGCAATCCACGCCACCTGGTCATTCGATCCAGGAAACACTGATAAAGTCATTGTTAAGGTTGATTTACAAAATTATTTTAACTCAGTTGAGCGTGACGTCATTTTGAGCAAAGTTAGTGATTGCGTTCCATCTCTCTACCCTTTTCTCCATCAGTGTTACTCTGGTACTACAAACTTGTTTTTTGGGGAAAACAGGGTGATCCGTTAGGGCCATTGATATTCAGCTTGGCGATACAGGATGTTGTAAAATCTGTAAGTTCCCCTTTGAATGTCTGGTACTTGGATGACGGTACTGTAGCGCTCTTGGTGCTCCTAGGGATCCTATCACTAATGATGTAGTGCTTAATTGATAATTATAAATCATAGCACTGGACTGGTTTGTTGTTACTGTTCAGTTTTATTTGATCTTTTAGTTATATACACTTTTTATAAAAGGGATCCACAACTGGCTCGATAGCCATTACTCTAATCCTCACTATAATTTAGCTTAGTCAATAGTCAATAGTCAATATAGTCAATAGTCAAAGTACTTTATTACTGTAGATATTTACATATACTTAGCAAACGTCATTTTTTGCCTCTTCTCTACATTGGACCACTGTGGGAGAAGAAGGGCGTAGAAACTCCCACAGATTTATTTTTAGATCTCTTTTAAAAATAGGTTGTGCTTAACTAATACAAATATGAAAAATTTAATTGTTATGATTAATAAGCAGGAATAAATAATTACAAAATTATTAACAGCAAGGTCTGTGTTGAGCCAGATTAACCCCATACAGTCCTGTCATTTAAGTAATCTTGAACATTGTAATATCCCTTTTTCGACAAAGTCGCTTTAACATGCTTTTTAAATTGCTCAAATGGCAATTTCAAAATCTCCAGAGGTATCCTATTGTAGTAGAGAATGCACTGACCCTTGAAAGAATTGCTAACCTTCGCGAGTCTAAAACGGGGCGCACATAGTCTGTGATTATTTCTTAGGTTAACATTACAGCTGTCGCTAAGTTTGGAAAATGTTGTAAGGTTCTTGCGTACATACATTATATTTTCGAAAATAAATTGACTAGCTACTGTTAGTATGTCAATTTCTTTAAAAAGCTCTCTTAAGGAGTCTGTTCGTTTTAAATTATAAATTGCTCGAATAGCTCTTTTCTGTAAAATAAAAATAGTTTGAATATCCGCTGCTTTCCCCCACAACAAGATACCATAGGACATCACACTATGAAAGTAACTAAAATATACTAGCCTAGATGTAGCCACATCCGTGCTTTGTCTGATGTTCCTAACAGCGTAAGCCGCAGAACTTAATTTACCAGCCAATTTATCTATGTGGGGTCCCCACTGCAATTTACTATCAATGGTTATTCCAAGAAACTTCGTATCATTTACCAATTCTAACGTGCTGTTGTCTAACACCAAACTGGTCTCAACTTGCCTGACATTTGGAAGTGAGAATTTGATACACTTGGTTTTACCAGCGTTTAACAATAAATTATTAACTGTGAACCAATTCAAGGTTAAAGACAGTACACCATTAACATCATCAAAATCTCCTTTTTGTCTTTCAATTTTGAAGACCATTGAAGTATCATCAGCAAACAACACTATGTCAGTTAATTTCTCCACCATGAAAGGCAGATCATTAATATATACCAGGAATAAGAAAGGGCCTAATATGGAACCTTGTGGAACGCCAATTTTAACACCCGATCCATCAGATTTTACGCCGTTAACTTCTGCCTTTTGAATTCTATTGCTTAGGTATGATCTTAGTAGATCCAACGCTTTATTTCTAACTCCGTAATGATTTAATTTAATTAATAGCGTATTATGATCAACACAATCAAACGCCTTCGACAGGTCGCAAAAAACTCCGATAGCATCCTGTGCGGCCTCCCATGCAGAATAAATATGAGATACAAGGGAAATACCTGCATCCGTAGTCGATTTACCCCTAGTGAAACCATATTGTTTAGCGTGGAGTTGTTTTGTACGGTTGAAGTGTGAGAGAATTTGATTGAGTATAATCTTTTCAAATATTTTACTTAGTGTTGGAAGAACAGATATTGGTCTGAAATTTGAAGGATCGCCCTTATCTCCCGATTTGAACAGCGGTATAAGTTTACTGTGTTTCATGAGGTCTGGAAAATCCCCATCGTCAACACATTTATTGAATATATAAGCTAAGTGTGGGGCTATAACCAGAATTACTGAACCAATGACTTTGACTGATATACCCCACAGGTCTTCCGTATTTTTTAAGTTAAGTAATTTAAACGTTTTGACAATGTCCTGGGGATATACATGATGAAATTTTAAATATACATTACTGACGCTAGTGTTATTTTTTAATAAAGTCTCTGCTTCAAATGGAGATGAATTTAGACTGTCCGTTGTGAGTACGGGTACATTGGTGAAGAATGTTTCAAAAGCTCGAGCAACATCAGCGTTGGATTTAACAACATCATCACCTATCTTTAGGCAGAAATCACTGTCCCTTGGTATAACTTTGCCAGTTTCGCGGTTTATTATTTGCCAAACTGTTTTCATTCTATTATTTGAATTTTTAATTTTTCTATTAATGTGTAAAGTTTTTGCAGTTCTACAAACCAACTTGAAAGTTTTGGAATATTTTTTAACATAGTCATGAAATTTTCGATCAAAGTTATAGGTTTTTTGATCATAAAGGTCATACAAGATAACTCTACTTTTACGAATTCCAAACGTTGCCCAGTCATTAAATTTAGATTTACCGTTGTAGTCACTGACTTTCTTTAATTTGAAAACTTTATTGAATTCTGTCTGAATAATGTTGAAGAAGTCTGAGTAGATTTTGTTTGGGTTCTGTTCATTAAAATCCGGTACTGGCAAATTTATATCTAAGTTTTTCGTATATGTCTCTAGTCTATGGGATGTAATAGGCCTATAAAATGTTGGACCAGTCTTATCCCTAATACTAATTGGGAATGAAACTGTTTGACCACTGTGATCGGAGGGTAAGCAGTTAATTACACTTTTAGTTGTGAATGCACAGTCACAAAAAACGTTATCTAAGCAAGTTTGGCTTGTAAGTGTAATTCTAGTCGGCTCTAGAAATACATGACATAAATTAAATGATTTGAACAGAGTTATTAATCGTCGCTTCAGTGTTGTATCTACAAGCAGATCTACATTAAGATCGCCACAAATAATTAACTTTTTTCTGTTATTACAAAGTTTAATGAGGGCTTCCTCCATAATTTTCTCAAATATTTCGAAATTGCCATGGCCTTTTTCATCCCTCGGTGGCCTGTAGACACAAACAATAATATGGCTATCTAACTCAACACAGGATACCTCTATTTGTCTTTCAACAGTAAGTGCAAGAATATCTTTCCGTTGTTTCACCTTAATATTATTCTTCACTAAGATTAAAGAACCACCTCTATCAGCAGTCTTTCTATTGTAACAACTGACAATTTTGTAACTATTTATGTTAAAAGACATCATATTTTCCTTCAACCAGTGTTCAGTAACACAAATAATATCAATGTCAGAATTTTTTAGAAATAATTCTAATACAAGTTCTTTGCCAGGTAGCCCCTGGATGTTTTGATGGGCAATATTTAACTGGGGCTTACATTTTGACATATTTAGTGGCTCTTGTATGCTAGAGATTTCCTCTATTGTCTTATGAACTAATTTAAATTACTTGGAACAGATTCCAATGTTGCATGCAAAGTATAATTAACAGGTGAATTCCCAATAGGGGTGCATGTCATATTACTCTTAAAATAAGCTGATGTCAAGTTGAACTTAGTTAAACCAACTATAGCTGCGTCGCATATATTATAAGCTAACAATGTAGCTACTAATTTTCTATATTTATTAGACAGGTACAATGTATCCCGTGTCAGAGTAAAGTTATGAATAAAATTATTCATGTCGAAATATAAAATAGCATCGCTGTGATGACATGTTAAATTAAATAAATGAATATTCATTCTATGCACAGATTTGTTCTGTAGTTCTGTCAAATTACAGGCATATGGAAAATTGCATAGTATAAACTTGCATTTCATCCTACTATGTAAGTCTAGAAGTGTTTCAACACTTTTATTCAAATCATTCCGACTAATGTTTGAATGATTTCCTACCATAATTACAATAGTGCTGTACTCATCATAGATACCGCGACTAATCATCTTCACTAGATCTACAAATGAACAATTTGGACAGCAAATGTTCGTTACTTTTTGGTTAAGCCGGTTATGTAATAGAGTCCCAAATCCTGCACCTACTTTGTCGGAGAACAACAGAGTTTTTCTCTGAGCACATATTTTGGTAGCTGGCGGTACACGAGTGGAGGTGAGTGGCGGGACACACGTGTTGGAGTGCGGTTTGATGCACGTGGCGGCGGTTGGCGCGGCATTCGCGGCAGCGAGCGTCGCAACGTGCGCAACGGCGAACGGCGCGGCCCTCGGGGCAGCTTGCGGCATGACACACGCCTCAGCAGGGACAGCGAGCGGCGCGGTGCTCGCGCTGTTGAGCTGCGAGGTGTCTCCTCGTCGACGACGGCGACGCTGTTTTTTGGTTGGGGCAGCGGTGGACGCTGCAACACTCTCGTTGAGGGGGGTCGAGACCAAAGTTAGTGATGTGGGCTCGTCCTCCTTGCTGGTCTCATTCTCCTCATTCTCAATTAGAACGCCCACCAATTCCGCATTCTGGCGTTGTAGCTGTACTAACTCAGACGTCGCGGCTCTGAGTTCCGCTAACTCACATTGCTCTTTGGCATAACATTGTAGTGTATTTGCTAGCAGGTCATGTAGATGCTGGATTTCTACTCGGGCATGTTGAAGGTCCGACTGTAAACCTACATTTTTTCCCCGGAGCTCTTGCATTAAGGAGATTCTTAATATTCTGTTTGATTGCCGTTTCAAGGCTAATTTCAGTACTTTTATATTACCTCTAGTTTTTTTCATGAATTTATTTAATTTACAATATTTTTAATTTTTCTGCTGCTTGTCTGCATGGCTTGAACAATAGTGCTTAGGTTGGCTACTTCTAGTTCTTGTTGGATAGAGGTAATGTGGCGAGATTCATTGTAGTCTTTTTCTATGCACATATCAGTCAACTTCAAGTTTGCCTCATTGAGTTGGTATTGGAGGAATTTACTGCGATCACAAGCAGAAGCAAGGTCAGTGCGCAGGGTGTCAAAAGATTCCACAAGTTTTTCCAATCTTTGAATCTCATTTTGCGACTCCTCGTGTGTTTCTCGCAAAGTAGACACACTATCTCTAAGCTGTGAGTTCTTGGCTCTCAAGCTTTTTATCTCAAAGTCATTTTCATTGCGCTCTTCCAATAGCCTTTGGTTTAACTCCTCTGCGTCAGTTAGTTGTTGCTGTAGTGCGTGCATTCTCCGCGTAGTAATGTTGGATGCCATGCCTGGAAATAAAATAAAAAAGAATGGGTGCTCCGAACAAAATTAAAATAAAACAGAAGGAATAAAGACTTGCAGTTAGTAGCTGTAGTACTGATATGATAGTTCCTATTTCCCTATATAGCTATTCTACGTCAAAGTCAACAAGTTTCAATTAAACTATCACAAGTCAATATGGGTTAACAGTATAAATGTCCTGAACTAATGAAAGTTATACTTATTATCTAACAATTTTAGTCGTTTTGCAAGTGTTGTGATGATCAGCTGTGAAGTGAGTACCTAATATGTTTCTAGAATCACCTACAAGCTTACATTATATTCGCACTAATTGCCAAGGTCTAACCTACCAGTGCACTTGTGTATATCGTGTAATAATTATGAGTGAACAGCTAGTTTTATCGTCAAAAGTACTTCCACAGATTGTCAAGTGCTAAGAGACAAAACAAAGACGCTGCGGTGTGAGGATGGACGTTTCTCACAATAGTGAGAGTTGAGCAGTATGTAGTGTATAAGTATATAGTTAAGTTCAAGTCATATACTTGTAAAATATGAATAATCAAATATGAAAACAATACTCCCCCGGGGTTTTTCCGTTGGCAGTTTGAAATTTCCTTTGTCTTTCGGTCCGTGATCGATTATTTTATCATAATTACAATTCTGACCACATTTAGCACTGGCACACTTTAGTTGACTAAACAAACACTTAAATTAACACTATATTCACAAATAGACGAATTAAAACAAATTAATTTAGTTAAAATACAGCACAGCTGTTTTTGACGTGTAGTCACTGGCCGTAGCCTACGGTGAAGTGTGTCACATTGACGTTCACATCCAATCCTCTTTCTTTTTAAAACTACATATAACGTGACAGTGTCCAAGTGAACACCCACTCTAAAGAGGCCCGTATACAATATACAACCTACCTTACAATCACTCCCCCCTCCCTTCAAAAAAAAAAAATCCAACGGATTTTTTTTTTCAAAGTGGCAACCCTAACTCAAAGTCTAAAACCTAAAATAACAACCCTATCTCAAAGTCTAAAATCTAAAAAACATTAAATGTTAACTTTAAGTTAGGTTGCTATGCATGAAATCTAAAAGACAGTAAATATGCCGCAAGCATAAATTTTAATAACATCAAGTACCCTTATCCTTATCTGTCCAACCATCCCATTTAACCTACTCAATTAAACATTTAATAACAAAACCAAACTAACACTTAAGGTGAAGGCTATGCACCTTAAAAAACTTAAATTATAACACCCTATGATCCCATCATACAATTATTCGCGGCTTAACACTAACCTACCTAACGCTAGAAAACTCTCAATTACAATACGAAGGCAAATCTAGCTAAGATTTAGCTTCTCGAATAGTTATCATTCGACAAACTTTCTGACAATAAAAACTAGCGAAAAACTTATCAGACAACCATAATACCTCCGTTCCTAAAATTAATATAGATCTTTGCATATAACAATTGTGAACACATTGTAAACTCTTTCCAGCGAATGGAAATATTTCAAAAAATAACGCAGGCAAAGATCAAAGAAAAAAAATATCATTTTCAAATATAGGAAACGTCAACCATATTAACAGGATTAATTTATAGAACCGTATTACTAAGCCACAGCCTAAGAATAAGTTCATTAAAATTCGTTCCAATAATACGATGCAATCAACTAGCTTTAAAACCGATACTACTACATACATATATCCTAAATAATCCATTGGAATTCAGTAAACTATCTTTTACTATTAACAGTTTAAGATTATCGCCGTGAGTTGCAACCAATTACCCAAGTAAAGTCACTACAAAGAATCTCGAATGTGTATCGAATACCCGAGCTATCCCACATCAGAAATTACTTTCATTGAGAAACCTTCGTTACCAACTTCGTTATACAACCCTTACTCTCCCCTTACCAAATCATCCCAACTCTATACTTTAAGAACGCGGGAACCAAAACAGAACCCTTTGACGAATAGCTATTGCCTCGTCATACTGCTCTCAAAGATAAAACCAGGCGATCGGTTCAAACAATTATTCGAACTGTCGTTAAAAGTTTCTCATATAAAGGTAATCTACCACGGAAATCTAGTATGTTACAGATATTTCTTGGGTCTTTGGTGTACGGTCCTCATCAGACATCATAGTTCAGCAACAACATGAAAAGAAACACCGGTTAATAAACAATTCATAACAACACCGTATACACAAACCACAAACCATCAACCGGGATAAAATTGTATTATATTCCTAATGTATAATTATTTAATATCCTAATGTTCCTATCCTAATCCTATAATTATTTAATGTCCTAATCATATCAATCTAATATCAGACGAACCCCTCAACGCAGCACAAAGCGTTTTAAACGATTTGTGTTAACAATAACGCCCCGTGACCGTGAGTCCAGACGACGAATCAGCACATTAGACCTCCCAACGATCTCCATGGCCTTGTATGGTCCTTGATACAGACGTGCCAACTTCATACATCTTCCCGTCATCCGCCTTGGTACATATAACAAAACGCGCTCGAGTAACTCAAAAAATAGCCGAGTGGCCTCCCGGACTATTGAAAAAAAATATTTCATCCGCAGGTCCGTCTTACAATTTTTAAAAAAATTTCCTACCTAACTTCCTTTCTTGACACGGCACGTACGAAGCGTTATAACGCTCTATCTCCTTATCGGCTTTAGGCATGAAATATTTCGACCGAAACCTCTTCAACGTCTTCGCGAGACCCAAATGACCTCCTGTCCACGCCTCATCATGTAATTCGTTCATTACATTTTGAAACAACGACCTAGGCAATACTAATACCTCCCTAATTTCTCCATCTCTACGTACGCTCTTATATAGTAAATTATTTCTCAAACAAAAACCGCTACGCCACGCTTCCGGACGTTCGCTCAACCGCGTTAACCATCTACTACAAAATGAATCGTTCTCTTGATCCGCCTGTAACGACTCTACATTAATACTAAAAACTTCCAAACCATCATTATCAGCTTCAGAACGAGAAGAACACTGAGGTCCTTCCGTTTCCCGTTTCCCTTCTTCCATTAGCGGATTCCTACTCAAAAAATCTGCCACTACATTGCTTTTCCCCGAGCAATGAACTATCTCGAAATCCCATTCTTGTATCGCTAACGCCCATCGCGCTAACCTACCAGACATATCTTTTTTCGACTGTAACCAACATAACGCGCTATGGTCTGTAACCACCTGAAAATACGATCCCCAAAGATAATGCCTATAGTGCCTTAACGCCCATACTAACCCCAGACACTCTTTCTCCGTCGTACTATATTTTTTCTCCGCATCCGTTAACTTCCTAGACGCATAGGCAGCTGGACTCATTTTTTCAACGCCCTGCATCAATACTGCACCTAACGCCTCGTTAGACGCATCGACATAAACTCTCGTAGTGACCGACTTATCCCCCGAATAATAGGAAAGTATTGGCGCACTACACATAACCTTCTTAATATACTCGAACGATTTCTGCAATTCTTCATTCTATTGAAACTTTACCCCCTTTTTCAATAACTTAGTGAGAGGTAACGATATTTCGCAAAATTCGATACAAATTTCCTATAATAAGAAAATAAACCTAATAATTGTTTCACATCCTTCGTAGATGTGGGAGTTGGAACCTGTTGCATAGCCTTCAGCTTTTTCTCACTAGGTGTTACTCCTTCATTCGAGATTCGATAACCTAGCATCTCAATTTCGCAAAAACCGAATTTACATTTGGATGGCTTGAAGGTCAAGTTCGCTTCTCTAAACCGCCCAAAAACTTTCTGCAACGTATCGGTAAACTCCTTGAACGTTCTACCATACACAATCACATTGTCTACGTAAACCATAACCCCTTTAAATCTTAAATCCGCTAAAACTTTATCCATCATCCGTTGGAAAACCGCTTGACTCGTTGCCAAACCGAACGGAACAACATTAAATTCATAAAGACCCGTGGTCGTGACGAAAGCCGTTTTATGCCTACCTTCCGTAATAACCGTCTGCCAATAACCTGAATTGAGATCTAACTCCGCAAAATACTTGGCCCCGGCCAAACTATCGACAATGTCTTCTATCCGCGGAATAGCATAATTATCCCTACAAATTTTCTTATTTAATTTCCGATAATCTATACAAAACCTCCATGAATCATCGGGCTTTTTAATTAACACAACGGGTGCAGCATAAGAACTAGTGGATTCCCTAATAACACCTAGTTTCAACATCTCTGCGACCTGCTCCTCAATAATTTCTCGTTGCACCGGCGAAACGCGATACGGGTGACAATGAACCGGCTCTTCATCATAAGTCTTAATATCGACCGACACTATCTCCGACCTACCTAACTGGTCAGTTGTAAACGCAAACCTATCCGCATTCCTATCCAACAACGCCAATAATACCCGCTTATCATTCTCACATAAATCCTCATTTACGATAAACCGTTTATCTTCTACCCCAAACGCAAATTCGCACGAATCCGATAACCCCGAGAAATAAACGTAATCGCCCTTTTTTAACTCCTGAAAGTCGATAGAATTTATCACGTCACGATCCTCAATAACCGTGGTTTCCCCGAAGTTCACTTGTTTCCTTCTAGAACCGTCTAGAAAATCCGACCCTATCTTTTGTTTTGAAAGAATCCGAAGTGATTGAAGTGTTTTGTTTCGTATGGAAATTATTGTGAAACGGTATTTTTCCCTGGAAAAAACTCATACACGAATGAACAAAATCAATATTCATACCGTTCTTTATTAAAAAATCCACCCCTAAAATAATGCTACAATTTAAATCAGTTATTACTAAAAATTCCTGTGAAAAGCTAAAATTGTCCAAACTAAAATCTATAACACATTTCCCTACAATTTGCAACAAACTTCCATTTACCGCCTTAACCCGTCTCTTCTCTTTTTGCATACATCTCGCACCCACTTGACCTGCAACGGCTGGGCTGATGCATGAAGCCGTAGCGCCTGTATCTAAAAGAGCTACCACTTTTACATTAGATGCATTTAATAAAAGTAATGGTCTGACCTGCTGATTCGCCTCGACTGCGACGATCTTCCCCATTGGTCGTTCCGCTTCTGTGCTACGCTGCTGAGCTCGTCTGAGGCCCTCGTTCCACAGGTCAGCCTGGTCACCGCTATCGGGCTCTAGCGACGATGTGTTGCAAAATCCGCTTGCCTAGGACGCAAATTATAATTATTAGTACTAGAAACATTCAGCCTGTCTCCCCCCCCCCCCCCCCCCCCCCTATTTCTATGGGCCAAATTCGGTCCAAAAGTTGCCGGGTTCCTAAACACATTCACATTATCATCACTTCCCGGACTTAATTTCTCCATCTGTACCAGCACTGCCCTTAGCGCCTTCTTATCTACAAAATGGCTCAACATTAATTTATTTCTAAGATGGTTTTGCAATCCTCTTAAAAATTGCGTTATAAAAATGTCATCTTTAGTAACTCTAGCCTTCCTCGCCAGGTCCCCTAAATAATGGAAGTAGTCCAACAAACTTCTTTTCTCTTGCTTGGCATTGTAGAACTTCTCTGCAAAGTCTGTGCTTCCAAACTCCTCATTAAATTTATTCACCACCTCGTCAGATGTCTGGGCACTGCCCCTAATTTCCCTAAAAAAATATAAGGCTCCGCCTTTTAAATACAAAGGAAATAATAATTTTAATTCCTCCGACGATATAAATCTCTTCCTCGATGCAGCATCTCTGAAGTCTTCTAGATAGTCTTCAAAGGACTCCTGAGGAGTCCCCGAAAAACAAGTTGACAACTCCTCCATCATGAAATAATTTCATAAATTTTTTCATAAAATGTCCGCCGCTATAAAACAATCTTCCCACAACATTTTTCTATTTGATTCTTCACTCGCTTGGCAGGTCGAGGTAATTCCTAAATAAAAAACTTAAGTATAGAAATATACTTCCCAATGCACATTCGATCCTTCCTCGATTCAGCAAGGTCTGGATCGACGATCACTATCCTCTTCTATTGCGTCACTTTTTATGACGTCCTTCCTTATGAAGCAGTCTTTCTATTTCTCCGGCCCGTTTGGCGCCTCCGCCAATGTAGCGCTCTTGGTGCTCCTAGGGATCCTATCACTAATGATGTAGTGCTTAATTGATAATTATAAATCATAACACTGGACTGGTTTGTTGTTACTGTTCAGTTTTATTTGATCTTTTAGTTATATACACTTTTTATAAAAGGGATCCACAACTGGCTCGATAGCCATTACTCTAATCCTCACTATAATTTAGCTCAGACATTGGCCGAAGCCTACGGTGAAGTGTGTCACATTGACGTCCACATCCAATCCTCTTTCTTTTTAAAACTACATATAACGTGACAGTGTCCAAGTGAACACCCACTCTAAAGAGGCCCTTATACAATATACAATTTACCTTACAGTACTATGGGGGGACCTCCGGATGTAGTCCTGGTCGATTTGGAGTCGATTATTCGTGGTCTAGGAGTCTTAGGGCTACGACTTAACTCACAGAAATGTGAGTTATTCCCGTGCTCTGGAAATTTGGCACAAGGCTCAAGAGCGATGTTTGAACGTTTAGTGCCGAGGGCGAAGGTCCTTAATGAAATAGATTTCACCCTGTTGGGGACGCCCATATTTGTAGAAGGTGCACCGGGCGTTCTGCAAAGTAAGATGGAGGCCTTGGTTGGGGCTTTGCCACATCATAAGGAGCTTTCCGCAGTGGCCCTTATTATTCTGCGAAATTGTTTGTCCCAGCCGAGGTTAACATATTCTTTGCGAACGGCTCCGGTCTGGATGTGCAGAGGGGAGGCAGATTCATAAGACCTAGCTTTGAAGAATATTTTGGAGACGATTTTGAATGTGAAGATGTCTCCCTCCCAGGGTCTCATCACTTCCTATCAGATTTGGTGGTCTCGGCATTCGTCGTCTATAGGGCACGGAACTCCCGGCTTTCTTGGCCTCTTCGCATGGGGTGGTTAAAACTTGTCACTCGAATTTTGAATATTAATGGTGACAATTTGAACATTCCTTTTGCGGCCGAGGCTTTGCGGCTGTGGTAAGTCCGTTGCCCGGGGAGAGATGTGCCGGTGCAGCCTGGCGTGCAGCGTGCCTGGGATGAAGACCTTTGCAGGTCATCCCTTGACGGGCTTCTGGCGCAGAGTACGGGAGCGGATCTTGCTCGCCTGCGTGCAGTCTCCCAGCCAGAGTATGGCACCTGACTGCATGCATTACTGTCTCCGCAGTTGGGCACCTTTTTGGACGACAACTCCCTGCGTGTGGCAGTGGCGCTTCGGTTAGGTTGCGACATCTGCGAACCACATCGCTGTGTTTGTGGTGCGGCGGTTGACTCGCTGGGGCGCCTTGGGCTGCACTGTGTCCGGAGTGCAGGGAGACTCTCTCGCCATCACTTAATTAACGACATCGTCCGGAGAGCGCTTGTCTCTGCCAATATTCCGACGGTTCTAAAACCTCCGGGTTTGAGCCGCAGCGACGGGAAACGTACGGACGGTCTCACGTTAATACCGTGGGAGAGAGGTCGTTGCCTATTGTGGGATGCGACCTGTGTATGCACGTACGCACCATCCCACATCAGCTCAACTATGGTAACCTCGGGTGCTGCTGCTGAGTCGGCAGCGCGGAAGAAATGCATTAAATACGCACAGCTAATGGGAAGTTATCTGTTTGTTCCTTTGGCCGTCGAGACCACAGGGGTGTGGGGTTCGCAGGGTAGGGCCTTCGTCAAGGACATTGGGCGTCGTTTGAGGGACCGAGGATTTGATCACCGCTCCGGATCGTTCCTGTCACAGAGGATCTCGCTAGCTGTGCAGCGCGGTGATGCTGCCAGTGTAATGGGCACGTTTGGTGCGGGCGTTTCTTGGGGCGGTTTATTTTTATAGATATATATTTTGTTTCTTATTTTTAGTTAGGATTTATGTCATTGTGTTTTATTGTAGTTTTAGGTACTAGACCTTACACTGTCTCCTTCAAGTTATGTATAGTTAATTTAATAAAAAATTACCTGTCCTCATCATAAAAAAAAACTAGCTCTGCTGCAGCCACATCGGTGTTTTATCTGATATTACTAACCGCGTAAGCCACAGAACATAACCTAACAGCAAATGAGAAAAATTCAATGAGAAAAAAGTAGGGTCCTCCCTGCAATTTGCTATCATCAATGGTTATTCCAAGAAGCTTCGTGTGATTTACTAAGTCTAACGTGTTGCTGCCTAACACTAAACTGGTCTCAACTTGCCTTACATTTGGAAGTGAGAATTTGATACACTTGGTTTTACAGTGTATCGAATTATATAATAACTTAAGAATAAATTATTAACTCTGAACCAATTCGAGGCTAAAGTTCACATCATTAAGATTATCAAAATCTTATTGCCTTTCAATCTAGAAGACCAATGAAGTATCTAGCAGTAGCAAACAAAACTATGTCAGTCAATTTCGCCAGCATAAAAATCTGGTCAGCTAATCCTAGATTGTACTATCTTTTATAATATTGCCATACGCTTCCGGAACAGCCTTAGAATGTTGCCATACCATCCTAAGGCAGTTCCGGAAGCGTCGGCTTAATTAACTCTACTCATACATAATTTTCATTATTAAATATCTAACAAGCCATCGATAGGTTGCTAAGAAACCTCAGGTGCCAATTGACACTTAGTAATTGCTTTTAATAACCGATAATCAATAGTGCAGTGGAAAAATCAATACGAAACAATTTCGTTGGATAACATAAATAAATAAATATAGCGCGTAGCCTTTGGATATGATGTATGGACCTTACACTCGTCTTATTGACAATTGTATTTGAATACTGAATGAGCTCGATAATAGCGGTTGTAGGCTCAATGTTCTGTGGTTAGAGTCTCTTACAAGCGTTGAATGAGTCAGTGAACTATGGATTTTCATTACGGTAACGGTTACCGCCCGGCGAGTATGCAAATTACTGTGAATGTAAGAGAAGATACGCTAAAACCCGTACAGGGCTTTTGTTTTACATTCAAGACTAGATCAATATCGTTGAAAATTGTATAAATTTAATTACGCGTAACATCCAGCATAATGTATATCGTAGATCAGATTTTCTCTATGCAAATGATTTCTAGGTTCATATAAAATTGTACTTACGCGGATATTCTCTGTTGTTATTTTCATATCTTTAAATAATGTTATCTTTTTGAATGAGACCGTTGTGATTTGTGTGTGAATTAATTAGTGTATAGATGGCCGAGGCGTTTATGTTGATGTGAACTAGTTGTAGGTGACAGCGGATTTTTGTTTTTAAAAACTGCAATAAGAAACAAAATAACAATAAACATCGCCTTCGACTAACTTTCTGAAGTGAATAATAGTGAATAACTTCTTTTGCCGTGATCCGACAATCGAAAAGTATATGAAAAGGGGGGACAAACCCATTAGCTACTAGACAGTTGTAAAGATAAATTTTAAAATGAATTAGATAAGGTCGCTTATAGAATAACAATAATTTTACAAAAGGTTGTTTACATTACAATAAATAATAAATATTTTATTTGTCAAAAATTCATTCCACTCGGGGCGAATATATTTTAAACTTGTCGTAATTATTTTTCATTTTTCGGTTTGGGGTTGAGAGTGACTTACTCTAAAGATATTACATTTGTTACTATTAGTTACATTTAAAGATGTTATATTAGTATTTCTTGTTGAACACCACTGTAATTAATTTATTTATTCATCAATCACTTTTTTGCGATCAGTACGTTGTGCGAAAATATTCACATCAATATGGGATATTACACTTATACTCGATAGCACTAATAGAAGAAGACGGATTTATGAAAGAATCGTCACACCATTTCCCATACGAGGCAGCATAGGAATAATTGTGCCCACGTATATCTCGCTATTCGATATTATTTTTTCCTGACAGGGGACTAGCACTTTGCCATAGTTATGAAGGTGTCGTCACGATGTTTCACATCACCTTTAGAACGTCATTATAATGTAGCTAATTTATTTACAGTGTACTACTGTTAGTATAGTCTGCGGCCTTACTAATAAAAAAAATATTCACTGTTTAATTTATACACTGTTTTGTCCTTTTCCTACGTCGAGTAAATGTCAAATGCCAAAGCAAGTCAAACATTGTATAAGTTATTCAGTGAATAAGTTATTTTATTAGCAAGACCGTGTGCTTTTACGGATAAACCATGCCTGTTATATTGTTGCACAAGTCTAGATACGAAATATAAAATATATTTATTTTTCATTGTTGCAACAACAGTGCTTAAAAAACCAGGCATAGTTGATTGTTTTTAAAATGTAAAACGTTGTCCTGTGTAACAATGCGTTGGTAGTACGCAGAAGGAGCACTGGCCACTATACGCGGAGACCTGTAGTGTAGAGTAGTAGCCAGTGAGACCGTCATACGAACACTCCATTTATCTATTACGTAAGTAAACGATAGTACGATACGAACGGTACAAAAACAATGAAAAATGAGGGTACTTAAAAATAAAAGAAAGTAAGTGAGCTTAGTAATTTTGTTCTGGTTCTGGATACTCCTTTACCATAAAATTGCTCCCTTTCGTGCAAAATTAACCTCTCCTTTCCCGGGAGTTCGAGACGTCAAAAACGACAAATACCGGAGTGTTTTTGAGCGTGCGGGCTGCGCGGCACTTGACTAATATATCAAGTGATTCTGTTGGAATGGTAACACTTAGAATTATGGGAGTTATATATCTGAGTAGCTAATGAAACCCTCTTTTCCACAATGTGTAGAAAATGTCACTGTGACCTTAGTTTATTTTTGTACTGGTATGAGAAACACAGACTTCTATGAAAATGCTCCCTCTCGACACAAATCTAGCCGACATCAGAAAATTATCAACAACATGTACATGTTGTTTGATACCTACGTAATCTACACAAAATAACATTTTCAAAACAATAAAAACATTAGGGTGTTCTTATAGAAACTTTCGAATATTTCAGCGTTTCAAATTTTCATAAAATACGGAAAGTAAACTGACGCATCGCGCGAATTATGCAAATCTTGTGAAATTATTTGTGAAGAGACTAGACTACCTAGCGTTATATTTCTTAGTTCCTAGGATAGGTAATTTATTCAATAAGAGGAAAACAAGTGGTATTTGCCACTAAATCATAAATGATAAGTGTGAGGACGCCATATCTCGCAAGGAAAGTATAAAATAGGTAGAAATCAACACTTTGTACTATTATTGAATTTATAGGCAATAGGTGATACTCATCAATTAGTGGTTCTAAGTAGAAGACAAACTAGGCTTTCTAACAGTGTATCGTACTATGTACCTTTTCATACAAAAATAATTCAAAATCATGCATGTTATTTCGTGTCACGGTGTGTTGTTTCTGGGCTTTCTCAAGGTCACGGCAGGTGTACGATATGCGTTTATACAGAGTGTGCAAAGATGGAACGAAGAAAATGTTTCGCCGTGATTTGATTCTAGGTAAAATAGCTAAACTGGTGTTTCGTTCGTGTAGGTATGGTGTAAGTTTGAGTTAACTAGTATTTAGTTGTTATGTGTATATGAAGTGTTTCCACGCGGCTCCGTTCACGCGCAAGTACAGATACCTACTGTTCTTACAAAGTGTAATATTGTGTAATATTGTGTTAACTAGTGTTATGCGAGATCAGATATGTACTTTTGACAATTTAGTGTAAGATTGCACAAATATGTAAAAAATAAACAATTATTTGAAATGTGTAATTAGTAATTAGCTACCACCTACCTAATGTGTAATTGTGTAATTAGGTTTTGGAAAAATAAAAAAGAACAAAAATTTATATAGTTATATATTCACATTCTTTATTGCCCTGTGCATAAAAATGTACTTAAAAGAAATTTTATAACAACAGGCGAGCTTATCTCTAAAAAGATATTTCTTCCAGCAAAATTTATATAGTTATATATTCATATTCTTTATTGCCCTGTGCATAAAAATGTACTTAAAAGAAATTTTATAACAACAGGCGAGCTTATCTCTAAAAAGATATTTCTTCCAGCAAACCTGGGCGAGACATAATTGTTTAAAAAACAGGACAGTACTAATGCACAATGAAACTGTATACATTATATTTACACACACACACGAGTACACAATTATGGAAAAGTAGTAAACAGTAAGTAAGTAGGTAAACAATTCTATACAAGTTCTTAGATAGTTGTTTGACTGATATTTGTAACTTTTACCGTATAAAAAATGGAATAAAGTACACAATTACGGAAAAATGAAAAAGAATTTTGTTGCAACTGTTAAAGTAAACAATTTCTATACAAGTTATAAGATAGTTAGGTAGTTGGCCACAAATAGAAATTGTTATTTACACAAACGCATAAATATTAGACACATAAAAATTCCACACAAAAAGATAGAAACATTGCAACTGTTAAAGTAAACAATTTCTATACAAGTTATAAGATAGTTAGGTAGTTGGCCACAAATAGAAATTGTTATTTACACAAACACATAAACATTAGACACATACACACATAAAAATTACACACAAAAAGATAGAAACATCCGGATCGCTAACGCTATGAAGGAGGAGAATTACAATCACACACTGATGGCTGATTTAGATGTGTCTAGCAAGACATAAATGCCCACAGGAGTCATTGAGCGATTTTATCTCAGCAGGGACGTGTGCCCTTTTGCGATTAATGTCCCAATGACATCAGTAGCACGGGATTTGAGGTACCTCGTCAAGGGCATTTGGTTATATCAATTGTCCATGAAAGCGATTGCGACTCATCAACTTCCTGAAGGCAGGCATTCCCAACACACCAGTCTTCCACCAGTTTGATGCTGCAACGTGGAAGTTATATGATATGGCATATTTTAGTAGTTTTAGTTACCCACTCAAGCAAGCGATACACCCGACCGAAACCGGTCCAAAGCGAGGTGTGCGTAGTTTTAAAACCCCTATTACAGAGACATATTAACCTGCCATCAGTACACAGTCAGATATCAGTCAGTAGGCATGCCGGCAGCGCCTTGATGTCGACGGCTGCGGGAAGGAGTCGCCCTCGCTCCCGCTCCGGCCCAGAGAAGCTGGTTGCTTCACCATCTATAACATAAATAAAATAGGCAAATTAAATATAAACAAAATACCAGACTGGCAGTCAGTGACATTCGCAGTATAATTATTTGTGTCCTTTTAGTATAAAACTTCACATTTCCCAGGTAAATATTTAATTATACTTGGTAAAACTATATTCAGACCGTTTAGGCTGCTGAATGGAACAAATTAATGGATATGTATATATATAAATATAAAAGGAAACGAAGCCAAAACGATGCGAGTGAAATTTCAATTATTTACCTTCATCCGACCGGAGCGGGAGCGCACATACACCAGCTTCTCATCGGATAGAATGCGCACCGGCGGCGACCGACGCGCAAGCTGGGCATGATAGTCATGATCCATTCTGAAAAAAGTAGCTAAGGCATTAGGATCAAAACGTACACTCTGTGCACTTTTACAAATTTGTGTAAATTTGCATTTTTTTGTCATTTTACACTAAATTGTCAAAAGTACATATCTGAACTTGCAGGCAAACGAATCCGCCTAAAAAGACAAGTTAACACAATATGACACAAATTTGTTATTTTTTTATTTTATTTTTATTTTTATTTTTTTATTTTGATATTTTCACTTGGGCATCGTGTAGGGTGTCTTACGAGCATAATTTTATGTCATATGCATGTTTTCCCTAGGACCAATATTTATAGAGATATCGATATTACAAACATAATATGACGTATATCTCGAAATCGGTGAGGTGCACGAGGAAAATATTTATAACCAAAAGTGATAGCAAAAAGCAGCACTACACGATTCCGAAGCAAAAAATAACAGTCAAAAAAAATATTTTTTAACACAATTTTTAACACAATTTTTCTAAGTCGCTGGATGCTGGATTTTTCCATTGATAAAAAAAAGGGGCTTCCGCCCCCTTATCGACACTGAACTCCAATCATAAACCCGCGGAACCTTTGATATGGAAACCCCAATCATCACATCACCCCGAAACCTATGATATGGAGTTTCACCGAATATGACTGAAAACACCCGCACCCTGTAGTGAGATTCTGTCTGTGTGTGAGTAAAATGGCGTCGCGGAATGCTTATGTGTGCGTGTGAAGCATGTGAATTGGATGCCTGATCACGTTTCTGACGGAAAATCAGCAAATTGGTACATTATTTTGATAAAGAAACCTATAAAAATGGATTCCTTATAAGATTTCCAATAAGATATGTGTATTTTTTATTGAAATCTAACTGTATTTCTCATTGGAATTACAAATAGCATTGGGGGGAATCCGTCTGGTTGCATGACGTATCATGTAAATTTGCCGATTTTCTGGACATCTTGATGAATTTTACTATGATTTGTGGTTTGTTTATCGCAAATAGAGTTGCAAATATGAATAAAACAAATACTTACCTCAATTCACCAAAAAAACCACACTTTTCTCTCAATAAAATTTCACCACCACATACGTTGGGAGCGTCCGGAAGAAAGTGATTTTCAAAACGCGGTTGAATTATTTTTTTCTACGGAAAAGCATAAACTAGCACACAGACCATAAAGTTTGTCTAATTGGGTGTCCACACATGATCGAACCGTAAAAATTGGTCCAACCGTTGGATAAAAAATACCGGTTTCAAAAATATTAGTCATCCCGCTGCTTATGCTGACAGCGGTACATAGAGTGATCGGGGCCGCGCTGCTTATGCTGACGGCGGGAAAGGAGAGGTTAAGCACGTCTTACAGCTAAAATCAAAATAATCACAAAAATATTTTATTCGAATTAAGATTTTTACAAATTATTTTTTGACATCAAAGCTTTAATGGATGGCACGTTCACTACCAGTATACGTATCTTTTGTACTTTTATTTTAATTATATAAATAATCATACATAAGTCATAATTACAATCTATTCCACTGATTTGGAACAACAGTTGACCAGACCTTTTATCATCTAAGTAATCATTTATCGTATAGTAGTCAAAACAAATTTTTAATTTTAGTTTTAATTTGGGAATCGGACAGACTTACAATATCATCTGGTATTTTATTATAGAAGCGAATACAGTTCCCCATGAATGAATTGTTTACTGATCGAAATCGGTTGGACCACTTATTGTCAGAATTCTAAGGAAATAGCGTTTTGTTCTTCCGGACATACAATATGTTTTCAAATATGTACTGTGAGGATACCGCGAGTACATCATTTTTTTTAAACAATTCTCTAAGGGAATCGTGACCACGCAATTTATATATGGAACGTATCGCCCTCTTCTGTAACACAAAGATGCTATTTATGTTAGCAGCTTGACGCTAAAATAAAATTCCGTAAGACATAATGCTATGAAAATAACTGAAATATAAAAGTCTGGCAGTAGCAACGTCAGCAATAAAAATACATTTTGTTTTCTTGGGATTCAACTTTAAATTACACTGACGAGCAATGAAAAAGTTCCAGTGCCATAGCACCAAATGACTCCTAAACGGGAAAGGCTAGCTTAATGACGCCGTCTGCAATATTGAAGTACATTTAACAGCGCATCAGAATATTACCAATTGAAAACGTAAATATTGTGTTCAAATCAAAAGGTTCTATGTCTTGGGAGATATTAAGGTGTTTGTTGGCATTTTGTGGGTGGAACTATTTCATTGCTCTTCAGTGAATTTGTCGTAGACCAGTCATGGATCTGGGAAGGAATGTCATTTACTTCGTCTATATCTTGATTATGTCAACTAACTTTGAAAATTAGAGAAGTATCATCTGCAAATAACACTACCCTAGACAGGTTTTGTACCATAAAAGACAGATCATTTATATACACTTAAAATAGGAACGATCCAAAAATTGAGCCCTGTGGCATGCAGATTTTGACTGTAGATCCCAGTGACATCATGCTTTTATTTGAAATATATGAATTCTATTTTCTAAATATAAACTGATCAAATTTAGGGCTCCCGTTTCTAACTCCATAATGTTTCATCTTTATTAGCAGCGAATCGTGCTCGACACAATCGAACGCTTTAGATAAGTCACAGAACATCCCAATAGCATCCTGCGACTACTATTAAGCCCCGTACATGTGATGTAGGAGAGCAACTGCAGCGTCGGTGGTCGAACGCCCATTAGTAAACCTGAACTGTTGATTATGGAGTAGATGGTTCAGATAAACATGAGACAGACAGCATTTGATTAAGTATTATCCTTTCAATTTTTTTACTGTGTACCGGAAGTATAGACACTGGCCTGAAATTACCGGGATCCTTTTCACCTCCAGACTCAAATAAAGGTATAATTTTACTATGTTTAATTAAATCTGGAAAAACATCCTGATCAACACAATAATTGAATAAAAATGCTAGGTAAGGTGCCAGAGTTTCAATTATAGAACTACACAACTTAACGGACATACCAAATAAATCTTCAGTATTTGTTTGGCTTTAATTCCTTAAAAGTTTTAATCACTACCTGCGGGGTTATATGCCTAAACGGCTGTCCGCGCTGGTGCAGCTGCCGAGTCTGCCGCAAGACCTCTAAAGTATGCCGCACTCACGGAAAACTACATCTTTGTGCCTCTTGCGCTCGAGACCACTGGGGTTTGGGGGTCACAAGGGAAAATATTTGTTAAGGATCTGGGGCGCAGTCTAAGGGATAGAGGTTTTGACTACCGCTCTGGGGCATTCCTGATGCTAAGGATCTCCCTGGCTGTGCAGCGGGGAAATGCTGCCAGCGTCATGGGAACCTTAGCCTCGGCAATGTCCCGGGGTGGTTTATTCGCGTAGTTGTTTCTTTTTGTGTTTTTATTTTATTTTTAATTCATATTTGTATAATAATAATATTAACTTTATATGAACATTTATGAATTTTTTGTAATATTTAAAAAAATATACACCATAAATTGTATGTTTTACTGAAAAAAAATGCCTAAACTCAAATGCACTCGGGCACCTTTGAGCATTAGCATTTAGCAGATCGCGAGCATAAGAAGGTGAGGAACTAATCAGCTGTAGTTTTTATTGGAATGTTTGTGAAAAATGTTTCAAATTCTTGAGCAATATCTTCATCTGCAGCAATGATACCACTAACTGTTTTTAATGAATGTCTGTTGTCGTATAGTTTAGTTTTTCCCGTTTCGCAGTTTATTACCTTCTAATTCGTCTTAACAACATTATAAGCCGAAACTATTTTGTTTTTAATATATTTGAAGTTTGCTACTGCACAAACCTTTTTAAAAGTTTTTCAAAAAGTTCTAAAATATTCATTGAACGTTTCACTATGATTATAAGCCTTTTCAGCATATAATTCAAATAACCTATCTCTACTAATGCGAATTTGTAGCGCCTATGATGTACTATAGAAACTACTTTTTTATAGCGCCCTCATGCACGGAACTAATTAAGCTGAAGCTAATACACTCTAATCCCCAATCGGAAATTATAGCTTATTAGAAAAGTAGCAACGATGTCGAAAAGTTATCTATAAGGTAAATCTATAGCATGTCATAAGTAAACATAATTAGTTGTACGGAGAAGCCAATTAACTTCTCAACGAGGGGCAACGGATATTAATAAAAAGCCTGTCAATCTGACGTTAAAAAACATATATCTATAAATTGTGCTAATACGATTTTTTACATAACATAACATGCTTTATCCCTAACGGGATGGCAGGCAGCTCAATTTCCGATTTTTTGTAATATCAAATAATAAATAAAATGTTTTATCTTAACTTTATTATTGGCTTGTAACTGAAACTTTTTAACTTTACTTCACGCAAAATGGAGTAATGAATAACTGGCTAAAGTGGGCACAATTGTGCCTCTGCCACCCCGTATGGGAAAATGCTATGTATGTATGTACTACGAGTAAGTAACCCTCGTGTAACATTTAATAGTAATTGAAATGACTTTCTCATAAAAAACCGAAAGCTGAAGTGATTAAAATTAATTGGCAATCTTTAAACTTGTAAATTATAGATTGACAAACTTATCTGCAGAATGAAGGGATGACGCCACCATCGAAAAGGGTTGCCACATATTACATAAATTGCTGCAATTGGTGCAAATAGTGGATGTAGCACACGATTATTTTTAGCGATTTATTAATTTAGGATTGATACATAAAGCCGTTTTGTTAGCCAAATAAAAAGTATACATATGTACATAACATTTATTAATAACTAAAATCCACAATATAAAGCACTTGGCACTTATCACAACTTTTAACATCTAAATACGTATTTTACAACAGGTCTACTCGATCAGACCGTACGATCGACAAATGATGAAGTATAAATATTGCTTATAAAAATATAATTGCTGAATTGCATTTCAAATTTTCGTTTTATTGAAAACTTTTCACACAGTAATTATGATCTAATGAATCCGAAGTATGTGCACTAATGCCATATGGATGGTCGAGTGGATAAATTCCACTAATTTCCTCGAAATCTGAGTCACTGTCACTATCGGTATCAGAGCCACTGCCTAAATTGACTTTAAAGGGCGAAAAAGGATATCTAAATATCCGTCATTTTGTCGATAATCCTCTTCAATTTTATGCACGTGTGCACAATATTTTTGCCATTCTAAGGCATCAATAGAACTGAACGCTTCGGTTACTAGTTTCGGCATGTTTTCATTTTTGTGCTCCATATTTACTTCTGCTACTCTCCTTTTCATTGAACTCCATACCATCTCAACAGGATTTAGGTCACGGTGATAGGATGGCAGCCGCAAACATTTGTGACCATGTTGTGCTAATAAATTATCAACTTCATATACAGGGTCAGGTTTGTATCGTTTGACAATTTCCAGCAACTGTGGTTTAGTCATTTCTGATGAGAATTCGAAACGATTCTCATTTAACCACTGTTTAATTTCGGGTTTGTTTGTGTTTGTACTTGGAGCCTTATTAACCCGAATGCTATGGTATGGAGCGTTGTCCATTACTACCAAAGTTGGTTCTTCAAGATTGGGTAGTAATTTTTCGGTTAACCCTTTTTTGAAATTTGTGTTATTCATTTCGTCGTGGTAGTCCCCACTTTTGGTATTTGATTTAAATACAAGGTCTGCGTTTTGGACAAACCCCGTTTCTCCTCCGGCATGAACAATAATAAAACGTTGCTCTTTAGATACAGGTTCTAGAACTCCATCTGTTTCTTGACTTTGCCAGCATTTTTAGTGGTATATGAGGAATGTATATAAGTCTCGTCTAAGTATACAACTGGTCGACGATTAGCTGATAAAGCGTTTTTATTTAATTCTTGTAAAGATTTAGCTCTCCACGCAGAAATATCATTGCGCTCGGTTAAAACCTTGCGATTGCTTTGTGTTTTTTGGAAACGAAAGCCAATTGTTCGTAACAATTTACGAAGTGTTTCTCTGCTACCTTGGAAATTTATGTCGTCTTTTAGAACAGTAAGCAGTTTATTAATCGTTGGTAATTCCCTTTTAATCACATAAAATTCATGCACTTTTCGCTTGGTCAAACCTAGATTGAAACTGTCAACTTCTATTTTTCCACGTGTCCTTTTTCTCGATTTTCCTGGTGTTGTTATTTTCGTACCCATTTCTGCAGCGGTTTTTACCTTCTGCTACAATTTTATAAATTGTTGATATACCAATACCTAAAAGAAAAATAAACTCATAATTAGAGTCATAAAATTTGAGAAAATGTAACCGAATTCTAGGCGGCCGAAGTCGCGGGCACCAGGTTATATATAATCTAAATTAAATTGGAACTAATAAATACCTACAGATGTTTTAGTTAATGACGTATTATTAAACGATGTCGAGAATTTATTTAATAATAATCTGGTAACACTAGCCTGAAGCGGCTGCAATGCGTTTGTATTCTTTTTCAAACGGTATTATTGGAGCTTTTTGCAGCTTTTCTGCATCAAAGAATAATTTCATTTAGAGAATAAATTCTCGTACACCACCTTTGATTGCTTTCATCATGAATATCAAACAAAATACTTGTAATATTGGAAAAACTAATGGACTCTCAACAGAACAACACAACATAACAACAACTGACAGCTAAATGACATTTTCAAAATGGCGTCCGAAGTTTCCCCTTTTGCCTTTCTACAGATAAGTTTGTGGCTTTGTAACATAAGGTGACATAAGGTTGTGTTTATGGCTATAATACAGGACGTATCAGAAAGGTGTAGAAACTTTTTAAGGGGTCGTTGGGGAAATCATCATTCATATAGATAATTGACTTATCTTCCTACGCCTTAAAATTGTCTTACCTTTCTGGTAACGTCTGTATAACAAAAGTATTTACTGTGATTTACCAAATCACACATATAATATGTGTGATTTGGTAAATCACAGTACGTACACAAGAAAAAAAATAAGTATAGAGAAACCGTGATAGTAAACACAATACATTAAGTCTAATACTTATATGAAGAATATGTTAGACAGACCCCTTCTGATAATATACTACATTACCCAACCACAAAATCTATAAACCATTAGCCTAATAGACAATTAACCTAAAAAGACAGCATTCATGAAAGTAGATAATCATCTAATGCGATCACAATAGCTTTTTTGACAAAACTCCAGTCTGTTCAATGATTAGAATGTTTGCAATAGAATGTCAGATCAAAGACGATGTAGGTATTTGTAATAGGCTAGTATTTAAAAGCACATTAAAAATACTGATTTGCACAGCAAAAAAGGATCACAAAAACACGTTTTATGTTTTAAATATTGTACCCAAGTTTATGTTTTAAGTATTTTTTGTTGTTCTTACATGTTCAACCTAACAAGAAGGATAAAGTGGATTTTGCTTCGCTCACCCCCTTTCCCTTCACCTAAGCTACCGCAGCATTTTGCCCTGATATTTGCTGTGCAAATCAGTATTTTTGATGTGCAGTATGATATTTCGCTTTGTAATATGGATATTTTATTCCCATTATCCACATAATGAAACGCTATTTGACTGACTGACAGACAACGCAAAGCCTAAACCGGTAGACCTAGAGACTTGAAACTTTGCACAGGGGTTCCTTATGTAGCGCAGGGTAGCACTAAGAAGGGATTTGGTGAAATTCCCCCCTAAGGGGAAGGGGGGAATGATGGTTACAGTTTGTTTGAAAATCAAAAACGACTTGTCTTATGGAGCTGAAATTTTGCAGGACATAGTTTGTAGGTGTGATATGTCAGTTAGATTTTTTTCCCGCCTACTAAGGGAGGGAATGGGAGGGACGAACTTTTTTAAAAATAAAAATAAAAACATGACCTAAGAATCAGAAATTTGGCAGACAGTTAGATAAAGTTGATTTCAGTTATGGTTTAATCTAAATTTTCCCGCTGTAAGAGTTTGTACGAAACTCAAAAACTATTAGCCCCATGAAGATGTGGCCCATAGGTAGGAGGTAGCTGTAGTAGTTTCTATATACGAGATGTCAATGACAGAGTAATTTTTGAAATTGCCCAGAGGGGAGTAAAGGTAGGGAGGGGGGGGGGGGAAGAATTTACGACAGGGCCGTGGCAGGGGTGGGGTACAAACAAGAAATATAAACTTAAAGAACAAGAAGCGTACAGACGCTTCTAAACAAATAAAGATTTGCGTATGCCTTAACCATTTTTACACAACTCCATGCGGTTAAAGCCGTGGGCTATGGCTAGAAATATTATAAATGTGAAAGTTACGATTTTTCGATGTTTGTTACTGAAACAAGCAAAAATGGCTGAACGGATTAAGGCGGCATGCTGCGGCGACACCTTTAAAAAAAAACCGCTCTGTGCATGCACCACCGACACAAGCACCAGGGAGCTAGCGGCCGGCGAACAAAACTAAATAATGATAATTGATCATAAGAAGCGGAGCTTTTTTTTTTAAAAATGTTATATAGGAAAACAACCTTCGGAATATCCTAATTTAACTATTAAAAAACCGATGGTAGTTGGGACGGATCGAGATTTTGAACCCTTTGCCATGGTAATAAAATTTAAAACCTTTAACGGAAAAGTGGTGTTAGCTAACGCCGGTGGTAACTGAGAGGTTAAATAAGAGAATGAAATTTTGGATATAGATACTTTACGAGCTAGATAAACATTTAGGATACTTTTACCAGAAGGAGATGATGTTTAACCGGTGAATGAAAATCCCTAAGTCCACGTAGACGAACTTGCGGGAAATAGCTAGTCAATTTTTAAGAGTTGGGTGATTAGAAAAGCAATGAACATTGCTGGTTTGCTGGAAGAGATGTCTTATTGGAGATAAGCTCGCCTTTGTACACTATTTTTATGTAACTCTTGTTTTTTATATGATTTGTTAGCAATAAAGAAATTATTAAGTCATGAAACATTTGCTGATAAAGTTGCAAATTATCATTCGAAAATGCATCATTCTATTAGTCAAGAAACAAGGTTAGATCTGAACTAGTTATTTATTTACCAAAGTATTAGCAAGCAACTGAATTAGTAAATGTTTTCTCATGAGAAACAAATGGACAAGATAATCAGAATACGAAACACTTCCAAGTTTCCAATATCCCTTGAGCAGATTACTGAGAGGTCTAGGAAAATGATGTTTTATGATTCCGAAGCACTTTCCAGCGTTTCAAACTCTTCCATTGTTGGATTTCTGACAGAATGGCTCTATTAGTGCCTATTGCGGCTATGAAGACTTGTTATGCATTTATATTGTTAGAAATTCTATTCAGTTGCAATATTTCTGAATTCTAAGAACATCTTGTTGGGGATTGGCAACAATTGAACGATTTTGATTTATTCGCCATCGCATCATATAAAGGTACTGTCCAAGTCAAGTTTAATAGCCCTTTTTAGTGAGGTAGTCGATATCGTAAACGACAAATTTGAGGTTAAATATTAGCACATTTTAATTTAAACTAATATTTTATTTATCACAATGAAAATCTAATATACCCATACCTTCGTTCGTCACTGATTATCCAGACTTCTAGGATAAAATCTTCCATCTCTTTTCTATTCCTATATCATGTGATGGGGAGAGAGGCCTTTGCCCAGCAGTGGTACATAATAGGCTCGTAATAGTGGGAGAGGATATTAGAAACTATGGATGTGAAGTTAGAAAACACAGCACCTTAGGAGGGTACCGGCACTACCGGAGAACCTGGCTCATCCGGCTCGGGCAGCCCGTCGTTTCTGAGGGGGTACAGCGACAATTCGCGCAGTAAAGGGAGATACAGTCTACAGCCGCTTCCTGGGGGTCGCCGGGGCGCACCTGGAGCTGGTGCTGGATGCTGCAGCATGCGATGCGAGAGGGCTCTCGCTGGGGTTCAACCCGAAAAAGTTACAGCCGAATCATCTAAATCACCATCATCACCACGAAGTCTGTTCTGTTATGAGAGCATGTCGTCATAGGATGGCTTTCCGAGACAGACTTCACTCATCGCACCCCGATTTTCACCAGATATATACGACCGGACAGATGTTGTGCAGGAGGCACTCGCCGATATTCCTGCACGCACTATTGCCAGGACCAGCACAATACCAAGAAACAACAACAGAAAATCTGGACATAAAAGTCCCTCCACGGCAGACACCGCTTAGACTTGGCCAACCCCAACGTCGACAAAACTTCGTCGAACGCATTGCTAAAGAAAGGCGAGCTGTTTCCGGAAACGGAAAGGTTTATGTTTGCAATACAGGATCAGGTCATAGATGACAAAAATAAATGTCAAATATTGCAGATTGCCAAAATTTTTCTGTTTTTGAGCCACAAGCATCACAAGATTTTATTTTGATTGATTTTGAGTTTGGTAGAGATCAGGTACGTTTGTAATATAATGGCGTTGTGATATTGTGAATGATTATTTACACAGCCATATTTGCAAAACCACATTTTGGGGGAGAAATTTTGGTGGTGGTAAATCCACCAATTTTTTAATTACTATAGTAACTCTAATACTACTTGGATTATTTTAATTTCCCTTGTATTCCATGTAAAGGGCCGGTAAGTCATTGCTTTCGTTTTGTTGTTATTGTTAAAATACACAATTCCCCATAATTTTTAAAGCTTATTCACCACCACCATTAAAAGATAAGTCACCTCTATAGCGCTGGAGTCTTATCTTTAAACATTATTAATTTGAAAGGTTTGGGATTAATTTGCTGTTGTGTTTCATTGCCGCATATTAGCATTTTCGTCTAGACTCGAAGATCCAATAAAGAGTTAGATACGTGGAAAGCCTGAGTGGAAAATTAAGTCAATATGTTTTGATGTCACTGTGAATTATAATTCAATTATCCCGATTGTTTCCATTAGTCCCCTCTAGCCCTGTCCCCCGGGGTGACATCTCGGAATTGTTTTCCCGATTGTCACCCGGGTGACAATTCGTGCCGTCTGTTCCCTTTGGAAGCTGACTAGAGGGGACAACTGAGAAGTGTGTTTCTCAGTTGTCACCGTGGTGACAAGTGATAAAACATGTAATTAGATTTCAGCCTTTTTATTTGCGATAGAAAAATATTAACCTTAATTAAGTTAATAAAAATGTCAGAAAAGTTACACAGAATGCAATAAAAAAATAAGGTGAAGATTCCTACAATAATTAAACAATCACAGATTATTGCCATAATTAGTACTAATCGTTTTTTTTTCAGTCAACACATAATCACTTATGTGTACACAGAAAATTTCCACTTTCATATTGCGGAATTTATTTTGTAAGGCAACACCGAGTTAGATATTTTTTTTTTCAAATGTAGGTTGTATCATATTTTTTAAACTGATGATACATTTCCTACGATAAACTTCGTTAGTTCAGCTTGCTGTATTACTCACTGTTAAATAACTGCAAATAATGTCCGGGAAAAGTGCATGTGCCAGTACGGGTAAATTGAGTTTTGTGATAATACAAAGAGGAGTTGGAAAGGTCCTGATACGAGCAGGACATCAATTTTATATTATATTATTTATAAGAAAAAACAGTACAATACTAGTCTTTCAATATGGGAGTGCAGTCAGAGAAGGATAATGTGTAAAGGGCCTATCAGGATTAAAAGTGAGCTATTTTAGATTTAAGTGTAGATTTTTAGGGTTCTGTACCCAAAGGGTAAAAAACGGGACCCTATTACTGAGACTCCACTGTCCGTCCG
Organism: Argyresthia goedartella; assembly: GCA_949825045.1. Lineage (NCBI taxonomy): Eukaryota > Metazoa > Arthropoda > Insecta > Lepidoptera > Argyresthiidae > Argyresthia > Argyresthia goedartella. The sequence continues at coordinate 15,808,984 of OX463815.1, forward strand.
TTCGCCCGTCTATCACCAGGCTGTATCTCATGAACCGTGATAGTTAAACAGTTGAGATTTTCACAGATGATGTATTACTGTTGCCGCTATAACAATAAATACTAAAAACTAGAATAAAATAAATATTTGAGGGGGCTCCCATACAACAAAAAAGATTTTTTTGCTCGTTTTTTCTCGATATGAGCGCTAACGCTAAAGTTTTTGCATCTGCAATAGTAAGCGGTTGTTACTATCATTTCAACAAGGCTGTTTAGCATAGAGGACTCGAGTTCGAAATTACGAAATCGAATAATCCAACAAAGATCCGCGAAGTGGCATTGTGTGTGGCGCTGTGCTCCTTTTACTACCACCATCTGAAGTTATGAACGGTTGGTCATATATCACACGGAAGGAAACAGAAGACGAGAACATGATAAAGTTTCGAGCCTATATGACAAAGCAATGGTTAAAAGAAGATTGGATACCAACTTGGAATGTATACGGAAATCAGCATCGCACTAATAACTTTTTGGAGAGCTGGCACAACAAATTGAATCGAGAAGTAGGAAAAAATAAGCCCAATATCATACATTTTCTTAACATCATATAAAATAATGCATCATTGTCCACAGTTCGACACACGATGGTAAAAAACAAATTAAAAATTTAAAAGAAAGGCAGACGAAACATGTACTCAAGGATGAATTCATACAAGAAATGCAGATGGAATTTCTACATGGGGTTATGTCTGTTGGGCATTTTTTGGAAACACTTAGACATTAGTGATTATGTGATTACTGAAAAAAAACGATTAGTACTAATTAAGGCAATAATATGTGATTTTTTAATTATTTAAGGAACCTTATTTTTTTTATTTGATTCTATGTAACTTTTCTAACATTTTTATTTAATTAATTAAGGTTAACCTCTCAGTATCCGAACGCATCAATAGCTGCAAAGTCAAAATACCGTTGGTTACCACGCGCAGCTATTGATGCGCGGGTGACGCTGTGTTTACAAACCGGTATTTTGGTACAATTTTAGTGCATAATGTTGGCATGCTTGGCAAGTGTAGTCAAACTCTACCATGACCATATTTGTCTGTGGTCTTTCGTTGAAAAAAATATTCAGACTGGAAAAAACAAAGTCACTTTTTCTCGCACGCGAATTGTGACTGATCTTTTCTGAGCTTTTAAGGTGAATAGTGAATTGTTTGAATTGTTTAATAAAGGTTAATATCTTTCTATCGCAAATAAAAAGGCTGAAATCTAATTACATGTTTTATCGCTTGTCACCGCGGCGACAACTGGGAAACAGACTTCCCAGTTGTCCCCTCTAGTCAGCCTCCAAAGGGAACAGACGGCACGAATTGTCACCCGGGTGACAATCGGGAAAACAGTTCCCAGCTGTCACCCCGGGGGACAGGGCTAGAGGGGACTAAATGAAAAAATAGAATTATCCCCGCAGTCATAACCCAAAAACTTAATTTAATAACCCGCGTATGTTGGGATACTTAGTTTATTGCTTGAAATGACATTCTTTTTCGATATTTATTTGGAGCCAAAAATGTTGACTACATCAGGGAAAATTATATCACTACGTACATAAAACCACAGAGGGATAAAAAAGTTGGCACTGTTTATTTGTTCTGGCTTCAAAGTTACAAAAGAAAAACGAAACGAAATCCAACGCAAATAAATACTTTTGGCTTTTACGTAGGCGGTCTCAAAAGTAGCCGACCTGTCAATAGATATACAGATATAGCAATAATGGCTGTTTTTTATTTTTTTTTATTCGAAAGTTCGAATCTTTTGGCGCGGAAATATGAAAAAAGAAGAATCTACGTTCTTTTGTTTTTGTTTCATAGCCATTAATCGAGAATGATCTGAGTGATTTTGCAAACATGGACATAATTGGTCAACGATATGTCATACAATACTTTCATTTGAAAGGTTTAAGTCCAACCTATGTTAAAGTTGAGATGGATTCTGGATTCTACTCTGGGAGAGTCTGCTCCTTCATTCACAGCAATAAAATATTGGGTCGCTGAGTTCAAAACAGGTCGAACGTGCTGCCAAGATGAACATCGCAGCGGTCGACCAAATGAAGTGACTACACCAGAAATAGTGAAAAAGTACAAAAAACCGGTCAAGTGCGAGTCTAAATCGCGCACGAAGGGTTCCGTACCACCGTTCAATGGAAGCGATGGTGTGGAGTGAATAGTTTGGATTTTACACAGCAAAATATTGTTTACAAAGTTATTGGTGCGGTTACTTTCACACTCCATGTACGTAACCAGGTGCATCCATAAGTTTGTATGTGGTATTGTTGTATGGGAGCCCCCTTAAATACTTTGTTTATCCTGTTTTTTAGTATTTTTTGTTATAGCGGCAACAGAAATACATAATCTGTGACAATTTCAATTCTCTAGCTAGCTAGGTTCTTGAGATACAGCCTGGTGACAGACGGACGGACGGACGGACGGACGGACAGCGAAGTCTTAGTAATAGGGTCCTGTTTGGAACCCTTCGGTTACGGAACCCTAAAAATGGTATTGGAAGATTGTAGTATAAATGTGTGCGAGTTAGCAGACATTGTAGGGATTTAAAAAAGTGCTATACATCGCATATTGACTGAAAACTTGGTCATGAAAAAGCTGTGCGCAAGATGGATGCCGCGATTGCTCACCATTGAACAAAAGCAGCAACGTGAGTTTCGATGCAGTGTTTGAAGAAATTTCAACGCAATAAAGCCGAATTTTTACGATGATTCATCACGATAGACGAAACATGGGTCAACCACTTCACCCCTGAGACGAAGGAACAGTCGAAACAATGGACTGAAAGGGAAAACCGGCTCCTAAGAAGGCGAAGTCAGTTTCATCTGCTGGTAATTTGGGATGCGCATGGGATAATTTTTATTGATTATCTTCAAAAGGAAACCATCAACGGCGAGTACTAAGTAAAACTATTGAAGAAATTAAGAAAAAAAAAACCGGTCAAGTGCGAGTCTAAATCGCGCACGAAGGGTTCCGTACCACCGTTCAATGGAAGCGATGGTGTGGAGTGAATAGTTTGGATTTTACACAGCAAAATATTGTTTACAAAGTTATTGGTGCGGTTACGTTCACACTCCATGTACGTAACCAGGTGCATCCATAAGTTTGTATGTGGTATTGAAAGAATTGTTGTATGGGAGCCCCCTTAAATATTTCTTTTATCCTGTTTTTTAGTATTTGTTGTTATAGCGGCAACAGAAATACATAATCTGTGAAAATTTCAACTCTCTAGCTAGCTAGGTTCTTGAGATACAGCCTGGTGACAGACGGACGGACGGACGGACGGACGGACGGACAGCGAAGTCTTAGTAATAGGGTCCCTTTTGGAACCCTTCGGGTACGGAACCCTAATGACCGCATATAGCGAAAAAGAAAGTGTTGTTTCATCGGGACAATGCACCGGTTCACAACTCCACTACTGCAATGGCAAAAATTTATTAGTTGAAGTTTGAATTGCTTCCCCATGCACCTTATTCACGAGATCTAGCTCCCTCGGATTATTTTCTGTTCCCAAACTTGAAAAAGTGGCTCGGCGGTAAAAAAAATGCCAATAATGAAGAGGTTGAGTCTGCTGTTGATGGCTATTTTGAGGAGCTTGACACAGACCACTATAAACAGGGTATCAAACCTATTGAACGTCGCTGGGAAAAGTTTATTGCGTTAAAAGGAGACTAAATTTAATTTAAATTGAATTATTTTGTGTTATCTTTCTTAGGCCCCTTACTTTTCCCCTTTTGGGGGGAGTCATAAAAAAAATTGTGTTTTTTTTTTTTAAAAACCTATCGTGTGGGGTATCAAATAAAAGGGCTTCATGAGCCGGTTCTAAAAATATACTACACAATTACCTTTCGGCCACCTGTTTTCTAAAAGTCCAAGAAATATTTTCAAAACATACCAAGTTTGGACTCCTCGAAGTAGGAGATGGATTAGTAAAAAGGATATATCTATACAGACCATGAGAGTGAGTGAAATAGACTATAACTATTTTCGTAAAAAGTCAATAGATTGTATTTTAAATCGGAAAATGTAGTTTACAAAGTTATTGGTGCGGCTACTTTGCTACTTGATTTTTATTGAATCTAGAATACTTACCTATAAATTGATTCACAGTCCCCCCTGTTAGCGATGCCTACTGCCCACAGGGCCACTAGTAGTTATAGTTTTCGTTTGTCCAGAATTAATAAAAGTTTTAAGGCAAAATTTATCATCACCTACGCTTTCGTGTAGACTACTCGTATTCATGACCACGTCGATTTCACCAATGCTCAAGTTGTGTCGCGTTATTTTTGATCTTGTATCTAAACTTGGTGTACATTTCATTACTTGAAATGTACACCAAGTTTAGTTTAGTTTAGTTAGTGAGAAAAACGTCCTCAGAGTTACATATTTTACACATGGAATGGCAGCGGTGCCTTGGAATTGAATACGGAAGTGAAGGATAAATATCTGGAATGGAAAAAAGGGAAAGAACTATGCAAATAAAAAGGGAAAGAACTATGCAAATAAAAAGGGAAAGAACTATGCAAATAAAAAGGGAAAGAACTATGCAAATAAAAAGGGAAAGAACTATGCAAATAAAAAGGGAAAGAACTATGCAAATAAAAAGGGAAAGAACTATGCAAATAAAAAGAGGAAAGCTATAGATTGTGATTTTGAACCAGGACACAAAGTTTATGTTAAAACCATGACCAACGAAAATAAAATTCAAGCCGAATATGTACTCATTTAGTATCAAAGTAGACCTGTAGGGTGATATAATAATAATAATAATAATAATAATAATACTACCTTGGATATAGAAGTTGTAATGAAGAAACAGGCCAAACTTACAGAATACAAGCTAATTCAGGGCTTAATATTATTATGAATTGATTTTTATCAGTTATTTCCGGCTCTTAGTTATGCTGTATATGTCGGCGGCCGATCACATCGGTACATCATGATGTGCCTCGGCATATCATGATGTGCCTCGGCATATCATGATATGGCGCGATTTTTTGATCTGCCATGTTAATACCGCCATGTCGTTTCAAGACAAGAGCAACGTTCAACGATCTGCCAGCCTATTACTCGGCATATCGAAAAGTAAGGTGACCAAAGATTTGGCTCGGTAGGTTGGGTTAGGTTAGAACGTGTATTAGCAACCAGCGGAGCGAGCTTGCGACTGAAAGTAATGAAAAGCCAAACTTGGCTAGAGTAGGTTATTGTGGCTAAATATCAGTTGTATAATAGGTTAGATTGGAACTTAGAAGAAGCACAACCGCGAGCGTAGCGAAGTAGAGCGGAGCGTAGCGTATGCAAATAAAAACAACATTTAATAAAAGAGGATATTAAAAGACGCTAAAACATCATACTCGCATACCCCTGCTATTGGGTATGCGAGTATGATGATTAAGAGTATTTTCCACCGACTCCCTCCCTACTTCTTTTCTTGATTTGGTTTATAACCCAAAAAATATATTTATGGATAATTATTTTTAGAAGTATACAGAAATAGTTATCCAGCATATGTGTAACAAGAAAAAAAACATTGTAAAAATGATATACCTAGATTTGTTTATTCGTAAAATTTGAACTATTTTATGATGGCCATATCATGATGTGGCGAAGCGTTTACTCGGAGTATCGATAAACGTTTGGTTCTCATCGATCTGCCCGACAACGGCGTATTTCAAGAAACGCCGCGATTAATATGGCGCGGCACATCATGATGTGCCCAAATCGGCCGCCGACATATATATTATGTTCAGTCGTACAAAGTCTGGCTGTTCCACTTTTTTCTTTTGTTCTTTATTTTTTTCTTTTCTTATCCTTGTCCCCGCGTATTATATGTAGTTACATTCAAAATTGCAACTACCTGCCTACGCACTAATTAATAGTCAGGTCAGGGTAGGGTAGAGTAAAGAAAAATCCCAAGTAACCAATCGATGCGTTGCTTACGAGTATGTTACCCCAAATTCATTTACCAGTGAAGCGTTGTCATATTAATATGGCTTTCACCAAGTGATCGATAATACTTCATTTTATGAGTTAATATAAAGATAAGAAGTGTAAACATAGCAGCGACGAAATTAATTATCTTTTATATTTCACCCCAGAATATCGCTCTAGAGTCTGGGTAAACATTTGGGAAACCAAACATGATGTTAAAAAAAATGCTTTTAATATTTTTGATGTAATGATAATGAGATACCTTTTATTTCGACTATAATACCTATACATTACATCAGACTAGGATTTATAAGTAAGTCAAAAAGTAATGCCGGGTAATTTTGTGTTTGCGATCCATTATAATAATTTATGACTATGAAATTATGTAAATGCCACTGACAATGTAGGTGACGAGTTAAAAAGATTCCTAGTTGTTCCAATAAGGCTCATTGATAGTACTCGTGGAAATAGGAGTGTTATTTTGACCTCTAATTTGATAATAATAATTTCATAACTTTGAGTTTAAACTTGAAGCTGATTTAATTTTCTTAAAAATACTTTTTATTTACCTAAATGGCTTTGACGCCTCCATTCAACGAGTACTTAAAGTAATTATTATAACACAGAGAAGTGTCTTAACCTTCTTGGTCCTTAATTATGCTTCTCAGCTTCATTCTTTGCGATTTATGTTAACATGTTATAGTTGAGCTCCAAGCTTCAGCCTTGCACGGACTTTAAAGATAGTAGGATTAAAAAAAAAAAAAAAAGGACCTAGTAACCCTGAGCTCACCATTCTGGCCCCGCCGGCATCTTCGTTTCATTTTGTGTTCCGTGCTCAAAGCCTTCGCACATTCGCGCTTCGTCAACAAATTACAAACGATAGAAGCCACAATAATAATATGCCACGTAAGGAAAAGTGAGGTGAACAATGAAGTTACGAGAAAAAGAATTAGAATCATTTCGAGCTCAGAAGAGGATTAAGATGAGGACGGTAAGTGTAGAAAAATGAATCTACCTACTGCTATTTGCTATCGCTAATCGTTAGCATACGATGCATGCATGTCGCGGCTGGATATCTGATTTACTTGCTAAAAGTTGCGGGCATCAGCTTCTACAATAATGTGGGTAGATATAAATGATGATTTTATTTCGGATAAGGTCACCTCAAGTGTAAATAACTTGATGCGAGCTGCCACCAGGGCTGTCTCTGTCAAGATGTTGGTTTACACACGGTACCTACCTTACATACATACACATACATGTCCTGTGTGTGTACTAAAATGTGATGCGAGCTGCCATCAGGGTTGTCTCTTTCACAATATTAGAAAAACATTTTTTCTATCACACTGCGTGTATGGTTTGTGATGCGAGCTACCATCAGGGTTGCCTCTTTCACATTGAAAACTTAATGTATCATATAAATCGATCGTTTTGTGATGCGAGCTGCCAGCAGGGCTGCCTCTGTCACGTTACTCTGCACTTTCCTATGATGCATCCAGCGAAAGTTTTGGTCTCAAACACCAAAATACAACTCTTTTACAGACTCGTCTCCAGAAACTGATGTGGTTTTACCAAACCATCCTCAAAGCAATGAGACGATTCCTGTGTCTGAAAAACCTCAGGATCAAGAACTGGATGATGAAATCTTACGTCTACTCGGAGAGGCACCAAAAGAAGATAAGAGTTTTGGAAAAACAATTCATCGCGATTTGGCTGCTCGTTGGCAAGACATCTTAGATAAGGGGTTAGTAAAAGACATCAAAGAAAAAATCATCCAAAATTATTTGATCCCCTCCAACTGCGATTTGCCAGCCGCACCGGCCCTTAACCCCGAAGTAAAGGCTGCGTTGCCTGAGTCTATGGTGAAAAGAGACGCCACATTGCTGGCGAAACAGAAACAACTTGGTATAGCCATCGCAGCACTAGCTCAAACTGCTGAGCTTGTGATATCTAAAGAAGCTAATATAGCAAAGGTGCTTAAACCTATAAGTGACGCCTGTCGGCTGTTGTGTGACAGTGTTCATTGCGACACAAAAACAAGAAGGAGTTTTATAATATCCGCCATTAATTCAGACATGAAAGAGACTATCCTAGATACCAAACGAGACAATTTGTTATTTGGTGATAATGTTTCGGAAAAACTGAAGTCCGCGAAATCAATAAAGAGATCTGGCACCGATCTGAAGCAAGTCCGCAATGATAAATTCAACAAAAACAATTTTGTTGCTAAGAATTCACGAAATCGTTTAAGCTGGAAATCCACGCCTCGCAAGGCTCCGGTGACGGCGATAGCAGCGACGAGAAGAGAAGCGGAAAAGCCTCAACCTCGTCGAGTTCAACGCCCAGTGACCAGGAGCAACAACTTTCAACAGCGGGATCATTCACCAGTCACCAGATTATCCAGGAGGCGCTAGACATCGATACTGAGGTACAATATGCTGGGCGTCTTCAATACTTTATTCATAATTGGAAGAATATAACATCTGATCCTAATATTATATCATGGTTACATGGATATAAAATACCATTTACCACGACACCATTACGAAAAGATACTCCTGTTGTATACCCTAGGTCGGATCCAGAACTTAAAGAGTTTAGTTCTTGTATTTCATCTTTATTAAGATCAAATGCTATAAGTAAATGTGAACATGAGGAGTTATGCGACACTGCTTTTCAAGAAATTGTTAAAATTTTCGGTACACCCTAAATCGATTTGTTTGCAAGTAGATGCAACGCAAAAACACCCTTATATGTATCGTGGAAAGGTGATCCTGATGCGTGGACTGTAGATGCTTTTACTATTTCGTGGTCGAATCTATTCTTCTACGCATTTCCTCCATTTTCATTGATTTTAAAAATGTTACAAAAGATTGTTCGAGATAAAGCCGAAGGAATTGTTATTGTGCCTTATTGGCCAACCCAACCTTGGCATCCAATGTTTAAAAAAATGCTTATTTCCGAACCAATTCACTTTGGACCCGATGTGAAATTACTGAAATCTTCTTTCAGAATATCGCACAACCTGCACAAGACTCTTATCCTGGTTGCCGCGAGGTTGTCAGGCAAGCTCTATTGAGAAGACTCCCAAATATTTAATCTGTAGATATAATGTTAGCTTCTCTCACGGCCAACACATATAAGTAGTATGATGGATGTTATAAGGCCTGGTTAGATTATTGTCGATCTCATAATTATAATTACTTAGATGTATCGAATTCAATTGTTATTGATTTTTTAACTAAGGTTTTTGAAAAGGGTGCTAAATATGGGTCTGTTAATTGTTATAGATCGGCATTGGCCTTACTATTAGGAAGTAATATTAATGATCAAATGCTTAAAAGATTTATGAGAGGTGTATATAAGTTAAGACCAACAGCTCCCAGATACAATTACACTTGGGATCCAAACATTGTGTTGACCTATCTCGCCCAACAATGGCCAAATGATAGTCTAGATTTAAAGACTCTTTCCAAAAAAGTTACCAGTCTCTTAGCACTTGTAACCGCACATCGAGTTCAAACTTTATCTGTCATAAAAATAAAAAATATAGTTTATGAGTCTGCTGCAATAACAATCAAAATTACAGACCTTATAAAAACATCAAGTCAAAAATCTGTTCAACCGTTATTAAGACTTCCTTATTTTGAAGATAAACCAGAAATATGTCCAGCTAGAGCAATTACAACATACATAAAAAATACTCAGTCATTGCGTTCATCTGAAAATAATAATCTTTTCATAAGCTTTAAGAAGCCCCATAGAAAAGTAACTTCCCAAACTTTAAGTCATTGGATCAAAGACATTTTGATGGGTAGCGGTATAGACACTTCTGTGTTCACCGCACACAGCACTCGGCATGCGGTCACATCTGCTGCGAGTAGACTTGGCGTCAGTCTAGATGTGATTCGAAAAACAGCTGGATGGAGTGAATCATCCTCTGTCTTTGCTAGATTTTATAATCGAGATACAATTAGTGATTCCAGTATATTTGCTCAACGAATATTGCCACTAAATTCAATTAATGATGAAGATGATACTTAATAAAAGCCCTTTTTGATTAACTTAACTGAGTATAATTTACAAATGCTATTTCACCTTTATGCAGTTTACTCTGAACATCCTACAACATGTTAACATAAATCGCAAAGAATGAAGCTGAGAAGCATAATTAATGATCAAACGAACTTACCTGTACGTGAAGTTCGATCATAATTATGCGATCAGCTTCATTCGACGCGATTTATACAAACCCTCCCAAAGTTACACTTATTCTGCAGTTAATTAAATATTTCTTTTATATATTAAGGCAACTTACCCACCCTAGGTGAAATAGATAAGGGTATATATTTAAACAAAATGAAACGAAGATGGCGGCGGGGCCAGAATGGTGAGCTCAGGGTTACCAGGTCCGTTTTTTTTTTTTAATCCTACTATCTTTAAAGTCCGTGCAAGGCTGAAGATTGGAGCTCAACTACAACATGTTAACATAAATCGCGTCGAATGAAGCTGATCGCATAATTATGATCGAACTTCACGTACAGGTAAGTTCGTTTGATCATTAATTTTTTATCAAATGGTACAATTTCAAACAGACCGCACTTTTGATAGATCGCCTACAGAGGGGGCCATGGTTACTCCGTACTATGGAGGGAAAAACATGCAAACGCTCACCCGGTTTGCCCTTTACGAGACAATGAATGAATAAACAAAACAGTCCTTTGAAACTAAAACCCGTTCGCCAACTTGTGTGTGACCGACAGATTTGGCAAACTTTGTGAGGGATTAAACTGTCGTATTCAGTTTCCTGTTACAAACTTCAAAAAGTTTACGAAAATGTCAAAGTGTCCAACTGGAAGTTTTAATCATAGTTCTGATATCTAAATTGAGAATTATTGTTCTTCTTTTGGAGGACTGATTTATTAATATAAGTATTTTTTGGAGTATTGAACAACTGGATAATTGTTGGCACAATTTTGTCTTAGCGATCCCATATCGGAAAAGGCGTGACGGTATATTATGGTATGTGTTCGTATTTGTAATGAAAATACTTTTGAGATAAGTCTTTTTTGTCGTTAAGTAGCACGTTTTGGGCCGTTAGATGGATTAGTATAGAAATGTCGAACATCGAGTTGCTCTGATCAAATTGGTTTGTTGTTCGGTAAAGTGTACCTTTTACTTGGCAAAAAAATGCATCTGCATTCATGTAGACTCAACTTATATTTTATTGATTTTCATCACATAAAAGGCAGTTTTTTATCATCAGTACTTTACTTTAAAATACTGAAGACCTGAGAATAAATTAAAATTATAAAAAAAAAATAACAATCAAAAAATAAATCTAAATAAATTAATTTTAAAATAATTTAATTGAAAAAAATGGGGTATCATATGGGTTTGAGTAAACAATGATTCATCAAATAATGTTATCTACAGAATTACGAAAGTACTAAGAACCATAGTATTTTTAGTCATCAAGCAATGGAGGGTTAACTAAATGATCTGTGGTTTATGTGTTTTTAGGTGTTTTTTTTCTCTAAACAATAAGCCATGGTCGAAACAATTAAAATTTATTGAAGGGGTCATATCATGAAAAAACATAGTTTTTGTCTAGCTATTTCTACATATTAATAGGTGATGTGTACAAAAAATATCTCGCTTATACTCAGTTTCTTTGAGAGATAATCACGACTTATTTCTTCGCGATACCGTACTACAGCTTCCAAAATATAAACGTAGGATTTTTTATCGTACTTTTACAAATTTTAACGAATTCAAATCTGGGTTTAACAAAAATCTTCAGATCTCTGCGATGATTTTTAAGCGAGATATTGGCCATAACTTGTTTTTCACCGTTTCAATGGCGCGGTCATAGCTTTTTACTCTTACAGCTCCTGAAATATAAACCTAGGAATTCCTGTAGTATTTTTACAATTTTTGAAAAATTCAAATCTAAGTTTTCCAAAAAACTTCAGATCTCTGCGATGATTTTTCAGCGAGATATAATGTGTTTTTCACCGTTTAAATGGCGGGGCCATGGCTTTTTACTCTTACAGCTCCTGCAATATAAACCTAGTCTTTTTGTGTTGTAATTTAACAAAATTTGACAAATTAAAATCTAAGTGTTACGAAAAACTTCAGATATCTGCGATGCATTTTCAGCGAGATATCGGCTATCTTGTATATTTCACCTTTTCCATGGCGCTGCCATGGGGGTTTTTGTCTCACAGATCCTGAAATATATATTTTTTTTACAAATTCAATCCGTTATTTGCCTATCATCCAGGTCTCTGCAACGCTTGGTTTTAAAGATCTCAGTAGTAGGGTAACATTGGGGGTTCTGCATCACAAATTCGCGCCGCTCGCTTCGCTCGCTCCGCTCGGTTTGTGCTGCAAAACCCCACAATGTTATCCTACCCTGCAGGTTTTAAACGGCAACCTGTTTATTCTGAAGTGTGTCTAATTCATACTGCACCTCTTTTCTATTGACTGATGACGACCTGAGCTACAAAATCTTATTGTATGCTATGCAGTTAACAATTAGTCTGCTTGACAGACATAAAATAATGAAAATTGTGTCCACTAAGTGATCAATAATTTTCATTTCAAGATATAAAAAATAGCAGCAAAACCTTCGCGTTTCGAGAGATGTCTTTACTTGATACGTGGTACGTGGTACGTGGCACTTGTTGCGACATCTCTCTCAACACTTAGGTTGGTCTGGTATGTGGCATATGGTACTTGGCACTTGGTATGTGGTACTTGTTCCCTTGCGGTTATGTCTAAAGCTGCTTTCGGGTTGCCCAAACCCTAATCACCTCAAGAGACAAATTTGCATGGTTGACAATGGGACATGTATAAGAGCAGTAGTAAATCGGGCCAATTTAACTAAAGCATCTCACACAGAACCAGTCTAACTGTAGTTTATCTTACACTTGGGGGTTCTGCATCACAAATTCGCGCTGCTCGCTTCGCTCGCTCCGCTCGGTTTGTGCTGCAAAACCCCACAATGTTATCCTACCCTGCAGGTTTTAAACGGCAACCTGTTTATTCTGAAGTGTGTCTAATTCATACTGCACCTCTTTTCTATTGACTGATGACGACCTGAGCTACAAAATCTTATTGTACGCTATGCAGTTAACAATTAGTCTGCTTGACAGACATAAAATAATGAAAATTGTGTCCACTAAGTGATCAATAATTTTCATTTCAAGATATAAAAAATAGCAGCAAAACCTTCGCGTTTCGAGAGATGTCTTTACTTGATACGTGGTACGTGGTACGTGGCACTTGTTGCGACATCTCTCTCAACACTTAGGTTGGTCTGGTATGTGGCATATGGTACTTGGCACTTGGTATGTGGTACTTGTTCCCTTGCGGTTATGTCTAAAGCTGCTTTCGGGTTGCCCAAACCCTAATCACCTCAAGAGACAAATTTGCATGGTTGACAATGGGACATGTATAAGAGCAGTAGTAAATCGGGCCAATTTAACTAAAGCATCTCACACAGAACCAGTCTAACTGTAGTTTATCTTACACTTCTTATATACTAAAAGAATGAAAAACTTTGATAGCGCGATGTAGGACTTGATTCATTTTATACTGGAGAATTAAAGTTTTAAACCTGAATCCATATTATGATGACCCTTGGAACTCTGATGACAAGGTTGTGACGTATTTCATTCACACTGCATTTGTTTACTTAGAGATGTCGTAGCCATATCGTCGATTTGGCCATATCACAATATGGTCAGAAATGGCTTGACCATATCATGAAATGGGTTGCCATATCATGATATGACCTGTTTTAATGAAAACATGTCTTTTTAAAAGCATTGTTATTCAGCACTGCATGATGTTTTTTTTGTGTTATACATGTCAAACTAACACGAAGACTATTCGAGGGCTTCGCTGCGCTCACTCCCTCTAGTCTTCACCTAAGCTACCGCAGTGTGTGCCCTAAAAGATTTAATCGATTTATGATATTTCACGTTTGGCCATATCGTGATATGGCCAATTCGATGATATGCCTGCGACAGAGATATTCCTTATAAGTGTTCCATGTCATAATCATAACAAACTTATGCATATAAGGAGCTATCACGAATAAGGAAGGCGCTATGCGCTTTATACAGGGTGTTGATTTGTAAAGTTACGCCGAGCTCAGAGGTGGTTAAATACATGATACTAAAGCAAAAATAAATTTTTTTTTTCAGTAAAAATTAAATTAATATTTTTTTGATTTTACAAATATTAAAAAAACATAGAAATGTCGTCCAAAAAGTGTTGCACTGGGTGGATTGAGGTTCAGGGCGCGGGGAAGAGTCTATTAGCACTCGGGCGCGGTGACTGGGGGGGTGTATCCACACTTTTAGGTAATTTCAGGAAAATTTTCAGATGGTAAACTATCGGCTCTGAGTCGGGTGTAACTTTACAAATCAACACCCTGTATGAATCCATTGCATTGAGAGCTCAACATAATTCAGTTATCCTAAACAATTGTCTCAAAAACCATGCTCTTAAAAACCCTGCTTACATTGAAATTTTCACTGCTTGTTTAGAGTGGACGATATTTTTAATGATGCCAATAAACCCATCAATGTATTTAAAGGTACATCTCAAGAAATAACCTGCTGTTGTAAATTAATTAAAAAAAATAAACAAAATTTAACCATGTTATATCTAAAGTGGAATCATCACTTTAGATATAATGTTGTTAAATTTTGCGGTTTAACTTTGTAAAAATAACCAAATGAGGTTTTATGTATTTGTAGTTAATATAATTTGCTCCATGTACTGTTGATATTTACTCGCTTATTCCAATAAAATAATATTGTTTAACCTTATTGTTTGTATCATTTATTGAAACCCTCCAGTTCCTTAACAATGTAGAGCTTGTCTTATCTCAAATGACGCACCACCTCATTTCTCATACAAGCAGATGGAGTTTAAAGTGGAGAGGCATGTCATTTGAGCTGAGACAAGCTCTACTTTGTAAATTTTTATCTACTGAAGTTTTTATCTATCCTAGTTAAAATCTCATTAAATAAATTAAACACAAACTTTTAAATATCAATTTATTCACATTTACATTTACATGGGATATATTTATTAGATAAAATAGTATGAAGTCATCGTATACTAGAATAAGGTGAGATAGCTAACATAAATAACAAAAACTACTTATTGATATTAATTATCACTATTATCACATATTTTTTTTGAAATTTTTCTAATTAAATTCTCAGTCTCTTCGAGTACATCCTCATATAAATTTTTTACCACATATTGCACAACAACATTTCTATTCTTATTTCGTTCGTCTAGTGCCTCGATTTCAATTTTTATAACACATGATCCCGAAGCATTTTCTTTTTTAATAAAGGAAGCATCATTCAGTTTCCTTTTTTTAGGGGCAATGGTTTTTTCCTTCTTCTTGGATTCCAACCATGCTATCCTCCTATTTTCAGCTTTATCTAGCCAAGCGTTTACATCTTGACCTTCACCCCCAACACCGAACTCATCAATCAAACTAGGGTCCACAGCTGGGGGGCTAACATTGTAGTAGTTGAAGACAGAGTTCTCCGACATTTCTGAAACAACATTCACATGTTTTTTAAAACTTACTGCAGCAATGATTTGAAGTATAATATTATTTTTAAACAGACATGTAAAATAGGTACTCACTTGTAAATAATAAAGTTGCTTGAATAGTTTATTAGATCCTTGAGACTGGAAGTAATCCCTCAGAGCTCTAAGACACTTAGATGTGCACACTGATTAGGTTAAATATACACTGATATAAAATAAACTGCTTGTGATGAGTATAGACTGAGCGAGGGGAAGGGAGGGTTGTTTAGGTTTTGTTAATATAAAAGGAGATCTGCTGACGTAAGTAAAGATGAAACTTAAAACGGATACATTTTCTAGGAATTTCAGAAACTAATCAAACTTTTATAAGTATTCAATAACATAATAATATACATACATACATACATACATACATATGCTTGAACCTTTTCACCTAAGAGGGGTAGGCATAGACTAAAGATCTTCATTTGCTATGATCCTGGTATACTATATGAAATCTATTCTTATGCAAACAATAAATACACATGCTATTTAATGTATTAATAGCTCATTATGTCATCAGAAACTAAAATGAAGTTAATCAAACAACCCGTTTCTTTAAATATTTGTGAAATAAAAGTTGATAAAAATACTAACACTTTTAGACATAGCATTCTTTTACCAAATTCCATTCGCTGCATAATATGCGGGCCATCGAATTGTGGAAAAACAAATGTAATGATAAGTTTGTTATTAAATGAAAATGGGTTAAAATTTCATAACATTTATCTTTATTCGAAAACAGCTTTCCAGCCAAAATATCTATTTTTAGAGGAAGTGATAAGATACATTCCAGAAATTAAATTGTTCCTGTTCCAAGATGAAAAAAATGTTATTCCACCCCACGATGCTTTGACAAAATCAATATTTATTTTTGATGATGTAGTCTGTGAAAATCAGAGTGATATACGTAATTATTTTTCCATGGGTCGACATAAAAAAATTGATTGTTTTTATTTATCGCAAACTTACTCAAAAATACCTAAGCAGTTGATTCGAGATAATGCTAATTTATTAGTTATCTTCAAACAAGATGATGTAAATTTAAAACATATTTATGATGAGCATGTCAATTCTGATATGAGTTGGCATAGATTTAAATCAATGGCTACTGATATATGGAAAGAAAAATACGCATGTTTAATAATTAACAAAGATTGTGAGCTAGATAAGGGAAGGTACAGGAAATATTTTGATATATTTATTAAATTAGAATAAAAGGATTATATATTACTGTCATTAGAAAAAAAATACCACTATAGTGCAAGCTATAAGAACGAACAGAAGTGTACAATTATTAGTACTTTAAAATGGATGTAGATATAAAAAAACAAATAATAAAATCAGTAAGGAATATTAAAAATAAATTAAAAATACTGAAAGAGGAAGAAGATATTTCAGAACGTAAACAACGTAAGATATTAAAACCCATTACTGATCCGTTAGAGTCGATAGTCTCGATACATAAAAACGAAGAGAATAAAAACAATCAAATGGAAGCTTCCAATGAGAATAATGATGATTACTTTAGCTCATGTACAAGTGACACTAGTATGCATACTGAAGATGAATTAGATGATAGTATTTTCCATGATGAAAGGAATAAAAACATTACTTATGGTATAAGAAACGAAGGAGGCAAAGTACTAATAGGAAACGTTCCCATCGTAATAAAGAAAACTGAAGATAGTTCAGTGTTTAGTATTAAAGATAAAAGCTATGTCATTACTCCAGGTCTATCAGAGTTGTTGTTTGAAAATAAACCTAAGATAGATTTGATCACAGAACAAGATAGGTTACTATATAAAGATATTTTAATTGCTACTAATGCACATAGAAGAGGATTTATTCCATCAGGACAAATACAAGGTAATTCAGGAATAAAATATTCAAAAATAATTAAGCCTTTATTTCTTGAAACTGAAACAAAAAAAGTACAACAAGGTGGTAGTTTACCAATATTAAAAAAATATAAATCAAATACTGATTTAGTATACTGGGACAATCCTAATGAACTTATTGATAGGTTAAAACTTTTAGTTGCCTCAAAGAGTGCAGGAAATACCAATCATGATAATGAAATAATTTCTATAATAGAGGAATTAAAAGAAGCAGGTATTATTAGAGAATAAATAGAGCGTAAACTTTTTCATTAAACTAGTTTATTACTGACGGGCTAGCGATGAACATCGATAAGTTTGGACATCATGTATTTAAACGACAGAAAATGGATAGTCACTCAGATTATCTGATTTGTAGTATGACTGATGGATCTTTAAATAAGCTCCTTAAAAATATTGTAAATCCAGTAGATGCTGGAGATTGTGTGAACAAACAATATGTTGATAAGAATATAGAGAGCTTAGAAATTAAACTCAAATCAATAAACCAAAATCTGGCCCAAATTGGATCAGAAATCAACAGTATCAAACAAAGTATAGAGTCAGTGAAACAGAAAATTAAAAAAAAATGAGTAAAGAAATTGTAGTGAAAGAAATACATAAGCAAGCAAGAAAAAATTTTCCAAGAAGACATGTTGTGATGAAAGACATTGATGATTTATGGCAAGCTGATCTAATCGACATGCAATCTATTTCTAGAGAAAATTCTAATTTCAAATACATATTGGCTGTTATTGATGTCTTTTCAAAGTATGCTTGGGTATATCCTTTAAAACAAAAGAATATGGAACAAACATTTAAAGCATTCCAACATTTATTTAGTAAAAATCGTATTCCTAAAAATTTGCAAACTGATTTAGGAACTGAATTTTACAACAAGAAACTTAAAACATTGTTCAATCATTATAATATAAATCATTACTCAACATATTCTACTAAGAAAGCTTCTGTAGTAGAAAGATTTATTAGAACCTTTAAAGGTATTATGTATAGATATTTTAGTTTAAAAGGAAACTATGTTTGGTTTAGTCATGATATTCTTTCAAAATTAATAGAAATGTATAATGGCAGAATGCATAGAACAATAGGTTTGAAACCCAATCAAGTAAATGCAAGTCATAAAGAACAGATATTGCAAAAATATAAAAATAATATACGTTTAGATAAAAGGTTCATACAAAATAAAACTATACTTAAGTTTGGAGATTATGTGCGTATAAGTAAGTATAAAGGAACTTTTGAAAAAGGGTATACACCAAATTGGTCGACAGAAATATTTAAAATTATAAAAATCCAGAACACAGACCCTGTCACTTATCTCCTAGAAGATGCTAAAAAAAATCCTATATTAGGATCGTTCTATATTCAAGAATTACAAAAAACTAGACATCCTGATATTTATCTTGTTGAAAAAGTCATAAAAAAGAATGGAAATAAGCTATTCGTAAAATGGTTAGGTTTGCCTTCTAATGAAAACTGTTGGATAGATAAATCAAAAGTTTTATAAGCAAAATATACAAGTTACATTCTCATTCTGATAATACCTCTTCGAAAAGAAACATCTTTTCATACAATTTTTATAAATAGTATTTTACAATTCGTTTAGATTACAATGGTGATGCAAAAATCAAAAACAAATCAAAAAAAATGTATTAATAAAAATGACAAAAATAATATCAAAAAAGGCACTGGAATGAAAAAAACTTTTAAAAATATAGTTTCAATTACAAAAAAGCATATAAAAAAATTTAAACCTCAATGCAAAAAGGCAGCTATCGAACTCGCCATGGCTGTTGTTAAAGAATTGGGTTCAGATTCAGATGAGTCTGTGATTACCCCGCGTGTGATACCTATCCCAAAAGTTGGAGGATTCTTGCCATTGATACCGATATTTGCTGGACTGTCTGCTGCTGGTGGTTTGGCTGGAGGGGCAGCTGGCATTGCTAAAGCAGTTAATGCTATTAAATGCGCTAAGGAACGCTTGAAAGAATTAAAACGACATAACAAGAAAATGGAAACACTGTGTATAGGAAAAGGATTATGTCTCAAAGAGCGTGGTGATGGTTTGGGAATTTATGTAAATAATAAAAAAAACTAAATCATAGGCTACCCAAGAGAGCGCTTACTAATATAGATTTACTTAAATATGGTCAAAACATTCCATTTTTCAGAGGAGTGTTTATGAGGGATGATTTACCTCAGCATCCATTAAAAAAGGAATGTGCTATTATGAATCTTGACAATTCTGAGAATGCTGGAACTCATTGGGTAGCCTATGCAAAATTAGATAATTATGTAGAGTATTATGATAGTTATGGTAATTTAAAGCCACCAGAAGAATTAATCAAATACATAGGACCAAATATATTTTATAATTATGATAACGATCAGAAACGTAACACATACAAATGTGGTCATTTATGTTTAAAGTTTTTAAATGCCTTTTGGGATCTAAATAAATACTGAGTACTTTACGTTTGAGTTCAGTTGTTGCAATGTCTGTGACTCTAACAATCGTTGGTAATAAATCTATTCTCCAATCTGAATTTACATCTCCTTTGAGTTTAGATGGTAATTATGAGTGTGGTTTATTATTTTTTTCCACATTCAATTCAATTCCTAACATACATGAAAGCAATAACGTATTTGCATATGGGAATAATGATGTGATAAAAATTCCAAATGGCATTTATGATTTATCTGCTTTAAATGAATATATAAAATCGAAAATGGAGAATTGTAACATTATGATTCATCCAAATAACAATACTTTAAAATGTTCTTTATTTTGCACTAAACCAATTGATTTTCGCGTGAAAAATAGTATCGGTGCAATGCTTGGATTCTCGAGTACGATTTTGGAAGCGAATAAATGGCATGATTCAACTCATCCAGTGAACATTATACCAGCGTCTGTGATACGAGTCGAATGTGATCTAATACAGGGCTCTTTTACAAATGGTTCACCTACACATATAATACATGAATTTGTGCTTAATATTCCATCAGGATATCAAGTTATTGAAGTACCAAAAAACGTTATTTATTTCCCAATAAAAAATAAATACATTTCATCAGTAACATTAAAAATTTTGGATTTAGAGGGAAACCTAATTAATTTTAACAACGAAAAAATTCAACTGCGTCTTCATCTAAGGAAAAGAAATGATAGTCTTCAATGATAATCATGATGTCTATAAAATAAACAAAAATAATAAATCTAAAGCCATTATCAAGAGCAACGTGAAACAAACCACACGTAAAAAGTTAAAAATAATTACAAAAAGTAATAAGGAATTTCTTCAAACTTTGGGGTTTAAAATATGAGTATTCTAAAAATATCAGATTATCCGCAGTTCGATAATTCTATCGAAAGTTATGAAACGCATACCTACAATCCCTACAATAATAGCTTTAATGAAAATGATGAAATAAGAATACCAATTCATCAGCAAGATATCTACTTACTACCATCATCAAGTGCGATATACATCGAGGGAAAATTTTGTGTGCAGGCTCGAGATCTGGCTGGAGTTATCAAAAAAAAAAAAGTTAATCTAACTAATAATGCAATTTCCTTTCTATTTCAAGACATTAGATATGAAATGAATGGTGTAGAAATAGATCGTGTACGAAATGTTGGAATAACAACAACTATGAAATCTTTAGTATCTATGAGTAGTGGAGAAAATAAAGTAGCAGCTATATGGGGTTGGAACATAGACGGATTTCATGATCAAGATGGTAGTTTTTACGTCTTACTACCATTAAATAAATTATTAGGCTTTGCAGAAGATTATAGAAAAATAATAATAAATTGTAAACATGAACTAATTCTCAATAGAACTAGTACAAGTTTAAATAGTGTAGTTACTGACAAAGATGACTCTGTTACAGTAAGTTTACAAAAAGTGCAATGGCGTATGCCTCATATCAAGGTATCTGACCAGCAAAAGCTTACTTTAATAAAACACTTAGAGAAAGACAAACCTATACAAATCGCATACAGAAATTGGGATCTATATGAATATCCATTATTACCTAAATCTACCAAGCATACATGGTCTGTTAAAACAACTTCACAATTAGAGAAACCACGTTATGTTATATTTGGATTACAAACAAATAGAAAAAATAATAATGTTAAAGACAGTGCCATTTTCGATCATTGTAATTTGAAAAATGTTACTTTATTCTTAAATTC
The DNA here is from genome assembly GCA_949825045.1 of Argyresthia goedartella. NCBI lineage: Eukaryota > Metazoa > Arthropoda > Insecta > Lepidoptera > Argyresthiidae > Argyresthia > Argyresthia goedartella. The sequence continues at coordinate 15,830,687 of OX463815.1, forward strand.
TTACTATTATCCATACGATGCTCTTAATTTGAAATTTGATGAAAACAAGTACAATATATTATACGATATGTATGCTAGATTTCGTCAGTCGTTCTATAATCTTCCTGTAGACCCGTTGATTGATCACCTAACATTTAAAACTAAAGCTCCGTTGTATGTAATTGATTGTTCACGGCAAAACGAAAATTTAAAAACAGGACCTGTTGATGTACGTTTAGAAATTGAATGTGAAAAGGATATTCCGGATAACACAAGCGCATATTGCTTAATAATAAACGATCATCTGGTAGAGTACAGACCTTTAAGTAATATAGTACGAAAAATATCATGAAATCATCAGCTATTGTAGATGTACAAGGATTCAGAAGAGAAAATAATGAATTTATTATTAAAGAAATTGCTATCATTTGTGGTGATCAAGTTCAAGTTTTATTAATTCTTCCACCTTTTTCATTTCACCACCTTACATACACAGAAAAGATGCAAATCAGATGGATAGAACGAAATAGAAAAATTTTCTGGAATGATGGCTTCATTACCTATGACAATTTTTTAATGAACACGCAGCCATTCTTGGTTGACAAAACAATTTATTGTAAAGGGGTAGAAAAAGCGACTTGGATTAAGAATATATTTAATCATGATGATGTTATAAATTTAGAATACGTTAAATGTCCTAGTTTGTTAAGTTTGCATAAAGAATATAGATTTTGTAATGATATTTTAAATTGTATGTATCATCCTTCATTTTGTGCACTAAAAAATGTTACATGTTTAAAAAAATGGTGTACTTTTTTAAAAATAATATAAACCATCGTTGAAATATCTTTTTTTTATTTTTCAAATACCTTATTTCCTTTTGTAATTTATAAGAAATATATACGCATAGCGTAGGCGGCGTACCCGTCCTATCAGATAAAAAAAAACAGTAAGATTCTGTAGCTCAGATCGTCATCAGTCAACATAAGCAATTGAAAAGAGCTGCAGTACGAATCAGACACACTTCAGAATAAACAGGTTGCCGTTTAAAACCTGCAGGGTAGGATAACATTGCGGGGTTTTGCAGCACAAACCGAGCGGAGCGAGCGAAGCGAGCGGCGCGAATTTGTGATGCAGAACCCCCAATGTTACCCTACTGATCTCCGTGGCCGCGCGGTTTTTCATTACTTTTACATTACACTAAATAATTACGGGGTTATAAATAAATAATTGGATCTACTAAGATCATACTTAAGCAAAAGAATTCAAAAGGCATATCAACAACATAAAATCTGATGGATCAGTTGTAAAAATCGGCGTTCCAGAAGATTCCTTATAAAGCCCTTTCTTATTCCTGGTAAATATTAACGATCTGCCTTTCATGGTGGAGAAATTGACAGACATGGTGTTGTTTGCTGATGATACTTCACTGGTCTTCTAAATTTAAAGACATAAATAGATTTTGATGATGTTAATAATGTAGCCTTAACCTTGAATTGGTTCACAGTTAATTATTTATTGTTAAACGCTGGTAAAACCACGTGCATCAAATTTTCACTTCCCAATGTCAGGCAAATTGAGACCAGTTTAGTGTTAGACAGCAACACGTTAGGATTAGTAAATGACACAAAGTCTCCCCCGGTGGAAGGACTCACAGAGATAAATTAGCTGGTAGATTAAGTTCTTCGGATTACTCTGTAGGAGCATGAACATGAGACAAAACACGGATGTGGCTATAGCTAGGTTAGTCTATTTTTGTTACTTTAATAGTGTAATGTCCTATGGTATCTTGTTGTGGGGGAAAGCAGAATATTCAAACTAATTTTTGTCACAGAAATGTGCTAAGTATTCTAGCAATATATAATTTAAAACCAATACGTATAAATGTTATGTATGTACGCAATAACTTTTCAACAATTCAGAAAATTAACGATAGCTGAAAAACCTAAGAAATAATCTCAGACTATTTGCGCCCCGGCTTAGCCTCGCAAAAGTTAGAAATTCTTTCAAGGGTCAGTGCACTCTCTACAAAAAGATACCATAAAAGATTTTGAAATTGCCATTTGAGCATTTCAAAACCATGTAAAAACCACTTTGTCAAAAAAGGGATATTTGAAATATTCAAGATTACATAAATGACAAGAGTGCAAGAGGTTAATTTAAATCAACACAGAACTCGCTGTTTCTAATTTTGTATTTTTTCCCGCATATTATTAACAATAATCATTACTGTAAGATTTGTATTAGTTAAACACAACCAATTTTGAAACAGTTCTAAAAACTGTGAGAACAGTAGACCTCGCGAGCCCTTCGACATACATACATATAAACATAATGTCGCGACTGACGGACAAAAAGCTTTATTATAATACGATACAAGTTTATTTTGCATGTACGATACGAGTTAATTTAGAATTGGACTTTCTTCGTTAAATTGTTTAATTTAACGAAGAAAGTCCAATTCTAAATTGAATTTCAGGTGCTTGAATTTTCCAATTACTTTTGATCAAAATACGGGTATAAGTTTTGGTGATTACTCACGTTTCCTTCGTCCTAGGAGTTCAAATCTGATGTCTACGGGTTCGTCTCGCGAAGGCGGACAGAGCTACGTAGTTCGATTAGGAATAAATTTTCCGAAATAAAATCAAAAACTGAAATTCGCTATAACGAATACTTTTGATACCCCCCCCCCCCCCTTCCACCCCCGGCCCCTTCAAGTTTATCGGATGAACAACTGGAAAAACAATCCGACTGAATTTTCATTCAATACATGAAAGTGGCCGCACCATTAACATTATAACGCTAAAAAATAAACTGACTCGACAAAAAAAACCATATAAAAAACTATCCAACCTGCTCATAAATGTTCACGAGAATCGGTTGAGAAAGGCGACCTGGTAGGCGGGAATAGGCAGACAGACAGAAGGACAAATGCATTTTTGGCCAGTCTCGAACTGGACGCTTCGCTCGCTCGGTCTATTAATCTGTGGGAGTTCCTCCGCCCTTCTACTCCCAGAGGTTCAATCTAGCAAAGAGGCAAAAAATTGCCTTTACTAAGTACACGCCTACGTTATACTAGCTCTAATTCGAAAAAGTGTCACTTTCCGCACGATTTCGCTGCTTGCAAATCGTTCTTTTCGAGCAAAAGCATTTTAAACTCATTATACCGCCAACACTTTCTTAACAATACCATGTAAAACTGTTTTAATAATAAAATAAATATTGTAACGTGTATTTTTTTAGCCGTTCAATTATGTGACTAGTTATTAGCTTTGTCTTCTGAAAATAACTGCTTATTTAAGCAGTCAGTAGTTATAATAAACTCTTTACGGTCTTCACCATTGTTCATGTTAATCTGTTTTTGCCAATGCCTCAGGGGAGCTAAGGACAATCAGCCCGCAGATATTTGCTCAGACTGGGCCATTCCGCTCTTGTCATGGATCATGGAGCTCTCTGGGTCCGCCGTCGGTATGTCATGGACGATGAGCTTGGGGCTATATATAACACAACTTTTTTCATAATTTCTTTATTGCACACAAATGATATAAAAGAAAGAGTTACATAAAAATTGTGTACAAAGGCAAGCTTATCTCTTAAAGAGATCTCTTCCAGCAAACCAGGTTAAAGTTGGAAATGTTGATTGCTCAGGAGGGGTTGACCTTTGTGTGCAACAATATGACGAAATAGACGAGAACTTACATAAATATTATTAAATAAAATAAAATATATAATTACTATAATTATATACTAAATACTTATAATATAATACTAACTACTATTATTACATATAAATGTGCTTATAAATACTTACATGCATACTACCTTCTTCTTAATTTTCGCTCGTTTATGTCATCGAGATTAAATAAGTAATGTGGGATTGATCACTCTCATAAGCGTCCCGCGTCATAAGAATGAGGGATAAGCACTCTGTACTGTGAACAAATGTAAGTCCAACCTACAGAATAATTAGTCGAGTTTTACAGTGGCCTACTTCAACTACCTCCCTACAAAACCCTTATTCAACATTTACTCAGGACTCTTCAACAAAATGTATGTGAGTCAACTTGTGAACATAGTTTGGTTTGTCTTTGAAGGCTTTTGCGAGTTAGCGTCGTCGCAGAGCAGTATTCGGAGAATATCGACGGGTTTAAATCACTGCGTGATTTGAGCGATCTGACTCATTACATTTATCCTGAAAATAGACTTTAGACTTGAGTAAAAATGATTAGGTGGAACTGATACAACGGAGCTAACAAGAAGTCAACAATAAAAATAGCTCTACCATACACTCAGTTCACCCTCAGCTATCCGCTATAAATCTTCAATTTCAAAGACGACCCGAATGGCCGAGTCGGCAGTGTCGCTGCCTACGAAGCCAAGGGTCCCGGGTTCGAGTCCCGGTGGGGACAAATATTTGTTGGATGATAATGGATGTTTGTACCCTAGTCATGGTTGTTTATCTAAGTATTATATTTATCTATATAAGTATGTGAATCGTTGTCTAGTAACCAAGATACAGGGAATCCTAGTTTAGGGCTAGATCAATGTGTGAAATGGTGTCCAAGGTATTATTATTATAATTTGTGTGACTTTTATTTTATTTAATACATATTTGTGTTTGGTTGAGAGATGTCGTCAACTCATCACACACTTTGGTCTCACTCTCACAGAAGTTTATCGCCGAATATCAACTCCCAGTGGGTTGGGAAAGGCGGGCACATAGTTGGGACTCCTACTCCAACTTACTTTCCAAGCTTTGTTGAGGAATACATTTATATTGGTTACGACAGAAATATTCCGTCGCCGCCGCCGGCAAGAAATACAGTAGGGAGGTAGTATGAAAGATTTCATGCATATATATATTGGGAATACCTACGAAAATCTCTATTTATTGATGCTCTGGCTAAGAAACTGACAAGAATCTATTGGCAGATTTTTCGATGCTGGCGGTGGATATAAGTTTGCATAATCCGATAACGTTTTTTCTTGTATTGAAGAGTTCTTAACCATCTTACCACAAAAAACGTTAACCATTGTTTAACACAAGATTATAAAAATCGTTACCACAAAACTGCTTTTAGCGTTGTATTAGGGATAGGCATGGCTTATATTATGTAATCAATTTAGGCAACCGAGAAAGTTGTTTAGTAAGTGTCTTGTTTCTCAAGATGGCGGAATTATTGATCAGCTGTTCTGCTGTGTTGGTTTTATTTACGAAAAAGCGGTTTTTACTCCATTAAAGGCCAAGTAATATCGCGAAGAAACCTTCATATCTCCATAGGACATTGTGAGGAAACCTCCATAGTGACGGCGATGGGCTATCCCCCTGTCATGCAAAATGGACTTGATTGTCTAAAAGTGGGCACAACTGTGCCTCTGCCACCCCGTATCTAAAAAGCATCAAGCTATATATCATCCAATGATGAAATTTGTGGTAGGCTTCTGGGAGACAGTGTACTATGGGGTGCAATTTGTACATGTGCTACCAGTGTGCCCATCCACTATAGAAACCATACTAGCCGCAAGCCACAGCAATCTTGGGAGAAGTTTCATCTGCCTCAGAGCTACTCAACCATCCAGGCCGGTTGGCCAAGCAACTCGAGCTGGTGCATGATATATGCGAGTTTGTGAAGGAGATAAGCCGACTTTTCACTATGGGTTATAATGCTTTATGTATATCCCATAGTGAATAGTCCGAAAGTCCCGAAGCAAGTACTGGCGCCAGTGAGACTGGCAGCCAGTACTGGCTTCGTGTAAACCTAGCTAGACGGGTGCTCTATTCACTCCAGCAAGTCACTCTCGCAGACAGCACACACACACAGACTTGGCTGATTTTATAAGTCCAATACAAGGTTTATAGAAGGCCAACACCAAGTCAGCCAACACTAGCCTCCGGTAAAACCAGCTTAACATCTCAAGTTGTGAAATAAATATTGCTTGCCAGTCTCTCTAGGTGCCTGTTAAGCAATATTTATTTTACATTGATTTACATTGAGATGTAATTAATGTTAGATTATATCCCATAGTGAAAAGCAAGCTCTATTAATTAAGGACTTCTGGAATGAAAGGAAATAAAGCGAAGCAGTAATAACACCTCATTTTGTTATCAACATTTTTAATTTGTTTAATAAAAGTTTCATTCAATGTTATTTCACAATTTCTTTAATATCGCCAATTCCTTGATATATTATCATTCGTGTTCATCTTTTATCACACTTGTGGGTTTTTGTTTTATTTGTGTTTTATTTGATTCAAGTATGTATGGCGGCTTTGCTGGTGCTGAAAAGACAAGATTTCAATTAATTTATACCAAAATAACAAGCTAGAGGTGGGCGAAACACTTGGTTAGAGGGGATGAGTGACAGTGGACCGTAGCAATAAGTAATACCACTGTACAAGAGGAAAATATTATCAAGTCATCATCTCTCTGTATGCGGTTGGCAAATAACTTTGGAGACTAGATATCTAGAGTAAATCCATATTTTGTGTAAAAAAAACGTTCATTTTAGCACTTTTACCAAACACGACAAAAAAATAAGCAACGAAATGGAACAGAACGACACACGGAACTGTCACTGAAAGTTCGTGATACAATTTGTTTGTTTTGGTTGAGGATATTCTTATTTATCCCTTGCTCAGGAAAGAATATTCTTGGATCCTACTGCCCGCCCTACACTTGCCCTGGGTAGTGATGACGAGCAACAATACTACACCTAATTTTCCAGGATTTCGAAACAGAGAAGGTGAAAAATCATCATATGGCATCATCATTCTGGGCATAGGCCTCTTGATTAGTGAGTCAAATCGATCAGAGTGTCGATAAGGGGGTGCCCACTTATCGACACTATGACCGTCAAGTGTCTTCTATATTTATGGAGATAAGATTTTTATTACAAGAGTTATTTAGGAGGATAGTTGATTATATTATTGAACCTTTTATCCTAGTCTTAATTGTCGGAAACTTGTTTTGGCTTATATATAATACCTAAAATAAAATATTATTTTGTATGCCTGAAATGGAACGTAGTTTTTACTCTTTCCATACGTATTTCATAAAAGATGTCAAAAACATATTGAAAAGTTAGGTGAAATGGAACATGGAATAAAGTTGTATACCTAGTATAGCAAAATTAGCTGTTTTATTTGACTGATTTTGAAATCTGAGTCAGGGCACCCCACTTACTAGTCAGTCTTGTAGCTACTATTAGGTTAGTGTTGGTACCAAACCGACATCTGGGCAGTACTTCCTGGGCAGTCTTGTGGCTACTCCCTAGAGTATTTTTATGTGCCTAGGAGCTAAGGCGATTTCGAACATCAATACTACACACAATGACTTTTTGTAAAAATCCTCCTTCTATTGTTATTTTTAGCCCTCTAAAAAGAAGCTCAACAAAACAAAAAACGATATTTTCACTGAATTATTTTCATAAAAACAACTGTACTATTTCGTCAAATTTAATAAGATATTGTATAATTTACTAAACTCAATAGGTTGCATATTAACTCCCAGGATTTAGTAAGTCCAATGCCTGTTGTTTGTCAATTGAACGAATAATATTAGTTACCCGATACAAAGACTCCATAAACCCAAACATGTTACTTTCACTAAACTATTTCCATAAAAACAACAGTACTGACGCGTAAAATTAAATAACAAATCTACTATAATTTACCAAACTGAATAGGTTACAAATATTCACACCCAGAGTTGAGTAAATGTAACCCCTGTTTGTAGTAAGTTTAACGAATAATATTAGTAGAGATGCTAACACCATTTATTGTCATTTTCGGCCCTATAAAAATAGTCTTCATAAAACTCTAAATGTTTTCATTAAATTATTTACATAAAAACATCTGTATTGTTTCGTAAAATTAATTATTAGATATAGAATAATTTACTAAACTAAATGAAGTAGGTTACATATTCACACCCAGGGCTCAGTGAATTCAATACCTGTTGATTGGTAGTTAATTTAATGAATAATATTTGTAACGATACAAACGCCATCTATTTTTGTTTTGGGCCCTAAAAAAATTCTTCATAAAACCAGAAATGTTATTTTCACAAAATCATGTTCATAATAACAACTGTACTTTATTGTAAAATTTTATAACATATATGTAGTATAATTTACTTAACTGAATAGGTTGCCTATTAACACCCAGGATTTCGTCAATCCTGTTGGTTTTTAATTTAACGAATATTATTAGTAGCTCTCTAGAAAAAGTATTTACAAAACCAAATGTGTTACTTTCACTAAATTATTTTCATAAAAGGAATGGTGCTGTTGCGTAAAATGTAATATCAGATATAGTATAATTTACTAAACTGAATAGGTTACATATTCACAACCAGGATTTATTATATCCCATGTCTGTTGGTTGTAAATTTAATAAATAATATTAGTAGCCCTATAGAAAACGATTTACAAAACCAAATATGTTACCTTCACTAAATTATTTTCATAAAAGCAACTGTAGTGTTGCGTCAAATTTAAAAATAGATATAGTATAATTTACTATACTGAATAGGTTGCATATTAACACCCAGGATTTAGTAAATACCACGCCTGTTGTTAATTTAACGAATAATATTAGTAGCCCTATAAAAAATGTTTCTTTTACTAAATTAAAATTACAAAAAAAAATAGATATCTATAAATGTATTAAGTATTTTTTACTAAACGCAATTTTTTGTATTTTTTATATTACGGTTCTGTAATTTTAACATACTTATGTGTTAAATCTGCAAAAGGAAATAGTAATCATATCAACAATTTAGATTTCGTAATTTGAATTATGTAAATGTTGTAATAATAACTACAAATAAGGTTAATTTTACAAAAATGAAATCAACCTTCGCTGATTTTGTAAATTCAACAATGCCATTTTTTCAGTATACCAAACCGATATCTAGGCAATCCTTCCTGGGCAGTCTTGTGGCTACTCCCTAGAGTATTTTTTATGAGCCAGAGCTAAGGCGATTTTGAACATCAATACTACAAACAATGACTTTTTGGTAAAATCCTATAGTAAAAAATAACCTCCAAATGCGATTTTTTAAAATTCATAACAAAAATACCCGTGGTTCCCGACAATTGAGACTTACGGGGGGAGAAAAAAAAACAAAACAGAGGGCTGTTTTGTTTTTTTTCTGCATGCCATTTTTAGCTTAGGTCGTACTCGATACTGCGGAGTCATACCTTGTTTTTTTAATGTGTTTGTTAATAACACTGGTTATATTACTTTTTAGTTTATTTTATTTTTACCAAGCAACATAGAATGCTAATAAAGTAAAGTAAAGTAAAGTAAACCTCGTCTATCTGGCTGAATGGCTCATTATCTTAGACTAGATGACGACAACACTTTATGCACTAGTGCGTAAATGAGATTTTATGCAGCCTACGTCCAGCATAAAGAAGGACTTTTCGAGCATGAGAAGTGAAAATATATTTTCCTCTGACTAATAAACATGTTTATTTACAACTTTATTTTTAACATAATCTGCTCTGTTGAAAGGCTTTTTAAAATCAATATACTGTTTAGTCTAGAACTGACGCGTCGTTGCCCTTTTAAGGTAATTAACAAGTCTATTAAAATTTTCTAAATTTTACCCCTCATTTCAAATCGTCGCCTAAGTACGACTATTTCGAACGCAAGTTTATATGGAGTTGTCAAAATTTACTTGATTTTAGGGTTAATTCCCGAAACAACATATTAAACCTTGACAACAGCTAGTTGAGAAAGGATATTTTAAATATAAAGTCCCATTAAACGATAATGGGTGGAAAATCAAGGCGTGTAAACTGTCATGAACTTTATTTTCTGAGGAATAAGAGCCATGTTTTATCAAAAAACAAAATTTTATGGAACTGACATGCCATTAGCATTTAATGTGGCTTTAAAATTTAAAGATTGTTTCTGCAACTGGCTGTAACCGTCTTAAATGTGGTTCACTTGTTACTTTGTGAAGCTTATAAGCTTCGAACCCCTAAACCGATTTTGATTAAATATATAAACCATTGCAGTAAAATCTTCTACCAATGGCAGCTATGTCTAAAGAACCCCGCACGGAATGTTCGGAAAAATCCGTTCGGTCGATTTTGCTGAAATTTTGTGAAAAGATAGCCTCTAATACTCTAATTAACTGTGCGAAGATGCAACCTTAATTAATGACCAGATTCCAAAATATAACGATTTTAAGTTTAACTAAAAATGAAGTAAGTATATATGACGCTAATATGCACTTACTACCTTTTTCCTGAGGTTGATTTAAGATAAAATTATTTCATAGTAGTAATAATATGACCATTTATAATTATAATTATCTAACGTGTAAATATATTTCTATATATCTAAATATATTCTTGGCAATATTGGGTAAAAAAAATATTCGAAGGTTCAAGCTATCTTATATTACGATGTTAAACTGTACAACTTATAATTAGCTTATATCTAATTGTATTTACAACGCTACATTTGTGCATTAAGAATGGCATAAAGTGTTCTTAATGATGGGTACTTTATGTTCTCTTCATATCAGGCAAAACCTAAAAACCATAAAATTGCTGCTACGTGACCGCATGTACCGATCGTTTTAGCTCCACTTTTACAGGTGCAATAATAGCCCAATATTGGGTCTTCATTTTCAACGTAATTGTGTTCTAGGTCAAATGCAATCCACACATAATAAAACGTTTCGAAATCGCGATGTACCCCTTATTTTAATAAATCCGGGCTCATTGAAGTTTCCATCGATTTCGAAAACTCGTTTGTCTTCGTCTTCCGCTGCTAGGTCGTTGATATGACGCAATGTACTGTCTTGAATATATCCTGGAGATAGTTTAACTTGGTATGTACCAAATGTGGTGGAGTGCAAGTACGCCAGGTCTAGTGCAGGAGTTAGTGGGATCCATCGTGCTCTTCTCCGGTTAAGACTTTCAGCTTCAATCCGTGCCTGTACAACATTAACGTCTTCGACGCGACGGATTATTGCATTGGCTATCTGGACATTACAATCCGGCATTGTAATAGGTCCATAGTATTTATTTATGATAGCTCCAGTTATTAAAAGAAATGTGTTCAAATTCGGAACATGTGATGTCGAAATCATATGGCCAAAGAATTTAAATACATTTTTAGATGACCGTTACGTGCCTCTACTACCCATCTCGTTTTTGTCACAATCCGTGCATAATTCGCGTCCTCAGTTGTTAGTTAACCCTTGACCAGGCAATGTACTAAAGAGTACCACCAACCTTTCGACCTTATGGCTTGGTAATAAATGCGAAAACCAATGAAAAATCTGCATGCTCATTGCCTGGTTAAGGGTTAACTTTGACCAGGTCTTAAAACGGGTGGCATTATTGTTTGTACACCTAATTCCTGTAATCTGGGGATTGCATCTCTGTAACCACGATCCACAATGAAGATGTCCTGTGGTTGTAACCAGTCACACATTCCGCGAAAATCGTTAAACTCATTGACAAGAATTCTGGCATCATTATTGTTCGCATTAGAGAAGTAAGGTCCTTGAATATCTAAAATATACCCATCAGGAGCAACCAACATTGAGGGTTTAACCAAATGTTTCTTTTTGTGAGTGCAAAAAGATTGTCTCAAAGTCTTGAAACAAGAACTTTTTTCTTTGTCTAAATACGTGCAGTCATTGTACACTAAAGCTTTAGGGATATCTGGTATGCGATTATATAACTGATTGGCAAAATCGGTTACGTGTCTCTCTATGTAGTCTTCTCGTGTGTGATCATTTGCTACAGTAATATAAAATGTTTACTTCTTACCACTCTAGCGTATGACTACAATGCAGTCAAAACACAATTATGCCAATATCGCTTGCAATAGCGTTTGACAGTTGGAATGGGGGTTGAAAAAATCTGCAATTATCGGAAAAAAAACATAGTGTCAGCATGACACAGATTAATTATTTATGACACTTTGCACGAGTATTTATTGCCGCTCGTCTTCGCATTGGTCTCGCTACTTCATAGATAAGAGAAGAAAATGATAACCGAGTGAAAACCGTCGTTTCTGTACATTAACATATTGGCACTCGTATCTAAATTAATTACCTACGATTGTATATATTTATTGTAATTACTTAATTAGGTACTCGGAACTTTAAAACATAGACTTTAAATGATGATCCAAAGTGTTTGTTCTTATTACGGGAAACGACTACGCTTACCAAGTATTCGTCGAAGTCTTGTAGTACTTATACTACATATATACTTTGTTAACAATATTTGAATAGCCTTGTGAAACGATTTATATATATCAAGAACATTTTAATATCGTAATAAAATTGACTTCGGGAAAAAGGTAGTAAGTGCCTATTAGCGTCATATATACTTACTTCATTTTTAGTTTAACTTAAAATCGTTATATTTTGGAATCTGGTCATTAATTAAGGTTGCATCTTCGCACAGTTAATTAGAGTATTAAAGGCTATCTTTTCACAAAATTTCAGCAAAATCGACCGAACGGATTTTTCCGAACATTCCGTGTGGGGTTCTTTGTTACCGCTTGGAGGCGTAGGGATAGTTGGAGGCAAAGAGTTTCATTCATCTGAGGTAAGGTTAGAAAAAAACATCACGTGATCTTTCAAATACTAATGACACTGGCACATTTTACCTCAAATGAGGTTAGCACGCAATAAAAGAAGTAAATATAATTTGACAACTTCGACAGATAGACAGCCTTAATGCGCTTTTGATATTAGGGGCCAATGAACACTGCCGCATCAAAACCCGTCCTTCCCCGTGAAGTTGGTAGCAATGAAACCTGTGCTGCTAGAATTTGAAAAATATGGTACCCAAAAGTCAGAGAGAAAAAATATCTTAACACTAACTCATACAATAAATGTTCATGTACGTTTCCGATTCTCATAGTTGTCATTTATATTCATGGATTTCGTGTTCTGACGAAGTTGTTTTCAAAGCGGGGAATTGTGATCTGAGTCGGGCAACCGGATATTACTTTTCCCCATATTTTGGCATTTGTACATTATATCCAACTTAATGGCGAAGAGACAAGTGATCTAAATCGTACTTTATCTCTGTCACGCACGCGACACTACTGGTCCGTTGCATAGAGCTGTAGAAAATTTCATGTTAAAAATATTTCTAAACTTTCAAGGTGGTTTGTAGAACTGCTAAAACTTTACACATTAACCCTCAATCGATGTGAAGGATTATACATACACATAGCGTCATAAAGTAATGATGTTGTTAAATCCAACGTTGAGGTAGCTCGAATTTCGAAACATTCTTAACCAATTCACTTACTCACAACAGAGCGTCATAATTCATCTCCACATGAAGCAGAAACGTTGTTAAAAAACAACACTAGTCAGTAATGTAGATTTTAAATTGAACCATATGTATCCCCAAGACATCGTCAAAACGTTTAGATTACTTAACTTAAAAAATACTGAAAACCTGTGAGGTATATCAGTCAAAATCATTGGTTCAGTAATTCTAGTTATAGCCCCACACATATTAAAGCAGCATACAGGAGCACACAAGCTGTATAATCGATATATATATATAGTATAGTAGTATCACAAGTTATTAGTAACTTAGAAACTAAAAAAGTACACTCTCAAAAAATATTGCCATTGCAACAAAAAAACTTTGATGCTGGACAGCCGTCAAAGGTGCATAGTTATGAGGGCAACGTTTTTTTTGTTACTAAGTAAATTTACCAATTTTGATGTAATAGCAATAAAACATTGTTGAAATTACAATGCTAAAATTGTTCGTGTCACTATATCATTTCTTGTCCTTTTGTTCCAAATGCCTTTAGCTATCATATCAAAGGTATATTGTCCCGATGACAAGGGGTTTTGCTAAAAAGACAAAGGTTTTCTGTCCGTGGATCTAACTTTGTTTTGTTGAATTAGCTATCTTCCTTTGTGCTTTTATCAATTCACCGTTGCTTCTCCGACAAAGTTACTTTTCTCGTATATATTTTGCTGCTCTAGAAAAGTAACATGGCTGATCTCATCCCTGCACTTTGTTAATGGTACACCATGAAAAAATATTATATACTCCCCGAAGCTTCTGACTATTATTCCAGGAGTATGCGTACCCTGAACTATGTTTAATGTACACCATACATCTGTATGGTGCATACACAGAGCACTCCGGTCAAGGTACGTATACCCGTAACAATATATAGACAGAAGCTTTGAGGAATATAGATTTTTTTCAGTGTACCATTTACAAAGTGAAGGGATTGAAATCTACAATGTAGTGCATTGCTTGGGTAGCACAAGATACGATAAAAGGATAGAGGTATTTGAGAATCCTAAAAGAAAATAAGAAAATATTTATTTCAAAAGTATGTAATAATCTCTACTTTACTTATTTATTCCTATGGCATTAGTAAACAGTTCATACCAAATTACAAGTTAATATTAAGGGATTTAAGCCACTCGGTGGCTTGGTCAGTAAGCTTGATCAGGTCCTCGGGAGGTCCCCCGGTATATCGCGTTTCTGGGCATTCAGAGATAATATGTTGGATGTCTTGTACTTCAATTCCGCAGGTACAAGCTGGGGAGTCTATCCAGCCGCAGCGATGTTTATATTGGGCACAGCGTCCATGCGTTATCCCGTGCGTAGTCTGTTGAAGTTACACCAGTCGCGCGTTGGCAGCTGGGACCCCTTTAGTTTGGAGCCTGGAACAAGATCTGAGCCCAATTTGCCGGCCATTGCTGAGTTCCATTGTTGCGACCATTGTTGCATGAGGTTGGAGTCTTCTTGCAGCAGATTTATCGCGATTTTGTTTGGTGGGTTTCTGGATTCAAGACGGTGAACGACAACGACAACGGGTCAACGACATGAACCTCATAATTGTATTAGTGCACTGTTACTTACCACGCATAGATTGCAGAGAAACTAAAAAACGCATCTTGTCAAAATCTACCTTATTAATGTATACTCAACAATGTCTTACACACCGCAATGTAATATTTGTTCTTAAATAAACAATTATTATAATACTTAGCGTATATATTCAATAAATGTGTTGACGGGGGAGCTTTCCCAGACCTCATAAAATACAGTAAAATTATCACAAGACAAGAGTGATCCCTCCAGTTTCTGACCAATATCTGCTCTTCCAGCACTAAATGAAATATTTGCAAAGATTCTACTCAATCAAATGCTTTCACACTTCAATCGTACAGAACAAATCCACGGCAAACAAGACGGTTTCACTAAGGGTAAATCGACTACATATTTTCTCTGCACGGGAGATCTATCGGCGTTTTTAGCTATCTGTCGAAGGCATTTGATTGTGATGATCATGATACGTTACTAACCAAATCAAATCATTACGTGTTAGAAATAAAGCGTTGGATCTACAAAGATCTTACATAGGGAATATAATTCAAAAGGCAGAAATCAACAGCGTTAAATCTGATGGATCGGATGTAAAACTCGGCGTTTTACAATGTTCCCATATTAGGCCCGTTCTTATTTCTGGTAAATATAACGATCTGCTTTTTTTGGTGGAGAAATTGACTGAAATAGTGTTCTTATGCTTTTTCCATTTGGAAAGCATAAGGGACTTGAAACGTAAGCATAGAAAATAAACTTGTGAGAAATAGAATCGAAGTGGTAGATAAAAATTTGTAGAAAGTATGAATTTCAAATCGCCGAAGAAGAAAAGGGTAAAAACCTATTAAAGCGCAATACCAACTTGACCAATGTCAATTTAAAGGGGAAAGAATTAGGCCATTTCATCAAAGTTGCGAAGAAAAGGGACGGTCAAAGTTTACTGATAAAACAGTTTGGAGCAGACTGGCAAAAAGAACTCTCCTTAAAATGGTATTGTGAAATTTTATATGAAAAAACTATCACTGAAAATGAATTAGAAGATAGTGAAAATTCTGGCTGTGACTGTCTAGAACCTGATTGTGGAGAATTGCATTTAATAAACACATATTTTTTAATAAAGCTGTTTATTTTTTTCTTACCTAGTTTGTTTCATTAAGGTGACATTTTTTATCATTGATTTTGAAAAGGTATCATTTTACAACTCTTTTGAATCAAATTGTAACATTTACTTAGTGGAGGATCAATAGGTGTCATTTGATAAATACTTTAATAAATATTGGCTTTATACTACTTCTAACTGAAACATTATATGGTTAACAAAAATACAAAATAATTGCACAGATCAAGGTAAATATTTATATTCTCAATTTACAAAAAAAAAGGAAATGTGTAAATACACCTTTTGTTTCTAACCTCCTAATTTATACTAATTAATAACGTAATATTTGTATTCGTTAACCACATTTTTTTAAAGAGATCTAAGCCCTGTCTCCCCCACAGAGGTCCAATGGACCTTAAAAGTACGCTGATAAGGTGTACAGCGTACTTTTAAGGTCTCTCGACAATAATGTACTATTACGGAGATTTCCTACACCACCACTACAAATACGAACATACATGAAAGTAACAGAAATGCATTTACAAGCGCCATCTGTAGTATGATTCATTAAACTCTTACTTTTCTTTCAGGCTTACCCTGAAACTTAAAGGTTAGTTTGCTGAAATAAATACAGATGGCAGCACAAGAAGCAACAAGTGGTTCATCGTCGTTGATCAGCTTTATCAATAGATGTCGTAGATACTGAACTATACTTCTCTATTATAAAAATATTTTTTTTCATAGGTACATATAGTCAGAACCGGATTTTAACCTGCGTCTCCTGAATGGGAAGCTAGCAAAACCCACTAGAGCACGGAGCTCCTTTATTAATGGTTATTAGCTATAAACCAACACAGTTCACAACAAGCCTCCAAAAATTAAATGTTGCCGTCACTTAATGTTAAAACCACGGGAGTTACTTTGAGTTACATATAGCTTTAAATAGCTGCCGCAGTCCGTGGTTTTCAACGCGTTTTTCGTAGAGTCATAGTTCCCGATCAAAACAATATCCGTGCATGAAGACCTCGACACTTTGTTGGGCATTAGCCATTACCCATCGCGCCTCAGATTATCAAAACAAAAATGCATACATACCTCAGATAAACGAAACTCTTTTACTTACTTACTCTGTGTAACTAACTCTAGTATGCATTCAGATAAACGAAACTCTTTTACTTACTTACTCTGTGTAACTAACTCTAGTATGCATTCAGATAAACGAAACTCTTTTACTTACTTACTCTGTGTAACTAACTCTAGTATGCATTCAGATAAACGAAACTCTTTTACGTACTTACTCTGTGAAACTAACTCTAGTATGCACTCAGATAAAAGGACACTCTTTTACTTACTTACTCAGTGTAACTTACTCTAGTATGCACTCAGATAAACGAAACTCTTTTACTAACTTACTCTGTGAGTATGCATCGCACAGCTGTCACCTAGCTGTCAAACTTTAGGGCTTATGTTTAAATGATTACCAAAAACGCACTTATTTTACTGCCAATAAATTCGAAATGACTGCCTGAATGGATAAATGTCCACTAAATTGTGTTTGGATAAATGATCACCAAACTTCTTTTTATGTTTTGTGTACTTAAGTTTATGTTTGAAGTATTTTTGTTGTTCTTACATGTTCAACCTAACACGAAGGATAAAGGGGGCTTCGCTTCGCTCACCCCCTTTACCCTTCACCTAAGCTACCGCAGTATTTTGCCCTGATATTGTTTGCAACTTTTGGTGTTCATTTATCCATTTTGGGTAGGAAAAAAATATTTTGGTGATCATTATACGTGGGGCGCACTGTAAGTTTCCGGAATGAATATGAAAAAATACTTTAAAGGTACAAAATTAATTTATTGTTTTTCAAAATAATCTCCCTTGGCGTCTATGCACTTTTTCATTCGATGAAACCAGTTTTGAAAACTTTTGTGCCACTCCTCTGTGGTGACCTCTGAAACGTGTTTTTCATACTCCTCGACAGCCTCTTCTGGTGATGAAAATCGTTGACCGCGTAATTGGTTCTTAATTTTTGGGAACAGAAAAAAGTCACAAGGTGCCAGGTCGGGACTGTATGCAGGATGACTCATGAGTTCTACATTTTTCGCCTTCAAAAAGTCGTTTGTCTGTCTGGCCGTGTGAGAACTAGCATTGTCGTGGTGCAGGATGATACGGCGTTTACGGTTATTTTTACGGAGTTCGTCAATAACTTCCGGCAAAAAAATGGTCGTGTACCAGTCACTATTCACTGTACGACGATTCTCTAAATCAACAGTAGCCACGTGTCCAGTTTTATTAAAAAAAGAAGCAATCATCCGCTTAGATGCACTTTTCACGCGCGCCACTTTGGTTGGTTTCGGCTCATCTTGAAAGACCCATACGCTCGATTGCTGCTTTGTTTTGGGATCGTAGCAATAAATCCATGTTTCGTCACCTGTTACTATGTCCCACACCAAATTTGACGCACCTTCGTTGAATCTGGTAAGCATGGCACTGCACCAAGTGACGCGGTCCGTTTTTTGAGCCTCGGTCAAGTTGTGTGGGATCCACCGCGAGCACAGCTTTCTCACACCCAAATGTTTGTGTAGGATTAATTGTATTTGACTCATGCCTATTTCTAAGGATGCGCGAATTTCATGGTAGGTCACATGCCTGTCTGTTTCAATCATACGGCGCACAGCATCGATGTTTTTGTTGGTCACAGCGGTGGACGGCCGACCATCGCGAGATCCGTCACTGAGATTGATACGACCACGCTTGAATTCTGCAAACCAGCTATAAACAGTTGTCTTGCATGGTGCTTCATTTCCAAAAGCTGTTTCAAGCCGAGCGATGCTCTGTTGAGCTGTCAAATTACACTTAAAATCGTAGAAAATCATACTACGAAAATTTTCCCGAGTTAAATCCATGTTGATGCAGACACACAATTTTTTAAATGGCGCCACAAGGTAAAAACAAAAGGCAGTCAGATGAAACAAACTGCATTCTACAGCCAAAGAGTTCTATTTTCAAATGTTGCAATAAATTTTTAAATATTGTTTATGTAAGTTGCCAGTTCCGGAAACTTACAGTGCGCCCTATGTATTTGTTGCAAAACGTTAGATCCGCGACCAACAAAGAGGTTCACTCTCAGATAAATGAAACTATTGTGGGTTCACTGTGTGAATTAAAAACGACAAAGGAGTTTCTATTCTACTGTGATGCTGTTTCTATGGCTGCCAACACCATCTCAGTAGAAAGCGTTGGCAGCCATAGAAATAGGCGGCTGAACTTGTTTGAACTGAACTAATTTTATTTTTCCTAAACCTCCCCCTGACTAAGGCAAATAAATTCAAATAGGAGTTAAACAAATTGGGCGGGCCATTTCATGTTTTAGCGAGAGTAATACACAGAGTTATATTTATTTATTATTTACATTAATGATTTGTGCCATTACAGCAAATTCCAAATCGACACAAATATATATGAAAATTTTACAACATACAATTACAATCTATAAATACAGAAGATGGATAAATAGATTAAAGTAAATACAGAAGATGGATAGATAGATTAAAGTAAATTGAGTTACAAGTGGACTATGATTTATTAATGATAGGATAATACCTATAAGTAGATAAATGAAGTCATTGAAAGAAGATATCAGGTCTTAGTCAAGACACTTGTTCTGTCTGACAGATATTTTCAAGATGCATTCATTAATTTTAAATCAAATGATAAGGGGTCTTGTAACGTTCAAATATTTAAATTTAATTGGGTGTAAATATACGAGTTTACTCTTCAACACGACGACATAATGAATTCCTAAACATGTTTAGATTAAATTTAGATTTAAGATATTATATAATAGGGTTCCTATTTGTAGACCCAATACTACTGGTTACCATTATTTGAAACACTGTAAATAATATAAAACCTAGTTAAAAACAATGATGAACAAATAAACATTTTTGTATTTGTATTATATTTGTATTTGCGTGAGCACGAGACCTGCTTGGGTGGAACGTGGGTTCGAACTAAGTAGTATAATTCCTCTTCAGAACACAATCTACCTCAACGAGGTTATTTTTAGACTAACTGGAAACTATTGATTGGAAATCATGGGCGTGTTAGGGAAAATTAAATGGCTTCTCCGAAGAAGAGCCTGCTCAAGTGTTTTGATTGTTTCTTCTGTTCCTTTGATGATAAATTTCTTGTCACCCGATGTCTTTTAGAAATTGAACAACTGTTCATTAACTTTGATTATTATGCCTCCAGGGCTATGATTAACATGACTTTTATTTTCTATGATCTACTTATTAATCTTGTGATAAGTAAAGAATATAACATTTTCTGTACTGCCCCCACCCCATATTACTAACTCATATAGACTGTGGAATATTAACAGTTATTCGTGAACAGGTATTTCCTCATTACACGCTTGCTGATTACAGTTTGCTGGACTTGCGCCGACCTCCTACTACAGATCTTGTTAATTGCTCATTGGTTGACTTGCGAGCCGTGAGGAATGTTTGGGGCCGAGTTTGGAAAGCCCAAGTAGATTATTATTATTGTGAATATATTTAAGTTCCAATTAATATGTCATATATACGTTGTGGAGCCTTCTTTTTGAAGTCGGTTAAACCTTAAGTCGGAACTTGTTATTTTTTACTTTGGAGTTCAACGAAGTGGAGATTAAGGAAATATTATAATGTAAAAAAATCGAGTATGAGATTTTGATAGGGGATAGGTTCTCCATCGTTAACTTAGTCCGAAAAGCGGAAAAAAAAACAATTTGTATGCATGTGTGTGTGTGTGTGCGTGTGTATTTATGTATGTATGTATGTATGGATGGCTGTTTTCCTTGTCAGCTCTAGAGCCTAAACCACCAAACCGAATTGGATGCAATTTTGTATTGGGGGTTATTTTATAAATATCTAGAACTATATTTTTTGATTTTGGTTAACTTGATTATTTAAGGTCGTAAAGTGTATTATGTCATACAAATCAAACTTATTTATTGGGTTTATTCAAATACAGGACTAACGATTTTTTTCAAACTTCTCGTCATAGTAGATATATCATCTATAACGTGGCATACCCGGTTGTTACCACAAAACTCTAAAAATGACCGCTCCCATACAATATGCACACAGTGCGATATATATCCCGTACATTAGGGACGGGCGGAATAACCTCAAGTAGGAAGGACTTGTTTTGTAAGGTGGTGTGATTATTATGCCCCTTATGGGACATCATTCTGAACATATTTTAGTATCGGGCCGACTTGATGAGAGCAACTTTATTTTCAACTCCACCACATAACTCAGGTGAGCGCTAGGCCCGAAATGAACTGAGATAAGAAAAAATAACTTGCTCTGATCACGTCGGTTCCATAGTAAAAGTTGTTCAGAATGATGTCCCAAAGAACCAACTTTCTGTTAGATCCTGTATACTTTATCTTAGAACTTCTTAAAACGAATATCCACAAACTATTATTTAAATAACAACACCGAAAGCATCATGCGAGAAAGTTAGTGCAGGATGGTTCGCACAATTTATTTAGTACCTGCATAGACGGCTTTGCTTAACCTGTCAAGCCCTATGGACCTGGTTATGAGGCCTCGCGATTTTGATCCTTATGCCATTTTAATAAAAATCAAAACCTATAACGGGTAATTCTGGCGTCACAGGGCTTAATCCCTCAACGACCCATGACTGCAATAGACGTTATTTTCCCGTTATAGGTTTGGAATTTTATTACCATGTCATGAGGTCAGAAATCGCGATGCCTTGAAATGGGGTTCGGTTGGTGGGAAGTTAAGGGGTTAAAAGCCTGCGGTCTTACACCTATACTGCGGTTATCATGGGAAGAAATCTGACAGTCCTAACAAAATCCCTTTCATACGCACATTTTTTATACCATCATCACTTACTCTTATAATTATATAGATATGTTCCTATGATAACCAAACTAAAGTAATTAATAATCATGGCTGCGGAGTCCCAGACCATTTGTTAATAAAGTTCGTTTAAACGCCTAGGGTCCTACAAGAAGGACTTAAAAAAACGGATACTTCATGCTTCTGCTTCTGCAAAGTTTCAACAAAATACCTTGAGCAGTTTAAGCTTCGGGGAGTAACAATCATCTATCCATACGTCCTCGCAAACTTTACGTTTATCATATTAACATTTCATTATATTACAGGCAAACACATTACCTTTGGCCCCACACTAGGATACCCTGTGTCGTGGAAACCAGAAACAGCGACATCACACACATTTAAACATCCAAGACCTGTTTTTTTTTTCCTGTACCCGGGGATTGAACCCGGGACCTCTCGCATGGCAGACAGGGCCACAACCGCAGCGACACAGAGGTCGTCAAATTGTAGTAAGATAGTAAATGCAAAAGTAATTGTTTTAATCAATCGGTCAACTGCGGGTCGAACTCGCATACGAAGGATTCCGTAGCATTGCACAAGAAAAAATGGATAAAACAAAGACAAAAATAAACCGAAGAAAGATTGGGGATCCGATGTCAAACCAATTGCGCCACCGATGTTGATGGGTGCCTCAAAATATGTGTGATAATATGATGATTTGGTAATTCGCAATGGCAGACATTTTAAATCCGTCTCTTGTATGGGGACCGTCTTTAATTTATGAAATTTCGTGAAGATAATTATCGAGGGTATTTGGTACATCGATATAAAGAATTAAAGCGAAGCTAGTACATACCATTTCGAACCATTTGAGTCAAATATGCCTGTGGCGAAGTCTTACGTTTATTTTAATGATGATTTATTGTTCTTGGCGAAAATTCCCAGATTTTCACGGTTGATCGATAATAACTGCGAAGTTAAACAATAATTATTATAACGTACATGTTACTAACAGGTGTATGACATTGTATTACACATAATCTAACAAACTAAGACATTATAATACCAATAAAATAAAAAAAATACAAAAATCCACAAAAAGCTTCGTCACAAAATAACACATCATACAAATTATACGAAAGCATAATTTTAAAATCAGATATAATAAAACACTTAATAAGCATTCTAATAAATCTTTGTTAGTATGCTACTTCAGACTTAGTTTTTACATACCTTCGAAGAGCACGACAAATTTAAATCATAAAAAAACAAGTTTTTCGGACCCAATTTAAAAATAAACGGTGAAAGCTTTTATGTGAAAGATTTTTATTTTTAGAAGGGAAATATCAAACTGCACATCAAAAATACTGATTTGCACAGCAAATATCAGAGCAAAATGCTGCGGTAGCTTAGGTGAAGGGTAAAAAAGTAAAGGTTTTATATAAGAACAACAAAAATACTTAAAACATAAACTTCAGTACACATCAAATATTTTATCTACACACGTATCATAAATCGTTACGATCATTAAATAAATAAATGTTAAACTACTTGGTAAAAACTCATTTCTTATCTGATAAATTACACATTATGACCATAATGTGTAATTTTTCTACATATTATGACATTCAAATTTCGAACGCCGACGCCCGCCTGCATGCCGCCCCTACTTTTTTTGTGAAGTTGGTACTACTATACAAGCTAAACAAGTGCAAAGGAATTATCAATGCCACCATGCCTTATGAGCTTATGATATGTGTGTAGATAAACTAGTGTATGTAACTGTACATAATTACTCTCGAGTGATTTTATTATGAAACATACCTTCGGCTCGTTTCATAAACCCACTCTCGTGTATTAATGCCCTCCATTATGCAGCAGTCACATAAACTACTACAAAACATAGAAAGTGTTTATTTTTTATTCTTTTTTGCTGAGCAAATCAGTATTTTTGATGTGCGATTAAATACTAGCCTTTTTAAAACATGATTGGTTATTGCTCTATCATTTGAAGTATAGTTACGCATTGTTGAAATGTTGCTGTAGCGGTAACAGAAATACACATTCTGTGAAATTTTCAACTATAATAATAATAATAACAATAATAGTAATAACCTTGGACACTATTTACACACATTGATCTAGCCAAAAACTAGGATTCCCTGTATCTTGGATACTAGACAACGATACACATACTTATATAGATATATATTATACTTAGACAAATAAACAACCATGACTAGGGTACAAACATCCGTTTCCATCAAACACATATTTGCTTCCACCGGGACTCGAACCCGGGACCCTTGGCTTCGTAGGCAGGGTCACTGCTGTCTGGGCCATTCAGGACGTCGTTTAGTTTCGCCAATTTAGTTATTTATAACGGTTCATCAGATAGACCCCGCCGAAGGACACTCGGACGACCGACGGACAGCGTAGGCTTAGTAAAGGATCTCATTTGGCACCCTGCGGTTACGGAACCCTGAAGATGACGCCCACGCTCACATTTTCCGTTTGAATACAGTTAAAACTATTAAGGCTGACGTCACACGATTAGCATCACCATTAATCAGAGTGGCAGTGTTTTGCGTGTTGTTTCCGCTTGGTTAGTCCTGTGATGTGACTAGTATACAGCTGCACGGCGAATTGCGGCGTCCTCAGAAGCGTGACGTAGCGGATTTGTGACGCTACAGGACGCCGCGTGACGCTGGGGAAGATTTTTGCGTGTCATTCATTACATAAGCTGGTGAATAGATTGTAATTATTTATAGTTACTTTTTAGACTTTTATTTGTTGAGAAATATGATATTGATAAAAAGAATAATGTAGCCCATTAATGTCCCCAAGAATACGAGTAAGATTGAGCCATACTTCACCACGCTGGCTCAGTGCGGGTTGATGGAGGGGTGTCGGGCCAGTGGCCAACCCGACTGTCAGGTGTTTTCAAGCTGCCCTATTAGGGCCTCTGACCAGCTTTACGACTACTACCACCGAGTAGCGATAGTAGCCGGGACCCACATCTTAGCGTGTCATCGGAAACACGGTTACATTAGTAGTAATCAATGTTTAGGAATTGCGCTATCTCTCTCTAAAAATCATTTAGCAAGATCTTTTATTATCAGCCGCCCCTAGATCTTCACACAAAAAGCAAGTAGATTAATGAGGAACCAACAAGATGTGCTGGCCCCCACGCTATGGGATGGGTGCTGCATGACCTCTGTGGCGCAGCGGTTGAGGCTCTGCCATGCGAGAGGTCCCGGGTTCGATCCCCGGCTGGGGATAAAGAAAGAAAATTTCCAGGTCTTGGGTTTTTATGTCTGTGACGTCGCCGTTTCTGGTTCACACGACACATGATATCCTAGTGTGGGGCCAGAAGCGATGTTTGTGCCTGTATCTAAATGTTATGTTATGTTTATGCTAGGGGCTAATTAATACGCCTTCCCTGAATTTTTTACACGAATAGCAATGAGATATGCAAAAAAAATACGTACTACTTTTTATTTTATTTTGTGAAATTTTAGGCTATTTTAAGAAACTAATTTTAATATTTCGGGTAATGGCTGTTAATAATTTTTAAAATAACACCTCCCGTGACGTCACATGCTCATAGTTTTGGAACGGTTGTAGGTATTTGAGGCTGGTTGTCTCCGATTATAAAACTAAAAAACTACAATATCAACATTTGTTTACGTTCCGACTGACATCTGCGTTATCTATCATCTGACAGGAAAACTGTTGATTCTTCACAGTTTTACAGAACAGCCAACTTAATGGCGAAGGGAATTTAAATAAACTACGCCGTAGAGGACAGATGAAGTACATTATGTTTTTACGGATATTTCAGTAAACCTGTATTTTTTTTTGATGGGAATAACGGAATTTAGTTAAGAACACAATTATCTCGAAATGTTTTTTTTTAGTTTGGAACATTCGTTTTTTTTACATGGCCAATTCGAGAACTGGCGAAATAATTAAGGAGCGGCATTATTCCCTAAAACAACAATGGGCAACGCCCCGATTGTAACACTTTCTAACACAGCTTCAAAAGAAGAACTGATAGCACTACGGCCGTTTTTTATTTCCTTAATGCAATATTTTTCATTTTAGATGTCAAACAATTAAGATTTTTGAGCTGTCAGGATCGCATTCTCTCAGCGGGCAGACTTTAATCTCAACATTTTATTGTAAGGCAGTAAAACTCCAATTAACTATAATCGAAGTAAAACGTTACATACAGCCGTTTCGGAAATCCAGTTGATGATACTACTTTTTGCTGAGGGTAGTGAGCCAGCTCATACCAAAATTTTGAGCTTTCCAAATTTAATTAGATAAAAAATATAAATTTAAATTCAATGTCCGTGGAGCGCCGTGGTCTAACGGGTTTCACGCTTGCTTCTCACACAGGAGGTGCAGGTTCCATGCCTGACCATGTACCAATGAGATAATTAATTTATCTTAAGTACATTATACGGACGTTTTAACGGTGATGGAAAACATCGTGATGAAACCTTCATTACTCCATGACTGCGGCGATGGGCTAGCCCCTTGTCACGTAAAATATTGAATAACAGGCTAATCGTGGACACAATTGTGCCTCTGCCACCCCGTATGGGAAAAGGCGGGACGCTAAGTTTATGTGTGTGTCAAATTCAATGTACTATTTAACAAGTTAAAACTAGGGTTGAACCACAAATCACACTCTCATACCTAAAATAACTAAGCACACTTTCACTATGGACAACGTGGACCAGATTGTTGATACTTTCAAGAATCGCAGTACGAGTAGGGAGTTCGAGAGGCATCCACCATGTTATGTATTTAATAGTAGTTTATGTGACTGCTGCATAATGGAGGGCATTAAAACCCGAGAGTGGGTTTATGAAACGAGCCGAAGGCGAGTTTCATAATAATATCACTCGAGAGTTTTAATGCCTAATTATGTACAGTTACATACACTAGTTTATCTACACACACATCATAAGCTCTCTTTGATGTGTTCAGGAACCGCATGTTTGACCGGCATTGTGGTTCTGCAATTGTTTAGCTTGTTCTGTAGTACCAACTTCACGCAGGCGGGCGTCGGCGTTCGAAATTTGAATGTCAGTACCAACTTCACAGACAAACTAGGGAAAACGCGGGTGGGCGTCGGCGTTCGAAATTTGAATGTCATTACATGTAGAAAAACTACACATAATGACCATAATGTGTAGTTTTCCAGTTACGAAACGAGTTTTTACCAAGTAGTTTAACTTAATGCTGATCGTAACGTGCGGTTTTTGAACGCAGTAAAGAGGGTTTATGATACGTGTGTAGATAAAATATGATATAAGAACCATAATTGGGTTAAGAATTTAGGCATATTAAGATTTTGGAATTCTAGTTCATTATTGTTAATTTTTTATTGTTATTGTGATTTTGTAGAACTGTTGAAGCATAAGCGTAGCCTAAAGACTTGTTGGCACTTGTTGATCTTATTGGCACTTATAGAAAAGATGTTATGAAATTTTCGTTAGATTAGATTATTTTTATATTGTACATTGTGTCATAAAAAATGACAAAAATCAAAAAAAAAAAATTCATCCCCGTAGAGTTTCTTCTCTGTATTTCCGGAGCACTGGTAAAGTTAATGGAGTTTCCTTTTCCTGTGTGAGATTCAGCCATTAATCACCACTTGTAAGGGAAATTTCCTTTTTCAAACTCAAACCATAATCAGTTAACCCATTAGTTTAGTCGATCATATTTGTTTTTTTTCCCCCTTTTGTTTGACTTGTAAAAGTGCATTATTATTGCCTAGTCACAATAAATTATTTGAGTTTGAGTTTGAATTAGCTAAACGTTTTTAAGCGTCATTTACTTTATAGGCGCCGTGCCGTTAAATATCTCTCTCTTTATTAAACGGCCAAGGAAATTATGAAAATGGTGCAATTAAATTAATATTACGAGCGCACAATTAGAATTCTAACTTCGTAGTCTCATAGCCCTCCCGCTACATGACGTGGCGTGACATGTATCTGAAAAAGTACAGAATCGCACGGCATGTTTCACCCACTCGGTGTTGAAGGATGCGGGCTTTTGTCAGATACTTGCCACGCAACGTCAGGTGGGCAAGACTCCTTTGTGAGATATAGTTTTTTATATCCCACAAAGGTAATAATAATGTTTATACATACCATGGTATTAACATACTAACCAAATTAAAATTTATCGATTTGCAAACTTGTCGGCTATACAGGGTGACATTTAATTAGCTGACCATATTTTGGGTAGTGATAGTACCCATCATTATGAACAACTTTCCCCAAGAAATATATGGTCGCAAACGAAAAAAATATTTGGGTCTCCCATAGTAACTTGTAATCAGCTGATCGGATCAATGTACTGAGGGACGTTTTTTTTTCTTCATTTGCGACCATATGTTTCTTGGGGAAAGTTGTTCATATTAATGGGTACTGTCATTCCCCAAAATATGGTCAGCTCATTAAATGTCACCCTGTATAATTGGTTTCAATATTTTTCTCAGGCTTTTTGATTAATTTTATTTATAATGTATCTTAAAGGAGATGTGCAGTTATTATAACACACACCGTTTAATATAAAATCCAAGCATATTGCAAGTGGAGGTGTTTAGTTTCTGCCTACCCCTCTTCCGGGAAAAAGGCCTGAGCATATGTATGTATGTAAATATGAAATGTAGTTTGCCTAACTATCGCATTGATTTTTCCTTTCTTGGACAATTCAACGCATTTCGTCTACAACCTAAGATCAAAGGGCCGGAAAAATGCCTTATATAGTTTTACAAATTATTCTCATATTTCTTTGTAAAAAAGGACAAAGCTTTGAAAGAAACACAAGTTATATTTAGCGGCACTTCGTCATGGTGGTTTTCCATATAAAAGGACATGACTATTACTAAATAGTTTATAAATTAAATCGGCCGCGAATGAACAAAGGGGTTCACTTGTCGCTAATGTTCCAAATATCGACATTACAAGAACCTATTTTGAGCATTTTGAGGATGAGTTAGGGTTGGGAAATAGCTGACGACTCTGCGCTAGAACTCCCGTGCGCTGTGATGCTGTGATCGTTCATAGTGATAGTTCAACTCCTGCATGGCGATACAAAATAATTAACTACTTGGGATATGATAATACCTATAGTATATTTTGTGTATTTGTTGCTTTTAATTATATAAATAATTATAATGCCAAAAATACTATGAGATACGTGCAGTAAGTTTAATTTTATTTTTACTTTTTGTTACTAATTAATTTGTTACACTGGGATAAAATACATCGCATTGCTTAAAGGATAAACCGAATTCTGGAAATAATTCTTACTAAATATGGGTCAACAATTTTTTTATTTCGATCAGTATAAACTTGGCTGCGTTTAACATTCTAACATTTTAAACACCATCACAGTCAGTCAGACACTCTCAGCGAACTACTCGCAACTCCTTGCTCTACCCCCGTCCCTAGCCTAGGGGGTGACGCGTCAGCGCTGGGGGTCGACTGTGGGTCGAGGGGGGGTTGTCGGCATTCAACAGGCGGGAGCGGTCGATACGAACGGGCGCCGCGGCGCAGCTGGCCGACCTACTGAACATACCCACTTACTATACCTAGTTACCTACCAGGGTAGGTAGGTACGACGCGTGTACACGACGCCGCCGGCAGTCTCTGATCGTTGCCCTCTCGGAACTCGTTTGGTCCATCAAGTTTTTACCAATTGGCTTATTCAGACTTATTCTGGGGCTACATAATACCTATATAGGTCCATTAGTTACTTAACCCAGAGCGTCACAACTTAATTAACTTGGTCATTTTGTTACCCTTCTGATTACGAGGATTTTTGTAGATCAAGTTTTGATCACTGTTCGCGCCAAGTTTTTTTGACTCTGAGTGAGATGCGACCTCTCGTTCTCGCATAGGCTAAGGTGGATAGTACTTGGCGTGAATAATGCGGGTACTTTTTTGGCGACAAAGAAGTATCGAATTCAGGATCTGCATTAGCACACTATGAACATCTGATTTGAGGAACATGGTCGTTTTATTCAAATGAATCATTTTGAAATTATAAAATCTCAGAATTTTATGTGAAGATTGGTCTCAGGAAAAAAATGAGAATATAGAGGTATTCTAAGTTGTACACGTATCATAATGAGTATATGGTTCGAGTATATCCAGTTATTTGTGATTCAAGCGGTGTGATTTATTTTAAGTGATTTATTCAATTTCTTCGTTCCATATATTTCCAGCCTGCAAGATAAAACTTAGAGACGACAGCTTGAAAAACAATATCTTTTCTTTTTAATATTTAGAGGCTCCTGTTATGAAATATTTTAAATATTCGTGGACGCGGTGCTTGAGTTCCATTCTTATCCATTTGGGAAAAAATACGAATAGCTTTCTCTAAAAATATTTTGCTGAAAAGTATTTTTTATTTCCCTTTGTTTTTTAAATCATTTGCGTTTAATCGACAAGGATCTATTGCAACTGATTTCACGTTTCAGTATTGATGCTGCAGAGACGTAAGCGATGCATGATTGACTGTTCCATGCAGTTTCGTTTCCGCTTTTTCGTCAGCGCAGTGTAGTTATTTTAGCAATTACCGGTTCCAATATTGTTATTGTTCTGAAAAAATATGTTAGTCTATTTGCTGTTTCTGAATTCATTCAGGCTCAATTACACATTCCTGCAAGCTTCTCGTAATTTCTGCAATCTCGTAATTTATATTGTTTATTGCACACAAATAATATACAGACAACAAGACTTACATAAAATAGTGTACAAAGACGAGCTTATCGCTCATATGGGATCTCTTCCAGCAAACCAAATAAGGATGAGAAAGGTCAAGTGATGAGCAGGGGTAGGGTAGGGCATGTGTACAACAATGTTATTTACCCAGTAAATACCTAAATAAATAATATAAAACTATATATAAACAAAATTTACGGGTGCCTACATAAATATAATATAATATTCATGTTAAACATAAATACTATTAATAAATATAAAATTCCTATAACTAAAGAAAGGTAATGCTTTTTCACACGACTTTTAAATATATAGAGAGTTGGACTGTCCCTGATGGTGCAGGGGAGTGTATTCCACAAGCCAATGGCCGGGAGCCTAAACCGGTGCTCATAGGACTCGGTGCTATGTATGTGAGCATGGAAACTGCATGGATTCTCCGAGGCCTGCTGGAAGAAAAACATGAAAATGGTCTCGTAAGAAGGTTGGATAGATGTTGTAGAGGAAGTTGAGGATGTGAGAATCCCGACGAAGACGGTTCGGCAGCCACTTCAACTTTTTACGATGCTGCGATACATGGTCTTATTTGCACAGCCCAAAGATAAACAGAATCCTAAGATTTTGATCGCGCACTGTCGCAGCAGACATTAACATAATTGATGAGGGGTATAAGGAGAGTCTGAGCGAGAGTGATTTTGGTCTGTCGAGGCAAAACGTACTGTAGTCTCCTGAGAGAGAAAACTCAGAAGATGTCTACTTGACATGCAATGATCAGAACAGCTATTGAAGATCATCAGAAGTCATTGAAGATAAGACACAAGTTTTTAGTTTTATCGCTATTCATGATTATGATTCTATTAAAAGTGATAGGTGGAATGGGCTGTTGCTGCAACAGTAACGATAATGTCTGGTACCTATAATCAAGGTTAACCAGGAGTCTAAAGAATGAAGATCAGCTTCTTACAACCTCAAGATCAGTGTTCCGTGCCTCTACAGCAGAGTTTACATTGTTAGGACAGAAGTGGTGAAAAATTGGAGATGATTAGCATAAAGATGATATGAGGAAGATAGGACGTCCGAGAAGGAGTTATAGAAACTCGAGAATAGAAAAGGAGAAAGACTGACGCCTGAAAAGACGTCACAGCATTCATTGAGTGCCTCCTCCGAACTGATACGAAGTTTCCGATTCCTGAAATAAGCCTCAAACCAGCTGGCAAAAAAGGAGGAGACGTTCAGGGATCTGAGAAGCTCAACGAAAATGTTGAAATCTACGCAGTTGAAGCCACTACTGAAATCAAGCCAAGCCAACTACCAAAGCTGTTTGCAAAGATGCCATCTGTAACCTTCCACAGAGCTGTGTCACGGTCGGTATCCTGACTAGAGCATGCTTAGCAGATTGTTTGAGGAGAGATCATAGGAAAGCTGGTTATGGATAATGGTCTAAAGTACTATAGAGAGGATGGGCAGGATTAAAACAGGACGATACTCTTTGAAAGATTGGGGACTGGAGGTTTTGGGTAGTGAGATGACTAGTGTCACGGTCGGTATCCTGACTAGAGCATGCTTAGCAGATTGTTTAAGGAGAGATCATAGGAAAGCTGGTTATGGATAATGGTCTAAAGTACTATAGAGAGGATGGGCAGGATTAAAACAGGACGATACTCTTTGAAAGATTTGGGACTGGAGGTTTTGGGTAGTGGGATGACTATATAGTGCTTTTTTCACACTGTGGGGAAGACGCCATTAGATAAAGAAAAGTTTATGACGTGTGTTATTGCTGGTAATACATAGTAATAGTTCGTCTAGGATTGTCAGTAGCATTTTAAGGCAAATTTTGTCATCGCCTGTAGCTTTCGAATTGCTTCGGAAATTCTAATAACGCTTTCTCGACCGCATCGATTCCACAATTACTCAAGTTGAATGGTGCGGTGCGGGTAAGGACTTGACCAGAGAGGAGATATTTCTTTCCGCAATCAAAAAATCAGTCGTTAGAAAAACAAGAAAGGTAACATTGATAAATCAGGGAGAATATCCATATGTGTAAATACCTATAAATATTTAGAGGTATCTATAATAAATATAAAATATTATAGATACCTATTAACTAATAAATAACTCCTTTAAATTGGAAACCTTGAACTAATACAAAGATCACACAGAGAAAATACATAATAATAATAATAATAATACCTTGGACACCTTTTACACACATTGATCTAGCCCCAAACTAGGATTCCCTGTATCTTGGGTACTAGACAACGATATATATACTTATATAGAGAAATATTATACTTAGATAGATAAACAACCATGACTAGGGTACAAACATCCGTTCTCATCAAACAAACATTTGCCCCCACCGGGACTCGAACCCGGGACCCTTGGTTTCCTAGGCAGTGTCACTGCCGACTCGGCCATTCGGGTCGTCCTACATATGCCTACACATGCATTGTTTTACATAAAGCAATACATATTTCAATTTGAACCAACCTGTAAGGCATGATTTTAATCACTTCAACGTTAACTACCCACAACATGAGTACTTCATGTTCCAAATCAGCTTACAATCAGTTAGTCAGATTGATATGCATTCAGCAGCATAAGAACAGCCAAACAAAGCTGGGATGTTTTCATTTTTGATCCTATTTTCATACATTAGTGAGTCTAAAAATTTAACAGTTTGGTTTTGATTGACTATACAGTACTATAGCCGTCTCGCTAGCTAGTCAGTTTTCATCAGCTCCTCGATCGATACATGCTAAACTTGTTTACCTTTCCCGGGATTGACTACTAAGATATGCACAGACGGACACAGTGTGTAAAATTCTCTCCTCCGTAAAAGATAGGAGCGTTTCTAATATTCGCTTTTTACTCGCT
The DNA here is from genome assembly GCA_949825045.1 of Argyresthia goedartella. Classification (NCBI taxonomy): domain Eukaryota; kingdom Metazoa; phylum Arthropoda; class Insecta; order Lepidoptera; family Argyresthiidae; genus Argyresthia; species Argyresthia goedartella. The sequence continues at coordinate 15,864,117 of OX463815.1, forward strand.
ATTTGTAGACACAATTTTTGAACATTACGGGAGGATGGGCAATCAAAGTGACCCCTGAGCAACCGTTACTTACCTTAGAACCCTGCTATAAAAGAAAAGTAGATTACGGTCGTCTCCGAAGCAGTATGCCATTATACCACGGAAATGGCAAAGCATATTTTTCTCAAGCCGAAAATTGGCGTGCAATATCGGCCATTCGCTATGATTTCGCACCATCACACTTAACAAAGTTTATTTTCATTGTTACGGACGCAGAACCCTTTTTACCCGACTAACGAAAAGCCAAAAGGGCTCCTTTTGGCTTTAGCGTAGTCGGCCTGATGATTTTAAGGGGTATGTTGGAATGCGTGTTTGTGTGTGTATGTATGTGTGTGTGTGTAATCTAATGTAATCTAAAACTATTTATCAGAATTTGTCAAATGAGGCATCGCTAGAAGCTCAGAGCTAGAAGCGTCTTCGATCGTACAACTATTACTTATAGGCTATGTTACGTCGCATTTAATTCAATAAGGCGTCCGCCCTCCATAGTGCATAAAATCAAGGATTAAAAAAAATGCCAGAGCCGTGTTGGGTATCAAATTTAAGAACTCAATTAGTGCATTTAAAAAATATATACATATACATTAGTAGTAGCTCTTACTCGCTTTGCTTGCATTTTGTCGAATCATTAGAAGCGTATTGAGCGCCCGATGGTTATAGATTTCATACTCTTTAGATAGCTGTATTTTAACTGTCGGGTTTTAGAATTAGAACTTATTGTCTTGAGTAAATTAAATCCTGGTATCCGACAGCAACGGTTCTTCATGAACAGGAACGACGAGAAAGATTCTAGAAAGAAAATAAAATCTCGTTTTAATTTGCGGAATGGAAACTTATCAGGAATGTTCCCGGTTCAGAGATTTCCTTCTACTAAGAAGGACTTTTTTGCCATTTCCTTTCCGTTCGTTCTATGATCGTTTTTAAGAATATCTAGTAATATTCTTTAAAAGTTCACATTTCATGCTTATTTTTACTTAAATGACATTTAATTCCTCAGCATTAGATACACAAAATATCTATCAGATAATTTCATTCGATAAAGGTCTGGGTAATTGTCAAAGCTTAGTTAAAATTTTAGGGAAATTAAAAATTTAAGTTTTTGTGATATTTTGTGATATATTATCTTATGGTATACATTATTTTAAAGTGAACATAGTTAATATTCTTCAATTTATGTTTTCACTTTTATAATAAGCCTGTAACAGTTTTTTTAGGGTTGTGATTTTGACCCAGCAATTAATAAAAACCGGTCAAGTGCGAGTCTAAATCGCGCACGAAGGGTTCCGTACCACCGTTCAATGGAAGCGATGGTCTGGAGTGAATAGTTTGGATTTTACACAGCAAAATATTGTTTACAAAGTTATTGGTGCGGTTACTTTCACACTCCATGTACGTAACCAGGTGCATCCATAAGATTGTATGTGGTATTATTGAATGGGAGCCCCCTTAAATATTTACTGTGAAAATTTTAACTCTCTAGCTAGCTAGGTTCTTGAGATACAGCCTGGTGACAGACGGACGGACGGACGGACGGACGGACAGCGAAGTCTTAGTAATAGGGTCCCGTTTGGAACCCTTCGGGTACGGAAGCCTAATAATTGCAATATAAAATAATTTTCCGAGTTATTTGTTCTGTATATTATTATTATAATCAACCACTACTGTACACATACTGTACATAATTATTACGGTAAGCCTCTTCTAACGTTCGTGGAGAATCGGAGACGACATTTAACGATTCAGCACTCTTGAGCAAATATTGACATTTACTCTTATACGTACTTTATTGGGAGCAACATGATCATAAATATGTATGGTTCACCTATAAATAACAGATCACTCATATTATTTATAGAATACTCGTGATCAAAATTAAACTTTTTGTGAATTGCAAATTCCCCGTATTGATGTTTTCAAAAAGTGATTATTTAAATTGTAGCCATATAAAACACGTGAATAATTAAATTGCACAACCATTATTTTATCCTCCTATACTCCAGTCCAGGCCGTAAAAATGTGTAAAGTACCCAATTTGCCATATTTTTCTTACATGATTTTCTGTATTTTTACATGTGTATACGTCCGATTGAACATAGCATATTACCAGTAATTCCGTACCCTACCTACACCTACATACAGATCCTGCATGATACACAAGGGTCCTAGATAATCGACGAAAAACCAACCCTTTGAGTGACATTTTCCCACACAACACATCAAAAAACAACAGAAATATAACTAAAACGGTATATTAGTCTCGCGGCTGGTGGCGCGAATTTTAAAAAAGACAATTTTAATTAATAAAAAGTACTGCTCTAGAAAAGGGATCGTCTTAGACTGATTCTAAAAGCAAACGGCTACACATGGTTGGGATATGTAAGACATATGACCCTTTTTGCTGTTTCAAGTTCAAAGATTTTTATTCATAATAGCACAAAAATTGATACTTAATGAACGTCATAACATAATCAAGCAAGCATAATAAAAAATTAGGTAGGTGCCTAATTGTTACATAATGTATAGGGTGCAATGAACTGGTTTAATACCAACTGGTTTCAGCATCCTATATGATAATAGAAAAGCAAAAGATATAGTGTGCTGCAATAGTGGATTCTCTATTGTTGACTGCCAAAACTTCTCCCTCCTTTATTTCGAAGTTCTCTTTTGGAGAAGGAGAAACTTGAGCTCATAATCAGAAGAGCTAAGCATATATGCAAAAATTTACAAAAACATAAGTAGAATAATATAGAGTCTAATCTTCCAGATTCTGACACTTTTCACCGAAACAATGAATTTTTCACTTTCACTGTTTTCACTTTTCTTCAGGAGGTATGAAAGTAACTTGATGTCCGAGAGATCTTCGTCTTCTAGATTTACAGGTTTCGACGAAGTTTCCTTTACTGGGATTTTTAGAATAGGTAGATTCACAATCGGCATCTTTGGGTAAGCAGCTATTTCAGTCGTTATTGTATGCATCTTTAGACTGATGTTTCCAAATGGTAACTCACATAAATCACCTAATGTAAGCACATACGTTCCGTAAATTTACTGTCGATATACTTGGTTGGTACCTACACGTGCTGGAGAGTATCATATTATATTTACTGTAGAGGATCCATCTGCTTCGTTGTATGGGTTCAAGTTTTGTAGCTTCAATGGAATATCTCGGCATGGACTTGTTGTGAGTGATACGATCGTTAACCTGTTTACTAGGATGTTAGGAAGGATTACAACAGTTTTATCGGAATTACTACCAATAGTATTAAAAAAAATGTTTATCATATTCCCTTTTGAGTATACTTTTAAAGCAATAGTTTGTTCTATTGTGCATACATAATCTTTTCATATTTATTTACCTGTCCTACGAGCTTTAAGACCTTATCTGCTTTTACAGTGGATTGATGTACATAACATACCTAATCTACTCAATGCGAATGCGTTTCTATCTCATCCAGTTTAATGCGTATATACTGAAAGTTATGGAAGTTATACTTAAAATATATGAGATTAAAATTTGAGTTTTCGGATTCTTCCTTGTTAAGATTAGTGATGACCGTATTAATGTGAATGAGATTTTCATTTAATTTAATTGTAGATTTGGGTAATTTTTGAATTATTTTGGTGATCAGCTTTATTTGGTTTTTCATTTTCTTTTGTGATTTGCTGATTGTCTGGATAATCTTATCGTATTTAATGGCATCGTTGTTAACAATATTTCCTTTGATCCGCGTTTAATTCTGTTTGCTGGCGCTACCTGGCTACCATGTCTAATCTATGTTTCGTTATGTAAACTTCTTTTATTCTTAAATCTATAAAATAATGAGTGAGATTAAGCTTATCTGCTAACTTACTTAATTTCGGTGTTCGCAAAACATTCCTATTTAGCACCAGCCACAGCATCAGTTTCAATCATTTCCGAAAAAATGTACTTTAAGTGTTTTCTCCCATACAAAAAAAAACAACATTTTTTTTCTCCCGTGTGAAACCATCAACTCTCTCCATATTTTAATAAAGGGAGGTATACCGAAGACATTCCTATGTTTTATTTTTAAATTCCTGACATTAAGTGCCTATGAGCATCAGTTTCAATCATTTCCGAAAAAATGTACTTTAAGTGTTTTCTCCCATACAAAAAAAAACAACATTTTTTTTCTCCCGTGTGAAACCATCAACTCTCTCCATATTTTAATAAAGGGAGGTATACCGAAGACATTCCTATGTTTTATTTTTAAATTCCTGACATTAAGTGCCTATGAGTATGGAGGCCGATTTTTAGACCACTGTGCGTCGACGTCTCGTCAATGCTTTTGAGCGGTTATTGTGGTAGCTGAATCGGGCCTGATCTAGTTCACGCAAACAACATCGTATTGCAGGAAACAATAATTCCATCTGAGTTATTAATACCTATATAAACTTTATTTTAAGCGTCACATCTGCTCCGTTTAAGGATCGCAGCCAGGACTGCGACTCTGTTCGGCATATTTTTCTCGCTGCTTTTGAAAGTTGCTTTCGGCGAGGCTCACCAGGGTATCCCTATATATACGAAGACTGATGGGAAAATTTATAACATCGCCCTACTCAAGTCTAAGCGGTTTCACGAGGACTTGCACGTGGCTTTTGTTTCACACAGCGCAGAGGAACTCCAGTGCCTCATGGACAAGTTCTCAAGAGCGTGCACGATGTTCTCCATGTCGATCAACGCGAAAAAGACTGTTGTGCTAGCGCAGGGAGATGCGGCACCACTACAAATCTTACTGGACGGTACTCCGCTAGACATAGTTGACAGATTTTGCTACTTGGGGTCGCATGTCTCAAGCGATCTTTCACTTAACGTGGAGATCGATTCTCGCATCGGCAAAGCGGCCGCTATGTTTGGGAAATTACGTACAAGAGTATGGGACAATAAACATCTTACAGTGAGGACCAAAATGCTTGTATAACAAGCATGTGTCCTCATCACCATCTTGTACCGAGCAGAAAACCTGGACATGGTACGCAAAACACGAATGTCGAGTAAATACCTTCCACCTGCGCTGACTTCGGAGCATACTCGGTATAACGTGGAGGGACCGTATCACAAACGACGAAGTGCTCAAGTTTGCACAATTGCACAGTATCACCGCCATGCTAAAGCAGAGACGGCTGCGGTGGCTCGGATATGTGTATCGTATGGATCACACTCGTTTGCCTCGGCAAACTCTCCTGAGTAAAGTTGCGCATGCCAAGAGACCAGTCGGACGACCCCTGTTGCGTTTCAAGGATTGTGTCAAGCGCGACATGTCCGCGTTTCAAATCGAACCTAACAGGTGGGAAGAGATCGCCGTTGTCCGAGAAACTTGGAGGAGAGTCGTCGCGGGAGGTCGCACTACACACGAAAGGGCCTGGTTCGATGATCTGGCTGCAAAAAGAGCGAAACGACATGCTTCACCACCCAGTCCGCATGCACCACCAGCATCAGCAGTGACACAACATGTGTGCCGTGCGTGTGGACGTGTCTGCTGCTCCAGGATCGGACTGCATAGACACGAGACGGTATTTAAGTATAAATCATCTTATCTATTATAGATGTTAAAGGCCATAATTGATGATTGGTAAGCTTTATTCATAACATATCAAATACGATAATGTCAAGACAACACCACCAAGTATATTTTAGCCTTTCTCAGTTCGACTCATCCGCCCGATGTCCAACGAGACGTTCGCGGCTATTCAAAGCTCTCATCTCATGGAACATTGCATGAAACAAAACCAGCCACTAACGAGACTTTTCCTAAAGCAAAAAAGAGTCTAGTATCGTCATTGAAAAATACGACGACTACGACGACACTAAAAATTTCTTAACATCAAGAGACCGGCTGACTGCATCATACTTAAAAATGAATTAAATTTATTTTCAGAATACTACATTCCTATAGATTTAAAGATAACCTAATTAACAACTCTGTAATCAAATAATATAATTAAAATATGTACCTACTTGCCAGATATTTTAAGTTACAATGTATGTTACAAAAGTTGTTTTAAGTAAGTAACACTCGCCACTACAGATGAACTACTGGTATCCGTAGTGGCTAGATAGCATTAAGTAATAGGAATTAATAAATGGCTAAAAAAACACAAATAACAGAAAAAAGTAAATACAAACAAAAGTCAACTAGTACCTTTCACACGGAAAACCAGTCTCTTGTACTTCACATACACCATCCCAGACCAACCTATCGAGCGTGTCCAGCTAGCCCGCGACCTTGGCGTGCATCTAAATCACCGATTAAATATGAATGAGTATGTGGAAATAATTATAGGAAAAAGCTACAGCGTACATGAAAACCGTTTACAGACATCACATGTATCAAAAAGGTCTTCAATGCTTAAGTTCGCAGCACACTCGGATATGCCTCAAGTGTCTGAAGCTACACAGTCAGAAAAAATAAACTCATTAAACACCTTAACTATAAGAGCAAAAGATACGGTGGCGTTTGTGTTGCTGGACCGAACGGACGTGTCCCCTCGAGATCTCCCAAACGCATTTAAACAAACAATAGTTTTCATCCCCGGCGCGCGCCTTTTGTTCTGCCTCCGGAGGCCCGAAAACGAGCCTGGCTTATAGGCTGGCTTATACCGCGTGTTACTGTAAGGGTTACCTGGGGAATGTGCGCGATCCATCTAGGCACCTCATCTGTGCAATACCACGCATTTCTGTGATTGTGATGATACTAGTGCGGTCAAGTGTAATGAATGCCCAGAGAACTGCGCGATACTCTTAGGCATCCCATCTGTGCAAGCCCTAGAATTTATTCTAGGCCAGGTACACGTCTGAGCCACGCAGCGACAGGCCGGCAGCGAGCGACGCCTACGCAACACACCCTCAACGCTACTGCCTCCGCCACCACCGCCGCTAAACACACCAACCTGGTGAGATCATTCCGATTAGGACATCATTGATAGTGATTACCTACCTCTAACTTTATTTCTCTCAGCACCACTCGCCGCCTGACAATAATAAACCACCACTTACCGTGGCCGCGGTCGCCCCTATTGACTAAGGCATAATCACATTTATAGGTGCGTGATAGGCAGGATATAACAATTCCCTACCTACGCAATATCAAAATCAACTAATAAAACATTATATTGCTTTGCCTGAAAATAAATTCGAGATAATTCCACTCGAGATTTCTTTTCTCCTCATCTTCGAAAGACCATTCAAAACAGTCATTAACAATAACCTTCCACTAAACCCTGAAACTCTTTGAATAAGCCAACCCAAAACTTAACAATCCTAGAATTATTTTTACGTAGCTAAACTGCAAATATACTAAACCCGACAATAAACAAAAACTAAACACGTGCATGCCATAAAAAGGCCATCTCACCAAATTCCCAGAAACTAGACAAAACAATTGACTCCCTCACACATCTGGCACCCATTCTATGGTGTCAGCCCATCTTGGAAATACCGGGAAACATTAGAATAAAAATAGATCGTAAAAGGCCAAACAGCGTCTCTCATCATACCGGCCGTACACCTCTTAGAAACAACCCACACACACATTCATATTAGCTAAAACAGCACGAGGCTCTCTCCTGTAGTAATATCTTACAATGGAAACTCTACCAATGCCCAGAGACGGAAACTGCCTGTTCCATGCAATTGCAGACCAAATCAACCATCTGTTTGGAGCGACATTCAACCATACCCACATCAGAAGCGACTTAGCTAGATACGTGGAAGCTAACAACAATTATCCACGCATCAAACATGCGATCGACGCACCAAACACAGAAGCTTTCACTGAGTACATAAAAAATCTCCACATACAGGGCACGTGGGGCGGTGAAGAAATTATCATAGCAGCCGCGGAGTTCTACGTAATAAGCGTAGCGATCTATCAACAAAATGGCCCATCAATCGTATATAGCCCCCAACAAGAATATAACTCAGTCGGAACTATCAACTTGACCTTTTCCGACAGCCACTACGACAGCGCATACATAATAGAGCCCCAAAACGTAATCAACAACCTATCAACAACCAGTCAAATCTACATCGCAGCATCTCACTTTTCCCATACCAAAATACAGCGCGACTACCAAAGTACCCTCAAGTTCCACCCGCCCCAAAAACAGATAATATGATAGCGGTAAATCTAAACACCTTCCCCCGGCCTACCCAAAATGCACAACTCAAGATAAGATGACCAATGACTTTGATACTTACCGTACCGACACATACACTCACACGCCACAAACACATGCATCCCCCTCCGCCGGGTCAGATACAACCGGGTACTTCATCTTTAGGGCCTTGTTCACGGACTGAACCTCGACCCAGGTCACGGACCTAACTAATATGCACTAATGAAGTGAATTGAAGTAGGTGATATCAGTGCAATGAGTCTCACTAGCTGAGCAACAACCTGGTGAGATCGCTGCGATTATGATAGCCCTAACTCAGATCAAAAGGCAAAACGAACTCTATATCTGGCCGGTAATCCCCTTCGTAATGCTAAATACCATTTCATAAACAGATACCACGCTCGCTTCAAATTACTACGCCAACTCCAAACTATTCCATAGGCACAGTGCCGTACTAGTAGGTAGGAGATAGGTATACCTAAATACAAAACTAAGCAGGAACCTACCCAATAACAGTAAAACAAAACATAACCAATTCTAACTTTCTCCGGTCCGACAAGCCCACAAAAATAAAACAATAATGCAAGCCCGTCTACTACATAACTGCATATTCTGAGAAATAGCGAGAAACAGCAAACAATTGCACATCATAAAAGGATCATTTCACCATCTTCCAGAAAACAGGCAATTAACAAAAGACTTCCACTGATAAACAATAACAACAATAAAATCGGAGACTTTTGTCCTAAGCGGCTCTCTACCGAGAATAAGGGCGCACGAAGATACGCACAAACTTTGACAATCGCAACCCGTACAATCTGTTAATCGTAGACAAAGGTAGTTCAAATAAATCACGCTATCTCTAAGTTCTTTCTTTCAACAACATCCCAAGAAGATAACTTAATGGAAGCCTTACCAACGCTGAGATGGTAACTGCCTATTCACCGCAATTGCTGACCAAATTAATCACCTATGTCAATTAACATGCAACCACACTCACGTTCGTAAGGACCTAGTTAAATATGTAGAAGAAAACGGCGATGAACAGAACAAAGCTCGCAATCACTGAGCCTGAAGTCCTTAACAACTCAACACTGAAAATCTACGCAATTACGGTACTTGGGCTGGAGAGGAGATTATAATACCAGCTGCCGAATACTTTCTACTTAACGCAACAATCCACCAGCAAAATACACCATCGCTCACATTCACGCCCAAGAATCCAGCGGATGCAGTGAAATCTATCAACCTCAACGTCACAGGACACCACTACGACAGCGTATACTTGCTTGAATCGCCAAATTTACCCACGGATCAAGCAACCGATAACCAAACTGATAACACGATACTTTCGCCGATACTTAATGCAACACCCATGACCTCCTCAGGGTCAACCATAACATCAACAGAAGACATCCCAGACAACACCGGATATACGATGATACGAAACAGCCCCATATTTAAACCACAGGTCACATGCGAGCGTATGCGCATTGCTACTTGGAAGGTTAGAGGATGCGCCGAAATAACTGAAAGACTCAACATTGACGCGGAATTGACTAACAAAAACATACACATAGCCTATATACAGGAAACAAACATGATAAATATGTCAAAACACTATCTCTGGTATCTGTATGCTCGCATCGGACAAGACGCTATAAAGAAATACAGGAAAAAGGGAATTAGAGGAACAAACCTCCTTCACAATATTGCACACAAATATTTTAAAAGTTACATCAAAAGAAAATGCATGTACAAGGGCGAGCTTGTCTCTAAAAAGAGATTTCTTCCAGCAAAACAAGGCATAACAGGAATTGCTATCATAGAAGGGTAGGCAGTGCACAATAATTACTATAACTAAAATGCCTAGGAATAAATTAAAATATCTGTAAAATACAGATAGCAAATACGAAATAATTACCGATATATACATAAACCTTACATATAATAAAATAAATACAATAACTTTTACGAAAGAGACATGTAGAGCTCTTTGATATGTTTCTTAAAAGAAAAAAGAGTCGGACTGTCTCTTATAGTGCAAAGAAGTGCGTTCCACAGTCGGACCGCCCGCAACCTGAAAGAGCGTTTATACGCAGCGCTGCTGTGCCGCGGAGTAGCTAAAAGTGAATAATTAAATATCATCGGAGAACTGCTCATGGCAAACTTAAAACTAGAAAGACGAAAATTCTTATAAGAGACCCCATAAACAACCAGTGAATTGGACGTAGTTCCAATACGAATCATAAACGAAATCAAATATCTCGGCACATATATTACGGCAGAACATAGGACACACTAAAAAAGAGGTGCCGGCAAGCCATATGCAATTCCAAGGCCCTAATGCATTTTATAAAGAAATCCAACATAGACTGAAATATAGTGCGCCTTATTTACAAAATGGTCATTGCACTGTTTATAAAATACGGACAAAAAGCGGCAACCCTCACTAAAGCAAACAGTTGACAGTCAGTATATGAACGCCTGATCCTCAGAGACATGTTTGAGAACGCCAGAAGCTATCCAAGATACCACAAAATTCATGACTACAGGGCAAAACGATAACCAACTGAATCAAAAACCACCGGATATGTTACTATACATATTCTGCGACGCCCACAACAGCACTTACTACACGCTCCATTCAAATACGAAGCAAGGAAGAAGAAAGTCGGCCGACTTATATACACGAAAGATTTCCTTAAGCATGACATCAAATACTACGGTGAAGAACACAGTTACTGGACAGAATCATCACACAACAGGGACGAAGTCAGGATGGCCTAGAGGCAAATATACCGTATCCCAGAAACAGACAGCAAAAGCGAAACTGGGAACTTACCAGATAACCCAAACGAACACGACTCAGGAAACTCAGCTATTAACAATAACTGAAAATAGAAGGAAAACAAGAACTTGAAGAAAACAACAGCTGCTCTCCAAATCCCACATCCTCCCAATTCCTCATATCCTATATTGGCTTCAGGCTGAAGAGTCGGTCGATTGAATTCACTATCCTTCCTTCCTACAGAGCAGGTCATTCTGCCCCCCCTCAAAACTTGTGCCCTCTGGTATGCCGGCCGAAAGACCGGAACAGGTTTAGAACCCTGGCTGGAGAAGCACCATTCATTCATTCATAACTATAAGAGCAATAGATACATTGCGAACTACGAGAAGAGCTGCGCATATCACAGGATCCTCGGGATTGCGGCTTGACGCACACAAGTCGATATGTCGTTGCTTAACGACACGTGGCACACGCCCGCGCCGACAGTCGACGGACGGATGGAAAAAAAACAAAGAAGAGACTCCGAGCCCAAGAGAACACTCTCTCTGCGTACCATCGACGGCGCCCCCCGCTACGTGAGAAACGCGATGATCCAGAGGGATCTAAGATGGGAATCAGTGGGCCAGTTTGCCCAGAGGCTGGCCAACGGCATGTTCTCGTGTGCGGATGCGTCAAACCACCACGCGCGCCCGCCCGACCGCCGCCGTGCCGCCTGCCACGCGACCTGGTTGCCTAGCCGGCGATCACCCACTGCAGACCAGCGCTACACGTAACCACCGCCCGTAAGGGCCACCCGATGACCTGTCCGAAGGAGTGGACAGAGGCGATGCTTCGGGAAGAGGTCCATTGACCTGACCCCGACTCCCCATGCCCCAGAAGGGGTGCGTGAGAGGACCCAGACGACGACGCCAACAGTCCCGCGCTGGTTCGTCAGCTGCGATATGTTTCACAAACCCACACACCATACCAACTATGTTTATAATACCGTCCTCACCTGAATACTAGAACTTATAATAAACTGACTCCGAAGATGACCTATACCGCCATTCCAAAAAAAAAATATTTTAGAATATAATACTTGGTGAAAACCTTAATTAACTTGAACTATATACAGTGTTTTGCTCATACACATACACACACGTACACACACTCTCACATAACTCACACTCCACTCTTCCGTATAATCATAAATATGTACCTACCCAATCTATTTATTTATTTATTTATTTAATAAGTACACAAAACAGAATACAGCCATTTGAGACAATAATACATCAATACAGGTCTTTGTGTTGGACTGTAGCCCAAACTATGTGTACATAGTAAAACTTAATTTAATGTGTTTATGATTCCATTACATGATTTATCAAACTAACATATAAAAAAAGAATAGAAATCTAGTTCTAATTGTTTTAAGATGGCTGGGACTGAGCAGAGTTAATTAATTTAATAAATTCATAAGGTCTAGGTTCATAAATATCAAGATCAGGGTATTCGCTGGAGATTTCGTTGTACAAACGGCACATTCTTGAGATGGGGTTATAGTAACAAATATTTTTCCGGTAAATGTGAAGGTGAAACGGTCTGTAATAACGAGTACGGGTAAAGCAGTTGAGATTAAGTTTGTTAAGAAAAAAAGGGGAATCGATTTTAGAGTGTAAGATTTTGTGAAGAAGCTTAAGATCCTATCTTTCTTCGGTTTTCGAGGGAGGTGAGTTTAAAGTAGTTCAATCTTTGTTCATAATTTAGAAGAGAGTTACTCTTATTAAAGCGGTATGACAAAATCTTAAGCATTTTGTTTTGCACACTGTCAATATTATTAATATGAACTTCGTAGAAGGGAGACCAAATTTGGCAGCCGTATTCCAAAATACTTCTCACAAGAGCCTGAAATAGATAAATAATACTACCGGGTTTTTTGAAGTCCTTCGTGTTTCTTATTATGAAACCAAGAAGTTGACGGGACCTTTTAGTTATGTGTTCATAATGCTGTCTGAAAGATAACTCCGCGTCGAAAAGCACGCCAAGGTCACTAGCGACAGTCTTGCGATCTAAGGCTATGCCATCTAATGTGTATGTGTAAATAATTTTGTGATGTTTTTTAGTGAAAGAGATGACATAGCACTTGCTCACATTGAGACACATTTTATTGACAGAACACCATTCGCTTAGGCATTTCAGGTCATTTTGTAATGTAATACAGTCATTAACATTATTAATTTTAGAAAACACCTTAAGATCATCGGCATATAAAAGACAGTGGCTCGACATTTTATTGATTAGATCATTTATAAATATAATAAATAATAACGGACCCAAATGGGAGCCTTGTGGTACTCCTGATGTGACTGACGTAGGTGATGATATGAACCCTTTTATGGCAACAAGTTGACTTCTGTTTTGCAGATATGACATGATCCAACGTAGCAAACTTCCATGTATACCGAGGGCGGATACTTTATGACAAAGAATTGTGTGGTTCACTTTATCGAATGCTTTACTAAAATCTGTGTACACTGCATCTACTTGACCACCGACGGCAAAAGATGAGCATAGGAAATGTTTATACTCCAACAGATTGCTGATTGTAGATCTACCTTTAATAAAACCATGTTGTTTATCAGAAAGAAAGGGTTTAACCTGGCAGAAAATATATCCATAGACGAGAGACTCGAATAGTTTCGCAATACATGATAAGATACTTATCGGTCTGTAATTTTCGCAGTTTGATTTGTCACCTGACTTTAGCACTGGGACAATGTGAGCTGTTTTCCAGACGGTCGGGAATATTCCCGTTTGGAGAGATCTATTGTGTAATATGACAAGAGGAAGACTGAGTTCCTCTACCGCACATTTTTATAAACGATATTGGAATACCGTCTGGCCCTGCCTCTTTATTCGAGTCAAGTTGTTTAATTTTAAGTAGAACGTCTTCTCTCTTAATCTCTATATTTGCCAAGCAACTGCCCAGATTATACGACAAACGTATGAAGTCTCTAGTTAGATTACTAACTGAGTAGTCATCCTGAACCAAAACAGAACCGAAATATTTTGAGAAAAGCTCGCATATACCAACTCCGTCCGATGATGATTGCTGGCAGTAGTTGACAGTCTGCGGTATAGAGACATGTCCTTTTTTACTATTAATGAACCTCCAGAAACCCTTTATGTCATTATCCAGAGAATCCTCAACAGAAGACACGAAATTACGGTAACATGATGTCGTAAGCCTTTTACATCGAGCACGTAGTAGAGAAAATGTATCGTAATCCCTGGGGTTCCCATACATTTTAAACTGACGGTGGAATCTATTCTCTCCTCTAGACAGTTTTTTAGTGCCGGGCTGTACCATATGGGGAAGTTATAACCTTTGGACTTGCTCAGGGGTGTATGTTTCTTAATAATTTCATTGAGCTGGCTATAGAAAGTCCTCACACTTTCATCCAAATTCGGTGAACATAGACTTTCATACCATTTAACGTTATGTAAATCACTGTTAATTTTACCGAAGTCGCATGTATGAAAATTGAATTGCATATCTTTTTTATTAGTCAAGGATTTTGTAATCCTAATTTCTGAGGCATCAATCACGAAAGCCGGATGGTGACGGTCTAGTCGGGTCAAGGCGTCAGCACCGTAGATCTGGATATTATCTATTGTGGAAAGGACAAGGTCTAGATATACATTATTATGATTAGGAATATTTTGGAACTGATTTAGATTGCAAATAGACATTGTCTCCATCAAAAGCCTCGCTTTATGATCCAAGGGATCACGTGGAACCAGTGCTGTTGAAGTAATAGACCTGGTCCAGTTTATGTTGCGCGTGTTGAAGTCTCCAACTATAAGGAATGTTTCGGATTCCTTAGCTTTAAGTATACTTACTTGAAGATTATCATAAAAAGAGGATAACTCGTCTTTCGTTATGTGCGGAGGGAGGTAGCAAACACAAATATTTAAAGTAGGTTTATGGTCATGATCAATTATGCTTACCCAGACATCTTCAACCAAGCTCTCCGTGGCTGTTTGACGGAGGACGTTTAGATCTTTTCTGGTGGCAATAAGTACTCCACCGCCTTCATCCTTACATATTGTCGTTTCTTGTCGATCACGGCGAAAGATATTGTATCGATTATCCAGAATTTCTCCGTCAAACACCCCGGCGTTAAGATTTGTTTCAGTCAGGCAGATAACATCATAATTTAAGTTAGTAGCGTTTATGTATACATCAGTTAGCTTGGATCGGATCCTATTTACGTTTTGATAAAATATGTGTAGCATTTATAATTAAAATATTATTACAGCAAAGTAGAATCAAAAGAAGGTATGTACTTAAATAATATTTTTTAGGATATCAATATTTTTAACATGAACGTGGGGAGCGCCTTCACTTTTGCGTAGGTAAACCTGTCCATTGCGCACCCAGGCGTACTGGTAATTATTATCCTTCTTAAATTTGCGTGCAGCAGCGTACAGTTGTTTCGTTTCTGGTGAAAGATGTTCTTTGATGTAAATTCTCATTCCAGCATCAGAGAGACCAACGTGCGTGCTGTTCAGCAGGTTGTTGGGATTAGATTTGTTAAAGCGATAGACTGCGAAGATTGTATTGTCTCGTACGCGTGACGAAGATAGTGTTACCAATATATTCCTGGGGCGCGAGGAGGTATTATCCATCTTAGCGACTCTGCGGCAGTTTCGGATTTCTTTTCGTTTATTGGAGTATCTAAGGACTGGCACAACTTCTGAAATATAGCCAAAACATTCTCGGTGCGATTTTCTGGTACGGCTTGAAGCTCCAAGTTCAAGTCACGAGACATTTTCTCCATGTTAGTGAGACGGCCATTCAGGCGACGTATTTCAAGTTGAAGTCCAGAGTTGTCAGCTTCCAGGTTTTTAATTTTCTTATCATTCTCCGATATTTTGGTTTTACAGTCATTTTGTTCCGCAGATAGAAAATCCGTAGTTTCAGTAAAATCATTCTTCACCTCCTGAATGGCATTACTTATCTCGGCAGATACCATAGATTGTACATCAGACTTCAGCGCTTCGCGGAGACTGAGCATAAATGATGAGGAGGGGGCCAGTTTTCTATCCAGCAAGTCACCAATTTGTTCAAGAGGTACAGAATGCGCTGGTGGTGAGCCATCATTTAGTAGTAGGCGCTTCTTACGGTTTCTCGTGTTGACATGTTTATCAATACCAATAGTGGTTAAGTCCGGCTCAGATAGTACTTGAGGATTATCAGTTTCACCCAGAGAAGAAAAGCGATTCTGGTGTAACAGCGTGTCTGCTGTTTTCTTCGGAGAGTGAGTCATCATCTTGTTGAAGCACCCAACGCAGCAAATACAGTGCCAAGCGAAGCAATAACTCGAGCCACTAAAAGCGTTTTAGCTAGTTGTGTGCGTAGCAGGTAGTTGCAGAGATGTCGTAATGCGGCGCGATTCACGAATCTTACTTACTCACGGACCGGACGGCCGCCGGATCAATTCTTCGATGATGTAGTGTGGCTCAAGGACCTCTTGGTCGATTTTGAAACGTAAGCAATCAATTACAGACAAGAATATAAGTTTTGTTGGGAGGTAGATTTAGAAAAAGCTATTTCAATTGATTTACTAGGATTCACGTTTTGTTATGTTATACTTCGTATTGCACTGAGATAACACTCCTACAATAGAATTGTCACTTTGCCATCAGTTTCAAGTAAATTTTCAGTATGATACTATAGAACGAAATGATTTTGATAATTTAATGTACGAGAGCACAAACGCACTTATTGACAGTATGTAAAAAAAAAAAGGCCAATCGAGGGCAACCTATTAATTGGCTTCATTTATTGTATAAAAAAGTTAAGATAAATAAATAAATAATTCGCTTGATCCTGCACTAATTGTTGTAGATATTCTTTGTCAATGTCTGCATAAAAGGCTTGTCTTGAGTCGGCATGTCCTAACAAGACTTCCAATGGTGTCTTCCTTGTCGTTGAATGAATAGGTACTGTGATTAAAGCCGTGACTGCATAGGTCATGAATGACGCTGCATCGGTGTATTTCTGTTCATACTTTGCCAATCCATAAATTTAAAGAATAGTGGCGTGAATCTTTTCTATCAATCCCATCGAATTCGGGTTATTGGGGGTACCAATATGAATATAGATATATCTTGTAAAGAGATAGTGGTTCTTTCATTAATGAGTTATTAAACTCAGAACCTGAATATGCACTTATTTTGAGGGGGAGTCCGTAAAACGAGAAGTACGTTAGGGCTCTTACTAACTACTTGATGTGTTGGGCTTGGTATGGGCCTAGTTCGATTTGTGTAATATTGTCCCTAACATTTATTTATTAAAAAAAAATAACTTCGGGTGTAGATCTATTTTCGATCGGAAATGTTAGGACAACTTGCTGAAGGCATCGATGTTTGTAAGGTAATATTTTCCTTGTTAAGGAAAAGATCTAAAAAATGTTCTTCTAGTAGTTATGTTTGTATTAATTGCAATTCCAGTTTTAGGAGCTTCCTATCATATTTAATTTTCTGAAAAGATTGACACGAATTTATTGTATAGATATTATTCAATTCTTATTAAATTATTTTTAAATAAATAAAAAAGCACAACTCAGGGACGGGATTAAGTCTAATATAGATAGTGTTTGAAAAAACATACATGAATTCTTGAAAAAAAAACAACTCAATCTGGTAAATGCATGTTTATTGAACATGTGTATATGTTAGTCATATTTCCACGTAATGTTAAGATAAGTTGACGACCGTCACAGATAAGGTATATTTATATTCATCACGTAGTTTTGTAGTAAGTTGTATATAAGCTTAGTATTTCCTATAATAAATTAGTCTAGTATTTGCGCGCATCTCAGGCCTTTCATTTTACTCCCAAAGATGTCGCTCTCCTTATAATTGCCTCTGGCAAAGTGGTGACCCGACTTCTGAACATCAGCAACCTTCGGTAATAGCAACATGGACCTAGCCGCTAAGAAAACTCCGTGTGCTGTCACCTTAGAAGTGCAAGCAAGAAGCACTTCGTCCAAGATCGCCGAGCCCCGACTTCGGTTTGCATACCTATTTCAAACCACGCTGCAGAACTCCATAATCAAGACCCCACCCAAACCAAGACGACATCAAGCAAGCCATGACCGGACCAGATTTGAAAACGGACCAGAAGCCAAAAGATAAACAATTTCAACTGAAGATTTCCCGCATCGAACTCAAGATACCGCAAGAACAATGAACCGATAGTCAGTTGACTGCAGATTTATCAAAATGGAGCTCGCACCAGCAGAAACGAACGCGTCGGCAAATTCATTCACAGCAAGCAGCTTTTCAAGTTCAAGGCATAGGAAGCCGTTCCAGCCCCCAGAAGAGTATTGAAACATCATCGATATACCTAATTCAACGTATATTGAAATCATCCAAGAAGAACATCGTACGAAGAATAATCAAATCACTGAAGAGAGCGAGAGATATATAATATACAAACGATTGGTGTACAAGATGTGCCCTATGTTGCCAAATCCCAAGGTTTTTAGGCACACAAATTTCATCAATCGACAACTTAATATTCACTCAAGAGTGAAGAGCACGCACGTACATATGACGTACGAGATCACTGACTGCCTACAGCCAAAGTTACAGATTTAATGCTGACGCTGATTCAGCACAATCATCCTTGTGTAGGTACGGTCGCAATTATAAACAAACAGTGATTACAACTTCAACGAGTAAATTGACTCATCGATTCCTGAAAAACATGGGCGGCTGCAGCATCAGACGACTCTCCTGCGGATCTTTTCCAGGTTATAGGTTAGGTTAGTTTACTAACCGCTAAGCCCCATTTTCCTAGTGTTTTTCTGTTTTCCAATTTTTAGTTTATTTTATGTAGTGTGCGGCCAGATACAAGACTTGCCTTTAGGTAAATATTAAGTAATTTACTGTTAACGCTGAATTATTATGTTACTTTTCTGATATGTAGTAGGTACTAAAATATGTTTTATTTATTTATCGGGTTTGATTAGTCAGTAGTAATTCTTTAAACTTATGTAGAATTCGCATAACCATAGTTCCTTTATTTTTCCAATTCGTGTAAGATTTACCTTTAGATTAAGTTAAAGTAAGCACAATTAAGATCCAATTTATGTTTATTAAAATCCTACTAGTTATTATTGCAGTTGATATAAGTTTGTTATGGTATACACATTTTTAAAGTTATTTTGATTCATTTAAGGTTATTGTTTGATTCTAACTTAGATTTTTGTTCATTGTTATAAGTACATTTATTTATTTTTCTCCCTGAAGGGGGGAGTACCTGTGCCGGTCGACTAAGTTAGTCATATTTTCACGTAATGTTAAGATAAGTTGACGACCGTCACAGATAAGGTATATTTATATTCAACACGTAGTTTTGTAGTAAGTTGTATATAAGCTTAGTATTTCCTATAATAAATTAGTCTAGTATTTGCGTGCATCTCAAGCCTTTTACTTTACTCCCAAAGATGTTGCTCTCCTTATAATTGTCTTTGGCAAAGTAACGCTACTAGAAAAATCAAAAGATGATTTTTCAGATTCGCTGTTCTCACGGTTAATTATGAATTCTTTTTCCATGTCAAAATGACGATTCTTTACTTTTTACAAATCGACAAGTATCACGCCATATCTCTGCATCAATTTGACTAAAACTTTCATTTATAAGTTTCATTATTTCCGTCACATTTTGTTCGACATTATGCGAAGAAATATATATGTTTTTATTCTCCAGACATTTTCTACTGCTAAACAATTTTATTAACGACTCTACTCACACAAAAAAGCGATGAGAACATATGTTGCTCGGACGACGACTGCCGCGTGACGTGACTGCCACACAAATGAAAGCTGCATAGTTATAAGAGCACAGACACATAGCGCCGCGCGCACCGATGAGATGAACTGTCTGTATTGTATGTACTGTATTGTACATTTGTAGAATTTGGCTGATTCCTTTTTCAAAAGATATATTACTGCTTCTGCAAACTACCTTCTATGTAATTCGTCTTAATTTAGATGAAATATTTTAATCTACTGCCAGTGTAGTCTTTCAGAAAGTGTTTTACAAGAGCGGGTCGGACGGTTGGTATATGTTCTTTTAAGATTCGTTGTTTTGGCCTGGAAACATCTTTTACTGATACACACTGTTTATTTATGGACCATTTGTAAACTAAATTTTTATTGTGTTTCGTATCTATTGCTTCCTGCAATATCGGAATTCCTATTTTCGCTGTTCCTTGGGCTGACCGGGCGGTATCTGTTTCAGATGAGCATTCTACTGCTGTAATGGTAGAACTTGATAGGCTTGTTCTAAAGCATTTATCCTATCACGTAGTGCATTTATCCTATAGTGCGTCTGCATTTGAATTTAGGTTCCCTTTCTTGGTTCAAAATCATATTCGGCTACTCTAAAGCGCCATCTAGTTAATTGACTATTTGTATCTGGTTTTTGAAGAGGTTTATGATCTGTGATAAAAAAAAAAAATACCGTATAGATATGAGCGGAAGTGTTTAACTGCCACATTTTCGCTAAACATCCTAACGTCTAACGCTAACGCTTAACATTTATTAGCATAGCATTATAGAGCACCATAGAAAAGAAGGCTCCTTTTCTGTAGTGCTGTAGCGGGTTTCAGCACAGTTTAAGGTGCAGAAACTTAAACTGTGCTGAAAGTAAGCTACCGGTTTGTCATTTCTAATGGTTCACAGAGAACAACGGCTCATACTGCGGAGTCAGTGTCGTCTCTTCTCAGTATAAATGGTTTCCCGTGACCTGAATCCTGAAGAATAGGGACATTTACTAGGAGTTCCTTACATTTGTTGAAAGCTGTTCTGTATTTTTCATTACTTATGGGCATGGCGCTCTTCTTGCGTAATTGTGCTGAGTGGTTATGTCGCCTTTGCAAATTCATTGATTAATTTTCCATAATATTCAATAAGACCTAAGAACCTTTTGATTTCTGTGGTTTTTTCTTGTTAACGGGTACTCCAATTTGGCTTTAATGTTATCGTCGCTTGGTTTAAGTCCATCGATTGTTATTGTTTGACCTAGGTATTACACCTCTTGCTTAAGGATTTCGGATTTGTCTAGTTTTGCTTTTAGATTTGTTTACGCCAATCTGTCGAATAATTTTCTTAATTTTTATGAATTCTCGTCTAGCCGACAAGGAGGCTAGACGAGAAAACAAATATTTCCTCTAGATATAACAAACAGTGGATACCAAAGAATCCACGTAATACGTTATCCATGGCTCTCTGAAAACTCCAAAAGGCATTCCTGCAAATATGATATGACCTACCTGGGTGGAAAAGGCTGTTTTTTCCAGTACTTCGATTTGTTACTAACCGCTTGCTAGGTATTAAGTTGTAAAGTAGCTTTTAACTAATTTATAAAATAAATATGTGATGTCGGAGAGTGGATATCTATCGGCTTTAGTAATTTTATTCAGTTTCCTGAAATATACTAATAGTCTAAATTTCTTTTTACCGGACCCTTTTGGGCACCAGATAAACTGGAGCATATTCTATGGAGAGAATGATTCCTGTTAGTTGTTTTTTTTATTTTTCATCTACTTGTTAATAATATTAATATTAGTAGTACGAAAATGGGGTCTTCATTACGAGTCCTAATTTGATGCTTTACTTCATTTGTGAAGGTTGGAAAATGTCTTTGTATTCTTTACAGAGCTGATATATTTTTTGTTTCTCTTCTTCGTTCTTGTGATCTAATCGGAGTTTATTAAGATTTTCGATTAAAATTTGATCTATTTCAGTATTATTGTTAGTGTAATTTAGATGGCTGATATCATAGTTAATATCAATGTACGTTTAATGGGGATAAAATCGTCAATCTCATAACTTGATCTATGGAATTTTGAAATACTGTTGTTGCGTAACCATTTTCACATGTGACAAGTGCACTGGGCATCGTGACACCTTGACAAAATGTCATAACCTTTAATATAGCCTGTCCAATCTGATATTTTGTCGGTACTTTAACTCTGTGTTCAATCTGGAGTCTGAAGTGATGACTGTGGATGGGTTGGTTATGGGAATTTTGGCTGATTTCGTATGTAGAATGTTGTTTTTCATGTCACCATTTTCTTGAGTGGTTTTTATAGATCACTACCAATTAGTCCATTGAATCTACCGTCGACGTTATGTAAAATTTGTGTATATCCGAACTGTTGAATGTTGGGAATAGTGGTATGGTTAGTCGCCATGCAAGCTAAAAACATGTATGCAACTTGATAGGGTTCACAATCTGTGTAATCTTTGGAGTATTCAAAGGTTTTCACGAGAAATTCCCGAGTCCATCATGAATTTAGAGTTTATTTTCGGAAACTCTACATTTGGTAGATTTAATTTTGGATCACAATTAATGTCTACTGTTTATTGGCACTGGGTAAGGCCAGTATGTAAAAATTCTCAACGTGAGACAAATCCGTTGAATCATACTCTTTTTACCCGACTAAGGCGACCGCCAAAAGGAAGGGTAATGATTTTGGCAGTCTATGTATGTATGTGGGTGGGTATGTATGTATGTCCACTCGTAGCGCCTAAACTACTGAACCGATTTTAGTAAATGAGGTGTCAATAGATTTGTAATAATTCTGGGGGTGACATAGGCTATGTAGATCTGATGTGGCGCCCTCTAGCGGCCATGAAAAACTCTGTTTAGTTAGGTAAATGTTTGGTACTCATGAACTATGATAGCTAGAGAGTTGAAATTTTCACAGATGATGTGTTTCTGTTGCCGCTATAACAACAAATATTAAAAACAATAAATAATAAAATATAAGTAAAAAAAACTATAACCCGACTACGTGAGTTAAGAGGTTTAAAAAGTGTGAAACAAGGAAATAATTCAGAAAGAAGTCAAGAAATGCGAAGGTACAAAAATGGTCGAGGTAGAGCCGTGGTCGCATACTGTATCTCACAAATGTGCAAAAAATCATTTACCATTGTAACTACAGCCTTTTCCAAGGTATAACTTTTAAGTGTTGTAATAAATAAATAAAAAGTCCTTTACAATCATTATATGTAGGATATCACAGCACTTAAGTATAGTGTGTTAATGGACATTATATTAAGTCCTCCGACACCCTATTACATATTCACATTTTCGTATGAATAGATTAAGCAAACTTTCCGTCTTACAATTTTACTTTACTTATTACGTTTATTGTTTCTTGCTTTCGATTTTTGGAAATACTTGGAAGAATATTCTCCACAGTAGTTGGAATGGGATAGGCAAAATGGGTAAGTACTTGTATAAGACACATTGAATTTGGGGGAGGGGGGCGTGGAGGGGGGGAGGGGTAGGGGAGGGGAGGTCCCCCCACCTACCCCCCCTTTTAGGAAACCACTAGTTTTTATGTTATGGAGGTCCAAAGATTGAAGAAAATGCCTACATTTTTTGGATTTCGGGGGAGTTGGAGGAGGAGAGGGGTTGGAGGAGGGGTTGCCAAGAGTAGGGGGTCGCCTCGCTCCGCTCCGCTTCGCTCCGGCTCCCGGGTCTGCTGTAACGTGTGAACCTAACAAACCTATCTTTAGTTTTTAAACAGGAAGTGACCTAAAGCAACCAATTTGGTTCTGATAAACTCCATAAAGTAGTTAGTAAGTAAACAAAGCCAAAGTCATCCAGAGAATCACGGATAAAACGAGAGCGCAACTGAACATTCACGAAACACGGAAGGAAAATGAAATGAGCAAGTCATTATGTCAGAAAATACAAAATTGCTGACGCAAATTTCTACCATTACAACAAAATCTTGTAATTTGTACTAAAATCATGTACCAATATCCAACGTTGGAGCTTTTGAGTTTGACATTTGTCGTTCCGAGATTGGCCAAGTTGTAAAAATCGCATAAACATATTTTATAATTAAAGTGCTAAAATTATGTTTCCTAAATCAGAAAATGGTATCAGAGGATAGCTAAGGACCCCCCCTAACCACCTAAGTACTCCAATCTTCAAATTTCAATGTGTCTTATATAAGACCCAACCCAAAAGCTGGGATGGTGAATTAGGGCTACTAACAGTCTCCTCATTGTCTTTTCTTGAGTAATAGACGATCTCGATGTACCTTGCTTGCACTTTCTCACTTATATAAGCACGCTCGTCGTACTTCTCGATGAAAACCATTCGGAAATCCTGCCGGCTGCGCCAGATAAGTCTCGCGGCTGGAGGTGGGAGTTTTAAAAAGATTTTTTTTATTAAAAATAAAATCTACTGTTCTACAAGAGGGTTTGTCTACTACTGATTCTTAAAGCTAGTTGTTAAACATGGTTGGGACAAGAATTACAATCGACTCTTTGTGCTGTTTCAGGATCCTGTAGCATACTAGGAAATTAAAAGATGTTGTGTGCTGAAACAGTGTTTTCTCTATTGTCGACTGACATAACTAGGTACGTCAGTATAACTATATGTTTTGATAACTATGTGACACATTAGAACTGCAATCCTTTTTCATTTTCACAAATATCATGTCGGATAGACCTCGAGATCAAAAAAAAAAAACTGTAATTTATTGGCAAAAATCACGGGTTCAAACTGATAGTTGACAGTGCGAAAACGAACCTACAGTTCCGATGACGTACCTTGTGTTGGCTTTTTTGTAAGGAACAGAGCTCTGCGTCAATCTCTTTCTCCATCTTTCGCTTTGTGACAGGTTAACTGATGTGACGTCACTGACGCTGATAGGTGTTTTAAACACGTTCCATTTCACGTTACTTTAAATTTGAATTTTTTGTTGAATATTAATGCTAAATAAAATAAAAACGTGCTAAAGAAGGGCGATTTTATGATATATATAAGGTCTCAAAATGATATCAAATGTTTAGATATCTGAATTGCAGCTTCTCTTTTGTCTCTTTTTGGGTTTCATAAAAGAAATGCGATGTTACAAGAAATACTTATCTCAGCAGTGTGCATTGCACTGTTCAATTACATAGGTCATGAGGACTTTACTATATATAGTACCTGTAGGTACTTGCGTGCTATACATATACAGGTTGTCCTGTAAACAACGGATATCCCCGACGCTATTGAAAGCCCTGATGAGGATGATTTTGAATAACTTTTACTGTGAAACTGCTTTGACCAGAGCAACTTTATTTTTGACATCTCCACACATTTTGGGCAGGGCGGTCAGCTGATTTATGTAGAGTGACAAATCAAATCGGTTTCATAGTGAGTGTTGTTCAGAATGATGAGGTCTATCAACAGCTCCAGGATCCTGTACAACCTGACCCAGCTACAATCTCAGTTCAGTCTGAGAATAAACGCTTGATTTCAGGTTGCATTAATCTGTTTATTTTTCGGCTGTGCTGATCAGGAGCATAAGATAATTCAGCAGGTGCATCTTCTGCCATATAAGACGTAGGATCAGCACAATGCCGGCAACTATCGGATTACTTAGTATAGATATAGTAGATCGCGCTTTGAATTTACTCAAATCGGCGAAGAAAGAACATGATCGGCGACTGGGATTAAACTGTATAATCGAACATAATGTATCTGTTTCACTTTTCGGCTCTAATGCGAGGATATAACGTCGAAGAGTAGCAGTATATTTTAATTCGACTAGTTTCTCTTCAATTTCACATACATCGGACTCAGATTACATATATATTTCTGACTGAGACCATCGGCAGAGCTCTGAAACTCAATCGATACGCCCGCGATATAGCTGTCATGAATAATTAAGATGGATGAGCATTTTTTTTCAATTTACTTCTTTGTAAAGGCAGGTAGGTAGAAATTCTCTTTTGTTTCCAGACTTGTGCACATGAACTGCTTTCGTCTTGATTGATGGAGTATTCAGCCTATGAGATCTCTCAAGCAATTGTTATGTACTTACTACTGACCGATGCTGGAATAATAGCGAAAAGAGTTGGGAATTCGCGTATAACACTCAGAGTAATATATATGTCACCGTAAGATTGTCAAAACCGTTAGTTTATAAACTAACGCGTTTGTTTGTAAACTTTCGAAAAATTGTTAACCAGACCGGGTTAAGAATTTATTTTTCTTTTGTTCTTACACGTCAACCTAACACGAAGACTATTCGGGGGCTTCGCCGCACTCGTCCCCTCTAATCTTCACCTAAGCTAACGCAGTGTTTTCCCTGGTATTTCCTTTGCAATTCATGAATAAACCAGTACGCAATTTAATGGTTTCATTATAAACTAACGCGTCATATCGTAAGCAATACGGTACAGTTTACAATTTATCGATAGTTTGGAAGCTAACGAGAAAAAAACCGTTAGATTATAAACTAACGGATTTGACAATCTAACGATGACATATATATAAATAGCTGATGCTGATGGTGATAAGAAATTATCATTTACCGAGATAACGTTACCCTCCTTCTGGTGCAGTCGGATAAAAAGTATCCTTTATGTTACTCCAGCTCATAAAATATGTCTTTGCCAAATTTTATTCAAATCCGTTCAGCCGTTTAACCGTGATTGAGGCACAAACACACAAACACCCAAACACCCAAACATCTAAACATCGCTACTTTCACATTTATAATATTAGTTGGATAGGTTGACCATCTTATATAGGTGTAGGTGTATTTGTTGATCTGGGTTGTGAACGAAGCCATTATTTAATAATACTCGAATTACAGTTATCTATCTCCAAGATATTCATCCCTTGTTACTCGAGTGTATTGGAAATAAAAACGAAAGAGACGCAGTTGTGACTTCACTTAAGATAAATATTTTAGATTTAGGTATTTTTCAGACCTTTCTAGCTGAACCTCTGTCTAGAGAGGAATTAATTTATAATTTATAAGTATATTAGTGATAGTTTAAGAAAGCGTTAGTTTATAATATTAAATAAGCTTGTACTGTTTTTAGAATAAGTTACAATGGGGCTGACATGCGTCCGTATGGTGCCAAAGCCCCTAAATAAAATAAAGACTAAAAAATAATTATATATTGCACCCCAGAATTACACATATTTTTTATTGCAATAAAATTTACCTAAGTTATACTTTTTACAATTTTGCAGAGAAATGCGGAGTTTCGATTCATGGACTTTTTCTTCACAAAAAAACACCTTTCAATGAGAAAACAGTACTTTATCAGAGCAGGGGTGGAAGTACGTAACTTATCCTGCTTCTAAGTACTATCGAACCATCTGAATCATGACCCACCATAAGCTTATTTTGCTAAACCCCTTAAATGCAAGTAGGTCGAAATTCGCTTGAAGGTTTATTTCCTTGGTAACGAACTTGTTATCATTTGATTAGACACTGACATTACGATAGATCTTACAAGTTTGAAAGTTTCAAACGAATTATCAGGCAAATGGGTCATGATTCAGTTGGTTCGATTGTACATTAAGATTTGGACAAACTAATTGTCTTACAGACGCCTCCAAAATCCAAAATCTAAGCGCCCATCAAAGTCATGTGACGCGTAATCTGGCAAATTATCTTTAGCAATGGCATGGCATGCATGCCACTCCTATACTAATTTGTCTGTAACGTTACATAGATGGGCGCGCGGACTAAAACAAAGTCTCTATGTGACATCAAAATGAAACAGCAGCTTAGATTTACTAAATACAAAATTTTAGTATGTTTTTCATGAACTTTGTACTTTCCTGAGATATTGAAAGAGAGAGGGGATTTAAATAATCATAAACCTGGACTCTCCAAAAATATGTAATAATAATAATAATTCCTCGGACACTATTTACACACATTTATCTACCCCCAAACTAGGATTCCCTGTATCTTGGGTACTAGACAACGATACACATACTTGTATAGATAAATATTATACTTAGATAGATAAACAACCATGGCTAGGGTACAAACATCCGTTCTCGTCAAATAAATATTTGCCCCCATCGGGACTCGACCCCGGGATCCTTGGCTTTGTAGGCAGGTTCACTGCCGACTCGGCCATTCGGGTTGTCAAAATGGATGTATAAGTAACACCCGAAAAAAGTGATAAAATACCTTATGATATGACACCTGTCTATTTCCACCATACCTATACCGGATCTGATTTATCTTCCCCGATATAAATAAAGGATAGGAGTTGGAAGTTTGGACGTATTACCGATATATCAGAAGAATTGGGTCTCAATTGATGGATACTACTTGTGGCAATCATCATGTTTTCGCGAACGATGGGTTAGTGTAGTGAACGCGGGCCGACTAATCATAGATTTGTTTGCCCTGGTTGGATTACAGTGGATTTAGGAGGGAAACTTGGCTATTGACCTCTGAGTGGTGTTGTTACTGCAAACACTAACGAAGGTATAGCGACGGAGTTTAATTTCCGACCAACCTAAGGTTGAATATCGTATAGCAAACTGGAACCATAAGAGCTATGCCATTACAGCACTACAGAACTAAGCAACTGATTTATTATTCTGTGATTGACGAAAATTTTCTTTTACTGACAACTTTTCGCAACGGGGTTATTCATTGCTAATGGCTAGTATTTAATCGCACATCAAAAATACTGATCAGCAAAAACACTTTTTATATTTTAAATATTTTGTGTGTACTCAAGGTTATGTTTTAAGTATGTTTTGTTGTTCTTAAATGTTCAACCTAACACTTAGGATAAAGGGTGCTTCGCTTCGCTCACCCCTTTACCCTTCACCTAAGCTACCGCAGCAAATACAAGGGATATTTGTTGCGCAAGTCAGTATTTTTGATCTGCAGTTAAATATTTCCCATTGTTAATTTGATCATAGAGTTATTTGGTAAACAAATAGTTTCGTTTATCTGAGGTTTTGACAATTTGTTATTGACAATTATTGACATTTCAGTTACTGGAATTTTCGACCTTAATGCCTTTTGAGTGTCTAACGAAATGAGTAGGGAGTTAAAATTAAAGGCGCGGAGTTTTACAGCTTTTTTTTCAGAAAACCGAACACATAACGTAACATAACATAACATAACAATTACATACAGGCACTTAATTTGCTTCTGGCCCCACACTAGGATACCCTGTGTCATTGTTCATAAATAGTATTGTATTGATTGATTATAAAATCGTGTGCGTGGTTCTTGTGCTGCGCCGGAAAATCAGAGCTCAATTTCTGTTTGTCATTAATGTAATCATCTAACCTATAATATGCTTTATAATATAATGTTTTTTAATAATGCCTTTAAATTTCTTCTGTGACAAATTTAATATCTCTTCCGGTATTTTGTTATAGTATTGTATACTTAGACCCACAAATGAAGTTTTAACTTTAGCTAGTCTCTATTAAGGTTGGTCAATTATATTTCCGTCAACATTTTTAGTAAACTATCTATCTACATATAAGTAAGCTATCTATGTTCTTCCTAACTTACATGGTATTTTCATAAATATATTGACACGGTACAGTCGTTATGCTAATTTCTTTGAACAGTTCCCTCAGGGAGTCACGACTGCGTAGGTTTTAAATTGCTCTAATAGCCCTTTTTTGTAGAACAAAAATTGAGTCAATATCAGCATTTCGTCTCCACAGCAAAATTCCGTAGGACATAATGCTGTGGAAATAACTAAAGTAAATATTCCCGATGATTCCCACATCACAGGGTATCCTAGAGTGGGGATCAGGGACGAAACTTGTAAATTACTTTCTTGTGCAATTTTTTTTTTATTTATTTTACCTAATTAAAACAGAAAATCGAACAGTTGACAGATGCGAAATGCAAATTTTACAAAAAGTTAGGATTGGCTCCACTTTCCTCTCTTTAATTTCACGTTGTTATAGTATTTTGAAAATTTTATTCATTCGGCCATTGAGCGAAATATACATATTTGTGCTGGTTAGGAAGTAAAAATCGTTTCCTATCGTACAGAAAAAGTTAAGGACCAAAAAAATATATAACCTGTCTGTCTGAGTCTGAATCGCGCACCGAGGTTTAATAACAAATTACGTTTTTTTTTATGTGATGTAACAACAAATTGACGGGTTTCGGATTTTTCCCTTTCTCTTGTGCTACAGTACCTTGCTTCTTGTCAAGTTTCATGATTCTATGAGAACGGGAAGCACCCTATAGGTTATGATTGCCTTATGCGTGTGTCAAGCAAAGTCAGCAATTTAGCGCCTTAAAGGGCCATATCTTTTGACTGCGTTGACCTAGAAAATTGTTTTTTTTACAGCTTTAAGGGGTTACAGTCTTGAGTTATCAAATTCAACTTGATACCTAACCCTCAATTGGTGATCAATTTATAATTGTTTGGTTCTTCACGTGACAGATCTACTAATTAGGAGACCAATGTAATACTTTTTTCTCGGTGATTATAAAATTTATTTTCGGCGACCAATATTATATTATTTAGTGATACAATTTGGATGACAGATCTATTATTTTAGGAAAAACCTGATTTATTAGGTGATCAAAAGGGCATTTATTAGGTGATCAATAAAATCATACCCATATTCAAATACGTTCTCATACCAGCAGCATTGAAGGAGGCAGTCTGTTTATTTACTGACCTACTGTATAGGTAAATCCGAATGGTTTTCGAAATAAAAGAGACTAATTAATTAAAGAAAAAAAAGTTGCAATACTCAATGTGACGTAATACTAAATTCAATATGGCGCCCTCTCTAGAGGGCGTAACCATTACTTTACGCCCGTTAGTAAAAAATTGGGGCTTAATAGGCACATTCAATATATATATATTACTAGCTATTGCCCGCTGCTTTGCTTGCATTTCGTCGAATCGTTAGAAGCGACCGCCAGGCTGGCTATTTGTTTTAGTAATCGGGGTTTAGTTTTTGAGCTTATTGTCTTGTTTTACGCGTATATTTGTTTATACTTTAACATCATTATGATTCTTATCATATATTCTAATATGTGATTTTTATTCAAATAAATTCAAACATATTGCAAACAACCTGGATCTTTGCGTAGCCTAAATAATTTAAAACAAGACAATAAGTTCAAATAAAACTAAAACCATAATGCTCATCAAAGCTATTTACTTTGTTCAAATGCCATTTGTTTAGTACTAAGAGCCCACTAAGAGATTGCTCGATCTGGCTAGATGTTTATGGAACGACATTTGGAAACAAAAACATTCGAAGGTCGCGAGTTTGAGCCGAACCTCTATCGCCAACAACGAGGTTCTGTGCAAGTAAATTTTCGAAATGAACATGAACAAAGACATGAAAATTTAACCAAATTATATATTTTTAATCATATATCATTTACACACAGTAACACATTGCTTCTAGCCCCACACTAGGTTACCCTGTGTCGTGGGAAGCAGAAACAGCGACGTCACCATCATAATATATACTAGCAGAAAGCGCAGCTTTGTAAGGGTACTTTTTTCGTAAACAAAACTTTTCTCACTTATTAAATTCCTCTTATAATTTATTTCTCAAAATTTACTATTTTTAAGGAAATACTCAGTATTTATTGAAAAACGTATTTACACTGTCTTCAGTTTATTTTCAGATTATAGCAGTGATTTCACCAGATATTAGTAGGTATGTTAGAATTTCAGTTTTGAAGTATTACAAATAATTTAAAAAAATTACGTTCTAAATAGTTTTGACTTCAGTATTGGGTTTCTGAATTGAAAAATTCACCTACATTTGCCTATGTTGATGCGAATGGTTTTCCACAATGTACTGCTGATTAATGAACGATTGAATGAATTACACTTGTTTACAACAAAATATCTAGGCATGAAACCAGTGTAAGTATCTTATCTTTAGAGTAACCTGCGATTTCTGAATTGAGAATTTCACTAATTGAATACCTACTTAAGTATCGTTCTGTCTTTGCAGATGTCACAAAAAAGAACGGGACAGAACGATACTTAGGTATTAATTTAGCGAATTTCTCAATTCAGAAACCCAATCCTGAAGTCAAAACTATTTAGAACGTATTTTTTTTTTAATTATTTGTAATACTTCAAAACTGAAATGCTAACATACCTACTACTATCTGGTGAAATCACAACTATATTCTGAAAATAAACTGAAGACGGTGTAAATATGTTTTTCAATAAACACTGAGTATTTCCTTAAAAATAGTAAATTTTGAGAGTGTTAGAGCTGTAACACTATTTTGCGTTTTATATTTTTTGACTTTATCCAGAAAATAAAATTTCAATGAAATTCATGGAAACTAAACATGAACCTAAATTAATGTGTCAAAGCTCCTATAGGTGTATAGTTTCTTCATATACCTACATAGCAATACCAAACGATGTGCCGGATTATGGCTTAGTGGTATAAGTTATAAGTGGTATAATCTTTCTAATCAAATTATGGTTGTTTCGGCATTTCATCTCTAAAGTGTTTTTTAATCTGCACTCGAAAATTGAACTTATCATGGCTCATGTCATGATTCAATACAATTCCAATACATTATCCCTTTATAAGGCTCTGTCAACTAATGCCCACCAAATTTTCAACCTTATTCCTTGGTTCCTAGGTTTTAGACTCTAGGTCTAATACCTATAAAAAAATCGGCATACTTAAGCATTATAAAGGATTAATATCAACATTCCATTATGTGAAGGTAATTTTCTGTAATTCTTCTCTTTCAAGTCTCATGCTACCACTTCCACTATAGCCCATGTATGGAACTAGCTTCGCTATAGACGGACCTAAAAGGTAAAACAATAGCATTTAGGGACAAAGGACTTTCATTTTCTTTGTAAAAGGGACCCTTTGAGAGAGTGAATTGCTTCTTTGATTTATTGAATGGTTTTGAATTACTGGTTATTATGGGCATGACGTACACAAAAAGTTTAGTTGAGGAAACAAGCTTTACGGTATTGGGTCATTCCAAACAAAGTGCGAAAGGGATTTTAATCGTAGCAAAATGGTCTATTTTGGGCTAAGTTGTGTATTTTTCTGAGATACATACATTACGTATTAAAACACAGCTTAAAAATGAATAATTTATTAAAAAATCGCAAAAATCTTAAAAGACGGCTACACAGAAATGACGACAAAATCCACAGTAATGACGAAAACAAAAAAAAATATGTTTGGCATGAGTATAACAAATTTTCTGTAAGCTTATATAAAAAAAATAACTGTGTATTCACGTACATAACTAATTATCTTCATAATTATTTTCATAACAAACCTTAAAAAAATCCAGCAACATTGTACACAGTTATGACTATCATATCTGTGTACAATGTTACTGGATATTTTAAGGAATACTCTTTATCAAAATACTCTTTCTTCATAAGTTTTCTCAATCTTAAAATAGTTATCTAACTTATTATTCAGTCTTTGTTTTAGTAGGAACTTTTTGCTGACTAAATACAATTAAAAATAATCAAAAATTAAAAGTTTTATAACAATTTAAAAAATATCTTCATCTGAGGAGTCATCAAAAAATTTGCGGACATGTGCAGTAACAGTGACTGTATTATTTCTATTCAATGAGACATCTATTTCCTCAATTTTGGAATCATCAATTAGTAGAATTGATATATTTCGGCACTGTTCTTTCAATATATTCAGTAAAGACTCAAAATTAGAAACGTCTTTACCAAGAGCTACAGCTCGATCGGCGACTCGTTTAACACACCCTCCAACTCCATCCGGTGCCCCTTTACCATGACCTGCCTCGCTATAGTGCCAATTTACACTATCGACATCAAGGTTAACCGCAAAGTAGTGTGCGATAAGGTTTCCAACACAACAAATACTTTTGACGACATCAATTATTCTCTGTTGATCAATGACTCCTCCAAATTTCAAAGCCTTCACAATATATTCGGCATTACTATGGACTGTACAGAGGCATGTGTCGCGCTTATTGACATTAGGAATCAATATCCAGAATGGTCTGTATTTGCAAAAAAGCGAATAAAACATGACGATTTGAAACTCTCCAATGAAATTTTTGTACAGATTGTATATATTATCAAGGAGAAATCTTATTTGCTTTTTTTGACCTTTCCTGGTTATAGTCTCTTTTTCCCTGCCGTCATTTTGCTTATATCATCTCTGTCAAAGAAACTCTCCACTAGTCTTCTTTTCGCAGCAGCAACACTATTGCATTTGGAGTTTTTCCTTTTAGCACCCATAGCTTCGAGTTTTTGCCGGCTTCTTTTTAGTCGTGTTTTGTATTTAGAAACTCTATTTTTTCAATTTCAATTTCTATTATTTCAAGTCTTAGTTTTACTTTCAAAGCCAGGTTTTCTTGTTTAAGAAGCCGCTTATTTTTATTTGCTTGTTGCTGGCCGGAAAGAGCTCTGGAAGATTGAACTGAGACGCTTGGGCTAGATGTAGGTGTCTCTGAGATCAAGTTAGCAGTTTGCGATTCAACGACAGCAGCATCCTTCTTTTTCTTACGGTATCTCTGTGAGGCTGCTGTCCACTGTTTTTGAATCTGTCTTCTTTCTCTTGGAGTGACTTCTGCGATAGTTTTAATCATACCTGAAATTTAAATTGGAATTTTAAATTGTTTATTCAACAAAAACATTTGCTATTATTATCTACATCATTATACCTTATTATTATTGATCATTCCTTTTCTTTCTTTCGTCTGTACCTCTCCCTGTCTTTTCTTCTTCGTTCTTCTAAATCTTCTTCTGACATGTTTTTTCTGGCTTTGCGCATGCTTTGTTTGTTTACGACACGGTGCTTTTTACGTTTTTCGCTGTCTGATAGACAGCTGTTCGATATCTTGCCCATTTTAACCGTAACTAAAACAAAGACAAAGCACCATTTAATAAAAGTCATGGTCACTCATAAAAATCCATACTAAAGTAAATATTTCAGAAAAATAAATAAAACTATAAAAAGTTCCTTAAATATTAACCTTCTTATGATAGAGGCAATCAAGATAAAGTCAAATAATGATTTTTAAACATAAATTTACTCACAACAAAAAACATCGTCATTTCTGTGTAAGCTATCATTTCTGTGTACCAACTAGTACACAGGAATGACATACACAGAAATGATGTACGAAGGTGTACGGCATTACATGGGCTGTATTTTGAGGTTATGTTTGTGATGAATAGGTTAGAAAGTTTTTGTCATTAAAGCATTTTACACTCAAAATGGTTGGTGATTTTTAAAGAATACACTTACCGAAATATCACCATAACAGGAATGATGCATGAACTTTTACAACCTCAGATTTGCACTTATGTTTTAAATTTTATTGAACCGGCGACGTCATAACAACATCAACAACACGAAGTCAGGTGCGGAAAGGATTAGTGTTGCAAGCATAGAAAAACTAATTACCGTTCGAATCAAGGATACCACTTTTTTTCACAAATTTCGCCAAATACACAGGAATGACCGAAATTTTGTAACCCTTGTTTTTTGTCGTGAAAATAGAAAATTTTCTTCCCAGTATTTTTGTTTGATTGCAATAACATAATTTTAAAGATTTACTGATAGTTAATAAAGCGAAAGTGTCTACCAAAACGTATTCTTTCTATTTTTTATTTCTAGTCAAAGTTGAATAGTGAGGTGGGTGACGTACACAGGACATGACGAAATCAGGGTTCATTGAGTTTTTTCGGATAAAATTAGAAGTCGTAGTTTATAGCAATTATTATGAAAACGTAAAGCCCTATTGAATCTTCGATTTTATAGTATTTTCTTGGTAAATAAATATAAATTTCATGTCAGTTCTAATGAGTAACGCTTTTTGCCTCATATATTGGAATGACCCTATTAGTAGATTGAGTGACAGGAAGAACGAAAGATAATTCAGTTGTTTCCAAGAGAAAGCAGAAATAAACAAACAAATCTGATGAAATTTGCCAAAAAAGCAAGCTATACAGAGCCGATCAGAATTTATAAGCGAAACACCATGTTTGGCTTTCACAAAGTCTTTTCGACAGGCGGTTGTCGTTTGGGGATTGGATATACTTGAAAAATAATTAGGTATCTAACCAATAAGTTACGAAAAAATACAATGGATATAACCCACGATCTCTAACCAAAATTTGTTTCAATTCCATGTTTTGACTATAATGATATTAACACACATATACATACACCTATGATATCAATTCAAACTTGAGAACCTTTGAAATGTTATATATATATGGTATATCTAGTAATCAAATGTTTTTTATTTTCATTTTACCTCCATAACATCAAAAAATCCCCGGAGGCTTATCCCTACTGTCTCTGTCTTTCAAATATATTTACATCCACGGTTGATTTAGAGCTTAAGGCCCAGTTCTGGCTGTTGAGGTGAGTGAGGGGGGCGCCGCATTCTCCCGTTGTCTTCTGGTAGGTAGGGTAGCGGAACTGGCGGGGTAGCGGGCGGCGCGGAATAGCATCGGGCCGCCCGGCGACCTTACATATTTGGTATTTTCGAATTTACCGAAAAACGGACATAAGCTAATTGATGAAATTTAAGAATTGATAAGGAGCTCTAAACGAAATTTAGGTTTACAAATGATGAGAAAAATCTGTTATTTTATATTAAAATTATTATTTTTCCTTTTTAAATATAGACCATGTTCAGGATTTTTACGATCGAGGCAAATTAATCCAACCGTGTAACGACATAGTATTTAAACTGGATTATTTCACTGTGAATAATACATTCTTTTTGAGATCGATGAATTTAGTGGAATTAATTTTATATTATTTTTTTGCAAAGCGCTTTTCAGCAGTTTTGTGTGATCTTGGGCCTTAAGTTTCCTAAACAGAAAAAATAGTCTGAATAGGATTTATCTACATAAATAAATCGACCTTTTATTTCTACATTCTGCAGTTCCATTCAATCATTGCTATCTTTAACAACATTTATTGAGAAAGCATTCATTTGCTAAGGAGGAAATTTTGTTGGAAAAACAGTAATCTTTTTAGTGGAAAGGTACCTATGCTCTTGTCTCTTTGTTTTCGTTCCATTAAGGAAGTTTTCACATAAAAGTCTCGCCTGAGTGTTGGAACTCGCGCTGAATACTCTCGGGGTTCTTTCATTTAACAACATGTTGACTTTAATGTTATAGGACATTTTGTCCTAGATGTATTGAGTTTAATTAGTCTATTTCCAATTGCGGGAGCATTAGAGATTTCTATATATACTAGCTACTGCCGACGGTCCTCATCGATACCTTACCTACCTGACTTACAACTTCACAGGTGAAGTAGTTTATAGTTTTATACAAACTCTAAACTCCTCTCCTCCTTTTGCCCCTTGACTAGACTTTTGAAAATCTCTGACTGAACTTATCTTCTGCGTCATTCAACTTCCTATCTGCCAAATTACAGATTCATGTTCATTCATAGTTCCTAATTTCATTCATCTCTAACAGCCGCTTTACCGTCTTATGGTGGCAGAATTTTTAAAGAATAATAATACCTTGGACACTATTTACACACATTGATCTAGCCCCAAACTAGGACTCCCTGTATCTTGGGTACTAGACAACGATAGATATACTTATATCGATAAATATTATACTTAGATAGATAAACAACCATGACTAGGGTACAAACATCCGTTCTCATCAAACAAATATTTGCCCCCACTGGGACTCGAACCCGGGACCCTTGGCTTCGTAGCCAGAGTCACTGCCGACTCGGCCATTCGGGTCGTCAATAATAAAAAATACTGGACTTCCGTCCTGGATCTTAAAACTTCGCAAAGTTTTTTAACCCCCTGCCATTCCACTAAGGAAGCAATATCAAAAACAAATCTGCACCTAAATCTATCTAGCTGCAAAATTCCAGCTTCATATGTCAAGTAGACGCCCTCTGTGGCGCAGCGGTTGTGGCTTTGCCTAACATGCGAGAGGTCCCGGGTTCGATCCCCGGCTGGGGGTAAAGAAAAGGAAAAACCCAGGTCTTGGATTTTTATATGTGTGTGACGTCGCTGTTTCTGGTTCCCGCGACACAGGGTATCCTAGTGTGAGGCCAGAAGCAACGTATGTGCCTGTATGTAAATGTTTATGTTGATGTTTAGTTTTATTTTATTTTCATACAAATTAAACTAACTAAACTAAGGGACCCCTGTACAAAGTTTCGAGATGACTGTAGGTCCATCGGTACAGTCGATGCGTTGTCTGTCAGTCACTATACCAGAATAGCGTTTTATTGAGACAGTAATTAAAATAAAATTAATAAAATTTTATAGATTTTGATAGTAAATATGTTGGAAATGAAATTTATTTTATTTCACAGAATCATAAATTACTTATACATAATAGATTGACGAAGTAGATTTACATCATAGAGTTTGGTGTAAATTCGAGGCGCCATGTTATCGTAGTTGTTTTGGGCAAAGCTCGTTCTGACGAAAGCTTTGCGACAAATTTAGAGTGTCTTTATGTTTTGGATCAGTGGTACGCTATACCTATGGAAATATATATAAAAATCATTCACAGTGGTAACACCTTAGTCTCGGCATAGACGAGGTCAGTTGGGTGTCTGAAGGGCACCAACATTACCTTAAGTACCGCCATTTGTGCGCACTCAACTTGAATCATATGTGATCTCGCTACGCCTCCCCAGGAGCATAAGCATTAGGTAGCTGAAAATGCATTCGCCAAGCGCTTTTATAGGTCTGTATGATAAATTTTAAGCTAGAAACTATAACTACATTTTTGAATATGATGGATATCAATTTTCGCATCCTCTTAGTAACTGCTGATACATGATAGCTCCAGTTGAATTTATTGTAACATAACATAACGTCACGCCCTTTCCCATACGGGGTGGCAGAGGTACAATTGTGCCCACTTTGAGCCAGTTATTCAAATATTCCATTTTGCGTGAAAGGGCGCTAGCCCATCGCCGCAGATAAGGAGTAATAAAGGTTTCCTCACGATGTTTTCCATCACCTTTAGAACGTCTGCATAATGTACTTAAGATAAATTAATTATCTCATTGGTACATGGTCAGGAATCGAACCAGCATCTACTGTGTGAGATGCAAGCGTGAAACCCATTAGACCACGGCGCTCTTTTTTCATCATCAAACGTAACTCTTAGATATTTTATATGATCAACTCTCTCCAATACGATATACCTCCTATACAGTTACATTGTCGTACTTCAACTAAAGCCTTAGCACTGACTCGATTACAAGGATATCCTTGTGTGGATTCGTACGTAGGGTTTGTGGAGTTCAGTATCAACTGAAGCACATGAATTTAGTATTACTAACGTCGAGTGTTGCAAAATGTTTTCAAGCCAGGAAGTGACCCTTTGCATACCATCGTCACTATACCATAATAGCTTGTTATTAAGTAGATGTACGGTATGTACCTATATATTTCAGCATATAAGATTGATCTTTGTGTTTGTGATGAAATAATGTGCGTGAGATCTGAAGCATTTTGTCGAGAAACACCAAAACCTGCAGACGCACGCACACCAAGATGGAACTTGTTCACGTATACCCCTTCCGCTGCTCTGGTTAATATAGCTGACCCAAAAAGATCAACAATGGCATGGAGGCAATTCACGTCTAATATTTGAAAGGAACTCGTTACTGTGGCTTTGAAATGATATTTACTTATTTAGCAGTGAAAGACATGACGTGGTATTCCATCTTCATTTGCGACCTTTTCTTTAGCTAGATGAGACAGTACATCATCGTTAGGCAAAATTCATAAAAATACATATTTTTGTCATAACGTTACATTCATCGAAATAACGAGCAACATCACAGCAGATCACGTGTTTTTTAACCTATAACATAGTTTTTTTGTTAGTTTCGACCGTTGAATTTTGTGTTAAAATGATTTCCAATCACCAGATTGGTCCGAACTCAGAGACGGCAACATTAATTAAATACACAACGACTTAAAGGTACAGCTAGATTACTTAAATCCTTACTACAATGACACCATCCCTGCAGCGAGGATACTTGGAAGATTGTCCATACATTAGTTTGGAATCCGTTACGCACACTTTAGAAATCAAATATTCCTTTAGGAATTCAATAGAACCTTCTTCAAGAATGGTTGAAATTGGGTAATCTAGATATTTTGCTATGCCCAAGTATGCTTCACAACATAGGTACCTATCTATTTTAGGGTCATTGTAACTAAACAGGTAAAATTTGACATCTGTCAGTCTTAAGCATCATATTAAGGTGAGAGCTTAAACACATCGATTACATTGAATGAGTCGATGTGTTAAGCATCGAATTATTATTTTTCAATGATATGAGTTGGTTTTTGGGTAACAATACCCAGTGTTTAAACAATAAAAAGGTTCACCAACGTCACCTTGTCACGGTGTTCAGTTTTTTTGAAAAAAAAAATGAGAATTATTTATTTGTCAAAGTAAATATTAAAACTGCATTCTTTTAGTATTATTTAAATAAATATGTATTTTTAACTGAAAAAAAGTAATTGAAAATGTGCAGTTTAAATTGCATTCGCCCCGTTACAAGGTTACGTTGATGAATTTTGTTGAAGTGTCAAATGAGTCATGCTACATTGGCCTCATTACGAGTGTAAACTTTTTATATCACTTGATAGTTGTATGTGACTGCTACATAAGACATAAAACATAAGCCATTATTTATTGGTAAAAAATAATTACAAGTCATTAACATAAAATAAATAATTGGGAATAAGTATTACAGACGTCACATTATCATAAGATAAGATGCATGTATAATTCAATATTATGTAAATTTTATCAATTTGTACATATTCAATTAATTATTGAATTGAATATTGGAACAATTTTATTGGTCTTTTATATTCCATGGAGGGCAGTTCATGGCCTTCGGCTCTTTTCATAATATTATCACTCGAGAGTTTTAATGCCTAATTATGTACAGTTACATACACTAGTTTATCTACACACATATCATAAGCTCTCTTTGATGTGTTCAGGAACAGCATGTTCGACCGGCATGATGGCATTGATAATTGGTCTGCACTTGTTTAGCTTGTTCAGTAGTACAAACTTCACAGACAAACTAGGGGCGGCACGCAGGCGGGCGTGGGCGTTCGAAATTTGAATGTCATCATCATCATCATCATCATCAGCCCTTGTCATCCCACTGCTGGGCACAGGCCTCTCCCAAAGCACGCCATTCGCTGCGGTCACCCGCCAGTCTCGCCCACTGCTTTCCAGCCACCTTAACAATGTCATCTGACCATCGGGCCGGTGGTCTGCCCGCTGTTCTCTGCCCCTGTTCGCGGCCGCCACATAATAATATAATATATATGGTCATAATATATATGGTCATAATGTATCAATATTAAGATAATAAATGAGTTTTTACCAAGTAGTATAACATTATGCTGGTCGTAAGGTGCGGTTTTTGGACGCAGTAAAGAGGGTTTGTGATACGTGTGTAGATAAAAGTTTTTATTTAACCACACCAATTGGTTTAAAATTAAGGATATATGTCAAAATTATGTTTTATGTATTTCAAGCGGTATGCTCTTGGTATTTGTTTGATTTAAATTACATTTGTAGGGTAATTATGGGTATTTGTTTGATTTAAATTACATTTGTAGGGTAATTATAGGTAGACTTTTTTGTTTATTTCCACTTGAAACATAAAGCAGTTTTAACCAGACGGACAAGTTATCTTTTTATTTGTACTTACGAAATTAGTTTCAATAAATTGTATAGACATTAAATTGCCTTCGGAATACTAAAGTTTGGGGCTTGCCGCTGATATTGTATAGCATCGCAATATTCGTAATATCAACCTTACCTTGTGAATTTGAATATAAATGAAAATTATTAAATTATGATGGCCTTAATATAATAAAACGACTAACAAAATGTAAATGTCAATTCTTTAAGACGATCTGTTGTTATCTCTAATTTATCAGCCAAATTTATTTCACAGAATATATGAATTCTGGCATGAAATTGCTATTGTGCTTTTGACTGACTTAATAAATCAACGCCCGTCAAGGATTAAAAATCCCAAGCTTCTTTTAGTTTGTTGCCCATGATCCAGGATTATTCTCTTGCTCCAGTTTTTTAATTGAATGTTTACCTTTTTCGTGATAGCTCCTTTTCTGGCGGTTACGCGGAAAGCTAGAATACGAGTAGAATAGTTTTGTTTCCAAAATAGAGATCTAAAAATCGACAAGATACTATAGGTACAAACATACAGGAGACAAGAGGAACAATGTAGTTACTCGTCTACTAGGAAGTTATGACTTGACCTCTGTGGCGCAGCGATTGTCGCTGTGCCTACCATGCGAGAGGTCCTGGGTGCGATGCCCAACCGGGTAAAGGAAAAATCCCGCGTCTTGGATGTTCATATGTGACGTAGCTGTTTCTGGTTTCCACGACACAGGGTATCCTAGTGTGGGGCCAGAAGCAAGATTTATACCTATATGCAAATATTTATTTTTATGTTTTATGATATTTTTTCGATAGAGAGTTTGGTTGTTTTGTAGATAGAGAGCTTGGTTGCTGACATTAAATTAGGTACTTTTGTAATTCAATTTGTAATTTTTGGCAATATTTGCGTCATGTTTCCGAACAATTATAGTAGTTTATGTGACTGCTGCATAATGCCTAATTATGTACAGTTACATACACTAGTTTATCTACACACATATCATAAGCTCTCTTTGATGTGTTCAGGAACCGCATGTTTGACCGGCATTGTGGCTCTGCAATTGTTTAACTTGTTCTGTAGTACCAACTTCTCGCAGGCGGGCGTCGGCGTTCGAAATTTGAATGTCAGTACCAACTTCACAAACAAACTAGGGACGGCACGCGGGTGGGCGTCGGCTTTCGAAATTTGAATGTCATTATATGTAGAAAAACTACACATAATGACCATAATGTGTAGTTTTCCAGATACGAAATGAGTTTTTACCAAGTAGTTTAACATAATGCTGATCCTAACGTGCGGTTTTTGAACGCAGTAAAGAGGGTTTATGATACGTGTGTAGATAAAATAAATAATACAGCTATAGAATGTAATGTATATTTCCTACGATAACTTGACGTTGGAAAATAGACCCAGTTATTCATCATTACGTACAGCAAGCACAATTTAAATAATTACTTTTCTCATTCCGTAATTTAGCCAAGAAAATAACAGTACAAGAGTGGAATGCTACCCCAGAATTAGCATATGAATTTCACAGCGACAGCACACGAGTTGAATTAAAGTGTCAACAGAAAGGATGTAACGTAATATATCACGAGCTTTGTATCTAAGAGAGTCTATAATATACATAAATATAGTATAATATACTTTGAAAAGGTCAAGTTCAGCCAAACGCACCCTCATCTTGTCCTCGCGTGGTGTAGTCTTCCGTGCGCGAAGTTTTCTTGGGACATTATTTGTTGTTTCGTGTTGTTTAATAGTAGCTTATGTGACTGCTACATAATGGAGGGCTTTAAAACTCGAGCGTGGGTTTATGAAACGAACCGAAGGTTCGACCGGAATTGTGGCAGTTGTTTAGCTTGTTCAATAGTACCAACTTCACAGACAAACTAACTAAACAACAATCGGCGTTCGAAATTTGAATATCATAACATGACAAATTTAGGTACATTATGGTCATAACGTATCAATATTCAGATAATAAATGAGTTTTTACCAAGAAGTATATCATTATGCTGGTCGTAGCGTGCGGTTTTTGGACGCAGTAAAGAGGGTTTATGATACATGTGTAAATAAAATGTCTAATAGCATTGTATACCATGTTTATGGAACACCCAATATGTTCTGCGATCTTCTTGTACGTCCAATTCTGTCTCGAATGTAAACCAACTATAATCTTTCTGGTATTGGGGTCACAACTCTTAGATTTACCCATTTTCTTTGAAAAATTAGACCAATATAATTCAGTACGCACCGAAAAATTATTTATAAATGGCGCCAAAAATACATAACCATAGATTATGACTTTTTACTTTTTAATTTTTAACATTTTAGGCCCAGATCATTTCATGTTTCTAATTAGTAGTCAAATTATGCTCGGTCGAACATAATGTTAGAAAAACTTTGTTTTTGTAAGAGTTTTGAAATATCCTTTGTACTTATTTAATACACTTATAGTGTGACTACTTAAATAAACCACCAACATTCTTTTAAGATCACTATAAAAAGTCCAGAGCAGTTTAAACTCCATGTATTAGATTTAGTACTAGGTGTTTCTAATTATCTGGCCATCACTGTATATTATAAGCATATAATATATATATATATGAATTTTTACTAATATTCCCAAAAATAGGTAATGAATGGTAATGATAAAGATAATCCAGTGTTTTGTGCAGTAAAGTATCATATTATTTTATCAATGCTAATGCATCCACTCGAATCACTCACAAGACACACACCTACATTATACATACATTAATGCGCCTATACAAACATGCTTGTGGCTCCCATTGTAGGATTAGTTTTATCGTGGAAACATACAGTAATATATAACCTTAACCTCAACACTTAATTTAAAAAAACCTTATTTTTTGTTTCAGGTATGTTCGTAACACTGAGGAGAAATGTCGCCGCCGCAGTCGCCGCACCGACCCGGTTGGGAAAACCAAAGTTATTATCATCAATTATCAATGTAACTTAATACAATTACTTTCTTGCGTTGCTGTTTGACTAGGTAATTTCATATTATAAAATACCGGTCTAGTACGAGTCGAGCTCACGCACGAAGGGTTCCGTACCACCGTACAATAGTAGGGATGGTGTGGAGTGAATAGTTTGGATTTTACATAGCAAAATGTTGTTTACAAAGTTATTGGCGCGGCTACTTTC
Organism: Argyresthia goedartella; assembly: GCA_949825045.1. NCBI lineage: Eukaryota > Metazoa > Arthropoda > Insecta > Lepidoptera > Argyresthiidae > Argyresthia > Argyresthia goedartella. The sequence continues at coordinate 15,908,792 of OX463815.1, forward strand.
ATACTCTATGTATTAGTTTGTATGTGGTATTTAAAGAATTGTTGTATGGGAGCCTCCTTAAATATTTATTTTATTCTATTTATTAGTATTTGTTGTTATAGCGGCGATAGAAATACATCATCTGTGAAAATTTCAACTGTCTTACTATCACGGTTCATGAGATACAGCCTGGTGACAGACGGACGGGCGGACGGACAGCGGAGGCTTAGTAATAGGGTCCCGTTTGGCACCCTTCGGGTATGGAACCCTAAAAATTCTGATACGCTATATAATTTGTATCACGACGGACATAGTAAATCCTTCACGGTATGTGTTACCAGCATCTGTTGTTATTCGCACGAAAGATTATGACACAAAATGCATATTTATGTACACATCTTCAACTTGTTGTCGTATCTACATAAGTATAAGGAATTTAAAATATATTTTGCTGCAGTAATGTACTCGACAACTTATCAGGTAGATTTCTACGTATGAAATCTACAGACACAAACTTAATCATAGAAACAACCTTCACAATGAAAACGATTTTATAAAATCACTTTCGTTCTCAATCCGTTCCAAAACGGTTAGCCGCTTGCCCTGAAACGCAGGAAAAAGTAGTTTATGTGACTGCTACATAATGGAGGGCATTAATACTCGAGATCGGCTCATTTTCATACACTAGTTTATCTACACACATATCATAAGCGCTCTTTAATGTGTTCAGGAACCGCATGTTCGACCGGCCTGGTGGCATTGATAATTCCTTTGCACTTGTTTAGCTTCTACAGTAGTACCAACTTCACAAACAAAGTAGGGGCGGCGTTCGAAATTTGAATGTCATAATATGTGGAAAAATTACACATTATGCTCATAATGTGTAATTTTTCAGATAAGAAATAAGTTTTTACCAAGTAGTTTAACATTATGCTGATCGTAACGTGCGGTTTTTGTACGCAGTAAAGAGGGTTTATGATATGTTTGTAGATAAAAGTAATAAAATAAAGTTATTTTCTGATTGATTCGGTTTCATAGTATATATCTGAAATATAACCGCAATAACAGCTTTAACTTCAACGCCATTATCGATCTGTAACAAATTTATACCTATAAATACTATACTGTCTGTCTATACTGCTTCTGTTGAAAAGTCTCGCCTCGTGTTCGAAGATCTCGTATCACGATATTTATGATCGCGGTCTTACGGAGCGTTATTAGAAGAATTGTCGTCGCTTCGCTTCACCGTGATATATCCCATATCCCATTCGACACAATGCGGACTGCGTGCAGACAGAAATATTCCTTTACTAATAAAAAAGAGATTAACAAGGGTAAGTACTAGAAGATGAGCCCGAGAACAAACGGCCGGACACGGCTGTAAACCCAAGCCGTTTCGACAACCGGAAATGCGACTGATAAAACACCGAACTGTCGAATTTGTGAAGGTAATGCTAAAAATAGGCTTATGTTTAAACGATTACCAAAACCGCACCTATTTTACTAAAAATAAATTCGAAATAACTGCCAGAATGGATAAATGTCCACCAAATTGTGTTTGGATAAATGATCACCAAACTCCTTTTTATGTTTTGTGTGCTTAGTTTATGTTTTAGGTATTTTTTGTTGTTCATACATGTTCAACCTAACACGAAGGATAAAGTGGGCTTCGATTCACACACCCCCTTTACCCTTCACCTAAGCTACCGCAGTATTGACGACCCGAATGGCCGAGTCGGCAGTGACGCTGCCTACGAAACCAAGGGTCCCGGGTTCGAGTCCCGGTGGGGGCAAATGTTTGTTTGATGAGAACGGATGTTTGTACCCTAGTCATGGTTGTTTATCTATCTAAGTATAATATTTCTATAAATAAGTATATATATCGTTGTCTAGTACCCAAGATACAGGGAATCCTAGTTTGGGGCTAGATCAATGTGTGTAAAAGGTGTCCAAGGTATTATTATTATAATTTTTTTTTTATTTTGCCCTGATATTTTTTGCAACTTTTGGTGTTCATTTATCCATTTTGGGTAGGAAAAAAATATTTTGGTGATCATTATATTTGTTGCCTTAATAATAGTTTATGTGACTGCTACATAATGGAGGGCATTAATACTCGAGAGTGGGTTTATGAAACTTGCGACTTTTCACTCTCTTAGGAGACTTCAGTACTTCTTGCCTCGACAGACCAAAATAACTCTCGCTCAGTCTCTCCTTCTACCCCTCATCGACTATGCTGATGTATGCTGGGTCATTGCTAACGAAGAACTACTGAACAAACTCGAACGACTTCAAAATCTCGGGATTCGGTTTATCTTTGGGCTGCGCAAGTACGGCCATGTATCACAACATCGCAAGGAGTTAAAGTGGCTACCGATCTGTCTTCGCCGGGATTCTCACATTCTCAATTTCCTCTACAACATTTTACGGAATCCACGCAATCCAACTTTCCTACGAGACAGTTTTCAATTTCTTTCTTCCAGCAGGCCTCGGAGAACTCACGCATTTTCTATGCTCACAACTCCACAGCATAATACCGCGACCTATGATCACGGGTTTAGACTCCAGGCCATTCGGTTGTGGAATGCACTCCCTGGCACCATCAGGGACAGTCCTACTCTCAATATATTTAAAAGTAGCGTGTAGGCATTATCTCTCTCTTTAGAATTACAGGTAGTATGTATGTAAGTATTTATTAGCACATTTATATATAATAGTAGTAGTTAGTATTATATTATAAGTATTTAGTATATAATTATAGTCATTAAATGTTTTATTTTATTTATTAATATTTATGTAAGTACTCGTTTATTTCGTCATATTGTTGTACACATTGGTCTACCCCTGCTCAGCAATCAACATCTCCAACTTTAACCTGGTTTGCTGGAAGAGATCTCTTATTAGAGATAAGCTCGCCTTTGTACACTATTTTTATGTAACTCTTTTTTATATCATTTGTGTGCAATAAAGAAATTATGAAAATTATGAATTATGAAATTTCTTTTTGTAAACCATCAAGTGCGTGTCGGACTCGCGTACGAAGGGTTCCGTACCACCGCACAATGGTATTAAATTTTCTTGTGATATTATTTTCTTCTGTGTGTTAAGATAGAAAAAAAAATTAACTTTCATATTCCAAGTATGTAACATTAACACAAAAATAAGTATTTATGATCCTTGCAACAAGCTCTTTCATTAGACATGTAACCGGATATGGTTTGGAAAGCTTTTTTTATATATCTGATTTGCCTCCACATAGTGCCCCCCCCCCCCCCCCCCCCCTCTTTTTTAACCGCACATTTTTCATCATTTTTCCAGTCATATTTAAGTAAAGACCTAAAATTTTTTCATTTCAATTTTGATGAATGAAATTTTATTATCGTTAAGGTATTAAAGCTGATCTTGTAAAAGTAATTTAAATTATTTTAAAATTTGTGTGCTGTGTCGATTTGGCCTGTCTGTGATTGATAGCACATTTAGATTATGGAAATTATTACAAAAATAGCTCCGTGGTCTAATGGGTTTCACGCTTGCTTCTCACACACTGTTCGATTCCTGACCATGTACCAGTGAGATAGTTAATCTATCTTAAGTACTTCTCTGATGGAAGACATCGCGAGGAAACCTTCATAACTTGATAACTACGGCGTTGGGCTAGCCCCCTGTCACGCAAAATGGAGAATTGAATAACTGACTCAAAGTGGGCACAATTGTGCCTCTGCCTTCTAGTATCGGAAAAATCGTGACGCTATGTTATGTATGTTATAAATATAAATAACCATCCCAATTATTTTTTTAATGCCTAGAGTTTTTACGAACACTAGATAATCGATGCGATATTTTTCATTAATTTAATTAAACAACACAATAATTCTAAGCCCCGGTTTCAAACTATACCACGGTAACATTTTAGGAACCGCGCATTTTTTTTTTTTATAAACATTTATATTTATATACAGGCACATACATTGCTTCTGGCCCCACACTAGGATACCCTGTGTCGTGGTAACCAGAAACAGCGACGTCACACACATATAAACATCCAAGACCTGGGGATTGTTTTTTTTTTTTTTTCATTACCCCCAGCCGGGGATCGAACCCGGGACCTCTCGCATGGTAGGCAGAGCCACAACCGCTGCGCCACAGAGGCCGTCAAATTAAAAGAGGCATTAAAAGAGGCATTATATAATTGTGGGTAGTTAAAGAAATGAGCTGTTATAAAAAACGGATATCATTTTCGGAAAAACAACTAAAATACATTAAAAACCACCATAGAAGGAAAAAACAAAAGTGTTTTTGTTGACCGTGTAATGGAACAATGGAGCCCATAAACACCATCATTGTGACCCAGTCATTTGGTGCGACCGATATGTGGTTAACCAGAAAGATTTTCGGGAGTTTTGTTTGGTGATATCATAGAATTTGATGAACTCTTTCTGAAATTGTACTGTGCCAACTCGTATCTCTGCCGCTTCCGCTGCCACATTCGAAAAATGTCGCTTAAACTACTGATTTGTCAACATCTCCTCTTCAACTCATTTACGATATAACTTACTTTTAATAAAATAAACTAGAGGAATTTTCCTATAATCTCCTCAACCACTTTTTGTGAAGTCAATAATTTTCAAAGTCTACTTTATCATGCGTTTTGGCCGTTAAATGAAAGAAGTCCCCATGCAAGGGACAAGGGACTTCAGTACCACAAAGAGAAATAAATCAACCCTTATATTATCACTTCGTTTTCCTTCGGTTGGTGGACAGACCATGCATTTTTTTCTTTACTCTGTTAGACCTTTTTATCAGTGAAGGCATCTGTAGTGTTTGCTACTCGACAGTGTGTGAAGGGAGCCGCGTCCTTAAAAGTTATCATTAAACCCTTGAACTGTGCCTACTTGTTTTACTCAACTATCTCGCAGTATCAAATTGAAATTGATATCAGTTACTCATATATGCAGTACAATACAACAGTAAAAAAATAAATCTTCTACGTCAACGCAATCAAAAGATATGTCGTAATGTAACCTCATATTTCGACACTCACTAAGGATTCAAATGTAGCCTATAGGGTACTTCCCCTTTACCTACAATTATGACTTTTGGCGAGAAGCAAGGTACTTGCAATGATAAAAAAACACTAGCAAGGAAAAATTACATTACTGAGTAATGAAAAACAATGAAAACCTTAAATTTGTTTACTACAAATTCATCACGAAATAAAAGCGTACGGGAAAAAATTACAAAAAAAAAACACATTACTTGTCTAAGGACCCACCTTTTTTAAGCGCGTTTATTTTGTAATTCATAACTAAAGCGGCAATAAAAATACACAAATTGCGCAAATTTCTAATGTCTACTTACGGCCTATTACGGTTCCTGAGATATAGGCCGCTGACAGACAGACTCAAGAACGGACGGACGGACGGACGGACGGGGGCTTAGCATTAGGCTCCCATTGGACAACTTTTTGGATATGGATGCTTGAAACATAATATGCGCCACTCACTCCTATCCTACCGGGTGGCATTGAATTGTAAATATGGCCAAAATTAATGTTTAACTTTACTTTGCGGCGCTCGTAAGCTAAAACTATTGACTACACGAAAAGACGTTGAATCAAGAATTATTGGGTTTTTTTCTAGCTTATTGCAGCAAAAGGCTATCGTAAAATGAGCCGAAATGGAGATATTGCCAAAAAAATGTTTTTAAGCGCCATTTTTCCATATGTAGCAAGCGTCATTCGAAATCAAAACTCGCAACTTTCCAGGAAAATCTACCAAATGACTGTTACCCTAAAGACACAATAGCCTACGCCAGCTACGTCTAGAGTAGAAAATGATAATACCGTAGTTTATTTATCCTCCAAAACTTGAGTTGAAATCTAGTTATAGTATTGTTGAACTACTAATCTAGTTATAGTATTGTTGAACTACTAATCTAGTTATAGTATTGTTGAACTACTAATCTAGTTATAGTATTGTTGAACTACTAATCTAGTTATAGTATTGTTGAACTACTAATCTAGTTATAGTATTGTTGAACTACTAATCTAGTTATAGTATTGTTGAACTACTAATCTAGTTATAGTATTGTTGAACTACTAATCTAGTTATAGTAATGTTGAACTACTAATCTAGTTATAGTATTGTTGAACTACTAATCTAGTTATAGTATTGTTGAACTACTAATCTAGTTATAGTATTGTTGAACTACTAATCTAGTTATAGTATTGTTGAACTACTAATCTAGTTATAGTATTGTTGAACTACTAATCTAGTTATAGTATTGTTGAACTACTAATCTAGTTATAGTATTGTTGAACTACTAATCTAGTTATAGTATTGTTGAACTACTAATCTAGTTATAGTAATGTTGAACTACTAATCTAGTTATAGTATTGTTGAACTACTAATCTAGTTATAGTATTGTTGAACTACTAATCTAGTTATAGTATTGTTGAACTACTTATCTAGTTATAGTATTGTTGAACTACTAATCAGTATCTCATTAATGGCACCACAGTTAATAAATGGGAATATCTCTAGAAAACCGGGAAACTAACTATTGGGGAAACTGAGCTATTTCGGTGACAAGCGCTATTTGGCTCGGTATCGTTGTGCGCATATCAAACAGCTTGCCCGAAACGTGACGTATATATATTATTGCTTTTCTATAAAATATATAAAAACTTTTCGATAGACCTACTGTGTACATCTGCACCATTCTAACATATAAGAAGCAAAAAGGACAGCTAACTCCTATATTTTCCGAACAAACCCGAATCGAGACACGGAGAAGATCTCTTTTCTATCTAGTATACTCTGTTATTCTACGATGTATATCTCTATTTTATGAGAATAAACGAGCTGCAAAAGTATTTTGATTATGTTACGATGAGTCCTTGCAGAGTACATTTTACATCGCGGGTCTTACGATAACATGTAGGCCGTAGAAGAAAGCCCAAGTGCTGAAATTGTTATTTCTACTTATAGTTTATCATTATGCTCGGGAATAGTGCAGTGGGTGTCGTCATATAATATACGAGCGGTGTTTGTCATCACTGTTCTCATAAAAAAGTAATATCTCGTGAAGTTTACCGTGTGGTACAGTGTTTACTATGAAAGATTTATGATAAAATCGTAAAATGTACCTGTTTCCGAAAAAAGATTCAGTGGAGTTTTTCAGTTTTACTATCACACCGGCTCTACGTTTGTTAACACATTAAAATATTCAAAAACAATGATTAAATACAGCAGTTTTTGTGTCATGTCAAGGAAAATAACTTGGCCGATTGAAGCATAATCTTTGAAGTGACGCAACAAATTATAAAGCGAGTGTGCTGAAATCAGCAACTGTTTTCAGCACACTCGCTTTATAATTTGTTGCGTCAAAAGACGGCAGCCATTTATTAACATTTGTCTCGAACACTTATGCGAATTCTAATTATATAATTCTCACTACTTGGGCGTGCTAACTTCTACCTCTACGCCGCTAATTAGTACTACAGAGAGGTGACGTACCGGCAACATAATTAGCTATCCACGAATAGATTTCCACGAGATATAAACTGCATTAGTCTCTTGCATTAGTCTCTTGCATTAGTCTCTTGCATTAGTCTCTTGCATTAGTCTCTTGCATTAGTCTCTTGCATTAGTCTCTTGCATTAGTCTCTTGCATTAGTCTCTTGCATTAGTCTCTTGCATTAGTCTCTTGCATTAGTCTCTTGCATTAGTCTCTTGCATTAGTCTCTTGCATTAGTCTCTTGCATTAGTCTCTTGCATTAGTCTCTTGCATTAGTCTCTTGCATTAGTCTCTTGCATTAGTCTCTTGCATTAGTCTCTTGCATTAGTCTCTTGCATTAGTCTCTTGCATTAGTCTCTTGCATTAGTCTCTTGGTTAACTGAGTAGAAAAGAACGACTTTATAATTGTATTTACAGATTTAGGTATAATTTATGGCAAGTCTCACTGTGTGTAATTTTAGTCAACGTTTGCGACTACCAAGTTGTATATTTTATTATCCGTAAATAAGTCCGTCGGTTTATAGAGTTTGTAATCGACAATATAAACCTGATAAAACCAGGATTACTTTGTGTCGAGAGCATAAAAGGTCGAATGTCTCTTTACAATGCAAATATTCACGAAATCTACAGATGTACATGAATAAAATTTACATATTTACACCAGTGTGTGTTAGATAAACCACATGAAAATACTTTGAACAATTTCTATTTTACGGTTCTTTATCACATTTGATTCTAAGCCATCCGTAAGCCCCTGGATTAACGGTAGGAGAAAGCCAGCAAAGGTTTTCGAAATAATCATTCTATGGGATAATCACGAATAGCCTCACTGGCGCTGGTGATGGTGATGCGGAACAATCAGTGCTCGAGAATGCCCCGCGCTAGAGTGAGTTTTTTTTATTTTGATCCAAAATATCACCTCAATCTTCAGAAAGACTAGAAGCCTGTTGAGTGGACAGCTTTGAGCTTATCAAACGGAGACAGGCCCTTAGCGTCTTAATTTGTAACTGCTATCTTAATAATAAAATATATTTGGATTTTCATTTGACGCGGTTTTGTTAAACGCAGAGTTTTGGAAATTAAACTGAAACCACAGATCATTTTGAATGAGTACTGTTTCAGGTACAAGGTGGCAGAATTTAACATTGTAATGGATATGATAATGATGTATGACTGTTTGTTTTTTTTGTTTACAAGTAATATAATATTCACGCATATATACAACTTAACCTAGCTCAATATATAAAAATATAAATATGACTATCTTGTAACTGCTTTTCGGAGTCAAGGAATCAATACCAATAATATCTGGAGAAGCCAAATTGAGCAAGTGTTCATGAAGTTTATCGATTACGATTATTATCAGAATTATATGCTTGTTTACTGCACAGGGAATTGGAGCATGTATGTATTATGTCTGTCAGTCAGAATATAGCAAACACCGTTGCTCAAGAATATATTTAAACATGTACATATATTCATAACATAACGCCTGTCAGGATGTACAGGTGGGACAATAATTTATCATACACCGGTGCCAAAATAATCGCAGTGTTTATATCAGGTCATCTTGTGAACAACTACGTTGTTTTTTTCACGAAATCTGTTTAATATTAGCGACAGTAACTTCAAGATTAGGTACATTGATTACGGAGAGATCTATTGTTTACTTAGAGAAACCCTATAGTAGCCCTGAATTTTGTTCTTGAAATCTTAAAACTGATCTTGGATTTCAGACATAAAAGTTATGGTTTGTTTTTTGATTAAATCAGATAATGCAATTGGACATATTTGTGTAGGAAGATGTCGGTAGAAAATATACATACTTTTCACATCGCGGCAGGGCCGACAAAATATTCTCAAATGGATTTATCATTATTTTTTACGTAATAATAGTAGTATTTTTGTGGTTATACCTTTATTCTTTTGTTTATATAATTGTATAGCTTCAAAAACCAAAACTTATCACAAAATGCGGATTACTATACACCGGAGCTGAATGTTCGTTTTCCCTCGCTACCAATAAACACGTCTCGAGGAAATTAAAGCGTCTGATTTTAGAAACAGTGTTGTTGTTGGTAACGCCCCAGAGTCCAGGGTTAATGTTATATATAAGTTATAATTATGTGGATTTTATTTCGTTTCTCGCCGTATCTTTCAGCACGGTGCAATTAATTTATTCTGAAAAGAGCCTAATATTAGCTACTTTCATAATTAACAAAGTAAACAACCATTATGTTTCTCAACAACTCTTGCAGCTAACATTAGCTTTTGTTAGTCCCCATCAACGCCATTTACATAGGCCACCACTCGAGATCGAGGGAATAAAAGAACGTTATCAAGCACTTGCCTCGCTTCAATGGGCTATTTATAAGGACACACTGAACCCGTAATGGTATGAACATTGTCGGAACAATGGCCCGCAATGCTCCTAGACATATCTAGTCACAAAACAACGAACGCAGGGACTCGGTCTCATTAGTGTGGAGGCTCATTGTGTCAACTCAATCAAGCAGCGCAGTAGTAAAATAATAAAAAATATTATACTCAATCAAATTCTCTCTCACTTTAGCCATACAAAACAACTCCACGCCAAACAATTCGGTTTCACTAGGGGTAAATTAACTACGGATGCAGCCATTACCCTTATATCTCTATACGTTTTCTCTGCATGGGAGGTCGCACAGGATGCTATTGGCGTTTTTTACGATGTCGTTGTCGAAAGCATTTGTTTGTTTTGATCATGATATTACCTACTAGCTACCCCTGCGTGCCTACCATATCTAACCCTGCTCAGCAAACAACCTTTTCCACCTTAACTTGGTTTGCTGGAAGAGATATTTTATTAGAGATAAGCTCGCCTTTGTACACTATTGTTATGTATCTCTTGTATTTTATATGATTTGTGTGATTAGTGTAAAGAAAATATGATACTACCTGATACGCTACTAATGAAATTAAATAATTACGAAGTTAGAAATAAAGCGTTGGATCTACTGAGATCATACTTGGCAAAATAACTCAAATGGCAGAAGTCAAATCTGATGGATCGGGTGTAAAAATTGACATTCCATAAGGTTCCATGTTAGCCCCTTTCTTATTCCTGGTATTAACGATTAACGATTAACGATCCCCATATTAACGATCTGCTTTTTATGATGGAGAAATTGACTGACATATTATTGTTTGCTGATGATACTTTACTGGTCTTGAAAATTGAAAAAAAAGATTTTGATGATAATTATAAACATAAACAGACATAAGCAGACATTGCTCCTGGCCCCACATTAGGATACCCTGTGTAGTGGGAAACAGAAACAGCGACATTACACACATATAAACATCCAAGACCTGAGGTTTTTTTTATCCCCAGCTGGGGTTCCAACCCGGCACAACTGCAGCGCCACAGAAGTTGTCAATGATGATGTTAATGAGGTATTTTCTTTAACCATTAATTGGTTCACAGTTAATAATGTATCGTTAAATGTTAAATGGTATATTACAGACAAGAACTATTAGAGCAATTTATAATTTAAAATGCGCAGACTCCTTAAGAGAAAATTTAAATGAAATTGACATGCTAACTGTAGCTAGTCAATTTATTTTTGAAAATATAATGTATGTACGCATCGTTACAATAGTTTCCAAATTTAGCGATAGCTATAATATAATATGCTTTAATATAATGATCCACCGACAGTGGACTGAACTACGACGGCCTTATGCCTAAATGCAATTTATTGCATAAATCTCAGAATAAGACTGATTGTTTCCTCTGTTCATGTTCTTATTGTTTATATGCATCTTATATATTCAAAAACTCTGTTTTTGTAAGTTTATGTGTGCTAGGTTATAAGTTATATGGAAAGATTAAATTTTTCTGGAATAAAGACTTATTATTAACATTATTATTATAATGTTAACCTAAGAAATAATCACAAATTACTTTAGACTTGCCGAATTTAGCAATTCTTTCAAGGGTCAGTGCATTCTCTACTACAACAAGTAAAAGGTAGGAATTTTTGAAATTGCCATTTGAGCAATATAAAAACCATGTAAAAGCGACTTTGTCTTAAAAGGGATATTACAATGTTCAAGATTACTAAATTGATGATATTGAATGGAGTAAATCTAACTCAGCACAGAACTCGCTGCTAAAAGTTTTGTAATTTTGTAATCTTCTTCTTTGATAATAATTAATATTTTAATATTTGAATTAGTTAAACAAAACCAATTCTTAAAAGAGATCTAATAATCAAACTGATTCTCCCATAGTGGTCCAGTGGTTTATGAAAATATCTAAAATAATAATGAAATTTTGACTTTGACTTTAACTTTGAATAGAGGAATTGATTATGTGTCGACAAAATCTGCGCACGAATTCGACGCAAGGAATGTGCGAGCACCAACGGTGCTAACTCACAGTCTATCCTAATCAGTGGTTAATATAAATCAATATTACAGCAAGCATATCAGAATAAATTAGTGCTTATTTCGTGCTTTGGCACTCGCACAATACAATATTTATTGTGTTTTTTTGTACAAATTCTTTATGCCAGCAACAAAACTGTGTCGTGGCGTCGTGGCGCAGTTAGGTAAGTTAGTATGTGCGGTGCAGCGCAGTTTGTATCATACTCGAATGTGCAGTCCAATCAAGTCGGTATCTTTGCAGCAGATGCCATTCCACTCTCGATTAAAGTTATATTTTTAGTGATCGATTTGGCGGCGTATTCACTGCCGGATTATTATGGGTGGTGCTAATTTCGATTATCACTTATGTACCATATATGCAGGTTTCGACGTTTCCTGACTTAAAAACCGAAGCATAAAACTGCATATTCCAATAATGAAAAAGGAAAACTTTATGTCTTTGAGTTTGTGTTTATGATAAGACTTGAAAATCACTTTTATATGGATAGGGACTTGATTGGGATGTCCCTTTCACTGTGTTTTTTTCTTAAACGTGTATGAAAGTCTGAAGGAGACTATGGTGGTGTTAAAACATACAGTCCGTTTTACAATGTGTAATAATTTCAGGCAACTAAGCATTCGATACTAACAAAATGGGTATTAAAAGATTCCTTACAAGCATATTTTTGCCTTCCTGTGACTTTTCAGTGGTGTTTACGGTCGTGAATTCTGGCTATAAGAACGGTGTATTCGTTTATGTTGTGTTATATGTGTGGATTTGACAGTCAGAAGACAGATATCATATCACTGATATTTCATACAAACTTTGACAGGCTATAACTTCGATACAGGCTATAACCCATGGGTTAGCAAGGTTATGACTTCGGTCGGGTTATTTCCTTCACAGTAAGGAATCGTTTGGTACAGATTTTATTCGTATCGCTCCTGGTTTCATTTCTATGAATTTTGTACATTCTAGTTTCCATTTGCGCTGTACAAACATTACTATCAACGAGAAAAAATATTTAGTCGATTTTGCCCTCTATTTTGTATCGCATAAGTATGCTGGTCGAATGTATTAGGAATCCATTATCCGAAGAGAGGCATTATACGGATTACGATGGACGATTATAATGATTATCGCATTAATTATATAGAGAGACCACCGCCGCGGTTGTACTCATCCTTGGAATTACACAAAAAGGTAATATCGATTGGTTCCCTCCCCCCCCCCCCCGCCGCACCGTAACATTGAAATATGTAATTGCATTTTCCTTTGTGTTCCTATCGATTATTCAAGATTCACGAAAGTCCTTGGTTTAGCATATAATACAGAAATAGGCCAAAATTTTATCTATACAATAAAATTGAGCTTCTGTAGACATTAAATAGATTGAGGTAATCCCGAAGACAGACCCCACCGCAAATGTCAAGGTGAACACGAAACCGCACCACATTTATTGTACGAAACATCGAAAATGTTTGATAATAATGGAAACATTGGCTAGACTATATTTAAACATAGGTAGCAAGCTGATATATACGAAATTATGTAGGTACCTATTTTATTTCAGAATCATAACTGACTATTTTGAGAAGACTTGCCAATGTTTCCAGAATTTAAAAGATCTAACTGAGCATTTCCTGGTGCTCTTATTTGACGATGCGGTCTAAAGTTAACAGAACAGCGCCGGTTAAGCCAACGTTCACGGCCAAACAACGAAGTAGAGCACGTTCAATAGTGACATAACATCAAAACGGCCCACAGGAGCCGCTCCAGTCCAGCATCTCTGTCTTCTGAGTTTCTATACATAACAGTCCATGGCGGCTGAGGTGAAAACCCTTTCGAGCAAAAACGTAACGGACCATCGTCTCGCGATTGTAAAAGGTATGTTATTCCGCAAGGTTCAAGGGCTACATTTGTAGAGATGTTTGGGCGTGGAGGGCATATGGTTGTCCCGCTCGCGCGACGCCCTAGGCCGTGCGACGACGCCGCGCAGTGTTTGCCGCCGCCCGCCGCCGCCGCCGCCGCCGAGAGCCGCTCCAGTCGCGGTTAGCCGTCCGTCGCGACGCTCGGCGCCTGTTGCCGTGCGAGCCGCTAGCGATCGCCCATACGAACATGCCTTGCTGAACACGCCGCGATCACTGTGAGCAGCTCAGCCGCCTAACGCCGCCCTAGGCAGGCCGCGCATCTATCTAGTGTCTCTAAGAAGCGCCAGTGTAGTGGCCATTGGCATTGTTTGTGTTTGTTTGTGCCCTCACGTTTTTAGAACATAAACATATGTGATCTCGTAGTTGGTGCTTATAGGTACTTGGGATGAAGGAAACTACTTAACTTTTAAGGTGCCTTTTAAAAATAGAAGGTTGCATGCTATCGGATCGCTCTGGCGTGACTCGTGTTTTGGTTTAGATCCGAACGACGTTGGTTAGATACATTTTTAAGGCCGAAATGATTTATGTTTACGCATTGAGATAGCAGTTTAATCTGAAAATCACGCGGATATATACACAGATTAGTACCTGCTGTATTGTGACGTTGTTACTACGTTTCAATGTCAAGGCCGGACGAGCAACGTAAAACATGAATGTTGAATGTACACGCGATTTTTTGTTGAAGTGGACCTAATGTGGGCAAGCATTTAACATGTACGAGGTTCCTTTGTGCAGTCATTTACACACGCTTCTATAATTGAGGCCCTACAGAGTATACAGGTTTCAACTGAAACCATACATGATAACTCATCCGGAACGACTTTAATAATTATGTGACAAATATGAGACAATCGCGAATATTTACCCATCGAAATGGCATAGTGAAATACAAATTAAACTCGTGAACCTTTGGTTCCAAATAGGAATAATGGTTAGTTAAACTACCTGGGTAGGTATGTCTCTTATTTAATTGTTACTTGAAAACGTTCATGTTCCGGCTGTAGTTATCAGTCCTGATTTTCCTTCTCTATATGATAGGTTATACCTACCTACCTGTTGATTTTCTTAGCCAACTCTTGTTCTCTGTATACCTACTCCTCTATATACAGTCCGTTCATCATATACTTATCATACATACAGTTTACTGTCACAAAATCTAAATTTCTGCTAAATATTAAGGTCACTGTGCTCACTGATAGTCAACAAGTACAGCTACTGTTGACACTACTACAAGAAGGAATGTACGGTTCATCGTATTTCGATATAGTTGATCCGAATATATGGGTTTACTGAAGCGCGCTTACCTTCCCTCCCATACCGTTAAGACATGTTTACTTATTTCATTACCGCCACGATTATCCATGCCTCTGCGATGTAATGTAAAATACTTGCTGGGATACAACATGGCTTTGGCTTTAACGCTTTTAACGCGGGTCTTAGTCTTATCTTTGTGGCGTTTTATTTTTAACCTACGAAGTCATAACGCATTTGTATTTCCAGACACATCTCGGAATATTTAGAGAGCTGTAAAATTTGTTTATATGTGTAGTACATCTATAAATTTATCTCGTCATTACCTTAAATTAAATGTCACCAGATGCTGACAAAATCATTTACACTAAAAGTATAAATGAATGATGATTACATGGCTAATTTAAGTAGAGTATAGTTCCAGGGATATGAGCATTACACGCTCAGTGAAAAAATGTCAACCAGCTAAAAATAATTAGGCTAAAGTCAGTGGCTACACACAGTGTGTATATATAGATGGACACTTCCAACTGACTGATTTATCGACTGACACCGTGCCCAAGTCCTATGACCTAGAAAGGTTCAATTTTGCAAAGAGGATCCTTCTCCTTGAGGGCACTAGTGGGGCACACAAAAGTTGAGACCGACATAAATTCCCATGAGACAGAAACCAATCCTTACGTACTTAGGAGATCGTGAAAAGGCATATTTCCTTACATACCTTTTCACATCCAAGGTTGCAGTTCAGTTTTAGAGATTAATATTTGCAATAGGCAACACAGATGCGAGATAAATTATGAAATATTCAAAAGTGAAAACTTACGATTATAGAACATAAGATAGTGTTCATAATATTATGTAAAATTTGGGAGCCAAAGTCGCTGACAAAAGAATTAATATCTGAATAGGTAATCACATATTTTGTCAGCGAAGTTGGCTCCCGTACATTTATGTTTTTGATGCGTTTTCATATTTATGTACAGAAAATAACATGCATAAAGGTAAGGTCCTCTTGAGGTCTGAGGCAGAGCCCTCGTGGTCTAAGACACAGTAGAATGGTGGCTTAGATGCTAGATATCTGAGATAGCTCGTGGTTAGAGCACTTCTCTTCTGAAGATTACGATGCTATGGTGAACAGGGTGATTGCTTGTTCGATACTTATATTTGTCGAGTTGATTTGTTGCGAGTAATTTAGAATTTAATTTTTTTATTTTTTTCTCCAAAACTCTTTCACTGTCATTGGATATCTAATACATAAACGATTTTGTGAAATAGCTTTAATATAAAAAAAAAACTGTTAATTTTGATGCAGTGAGCCCATCAACTGACGTGATAAGAACATTTTAACTAATTTGAATTAATATCTACATTTTAAAATAGCGATTTGATCCCAAAAAAAAGTATGGGACTGAGCACACAATTGATTGAAAAACTTCCTAGTTTTATCAGCTATCCATCACTTTGTTTTACTTCAGAACAAAAAAGCGAATTCCTATAATAGCAAAGTAGGGAAGCGTGCCACAGAAGAACAAGAGTCACTTTTATATGGACTCAGACCTACCCTTGTAGCAATTAGTGAGGCATACCGGGAGAAACCTAGTTGAAAATGTAATATTTTATTTTACAGAAAAATCTTCTAGCGGCTGGGAGAAAATACTTATTACAATTTGAATTCTCTATATACATATTCATAGTAGTTTAAAAATTAAAAATACCCTTTCGACGTCAAGATGTTTTATTAAGATGAATCTAATGAGCCAATACAAGTTAGATTCCCAGGGTTTTGACTACTTCCCTCCAGCTTGATTAAAAATGAAGGTGATGTGAACATCGCCAGGAGATATATATAGGATTTGTCACGACGAATCTAATGAGCCCAGACTCGATGGGTTTCCCTCTCCCACCTTCGAGCTCCATCATCAAACCAGCTTGATGGAACCATATTTGTGCTCAGACAAACCTCTGTGGTTTTTGAGTATTTTTTGTTACAAATTAATGTGTATATTTAAGATGTAACAAATAAATAAATAAATAAAACTTTGTATTGTCATCTGAACTACAAATAAATACTAATGTTCGGAATGCATTTCGATGAAGTAGGAGTGGGCAAAAATCTATTCCTAAAAATATATAGGGGGTTTCTGCATACATTCATTTATACAAAAGCTTTTTCTAGGATCGCTTGGTATTGTGTGGGTTCGCCAAACAAAAGTTTGCGACCTCAAACGTGGGTATCGCCCCAAAAACCTGTAATTTTCGGAATTATTCCAGTTTTTGATGACTTTATGCCTAAAGGACTAGTTTTACGATATAATAGTATTCCAAGAAAATAAACAAAATAAAATATCCTATGATTCTTGTCTCAACCTCATGTTTATGAATTCAATACTTATAGCGTAGGAGCGCCGCCGAAGTCTACTTCAACATGCTTTTTAGCCAGAAAGAAATATCCGAGCCACCACGTGGTAGAAGTGGCGCATTTTTCAAGCTTCCATTGCCGAAAGGTGCCCAAACTGCCCATTTGGACCTTAATACTAAGCCTCTAGGGTGTCCGATCATCTACCATTCTGTTCGTAAGTCTATTCTTCCGTCTGTCTATCAGCGGGCATCTCATAATGCATAACCATAATTAATTTACTGAACCGCGATTAATATATTCAGAAAACTGATAAAAGTGTACAAAGGCGAGCTTATCTCAAGAATAGTCATTAGTATTTAATTAAGTATCGTAACATACAATTGAAACTTTCACAAAGTGTGTTTTAAGGGTTCCGTACCCAAAGGTTAAAAACGTTTCTCATTCAGCGGAGTCTTAGTAATAGGGTCCATTACTAAGACTCCGCTGTCTGTCTGTCTGTCCGTCTGTCACCAGGCTGTATCTCATGAACCGTGATAGTTAGACAGTTGAAATTTTCACAGATGATGTATTTCTGTTGCCGCTATAACAAAAAATACTAAAAACAGAATAAAATAAATATTTAAGGGGGCTTCCATACAAAAATTCTTTCAATACCACATACAAACTTATGAATGCACCTGGTTACGTACATGGAGTGTGAAAGTAGCCGCACCAATAACTTTGTAAACAACATTTTGCTATGTGAAATCCAAACTATTCACTACACACTA
The DNA here is from genome assembly GCA_949825045.1 of Argyresthia goedartella. NCBI lineage: Eukaryota > Metazoa > Arthropoda > Insecta > Lepidoptera > Argyresthiidae > Argyresthia > Argyresthia goedartella. The sequence goes on from OX463815.1 coordinate 15,927,011, forward strand.
TCCCTACCATTGTACGATGGTACGGAACCCTTTGTGCGCGAGTCTTACTCGCACTTGGCCGTTTTTTTTTAATCTTTTCTTGTACTTAGTCAATTTTTGCGTGATGTCACTACAAATTAATGGTTTCGTATTTTTTCTTTACTTGGGCTATTACCTTGCTTTTTGCCTAATTTCATGATTCTAGTCTATGGAAAGTACCCTATGTATCCTATAGGGTACTTTCCATTGACTTTGAACCATTACGATTCCCTAGGGAATCAAAAGATATATATTTTAATGTTTTAATTTTTAATTTTTACAGTACTGAGTAATTGATATACAATTTCAACTTGATACCTTCACGTGTTCCTGAGAAAAAGGGTCTGAAAGAGAAAAAGGAAAACGGACGAACGGGACGGACAGAATTACAACGAAATGGTCCCCAATAACCACAGCTTTTTCGGTTTGTCGTACGGAACCCTAAAAATGCCAAAAAAGGCCTGATAGGTTTATGCAATGCATCTAAGGCAGGACTTCCTCCGGTGTTGCTGTGGGGTCTGCACTACGGGGCACAGTGTAGCGATGGGCCCTAAAATGCGAATCTACTGCACACACTCGCAAAGCAGTCGAAGAATTATTTATTGAGGGTTTGGTGGGTCTGTGGGAAAACTGGCTGCTTCGGATTTTAGACGAAAAATCAAAATTAAACTTTCTTTTTAGGGTTCCGTACCCGAAGGGTGCCTAACGGGACCCTATTACTCAGCCTCCGCTGTACTTCCGTCCGTCCGTCTGTCACCAGGCTGTATGTCATGAACCGTGATAGTTAGATAGTTAAATTTTCACAGATGATGTATTTCTGTTGCCGCTATAATAACAAATACTAAAGAACAGAATAAAAATAAATAAGCGGGCTCCCATACAACTGACGTATGTTTTTCACGTATTTGCTCGATATTGATAACGGCAACAGGTAGACGTTTGAAAGATATTTACAGAATATTTAGTTATACATTAAATTTAAAAATAAATCAATAAATTAAAATAAAACAAATATTCAAGGGGGGAATACAAGCCCATACAACAAACATGATTTTTTTGCCGTTTTAATAGATAATGGTACGGAACCCTTCGTGTGCGAGTCTGACTCGCACTTGGCCGTTTTTTTGTTGTTGTTTTTTTTGGCTGTTCTCTTTGCGTTTTTTAACGACGAATAGAATTTAAAAAACAGTTACATCCAAATCGGTCCAGCCGTTTGCGAGTTTCGCCGTTACCAACACATTTAGTAATTTATTTTTATATACAGGTTGTAACAGAAAGGTGTAGTCATATTCTAAGCGGCTGTTAGCGTCAACATTCTGAGTAACTTTTACTATGAAACCGATTTGATCAGAGCAGCTTTATATTTAATTTATTATTTTCACTGTATGGAGAAGTAAAAAAAAAATACTCACTTCAAATCGGATTCATGCTAAATGTTTTTGAGAATGATGTCCCTAAAAACCCTTAATTTATGACTACTATAGAAGATATAGATAGAAAGTTAGGTCACTACTGAAAACCCAATGCATACGCCATTCACTAATAAAACTATAGTAGATGCGGAAGCTACAAACTTGCCATACTCGCCATACATCGCCAACATCGCTTCCCAAATAGGTCTCTAGGTCTCTACGCTTCATGAACTACATCGTTGATAGCGGTGACGCGAGCGCAAAAACAACATCACAATTGATCTCCCGACCCAAAGCGAGCTCAACGAGGCCCAATTGATGGTACCGATAGCTAATGCACTGTCTCTCGTCAACGATGCAGTCAAAACTGTACGATCAGGAATACATAATAGCAACGGCGCTAAAATTGGTGGTGGATTTCAGTTTCAGCAGAGTTTGTTTATTTAACTAAAAGTTTATGCGAACAGGTGGTATGGTAGTTGTTGAAGAGTTGTTTGGTGGGTTTTATGAGTTTAAGAATGCACTAGCTGTAAGATCACGTGTTATTGTCATCCAACGGTGTAGAGGTCACGTTTCGAGATAAGCCGTAATAGATAATAATAAGTCTGACGCAAGTAGTTTACTTAATAATGAAATTCATGATTGAAAATTGCATAGATCTATATCAGATCAAATGTACACGATTGAAAATGGTGATTTTTTCGTGAATTTTCTTATTTTTCTAATGACTAGCATAACACTAGATGGATTTATTAAAACAGCTCTTTGGACATCTAGCTACAAAACCACGGTTTATCCCATTATTCTATGAACGGCATACAAATGTGGTAAAATACCAGTCAATCTGAATATTTTCGTATCACTATTATCCCTCATTGCCAGCAATATTTACTTGGCTTCCCTATTGATCGTGTTACCGTACAGTCGACAACATTCCTCACTTTTTTAGAATTAGACTCAAACGCCTGGAAATTTAAGACCGAGCCGGTTCCGAAATAAATGTGCCATATCATTGCATACATGGGTGTGCTATAAAGGCACGTGGTCAGGAGTAGTTTATAAATGGTAAGGTCACTTAAAGTATAGGTACTATGAAACACAACTTAAACAAGCTAGTTATTGCCTAGCAACAACTTATGGTGCTAAGCGTTCGCAAAGCACAGAATTGCGTTCAGAACATTTATGAAAATAGATATTAGGGAGATTATGTTGATATCGCCGAAGGTACCAAACCTAGGTATTGTAGACATTGAATGCCGTATAAAGGGTAACTAGCCTGCGGAAACTTTTATTGATATTCGATATCGCCGGTAGTGCTCCCTCACATTCCTATTTCAGTCCTTCGGTTTCAAGCGCACAGAACACGAAATCAATTTAGCGACTGAAATTAAAAGTCTGACGCTTTTCAGAACAAGAAACGCGGCAAGAAAGAGACCATAGAGACGTAGTTTACAAGTAATTTCAGAAAGTTGGCGTGTGTTGTTGGGAGCTACCTCGGTGCCTTATCAAACTAACTTGTTCGCTGAAGTGAGATCGATGCCAAAGCCTCGTTTCAGTCAGCTAGGTACTAGGTACCTAGCTGACTGAAACGATATCTTTAGTTTCCTTTCGGTTTAGTTGGCAGTTAGAGGAGATGAAACCTACTTAGATTTAGATAAAGATCATTGTCGCTGCTTTGGCGATGACGCTACTGGGGCAAAAGGGTGGAAATATTGTGTCTTTATTGTATCTTCACGTAATTTTTTGATAAAGGCCTGTTCCCTCTTTATTTTTAGTTCCCTTTTCTCTCTATTCCCTATAATCGTATGATGATGACGATGATGAGTATGTCCGACGAATTTCGGTCACGGCGACCGCTTCACTCGTGGTACTCGTGAATCATGTGTAACATACACGTTTGACTTCTGCCAGTATCACAAATTTATACTGCTTTTATTTAGATAAACAACTACAAGTTGATCATAATGCCAGAATCCTTTTAAGATAGACTATTTCTAGGCATTTTCAGCTGAAAACAGATCCATTTAACTAAAAAACTTAGTGGGCAATGTAAAAAAATAAAAGGTATCAAACTGAGAAAACCATTTCGAGATCATTGTGTTCTTAACTCTCGTTATACCCATTAAAAATATTACAGGATAACTGAAATATCCGTAAAAAACATACTAATTCATGTGTCCTCTACGTCGTAGTTTATTTAAATTCCATTCGCCTGCGAGTTAAGTTGGCTATTCTGTAAAACTGTCAAGAATCAACGTTACTTAAAGTTTTCCTGTCAGTCGGTAACGCAGGTGTCAGTAGGAATGCAAACAAATATCGAGATTATAGTTTTTAGTTCCAAAAAGGGGAGCAAAGACGTCACGACGGGTTTTAATTTGAAAAAAATTAAAAAATAACAAGACATTACTCGAAATATTTAAATTAGTTTTTTAAAATGGCCTAAAATTTCACAAAATTAAATAAAAAAGTAGTACGTATGTTTTTAAGCAAGGCCCATTCAATCGCGTTTCGAAGATTCTAGCGAACCATATGTATGATTTAAAAAGGCACTGTCCTTTATGATGTTAAATCCGCAACGTGTTTAGCCGCAGGTGGATACAACAGTCAGTCGTTTACAAAGGTATGAACATTTTTAAGACCGCAATTTATGAAATTGCAAAGTGTCCCTGGACCTCTTGATTGATGGAACAGATTAAAGAAACAAAACAAAAACTGTCGAAAATTTTCCTGTACCTGTAATAACATTATGGTGGCCCTCAGGTTAAATTGAGTTTCGCTTTTATAGGTGGAGTCATTATAATATCATTGGGGAAAATTAGGAAGAATGAACCTTGAAACATAATTTGAAGGAAATGTTTCAACTTTTTTTATTAGTAATAGTTAGTTTGAGAAGAACCTAAATACCAAACTGAAAAAAACGGAATCCTAAGAAGTGTGAGCAGATGAATGTTTCGTCCTACACCATACCGGAAATAATTATATAAAGTAAAGTAAAGAACAGTGTACAAGAAACTAATACCTAAGTATAAAAGTGTAAAACTTTATGCTAAATGTCAGGACAGCCTCTTGAATCAAAGACAGAAATGCCCCGTTCAGACATTTTCTTAGGGATTATTATCACAATGTATTTATCCATTGGTCATTTTAAAATGAAATTTCTAGAAAATTAATCTATTCAGGTGTTCAATTGCTGTGATACTATGCAGAGAATTATGTTCTGCCAGACCCGCATGATGCTGTCGCAAATATTAAAATAAAATCATAAATAAGCCATTAAACACAAAACCTGTAAACTGTAACGTTAAACGATCGTAGATATTTTGATACGTGGCTTGGTTACCAACGCATATGACGTACATATTAAAACTAGTGCTAATAATTTACCTAACACTCCAGTGTCACTGGACAACTGTAAATACCCACTTCATATTATAATAAGTAGTGTCTGCAAAAGCGAACGACGTCTTGGCAACCTGCCTCGAAATATTTGTGAAACGACTTACGATTATCTGACATCTAATTGGTTACGGAAGATCATGTTTAAAACGTCGAACTAGGTGTGAAACTCCGGGCTAAATTTCACTTATAATTAATTTGAAACGATACTATCTTACGAGAATAATATCCACACCGCAAACGCGTATAATGCATTCAACATTATCAATGATTACAGGCCAAGCAAGCCGCTTTACGGGGGTGTGTAAAGCGGCGTATCATACGGATCCAACTTGTAAACTAACCCTTACACATATTAGATGCAGTATTTGTAAACTAACCATAACAACGGATTCGAAAGTTTAAAGCAAGTTTCAAACCTAACAGTATATTCGCTAAGGGGTCCGATAGCAATAGTAATCAAAATATATGTATGTTAGATATCTACAGTTATTGCAGAAGAATTCTGAAACTATATTCCAAATAAATAAATGCAATCAGCCATAATGGGTTGATGAAATATCAAAACATCATGAATGTGCTGTTGTTTCAATAAGTGCTCGGTGAAAAAGGTTTAAAATACCTGATTTTTCCTTCCCTCTTATTTTTCCCGCCCTTTCTTATTTTAGATCCTCAAATATATTCCGATCTTTTTTGAATATTTTTTACTTTGTAATACTGACAGGCCATATCCTTATTCTATACATCCACTTCCAAAAATAAGTTTTAAGAACCTTCCAACCAAATAAGAGCCCAAACAACAAAAGAAGTGTAAAATAAAAGAACTTGACAGTGCAGTGACAAGTGAGCCCTTGCGCTTCGAATGGTGAGATCCAGCGCGCCGCCTGTCGTATGCGGGTGCTCGGGCCCGGCGGGTAGTGGACTGCACGCTCGGTTCTCGGCAGCACGGCGCGCGGGTAGTGGTGTGGACGCTCGGCTCACGGCACCACGCTGGTCGGAGGCGGGGTGTTCCGTTGCTGCGTGCCCTGGTGCGGGGCGCGCGGGGCGGCGCCCGCCGACGACGACGCTGACTATGCCCTGCGGGATGGGAGCCCGCACTTGCAGCACGACCGATTTGGTGAGTACGAGTCCCTATACTCCATCTCGGATCCTGGAGGCGTCAAAACTAACGCCTATACCTATACTGACAGCGGGATGTCTGACAGCTCTACATAAGCGGTTGATAAAGATTTATTTTTTAAAGTCATGTCCCGTCCGCTTCTTGGCCTCAAACATTGGCCAGCTATTTTCAATCTTATGGTAATAGTGTTCAAAACCAATGAAAAATTGGTTGAATGGAGACCCTGCTTGTGAGGCTCAGAGGATTAATAAGTTTAGTTGTGACGCCTCTGGAATCATTTATATGTATTGGTCAGTGAAAAAAATGGTACCAGAATTCTCTGATTATGCCTTGAATCACAATTAGATAATTCAACCGACCACGAGCATTCTGATTCATGTTGAGATTTTAACTTTTTTTTTGTGATATCGATATTTTATAACTTATTCCTTCGAGTTAGGTTGTCATGTAAGGATAGAATAACTATAAAAAGAAAACACCGCCGTCACACTATGAAACCTTAACCGTGTTATAACAATATGAAACATAGTTTAACATCTAAATAAACGTTAAATCCTATATATTTTTGTATTTAATCAAGTGTTGAACAGGAGTTTATTTTGTAGTAAAAGTCTAAAATTTGGTTCACTCGTTTCCTTGTGAAACTCATAAATTTTAAACCACAGCCACGATTTTGATAAAACATGTCTAAGAACTATCGCAACGAAATCCACCCGTTTGTGCGCTGGAGTGCCACTGACAGGCATACACACAGACAGACAGACAGACGCTTCAAACTTATAAAACCCATCTTATCCGTATATGGGGTTAAATAACTAGTTGCTAAAAATCAAGTATATTTCGCTTATACCACGAGCCACTTACCAATCAATAATCTCTGGATTCCAATTATCTAACTTTTTCGATCATGTTCATTAACGGCCTATATATAAAGTAAATAAGTTTTATGAAATAATATATAGGTAATACTTGCATGTCAAGTAAACTGGGCGTCCTCGCCCGTAGTCGGAATAATTGCTGACTGCTCCGCTTAAATGGTCAATCGACAATAATTGACAATTCATTTGTCTTCTCAGCATACTCGTTTTAATAACTAACTTGACTTATGTTGGCATACCCTAATTAAAATAGAATACAACTTTGAATGTACTATCGCTACAAATAAAACATTACACAATACAGCGGTCATAATGTCATGAAAATATAATTTCACAACTTACATGACTATTGGAGCTCACTACACGTTACTCACTTAATTATTGTAGTCTAGACCAGACGATGTAACTTTTTCTTATAGTCAACAAGAACCATCTCAACTTTGTTCGCACCTTCATCCATTGAATTAATGCTCAGATTGGGTAAACGCGTTTATTTTGTTAACGTATGTTCGGATTTATAATAAATGTTTATGTAGAATACTATTAACTAAGGCAAGCTCATATTACTGCTATTATAATATGGGCAAGATTGACATTGAGAAATACGTAAGAAATATTTCATACGATCATTAATGCTTGGTGTATCGTTAAAATTAGCGAATTGTAGTGCTTGCAATTTTGGACTCAACCATATTAAAACGTGTGGCTCTGTGAGCTATAGAACTCACGAGCGAAACAGGGAATTTGCTTTTATTCGTTATTTTCCACCCCCTCGCACCAGTCCCCTTGAAGTTTATCGGATAAACAAGTGGAATTATTATAAAAACCTCAAAACCAAATAACCTGACTGCATTTTCTTTCAATACCACATACAAATATATGAATGCACCTGAATACATCCTACATTTTGCAACCTAAAATCCAATTATACAGCCTATGTCACTCTCACAGTCTCGAGGAATCCAAAGGCACCTCATTTGTTTAGAACTGTCAAACTGATAAGCCTGTTACTGTTTTTTTTATCCCATATTTCCGCCATTTTGTACAATTTCCAAAAACAGCATCGACAATCTCCTAGTTGGTGAAATTGACCGAATCAACCAATATGACTTTTCAGCGAGTCTGACCGAATCAATCAACCAATTTCACTGAAGTAGAGTTTAGCGCTCATTATAACAGCCATTTTACAGCTATCTCTTTCTTTCTTAATGCAAAGCATTTAGGAAGGAACAGGCTAGCTATTGAATGAATAATTTGATGCGCTTCGGTCTATGAGCTTCGATCACAACTCAGTAGATTCTACTGAGTTGTGAGCGCGAGAAATTGCGTATCTTCTACTGAATAGAAGATACGAAATTTCTCGCGCGGGACTCGTCGATAGAGTGAGAATAATTTTGTGTTAAATAAATGTATGAAGACCATCCATGTTTAAGTTTTCGACATACTAACGTGTAATCAAAATAAAACATGTGACCCAAATAATGTTGATTCTATCTATCTCTCATATACAAAATAATACAGTTAATCAAGTAATCTCTAGAGTGCTATATATTGAATATTATATTTCATCTGCAATTCAATTGAATTAGAGGCGGCATTGAAAGAGAAAGGTAAATAATTTAGTTGAGAACAACATATGATTCCGAAAGATTCGCAATTCTCAATAGAATCAGAAAAATTCCAGTTAGAATCCAATAAGCTCCCCCACAACCACATTCAGTGCAATAGTGGTGGTTGGAAAACCATATAATTACCGAACATTCACATAAAAGTTCACGAGAATCGGCGAGAACCGGTTAAGAACCCATTTGAATGCACCTGTAGAGGAGAACAGCCACAAACGGACAAAAAGTTCATAACACCTCACACTGCGATAGAACAGTGCGAAAATTGTGTGTTTTTAATTTATTTATCTACATACGTATCATAAAGCCACTTTACTGCGTCCAAAAACCGCACGTTGCGACCAGCATAATGATATACTACTTGGTAAAAACTCATTATGACTATAATGTCATTCGACATATTTGATTATGACATTCAAATTTCGAACGCCGACGCCCGCCTACGTGCCGCCCCTAGATTGTCTGTGAAGTTGGTACTACTGAACAAGCTTAACAAGTGCAAGCAATGATCAATGCCACAATGCCGGTCGAACATGCGGTTCCAGAACACATCAAAAAGAGCTTATGATATGTGTGTAGATAAGCTAGTGTATGTAACTATACATAATTAGGCATTAAAACTCTCGAGTGATATTATTATTATTCTCGCCTTCGGCTCGTTTCATAAACCCACACTCGAGTTTTGATGCCCTCCATTATACACACACCCTCTATAATGCGTTAAAGAACCACAACTTGCGACCGGCTTAAAACAAATGGTTTTGTTCGTTTATACCTTTCTTATCTGTGAAAATGTTATTATTGCTTCTTAATAACATCGAATTCTCTTATAACCTTCAAATATCGAACATCTCTGAAAAACATTCTAATATCAGTCGAGATGGCGTTCTATTCGAAATTAAATGTCAATGCCGCAATGCCGGTCGTAACATGCGGTTCCTGAACACATCATAGAAAGTTTATAATATGTGTGAAAATAACGCAGTGAACGTAACTGTATTTAATTAGCCATTAAAACACTCGTGTGATGTTATTATGAAACGAGCAGTCAGGAGCGTTTCATAAACCCACAATCGTATTTTAATGCCTGTCACATAAACTACTATTTGTATATTGGAATATATTCCAAAACGACAGATTTTTCTATAATTTGTAAAACCATGTTTTAAGATATTTTGCATACCTATTATAATGTTAATATTGCATAGACACTTCACGATTTTTCAGATACGATTTAAAAAAGACGGTGGAATATTGATAAGTAATAGGTTTAGCAGGTAACTTCGAATAAAACTAACATGATTTTTAATAGGTACGTAGAGTACATACGTGAGGTTCAGTTGATCGTACGTAAATACATGTAAAAGTGGTACATTCTGGTACGTCAGTATCAGATATAGGTATGTGAGTAGCTTGGGTGCTCATATATCTTAGGAATCATTTAGGTCTGAGATGAATAGCATCTTAAATAAAAGGAAGACCATGAAATTTAACATTTTCTGGAAATAGTCTTACTTTATATCAGTCAGTTGTTAGGAACTCGGCAAAGTCTGTGAAAAGGCTTTTCGTGTTCTGGAACAGTTTTTTATACAACGTGTCATTGAATAAACGCATGAATCTTATACACCTCAACTTATTTTTTGATAATAAAAAATACTGAGAAAGAAAAAACTTGCTCTGGGCCACAGAAACTTAACAGGGCCTATATGAAACTTTTCAAATGCCTAAATAATTTCCAACGTATTGTAAGTACCTACTTCCGTGCGCGAGTGGAATGCACTCCAAATGTAGGCACTGCACCTACGGGCTGCGTTTGTGTGAAATTTAGTAGTCTGCTAGTGTGCTAGTAGTGTGCTAGCATTGTTCTGTGAAACACTTGTAGGTACCCCGAACCGCTCAAAGTATACCGACACAGCTTGATTGACTCTGTCATTATATTGTGCAAGTCGAAATTCCGTTGTGCAAGTCAAAGTTCAAGTCGAAAGTTGAATTTATCGAAATTCCATTGCGTGGCACACGCCTCCCACGCGCCCGCGCGCCTAACGCAGGTAGATAAGCAAAACAAAAATCAAAGAGATCCCCGCACCCCTCACATGAACCCCTAGCCCTTACCCTTTCGTGATTTGCACTCACTCACTCGATGTTTCCGACCCGACGCGCCGCCACGCAGAAGCTGTCTCTTTTTACCATACGGATGAAGAAAGCGAACCTACGAAATACTTTTGTTTTGCTTAGTAAAGAAAACGAAATCAGGTTTCATTTTGGTGGGCGGCCACCTGTGTGAGCTACGTTTCAGCGTGAGTAGAGTCTAGGCAGGTGTCACTTAAACTGGACGGTCTCGCCTAAGTTAGCTTAGCTATAAAGAGACAAAGCTAACAACAATAACTTTTTTCTTCAAAAATATGACCTATATTTAAAGTCCGTGAAATCGACTCTGCTCATGATTTTGAACAAACTAGTTTCTCATTATGCGTGGATTCGATGACACGTGTTTATGTTTCTAAGACTTAAATAATCCATAAGGGCCTTTGGATCGGTATCGTATAATAATAGGGTTTTTAATTTTTACATTTGGCGGGTTTGGTTCCCGATTGACAATGCGTTTTTTTAAATTTTTGAATGCTGTTCAAATTGTTTTTAAGTCTAGATGAAGTACTATGAGAAATAACCTTGGGACTCCTGTATATCTGATGCTGACCGTATAGGCACATACGAGAATGTGCTCCATTGATATGGTGTTTCAATCTGCATGGGCAATTGGTAGCGAGCTCATTATTGTCTTAAACTGTTTAATAGTCCCTCTTATGACAGTAATGAATATAAACTCGATCGTAACGTATCTCGAGCGGCAATCACTTTTATGGTATTCCTGTATATCCCTACATATGTATATAGAACTGAACCATCTGTAGGGCCGTAAAGTAAGTTTTTGTAACAAATAAAAGCAATTTAAAGAGTATTAAGTTTTGTATTAAATTGTAGTTTCATGAAGTCACTTTTTCATGTTAGCGTGTGTGTGGGTGGGACGGGACTTAAGTGATTATTTCTGCCTGAAGTTATTGTTTTCCGTGACGTAGTCGTCTGCTTTGTAAAAAAGCCCGGCGTAACTTAACATTTTATTATTCTACCCCTCCAACAAATTTGTTTGAGTTGAGTACCAATTTGCTTACTAAATGTGTAGCTAACTCCTTTGTATTAGTCTTGGTTTAGTTGTATGGTCACTTGTTTTGTCCCATTTTTTTTTAAATTAGGAATCGATGCAGTAAATCTAAATACTAAAAACTGAAAAGTATGACGTCCTCCGTGTAAACGAAATTGCGTACTTCCGTTTTGCGTTATTGCGCCCTCAACTCAACTCAAAACCTAGCTTTATTGCAAACATGCAAAAAAAATGCACTTTTACAACTCAAACACTTACATGGATAGAAATAAAAAATAATCAAATATGATCAACTAAACTGATGAGTACATGACTGATTAAGGTTTGAGTTTGAAAAAGAAATCTCAATTTCAAGTGGTGATTCATGGCTGAATCTTGCACAGGAAAAGGAAACTCGGTCACCCGTCTGAGAAGATAGCACCAAGAAACTCTACGGGGATATATATATATATATATATTCTTATTGCACAATGTACAATATAAAAATATTCTAATCTATAGACAATATTACTCAATTTAATATTCCTATTATAACATCGTATCTATAAGTGCTAATAAGATGTCTAAAAATAAAAATCTAAGAAAATTAATAAATAAGAACAAACACAAGCTGTAATGAACATAACTTATGAGAAACCAGACTGGACCAGTCCCCCCAAGCAGCACCCGTTCACGAGTATGACTTGTGCACCGGCCATCACCGACCTCGCAATATTTGACGGAGGGGAGCATCCCGCTACACAGAGCCGCCGCAAGCAAAGACATTTTAGTGAGCTTCCTGTGACTTTTCTGTGCGGTCACCGTCGTGAGATGAAGTCTTGCTGCAGGGACCGTAAATTCGAGGACGTGTAATCTCCGTGGACTGACTGTGAGAAGACACACTTCGTAGCCTTGCTTTCATGAATCTAGGCTACGAAGTTTACATTTGAATCCTGATCGGGGAGGAATAAATAGGGCTTGAAGTCGGGTATTTTATTGAAGTTTTTTTCTTGCTAAATTATGATTTGACCTTTCATCGATGTTGCGCAAAAGTACTTGTCAATAGTTAGGCATTTGTCTCTACGTTTTGATACTTAACTTTTTAGCCGTCTCGGAAGATGTTTTCTTAGTTTCAGATTCTGCTCTTTGCCAATAGAGCCTTGTACGTCTATGGCGTTACTTGTATCAACTCAACTGTAGTTTGTCACCATTACAGTGAAGGTTGAATTAAGTGATTGGGGTGGAAGACTTTTTGTATGGTGGCCAGTAACTGTAGATTACTGTTATTACTTCGTTTGGTTTGCTACGTAAAAGAAACATCAGCCGGTGACATGTAATGGATTTATTTTATATAGTATCGTTATAAAACAAAGAAATACTTATCATTTAAAATATTTCACCGATAATCCACGACCCGTAATAATGCGAGCGTAAAATGTATTATTTTGGTTTTTTGCAAAGCTCTCTCTTTTAATTTAACGTGAAGTATTAAAGGAATAAATTTATTAACAATTTTCAATTTTCAAAGTGGACATGGAGGACGTAGAGTTACAATTCAGAAACATTAATAAAAATTCTTTGATAGTGCTCAAGGAATAAAATAATTTGGACAGACAAGTAAAACGGAACATCAGAAGAGACTTAAAAAATTTCACTACAAATTTGGTGCAAACAGCGCTACAGAATGACGCCTCACTACGAGTTGCCAAACTCGAAGACAAGGAATCTCGAAAGGCAAATCCTGGATCACAAGGTCGACAGACCAGAATGGTAAACAATAAGGAAGCAGCAATTTAACAAAAACCTATAGTATCACACATACATCAATCTTCACCGCACGCCACAACCAATCTATTGATCAGACCTATATTAGTATTCTAGAAGTCACCATGGTCATCGTTTTTGATAGAAAGAGGCGTCAAACAGGGAGACCCGCTGTCTCCGAAAGTTTTTACCTGCACCCTCGAGGTAGTATTCAAGAAGCTGGCGGTCCCATGGGTAGACAGAGGCATTATTGTTGGTAAGAGAAGACTGACGAACCTTCGCTTTGCCGACGATATTGTCTTGTTTGCCCCATCTGCACTCGAGGTCCAGCGTATGCTACAGGAACTCAGCAAAGCAAGCCTTGAAGTTGGACTCAAGATGAATCGTTCATAAACCCAGGCCATGATTTACAGCGAAAAACGTAGGGTCGAGGTAGATGGGCAGAAATACATCATGTCGATAATTATATTTACTTAGGCCAGATAGCCTTCTTCGAAAACAGGCAGGATAAAGAAATTGAAGTAGCTGCATTTGTAATACATATAAGTAATGTTGGACATATTTCTAACGCCTGGTAGAGCTTCTGGTTCATGGAGGAACTAATGAAAGAAAACCTTCCGCTGACCCTCAAGCGTAAACTGATCGACATGTGTATCCTGTCTATCCTAACCTAAGCGTTCAAATGGTCTTTGACCAAACTTCAAAAGTCCAAACTGAAGGTTAGCCAGCGAGCAATGGAGCGCAGCAGTCTAACTATTCGTAGGACAGACCGCTTATGGAACACTACACTGCGCTCCTTAACCAGCACCACTGATGTGGGTGCACAGACCGCCAAGTTAAAGTGGAACTGGGCTGGCTACGTCAGTCGTATGCACCCAGACAGATGGTCGAAAATGAATGCCACTGAATGGGTGCCACAAGATGGCTACCGGAGGCGCAGGGCAGGCCTAAATGGAAATGGCGGGATGACCTTGACAAGTTTATGCCGGGGTGGTCGGAGGTGGCGCAGTCCAGGAACGTGTGGACCCAACAGGGGGAGGCCTTTGCCCAGCAGTGGGACAATATTATGGGTACATAAAAAAACCATTGCTGCGGCGATGTGTCACGCAAAATGGGGTATTGAATAATCGCCTTAAAGTGGGCACAATTGTGCCCCGCCGCCCCATATTGGAAAAGGCGTGACGCTATGTTATGTTATATTGTTTTATGTATTGAGTCGTCTATCGCCTATTTATATTATTAATTGATAAGACGTTGTTCTTTTTACCAATTTATCTCAATTAAAAATTTACCCAAGCAATCCCTAACTATGGGTGAACTTGATACTTTTAGAAATGTACAGAAATATCATTTTCATTTATTTTTTCAATTTAAATGTAAGTTGGCTGGTATGATGGCCGCATGTAACATTATACAGCCGAGGAGTGCTCGCGGAAACAAATATTGACGGTTGGTAATAGATCAATGGTCGCCCATATTTCGTTTACGAAACCGGTCCCGAATAAATTGATCTATATAATGTTAACTGTTTGTTCTGAACTGCCGAAGGATGTTTGAGTGTTTTATTTACTGGCTCTAACAGAAATATATTTTGTTTTATGACATGATAAACGACTCCTAAGCGACCGAGTGCTCAGAATAACAATACAGTACCCATCGTCCGGTCTTCGCCGGGTATCCTTCGTAGCACTGAATTCTTAAATGAACCGCTGAAATGTCGAAGCCTCTTAATAATATTTGTGCACCTATAGGAAATACCTAACATAATATGACGTCACCCGTTTGCCTTATTATCCTTGCCCGAGAGCATATCTAGGTGGCTAGGAATGCACGTGACAGTGAGAACTACTCTATCTTAAATCTGGGTGTAACGCAGAGGCGTGCTAAAGAGACGGATGTACCTATATAATTGTAAGTTATTTATGACATTAAGGGCCTGTTTTAAGAAGGCCCGATAAGCCCTATTGAACAGATGAATCATAAAGTGTGAATGTAAAATGACAGGTAGTCTAATAAATAAAAAAAAACAATACGAAAAATAAAAAACATGAATCTGTTACAAAGAACTTATCGGGACTTGTTCAAACAGGCCATAACTCTGATAAAGCCATTCGAATACAATAATAAAGGACTCCTGATAAAAAATATCCGAGAATTGTATTAGATCAACTCAATATTTCACTTTTACGTCGCCGGTTCGCCAAAATACACCAAGCATACTGTTTTATCACAAATATACATCATTTACGAAACGATGTTACTAGTAGCGCTTCGTATAACAGAAACTGCCCTCCAGTTTCTCTTTCTCCTGTCTAAAACAAACAACCAATGTTAGCATAAGCAAATTAAGTAAATAGAGGAAATAATTCCGATAGTTTTGGATACATCTATTTCATTAGATCTGCTAATAACATATTAAAAATGCCCGAGGGAAACGGGTTAAATTGCGATGGGAGAGAGGGAGAAACACCTATTATATCAGTTTTTGCTCGTATGTCGAAAACAGTTAAAAATATCAACATAGTTATTTATCTAAATTTTAGACAAATTTAGTCAAAGACGGTTTTGCTGTAGGATCAATACTTTTTGAACACAATGTGTCAAACGCAATCAAGATGGATTTTCAGTAGACGGAAATCAATAAGTGTTGCATCCATTGTGTATACCGCGCCACATCGGCATAGTAAATAGCGCGGCGCGATACTGTATCCCTACTGCACTTCTTTTTCAAAAGTCAAAATTTCTTTATTACTGTAGATATATACTTATACATATACTTATTACACGTAATTTTTGCCTCTACTTTACATTGAACCACTGTGGAAGAAGAAGGGCGAAGGAACTCCCACAGATGGATTTTAGATGTCTTTTAAATAATGTTTGTGTTTAACTCGTACAAATATGACACATCAGTTATTAAAAATAATAAGCAGGAATAAATAAGTGCATAACTAACCCCATACAGTCTTGTCCTTTATGTAATCTTGAACATTATAATAGCCTTTTTAGACAAAATCGTTTTTACATGGGTTTTTAATTCAAAATCTCTATAGAGGTATCTTGTTGTAGGAGAGAATGCTGAATGACCCTTGAAGGAATTGCTAACTTTCACGAGACTACTACTACTTCTGCTGTATCATCTGGTATAGAGAAGTCCCTGCTGCAATTCCCAGAATACCTTCCAGGTTTTAAAATCTTGTAACAAGCCCAAACCTGATGTTTCTCACTTCCCTCCTACCCAAACTAAATACGACACATTTAGATAATACCGTGTAATTAAGATTAAGATCCTCTCAAAAATGCCTTTCATTAGACATGTCACACGAGACAGTTTGAAAAACGTATATTTTTAGTTTCTGATTTACCCCCCAAAATTGCCCCCCGAACTCAGTCACAAAGTCTTCTTTGGGTCACAAAAATACGTGTGACTAAATTTCAATCGCTTCAGAATTCGGGTATTTAATATTACTTTTACAAGGACAGACACACGAGTGATCCTATAATTGGTACGGCATCTTAAAAACAAAAAAACGGGTTCTTCTTTGTGCCCCCCACCCCCCCTACGGCTCACCTCAGAGGAGTCTGGACTATAAGCTATAAGTATATTTGTGTCATAACTTTCTGCTTTCGACCTTTCCATCTACAATCGTTTGTTCAATAGTCTATAAAGTATTGATTGATCCTACAGTAAAAAAGTAAATGACGTAATTTGTGAAAAAATTAATTTAGTTTTCGAGATACGAGCAAAAAACTGAAAAATGTGACCTTTCACCCCTACCCCACCGCCAGCCCACCCCTCATCTTCGGGACATTTAGTATCTTTATCAGGACATCTCTAGACATAGCCGTACCAAATTTCAAAACAATCGGAATTATTTCTTCTTACAGACGATTTCTAGGCTATTTACTCGAATAATATGACGTGTAAATCCCACCCCTCAATGTTTTATTAATGAAGGCCTAGCCCTATAATTGGTGAAGTGTAGGTGAAAATTATTCAACTTTGGCAGAAGCGACAAAGTTATTTTCTGTGAATTTCTGTTTGAAATTTGGGATATTACCGAGCCACATAAACGCGCAGGATGCCAGCTAATGCCACGATTTCCGTCAAAGGGAACCCACACAGTTTGTCGGAGGAATTCACACTCAATTTTCCCAGTGTCGTGCACTTGAATGTTGCTGCAGTTTCCGCAGTTACAGAAGAGTACATTCAGTGAACTAGAGAGGAACTTGTGAAAGAATTGGAGTAGTTCCGAATTGTATAAGTACTCTGCTAATGATAAATGGGCAAAATCAGCTGTTACGTTTTGACAGAGACATCTTTGAGAGAGGCTCTTTAGATCTTTGAGACTATCTAGCAAGTTACAGGCATGAAGGCGAGACCTGAGAATTGCGATTGTGTGCGTACACAGGGCCGGCTAAGGGCTTCTTGACAAGAGTACACTACTCGGATGAAACTTACATATCCACGTCTCACACTTCGTAGAAGTCTTATACCGATGGAA
Organism: Argyresthia goedartella; assembly: GCA_949825045.1. Lineage (NCBI taxonomy): Eukaryota > Metazoa > Arthropoda > Insecta > Lepidoptera > Argyresthiidae > Argyresthia > Argyresthia goedartella. The sequence continues at coordinate 15,944,868 of OX463815.1, forward strand.
GTACTCAGACAAACGCATTTCTTAGGTCTCGCTTTCTGGACTGCACAAATTAATCATATCGTGGATTGGTTTCATGAATAAAATAAATAGAAATCTATAACCTAATTACTTGTACTCGTTTGTATACTTTTGCATTGTACTACACTAAAACAAAACATTAGCGGGCCTAAAACGATTTTAATGCTGAAAGTATTTGACCTATTTTTTATGTTATCTGCTTTATCTCCCGAAAAGATATTCGCTTGATAAGGAGTCATTGGCCGCAGTCATTATCTACGGGAGATAATCACTGCGCTGAACACAGTTCAGTCAGATGTACGTATTTGCATAATGCGCTAATACGCCACTCATTACTCATGTTTGATGAGCAGAAAGCAAAACTTTATTGGGGAATTAGGCGTTGGATTAGATCTTTGTGACATCGCAGTTCATAAAACGAGTATAAGATAAATAGGCGATGGGCTAGCCCCGCTGTCCCGAAAAATCGTGCATTGAATGCAGTTATGTCCCCCTTTGCTCCCGCTAGGTAGCGCAGGCCTAGTTGGAGGCAAAGAGCTTCAGTCATCTCAGTTGAGGTTCAAAACACGTCACGAGATCATTCTAATACACTTGACACCGGCAAAGACCTCAAGTGTGCTATGGAAATACATTTGCCAATATGCAATTCGGATCTGGTAAAACTGTCGCTCCGATATAGAGTGAACAGGCTCATAGAGGTATGTAAATCTAAGTCAACTTCCTTCGAGTGCTATGTATCGCCGCTCTTCATGTACAAATAACTAACCCATGAGGTTTTATCTAGCTAGACACACGGTAGTGTCTCAAATACTCGGTAGTATGTAATCAGATTGAATAGAAACCCAATTAATCAACACAGCCGCAGATATTTATAATAATTAAGTGATTTTTTATGCTCTATTTCACTGATTTATCATCCCATATTGTAACAAGAACCACATTTTATTATTTTACAACGAAGGAATGGTTGTATACAATTCAATACCTATTATAGAGGAAGCTGTCTCACCTCTCTCATATGTTGATTCTTTGATCAGGGTGTGGAACTTTGCATAGTGGTTCTATGAATAGAACCAAACAATTTTGACCCGGTTCCCCATCGTGCTGGCCCCCAGGTTTTTTTACTGTGTGATGCGAAATTGAATTTCTATTGCATTTGTTTTTCCAGACATTGCATTAGCTTTCAGCTATTGGCTTCTAGAAAAATTATAGAAGCTTTTGATATAATATGAAAAATTGCCATGCGCTATAAGTATATGTCGCAGCCATATCATAGAGGGTTGAATTTGATGAAACATGTATTTTTAAAAGCATTTTTATTCAGTACTACGTAATGTTATATACATGTCGAACTTACACAAAGACTATTTGGGGTTTTCCTCACCTACCGCAGTGTTTTTCCCTAAAAGATTTCTTCGTTCAATGACTGTTCTAATTTAACTATGGCTGTCCATTTCATGATATGGGTAATTTTACGATGTAACGACATAAATAGCTCTCTCCCTAAACCACCCGCGACAAAACTCGCGCCGCGCTCTGCATGCTATGGGTGCCAAACTAATTGCGACCCACACATAAAAGTGTAAACATAAATTTGTTTATCTACACACGTATCATAAATCCTCTTTACTGCGTACAAAAACTACACGTTACGATCAGCATAATGTTAAACTACTTGGTAAAAACTCATTTCTTATCTGATTTTTTTTTCTACATATTATGGCATTCAAATTTCGAACGCCGACGCCCGCCTGCGTGCCGCCCCTACTTTGTTTGTGAAGTTGGTACTACTGAACAAGCTAAAGAAGTTCAAAGGAATTATCAATGCCACCATGCCGGTCGAACATGTGGTTCCTGAACACATTAAAGAGAGCTTATGATATGTGTGTAGATAAACTAGTGTATGTACATAATACTGTACATAATTAGGCATTAAAACTCTCGAGTAATATTATTATGAATCTCACCTTCGGCCCGTTTCATAAACCCACTCTCGAGTATTAATGCCCTCCATTATGTAGCTGTCACATAAACTACTATTATATGACTGATACATGATGGAGGACATTAAAACTCGAGAGTTTTAATGCCTAATTATGTACAGTTACATACACTAGTATGTATCTACACACATATCATTAGCTCTCTTTAATGTGTTCAGGAACCGCGTGTTCGACCGGCATTGTGGCATTGATAATTGCTCTACACTTGTTTATCTTGTTCAGTAGTACCAACTTCACAGAAAAACTAGGGGCGGCACGCAGGCGGCTCGTTTCAAAAACCCACTCTCGAGTATTAATGCCACCATTATGTAGCAGTCACATAAACTACTATTTAAGTAGAGTTTATACGATACCACTGACAAAATTATTTTAATTTATAGTCCAGTTCATAGAAGACAAAAATAAAAGTAAGATTTTTTACTTTTTTAAATCCTTAAGGATTTCACGAACTTTTTTTACGTAAGGTGTCATCAAAAATTTATTCTACATGCTACGTTTCGATGTATTTCAATCATTAAACATTTCACAAAAATAAATGACAAAATGACAAATGAGTATAGAATAAGAAAGGTACAGTTTCATATTATATTATAGTCAAATACTAAAACAAGGCCAGCTTGTATGTCCTTATGAGGCGCGGGAGAACCGCACTTTCCCCTCCTTGGGGGCGTCGGCGTGATGGCGAACCGGGCCAAAATGGTTTAGTTCTATCCAGAAAACCACTATTCAAAGTTCCACAATTTGTTCACAAAGTGCATATCCCGTGGCAAGAGGGCTTCCACTATTCCTAGGAATATTTTAAAGAGTCATTCGCGTGTAAAACAAGTGTTCAAATTGGCGTATACGGTCGTACACTGCCAAAGTTTTTTTTTAATGAAATTGTGAAATTAATTGAACACTGCTAGGGGAATCGTGGAACGGGATCAACTGAAGTTTTTATTTTTTATTTTAATTACTACTGTACATGCTTGCATATACTTAGCAAATGTAATATTATGCTTCTTCTCTACATTGGACCGCTGTGTGTAATTAACTATAATCCGAGGATTGTGATTGTGATTTATGTAAATGTATGAGGCAACATTGTTTGATAGTTTTTCATTTCCATAAGCGATGGAACGTCAATCCAGACAGAGAAAAAATTAGATGACGATGTTAAAAACTATAATAATATAGGTCAGACATTCTTTACATCACTTCTTTTCCCATATGCGGTAGCAGCGGCGTAGCCAGTAACCAGAACGAGCTTAATCTTGGTTCAAACAGAAATCTTATGAGGCATTTTCCTCACTGTGTCTACTTATACAATATATGAAGATATCATAATTGCGAACAAAGGCTTGAGTACAATAAGATAGACTTATTTGAAGATTACCAGACTACTAACGATATATTTTATTATTAAGATTAACTTTGCTTTTAATCTCAGAATATTGTAAACATGTTTTTATGTAGGTGTACGACCGAGTTTTCTTGAAAGGTCAGAATATTGTGGCTTAAATAATAAAGCAGCAAGCTGCGCATTGAAAACTGTTCTCTATTAAAATGACCTAGAGCCAAAGTATTCGGAAGATACTTGAAGTATTATAGGAGAATGGCATTTACGAATATTAAATCCGCTGGCTAAGACTAGATGAGCGCAGAATAACTTTAAATTTTAACGAGATTTTAGTCTGACCAGAGAAAATCAGAGCCATTTAAAAACACTCACAAAGATCCTCGAAATCCTGAAAAATAAATCTCTAAATCTTCGCACTACACTTTCTCTTACTTTCAGCAATATACTTTAAAATTGTCTCTCCCGTTTAATGAAGGGTTCGGGTACGCATCAAATTGAAACTTTACTATCACTTCACTACTTGTTATCCCACGCAGAGTTTATTATTATTTTAGTACTTGACTCCAATGAGGGTGTATAACGAAAATGTTTGCAATATGAAAATGAATGTTCGCCCGGTTTATAGTTCACTGGTTGGTACCATCCTAGTTCAGGCCGCTACTCAAGCAAAATTTTAGCTAATTTTCACGACGTAATAAACATACAAGTTTAACGTATTATTATTACTAAAGTGTTATTTTTCCTTGCAGTGGCCCCGGAGCCTACAGTAAGCTCCCCCCGCCCCCTCGGGCAGCAGTCCCCCCTCCCCGGCATAGAGGAGGAGGACGACTCCGACTGGCCCCTGGAGGACGCCACGGACGCTACCCTCACGCCCTCCTACAAATCGACAAAGAGTTCCACCGACACCGTTTACACGTCATCGCGAAGTTCCGGAAAAAAGTACAGTTTCGGTAGTCCGTCGTCGGTGAGGATATACGTGTCCTCGGCTGCTAGGAAGTACAAGTCTCGTATAAGAGGGTCTGGGGCGGTCAGTGCGCCGACTGAAGCGGTTGCTGAGGAGTCCACGCCTGCGCTCAGGATGCAGGCTGAGCAGGGCAGCATCGGAGAGCTGCAGAAGTACCACGGCAGATATTTGAAGAGTCGGCGGCACACACTCGCTAATGTCCGGTGAGTAACCCAGTCGACCCTTAGACACTCCGTCGTCAATGAGTTGACCTCTTACAAACTGTCTCATAACTTTTTTCCAAAAATAATAATCGAAATTACTCTTACTAATAAAGGCCATATTTTTTCGAATGGAATTCATGTTAAAATTATTTGATGACAATAAAACAAACTGGGTGGTAGGTACCCTATAGCTTTGAAATAGCAGTGGATTAATAATTGCATTCACTCAATTCAACAATGGCGCAGTTAACTAATTAACCCATTAAGTTGTTATTTATGAGTGTAAAGTCGGGGTCACTGCCCTGTCTCCATACTCATAATTAGTCCCCTGCATAGTAAGTTGAATCCCGATGGATTGCAATAATGCGTCTGAGAAGCAGACATAATATCAGTTTCTAACAGCAAATTCTCGTATAAATATTCAAACACTGTCTGCGTCAAATCTCAGCTTGTTTCTGTAATGCTCAGTAGGTATTACTCCACCAAATGAATTAACAGTCTCAGAACAACTACTTCAGACTAGTCTGTAATCTGTTGCCAATTATATTAACTACCACTACTACCATAGCATCTAGTTGTCGTAGTCCTATATATACGTTTGTAGACGTATACATACGTAATGCGCTTAGTTCAAAGAAAATTCAAAAGAAGCGATGCAAGCAAACTGCAGTGTGCTGTGCAGTGATTTTCAATAAATTATGTTTAAAATTTCGAAATTCGTTAAGTACATTATTACATTAATTGAGTAAGGCAGGTAGCATGTGTCCTCAAAACGTGTCCATCGTTCACGCAATAGATAATATCTATGTGATGACCATAATTACACGATTGATCGAAGTCACAGAAGATATACAGCATCCAGCGGTACAGAATGTACATTGGGCTCGCAAGAAGTAATCGGCTAAGTTCGTCTTTGTAGAGAGTCTCCTCAGCAATGTTATCATGACCCTGTCGGATGTGCATTGTTTACCGCAGGGGGCTGTAATTGCGGTTCTATTACACTCTCAATGCCGTAGCGGTAAAAAATATTCTCATGGTTTCATTGTGGAAGGTGACGATGTCGAAGAAAAAATCAAATTATGGTTGTTGTCTTTTAATTAAAGATAGCGCCAATTATTTATTATTGCTTAAAATAAATTTAATAAGCATCTCCGAAAATCCTTATAAGTAACAGTAACAAAATATAATGAGATCGAACCTAACCGGTGTCGTGAGGAATAATTTAGAACATTTGCATTGAGTATTCAATTACTTGGATACTGCTTTTTTGTTTCCTTATTATTAATTACATGCTTGTATATGGGTATATAAGGAGCTTCAAAAATACAATTTCTGTAGAAAAATTTATATTTCCTTGTAGGACAAAAATCTTAAAGTGTTGTCATAGAATTTCTCCGCCGGAGTTTTCCGACCTTACCAACACATCCTCAACTGTAATTAAAGTTATTACGATCTCAAGGAAGTTCAGTAGCTATTTTGTTCCTAGTTCTAGTGGTTGTGCAAGCGATGGACTTAAAGAGAAAACTGGCGAGTCTAGGAGGAAAGAAGAAGAAAAAAATATGGTCTAAGGAATGGTTTGTTGAACAATTTAAGAAATTTAACCTTTCATAGTTTGCACTTGTGAACATTCGTTCATTGGTTTTTTCGATTGTAACCTCATGTTTTCTTCGAGAAATCTATTCAAAATTCTGGTTTCACCATAAAGCACATAATAGGGAACATGCACCACGATCTTTAAAGTGTTTAAAACTATTGCACTTACTGACACCTAATAATATTTCCTATTCTATCAAAGTCACCGATGATCAACTCAGAATCTACTAAACGAATCTTGAGATCGCAGACAAAAATACAACAGACAAATCGTCTGGCGGACAGATCGGTATGCCAAGAGCCCACGGAATTATTTTGTGTCTTCAAAAAGTAGAAATATTTTTATGACACCTGCGATGAGCAACAAAATAGATTCGCATTTCCACATTAATACTTCAGAACAAAATGGTTTATAGCTTTATTTTTAGGAATGGACATTCAAAATACATTCTGAGATAATGATATTTTGTTACCCGCATTTTTCTTTGGTGGCCGTTATACCAATTTGTGATTTAATGCGGAGAACGCATAAAATGAACGAATGAATGAACCAGAATGAATTAGGTTTCGGTATACTAAACAATCTCGCGACAAGTTCATTGTTTCTTTGCATTCAAGTTCAGGTTTTCTCTTTCTGAGTTATACTAATCAATAATTTTAATTAAATTGACTTTTAGTTAAAATTTATCGGATAGGTCAAGAAAGCTACTTTGAGACGAAGTTCCAATAATAGAGATCGTTAAGGAAATCGCGACCTTTGATGTCGAGCGGCGACATAAAGGAACGCGTACCGTCATTAAAATAGACCTGATACAGTTATTCATAATATTTGTTAGGTTGCATTTTATTGAAAAAGTTACACATAAAACGTTGATCATTATTAATCAAGTAAGGAAACTATCAAGCTTTATTGGCCAGCCCTCTCCCGCAAATATCTTTTTTAAAGTTTATTTCATTATATCGACAAGTCACACAAAACTCACACAGAAAATCAAATTAACACTTGGTTCGTATGATTCAGTTAACGAGTCAGAAGCCTTTGGGTACAGATTGTTCACAATCTCAAAAAGTCCAGTGTCGCAAAAAGTTAATAATGTACCTGTACTTACTTAGAGTTAGAACTTAGAACACAAAGAAATAAATGAATCCTAACAAGTTACAGAAATATTTTAAATGTATGTTTAGTAAGGTGGAGTAAAAATTAAATATGCAGCAAATACAAGTATTTGATGTTTACGGCTTGAGTTTTAAAATCTGTTCTAGTTTTACTGCACATCACCTACCCGCCATATACGCCATACCTTTGTGTATGCCTCACAAATAAATTCTCGGTCATTTATCTGGAGCGCGCAAAACCTCAATCTACAGGGTACACGTAACCTTTATTTGATTGATTATATCAAAAAGGGATGAAATATTGAACACTATTTCCTATGAAATTGGCAAGTGTTTATTTGACCTGAACGATTTTGTGCATATGTGCGTGATGCGACCGCAAAGTAAAATAAAACTGAAATATATTGCCGACAGTGATTGATTTAAGCGTGCAGCTTGATGGATGTGTCATTCGCTACCGTGCACTTAACTTAGCATAACCACAAATTTGCCGGTGACTAGGTTAAAACATCGTATTGAAAAGGATCGATCTTAAACCATTAGTCTTAAAATTAGCAGAAATAAATAATATCTCGCTTTAATACTAAGTTTCGATCGAGTCGGAGATTTAAAGTTGTTAAAATTTCAAAGAGATTAATGTTCAAGAACCACTGCACTGGACCAATCAGTTGACCGGACGCGAACGCGAAGCGAATTCCAAAGGCGAAGTTTCAGTCTGAAAATCGTTGGTATCCCGGAATATACGCGGGCAAAGTAATTTCGATGAAAATCCACTCGTACTTCGCTCCACAAAGGGAATCGTTTAGTCTCAGAAATGACCCTGGAGGCAGCAAGTTTTCAGCTGTGAAACGACTTTCCCGGAAGCATGCTTTGACCGGTTGTGGCTGCTTCCGCTCCGGGCCTTAGGCCGTAGGCTGTGTCTACATCTCTTTGAGTACCTACGGAATGAATGCACACATTACTGATATCCTATACTTGCTGTGAGGTACTAAGGTGAGGTATTTATCTTGGGTCTTTGAATAAATATTTGTATGTTTGTTTATTTGGGAACTGAGTCTCATGATATATTTAACATGACTTAGGAACATGATTGAACATAGGCAAAAAAAATTACACTGGTTCTTGAGAAAAATCTCCATGAATTTTCTGTTTTCATTTCTCTGAATTAAATTTACGCCAGTCGGTAGGGTTAATCTATATTACAAAAGTAGGCTCACATTTAGCCAGTGATTCATTATTTCATTTTTCGTGACAGGGGCTAGCCCATCGCTGCAGCTATGGAGTAATGAAGGTTCCTCGCGATGTTTTCCATCATCGTAACGTTCGTATAATGTACTTAAAATAAATAACTTATCTCAACAAATGGTCAGCACTGGGATTCGAACCTGCATCTGATGCGTGAGAATCAAATGTGAAACTCTACTAGATCACGAAGCTCTTCACGGACGACTGACTATTTTCAGTTATTTAAAAAGTTGAGAAAAAACTTATACTTACATGGCTCCACCAAATCATTAAGTTTTGGTAGCTATAACAAGCACATTAATTTGTTAGAAAGTAGGTTCCATTTCGCTAGGATGCACTGTTAAGAATGTTTGATCGAGAAACCAAAAAAGTTCTAACATGTCGAGGTTTTGTAGATGGCAAAAGTTGTCCCGAGATATCTCGTATTACCATTTTTGATATGGACCCAAATCTGCGAATTAATAAAAAAACGAATGCACCACCGATTCTAACTAACCCTTCAGTAAATAAGCAAGCAAGCAAGGTTTTTTTTTATAAGACACATGACTTTAACTGCGCAATCCCTTTTAAAAACATGCTTGGCCATTGTTTTATCTTCTATCTTTTGATATATCATTTACAACGTTATGTAAAAAATTATTGAAATTAGTACCTTCGAACCGAATTGAGCGAGGAAAATTCCACCTTAAATTCTTTGTTAAAATTGGTGGTGTACATTGAAAATTACAATAAATCTAGAAACTTGTCTCAAGCTGAACCGATTTCAACAAAAACGTTTGACAGTATCAGAATTGTATATTTCCAGCAGTTGGATTTTACAAACTCAATTTTGAGTTGTGAATTGTTCTCTCTCAATTTGGTACGGATGACTTAATTTCAATAATTTATGAGATAACATTGCCAATGATATCACCACAGATAAAAATTGCCATGCATGTTTCCATAATTCATAACTTCTTTATTGCACACATAACATATAAAAAAACAATAGTTACATAAACATATTGCACAAAGGTCAGCTATCACTAATAAGAGATCTCTTCTAACAAACCAGGTGAAGATGGGAAAGGTGGTATTCAAAAACCTCCTGTCTTTTTTTTTGTAATGAAGTCAAAAGTAGATAAATATAAGCAGAGGAAATTTTAACAGTAGGTTTTAGGTAGATTTAAAATAAAAGCAATTATTGTTCAAAATGTATTTATTAGCAATTAATAGATTTTTTCATCAAAAACAACAAAACATCGATAAAAACGAGACGTTAAGTCTTCAGTTGATACAAGTTAATAAAATAATAGAATCTGTTATATTACTTTTATAACGGTGATATGTGGTAACTAGAGCTCACTACGTGTTTGCCCCACTCTTAGCCGGGCTTCGGATAGCCCCTAATGAGAACTAATATCGCATTAGGAGTAAATTCTAGCGACCTGTAGTTAGGCATAATGAAACACATTAGTTGGGCTTCGCTTTATGGAGCCAAAGGATGTAAAATTCACTGTTTTTCTAACATAAACTATGCAAATTTTCCACGTGTCGGCTTTTGGTAGCCCGATCCGATAAAATCCGTTGCTTTTTTTTTGTTGATCTGCAACAGATACTTAAAAGTGTTGTGTTATTGACAAGACAAACTTTGCGTATATTTACGTAGATATCTACAGTAATATAAAAAGATAACTTTGACTTTATTCGTGGGACTTATTAAATTAAATAAAAACCGCTAAACGCTTCGTCATAACTAAACTAAAGACTATATAAAATAATCATCTATAAACGCCCCAAAAACGCCCACACCAAACGTGCAGCATAACATTACCCCTCCGCTGCACAGCTAACAGGAACTTCCCGGAGCGGTGGTCAAATCCCCGGTCCTTCAAACGACGCCCAATATCCTTGATGATGGCCCCACCATGATAGCTTATTGCAGTGGGAAACCCACATATGTATAAATTATTTTGTTGATTAAGTTCTGAGGCTTACGTTCGTTGCGGAACATCGGACAAAACACGTGGCTATATCTAATCTAAGCTATTCTATTTTAGTTACTTTCATAGTGTCATGTGGTATAGTATCTTGATGTGGAGGAAAGCAGCGGATATTCAAACTATTATTATATCCACAAATTAGCTCAAAAAGGATTTGATAAAGTTTGTCGCTGGTTAGCAGATAATTCACTAACATTAAATGCAGAAGAAAAAAACAAAATATATAAAATTTTCGTTGAATTACAGTCAAGAGGATATTTATAAGCACTTAAAGATTAATGCTCACTCATTTTTCTCTAAAAAGAGCTTATGCCCGTCTATAGCTCAAACTACTAGTATTAAATATTTAAGTGTCATATTTGATAAAAATAAAAATAAAATGAAAATAGAGAGTAGAAGAAATTCAACATATGTTTTTAGGCGACTACGACAGGTTGCTGACAAAAAGCTGCTTAAAAATGTGTATACTGAACTTTGTCAATCTGTACTCTCTTACTGCATATCATTGTCGGGAGGAGCATCTAAGACACAAGTGATTCAGCTAGAGAGAGCACAAAGATTAATTTTAAAATTAGTTTCGAGAAACCACGACTGTCTCCTACAGAAACACTTTACAAGGATACCCAGATTTTGACAGTTCGACAACTATTCGTACTTCGCACTAAACCTACTGTGACAGCATTCTGCTTTCGGCGAGTACAAAAAGATCATATCAAAGCTAATAATAGCAGAGAGTACATGGTGTGTCAAACAACTGCCATAAAAACAGCCCTGCATAAAGATTCTCTCCATATTTATCGACGAGGCTGTACAATAAGGCAAACAAGTTGTATAACATATATGACAAATCAAAATTTGAATGTAGGAAAATAATAACGGATTGGCTGCTTTCCCTCAACTATGAGGAAACTGAGAAGTTTTTGTTATGAATGTTAATAAATACATAATAATAAAATACCTATATTCTATTTCAATTCACTGTGTTTTACTATAAATGTGATTTTATACACACAAACACATTCATTCATACATACACCAAGTCTCACATGCAATCAAACCTACACGCACTCGTGTAGGTTTGATTGCATGTGAGACGGCTAATATCTATGTAAACTAAAATAAAAATAGTCGTAGTTAAAATTTCAAAATTACCTACCTATTCTCTTTTTGGTAATGAGAGCTCTCTTATAGATAATCTCTCTTTAGATGATACCTCAAGAGGTGGAGCCCAGCCCCCGCAGCCCCTGCAGCACGTTGACCGCGGGGGGGTGGGGGGGGGGGGTGTCGCGATACGGGAAAGTGAGGGACAGAGCTATCTCGAACGTATAGCTCCGTCTCTCACTTTCCCTCGTCGCTACACGCCGCGGGGGTAAACTAAACATGCTACGGGTGCAGGAGATCCATGCCACGAGTTTAACCTATTTTGGACTCCTGTCCCTTACTAATTACTAAAATGGATTTACCTACTAATTGTAAATACTGTGTTTTTGGGAGAAAATTAATTAATTTTCTACATGTCTACGTTACTGATAACAATAAAATACCTTCTTGGTTGTTTAGGACTGAAAGATAGAAAGCGATTGATAGATTTTACCTGTCCAACTCTCACTTTTAAGTGAAGCTTGTTTTAACTTCTGTATTAACCTCTCAAAAACCGAGGGTAGTTGGAACGGGTCGCGATTTTGAATCTTATGCCATGGTAATACAATTCAAAACCTATAAAGGAAAAGTGGCGAAGTGGCGTTAGCCGGTGCTATTCAAGAGGTTAATTATAACACGTTAATGATCTTTTGATAACTAGTAAACAATTTTATCAAGGGTGTCGCTCTATCCATTGCAAGTTTCATATAAACCCCATGATTATGCAATAGTTTCCGCTATTAGAGAAACTTCTTCTTGTGGTCATAACTACCTTGAGGATCGTTCTATTTTATAAATAAATATCCAGGTTGTGCCCTGGTAGTGCATATTGTACACACCATCCAAGTCCAAAAGTTTTAAGGACAAGGCTTTGAATTCCAACGTTGAGTTGATTTTCCACTTGTGCTTTTAAATAATCTACTTCTAGCTATTTCTAGGTTTTCAAACCAAACCCTTTCAGGGATTTGAATGTAAACTTAAATAAAGTGTTTATTTCACTTGAGCATAAGCTCATGTACTCATAACTATCTGTAGATGATTATTTTTAATCATCAAATGATTAATAATAATCATCTACAGATAGTTATATCCTGGACAGAAAGTTTCTTAACACTGTTCAGGTCGAAATAACAAACCTATATTTCTATCATAGGACAAATAATTAAAGAAAATATGAACTTAAGCAGAATTTTCTGTAATGGCAAAAGCTCATTTGCATAATATATGAAAAATGCTCATGGTTTTAGAGCAACAACCTATCTAATCTTGTTCAGTAGTATTTAAATATCACAGATATGAAAAAATAATATGAAATCGCAAAACCATGGTTCCATCACCAGACTGCCGGGCTTTTAGCAGGAACGACAAAGTAAACTCGAAATATCGCTTCCCGTCTTGGATATCAAGGGTACCGTAGCTTAAAGAGAATAAAATATTTCAGGATCACTTGAGTGTCTGTCTATATAAAACGACCAACTTCTGAACCGATTCAGTTAAAATTTGGTGTATATGTAACACAAACACGAACGTAAGCAAATACTTTTTGAATTTGGGGGCAATTTCGGGGCCAAATCAGAAATTTTAAAAAAGTTTTTCAATCCATACGTTCACATGTCAAATGACATGACATGACTTGTTGTGAGGATTTCAAGTATATTTTTTTCATAAACCTGAAAAATGCTTACTTAAAAAATATTTAAGAAAATAGGCAAAAAAGACTAACCCTTGTCTCCGAAACTATTGATACTGAAATTTTGAAAAAAAATAATCGTTATTAAGTCTTTACTTAAATATAACAGTAAAAATAATTAGAAAAAGTTTAAAATGGCAAAACAGTTTTTTTTAAGTTTTCGAAACAGTATCTTATGACTTGTGAAAAGACCTTAAAATATCAAAGATTATGACCTAAGAAAGACAACAATCTATGTTAGGTCTATCAATAATACGTTAAAATAATATTACAATCTCCCCTCCGCAGTGCAAACCAAAATGGCGGATATGAATATACTGTGGAGCCCACAGCGGGCTCCGCGCAGTAGGTATGGGCTTCGTAGGACCCATGTCTGCAATGAAATTTAATTGAAAATAAATTACATCTTCGATTTAATCATAAACCTTGTTTTGATACAATTTACTTCTTCTAACTATGTACTATTGTAACTTGAATGTTGTAATCAGGTTGTACAGCTAATATTTTACAGAATTCATGCTTGAATCAATGCTTGATCAAAAATGGTGCCTACCCTGAGAGCTATCTTAAGTGGGCTTTGTATTACATGTTTATTTAAAGTGATTGAATACTGTACATGTTCAAATTGTACGAGAAGAGTAAATAAGGGTTATTAGCTAGGTGGTACAACAGCATACATTAGGATAGGTTCAATCACAGAGTTCAATAGATTTTATTTAGGAGTTCAACAAAAAAATTATGTCATTTTATTCATACAAATGACTATCTTAGTACAAATGTAAATATGAAAGCTGCCATTGATTCTTTTCCAGTTAATTTAGATTTTATAATAATTTCAATGTAAAATCAATAAAATGAAATAACTAAAACAGCTGTAAACTAATGAAAGCCACAGAAAAATATAAAATCAAAAACCTTTTACAAAGGTCATTTTGATAGAAAACAGTATACATAGATACATTAGTATGGAGAAGACTTTTACTGATTGAAAAAGTTTACAAATAATAAAAATACAAATCATAACACAGGGAGATAAGCAAAAACAGTTTTGTACTTTTTAACATGCTCGCTCGCGTAAGCACTCCCTCCATACACTGAATTTTTCATACGTTTTGAACTCTATTACAAAGTCAAAGTCCAAATTTCTATATTACTTTAGATATTTACATATAGTAGTTATCAAAAGTCATTTATTGCCTCTCCTCTCCACTGGACGACTGTGGTAGGAGGAGGCTGAAGAAACTTCCACAGATTGATTTTTATAACTCTTCTAAAAATTGTTTGTGTTTATATACAAATATTACTATATAAATTATTGTAAATAATAAGCAGAAATAAATCATTAAAACAATATTAACAGATAGTTCTGTATTGAGTTTACATAGACCCGTCATTTAAGTAATCTGGAACATTGTAATATCCATTTTAAGACAAAGTCGCTTTTTTATGGTTTTATATATTGCTCAAATGGCAATTTTCAAAATTTCCAGACGTATCTTGTTGTAGTAGAGAAGGCACTGACCCTTGAAAGAATTGCTAACGTAGACATGTAGGGGTTAACTTTCTTCTAAATTCAAAAATAGCATGCCTGCATGGAAAGCCATACAACAGAATTCGGGAACTGAAAACAGTCTGATGAAATCAGAACGCTTTGATGGTTTTACCGTTTTTGCAGTTTGTTGTTTGTTTGTAAGACGTCCGTCTCTTGTTCGAGAATGATGACGCAGACGCGCTTTAAAAGGGTCTTTCTTTGATCAGTACGCCAACCTACTGCTTCCACAAATATACTACGCTTCACATATGTAGCAATATTAAAGTTATGAGTAGAATATGTTTGAAATGTTTATGAGTTATACAAGAAAGAAAATAGTATATATATATTAAAATTTGCTTCAGTTATATACTATATTACTTAGATTGTCGTGATTAATAAGAGTTTTAAGTAAGTTTGTAATCAGTAATTTGTAATTTATTTGCACAACATACCGGACCAACCAGAAATTTTTGCGAAAAAAGAATTTACCTAAGTGACACTGGGCAGTTATATATGTATTTCGAAAACTTGGTTATTTAAATGTTAAAATACATTCGATCCAATTGAAAATTTCCCCTCAATAAATTTGACCACCATGATGAAAGTATCGTCAATGTAATGAAATGAAATGTAATGTGTAATTAAATGTCAATGTTACGCATTAACGTCTCTACCTCTCTAGTTTTAATCAATGATAATCGTCATCGTAATCTATCATCAATCGTAAATTACTCGAACCTCTATATAACTAGTGTCAAATTGAACCTAGAGAAGTACTCCCCTTATCACATAAATAAAATTTAAATAATTATTTAATCAAGAAACTGAAAATTCAAGTGTAGTGAACCATACGATTTATATTCTTTTTCCAAATTACCTATCACATTTTATATTTCAAAATTCAAAATATAGTGAACACCAAATTCACACTGATCACTATAGCGGTTGTTGGTCGAAGCGTCAAAATGTTTGCACACAGACTGCATATACGAGAGGACGCAGGTTAAAATCCTACCAATAACGGCACGCTTTTTGGTTTTCGTCCGCACGGCAATTGCTTGCGCCATATATGCCGCGGACCTAGCAGCAAAAGCTACGACGCTATGAGCACAAGTCAACAGTGGCGCCTCCCACGGAGGATACCTGCAACATCCACCCGACAGTTGCGCCCTCATACGGTAGATTGGGATAACTTTCGTCCACTTTAACGCCATGAGTAAACTCTCATCATCTATGCTACAAGGCGGTAGCTATAATTTTGGAGACTCGGAGGAATACCTAAGCAGCAAGGTGGAGGGGTGCCCTAACCTGTTCCACCACCTATGTGCTTCTGGAAAGACCATAACGGTGAAAGCCATCCAAGTCTGGGTGTACTCGGAATGCCGCAATGCACAGAAAAGGGTGGGGATAACTCCCAAACACCCGTGGGTGCCTCAAAAGCTCGACCGCGGAGCGTCATGATCCGCAACAAACTAGCGTAGCCGCACTTGAGCGATGAGGATTTGTGCACAGCTGAATACCTCGAAATAATGGCTAAAATCAAGACCATTCGAAATCAGGTCTCTGGTATCTCCATAACATTTTTGGGTCACTGACCGGTTTTAAGAAGGATATGGAAACTCTAGCCCAGCTAACTGGTACTTTTAACAACAACTAAGAGTATCTTGAAAATAGAGCCAAGGCATCACTACAGCGAGACTCGGCTGAGGTAACTGCAGGTTCCGGTCATTCGGCCTGGTGTGCGCACCGTGCCACAATGGTTTTTCCGAAGAAAGTCAAGACATCCACCAACACTCTACTTAGTCGACTGAGGTACCTGTAGATTCCAGATATATGGCCAGCAGTGCGTACCAAGAAACCACAACAACGATCTCGCCGATGAAAGCCAAGACTTCCACGGTCAGCCTACTTATTCCCCAGACTACGAATCCAGGAAAGGCAAAAAAAACGCTAAATGAAGATGAAGTAGAGGAAGGATGGACAGAAGCGTGAAAGAAAATGTGCTTTACAAGATAAGGGTTTGTGATACGGAATAGTAAGGGATTCCATAATTTTAGGTGTGGTCCAGCTTCTTTACACAGCCCTAGTGAGATCCAAATTTGAATCAAGCTCGTTTATTTGGCTTCACACGAAAGCTCATATGTCCTTATGCTCGAGAAGGTACACAAATCTTTTCTACGATGCCTATACAAGAGGAAATTTGGATATTACCATTACCTTTATCGATCTACTTTTATTTTGGGTGTGCTTGGATACAACTCACTAGAGTTGAGACGTAAAACCGAACAGTTTCTGACTGTGCGTCGATTGTTGCGAGCCGACAGTGACTGCGCAGCGCTGGTCAGTGCGATATGCATGCTACTCGTGCCTGACAGCTACCTACGCGCGCGTAGGCATCAGTTGCTAGTGGACGGCACGCACCGCATGGTGGCGCGCCGGCAGTCTCTACTGGTCCAGGTGCGGGACAGCCTCAACACACTGTTGGCTACAGCACCGCTGAATTATTATAAGTAAATAAGTAGATATTTACTTATAATAATTCAGCGGTGCTGTAGCCACCGTATTGCTGTAGAGTAATAAAGATATTTTGATTTGATTTGAACCACTGGGCCGCGGGGCGTGGCCGTCCGGTACGTACATCCGAAAATGAGAAGTGATTAGCACAGACACAAACCACGCATGTCTTTGCTTTAAAGTGACACTTCAAAGTGAGCCTATCATTCGGACTATAATGACGCATCGATGAACATCACATTAATTAAATTTGTAATGAGGAATGAAAGTGAAATCACGCGTGATGTCACTTCCGGTACATCCCGTTTTCTGTACATCTATAACTTTACCCGCTTCTCCGACTTGAAGTCCGCAGCGTTGTAAGTTGGCGATCGCGAGACCAAGGCTTTTCTGATGAGGACGTCATCTGAGCCAGGCGGGAATCGGAGGGTTATACCTTGCTGCTAATACCATAGCCTTAATTATATGGTCCAACGCTGAGTTGTGGCGGAAATCGGCACTAAGTCATTTTAATTATTCAGAAAAAATCGGATGAATGAAAGTAACGTAGCGTGAATTTGGCGCCAAATAATAATATTTTTTTTACATAGCCTATTCTGTATCCCACTGCTGGGCAAAGGCCCCCCTTGATCGTACCCACAAATTCCTATCGGCCGACATGCCGACCCAATTTGACTGGAACCTATCCAGGTCATCCCTCGATCTCCTTCTGGGCCTTCTGGTCAGTCAGTGACTATCTTCGCCCATCTGTCTGGGTGCATTCGACTTACGTGTCCGGCCCAGTTCCATTTGAGTTTCGCGGTTTTCACGCCTACATCAGCAACGCCAGTTTTGGATCGCAGTATGGAATTTCTGATGCGGTCTGTGCGTTTTACTCCCAAGGTGCTGCGCGCCATCGCTCTCTGACACACCTGACTTCTGATGTTCGGTCAAGGACCAAGTTTGGGGGCCGTAGGTAAAAATGGGCAGGATGCACGTGTCGACGAGTTTGCGCTTCAGGGATAACGGGAGCTTGCCCTTCATCAGCTCCTTCATGGACCAGTAGCTCTTCCAGGCGTTCCAAACAAGACGTTCGTTTTCCTTGTCCTGCCTGTTTTCGAAGGATACTATCTGGCCCAAGTAAGTTTGATAATGATATTAATAATAATAAAGGGCTCGCGCAGGGCTTTCCTCTTTGTACAGGCTATTGTTTTGTAAAGTGACGCACCACTCAGGGCAGATAGTTTACGTATCGCTTGTGATTAAAACAATTATTTTTTTATATTTATAAGTACACAGTCAGGTCATAAGTTCTGTCACACAATAAAAACGTTTGAATTTAGAATGCTGGCCACAAAAAAGTTTATTGAATTCGAATTTCGAATTTTTCATGAAAATAAAAATGTGTACTTTTTAGAATTTTCCTCATTTTTAAATATGGAGTGGACACTTAAAGAAGACCGTGTCGCAGTTATTGCGTTGCATCGTTGCGGTTACGCGCCAATTCAGATTTTCGACTTACTGAAAAATTGGAATATAACCAAAATATTCGTTTATCGTACCATAAAACGATACAATGAAGACTCTAGTGTAGATGACAGGTCAAGAAGTGGTCGCCCTCGCTCTGTTAGGACTCCAGCAGTGATAAAAGCTGTGAAGGCGCGAATTCAAAGAAATCCCATACGTAAGCAGAAACTGTTGGCCCTTCAGATGGGGTTAAGCAGGACCACGGTGAAAAGGGTGTTAAATGAAGACTTAGGACTTAGGGCATATCGAAGAAAAACAGGACATCGTTTGGACGCTCGTTTAATGGACCTGAGACTGAAGAGATGCCGCGCTTCGTTAAAGCGGTACGCGGGAAAAAGGCATCGGGAAATTCTTTTTTCGGTTGAAAAAATTTTCACCGTGGAAGAGAGCTACAACAAACAAAATGATAAGGGTACGCACACAGCAGTGAAGAAGCGAGCAACCGTATTCCGCGTGTCCAACGAGGTCATTTTCCATCCTCGCTCATGGTTTGGTTGGAAGTCTCTTATTGGGGCTTAACTGAGGTACATTTTTGTGAGAAAGGCGTAAAAACGAATGCAGTCGTGTATCAAAATACAGTCCTCAAGAACCTTGTGGAACCTGTTTCGCGCGAATAGAGAATAGAGCGAAAAGCACACAAGACTGGCTGGCGGCGCGTGAAATCGACTTCATCCGGCACGAAGACTGGCCCTCCTCCAGTCCAGATTTGAGTCCGTTAGATTACAAGATATGGCAACACTTGGAGGAAAAGGCCTGCTCAAAGCCTCATCCTGATTTGGAGTCACTCAAGGCATCCTTGATTAAGGCAGCCGCCGATATTGACATGGACCTCGTTAGTGCTGCGATAGACGACTGGCCGCGCAGAATAAAGGCCTGAATTCAAAATCGCGGGGGTCATTTTGAATAAACTTTAGTACTATAAGAATCTATGTTTTATTAAGTTCATTTTGCTATATAAATGTTTACATAAATAATAAACATGTCTAAATTATTTCATATTGCACATGTGACAGAACTTATGACCTGACTATGTATATAAGCTATTTTTGAATTATTTCTTTTATTCGTTCGGCGAGTCGAGCGTAATTATACAAAACAACACCCCTCTATGTACCTTGGGTAATAACGTAACGCTCCGCAGTAACGTAGGTGCACGGATTGAGTGAGCGGTGTTGCCAGGTTGCCAGTGTTCCCACTTGTTTACTTGCTTGAGTGGGCAACTGCAGTGTTCAACAGTCGCTGAGCTGACGTAACTGGTTATACACTCGTACCAGATGTTCAGAATCATCCGCTCGTTTAAATCCAAGCTCTTCCCGTTCTCTGTTTGAAAACTACACTTAGAACTTATTCGTGTAATCATTTTTTTGAAATGCTGTGTGTAATATGCATAGATAGGACTAAAATATACAGAATGATGTCCTTAGTTTTCTGCTAGCTGTACCCTATCGCATTATAAAGAAGATGGCATCATGCTATGAATCTATTGAATTTGGAAACAGTGCTCCGATTTCCATACATGAGTAGGTAAGAGTAGCATTGCAGGAAAAAACAAATAACAGCCTGGTCAACTTAGACAAGGAGAATGCTGTAAATCCATAAAGTTATATATAATTTTGGATTAATGTCAGTCCCGTTCTCTGGCTGCGGAAATTCGCGTTTCGGATCTATTTATCGAATGCGACGTGAGTAATGACTGGCGCCGCCATGTGGCGCCGCAATGAATGATTATGATGAATAGTTTGAAAACGAATTGAAAGTTTCAACACCGCCACAACACTGTGTTATTGTTATTGAACTTTAGACAAAAAACATGGCGTGGGTAGTTGGGCACCAGTGACTGACCCCACTTATTCTACCGCCTAAACAAAGCGTACATATGTTTATGTTTTATTTGAGTAGCTACAAATATGATTTTCTTTGTTCCATAATTGGACAAATCTATTTAGAAGACCGCAGGTAGAGGGATTGCTTATTTACAGCTGAAATGAGTCTTACTAGCAGTCGATTTATTTCTCCATTCTACAAAAGTGTATAGATGCCTCCATCTTTACCGAGAAAAGAGGATCAATCGACAGGCATTCCAGCTTCTTTAGCGTATTTGGGGTAAATTGGATGTTTATTGGATTACTGACGGGATCACTGAGTATTTCTGCAAATACGCATGTCTTTGAGTGGCGAGACATTTTATATCGTCGAATATTCGTAGAAGCCAGAGAGGCGTTGAGCTTTCCATCTATCACGCAACTATGTAAAGTGCTTACACAGGTGGGGTAATAGAGAATTGTAACGAATGAACTTTGCACTATTTTCACGCTTCTAATTCATGCAAATGAACTTCGACGTAAGCACTACAAAAATAAACTTTCATTATGTAGAGTTGTTTAATCATTCCCTTGATGAAGGCTGGAGTGAAAATATAAACCGGCCAAGTGCGGATGGAATCGCGTACCGAGGGTTCCCAATAAATTGCTTTTTTGTGAAGAAACTATAAATTTATGGTTTTTGGATTTTTTCCATTACTTGTGCTGTAAGACTTGCTTCGGACCAAATTTCATGATTCCAGGTTAACGCGAAGTACACTGTAGGTTTACCTTACGAGTATAAGCAAATTCAGAAAATTCCGGCATAAACGGCCGTATCTTGTGATTATTTCGTTAACGAGAGACCTGAGTTTCAATTAGAATTAATTTAATTCAATCTGATACTTTTACGCGTTTCTGAGAAAAAGTGTTTTAACAGACAGACATACAGACAGACGGACAACGAAGTGATCCCATAAGGGTTCCTTTTGCTATACTTTCCTTTAAAGTACGGAACTCTAAAACTACAGTCACGTTGCTCTGTGTTTTGTCAGGCCTATAATACACGCGACTTGTTCTCAATGCAATCTACTCGGCGCCGTATTAATTACTTCTCTTGTATATGCTCGTCGAAGAAATTTCCAGTTGCAAGTTTGCAAGCATTGCCTAGATTAGCCTATAGGGGAACAGGAAAGTGACGAGGCGGGCTCCAATTGAATACTGAGCGAGCGGCGGAGACGTCCAATTATATTTTATGAACATTTCACTGGATTTACGTCTGCCCTGGTTTGTGAGTTAGGCGACGAAAGGGCGGAGAACTCATCATTCCTTGGGTGATATATGATCAAATGGGCTAGTCTCCTGTCATGCAAAATGGAGTATTAAATAATTGTTTGTGAAAGATTACTACAAAACTTTTAATATAGTGTGTCGCCAAAGGAAATTTTATAAGTAGTAAAATTAAATCTGCCGACGATAGGTAGCGAAAAAGGTAGTACAACGCAACGCGAGTATAACTTTCCACTTAAGACAGATTGCGGTATTATTAGTGCAGTCAGAAGTAGCTCAGGAATCCGAGACCTTTTTGATTAATCAAAGTCAAAGTCAAATTTATTTATTACTGAAGATATTTACGTATACTTAGCCAACGTCATTTTTTGCATCTTCTCTAAATTGGACCACTGTGAGAGAAGAAAGGCGTAGAAACTACCACAGATTGATTTCAGATCTCTTTTAAAATTGCTTGTGCTTTAGTTAAGATACATACATTATAAATATTACATTATTAATTAGTATAATTTATAAATAATTACAAAATTATTTACAGCAAGGAGTGTGTTAGGCTAGAATAACCCCATATAGTCCCATCATTTAAGTAATCTTGAATAATGCAATATCCCTTTTTCGACAAAGTCGCTTTAACATGCTTTATCTACACACGTATCATAAACCCTCTTTACTGCGTTCAAAAACCGCACGTTACGATCAACATTATGTTAAACTACTTGGTAAAAACTAGTTTCGTATCTGGAAAACTACACATAATGGTCATTTCATTAAAATTTTTAATATTTTATTTAGGATATTACAGCTAACGCTAAGTTTAGAAAATTTTGTTAGGTTCTTACGTACATACATTATATTTTCGAAAATCTAGCTACATTTAATATGTCAATTTCTTTAAAAAGCTCTCTTAAGGAGTCTGTCCTTTTTAAATTATAAAGTGCTCGAATAGCTCTTTCATGTAAAATTAAAATAGTTTAAATATCCGCTGCTTTCCCCCACAACAAGATACCATAGGACATGACACTATAAAGTAACTAAAATATGTTAGCCTAGATGTAGCCACATCCGTGTTTTGTCTGATGTTCCTAACAGCTTAAGCCGCAGAACTTAAATTACCAGCTAATTTATCTATGTGCGGTCCCAACTGTAATTAGCTATCAATGGTTATTCAAACTTAAACTCAAACTCAAAACGTTTATTGCGACATTGTGGTGGTATATGGTGATATATATATTCCAAGAAACTTCGTATCATTTACTAATTCTATCGGGTTGATGTCTAACTCTGAACGGGTCTCAACTTGCCTGACATTTGGAAGTGAGAATTTGTTACACTTGGTTTTACCAGCGTTTAACAATAAATTATTAACTGTTAACCAATTCAAGGATAAACATAATACACCATTAACATGATCAAAATCTTCTTTTGTCTTTCAATTTTGAAGACCGTATCATCAGCAAACAACACGATGTAAGTCAATTTCTCCACCATGAAAGGCATATCGTTACTATATACCAGGGAATAAGAAAGGGCCTAATATGGAACCTTGTGGAACGCAAATTTTTACACCCGATCCATCAAAATTTAACGCCGTTGACTTCTGCCTTTTGAATTCTATTGCTTAAGTATGATCTTACTAGATCCAACGCTGAATTTTTAACTCCGTAATGATTTAATTTCATGAGTAGTTTTCAACATAATCAAATACCTTCGACAGATCTCAAAAAACTCCGATAGCATCCTGTGCGGCCTCCCATGCAGAATAAATATGAGATTTATGGTTGAAGTGTGAGAGCATTTGATTGACCATAATCTTTTTTAATATTTTACTTAGTGCTGGAAGACCAGATTAGTCTGAAATTTGAAGGATCACCCTTATCTCCCGACTTGATCACAGTTATTATTTTACTGTATTTCATGAGGTCTAGGAAAACTCCATCGTCAACGCATTTATTGAATATATAAGCTAAGTGTGGGGCGGCTTATAACTAGAATTACTGAAGCAATTTTTTGAGGGGTCGCGATTTTGAACCTTCTGCCATGGTTATAAAATTTAAAACCTATAACGGGATTTTGGGTACAACAGTACCCAAGTGTATTCGAGGGGTTAGTTAGTTCGTCATTATTTTTTAAGTTAAGTAGTCGAAACGTTTTGACAATGTCCTGGGGATATACAAGATGAAATTTTAAATATACATTACTGTTGTGTTTTAACAAAGTGTCTGCTTCATAAGGAAATGAATTTAGACGATCTGCCGTGAGTAAGGGTACATCGGTAAAGAATGTTTTAAAAGCTCGAGCAACCTCAGCGTTGGATTTAACAACATCATCACCTATCTTTAGGCAGAAATCATTTGCCCTCGGTATAACTTTGCCAGTTTCACGGTTTATTAGTTGCCAAACTGTTTTCATTCTATTATTTGAATTTTGTATTTTTCTATTAATGTGTAATTTTTTTGCAGTTCTACGAACCAATTTGAAAGATTTCGAATATTTTTTAACATAGTCATGAAATTTTCTATCAAAGTTGTAGGTTTTTTGTTCATATAGGTACTATCGAACCATCTGAATCATGACCCACCATAAGCTTATTTTGCTAAACCCCTTAAATGCAAGTAGGTCGAAATTCGCTTGAAGGTTTATTTCCTTGGTAACGAACTTGTTATCATTTGATTAGACACTGACATTACGATAGATCTTACAAGTTTGAAAGTTTCAAACGAATTATCAGGCAAATGGGTCATGATTCAGTTGGTTCGATTGTACATACAAGATAACTCTAGTTTTACGAACTCCAAACATTACCCAGTCATTCGAGAACAATGACGAAAACATAGTTGGGATTTTTTTGAGCGTCTTAAAGAGACACCTAGACTAAGCTTCATTTTGTAATTTTACAGGTTTTTTCAATTTATTCTCAAATTCGGAGGAGGCCAGGTAAAAAAGCAAAATATTTTAAGAAGTTTTGTTATTTTGTCACTTATCCTTACTTCCGGCCATAGAGCAACGCGGTTAATCTTTGCTTCCGGCACAACTTTTGTTTTCAAACAATTTAATGGGCACTTAAATTGAATTAAAACTTGAAGATGTACGAAACATAAAGTAAATAAGTTTATTGCTATTGATACTTTATTTAAATGCTTTTTGGATAGAAAGTCATGGCAGTTCAAAAGAAATGACATTTTATTATGCGATGCGTTGAGGAAGAAACAAAAATAAAACAACGTACTTAATCGAGTTTGAAGTTTATGGTTTTTAATTTTGGCAGGGCAACCTATCAGGCAAAGACACGCTGTTATTATGCCTCTTAAAACGTGACATCTTTTGTAGGTGAAAATCCTTATTAACATTGAATTATTGGGTAAAAATGCCTTGTTTGAACAGACTGCGGTAGTGGCGATCACTTTCTCTTATTCACATCAATAAAGCTGTCAATTTGAGGTAAAATAGAACATTAGTGAGGTTATAATTTATTCACAATTCATCATGCAGTATCTCAGTAACCTGGCATTGTCTCGCATTAATTGTTATACATGCAGGTTTAGAACCTTAAGTAGAATATTTTAAATATTTTTTTATATAAAGACGCAGAGTATTTAGCCTAACTATTTGTCACTATGGGGGTTCGCCATTGTCCTTTAGGTTTACCGTTGTAGTCATTGTTTTTTTTTTAATTTCAAAACTTTATTGAATTATTTTTGACCAATGTTGAAGAAGTTTGAATAGATTTTATTTGGGTTCTGTTCATTAAAATCTGGTACTGGCATATGTATATCTAAGTTTTTCGTATACGTCTCTAGCCGTAGTTCATATACCCTTGAAAACTACTGGACCAGTCAAGGAAAACATGGACGCCTGCGGAAATTAATTTAAATTTAGTCCTGTCAGTCCCCAGTTGAAATAATATACAGGGGACTGACAGGACTAAATTTATTATAATAAATAGTTAAAATAAAATTTTCATATTAGACTTGAATTATGTTGCGGTTATCAGTATACGTATTTTTGCAGAATATTTTAAGACTATCTATCTATTTCCTGAGGAAAGTGCCTGTGACAGACGGACGGACGGACGGACACTCGAGTGATCCTAAAAGGGTTCCTCCTTTTGAGGTACGGAACCTTAAAAATGGCGCCTAAAACAGTTATCTGACAATATCTCCACTCCAATTAATTTTACGATATAACAGTACTAATAAAATTAACTAGATATTTTTTTCTATAATGCTTGTCTCAAACTCTTTTTGTGAAGTCAATGGTTTGGCGTAGCAGCGCCGAAAAGTCTACTTTAACATGTGTTTTTAGCCGATGAAAGAAGTCCCCGTACAAGGGATGTATTTTTCTCAATTTACCTCAAAGAGCAAAAAATAACGCTTATAGGATCATTCGTTGGCCGACTGTCTATTCGTCCGTTGCCCGTTTTTCCTTTTTCTCTCTTAGACCCTTTTTTCAGGAACACGTGTCGGTATCAAATTGAAATTACAAATACAAATTATTTATTTCATAATAAGAATTATGGTTTAACAGAAATGGAATCTCCTTTTAAGTATTATATATAATACCTGTTGAAATAAACACTATCACACGTTTACAATCTACCTGATTAATATCAGTTTGATAATTACCTAACTAAGTTTAACAAAGTTCATTGTAATAAAAATGAGAAGTAGTTTTACAGATTGTTAGGTTAAATTATTTCATCATAGTTTTAATGTAATTAATAAATTGATATCAACTACTTATATATGCAGTACGATAGAACTGTAAAAAATCAACTCAATCAAAAGATATGTCACAATATTGCTGCATTTTTCGACAAGGAATCGAATTGCAGCTTATAGGTTCCTTTCCATAGACTTAGACTCATAGAATTTTTCAAATACCAAGATAAAGGTATAGCAGAGCCCAAGTAATGAAAAAAAATGCGAAAACCCTCGATTTGTAGTAGCATCACAAAAAAACGCGTACGAGAAAAAATGCTAGAAAAACACATCTCTTGTGTGTTTACCCCCTTATTTTTTAATTGCGTGTGTTTGGTAATTGATTAATAAAGCAGCAATAAAACTAAATACTTTGTGATAAAAACTACTGTCTACCTATTAAGGTTGATGAGGTATATAAACCCCACTGATAGACAGACGGACCCCACGGACAGCGGAGGTTTAGTACTAGGGTCCCATTGAACAGCTTTCAACTATGGAAGCTTGAAAAATGCGCCACTTACTCCTACCGCTTGGTGGCATGGAATAGTAGATTATACACCAAGGAGATAAGGCACTGTTTTATGTCATAGGCGCGATTTTTTACCTGACCGGAACGTAAAGAAGAACTCCAGATTTAACTCTCGAGCATAGCGAGGATGTTATGAGTTAACCCCTTAATGCATGGCCTGACCCGAAATGGATCGTGATTTTCAACCTTATTGCTTGGTAATAAAGTTCAAAACCTATGAAACCATATATGGGTTAATATGCAGTAAAGGGTTAACTCCTGAGCGAGGCGAGGAAATTAAGACTAAGTCCTGAGTGCAGTAAGGGGTTCTCTAGCGCGCCAATGACAAAAACAGCTTTATCCCCGAGGAGATACTCAACTTTTATCACTTTTTGCGAGACAATAATAAAGCAAGGCTAGTAAAACAGCATTTTGTTGATGTACATTTAAGTGAACATATATGTTTGATAAATTACTCCACTGGTGGAAATATAATAGAACATTATATGATATCTATAGTCTAAATGGTCTATTTTATAGAATGTTTGCAGATTTCCTTCTTACATTGCAGCGTCGAGCAATATTCGCGGCTTTTGTGTATGACTTGCTTTATTTAAGGTTCGCATCACACTATGCTCCTCGCGCTGCTCCTCGTTCTGCTCCTCGGTCTGCCGTGATGTTGCCCGTCTGGCCAGATACTGCTCTGCTCGCGCAATTAATCGCGTCGTCCGATGTGGCTATCGGTCGATATTACCGCCGATATTACCGGTCCTTTGAACCGCGCCAAACAACCGACAGGGAGCGGTGTGCAGTACGAGGAGCATGACGAGTAACGTGGCCACACAACGTATTTGCCTCCTTTCATCGTTACTTCCCGCGCCACTCAGCGAGTGTGTGGCAGGGGTATATATGTACCTACAGTTTGGCATTGTCGAGCAGGGGCCCAATTCTGCTAGCACAATGACCCCTCAGTGACAATGACGCGACGGCGACGGTCAACTTTAGGTATCCATTAAATGGCGTTTCAAAAATCTTTTTTTAGGTAATGAATGGTAGGAATTGAGGTTGTTGCTGATCATATAAATTAGTTGTAAACCAAAGATAAATTAATTACATATACGTCAAATAAAAGATAAACCAATTTGACAGTCGACGTCGTCGTGTCAATGTCACTGAGCGATCATTGTCTACCGGAATTGGGCCCCAGGTGGTGTGAAAATGTCTTTAGAGCAAAAACGCTTGTTGAAGTAAACTTTGCGACGCTCGCACGCTAGGTGGCAAATTTGATATTCGGAAAGAGCACATCAAAATCTTTGAAATCAACATTTTTAAAAACTTTTGGATAACTTTCCAAAACAATCTACGATATTCCTGTACTTACCAGAGAGAGGTGTAGTTTTTTTAGGTTATTAAATGAGGATCACTATCTCTCTATGTACGTTTTTTCACGTCTCCATATAAAAATCCCTACAATTTTACTACGCATTTGTTCAACCTAGCATCATAACCAGATTCACACTTTTAAATACGGCCACACCGTCAAAACACCGAATATAATAATTTGAGCTAACAAACCGATTCATTTCTACCATTCGTTGATTTGGTTGAATTTACGAGGCTTCTGACCCGTTTGCGCTCATTTTAAGCTTTTGAACGAGATTTTGACTGAATGTTTGCCGATAAAAATGGAGGACCAAGCGAGTCTGTCGATGACATGATCGTGCATGGGTGGGAATGTTGCAATAGGCTGCATGACCTAGTCGACAATGTTAATTAGGTGATTTATTTGTATGTGGTAATACTCTTATCAACCCGCATTCGACTATGGGTAAATCTAACTCGTTTTTGAACGAAGGATCACTGGGGACATTTTGATAGACCTCTACATATTTAATTTTAATGTTGTTCTCTGGTGCTTTCCTTTTTATCGCATTTTTTTTCGCGTTTTTCGGCGTATTTGCGGACAATCACTCAGTACTTAGCATGCTCCCATTGTGCTAATTGACATTTATTGTTATATAACTTTAACGTTATATAACTAATTTATATAAGCGACACTAGTTCGATATTAAGTTCATATGCATTTTCTCTTTTCTTCGTCATGTCTCTACACGTGAAAACCTTTTATTGGCCTTCTGTGTTTATTATTGTTTCTATTTATGTATAATGTGTTGTTGGTTTTCCCAATATACAATAAATAAAAATTAATATTTTGGTATTATGAGTTTCTGATTCTTAAACAGGGACTTGTGCGATAAGTTCACCGGTTTTGGATCCCAAATTTAACTTAGCACAACGTTTATAGTTTCGTCGCTAAGTTAAATTGGCTACCACAGTATGGGTTAGATGCACTGCTTTTGTAAAAGCTAACGTAAAGTTATTTTGGTAGATGTTTCACGCAAGTAACGTTGAATGCCACGAGTAAATTGTTCTGGTGCCGGTTGTTATGAAACTGTAATGTTTTATTTACCGAACATCCTGTTTGCCAATACAAAATAAACACAGTGAGTTTATACAGGCAGCTCATCAGCACTTCATCACTCAGTCATGCTCATGCATGACTGTGGGGATGCATGAATGATAAAAATGCAAAGCTTCCTTTACTACAGTACAGTGACACTACAGTGTCAGTACAGTGACAGTACGTTACAGTCAACAGGCGCGGATTGTAAAATCAAGTTCCTGCGGTCAACGGAGTTCAAAGCTGCTGTAAGCTGATTAGCTGACGCTACATATTGTACGGTGCATTACCTCTAATTGTCATGGTGCCTTCACATGTTCAACAAAGAGTTCGGTGATCGGACGGATTGATCAATAGGCAGTATCGTCACGCCATATAGACTCTGGTCTCCATAGTTGTCTTGCTTTGGGTTTGCTTGTCTTATATTATACAGCGTGTACATTCCGTACGGGCATATTTTTTAAGCCCATATAGAATGTATTTATTACATATGCATACATTCTGATCCCAAATTGTTAAATATTTTTCTTCATACAACATAATTGTGTACGCAATGTAACACATAGTGTTACCTCCTACCTTATGTAAATAAACTATTCTACTACTACTAATCTAACCGTTACTATCGCTTCCTTGTATGGAATTGACACGATGTATGCTTTCTTATTTAAATTTCCTATTCTTTGAGTGAGAATTATTATTTATTTATTTAGAGCCTGTTTAACTAGTTCCATATCTGGCAGATAAAGATTGCGATTATCTATAACTTGTGAACAGGCCAACGGAATATTATTTGCCCTGTCTATAAGTTCCCTATATATTCCTTTTCGAAAATTTTAAAGGAATATTCAAGTCTATTCAAGCGACGAACGTGTGATGGCTCTCTCACATTTCATCAGACGCAAGTTCTTTGCTTACTACACCGAAACGAGATAAAATTATTACACATTGTTTCGTGGAACTCAACAAATGTGGACTACGTTGGTGTTTGAGGGAGGAAAAGGAAAATATATTACAACTTAACACACAGGACTTAACAGGCTTGCAGGGTATAAATTCACCCTGCAAGCCCACCCATCAGTGAATTATTGTTTGTTTTCATAGCCCCATCAATGTCGCACAAAACGAGTATTCCCTCTACTTACCCGTGGCAAGGCGTGACACGAAATGTTTGTAAACTTTACTCTTATACAATTCTCTTCGTCTGTTCTCTCTTACACATTTTCCTATAAAATCTCTCTTTGTGAACCACTCTTATGAACTGTACATGGATCATTACTAGCCGGCTGTTATTTCCGGCATCTGTTCATGACTTTAGCGAACGCCGACACTTTGTATCTGCAAGTTAAAAAGACTCTCGTTCCGACTTGTTGGACTGAAAAAGCTCCGCAGTGTTTCATTGGCACAAACTACTCTGGTCCGCTAAATTGTGCTTTTTCACTTGAGTTCTGTTGGTATTTCGTCATGGTGGGATTTTGTTTTAAGTTTTTTTGCTTCTGTCTCTTTGAGTTTGTATTTCTGCTTCACTGATCGCTTGTGGGGCGACAACACCTATTACACCACCAGTATTTTATACAACTAATATTTATTTTTATTATAGACGTTATTAATTCGTCAATGATACAAACGTTATGTATGAGTAGGTTATGTATGAGTCATAGATAACCTACTAACACAACTTACGTCTTTACTAAACTCACTAGCGACATCGACATACCATGAACTCGTAAATATTAGAAATATCCCACGATAGGCTGTTAATTAATAAGGATGTGAAGTTAATAACTGTACCTACAAGTTATGACGAGGCTGCCCTTCAGTTAACAATTTATCCGGCAATAAGGGGTTAGGTTAGATAGGGTAATAAAGTTGAGCTCGTAACAAGGATGATTATAATCGATCACTGGAGAGGCGTAAAATAAGGCTTGATATCTCTCCGAGTTCCCTTGAGATAAATCCAGCTATCTTTGTCTTTTCATAACTTTTCAAAACGAAATTCTTGGCAGTCTTTGCCTTATAAACTCTTTTTTGTCTTAGTTTCATGTTGAGAAGTTTTTTTTTTTTATATTATTTATAAATAATTCAACAAGTTAAAAATTAGAAATAAACCGAATTAAAATTCAAGCTCTATTTCATCCTCCGCGGACGGGATGCGAATGAAGTCTATGTATATGAAAAGTCCTCATCAAAGCTTTTGCTGCACGGAACCACAAACAAAAACGTCATCTGTACGTCAAAACGTCATAATATTTTTTTAAAGCGCTTAATAAATTTTAAATAAAATCTATATGGGACCACCTCTGAAGCATAATTTACCAATCAAAATAAGAATCATCAAAATCGATTCATAATTGACGGAATCATATCGATTCATAAATGTCGCGTAGCAAACATAAAAAAAACAGTCCTGTTGAGATTTTTGAAGTCGGTTAAAAACGAACATTATTTCGAAAAAAAATAACGCATGGTCATGGTTTGAGTATTATAGTGTACTACCTAATAGTATTCAGATAAGCATACATTATCTATATTTGAGATTCTGCGTAATTAATTATTGAGATATTCCTGTTCAGTTTAGGCAATAAGGAAAATGTGGCGATGTTTCCTTTCTTAATTAGCAAACGAGGAAATTAATCTGCATTTATATTCTTATTCTATAACTAAAATCGGCTGAAAACTATGGAAATGTGACAGTTTTCCCAAACGACGAGTGTGACACTAACTGCATTGGATTTAACGTGGATTTCAGTTACAGTATAAGAGGTCTGCTATTCCACAGCTACGATACAGCTGGCAACACGTAATGCCACACAAAAAAAAACAAGTCTGCTATTTTCGATAAAGAGCCACAGTATGTATACCTAAATATATATACTTAGTGCCTCATTACGGTTTAATATGGGTAAAAAATAATTTGGACCAGTTCTTCTCAGTTCCCAAGTAAATGAATCCACTTAGCTGCATTCACACCTAGTTTGATAACTCAGAACGAATGATGTAACGATTCTACGGGAAGACCCATGAGAAATGAGATGAAATGACTTCAATGAGAAATGGCATAGAATAGTATCGCAACATCTTCGATCCAGTCCACCAGTCGGCAAGGTTAATATTCCGGTCAAGAGACAGCCGGGAGGTGTTAACAGAGTTACGGCATCCGGTCAAGAGACAGCCGGGAGGTGTTAACTGGGTTACGGAAAACATTCGCCGTAATAAATAGTTGACATTAATTATATGTTTACACGTTTCTTTAATAATGGTACTGAGTCGTGGCGTCTTGACGAAATCTGTAGAATGGTAGCTTTTCATGTCAGTGGTTCTGGGTTCTGTATAGAAATCCAGTCGAGGAAAACAGACCAAAAGGCGTTTTACGTGAACTGAATGCCTTTACGGCCAATAAGCAAATTATTTATTAGAAATTTCCCACAACTAATATAGTTGTAGATAGACAGGCACAAGGCAATGCCGATACACTTCATCGATACATATTATGATAGTCTAAATTCAAACACTTATAAAGTACGACTATAAATTAGTTTTTCTTAAGTTCTTCCTATATTAGCATACGTCAGTATCTGACCAAAGTAGCCTTGTAGACAAGTTTTTAGACAAATATATTCATGTCTAAACCAATAATGGCCAATAAAGTCACTTGAATCACGAGAATTGCAATAAATGTGTGAAATGGTTCATAGGAGCGGTATGGATCTGCTTTATGAAATAATCCTTCCGGACATCGGTGGCAATCTCCGCATACCGGCTCTGACCTGCTCTGTTAGTATAAGTTATGGTATCATATCTCCGACTATATTCTGTTCATATGACATGATGTGTTTCGTGGTATATATATAATGGTCTATTAGATCACATTCATAGGGATTACCAACAAAGATAGTATTGCGCATTTATCTATACGGGGCGACAGAGGCTTACTTGCGCTCGTATTTTAACTTATTCACTTTAATGCAATTGAATATTAGGTCCTTACATATGAAAATGGCGTTTTGCATGGAAGGAACATAAAGTCGTATTTTTTTTAAATATATATTTATTTAATCAAAGTATGTACCATTGCTATCTATACACTTTTGCCATCTCATAGGTAGTTCTTCGATCCCTTAACTAAAAAAAACATTCGGACGGGAATATAATAAATAAAATCTTTGAAGGCGATTTGGACTGCCCCATCGGAGTTGAATTTTTTCCCTTTCAAGCAATTATCCAAATTTCGAAAAAAATGGTAATCTGTTGGAGCAAGGTCCGGAGAGTACGGTGGATGTCTTAGACATTCCAATTGAAGCTCCTCTAATATGGTAGCCGTCTGTTGTGCAGTGTGTGGTCTAGCGTTATCATGAAGCAGCAGTGGCCTAGAGCGATTGACTAGCCTCGGTTGTTTAGCAGCTAGCTTTTCCATTATGATTTGCTGTTGCTGACAATAGACATCTGCCGTAATCATCTGGCCAAACATCCACATCCACCAAACGCTCACAAGTAACTTTTTTGGAGTCAATTTTCGCTTGGGGCATGGTTTGGCTGGTTCGGCAGGGTTCAGCCATTGCGATGAGCGCTTCGGTTATTGTATAGGATCCACTTTTCATCACAGGTAATGATTCGATTTAAAATCCTTTCATTATTGTGCCGGGTGAGTAAAGCAACGCAGCAGTCAACGCGCGTTTGTTGATTTGCTTCACTCAGTTCGTGAGGTACCTTTACCGTACCTTTCAAGCTTTTTCACCTTCCAAATTTGCTTCAAGTGGATTAAAACAGTTTTATCACTAACACCGCAGCCTGCAGCTAACTCGGACGTGGTTTGCGATGGATCCGCTTCCACAATAGCCTTCATTTCTTCATTATCAACTTTGGTCTCCGGCCGTCCACGGGGCTTGTTCTGCAGGTCGAAATTTCCAGAACGAAAACGTTGGAACCAAAAATGCACTGTGTTTTCTATTGCGGCACCATCGCCATACACATCATTAATCCTTCGAGCCGTTTCTGCAGCACTGGTGCCACGGTAGAACTCATACTCGTAAATAACGCGATATTTCAAGTTTTCCATTTTGTAAGCTGAGTGACGCAAGAAAAAAAACAATTGAGGAAAAAACAAATGAATTATAATTTTAGAAACACAAATACATGAGTAAATAGCTGTATAAATTTGAATTTGGAATTCCTTACCATAGAGGAGATATTTGAGATCAAAGTCGCCAGTACGGCGAAACGCCAATTTCATATGTAAGGACCTCATATATTTATTTCAGGCACATTGTACCCATAATTACATCAAACAGATTATTTTCTGTTTGATGTTATTATGGTAATAATAATAAAATACAAACAAGTCAATACAACAAAAACAAATGTAATGAAGGAGATGGACTGCCCGCCGTCGGCACACTCGGCTATCCACGTGCATGTAGATTGACCCAGTGCGCCAGCAGCGGCGAGGCCCACCGCCTCGCCAGCACGCTCAGGACGGGGTTGGCGGACGCGACCTGGAGCTCTATTTTTGAATCACTCGCGCCGTGGCGAGCGCTCACCAAGCGCAACGAGTGGTTCATATCACTCGACATAACTAAGCTCCACCAATCGTGTTGCTTGGAAAGTGCTCGCTTCCGAGGCGAGTGATTAAAAAATAGAGCTCCTGTTAGTGAGGTGCAGCGTTTTCTGTCCCTCGCCTACGCAAACATACCTGAGGCGCTGCCGTGCCGCGGCAGCCCCAATACCACCTTGAACGCGTTGTTATATTGGACGCGCAGGGCGCTTAATGCCCCCTGCGTATAGTTGGTCCACATGTTGCACGTGTAGAAAGACTGGCAGTATGCCGTGAACGTTTTGCTTTCTTACTACAATGCGCGAACCTGCGGGCCAAGATATTACAGCGAACAGCCAACGCCCTACGTCCCCTCTATTGTCAGAGACATCATTGAAATCCTTTGATACCTAGTGGCCCAGGTACAATACGATTAAAATCGATTACTGATTTTAATCGTATTGTACTTTAATTTGGCACCCAATTTAGAGGAGTACTGGAGGCACATCAATATTAGTGTTATTGCCTAACCTGAATATCATTAGCTCGCTCTTTTTTGCATTGTTCCTAAGCCCATGGGCCTATACAGATTTGAAGGTTTCTTTGCTATGTTTTCCATAGGATGTTAATTAAATTCGTTGTGATCTGTAGTTACTTTTATAACTTACTTACGCAGATTTTAAATATTCAAGGCCTATTCGAAAACATTACAGTAAGAGGAGAATACGTGGCGGGCGGCATAAATAACGAAACAGCAAAATTGGACGAAATTTAATAACACCCAAGCATATGTTCTTGGAGATCTAGTGAAACACTAAAACAAACCCAATCATATAGTCAATTTGTAAAAACCTCGCCTTCTGAGGACTAAGAACCCGTCTGTCAAGGAAATACAGTTTCTACCTTTTTATTTCTATATGGATAAAGGATTTGAAGATGATTTATATTTTGTTATTTCGCGTTTCCGCACTAGTATCTATGAGTTTATTTATGTTCTCTTTGAAAACAGAAGTCCAATATACGCCTAAAACTCAGCCCACGAACATAATGTGTGATACAGTATGAAGCAAGACGTGGCGCTACGATAAGGTGTCGTCACACGATTCTAGAATTCAAGTTGCCAGTCATCAACAAATAGAACTCCAGGAAATACAGCAATCAATCAGCCGAAATTCACCCTCTGCTGAGCATTAGGCCCTTCAGCTTTCAGCTACTTCGGTTCTGGGCCTCCCGTACTCTCTCCAGGGACTGATTATAATGCTGCTTTCACACGCGTGCCAGTGTGGTCAGTGAGGGGACCAGAGTAGTATTCTGCTCCTGTATGAAAGCAGCACTCAACAGAACAGATCGAACACTCGCGTTTTTACTCAAGCTGATAAATAATCCCCCGAAACTTTGTTGCGGTGGTCGAGAGCATTGTAGTTTGTTTGTCGAAAATACTTAGTAGTGAGCACGGATCATTGTAGCGTATCTTTTATAATGGCTGTTTACGTTAGCAACTATAATCAAGCACTGTAATAATATATAATAATAGTTTTGTAGTATTCACGTTCACGATATTTCATATTATAAGGCAAGGAGCCATGCACTTATTTCTCGCGACGCGACGTGAGAAGCGTCTGTCTAACAGCTTACGGAATACTGAAAGCTTCAATCGGAAGAAAGAACTTACCTAACTTCGCTTTTTCAATCGACAATAATATTCGACTTTTGAATCGTCGTGAAAGTATAGCATTATTTTTTACTGCGTCCAAAAACCGCAAGTTACGACCAGCATAGTAATATACGTCTTGGTAAAAACTCATTTCTTATCTGAATATTGAGACATTATGACCATAATGTATCAATATTTCGTAATATTATGACATTCAAATTTCAAACGCTGACCCTAGCTTGTCTCTAAAGTTGGTACTACTGAACAAGCTAAACAAGTGCAGAGCATTGATCAATGCCACAATGCCAGTCGAACATGCGGTTCCTGAACACATCAAAGAGAGCTTACGATATGTGTGTAGATAAACTCTTGCCGGTGCAAATGCTCAGATAATTTCGGTCAAATAAACAATGACTTTGATTTATACTCTTAAATAGCTTAGTACCTGGGGACCGAGCACAGTTCGATGGTTAGCTGAATGATTGAATACCTGTGCCATATGACCAAAAACATCCTCCTTGCTTATTTCAGCAAGGACGATGAAAAAGGAGGTGTTTGGATTCGACCACATTTGAACGAAACTTTTTGGTTAGACTTTATTTTAATTAAGATTTTAATTAAGACCCTCCGACCCACTAAAGTAAAGCCATTCTTAGAAGTTGCATTTGGCATCTATCAACAGTAGGGACAGAGCTATGTTTCGGTCTCCCTTCCTTTTCTTAGCGAAACAAGGGGAAGAAGACTGACACTTAGCTGTGTCCCTACTGTTGACAGATGTCAAATGCGACCTAAGAATGGCCCTACTTTGAAGGGAATCTCACGGGAATAATGATGTGGGGTTTTGATTGTCATTGGAACTCCTGCTTTATTTTCATTGACAAACCCATTGTGCGGAAAAGACGAAGGCGTGAAAATTCAGCAAAACGTTTTTTCCCAGTTTTGACGCCTAGCTACATCGATTTTTCGCCCCTAAAAACATCTATATCAACAAACATCGGAAACTTTACAGCTGTTCGCGCGAAACCAAAATATATAGTGGATATTATAATATGTAGAACCAAATATTTACTTGCTAACTAATTTTAGAAGCACAAACTGTTCACAAGCTATACGCCCACGCTTTTCTGAATCCACAATATTTCTGATTTCGTATTAACTTCTTCAAAAACAACGCCATCTTGTTAACAAATTATTAAGCATTTGTTAAATAATATAGTCTAATTGCTCAGTCCATTATTGTTGAGTGAATGAAGTGCCTACTGTTTTGCTTAATGTTTTATTTATACCGCGTCGCCTGAGGCACGTTCGGTAAGGACACTGGGAGTCGTGATAAAAAATAATAGTAGCCGATTATTGCGCGTCGCGTCTGCTTTTAGGGCGAGACATTAGAAGTGTATTAGTGCGAAAGACAATAACGAGAGGTCGCGGTTACCTTGGCATTTAATATGGATTTGTTATGTCTTGTTGCGAATGTTGATTGTTTCTTTTTGTTTTTTTTTGTGTTGATTCTTGTGCGGCTTCCCTCTTCGAATACAATGCTAATTGTGCCACGCTAGATATGGCACCTGGAAAGTATAATTTTATATATTAACTTGCGTCTTAAATTATATTATAAATTGTTGCGACCATTGTGTTAATGCATCATTCCCCTAGAGAAGGCAGACTCCAGACATGAAATCGATATGCCTGTTATAGCTACTGCCAGACAAACGTGCAATGAAAGTACTTTGACGTTGTGACTTTGCGCGGCAAACGTCAAATCGCATACATTTTCATAGCGGGGTAGATGTACTTTATTGTAGCATTCGCGTGGCAGTCTCATAGTTTCCTCCTGCATGCCCTTAATATCTGCATTCAGCTTCCAAAGCAGCATCATTTCATGCTGTTATTCGCAACCTATAAAACTAACAAGATAAAGTGTTCATTGATAGCTTGTTAGTAATGCAGGTAAAACAACCACGGTAGATGGAACGTACATGTAACAGTGTAAAATTATCGGCTTCGGTATCTTACGACCACTGAACGAATTATCCTCAAAATTAAGTAATCTACCCAAGTTTTTTTTAGTCGCGCTACATATAGCATTGCAATTTTACCCTGTTTTGCTTTCAATTCGAACCTCGAAGCTGCCATACAATATTCTTAGTTCCCATTAGAAAATCTACTGTCTGAAGGGGGATCGTTTTTTATGAAAAATTACATGGTGAACACTTTTAAAATTTACTTGACTTAAACTAATTTGATGTGAAATATATGTTAAAAATCTTGGTTTTTGAAGAAAACCATTGCCTCATTTGATAAAATATATTTTATTTCAAGATTTTGGCTGGTCGGTAAGCAAACAGGTCCGTGTTTTCCATCAAAATTTGGTTTTCGTCCACGCGGTCGCCATCCGGTTTTATCTTTTATTTGAAATAGTTTTATTAAAAATTTGAACTTCGCAGAAAACAAAGAAACAATAACAATTTTGTAATTGTAACAGCAGATTACTGCCACCAATATCTAACGCCAATATATTTTGCAGCCTATATAAAACGAAGTTTATTTTTTGTTAATCTTCTTTTAAATGTAAAAATCCTTGTTACTTGTCAAACTAAATTAATAATTATAACTCATTTGGACAGATAACGATCATTTTCTCCTCCAAAAAGAATGATCAACAAACGGTAATTAATTTCCAACTAAACGAAATGACCGTTAGCGGGTGTAAATGGTTTTTTTTTTTTTATTCTGTCTTTTAATATTGATTTCTTAAGAATATGAAACTACATTGGAGTGGGAACACTACTTTTTTACGTGGAATACAATAAATAGTTTCATAGATAACTTTCACGTTGGGTTCGTTATGTACGTTAAAGTGGTTGCAAAGAGGTACTTTTTCCCTACATTTTTGTGACCGGAATTGTGTTTTATTATTGTTTGAACTTGTGAAAGAAATTTTTGTACCTTTTTATTTACCAACAATCATCCTATTACAGACAAATCCAAATGATATACTTACTTTTTAGCATCTACACACTAACGTTTACCTCAGAGTAATAACTAAAGCATAGAAGGAACATTAAAATGAACACGTGCCACATTGTCTGTATCGTTAATTTTAAACGCCGCCATCAAAGTGTTAGAAAAAGATGTGAAGACCTCTGTGGCGCAGCGGTTGTGGCTCTGCCTACCATGCAAGAGGTCCCGGGTTCGAACCCCGGCTGGGGTAAAAAAAAACTAAGTCTTGAATGTTTATATGTGTCTGACGTCGCTGTTTCTGGTTCCCACGACACAGGGTATCCTAGTGTGGGACCAGAAGCAATGTTTGAGCCGGTCTGTAAATGTTTATGTTATTTTAATAAAAATATAGTTTTAGAAAATCACAGCATTTTTTTTTAGTATTGAGCTGACAATAGGTTTGTGTGTGCGTTTTGTTTGTATGTATGCGTCTTTTCATTTGTCTATGAAGGTCTATAATAGCTAACTTACTTTAAGTTTCTATTTGTAACCTAGTACGATACTACAATTAAGATTAAGAGTGTATTCGTACACTACATTTGTCTCTTTCTGGCACAAATAATTATCGTAAGAGCTATCCAAGTAATAAATATAGTCCATTACTGTCTCCACCGCGGGGCACGGGCCTTTACCCAAATACGAGTAACATTGAGCCAAACTCCACCACGCTGGCTCAGTGCGGGTTGATGGAGGGGTTAGGGGCTAGTGGTCAACTCGATTATCGGAAGTTATAAAGCTGCCTCATTAGGGCCTAGGACACAGCTTCACGACTACTACCACCGAGTAGCGATAGTAGCCGGGACCAGCTTAACGTGTCATACGAATCACTATTGACGACCCGAATGGCCGAGTTGGCAATGCCCCTGCCTTCGAATCCCGGTGGGGGCAAATATTTGTTTGATGAGTACGGATGTTTGTACCCCAGTCATGGTTGTTTATCTATCTAAGAATAATATTTATCTATATAAGTATGTGTATCGTTGTCTAGTACCCAAGATACAGGGATTCCTAGTTTAGGGCTAGATCAATGTGTGTAAATAGTGTCCAAGGTATTATTATTGCTATTTAATTAGGCGTTACTTTTTATTTTACGGTTCCTTCTACCCTTAAGTTATTGTTTTGAGGTTTACGAAGTCAGGGTTTGCATTTCCCGTAAGTTTATTATTACTATTTAATTAGGCATTACTTTTTATTTTACGGTTCCTTCTACCCTTAAGTTATTGTTTTGAGGTTTACGAAGTCAGGGTTTGCATTTCCCGTAAGTTTTAAGTGCACTAACTTACAATACCCGGGTACAGTCCGGTATTATCACTCTGCTAACCTAAGTGCGTTAGCGCAGTAATCCAATAAATTAGCGCGCGGCCGCACTACGATCTCGTCCGCTCGCTGCTACTCTAATGGCGGCCGCTTCGGGGTTTATTCGTAGGTTTTATTTATGTATATTCCTTTTTCTACTTACGTACTAACAATGGTAACTAGTAAGCTCTAAAAGTTGGAATTGGGAGGTTAAGTTAGGTAGATAATTAATGAAAACGATAATAATGAACAATGCAATAATGACCATACTTTTTTGGAATAATTGAAAATCTTTATCCATTGGCATTCCTTTCAGAATCCCTTTAATTTCCTGTGGAATGTCATGAATCAAATATAGGGTTATTTTTGGACCCATAACATTTTTTTCACGTCTTAGTATAGCAGGAATACTATTAATTCATAAAATAAAAAAAACATATTTTTTTTACATTTTTGGGGCAACTTGTCCTGATACAAATTTAAATTATTCTCACCTTGTCGTTTGTTTACCGCGCGTACCGAACATTATTACTTTTCTCGGTCGGCGCGTCGAACGCAAGGGTGACCAAACAAGCTAAGATATTTGAGATTTACAAAGTGGTGTTTAATGCGGATTAAAAAAAAGAAAAGTTGTCATATTTTTGCCGAATATTTTTTATTTCTTTCCATAAACCAAATTTACTTTTGGCTAGGGTCCCAAAAATAACCTGTATAAGCATAAGCATGGACTGTTCAATAACTGGCGAAACCTGGGTACAACTATGCCTCTGCCACACCGTATGGGAAAAGGAAAAACTCGTATCATAAACCTACACTTGTTTTTTATGCCTAATTATGTAACGTAAAGTTACATAAACAACTATTACTCAACACGTCAATTTAAAACAAATAACCGTAAACACTTTTTTTTTAAAGAAAGGGTTAAAATTGTTTTTACATACACTGCTTTATCTACACACATATTATAAGCTCTCTATGATGTGTTCAGGAACCGCGTGTTTGTTTTGACCGGCATTCGGCGTTGACATTTAATTTCGAATAGAACATCATCTCCACTGATGTAAGAATTTGAATTTGGAAAA
This sequence comes from Argyresthia goedartella, assembly GCA_949825045.1. Classification (NCBI taxonomy): domain Eukaryota; kingdom Metazoa; phylum Arthropoda; class Insecta; order Lepidoptera; family Argyresthiidae; genus Argyresthia; species Argyresthia goedartella. The sequence continues at coordinate 15,987,035 of OX463815.1, forward strand.
TTGCCTTGTTTTTCAGAGATTTTCGAAATTCGAATTTAATAAGGATATCGATTTTGATGTCATTATGTAGCAATAATAACATTTTCACAGATAAGAAAAGTTTTCTAACAAAACAATTTATCTTTAAGCTGGTCGTAATTTGCGGTTTTTGAAAGCAATATGATATTGTGTAGATAATTATTTTTTGCCGAAGTTGCATTCCGAAGGAGAAATGATGAAATCACCCTTAAATTATTTTTCACATAATTTATTCAGCAGAAAATAATTTCAAATCTGATGCTATTGACTTACTTTTATATCGTTTTATGTTATTTAGGAAACCTCACTAATAATCTATAAATAAAAACTAAATATTTGCGCATTGATCATTTAAAATACAATAAGTTTCTAATTCCATTAGTCATATTTGGCATCTGTCAGCCTTAAGCTGAGTAGTACGAAACTAATTTGAAAATTTATGTGAGCAATTAAACTAATTTAATCACAAAAATCCAGTGTTCTCGTGATTTAATTTGTTTAATCGCCACTTAAATTTTCAAATTAGTTTCGAGCAACTCAGCATTAGCTTCTTAGTAAGGTAACACATCGATTTAATTTAATGAATCGATACGGACTTCAAACATCTGTAAAATTAAAATAAATGCAGACATCATTGCATTCAATTATTTTAGATCGATCTCTTGACCGAGTTTTGGGGTAATATTCATATTCTTTATTCATATTCTTTATTGCATAGAAATCTTAATTGTAAAATAACAAAAAAAAAATACGAGCAAAGGCAAATACCTAGTCGGTCCATAAGTTCTGTCACAAATATTTTGCCGCATAGTAAATAATACCAAGTTTTATTTTATTTCATACTATATATGGTTTGATAGCTCATTAAATACTGATAAATTATAACGATTATTGGATTTAAATGCTAATAAATAAAAAAGCCATATTACACAAATGCTAGTTTCTTCAGAGATTTTGCACTTTTTTACCCAATCAAAAATACGGACGTGATTCACTTTATCTTTTTCCCATGACTCTTAAAACCTTTCAAACTTACGTGAGATTTTAGTCAGAACCCTCTCTGAACCCGTTACCTTCATTTTGAAGCATAAGATAACTAAGTCTTGGTAAAACTAATTTTCATATTCACATTTTACGTAGTGTACTTGTTGCCCACAAGATCATTTTTGTACGTTTTTCTGAAAACGTAAAAAGTACGTAAAGTTCTCTTTGGGAGCAGTTGGAACTGAAAGCTAACAGAAAATCAAATGCTAGATGTTAAGCATGGTCTAAAATCGAGGTTTCAGAATAAATAAAAAAAACCTTGTTGGTTATCTGGAACACTGTTTTTTTATTAAATTTGTGGTAAGTGGTATTTTTGTCAGTTGCGGCGTGTTTTGGGTTCGCGATTGTCTCAAGCTATAAGGTTTTTTGTCATATTGCGATAATCGTACAAAATGTATTGTATTGCAATTTGATTCGTATAAAATAAGCTTTTTAATCATGTATAATACGAATAAGAAAAAGTTTATTGCTGAGTTTTATCTATCAAAAACCTTGTGACAGAACTTAAGGACCCACTAGGTACTATCCCTAGTGTTTAAAACGAAAAAGGGTTCACCGACATAACCTTGTAATGGTGTTCAGTTTTTTAAAAACCAAAATTGTTTATAATTATCAGAATGGTCTGATAGTTAAAGTAAATCGTAATTTTACCTTCTCTTGTCATTATTACAATAAATTTCTATTTTTACTGTAAAATAAATGATATTGTTAGCCCTTCATTACGAGGCTATCTACGTTGTCGATTTTTGATAAGTGCATTTAAATGGCAGGACTTTATGGGATTAATCTGGCTTAACACAGACCTTGCTGTTAATAATTTTGTAATTATTTATATTTGTATTAGTTAAGCACAACCTATTTTTAAAAGAGATCTTAAAATCAATCTGTGGGATTTCTACGCCCTTCTTCTCCCACAGTGGTCCAATGTCCAGAGAAGAGGCAAACAATGACGTTTGCTAAGTATATGTAAATATCTACAGTAATAAAGTACTTTGACTTTGACTTTTGACTTTGCCAAATATGACCTGTTACAATTACCCTATATGGAAAACTAGGTATTATTCGTTTTTTTTCTTTTATGCAATGGAATTATTGTTTGTGCATCATGTAAAAAATAACGAACCAAGTCATTGTCCCACCCAGGCATGCCCTACAAACCCTTTTCTTATTTATCTTTGATATTTTACGATGCTGTCACAACTGTCTCAAAGTTAAGACACAGAGAAAGACACTTTTCAATGCGTAAATTGTAAAAATTGTGAAATAAAAATGAAAATCTTAACCTCTGTGGATTAAGAGCGAAGAAAGGTGACCTCAAACAGATTTTATTCATCTACATTTTCGTACGTCTCTACATCGCCAGCGCACTGGTTACGGGTGCTTTAAAGTGGACGTATATTAATAGGCATTTAGACATAAGTCTGTATCATCAATTTATTCTGCTATAAGAGTAATTTAGCACCCGTTACTAGTATGACAACTTTGTATATTGATACCAGTAATATCTTGAATTTCAACGGCTATTATTAAAATACATAAGAAAACATTAATATCACGCTACAAAATATAACGAAGACTTCACGATATGCTAAGGAAAGGAAAATTAATTGCACTTAACGGCCAATGCCAGAAAACTGGTTTCATCAAGATTCAGCCGGCTTCGTGTTGATTTATGTTGGTACGCTCTAATTTCAAAGCGTTGAAAGCTAGCATTACCTACTTGAAATTAGCAGATGATGTTATCTAGGGTCTTACTATTTTATCCTTTGTCATTGTTAAGTTGATTTTCAAAAAGTCTGCTGTGAAAGTTTTTAATATCAAAGATACTAGGTATAACATTAATAATAAATGATGAAGCGATTGGTACCCAAATCTATTTGCAACATGTTTGTTTACAACATGTTGGATTAGAACCTTTCAAATTGCATACAATAGTATACTCGGCGCCACGACTAAAGAGCTTTGTCCTTGAATGCGCAGTAGTCACTTTTCACAAGTGTTTGGCGCGGGGAAGTGAGGAGCGACGGGGGCGGTAGTCAGCGCCGGCACCTGATTCGTTGATCAGTCGCTTCCCGATGCCCGCACCGAAAGCACGTCTCGAAGCTTCTTGAGTACAGTCGCATACAATATTACCCAACGTTATCTTTCGCCCCGGTCGAATTACAAATTATTAGTCAGCGGGAAGAAAAGAGTGTGCAGGACTATTACTACAAGTATCTATATTCACTAGGCCCTAGTGACTAGGGGCATTCTATGCTAGGGGGTTATTTATATATAGGTTTCAACCTTGACGTTAACAAATGTTGTCAATAGAGAGTACCTATAGTTTATTTGACACAAAGTCCATTATTTACATCGGCTAATATCCCAATCAACAAAATATCAAACAGAGAAAAAATAGAAGTGAAGAAAGTCCTGAACACTCATTCCTTCACACTAACCCTAAAAACGCACTTCGGAATTATGCCGCGACTGTACACATGCGCAGTAATCCCCGCCAGTTTCTCCGAGAGCTCTTTATTCGTGGCGCCGAGTATATTAAATCAGTACGTTCAGCTTCACAGCACATCAGAGTCACGATAATGTCAGCGAGAAATAGACTAATAGATTCAGACGACCCGAATGGCTGAGTTGACAGTGACCCTGTCTACGAAGTCAAGGGTCCCGGGTTCGAGTTCCGGTGGGGGAAAATATTTGTTTGATGAGAACAGATGTTTGTACTCTGGTCATGGTTGTTTATCTATCTTAGTATAATATTTATCTATATAAGTATGTGTTTCGTTGTCTAGTACCCAAGATACAGGGAATCCTAGTTAAGGGCTAGATCAATGTGTGTAAATAGTGTCCAAGGTATATATATTGTATGTATATATATTAATTTGTACAAATTATAGACTACGGTTTCTTCGAGTTCTAATCTGAAATTCCATATAATTATCTCTCTCTCTCTCTCTCTCTCTCTCAGTTAGGTAACAAAGCTTTCCCTACCCAGCCAGGCCATATAAATCTTTAATTTACAGTCTATTTATTTGTTTCTTACGTTTTTTAAATATCCTCTCCATTTCATTCCACAATAGTTTCTTTGAAAAATTGTTTATTTCAGTTATTCTCTTTTTGTCTGAGCTATTGATTTGGATGAACTAGATAGGCGAATGATCTTTACTCTACAAGTTGGTAGTATTCATAGAAAGTGGAACGAATATAAGCCATATTACATACTGCTTTGTGGCGCCATCTTACGGCAGTTTGTAGTAACTTTAAGTACGTTACGCTACGAGCGTAGCACTCTACTTCGTAGCACCGTAGCGCGTAGTCCGAAGATTTCATGGTTTTCTTAGTTTCACGCTTGTTTTAGAGATGTCGCTGTAAGCTGTAATTGTGATATTAGAAAAAATAAATTAAAGTAGCCCAATTCAATAACAAATGGCGGATCAATAAAATGACACATTGTATATTGCTGGAAATAACTGAATGAACGGCCTAGATCTGATGGAATCGAATGATAAATTCAGATCGTAAGCTGTAGGCCTCGCGAATGACAGTTTATTTTAAAAACCCAACAAACTTGTGAATGCACCTGGTTGCGTACATGGAGTATGAAAGTTGCCGCACCAAAAACTTTTTAAACTACATTTTGCAGTCATTTACCCCACCTATTGATGTCTCGCTAAAATTATACAGCCTGCTACTCTCACGGTCTTTAAAAATCCAACGACACCTCATTTGTTAAAATCCGTCCAGCTGTTTAGACTGTAGCAGTTGTCTGAAATTTTAAAACCCCCACACTTTTTGAAAATATCCAATAACTGAATCGACAAAAAACACTAATTATCGATCCTGCAAAAACCGCACGTTACGATCAGCATAATGTTAAACTACTTGGTAAAAGCTCATTTCTTATCTGAAAAATTACACATTATGACCATAATGTGTAATTTTTCTACATATTATGACATTCAAATTTCGAACGCCGACGCCCGCCTGCATGCCGCCCCTAGTTTGTCTGTGAAGTTGGTACTGACATTCAAATTTCGAACGCCGACGCCCGCCTGCGTGAAGATGGTACTACAGAACAAGCTAAACAACTGCAGAGCCACAATGCCGGTCAAACATGCGGTTCCTGAACACATCAAAGAGAGCTTATGATATGTGTGTAGATAAACTAGCGTATGTAACTGTACATAATTAGGCATTAAAACTCTCGAGTGATATTATTATGTAACTCGCCTTCGGCTCGTTTCATAAACCCACTCTCGAGTATCAATGCCCTCCATTATGTACCAGTCACATAAACTACTATTTAGATTTATTTAATTTCACAAGAGGCTAATTAATATTATAAATGTGAAAGTAGCGATGTTTTGATGTTTTTGTGGCTGGACGGATTTGAATGAAATTTAGCATAGAGATGGTTTATGATATGAAATAGATTAACATATATAATACTTTTTATCCGACTGCACCAGAAGGAGGATAACGTTATCTCGGTAAATGATACTTCCTATGAACACGCAGATGTAGCTGCGGGCATCAGCTTGTCTCAAATAATGAACGAAACGAAATGTCAAACTAACTGTCTCATTTTGATAAGCTGTGTTTTAGATTTTCGTCGAAAATAGAGTTTTAGGATGGGATAGGAATGTTATTTCTAAGCAGGATTCAGACAAGCTATTTTTAGTGAAATCGGGTGTATATGCGTTCAAAGTAGATAGTGTCTACAACTGAACATGGTAACCTACAGATCACATCACGAAAAATTGCACCTGTACACAACACATTCATGAAATCAAATTCTTCATACATGTTATATTTTATAATATAGCCCATCAATGTCCCCACCGAGGGGCACAGGCCTTTACCAGGATACGAGTAAGATTAAGCCATACTCCACCACGCTGGCTCAGTGCGGGTTGACGGAGGGGTTTTACGACCACGTAGCGATAGAAGCCGGGACCTACAGCTTAACGTGTCATCCGAAACACTGAACTACTTAAGATAAATTAATTATCTCATTGGTACATGTTCAGGATTTCGAACCTGCAAATCCTGTGTGAGAAGCAAGCGTGAAAGCCATTAGACCACGGAGCTCCTCCAGTGATACTTTAGGATAATTTTATTTATGACATGTTTTTTGGTAAATCCATTGCTTTTGATAAATCCGAATCGATACTAATGTAAATAGGGCTAGACAAACTTAACGAGACTACCCCTATTTAATGTACGAGGGTAGCACTCTTCTACGTAGCACCGTAGCGCGTAGTCATATGATTTCATGGTTTTCTTAGTTGCACACAAATGAAGTTAGTATCCTTAGACGGACAAGGTTATATGATTAAGTATATCCTTTAAGGTGATACCTCGTCCGTGCAAAGGTCCCTGTTACTCCAGGCGGAAACACCCGCGGTGTGAGTGGGAGGGAATCGGATTAAAAATGAAAAAACGTAGAATAATTGTTTAAAAATAAACTACGCTATTTTGTTGAAAAGTTTTTTTAAGAGATTTTGAAAATATACAATACCTACATTTTAAACGCAGTTCCACAATGAAATTAGTTAGTATTTCAGAATTACAGGAAAAAATAAAACAATTTATAGGTGTTTTCGTAATTAAATTCTATCGAGAAAATTTCATCCAATCGCGTTTTTCTTTAATGAAAATCTTAATCAAATACTCAATAAACGTCAATACCTAAAAATCAAATCTGTAGATGAATTCGAAAAACACCCCATTTTTTTTTTTTTGCACCAAGCAGGTGCCAAGGCGGCGCGACCGTATGTAAGCTGTGTCTTTACCACCCTAAATCACAGAAAGCGTGATGATGTTTATGTCGGCACAGTTAAAGTATAAGTAAAACTAAAATATAAGTTGTTTGATACAAGTCGCACCAAGGTTATCTGTGTCTGAATGCCACGTGGAGGGAAAAAGAGGTTACCCCCACCACTCGGCACTCAGACACAGAGTTACTTAGCACGACTTGTACTTTTTTGTGCTTCCTCAACAAAAGTTTGTACATATTTTGTTGATTTGATTTCAACGTTCGTTATGTAATGTTGAAACCAAAAAAATAAAGTTATAATTTGTTCAACAAGTTGATCCACAATTTGCGTTATGCACGTATACAGGGTGATGTCCATACGGGTGGACGAAGCGTCTATTCATTCATTCATTCGTTATCTGGAACCGTTCTATCCGATTATTCATTATCTATGAAGTCGATTTATAAGTAGAAAGATGTTCAGAACAAGATGCAAATAATGTCTCATTAAAAACTTTTCTGTTACAAACCATATAATTGGTAAACTTAGTAGACATTGGAGATTATAATTGAGTAATAGTCTAAAAATCACTAAAGTATGATGGCGTTTGTTCCTTTGGCTGACGAGGCCCCGGGGTGTGGGGTTTGTAGGGTAGGGCCTTGATCAGGGATAGTGGGCGTATCTTGAGGGACCTAGGATTTGGTAAACGCTGGGCCTTCCTATGGTTAATCTATTCTTTCTACAAGTATATTTGTCACCGGAAAATAATACGATCCGCAAGTTTATAAATTTCCTAATATTTTTTCCGCAAGTTTATAAATATACTAACCTAACCTAACCTAACATAACCTAACCTAACCTAACCTAGCCTAATATAATCTAGAAGGAAGTTTATAAATTTCCTAGGAAATTTATAAACTTGCGGTTCGTATTATTTTCCGGTGACATATATAAGTCACCGTAACATCGTGAAAATCGTTAGTATATATCTAAGGTTTTTTTTCTCGTTAGGTTACAAACTGTCGATAAATTGTAAACTGTACGGTACTGCTTACGATATGACGCGTTAGTTTCTAATAAAACTATTAAATTGTGAATTGGTTTAAACTTGAATTGCAAACGAAATACCAGGGCAAACACTGCGGTAGCCTAGGTGAAGACTAGAGGGGGCGAGCGCAGCGAAGCCCCCGAATAGTTTTCGTGTCAGATTCAGTTTCAGATTTAGATTCAGATTCATTATTTTTTACTTTTTATCTATATCTTATAATAATAGTAATAATAAGGCAACAAATATAATGATCGCAAAAATATTTTTTTCCTACCCAAAATGGATAAAGGAACACCAAAAGTTGCAAAAAATATCAGGGCAAAAAACTGCGGTAGCTTAGGTGAAGGGTAAAGGGGGTGAGCGAAGCGAAATTATCCTTCGTGTTAGGTTGAACATGTAAGAACAACAAAAAATACTTAAACATAAACTTAAGTACACAAAATATAAAAAGAAGTTTGGTGATCATTTATCCAAACACAATTTGGTGGACATTTATCCATTCTGGCAGTCATTTCGAATTTATTGGTAGTAAAATAGGTTTTTGGTAATCGTTTAAACAAAAGCTTAATAATAATACCTTGGACATTATTCACACACATTGATCTAGCCCCAAACTAGGATTCCCTGTAACTTGGGTACTAGACAATGAGAGACATACTTATAAAGATAAATATTATACTAAGATAGGTAAACAACCATGACTAGGGTACAAACATCCGTTCTCATCAAACAAATATTTGCCCCCACCGGGACTCGAACCCGGGACCCTTGGCTTCGTAGGCAGGATCACTGCCGAGTCGGCCATTCGGGTCGTCCTGTGCTGTCATCTTGTGCTGATACAGTGAATAGACGTATATGCTATTCTTTCCTGATCCAGAGGAGCTCTCCCGCAGAGCAGCGCGGTATTACAACCACTGTGATGGGCACCTTTGGGCCGGGCGAATCTTGGCGTTATTTGTTTGTGTTATTTTATTATTATTAATTTAATTATGATTCGTCACATTCGTTCTTTATATGGATTCTTGACATTGAATTGAATTATACATAAATTTAGTTGTATGTATTTTAATATTTTTTCGAAGGTATAATAGTTTTGTGATGTTTTAAGATTTATGATAATATCTTGTACGATGATGGTGGGGTCCCACTGCTTCAACATGTGGCTTATGTAGGCACTCTTCCTTCCTTGGACAGGCATGTGAGTAAAGTAAAAAAATATAGTATAAAGTATAAACTATAGTATAAAGGGTTGACGACGGTAAGAAGCGGGGATACGAGTGAGTAGGAACTGTTTACGTAATGTTCTTCAACAAAATAAACCTTCTTCTTCTTGAGAACGGGCGAAAAATGCCAAGAAAATGCCAGAGCCTAGTGGGTACTTAGGTAAAAAACCTTTGTGTCCCTATTTCCTAGTCAGATTTTGAATAAAAGCTTTGGTAAATGTGGTGTTTGTTGAAGAAAAAGGACCTTTTAAAAAAAAACAAGAAAAGCACGAACAATGTTCCAGAGTTTTGCGCTTCGGTAACTAACGAAAAACTGAGCGCATATCTGTGCCGGACACACAGACTTCTTCAGAACTAAGTTAAAACTGAATGCGCAGCACGGGGAAAGAAAACAGCTACCGCGACGGGTCTTCACTAAGGGCGCCTTGTACCGCACTTTCGACAGCCGCTAATTCTATATTTATAAATAATTGAACAAAAACTAAAACTTAAACCCGTTGATTATCAACCATATTTTATTTCCGAAAGCAAATAAAAGCACAAGTTACTGAAAAAACAAATCCAAATCGCTGTAAGTTTGCGTTAATAATTTTAAGAGTTTCTTTGATTTCACCGTGCTCCCATCAACAGATCCAGTCCGATGTTGATAAGTTGGTAGTATTCTCCTGTTGCGTCACCGTTACTCCAATTCACCCTAATAAGGACAGGACATATCCCACCTCCACCCAACCTCATTACGACTTCATGTTATAATGAGGCAAACGCGGGGGAGAAAGCAAACGGGTTAGATTTGCATGGAGCTCTTGTAACCCGCAGCTATTTCTGTGCGTCCCCCACATGGCTGGACCGGCCTTATTTGCCATCCTCCTGCCCTATTCCCGCCTCTCCCCATTCTGGGGCACGGGGGAAAAGATAGCAGCGTCGCACCCTCCTGATGATGTGACACACACAAACGTTGTGAGCTCGGTGCCGATGCCACATGTTTGTAATTTAAAATTTTAGCCAAATTTCCAGCCACATCTCTTTTTATGCCAAGCGTACGCAAAATGGTGTAGCCGTCGGAAGTTCACCTTTGACGAGACGAGAGTCACTGGTCCTTAATTCGCTCCAGTGATTCCGTCTAACATTATCTTCCGGTCCTCGTCGTATAGTGGTCATTCCCAAAGAGTATGATGCATATCATCATCTTCTTTGCCGCACTCACATATACTCATCGGGCATAACGTCATATCATGCAATCTTTTCCTGAAGCACCCGTGTCTCGACAATATCCGGCTCAACCCAAGAGGCCTTGAGGCGAGCCGCCACGTCCTGAAAGAACCGGTATAGCTCCCTACCTTTCGTCTCATTCATCCAACCTCCCGCGCCTCATCACCAGGCCCGGCGTGGATGAGCAAAGAACTTGTATGAGAATTATTTCTTAATAATTCGGACACTGATGTTATTTGTATTACAGAACATTGGTTAAAGGAAAATATGATGTCTTTTAACATAAATAATAACAAAATTGTCAGTTGTTATAATAGAAAGACTGCTGATAGAGGTGGTTCTTTAATCTTAGTAAAAAATAATATTAAGGTGAAACAACGGAAAGATATTCTTACACTTACTGTGGAAAGACAAATAGAGGTATTGTTGAGTTGGATAGCCATATTATTGTTTGTGTCTACAGACCTCCGAGAGATGAAAAAGGCCATGGCAATTTTGAAATATTCGAGAAAATTATGGAGGAAGCCCTCATTAAACTTTGTAATAACAGAAAAAAGTTAATTATTTGTGGCGATCTTAATGTAGATCTACTTGTAGATTCAATACTGAAGCGACGATTCATAACTCTGTTCAAATCATTTAATTTATGACATGTATTTCTAGAGCCGACTAGAATTACACTTACCAGCCAAACTTGCTTAGATAACGTTTTTTGTGA